>CM038051.1:74424836-75674836 GCA_021397845.1 Areca catechu
ATTAACATACCCATGAGCCCAGCTTGCAGATTGGACAAAGATGAGAATGGATCTAATGTCGACCAAAAGCTATATAGAGGTATGATCAGATCCTTATTGTATTTGACTGCAAGTAGACCTGACATATTATATAGTATATGTGTATGTACTAGATTTCAGTCATCACCAAAAGAAACACATATGCTTGCTGTTAAAAGAATAATTAAATATTTGAAAGGAACAAGTAATTTAAGAATTTGGTATTCTAAACATTTTACCCTGAATTTGATTGGATTCCCTGATGCTGATTATATTAGTTGTAAAATAGATAGAAAAAGCACTAGCGGTACATGCCAATTTTTAGGGTTGAATTTAATTTCATGGCACTATAAAAAGCAAAACTCCATAGCCTTGTCCACAGTTGAGGCTAAGTATGTGGTAGCTGGTAGTTGTTGTGCTCAAGTGTTATATATTAAACAACAACTAGAAGACTTTGGTGTATCACAATCTAAAATTCCAATTAAATGTGATAACACAAGTCCTATCAATTTGACAAAGAATCCAATTCAACACTCTAGAACCAAGCACATTGAAATTAGACATCATTTTATTAGAGATCATATTTCAAATGATAATATTGGCTTGATTTTGTTCCTACTGCAGATCAATTAGTTGACATATTTACTAAGCCACTTAATCAAGATAGATTTGAGCTAATTAGGAGTGAATTAGGACTTTACGATCCTTTCTAAATTCTCTAACTTAATTCCTTCAAATTTAAGGAAACATTATCTAGAGAACCTCCTGAATTTATTCTATTTCATAAAGCCTTAATTTCCTTTGAAATTCTCTTCAAAATCTTTTTGATTTATGATCGAATTTTCCAAAACTCTAATTTCACTATTCGAGTCAAGTGGATCTTAATCCAAGTCGACTGGATTTTCTGAGAGTTTTGAGTGAGATCTGGCCTAGCTGACTCGAGCATTTTTGAGTCGACTAGATCTTTTGATGGTTTTGGGAGAGCTCTGGCCGAGCTGACTCGAGCCTTTTTAGGGCTATTCAAGTCGACTGGAATCTCGCACCTAAGTGCTTTTGCCTTGGGTTATAAACCATTCTCCGAGCCGTTCAACCCCTATTTTGTCTTCTCTAATGGTTCGTTCCTCTCCAAAACCTGCTCCAAAGACTTCTATCTCCCTTCCAAGCACTCCAATCTCTTAATTTTCCATCTTTCCTAGCAATGGCACCCAAGCGTGCAATGGGTAAATGCTCCATTAGGGCTGCTCCATCTGTTGAAAAGGAAAGAATGTCAAAAAGGCATCAAGAAGAGCCAAGTAGCACCGTTCACAATGAGGACCTGTAGAAGAGGTCGCAAGGGATGCTCCAAGCATTCCTTGTAAAGTGCCCTCGATGTCTACACGATCGGTAACCTCCGGCCGTCGAATTAACTTTGAATTTATTAGGGGGATTGGGTTGAAAATAGGAGATTTGATTGAAGATCAAGGATGGAGGAAGTTTTGTTCTTTGAATGAAAAGACTTATCACTCCTTGTTAGAAGTTTCTATGAAAATCTAAGATTGGAAACAAATCATTTTGAGTCCACTGTTAAAGGAAAGAGGATTATTGTCAATGAGGAATTTCTCCATGGTTTACTAGACATACCTTCTAATGGAGTGAAATTTCTAGTGATTGACAATAGGGAAAAGACGTTAAGAACAATCTTGAACAAAGAAGATGTTGGAAGAATTGGAATTGTATTTGCTAACACCCTATCTTTAGAAATGAGATTGCTTCACAATTTTATCTGTAGAATTTTCTTGCAAAGAACAGGAAGATTTGATTGGGTAAGTGAAATGATTTATGCCTTATGGAACACATTTTAGAGAAAACTCCTGTAAATCTATCCTACATTATAATTATGCAAATGAAGGAGACAGTTAGAAAGGCTAAATCTTGTCTACCCTATGGAATGATGCTTACCCTACTATTTAAATATCAAAGAGTGAGTTTGGCGGGTGAAGATGGAACAGAACTACACTATACATAAATGTCTACACTTCCAAAACTCTAGAGAGGATGGGGTACTTCCAAGTGAAAGGAGTTTGGAGGAAAAAAGGCATAAATGTTAGGGCAATAGGCAGCTCAAGTAGTGAAGAGGAAGAAGAACAAGAGAATGTAGAAGCAGTTGGAACTTCTTCGGCACCTATACCTGAGCTTGAGCCTCATATTTCTAAGCCTGCTGCTACTGTTGAGGAGACTAGAGCACCTTCTCAAATTTTTGACATGCCTGCTGCTGAGTTTGATTTACCTGCACCCAAGTTTGACTTGCCTGCAGCTAATATTCCTCTACCTGACTACCCTCCTGCAGCACCACACCTCCAATCATTCAAGTTCAGATTGAAGAACAGATGAGAAGCTTGACTGATACACTAACAAGTACAATTACTTCTTTATTTAGTGATCTGAAAAAGTCAGTGGACAGTATATTGGATAGACTAGAAGAGCATGTTTCAAATCTACAAGGAAAGGTTGAAACAATGGAAGCTTCAAGATCTACTCCTCGAATAGAACTTCAACCAATCCTGAATTGTATCTCTTCAAGTTCTGAAGCAATTTTGAAGTCTGTGGATGCTACATTGAATGAATACATAACTGAGTTGAGGGAGCTTAGATGCAAGATGGGAACTGTTACAGAAACAAGGAATATGGCAGATGATTACACTAGAGGCATTGGGATCATCAGGTTAGAGCTTGGCAGACTTAGAGGATTAGCTGAGGCATTTGCCAATGTCCAAGCTTCTGAGCTTATATCAATGCAAAAAGAAATCGGTGAGATGAAGGAGGTAGTGAAAAAAGTGCCAGCAAGCCTCAAGGATATGGAGCAACAGCTTGGAGCATCTGGATGGAGATGGTGTCTATTTGTGGCACGGTCAGATCCTTGGAGGTCACTGCTAGGACCAGACCCTTGTATGATCCACCTCCTATTTCTACAAGGGCTCCTAGTACTTTTCATCATCCTAGGGCACCTCCTCCTCATGCTTACTCTAGCAGACATCCTAGACCTACTTCTTGGCATGGTGCCAATGTACCTAAGGATGATTCTGAGTAGATATCTAGTAGTTTCAGTACTTTTTGGAAGCTTTTTGAAATTTATGTAATGGTTGATGTACTGAATTTTTGATGGAAATGAAATGAATACTTTTTGGTCACTGTGTAATGTCTGTACCTATGTTATCCTATTTACACTCTCTATTTTCTTAAATAGAATTCTCTCTCTAAGTTGAGAAAGTGAAATTATTTCAAACAAATCTTGAAACTTTCTCAATCTATTTAAAAATTTGAGCTTAACTGTTTAATCCTTTTGATTTGATGACAAAAATGGGGAGAACCATAGAGTGCATGAAAGAATAAACTCAATGAACTGTAATAGACCGGGGGAGCTTAATTATTTTTGAATGATTTTTTGCATACTTTTATGTTAAAATGTTCAAATGAATGTTAAAGGGGGAGAAACTTAGAGAAATTTCATATTGTTTAGAAATTTTATAAAAAGGGGGAGATATACATGTTTAATTTACATGCTTCAATGATTACTACGGTGCTCTCTACTTATTACATCTATCTATCAATACTTAATACTGCTTGATACATACAAACAATCATTCTCTGATACTTACAGGTTATAAAATTGACTTGTGCATAACTGTATAGTATATATTGATACACATTTGAAAATACAGTTGATTTTATGAATTGTCAAACAAGTGTTAATGCTTACTATGATATACATCCATACTTGTGAATAGAATAGATTCTTTTTGTTAGGAATCCGGTGCACCGCAGCAGAAGTGTAATTTCAAAATGATGAAATTTGCACCATAATCCCTTAGCCAAGATCTCTTTATTCAGGATTAAAACATATAATAAACATACAAACTTACATTGTTAGAATTAGGGTACCAACCTGTAATCGCTAATTCCAACAAAATTTGATGTTGAAGGGGCTGATTGAATTCACCAGGCGTCCAAATGTCCACCCTCCAATGGTGATCCACAAGATGATTGATCAAGATGCAAGCTTCTTCAAAATTCCTTCACTTGAATTCTTATCCTAGAACCCAAGAGGACTATGGCTTTAAAACTTCAGGGTAGGGGCTCCTTACTTCCTTTCTTTCTTCTTCCTCTCCCTTTCTTAAGACCTTGTCCAAAGAATAAAACTCTTGTCTTGAAGGAGGAGAAGGATTTAAGACACTAATGTCTTAAAGTAAAGGAAATAGAAACAGAGTAGGAGTTCTTTTCTTTTACCGATCGAGAGATTCTTCCTATCTCTTATTTTGGACTTGAGTTTCAACAGAGAAGAGAACTCTGTAAGAGGGAAACTATCTGTGTCCTAAACAAGATAAGGAAGAATCAGTTTCCTGGAAAGAAAAGAAAAATAAAAACCTATGTCGTACATAAGTCAAACATCCGAGACCTTTGTTGTTTAAATAGATTACAGAGAGATGTCTTCTCAAAAGAACACATCTCTCCGTAAACACCATTCCACTTTGTCTCATGCCCCTTCCCTATTTCTCATGCCCCATCCTCCCATCTCACGGCCTTCCAGATTAAATCCCATGGCTTTTCTTAAAGAAAAAACTGTGGTGTTTTAAAAGGAAAGGGGTCGCGACTTTTCATCTCCGAAGAGATGTTATTTCGCGCGCCCGGGAAGAGTCAGCGCATTCCTTCTTTCTTAAAATCCAATCAGCCATTGGATTCCCATCCAAGGGGGGACAAATGGTGCGCTAATCATTAAGAAAGGAGGCCGCCCCATCTTAATTCATCGGAGAATTAAGCGGGGCGTGCCAAGAGTCCATGCGCCATGGACTCTTCCAAATGGCGCGCCAAGAGTCCATAAGCGCATGGACTCTTGGCATTTGGCATGAAAATGCAAGGGGGGCGGGTGGGGAGGCTAGCCTAGTTACATGGCTAGCCAATAGGGTTAGCCATAATCCCAATTAACTCAATTAGGGTATAATTAGATCTAATTAGAACCCAATTTGAACTAATTCACCCTAATTCGAATCCGATTCGAATGAAGCTAAGGTTTGCAACACCTGCTAGAGTGTTATCCTACAAAGATGATTTAATTCCAAATTAAACTCTTGATCAATCCTCTTAAGTGTGTGACCCATTGGGTTCCACATCTAGCCAGCAGTGGGTTCGAATACAAGTTGACCTAATTTGATTAGAACTCTTTCTAATCGATTTAGGTCAAACCGGGCTTACCCGATTTGATCAATTAGGACTCTTCCTAATAAATGATCTTTGAATTTGATCAACCCACAAGACAAGATTGACGTCTAGCAACGTGTCATGTCTACCCGGAAGATATAGAAATTCTGGTGAAATACCAAAATTATCCTTCGGTAGAGAGTTACCGTACAATTAAATCTTTCGATCAGCCTGCACCCAAATATAACTATGGATATGGATATATGTCAAAGACAATATTATATTTATTTTTAGCTCAATCTTATATCGATGATTCAATTATCTTGATATTAGAAACCATCTCTAATATCTTTACTTTGATCAAAGATTCCCTGAATCATCATCCGATTGTTAACTAGCTGGATGCAATCTCCTCTTACTAAGAGTGATCGATTCCTTGTTGACTTACTCATTACCTTCATATCCAATTCACTATTCCCAGTATCAATCCTGTGTATGACTCAGTGTCATGATTAGGATTGAACCAAAGAATGGGTTCATGTACATAAGGTACTTATGGCAGTCTCAGGTCAAAAGATTACTTGTACCACTCCCACTATGAGAACCTTCTATTGACATGTAGCTAAGACTCCATTAGATGTTCTCAAGTTGGATCATATCAGTGAACTCATTCTCCAATGAGCACCCACATCCCAGTATCAGTGTCATACACAAGTGACTGTAAGAGCAGTCACCCTTTCCAGTATACATGGGATGTGCTAGTCTTACCGGAAAACCCTGATCCCCTACTCAGGGTTCCTTTGACTAGGAATACTTTAGATTAAGGTTTTAAGATTTTAGGTCTCACTGGTATGATCTCATCATAACCCTAAAATCATAGCCCTAATCTATGGGGTTCATCATATAAATACAGCGTATGATAAAAAATAATGCCTTTATTAGAAAAATTGTCAATTACAATGGTTTGGGAGATACAACATAGATTGGCTTGTAGGGCATATCCCTTTCAATCTCCCACTTGCACTAAAGCCAATTGCCTTTAAATCTTAATCCCATACACTCGAGGTGGCGATCAAACTCTCGCTGTGGTAGAGCCTTAGTGAATGGGTCCGCTACATTGTTCTTTGTATCAACTCTATTTATGTAGACATCTTGTCTTTCTACTATTTCTCAGACGAGATGGAAGCGTCTCAGAATGTGCTTGGACATATGATGAGCTCTTGGTTCCTTAGCTTGAGCAACATCCCCAGTGTTGTCACAGTAAAGTGGCACTGGGTTTTCAATTTCAGGAACAACACCCAACTCTGTGATGAACTTCTTCATCCAGACTGCTTCCTTGGCGGCTTCACTAACAGCTATGTATTCTGCCTCTGTGGTTGATCAGCTACAGTCTGCTGCTTGGTACTCTTCCAACTCACTGCTTCCCCATTTAGGGTAAAAACATATCCCGAAATGGATTTGCTATCATCAGGGTCTGATTGAAACTAGAATCAGAATAAGCTTCTAGTTTAAAATCAGAACCACCATAAACCAGAAAAATATCCTTAGTCCTTCTCAGGTACTTAAGAATATTTTTAACTGCTTTCCAATGATCCTCTCCTGGATCAGCCTGAAACCTACTGGCAATGCCTAAAGCATATGCCACATCAGGCCTGGTACATAACATGGCATACATTATGGACCCTATTGCCGTAGCATAAGGTATAGAATTCATTCTATTTCTTTCTTTAGGTGTCTTAGGAGACATCCTTTTAGAAAGAAGTATGCCTTGACTCATAGGAAGATAACCTCTTTTACTTCCATCCATGCTGAATCTTTTTAGCACTAAGTCAATGTACCTAGATTGGGATAAACCTAGCATCCTCTTAGATCTATCTCTATAGATCTTAATACCTAGTATATTGGATGCTTCTCCCAAATCTTTCATGGAAAACTGGTTTGATAGCCAAACCTTGACTGATTGCAACATTGGGATATCATTCTCAATGAGGAGTATGTCATCTACATACAGAACCAAGAAGACTATGGCACTCCCACTAGTCTTCTTATAAACACAAGGTTCATCCACATTTTTGATAAAACCAAACCTTTTAATAGTTTCATCAAAGCGGATGTTCCAACTCCTTCAAGCTTGCTTTAATCCATAAATGGATTTCTTTAGCTTGCATACTTGATTAGGTTTATTTTTTGAAATAAAACCTTCTGGCTGTGACATGTAGACTTCTTCCTCAAGGAAACCATTGAGGAATGCAGTCTTCACATCCATCTGCCAGATCTCATAATCGTGATATGCTGCTATAGCAAGTAAAATCCGAATTGATTTGAGCATGGCAACAGGTGAGAATGTTTCATCATAATCAATTCCCTATTTTTTTCTAAAACCTTTAGCCACTAATCTGGCTTTATAGGTTTCAACTTGGCCATCAGCCCCAATCTTTTTCTTATAGACCCATTTGCATCCAATAGGATTAACACCCTCTGGTGCCTCAACCAAAGACCATACTTGGTTTACATACATAGAGTCTATCTCGGATTCCATGGCTTTTTGCCATCTATCTGAATCAGTACTCAAGATAGCTTCCGTATAGGTCAGAGGTTCATCATTTTGAATGACTTGGGCTTCATTATTTTCAATAATAAACCCATACCTCTCAAGTGCCCGTGGCACTCTATCAGACCTACAGGGAGGAGTTTTGTGTTCTGGTTCTGTCCTAACTATATGTTCTAATGGTTGAGAACTGTCTATCTGTATTTCTTGTACTTCTCCAAGTTCAACAGTTCTACCATTGCCCTTTTCTAAAATAAACTCTTTTTCTAGAAAAGTGGCATGCCTACTGACAAAAATCTTTTGTTCAGTAGGATGGTAAAATAGATATCCTATACCCTCTCTGGGATATCCTACAAATAGACATTTATCCGCTCTAGGTTCCAACTTATATCCAAAATTCCTTTTAACATAAGCTGGACATCCCCATACCTTAAAATATTTAAGATACGGTTTCTTTCCACTCCAAATTTCATATGGAGTACTAACAATGGATTTAGAAGGTACCTTGTTCAGAATGTAAACAGCAGTTTCTAGGGCATGACCCCAGAAGGAAATGGGTAAATTTATGAAGCACATCATGGATCATACCATATCTAATAAGGTATGATTCCTCCTTTTAGCTATACCATTTAGCTGTGGTGTATAAGGAGGGGTCCATTCAGAAAGAATTCCATTAACTTTAAGATAGTCTAAAAACTCCGTGGATAAGTATTCTCCTCCTCGATCAGAACGAAGAACTTTAATACTTTTCTCGGTTTGTTTTTCGACCATACTTTGATACTCCTTAAATTTATCAAAGGCTTTAGATTTATGTTTCATAAGATACACACATTCGAACCTAGATAAATCATCTGTAAATGTGATAAAATATGAGTATCCTCCTCTGGCCTGAGTTGTCATTGAAAGGATTATGCCCTATAAGCCAATATCTGTATCTCCCAGACCATTGTAAATTGACAAATTAATAAAGGCAATAATTTTTTATCATTCGCTGTGTCATTATATGATGAACCCCATAGATTAGGGCTATGGTTGTAGGGCTATGATGAGATCATACCAGTGAGATCTAAGGCCTTAAAACCCTAATCTAGAATATTCCTAGTCATAGGAACCTTGAGTTGGGGATCAGGGTTTCCGGTAAGACTGGCACATCCTATGTATGCTGAAAAGGGTGATTGCTCTCACAGTCATTTGTGTAGGACACTAATACAAGGATGTGGGTGCTCATTAGTGAATGAGTCCACTGAATAGATCCAGTTTGAGAACATCTAATGGAGCCTTAGCTGCATGTCAATAGATGTTTCACATAGTGGGAGTTGTACAAGTAGTCCTATGACCTGAGACTGCCATAATACCTTATGTACATGAACCCATGCTTTGGTTCAATCTCAATCATGACACTGGGTCATGCACGAGGTTGATGCTGGGTATGGTGAATTGTATATGAAGGTAATGAGTAGGTCAACAAGGAATTGATCACTCCTAGTAGGAGGAGATTGCATCCAGCCAAATTAGGTCAGATGATGATTCAGGAAATCTTTGATCAAAGTACAGATATTAGAAATGATTTCTAATATCGAATTAATTGAATCATTAGTGTATGACTGAGCTGGGAATGAGTATAAACTAGATTTGACATGATTCCATATTCATAGTTATATTCGGGATGCAAGATGATTGAAGGATCGAATTGTACAGGAACTTTCCACTGAAGGGTAGTTTTGGAATTACACCAGAATTTCCATATCTTCCGGGTAGACATGACACGTTGCTAGACGTCAATCTTGTCTTGTGGGTTGATCAAATTAAATGGTTTAATTGGATCACTAATTAGGAGGAGTCCTAATTGACTGACTCGAGTTAGCTCGATTTGACCTAAATCGATTAGAATGAGTTCTGATCAGATTAGGTCAACTTGCACTCGGACCCACTGCTGGCTAAGTATGGAACCCAATGGGTCACACACTTAGGACAGATAATCAAGGATTTAATTTGGAATTAAATCTCGTTTGCAGATGAACACACTAGCATGTGTTGCAAACCATGACTTCTACTTGAATCGGATTCGAGTTAGGGTTCCGATTTGGTCTTTTTAGATCCAAATTCATTCCGGTTTGAATCTAATTGAAGATTTAAAACGTTGGGCTAACAATAGGCTAGCAATTGGGCTAACCTAAGAGGCTAAACCCCTTTCCCACATCGCCTAAAACCCCTCCCCCTCTCTTCCCACGCGCGCGCGCAAGGAGAAGAGTCCACACGCGCGTGGACTCTCTCCAAATCGCGTTTTTGCGTGAAAAGAAAGAAGGGAATGGTGTCTTTTGGCTGATGAGGCGTGGATCAGAGTCCACCTAGGCGTGGACTCTTCAAAATGGGAATTACGGTGAAAAGAAAGAAAAAAACTCCGAAGGGGCGCGACTCTTTTCTCTGTGCGTGCCCTTCTGAGTTTTTCTCGATCCCTCTTCGCGTCTGTCCATCCCAAAGGCCGTGAGATTAATCCCAAAGGCCATGAGATTAATCCCAAGGGCCGTGAGATTAAGAGAGAAGACGTGAGAAGGGAGAGAGGGGCGTGAGAGGATTTTTCAGAAGGAGAAGGCGCCTCTCTGTCGCCTATTTAAGAAGAAGGCTTCACCGTAAAAATTAATTCCAGTTTTTCTACGGCGAAGCCTTGCTTCTCTTTCCTTCTCCCTCTCCAGAAGACAATTTCCCCCTCCTCTCTTTCTTCTTTGATTCCTTTACAGAGCCTAGGCTCTGTCGAATCTCAGAACAGAAGGAGAGTCAGAGAGAGAAACTCTCCGACGGTAAAGGAAGAAGGCGCCTCTTTTCTTCTTTCTTACATTAAGACAACTTTGTCTTAATCTTCTTCTCCCTCCAAGACAAGCCTTGTCTCATTTTAGGACAAAGGCTTATTCTTAAGACAAGAATGTCTTAAGGGGCCAGAACTGCCAAAAACTGGGAGAAGGGTAAGAGAGAAAGTTTTAGTCCCTGTTTGGCTAAAGGTGTTCTAGCCAATAGCTCATATATCAAGTTCTTGGGGTAGAACTTGATTGGAAGGAACCCAAATTGAGAAGTCACTGTCTTGATCATCTGCCCGTGTGGATCACCATCGGAGGGCGGACAAGTGGATGCCTGGTGTGTTCAAAAGGTTACTCCATTTGGAGTTTATTTCTACATCAGATTGGATATAGCGATCTGAGGTTAGTATCTAAACTGTGTTTAAATTTGGACATGCATGTAGTCATAAGCTTTAATTGCTAATAAGGAGATTTTGGGATTAGGGTTCGGACCTGATTTCATAAAGTTTTTGAAATCCACACTTCCGCACTGGTCACCGAACCCAACAGTGGTATCAGAGCCTCATTAGGATTAAAAATTATGCAGTTCAATTCATGATGTAGTATCATGTTAAAGTTTTTATATTGATGCACAAGGCATGTCTTTGATTGAACATGAGTTTGATGATTGCCACCAGTTAGGGTTTTCCACTGAAACCCTAATTGTCTTAGAGATATGATTAGCCCTGGAGCCATCATACTGAAATAAGGTTGCCCTGGCATAATGGTGTATCCATTATGTGGTAAATGGTTGTCCTAGTATGATGGCACACATTTCACATATTTGCTTAGTTTAAAGCATGTATTAATATATGTGATAGCTTTTAATTGAATGTGCTGGCATTGCATGAACCCCTCTTAAAATTATATTAAGTGGTAGTATAGTTAACCGATAAGCATTATTAGTCATGATGGATAATTAGTCATTTCGGTGTCTAGAAAGGTGGTTCTGGGAAGGTAAAGGGAATCGTGGTTTTTAATTGGTTCCGTTGACTGACCTGGCCAATTTTAAATTGGTGTCTAGGAAAGCAACGGGGGGACCCCCACATCTCTTCCACTAGCCTGGCCGATCTGATTGATTTAACTCTTGACTAACATGCTTGGTGTTAAAATACTATTATTGGCCTTCCTTCATGATAGGTCATCATTGTGTTACGATCTATACTAGGTTTGTTGTGTACACACAAGACCTAATATGGTGACTAACATAATTTTTGGCCTAATACAATTATTTGTTTATGGCATGATTTAAAGTAATATTTTGTTGTGTACACACAAGGGTATTACTATTAAAGTCATGACTATATGGCTATGAAGGGTCTTACTTAACTAAAATATTATAGTTTGTTGTGTATACACAAGGCTATTAATATTTTAGAGGCCGAGATAAGTTGAGAATTGTACAGGTTACAATTGGAAAGAGTTTTCCTACCTATGAACTTATATAAGATTTGTTGTGTACACACAAGGTCTTTTATAAGGGATTGGGATCTCAACCCCACTAAGAAAGATCAATTAAGGTTTTCTCGATCATCGTATAGAGGGTTATGATGCTCGATAAAATAGTGGGAGACATAATTAAATTAAAGTCCTAATTTAATTATGTGTTGTCATTTCATGGTTGTTTGCTTATGTTTTCATTCTTTGTTTAAATGTAGATAAATGGCCTCTTCACTCACACTCCGTAGTATTTTAGATGCCAACAAATTGACTGGGCCTAATTATGTTGATTGGCTGAGAAATTTGAAAATAGTACTCAGTCAAGAAAGAATTTCCTATATTCTTGATACCCCGATTTTGGAACCACCAAGGGAAGATGCCTCGCAAGAGGAGAAGACCACATATAATATGTGGCAAAATGACTCACTTACTGTCAAATATGTTATGCTTGCCTCTATGACTAACGAGTTGCAGAGGCAGCATGATAGCATGGATACTAACTCCATACTGCTAAATTTAAAAGAGCTTTATGGAGAACACAGTAGAACTGCTAGATATGAAATATCTAAGCAGTTGTTCCGTGCAAGGATGACAGAAGGTACATCAGTACAAGACCATGTATTAAAGATAATTGATCTAATCACTCGATTAGGTCAATTAGGTTTTGTAATGGATGGGGTGTTGAATCAAGACTTGATCTTGCAATCACTCCCAGAGTCATTTTCACAGTTTGTTCTTAATTACCATATGAACAAAATTAATTCTTCCTTGCCTGAGCTGTTGAATATGTTGAAAACAGCAGAGAGCCATGTAAAGAAAAATAAGGCTCCAGTTCTTCTTGTGGATAAGAAGAAGACAGGCAAAAGGGGTTCCAATAAGAGGATGAATCCCAAAGGGGGCATTAAGAAGAAAAAAGGAAAGAAGGCCTCCGGACAGATGACCTGCTTTCATTGTGGCAAGCTGGGTCATTGGAAAAGAAACTGCAAGGTTTACCTTGCAAGTTTGAAGCCTGGTGCATCAGAGGCACCAAAAGGTATGAAAGAAGTTCATACTATTTTGTCATTGGATTCTTCCATTTCAAATACTTGGGTGTTGGATACCGCCTGTGGTCATAACATCTGCAAATCATTGCAGGGACTTCAGGGGCTTAAAGTATTGAAGGAAGGTAACTTTGAGCTCTACGGTGCTGGAGGGGACCCCATCCAAGCAGAAGCTGTAGGGACTTATGTTTTGAAGTTACCTTCAGGGAAGATCTTGGAGCTAAGGAATTGTTACTATATGCCAAAAATCATTAGAAATATCATATCTGTACCCTTGTTACTTAAACAAGGATATACTATGAATGTAATGAGCAGTGGCTGCTCAATTTCTTTATCTAATGAAATTATATGTTATGGCATATTCTGCAATGGTCTCTTAACTCTTTCCACTAATGACAATGTTTTTCATGTTTCTAACAAACGGAAAAGAGATGATGTTAACAATACCTTACTTTGGCATTGTCGACTTGGACATATTAGTGAGACTAGGATTAACAAGTTGTACAAAGAAAATTTCTTTGATCCTTATGACTATGAGTCATTAGGAACTTGTGAATCATGTCTCATGGGTAAGATGACCAAGACTCCATTTAGTGGACATGGAGAAAGGACAAAAGAGTTATTAGGACTCATACACACAGATGTATGTGGGCCTATGACAACTCAAGCCTATGGTGGATACTCATACTTCATCACATTTACTGATGATTTTTCAAGGTATGGATTTGTGTATCTAATGAAACATAAGTCCGATGCTTTTGAAAAATTTTTAGAGTATCAAAGTATGGTAGAGAAACAGACAGGAAAAAGTATAAAGATCCTCCGATCAGATAGAGGAGGTGAATACTTATCCACTGAGTTTCTTGATCACCTTAAAGATAAGGGGATCATCTCTGAATGGACTCCTCCTTACACACCACAATTAAATGGTGTTGCTGAAAGGAGGAATCGTACTTTATTGGATATGGTACGGTCCATGATGTGCTTCACGGAGTTACCTTTTTCTTTCTGGGGATATGCTTTGGAAACAACAACTTATATCTTGAATAGAGTACCATCTAAAACTGTCTCTAGCACTCCATATGAATTATGGAGAAGTAAGAAGCCCAATCTTAAGTATATTAAGATATGGGGATGTCCAGCCTATGTAAAAAGGAATTTTGGACATAAACTAGATGCTAGAGCAGACAAATGTCTATTTATCGGATATCCTAGAGATAGTATAGGATATGTGTTCTACCACCTTGCTGAACAAAAAGTATTGGTCAGTAGGCATGCCACTTTTATGGAAAAGGAATTTATCCTACAAAAGGGCACTGGTAGAAATATCGAACTCAATGAGATTCAACAAATAGACACTTCTCAGTCAAGTAACAACATAGTTAATATAGAACCTGAACACACTCCTATCCGTAGGTCTGATAGGGTGCGACAGGCACCTGAGAGGTATGGGTTCATAATTGAAAATAATGAAGCCCAAATCATTCAAAATGATGAGCCTCTAACCTATACGGAAGCAGTCATGAGTAGAGACTCAAACAAATGGCTGGAAGCCATGAGATCCGAGATGGACTCCATGTATGTCAACCAACTATGGTCTTTGGTTGATGCACCAGAGGGTATTAACCCTATTGGGTGTAAATGGGTCTATAAAAGGAAGATTGGGGCAGATGGCCAAGTTGAAACTTATAAAGCCAGATTGGTGGCTAAGGGTTTCAGACAAAAACAGGGAATAGATTATGATGAAACATTTTCCCCTGTTGCCATGCTCCAATCTATTCGGATTATGCTTGCTATAGCAGCATATCATGATTATGAGATCTGGCAAATGGATGTAAAAACTGCATTCCTCAATGGTTTCCTTGAGGAAGAGGTTTATATGTCACAACCAGAAGGTTTTGTCTTGGAGACTAAACCTAATCAGGTATGTAGGCTAAAGAAATCCATTTATGGATTAAAGCAAGCATCCAGGAGTTGGAACATCCGATTTGATAAAACAGTCAAAGAATTTGATTTTTTCAAAAATGAGGATGAACCTTGTGTGTACAAGAAGACTAGTGGGAGTGCCATAGTTTTCTTAGTTCTATATGTTGATGATATACTTATTATTGGGAATGATATCCCAATGTTACAATCAGTCAAAGTGTGGTTATCGAAACAGTTTTCCATGAAAGACTTGGGAGAAGCATCCTATATACTGGGTATAAAGATCTATAGAGATAGATCAAGAAGGATGCTTGGCTTGTCCCAGTCTAGGTACATTGACCAGGTGCTAAAGAGATTTAGCATGGAGGAAAGTAAAAGAGGTTACTTACCTATTGGTCATGGCATACGTCTTTCTAAGAGGATGTCTCCTAAGACACCTGAAGAAAGAAATAGAATGAGTTCTATGCATAATAGGGTCGATTATGTATGCTATGTTATGTACTAGGCCTGATGTGGCATATGCCTTGGGTGTAGCCAGTAGATTTCAGGCTGATCCAGGAGAGGATCACTGGAAGGCTGTGAAAAATATTCTTAAGTACCTGAGAAGGACTAAGGATATTTTTCTTATATACGGAGGATCTGATCTTAAACTAGAAGCCTATTCAGACTCTAGTTTTCAATCAGACCCAGATGATAGTAAATCCATTTCAGGGTATGTCTTTACCTTGAATGGTGGAGCAGTAAGTTGGAAGAGCACTAAACAGCAGACTGTAGCTGACTCAACTACCGAGGCAGAGTACATAGCTGTCAGTGAAGCCGCCAAGGAAGCTGTCTGGATGAAGAAATTCATCACAGAGTTGGGAGTAGTTCCTGAGATTGAGAACCCGGTGCCACTCTATTGTGATAACACTGGAGCAGTTGCTCAAGCTAAGGAACCGAGAGCCCATCACAAGTCCAAGCACATTCTGAGACGCTTCCATCTTGTCCGAGAGATAATCGAAAGACAAGAAGTCTGCATCAATAGAGTAGATACAAAGAACAACATAGCAGACCCGTTCACTAAGGCTCTACCACAGCGGGAGTTTGATCGCCACCTCGATTGTATGGGGTTAAAGAATAAGAGCGATTGGCTTTAGTGCAAGTGGGAGATTGAAAGGATTATGCCCTATAAGCCAATATCTGTATCTCCCAGACCATTGTAAATTGACAAATTAATAAAGGCAATAATTTTTTATCATTCGCTGTGTCATTATATGATGAACCCCATAGATTAGGGCTATGGTTGTAGGGCTATGATGAGATCATACCAGTGAGACCTAAGGCCTTAAAACCCTAATCTAGAATATTCCTAGTCATAGGAACCCTGAGTTGGGGATCAGGGTTTCCGATAAGACTGGCACATCCTATGTATGCTGAAAAGGGTGACTGCTCTCACAGTCATTTGTGTAGGACACTAATACAAGGATGTGGGTGCTCATTAGTGAATGAGTCCACTGAATAGATCCAGTTTGAGAACATCTAATGGAGCCTTAGCTGCATGTCAATAGATGTTTCACATAGTGGGAGTTGTACAAGTAGTCCTATGACCTGAGACTGCCATAATACCTTATGTACATGAACCCATGCTTTGGTTCAATCTCAATCATGACACTGGGTCATGCACGAGGTTGATGCTGGGTATGGTGAATTGTATATGAAGGTAATGAGTAGGTCAACAAGGAATTGATCACTCCTAGTAGGAGGAGATTGCATCCAGCCAAATTAGGTCAGATGATGATTCAGGAAATCTTTGATCAAAGTACAGATATTAGAAATGATTTCTAATATCGAATTAATTGAATCATTAGTGTATGACTGAGCTGGGAATGAGTATAAACTGGATTTGACATGATTCCATATCCATAGTTATATTCGGGATGCAAGATGATTGAAGGATCGAATTGTACGGGAACTTTCCACTGAAGGGTAGTTTTGGAATTACACCAGAATTTTCATATCTTCCGGGTAGACATGACACGTTGCTAGACGTCAATCTTGTCTTGTGGGTTGATCAAATTAAATGGTTTAATTGGATCACTAATTAGGAGGAGTCCTAATTGACTGACTCGAGTTAGCTCGATTTGACCTAAATCGATTAGAATGAGTTCTGATCAGATTAGGTCAACTTGCACTCGGACCCACTGCTGGCTAAGTATGGAACCCAATGGGTCACACACTTAGGACAGATAATCAAGGATTTAATTTGGAATTAAATCTCGTTTGCAGATGAACACACTAGCATGTGTTGCAAACCATGACTTCTACTTGAATCGGATTCGAGTTAGGGTTCCGATTTGGTCTTTTTAGATCCAAATTCATTCCGGTTTGAATCTAATTGAAGATTTAAAATGTTGGGCTAACAATAGGCTAGCAATTGGGCTAACCTAAGAGGCTAAACCCCTTTCCCACATCGCCTAAAACCCCTCCCCCTCTCTTCCCACGCGCGCGCGCAAGGAGAAGAGTCCACACGCGCGTGGACTCTCTCCAAATCGCATTTTTGCGTGAAAAGAAAGAAGGGAACGGCGTCTTTTGGCTGATGAGGCATGGATCAGAGTCCACCTAGGCGTGGACTCTTCAAAATGGGAATTACGGTGAAAAGAAAGAAAAAAACTCCGAAGGGGCGCGACTCTTTTCTCTGCGCGCGCCCTTCTGAGTTTTTCTCGATCCCTCTTCGCGTCTGTCCATCCCAAAGGCCGTGAGATTAATCCCAAAGGCCGTGAGATTAATCCCAAGGGCCGTGAGATTAAGAGAGAAGATGTGGGAAGGGAGAGAGGGGCGTGAGAGGATTTTTCAGAAGGAGAAGGCGCCTCTCTGTCGCCTATTTAAGAAGAAGGCTTCACCGTAAAAATTAATTCCAGTTTTTCTACGGCGAAGCCTTGCTTCTCTTTCCTTCTCCCTCTCTAGAAGACTGTTTCCCCCTCCTCTCTTTCTTCTTTGATTCCTTTACAGAGCCTAGGCTCTGTCAAATCTCAGAACAGAAGGAGAGTCAGAGAGAGAAACTCTCCGACGGTAAAGGAAGAAGGCGCCTCTTTTCTTCTTTCTTACATTAAGACAACTTTGTCTTAATCTTCTTCTCCCTCCAAGACAAGCCTTGTCTCATTTTAGGACAAAGGCTTATTCTTAAGACAAGAATGTCTTAAGGGGCCAGAACTGCCAAAAACTGGGAGAAGGGTAAGAGAGAAAGTTTTAGTCCCTGTTTGGCTAAAGGTGTTCTAGCCAATAGCTCATATATCAAGTTCTTGGGGTAGAACTTGATTGGAAGGAACCCAAATTTAGAAGTCACTGTCTTGATCATCTGCCCGTGTGGATCACCATCGGAGGGCGGACAAGTGGACGCCTGGTGTGTTCAAAAGGTTACTCCATTTGGAGTTTATTTCTACATCAGATTGGATATAGCGATCTGAGGTTAGTATCTAAACTGTGTTTAAATTTGGACATGCATGTAGTCATAAGCTTTAATTGCTAATAAGGAGATTTTGGGATTAGGGTTCGGACCTGATTTCATAAAGTTTTTGAAATCCACACTTCCGCACTGGTCACCGAACCCAACAGTCATTGGACCACATACATCAGTATGTATAATTCCTAATAACTCAGTTGACCTTTCTCCATGTCCAGTAAATGGAGTCTTGGTCATCTTACCCATGAGACATGATTCGCAAGTTCCTAATGATTCATACTCATAAGGATCAAGGAATTTTTTCTTGTATAACTTGCTTATCCTGGACTCATTAACATGACCAAGTCGATGATGCCAAAGTAAAGTATCATTAAAGTCTTTTCTTTTTCTTTTATTATTGACATGAAAAACACTATCATTGGAAGAAAGAGTTAAGAGCCCATTGCTAAATATGCCAGAACAAATAATCTTATTAGATAACATTATCGAGCAACCAGTGCTCGTTACATCCATTACATATCCTTGTTTTAATAACAAAGGAATAGATATAATGTTCCTAATAATCTTTGGCATATAGTAACAATTTTCTAACTCCAAGATCTTCCCTGAAGGCAACTTCAAAATATAGATCCCTACAGCTTCTGCTTGGATGATATCACCACCAGCACCATAGAGATTGAAGTCACCTTCCTTCAATACTTTAAGCTTGTGGAGGTCCTGCAAAGATTTGCATATATGGTAACCACAAGCGGTATCCAATACCCAAGTATTTGATATAGATGAATTTAATGTCAATATAGTATGTATCTCATATATACCTTTTGGTGCATCTGACGCACCAGGTTTCACAGTTGCAAGGTAAGCCTTGCAATTCCTTTTCCAATGTCCCGCTTTGCCGTAAAAGAAACAGGTTGATTGTTTTGAGGCCTTCTTTCCTTTCTTATTCTTATTGATGCCATCCTTAGGGTTTAGCCTCCTATTAAAACCCTTTTTTCCTGATTTCTTCTTATTGGTCTTATCAACAAGAAGAAGTGGAGCCTTTTCTTTCTTAACATGGCTCTCTGCTATTTTTAACATATTTAACAGCTCAGGCAAGGAAGTGTTCAGTTTGTTCATGTGATAATTCAAGACAAACTGAGAAAATGACTCCGGGAGTGATTGCAGGATTAAATCCTGATTCAGCTCCCCATCCATAATAAACCCTAATTGACCCAATCTTGTGATTAAGTCAATTACCTTCAGAACATGATCCTGAACGGATGTTCCCTCTGTCATCCTAGCATGGAATAACTGCTTAGATATTTCGTATCTAGCAGTTCTGCTTTGTTCTCCATAAAGCTCTTTTAAATTGAGTATTATGGATTGAGTATCCATGCTTTCATGCTGCCTCTATAACTCATTGGTCATAGAGGCCAGTATGATACACTTGACAGTGAGGGAGTCATTCTGCCACATTTTGTATGTGGCCATATCTTCCTGTATGGCATCATCCCTTAGTGGATTAAGACTAGGGGTATCAAGAATATAAGAAAGTTTTTCTGAACTCAGTACAATCTTTAAATTTCTCAACCAGTCCACATAGTTTGGACCAGTCAGTTTGTTGGTATCTAAGATACTTCACAGTGATAATGAAGATGCCATTTATCTACATTTAATAAAGAACAATATATAAGCAAACAACCATGAAATGACTTACATAATTAAATTAGGTCTTCAATTTAATTATGTCTCCCACTATTTTATCAAAAATCATAGCCCTCACTATGATAATCGAGAAGAACCCTGATCGATTTTTCTTAGTGAGATTGAGATCCTAATAACTTATAAAAGATCTTGCAGATAACACAACAAATCTTTTACAAGCTCAAAGGTAGGAAACTCTTCCAATTATATCTCATATAATTCTCAAGAAGTAACTTGGCCTCTAGAACATTATTAGTCTTGCAGAAAACACAACAAACCATAATGTTCTAGTTAAGTCAAGACCCTTTCATTTCAATACAGTCAGTACTCAAATATAATGCCCTTGCAGATAACACAACAAAATATTATACTGAATATACTGTAAGCATATCTATGCACTAGACTAGTATTATGTCAATCACCATATTAGGTCTTGCAGATAACACAACAAACCTAATGTGGTTCATAACACAATAATGATCCAGCATGAAGGAAGGCCAATATATAGTATTTTTAACACTAAGCATTTTAGTCAAGATTTAAATATAATCAAATCGGCCAGGCAAGTGGAAGAGATGTGGGAGTCCCCCCGTTGCTTTCCTAGACACTAATAAAAATTGGCCAGGTCAGTCAACGGAACCAATTAAAAATTACAATTCTCTTTACCTTCCCAGAACCACCTTTCTAGATACCGAATGATCAATTGTTCATCATGACTAGTGATGCTTATTAGTTAAATATACTATGACTTAATATAATTTTAAGAGGAGGGCTTTATAAAATTGCCAGCACATTCTTATAGAATATATCACAATCATATCACTCTGATAAAACAAATATGTGCTAAGTGTGTCATCATACTAGGACAACCATTTACCACATAATGGATCCACCATTATGCCAGGGCAACCTTATTTCAGTATGATGACTTCAAAACTAATCATATCTCTATAATAATTAGGGTTTGAGTGAAAAACCCTAACTAGTGGCATACACCAAAACATATATGCATCCAAAAATATGCTAAGTGTATCAGCATTCAAGGGTTTAAAACCCTAACATGCGACACTACATCAAAACCACATAAAAATTTTCATATGTTTTAATTGTAATAAGGGTGGCTCTGATACCACTGTCAGGAATCCGGTGCATCACAGTGGAAGTGTAATTTCAAAATGATGAAATTTGCACCATAATCCCTTCGCCAAGATCTCCTTATTCAGGATTAAAACATATAATAAACAAACAAACTTACATTGTTAGAATTAGGGTACCAACCTGTAATCGCTAATTTCAACAAAATTTGATGTTGAAGGGGCTGATTGAATTCACCATGCGTCCAAATGTCCACCCTCCAATGGTGATCCACAAGATGATTGATCAAGATGCAAGCTTCTTCAAAATTCCTTCACTTGAATTCTTATCCTAGAACTCAAGAGGACTATGGCTTTAAAACTTCAGGGTAGGGGCTCCTTACTTCCTTTCTTTCTTCTTCCTCTCCCTTTCTTAAGACCTTGTCCTAAGAATAAAACTCTTGTCTTGAAGGAGGAGAAGGATTTAAGACACTAATGTCTTAAAGTAAAGGAAATAGAAACAGAGTAGGAGTTCTTTTCTTTTACCGATCGAGAGATTCTTCCTATCTCTTATTTTGGACTTGAGTTTCAACAGAGAAGAGAACTCTGTAAGAGGGAAACTCTCTGTGTCCTAAACAAGCTAAGGAGGAATCAGTTTCCTGGAAAGAAAAGAAAAATAAAAACCTCTGTCGTACATAAGTCAAACACCCGAGACCTTTGTTGTTTAAATAGATTATAGAGAGATGTCTTCTCAAAAGAACACAACTCTCCGTAAACACCATTCAACTTTGTCTCACGCCCCTTCCCTATTTCTCACGCCCCATCCTCCCATCTCACGGCCTTCCAGATTAAATCCCATGGCTTTTCTTAAAGGAAAAATTGTGGTGTTTTAAAAGGAAAGGGGTCGCGACTTTTCATCTCTGAAGAGATGTTATTTCACGCGCCTGGGAAGAGTCAGCCATTCCTTCTTTCTTAAAATCCCATCAGCCGTTGGATTCCCATCCAAGGGGGGATAGATGGTGTGCTAATCATTAAGAAAGGAGGCCGCCCCATCTTAATTCATCGGAGAATTAAGCGGGGCGTGCCAAGAGTCCATGCGCCATGGACTCTTCCAAATGGCGCGCCAAGAGTCCATAAGCGCATGGACTCTTGGCATTTGGCATGAAAATGCAAGGGGGGCTGGTGGGGAGGCTAGCCATGAGGCTAGCCTAGTTACATGGCTAGCCAATAGGGTTAGCCATAATCCCAATTAACTCAATTAGGGTATAATTAGATCCAATTAGAATTCAATTTGAACCAATCCGGAACCCTAATTCGAATCCGATTCGAATAGATGCTAGGGTTTGCAACACCTGCTAGAGTGTTATGCTGTAAAGATGATTTAATTCTAAATTAAACTCTTGATCAATCCTCTTAAGTGTGTGACCCATTGGGATCCACATCTAGCCAGCAGTGGGTTCGAATACAAGTTGACCTAATTTGATTAGAACTCTTTCTAATCGATTTAGGTCAAACCGGGCTTACCCAATTTGATCAATTAGGACTCTTCCTAATAAATGATCTTTAAATTTGATCAACCCACAAGACAAGATTGACGTCTAGCAACGTGTCATGTCTACCTGGAAGATATGGAAATTCTGGTGAAATACCAAAATTACCCTTCAGTAGAGAGTTACCGTACAATTAAATCTTTCGATCACCCTGCACCCAAAATATAACTATGGATATGGATATATGTCAAATCCAATATTATATTTATTTCTAGCTCAATCTTATATCGATGATTCAATTATCTTGATATTAGAAACCATCTCTAATATCTTTACTTTGATCAAAGATTCCCTGAATCATCATCCGATTGTTAACTAGCTGGATGCAATCTCCTCTTACTAAGAGTGATCGATTCCTTGTTGATTTACTCATTACCATCATATCCAATTCACTATTCCCAGTATCAATCCTGTGTATGACTCAGTGTCATGATTAGGATTGAACCAAAGAATGGGTTCATGTACATAAGGTACTTATGGCAGTCTCAGGTCAAAAGATTACTTGTACCACTCCCACTATGAGAACCTTCTATTGACATGTAGCTAAGACTCCATTAGATGTTCTCAAGTTGGATCATATCAGTGAACTCATTCTCCAATGAGCACCCACATCCCAGTATCAGTGTCATACACAAGTGACTGTGAGAGCAGTCACCCTTTCCAGTATACATGGGATGTGCTAGTCTTACCGAAAAACCCTGATCCCCTACTCAGGGTTCCTTTGACTAGGAATACTTTAGATTAAGGTTTTAAGATTTTAGGTCTCACTGGTATGATATCATCATAACTCTAAAATCATAGCCCTAATCTATGGGGTTCATCATATAAACACAGCGTATGATAAAAAATAATACCTTTATTAGAAAAATTGTCAATTATAATGGTTTGGGAGATACAACATAGATTGGCTTGTAGGGCATATCCCTTTCACTTTTCATGCCCAGTGTTTTGTCATCATCAAAAAGGGGGAAATTGTTGACTCCTAAAGTGATTTTGATGATAACAAAATATTGGAGCATACATTTGATTATCTAACAACTCTTCAAATGATTGACAAGTTTTTGTAGGATAACTACATTGACACACTTTCTAAACCCTACAATCTTTATTGCATTGTGTTGAGTTGTAAAGTGTTTAGAATCTTGTAAAGAAGAACCCTACAAAAATTTTCTACTTAAATCAAGATAAAGGGTTACTTCTAGTAGTTTTCAAGCTTCAATTTTTCTTGAATTTATTGTAAAAAGATCTTGAAGAAGTCTTCAAAGCTTAGCACAAGTATTCTGGAGAATTGAATTTGATCTGGCTGAAGAACCACTCTCGAGCCGACTGGATGGAGGAACCAGCTGACTCTGGCACTGGCACAGGAAAGAAGTTTTCTGGCACACAGATATAGCCGACTAGCACCAAGGCCCAGTCGACTGGTCCAGAACATGGTTGAGAACGTTCTAAGATTCTCAGGGATCCGAGCTGACTGCATTTTAGCCTAGCCGACTCGTCCAGAACTTGGTTGAGATTGCTCTGAGAGCCTCTGAGATTCGAGCTGACTGGAATTCAGTCTAGTCGACTCATCCAGAGTGACCCATTTTTCAACTGTGGAAGCTAGCCGACTGGCGTCAGCCCAACCGACCCGAACTTGATTCGAGCTGACTCGAAGATTGTCCGAGCTGACTAGAATGACGGGATCACCTCCAACAGCTAGTTCCAATTTTCAGTTTTTGAATTCCAAAAGTTCTCCAACGGTAACCTGTCACCTCCCAACGGCCTACAACATTCAAAATCAAGGGAAGGCAGTTGACGTCTCTATAAATGAGGTATGAAAATATCCTTGGAGAGACTAATGAGTTAATGAACAGTTATTGAATATTTATTCAAGAAAGAAGTGAGAGCACTTGAGCTTTGAAGTCAGCCTTCAAGCCTTCACCAACTCTTACCAGAAGCTTGAAGCACCTTTTGAAGAAAGCAAGGAAGCCATTGAAGTGCATTGAAGAGCATTCAATTGAGCTTCACTCGAGTAGTATTGGCAACCACCATACAATAGAGTTTATCACTTTTGTTGCTTCTTTATTCTTTTAGAATACTTGGGTTATTGGTGAGCCCGGTTGTAAAAACCAAATAGGTTTCTTTAGTGAGCCTTTTTCAAAACCAAAGTGTAGAGGTTCTAGGTGAGCCTGTGAAAACCTAGTGTGGGTTTCTTTGGTGAGCCCGGTTCAAAAACCAAAGTGTAGATGTTGGGATTATGAGCCTGTAAAACAATCAGACTGTATTCCGGTTTGGGGGATATAGTGGAAATCCCGAGTGGTGAACTTGGATAGTGGACGTAGGAGCCGGGTTGCTCCGAACCACTATAAACCTGTCTTGTTTGTGTTGTGCTTGATTTACCTTTTTGCTTATGCATTTATTCTCTGACTAACGCAGCACCTAACCACTAAAAGGATTTACTTGTGCACATACCTGCAAAAATTTTGTAATTCCCAATTCACCCCCCTCTTGGGAAAAGCCACCTGAGCAACAAGATTGATAGCCTTTACACTCCAATCCGAAGAAAAACATTTATCCTTTAGTGGGTACTAGGATCCAATAGACTACACATGAGCTACACTTTGGTCGGCTAACTCACATGCATCTAAAGGTAGGTACAATACCAATTGCTTCTCCAAGTAACTCCCAGTATTCATTTTGCACCAGGGGTCCTCACAATCGACCTTTGGGCCTCCTATTGAATTTCCTGGTTTGGTCCAACCATTAACATGATCAAATTCAATGCTTCCAACTAATGCATGATCAAGCCTGACTTTGGTCGACCCGCCTGACCATTTGTTAAGATAGTCACACTAAGCCATCATATGTTGAATGGCAATTCCACTTGCTTGATGACCACCCGTTCTTTGGAACCGTCGATGATCACCCAACTTATAGATGCATTACCAATACAACTTAATGGGAAGCTAAGACTTAGGCTATCACATAACTCAATCTTTTTATGGACCTAAAAATTTAGAGAATTTAAATTTTGTGACACATGAAAAGAAGGCATGGACCTTGATAAAAAAAACTCCCACCAAACTCTTAAAGGGTTTCAAGATCAAATAGGTCCCTGGGCACCTATAAACTAGTCATACTGATTAACCTTAGTTGACATGGGTCAACTCGAATCAATAGATAATCAAATCAAATCTGGTTCACCATATTAGCCAGGTAAGTAAGATCAAGGGATGGGTTATGCCAGGTAAGCCTCTTGCCTTAAACACGAACCATGAGTTGGCCAGGTAAGAGTTAGCCCCAAAGAACCTTGATCACAACTATCAAACTTACCTTAGACACTAAGTGGTTTACCAGACTCAATCAGACTAAGCTAAAAAACCGGGCTCACCATGAAGCCATGAATCAAGTCCACTTAGATGTATGGACTAATCTAACTAACTATTAGATAGATCTATAGAGAAGAGCCTAATTCAACTTTTAATTAGTCTTTTCTCTACTTAATCCATTCATCTAAACCTAGGTCTAACACATTTAAGGACCCAATTCTAGCTAACCCAATCAACCCTTGGTTTATCAATCATGACTAAAGATTAGAATCATATCCTAAATCTTAAAGAGTTTCAAAGATTACAACTTAATTCTTAATTAAGTGTAACATGCCAATTGAAATATTTTCAATTAAACCATATTTTGAAACCATTGCAAAATCAAGTGAAATAATTTCATAAAAAAAATTCTACACTTCAAACTTACTGCTTCAGGTTTTTCTGGTCGAGTCGACTCAAGCAGGTTGAGTAAGCTTGTCTAGAACATAGAAAATAGATAGTATATCTATTTGCTGAATTGAGTTGACTCGAGCAGGGGTCGAGTCAGCTCAGATCATCAAAGCAGAAATAGTAACTTCAAGTTTCAGACTTTTCACATGAACTTTTCAAAGGTTTTAGATCATATATCTTTTAGATCTTATCTAAACATAGATATGATCTATGAACCATAGATTAAAACCATTTTAATCTATCAAATCTCCCACTTTCTTATTCATAAGATCATGACACAGCGGCACCCCTACGTGCTATAAGAGAACCCCTTGGAATGAAAAGAGATGGTCATAAAACCATGCTTCTCTCTTATGACCAAATGGCCATGGCGAATCCACCTTAATCCAAGTACTTTGTGAAGGAAATAAACCGATTTCATATAAAAACATTATACCAGACATGCATCACAACCTGGCTCTGATAGATAAGGTTGCCGCAGCGAATGAGGTGGGTCATGATGCATGCAATTTAAAAACTTTTTCTAAATAGCATGGCACAACAAAAGGAGATAAAACAATTTTATCTATGATATATTAATCTAATTAACATAGGTCCCTACATAGATCTTGATGCATCTAGAGTAATGTATGTATGAAATCATGCATCTATAGTATGAAACAAAGAACTATTCATGGAATCACACAATGATGCAGCAAGAATAATATGTCACACATATGTAATGTAAGCCCATACCTTCGAGATGACGATCACTTGGAAGGTACGTTCTCCACCTACAAGGAACAAAAATAGATTTGCGAGCAGCACACGTGTACTGCCTCTACAGGTGGTTCACACCAGGGTACGCGATTCCTCCTTCCTTCGAGGTCTAGCCTCTCTGGAAATATGTCGGTAGCAGGCACTCCTTCTTTAACTCCTTGAAGAATCACGGATTGCTTCTTCAACTCATTGAAGAACTGTCGTTAAAGCACAAATGGAACAAGACTCTTCAGAACCCTTCCCAACTCTTTGTCCTAAACCTTCAATAGAAGGTATGCACTCGAGAATCCCTCCCAAAACTCAAACCCCTTCTCTGATAATCGCTTAGAGATCAAGTGTGAACTCTAACCATGAGAAAATGGTAGAGTCTCTTGATCTCCTTTTCTGTTCTTCCAGCAAAACTAAGAATAGAACAAACTCACATGAACTAAAATGATCAACTCTACAAAATCTGATTTAATGAGAGATTATGAAAAGAGTTTGAGTCCCTTGGAATTTAGGATGTTACAAACCCTTGGAATTATGCAACAACATCAAATAAAACCCTGAAATGCCCACCATTAAAACCCACAATAATTGCAAGATCAAATGAGGCAATTTCAAATTTTAGCAGAGTCTGTTAGTCGAGTTGACTTGATTGTTCGAGTCGACTTGAGCTGAATCGCATGAGTTGGCTCATCCAATGAGTCGGCTCAAATGTAGCTCTGATAACTTCTTGTCAAAACGAGTCTGGAATGATTGCCAATCATTTTCATGCCAACAAATCAAGAAGAAACCCCACAGTGTGTGACCCCTTAGGTTCAAATACAAAATCATGGTGAGGGCACCAGGGTCAGACATAGATTACTGGGCCCTATTTGCTTTACCTAGCCATGTGTCAAATTTTGTAATCAACTAGAATTGAGTCCTGTAATAAGTTGAGGTTAGTTGATTTGTCTCAACCCTCAACCTAGTCAGTATTTTGAGTCCTCTATACAAGTATGAGTCCAGTGTGAGTTCATTTCTTGTACAAGAGAGGAGGCTATGCTATTTCGGAGTCCCACTAAATCTCATTCTGAAGCCAGAAGCAGTTACACTAGCTTAGGGGAGCTCAATCAACACCCAGGTGCCCTGATTGTGCCCTGATTTTCCCCAGGTGCAATTTCAGATGCCAAATTCCCTCTAGATGCTTCCAGAATATTCCATATGCTAGGAGCCCATGTTTACTAGGCTATCCCAACACTCCAGGCCTCCAAATTCAAGCCCAGGAAGCAATCCCAAGACAAGAGAATCAAGATTCCTTTTTGATGCCGGGAATATACCAGCCTAGGGAACCAAGCAACCCAGCTTCCAAGGGGCCCATGCCCAAGCTCTCCAAGCCCATGGCTGACCTTCCCTTGCTGCCCTAAAGCCCACACACCAAAGGAGGGTCATCCAAAGAGTTTTGTCTAAGTCCAAGTTGAAGAAATAAAGGAGAAGACCAAGTTATTCTAACCTAGTTAGGATTCCTAATCCCTTTAAACTTTGTAATTCTACCCTAGCTAGGAAAGGACTTGAATTCCAATTTGGAAGAGGGCTTGTAACCCAAATATAACCATGGTTAGTGAGGGCATGGGAACTCTATAAATACCCCACCCATCCCCCTCTTGTAAATATCTCTTTCTTATGAATACAACTTACTGAAATTTTGAGTTATTACCTTGTGCTGGTGTTTTGTTTTGGTTCTTTGGTTTGTGTTCTTGTGCTTGGACGAATTCCTTGCTGCCCTAGCATCCTTCCACGCCCTAAATCACTACCATCCAAGCCTTCATACATCCAAGGAGGAGTGCTCTAGGCCACCAAGCAGGGAGATCTTCAACAAGCTTCAAACAACCCAGCTTCTAAACCACAACCTGATTCCTTCTAAACCTAATTCCTTTTTTTACTTACTTACGGTTTTGATTGATCCTTGATGCTTATAGGATCCCTGAGGTAGTTTCCCTCACCTGAGGAGGCCTTCTTTGCTGCCTGGACCACCCAGATTCTTAATCAGATTTAAGGGAAACAATGTTTCTTCTTCCAGGCTCCGATCAGAGTTGTGAGTGATATCTTTTGCTATTGAATTTCAATCTCTGACTAGTATGAAACCTTTCCAATTCTTATTTTCTGATTTGATGAAGATAAACTATCTTAAACTGAGAGTTTCTCAACTCTCAGGTCCTGGCTACTTATTATCTTGCATGAGTTCTTTGCGATCATGATGATTCTATGCTTTGCTACTCCTTATGCTAGTTCTTTACTTTGCTTTGAAAAATTAGCCAACAAACCTAAATCAAAAAATTACAAAAAAATTATTTTACTATTTTTTTCTGAATATTTAGCATTCTTAGAGTCATCCTTCATTAGTTTGGTATCAGAGCGGGTTTAGGATAGTTTTTATCTGCATTGCAATCACAAACCCTAATTTCAACATTCTGTCCACTACATTAGGTTTTTGTTTTGCATCTATTTTCGACCATCTAAAAATTTTATTTTTCTCTAAAATTTGCATAAATTGTTCTTTGTTGAGTCCTCTATTTTATGAAAGTTTTTAATTATTTTTACTGAAACCCTAAGTCTCTAAAATTCAGCATAATAGGAACCCTAACAGAATTCTAATAATTTCTGCAGCAGTCTAGAAAACCATAGGTTTCAATCATCATATGATTTTTGTTCTACATGAAATTTGGTAGGAATTATTAACACCATCAGTCCTCTATTTTATGTTTTTTTAAATTTTCTTCTACATTGGGATCTATGTTAAACTCTATATCAACTGAAATCCTAATTCTTTGATTTTCGCTGATTTTGCACTTGACTAACTCAAACCTAATCAACTTCCAAACCCCCCAATCCCAAGCCAAACTTTGTTTGCTAACCTCAGTTAACTTAAACCTAACTTAACACATCATAAATTATTAAAAATATTTCATTTTCTGATTGTTTTAGATTGCATCAAGGCCATCGATTGCCATCATTTTAACCTAATCTTAAGGGCAACTCAAAATCTTAGATCAGTGCAGGATTTCATCACCTGTCCTGGGCCCAAAACCACCATCATCATACTAACCCAAGCCTAATTAAAATCAATTAGATCTAATTTGCTTTAATGGGATATGAGACATCAACAGGTCGGGTCCGAGCTGTGTAGGCCAACTAGTGCATTTAACCTTTTAGCTATTACTGAAAGCTGGTGTCTAAGGCTGGGGGTCCAGAGTCAAATGACCTAAATGGTGCTGTGGTTTTTAATTGGATCCTTGTGAAAGCAGGGGGGCCCTCCCACACTCCCACTCCATACCAAGCCAGTGGAAGGATTAGCTATTGGGTTAGATGTAAGTTGAGCTGACCCACCCAGTTTCTGGCTCCAGGTCTAGGAAACCCTAGATTATACTTGCCTTTTCTTTCTCTTTTGCATGCTTGGTTACATCATTTCATTTTGATTGATTGATTTGTTGCATGACCACTAGATTAGGAACCCAATATCAAAATTCCAAACCTCAGCCCAGCCCAACCATGGAACCCACTTTGGAAAACATCCTAGCTCAACTTGCCCAAATGAATGCTCAAACCCATGCCCAGCTTATCCAAATAAACCAGTCCAACACCCAAACCCAAAATCAGTTAGCCCAAACCCAACATCAGTTAGCCCAAATAGACCATAGGTTTGACCAATCCAATACTAAGCTAGACCAAATGAACCAAAGATTCAACCAAGTAGGAACCCTAGGCAAGACCTATAGAGCTGAACCCCAGGAACCCATAGTCCCTAGATATGAATCCAGTAGTAACCCACTATCCCTCAGTCAACTTGAACCCTATAGGATTGATACCACTATATTTGAACCCATAACCTTTGAACCCATAACCTTTAAACCCATAACCATTAGTTAGCTTGAACCCCATAAGATCAGCACCCTAGACCCTAGCTAGTTTTCCTTTAGCCAAACCACTCCTACTACCTCATTGGTTCACCAAGATGACCTAGAAGAAGAAATATATGAGGTTGACCCAAGTTTAGTAGAGGAGTATGAAGATGATGAGTCTATTATAGATCTAGAGGAAGAAACACCTATAGAAGACCCAGAAGTAGTTGACTATAACCAAACCCCAATAGAAACCAATCCAAAATTAGTTGAGTTTTTAGTCCAACCAAGTTCAACCATAGAGTCCAATCTAGAAACCCTCAAGGCCCTAATTGAACAATGGGCCCAGAAAATTACCCAATTCCAAACCCAGTTTACCCAATCCACTACCCTAGAATCAGTTGACCCTAACCAAACCCAGGTAGAAGCCAATCCAATGTTATTTGATCCAGTAGATACCCAGGTTGAAGCCATCCTAGAGTTAGCTGACTTTAACCACACCCAACCTATAGTGGAAGAACCTTTAAAGGAAGAAGACCATGAGGAATCCAGTCCCACTATTAGAGCTTTACTTGAGGAGCCACTAGAAGAAAGCCCAATTAGAAAGCCCAGTCCTTTGATTTATGAACCAGAAGAGTTTATTAAGGACTTAATCTCTTTAGATCAATGCCCGCAGGATGAACTCACCTCTTGATACCACTTGATCTTTTTCCTGAAATCAATGACCCCTTCTTCCATTATGCAAACCCTTTAGATATGCCTCAAACCCATAAGGTAAATCTCATTAGTCTAGTACTCATCCCTGAAATCCCTTCTAATATTCTACTTTTTTTAATTAACCATGAACCATCTCCTTATTTCTCATCCTGCCAGACCAACCCTGAACCCATCTCTTATTTTCTACCATTTCAAGAAACTTCTTCTTTTTTCTTTATTATTAGGTTGCATTTCATAAAGGTTTGCATACTGCATTCATTCATCGAGTCAGTCATGTTTGCTTCCTACTTCTGGAAGACCCTCTGGCATCTACTTAGAGTTCATGTCACATTTTCATGAGCATGTCATGATAGGATCAAACCTAAAGAGTCTATAATCTATTAGGTTTTATCCCTTAGAGTCCAATAAAATATCCTTTGATAGGGATGTCTAGTCGAGTCTATCAGGTATTAGTTGAGTCCAATAAATGCACAGCCTGAATTACACGTCTGCACCGCACTACCCTCTGCACAGCATAGCATATGGAAATTAGTCAAAAGCTGAACATAACTAATGAACTAACTAACAACTTGGCTAATTCTCAAAAGAGAGATAAAGAATTTTACAGGGGATTTTGCAGTTGTAAAGAATTTTTTGCTCGCGAAGCTGGCCCATCTAAGATAATGAATATCTGTGGACCCAATACCTATGTGCGTGAGATACTATCTGATTTAGGTATTAGTTCCACCTTCATCATCTCAGATCTTATAGAGTCTAAAGAGCTGGCAGCGACACCTAGCGAGTACCTTGAGCATATCCCTCCCTTTGAGAGAGAACCCATCATAGAGTGTCCATATATAATTGGCCAAATAATGAGGAAAAGATCGAGAGAATCATGGATGATCAAGCCATATGTACCCGAAATAGAGGCTATCATAGGTATTTGGTCCGGTGGCAAGGTCGGCCAGAATCTGAGGACTCGTGGATCACCCGTGAGGATCTGCAGTGCCTCAACCAAGACCTACTTGAGCACTATAAGAGCCAAGTTATCCCACACTCGACGAGGTCGAGTTCCTCCCACCCTGGAAGAATTGGTGGGGGCACCAGGATTAGACACAGGTTACTGGGCCCTATTTGGTTTATCTAGCCATGTGTCAAATTTTGTAATCAACTAGAATTGAGTCCTGTAATAAGTTGAGGTTAGTTGATTTATCTCAACCCTCAACCTAGTAAGTATTTTGAGTCCTGTATACAAGTATGAGTCCAGTGTGAGTTCACTTCTTGTACAAGAGAGGATGCTATGCTATTTTGGAGTTCTACTAAACCTCATTCTGAAGCCAGAAGCAGTTACACTAGCTTAGGGGAGCTCAATCAACACCAAGGTGCCCTGATTGTGCCCTAATTTTCCCTGGATGCCATTTCAGATGCCAAATTCCCTCCAGATGCTTCCAGAATATTCCATATGCCAGGAGCCCATGTTTACCAGGCTATCCCAACACTCCAGGCCTCCAAATTCAAGCCCAGGAAGCAAGCCCAAGACAAGAGAACCAAGATTCCTTTTTGATGCCAGGAATATACCAGCCCAGGGAACCAGGCAACCCAGCTTCCAAGGGGCCCAAGCCCAAGCTCTCCAACCCCATGGCTGACCTCCCCTTGCTGCCCTAAAGCCCACACACCAAAGGAGGGTCATCCAAAGAGTTTTGACTAAGTCCAAGTTAAAGAAAAAAAGGAGAAGACCAAGTTATTCTAACCTAGTTGGGATTCTTAATCCCTTTAAATTTTGTAATTCTAACCTAGCTAGGAAAGGACTTGTATTCCAATTTGGAAGAGGACTTGTAATCCAAATGTAACCATGGTTAGTGAGAGCATGGAAACTCTATAAATACCCCACCCCTCCTACTCTTGTAAGCATCTCTTTCTTATGAATACAACTTGCTGTAATTTTGAGTAATTACCTTGTGTTGGTGTTTTGTTTTGGTTTTTTGGTTTGTGTTCATGTGCTTGGACAAATTCTTTGCTGCCCTAGCATCCTTCCATGCCCTAAATTACTGCCATCCAAGCCTTCACACGTCCAAGGAGGAGTGCCCTAGGCTACCAAGCAGGGAGATCTTCAACAAGCTTCAAACAGCCCAGCTTTTAAACCATAACCTGATTCTTTTTAAACCTAATTCATTTTTTTTACTTACTTGCTGTTTTGATTGATCGTTGATGCTTGTAGGATCCCTGAGGTGCTTCCCCTCCCCCGAGGATGCCTTCTTTGCTTCCTGGACTGCCAAGCTTTGCCATCAGATTTAAGGAAAACAAGGCTTCTTCTTCTAGGCTTCGATCAGAGTTATGAGTGATCTCTTCTGCTATTGAATTTCAATCTCTGACTGGTATGAAACCTTCCCAACTCTTATTTTCTGATTTGATGAAGATAGACTATCCTAAACCAGGAGTTTCTCAACTCTTGGGTCTTGGCTACTTATTATCTTTCATGAGTTCTTTGTGATGATGATGATTCTATGCTTTACTACTCCTTATGCTAGTTCTTTACTTTGCTTTGAGAAATTATCCAACAAACCTAAATCAAAAAATCATAAAAAAAATAGTTTACTACTTTTCTCTGAATATTTAGCATTCTTAGAGTCATCCCGCATCAAACTAGTAGCACAAAAATACTTCCAATACCAGCCAAAGTCGCCATCTATCCATGATACCTGGCATCCGGATAGGTTGAAGGTTGCAAAGCAACAAGAACCTGTTGAATATGGAATACCGCTGAACTTATTCCTTTAATCTCCTAATGCTCCAGATGGCCTAGGGTTAAACTGCCCAACACTAATCCATCCATCTCAATATATCCCAAATAAAGAATCCCTGTAACTCATTACAAGGAATGCCCGGGCCAAGGTCTTTCTTAATTGAGGCATATTAAGCATTCAATCCAAACCATTTCAAGAGATCAATCCTATCTTGATCCTACTACCACCACACATGTACTTGACTGACCCAGCAACCTTCCATCATCAAATTAAAAATCTTGGTAGTCCATCACCTAAGCATAGTGAGTTGCTTGCAAGCTACCATGGTGATCTCAAGTCAGAGGAATAATTCATGTCCACATTCTAATGCAAAACTTTTCTCTGGCAAAATGAGAATCTCGCATGAGGGTCACGTTTAGTGAAGTGTCAAACACAACACCTGATGTCATGCCAGCATCTCCATGCTACTTGGTTAAGAGAACAACCAATAGACATGACTTCAATGACCTACTCTCGATACACAATCGTCCTGAAATAGCGTATCCTTTGGTCACGAACCAGTTTATGAACTACATGACGCATCCTCTTTATATCGCATACAAGGTAGCTCAAAGGACATCACACAAGAGTTTAATTAGGAAGATGCCATATGATGAACAACTAGAATAAACTTTTTGTTCAATTCAATAATTCATATACATATACATGAGTTGCACGACCGTCTATAGCCTAGATGATTGGCTTTGGGACACATTTCTTAACAGAAGCTACTACATACTGACAGGTATAATGAGAGATCACTCCATCACATGGACTACCACAAGATAGATGAAAGGTAGGTGAAGAGACTCTCATCAGGTCAGAGGCTAGTGAGATCTGATTCTTTTAATGATGCTTTACTGCTATTGGCGATGGAGATGATGATGGCGATAGTGATGATGATGATGAGGCTAAGGTATTAGGAAATGTATCTTAAAAAAAATAATTTGGGTTATAGATGGTTGAGCTATTTATAATTTATACATGAATCATTAATAAAACAAAAATTATTTTTGGTAGTTTATCTCTTTTTGCATCTTTCTTTGAACTCTTTTAAGATAAAGTCCTTAGAACTACTTTATTTTGAAAAGGAGGATTTATTGAAAAGTTTTTAAATCTATTCATGACCAAATGATACATTATTATCTAGGATGATGACATTTATCGAGCAAAGTGATAACTACGTTATATGCATATATAAAAATATTAATTTTATAATTAAATTAACTTTTTTCTTTAAAATTAGTATTTTTATATATTATTTATATGAAAGGAGAGTACCAACATAAAGATCTTGATTTTAGAAGTCCAACGGTGCAAACGACACTCAAATCAGATTTAAAACAAGCTCAGAATTAATTTTTAAAGGAAAAGCACCGATTTTCATGCAATCGGTCCACCATGGACCGGCTGAATGGTCTACCGCATTCCTAGTGGTCGACGATCTGCCATGGCCATGGTCCACGAGCAGAGCCATGGACCGCAAAGCCCATTATGGGCCTAAACTGTTGGAGCAGCTTCCCCGTCGCCGCCCAAGCCTCCGGCACCTTCATCGCCAGCTGGAGAAGCCTTCGATGGTTGGAAAAATGGTTGAAAAAGCTACCGGCTTCCTCTTTTTCTTCTTCACCACCATTCCATGTGTCCCAAGCCACTAGACTTCCTGCTCAATCCATTGCTTGCCAGAGAAGATGCTGGCAACCTTTCCCTCGCCACCAAGAAGGATTCCTTTGCCGGAATCCATGACACTCCTAAGCATCGGTCACCTGTAATGCCTCTCCTCCTGTCCCTGTTCATGCTACCCATCATGCCTCTATTATCCAATTTTGTCGGAGGTTCGGAGGTTATTGGATTCATTGGAGTCTGGGGGTCGTTGCAATAGTGGAACTAAACTTAAATGGATCATTGGAACAAACGCAATGGAGTTTAGTTGAAGCTTAACGAAGTTCTGTTGATCGTGAAATAGTGGAATAAAATATAGTTAAATTGTTGGACCTCATATAACAGAATTCATTTGGGTTATGCCTATAAAAGGGAGAGAGTCCAATATCAATGGGGGAGCCATCGAAGGCCGAGAGCCTCTTCTTCCACTCTCTATTCCCCCTATTCCACTTCTATTACTCTGTTATTCCACTTGTATTCTTCTTCTCTCCCTTCCTTCCTTCCACTCTCTTCAATCACCATCACCTAGATTGGTTTCCACTTCTACTGCATTGGCTTGGTTCCTACTTCCACTACTCTAGCACTGGTTCCCAATCTCCACTCTCCATCACATCACCGGACTGCTCCATCTTCAGATATGCTGTAGCTTATTCTAGAAGCCTGTTTGGGAAAAGGGGGTTTATATTTTAATGTTCATTTGATGTACTCCTCATTTTATCAAATGAAAAGAGCTTCCAATTAATTCATGTTCTCTTCTTTTCCTTATTTTGTTTGAAGCAGGTTTATGAGCAGTGCAAAGCTTTAGAGGTAAGTCACCCTACATGACTATAATCTTGACTGATCTATTCCCAAAATGGGATGGGCCATGATCTATGGGTACGGGCTGTGCTCTCGCTAAGATTGGTCAGATCTTGATTATTTTCACTATCATTTTGATTGATCTATTCCCAAAAGGGATGAGCCGTGTTCTGTGGGTATGGGCCATGCTCTCACTAAGATATATCATCTCTAGATTACTTTCACTATTGTTGATCCCATAAGTGATTTTGATGATAACCAAATATTGGAGCATTCACATATTTTACTAACAACTCTTCAAGTGGTTTACAAGTTTTTGTAGGATGAATTCTTTGTTCAAACATTAACTCCTACTTTTATACTTGTTTTGAGTTGTGTTTTAATCAGATTTTGTAAAGAAGAACCCAATGAAAAAGTTTAGAAAAATCATGTAAAATGGTTACTTCTATGAGAGCTATGCCTTAAATTTGTTTTGAGTTGGTTTGTATGAAAAGTTTGAGAGTGTTGGTGAGAGTGTTCTCAAGTCTATTTGTAAAAATTTTGAAGAAGTCACTCGAGCCGATCCAGTCTGAAAAAGAGCTGACTCTATCTCATGGCACGCACCAAGGATTCTGGCATGCACCAATCTGAGCCGACTCATGTAGAACCGAGCCGACTCATCCAGAGTCCATTTCTATTGATTTCTGAGAATAGCATGGCGAGTCGACCCCAACCAGATTGAGCCGACTCTACCAGAATACATTTTGAAGACCTAAGGAAGTGAGCTGACCTAATCTACAATGAGCCGACTCCTCCAGAGTAAAGTTTTCTGATTCAGAGAAGAAGAGTCGACCCAAATTCAAGCGAGCTGACCCCTCGAGTTCAATGATTTCAATGATGAAAGTTTGAGCCGACCGAAGCTATCAAGAGCCGACTCATCCAGAGTGAAGTTTTTACACCCAGAGACAGATAGCCAACCCTACTAAAGAAATGGTGACTTGACCTATCAACTCGAAGGATCCGAGCCGACTCGAAGAAATTGAACCGACTCGAACATCATTTCCAGGTACATAATGGCTAGTTTCAGAATTCTTTTTTGAATGCAAAAAGATGCTCCAACGATCAAATGTCACATCCCAACGGTCTACAATGTCTCAAACTACCTTGGAGTGATGGAATACCATATATTTGAGGGATTTGAACTTCTAAAAAGAGAGAGTAAGAAAAGATCCTCAAAGTTTTAAGGCTTTATTGAATATCCAACCTACTAATAAGCAAGAGAGCACAAAGAGCATTCAAGTCAGTCTTCAAGCCTTCACCAACTCAGATATAAAGCTTGAAGCACTTTGGAAAGAAGCCACTGAAGCAATTAAAGCGTAATGAAGTGCATCCAAGTGTACTTCTCTCAAGCTACACTGGCAACTATCCAACAACTAGAGTTTGTCATTTATTGTTGTATCTATTTTCAATTCATTCTTGAATTGTTGGGTTATTGGTGAGCCCGATTTGAAAACCAATTAGGTTCTTGGTGAGCCTTAGCTAAAAACCAAGTGTTAGGTTCTTGGTGATCCTGTGAAGACCAAGTTGGGTTTCTTTGGTGATCATGTTTAAAACCAAAGGATGTTGGATTTGTTTGGTGATCCCAGTAAAACCAAAGTATAGAGGTTTTGGATTATGAGCCAACAAAACAATCCTATTGTATTCAGGTGTGAATATAGTGAAAATCCCAAGTGGTATCTTGGATAGTGGACGTAGGAGCTGGGTTGCTCTGAACCACTATATTTTATGTTTTTATGTTGTGCTTCTTTGATCTTATTTAGCTTCTGCAAGTTATTATTTTGTCACAACACCTAATACTCTAAAAAGGATTTTTAAGTGCATATTATCTATTTAATTTTTTAAATTCTCAATTCACCCCCCTCTTGGGTAGCCACCTGGGCAACAATTGATATCAGAGTAGTGTCTCTGATTACATTAAAGTAAAGATTGATGACTCATCACATGAGTACATCCCTGGCCGAAGGCCAATCAACTAATAGACCTCCACTCTTCACAAGCACAAATTATTCTTATTGAAAAGCAAGAATGAAAATCTATATACAAGCTGTTGATTTTCAATTATGAAAGATCATTCTTAAAGGGCCACATGTTTCCATGATCAAAATTGATGGCGTGTATGTCCCTAAACCTGAAGAGGAATGGGATGAACATGACATAAAGTTAGGAAAATTAAATGCCAAAGCTATGAATCTGCTATACTGTGCTTAGGATTTCAACGAGTTTAATCAAATTTCCACTTGCTATTCGGCAAAGGAAATTTAGGATAAACTTGAGGTGACCCATGAAAGAACTTTCCAAGTGAAGACTTCAAAAATTAATCTTCTAGTACATAATTATGAATTATTTAAAATGGAACCTAATAAAAATATTTCTGCCATGTACACTAGATTTAGATATATTATTAATGGTTTGAAAAGTTTTGGTAGGGTTTACTCAAATGCTAATTTGGTACAGAAGATATTGAGATCACTTTCAGATAAATGGGACCCTAAAGTTACTGCCATCTAGGAGGCTAAAGATCAAAACACTCTATCTATGGATGGATTAATGGGTTCTCTCATTACACACGAATTGACCATGCAACACAGAAATGATGATGATAAAAAAAAAAAGAAAACTATTGCATTCAAGGCTTCATTGGAATCTAAGAATGATGAAGAATCAGAAGATGACTCTACCTCCTTCGAAGATGATTTAGAAGATGAAGATATCGCAATGGTCATGAGGAGATTTAGAAAGTTTATGGAAAAGAAGAAAAGAAGATTCAATAGAAAATTTCATAAATGAGAAGAGCATTCCAAGAAAAAGGATAAGGACAAAGACAAGAAAAAGGAACAAGTCCCCACCTGCTATGAATGTAAGAAACCAGGGCACATTCATCCAGATTGTCCATAAATGAAGAAGTTTTTGAAGAAGAAGAAAAAGAAAGCGATGGTTGCCACATGGAGCGATAGTGAAGAATCCACCTCAATTGAAGAGGAAGAGACCACAAAAATAGCTAATTTATGTCTAATGGATCTCGAGGACGAGGTAACTTCTCCCAATGCTCAAATTGAATTTACATTTGATGAGCTAAATTCTGCATTTCATGATTTATTATCCAAATTTAAGAAGGCTGGAGTAAAGATAAGATTTTTAAAGAATATTAATGTTTCTTTACTCAAAGAAAAAGAAGAGATTTCAGAAAAGAATACATTATTGCAAAAAAAACTTCATGTCTGTTGACCCCATAAGTGATTTTGATGATAACCAAACATTGGAGCATGTACATTTATTTCTAATAACTCTTCAAGTGTTTTACAAGTTTTTGTAGGATAGCTTAATTTATTCAAACTTCAACTCCTACACTATTATTTCTTGTTTTAGTTGTGTTGTAATTTGTTTTTGTAAAGAAGAACTCAATGAAAAAGCTAGGAGAAAATCATATGAAAAGGGTTAGTTCTGTGTGTGTGCGCCATAAATTTTTTTTTGAGTTGGTATGCTTGAAAATGTAAAATATTGGTGAGAGATTTTCTTTGAGTTCAAGTATAAAAATCCTGAAGAAGATACTCAAGCCGACCCAGCATGATGAAGAGCTGACTCCACCTACTGGCACACAGTAAGGATTCTAGAATGCAGCAATTCGAGCCGACTCGAAGGTAATTGAGCCGACTCCAATGAATCAGAGTCGACTAGAATTTGTACGAGCTGACTCCTTTAGAGTCCAATTTTTGAAGATTTCTGAGAATAGCCAAGCAAGCCGACTCGAACTAGAAAGAGCCGACTCTGCCAGACCTAATTTTGAAGATCTAAGAAAGCTAGCCTACCCGAACTGCATCGAGCTAACTCTTCCAGAGTGTTCATTTTAGAATCTATGAAGAAGAGCCAACCCAAGCTAAAAAGAGTCGACTCCTCGACTTCAAGCTTTTCAAAGAAAGAAGTTCGAGCCGACCCAAGCTATTAAGAGCTGACTCATCTAGAGTGAAGTTTTGTGCCCTGAGACAAAGAGCCGACTGCATTGAAGATTTGGCAACTTAAGCTATCGACTCAAAGGATCCGAGCCGACTCGAAGGAATCCGAGCTGACTCGAATGTCATTTTCAGGTATCCAACGACTAGTTCCAAAAATTATTTTTGAATGCCAAAAAGTGCTCCAACAATCACAAATCATTCTCAACGGTCTACAATGGCTAGAACTGCCTTGGAGTGATAGAAGACCTTATATTTGAAGGATTTGAACATCCAAAAAGAAAGAGTTTCTAAAAAGTTCTTCAAAGAGAAGAGAGCTTCATTGAATATCCTAACTACCAATAGCAAAAGAGCACAAGAGCATTCAAGTCATCCTTTAAGTCTTCACTAACTCAGATTTGAAGCTTGAAGCAACTTTGGGAAGAAGCCACTGAAGTAATTAAAGCTCATTCAAGTGCATTCACATGGACTTCCATCAAGTTGCATCGGCAACTATCCGACAAATTGAGTTTGTCATTTTTGTTGCATTTATTTCAATTCAATTTTTGAATTGTTGGGTTATTGGTGAGCCCGATTAAAAAACCAAATAGGTTCTTGGTGAGCCTTGATAAAAACCAAGTGTTGGGCTCTTGGTGATCCTAGAAAAACCAAGTTGGGTTCTTGGTGATCCTGGAAAAACCAAGTTAGGTTCTTGATGATCCTATGAAAACCAAGTTAGGTTTCTTTGGTAAGTTTGTTTAAAACCAAAGGGTGTTGGGTTTTTTTTGGTGATCCCGTTAAAACCAAAGTGTAGAGGTTTTGGATTGTGATCCTGTAATATAATGCTACTGTATTTGTGTGTGAATATAGTGGAAATCCCAAGTGGTATCTTGGATAGTGGATGTAGGAGCCGGGTTGCTCCAAACCACTATAAGTTTTATGTGTTTGTGTTGTGCTTTCTTGCTCTTACTTAGCTTCTGCAATTTACTACTTTATCACAACACCTACCACTTCCAAAGGATTTTTAATTGCACATTACTTGCTTTAAATTTTAAAAAACCCAATTCACCCCCATCTTGGGTAGCCACCTAGGCAACAACTGGTATCAGAGCAGTGTCTCTGAATACACTAGAGTAATGATTGATGGCTCATCCAATGAGTACATCCTTGGTAAAAGGCTAATCAACCAATAGACCTCCACTTTTCACTGGCACAAATTATGCATACTAGAAAGTTAGAATAAAAATTTATGTTCAAGCAATCGATTTTTAGTTATGGAAGTTCATTCTAAAGGGTCCTTATATCCCCATGATGAAAATTGATGGAATGGACATTCCAAAACCTGAAGAGGATTGGGACAAACATGACATGAAGATTGATGAGTTAAATGCCAAATTAATGAATCTCTTATATTGTGCTTTGGATAGTAATGAGTTTAATCGAATTTCTATTTGCTCCTCTGCAAAAGAAATTTGGGATAAACTCGAAGTGACCCATGAAGGAACTTCTCAAGTGAAGTCTTCAAAAATTAATCTTCTTGTGCATAGTTACGAATTGTTTAAGATGGAACCTAATAAAATAATCTCTGCCATGTTTTCACATTTCATTGATATTATTAATGGCTTGAAAAGTCCTGGTAGGGTATATACTAATGCAGATCTAGTATAGAAGATTCTAAGATCTCTTCTGGATAAATGGGATCCAAAAGTGACTGCCATCCAGGAAGCGAAAGATTTAAATACCTTATTGCTGGATGAACTGTTAGGATCCCTCATCACACATGAACTGACCATGCAGCACCGAATTGAAGATGATCAAAAGAAAAAGAGATCAATCGCTTTCAAAGCTGCTATGGATTCTAGAAAGGATGAAGAATCGGAAGAAGAATGCTCCTCTACTGAAAGCGACATGGAAGACGAAGACATTGCCATGGTCATCAAGAAATTTAGAAAGTTCTTGGAAAGAAGAAAAGGAAGGTATTTTAGAAAATTCCACAAGAACAAAAAATATAGTAAGGAGAAGGACAAGGAAAAGGAGAAAGAAAAAGAAGTGCCCACCTGTTATGAATGCAAAAAGCTAGGGCACATCTGACCAGATTGTCCATTATTGAAAAAGGGATTTAAGAAAAAGAAAAAGAAAGCTATGGTAGTGACGTGGAGTGACAATGAAGCGTCCTCATCTACTGAAGAAGAAGAGACCACGAAATCTACAAATCTATGTCGATGGAACTTGAAAATGAGGTAGCATCCCTTGAGCTTCAAACTAAATTTACATATGATGAATTGAATTTTGCATTTCATGATTTACTTATCGAATTCAAGAAAGTTGGGGTTAAAATTAAATCCTTAAAAAAATAAAATGATGTTTTATTGAAAGACAAGGATGAGATTTCTGAAAAGAGTAACATTTTGCAAAAATAATTGAATAACTTTTTTGAAAATGTTATTATTTTGAATAATAAAAAAAATGCTTTAAATGAGACAAACAAAATTTTAGTTGCCAGAAATATTGATTTAAAAAAGAAGGTTAAGAAGCTTAAGCCTTTAGTAGAAAAACTTAGAACAAAAGGATTCAAGAAGTAAAGCTGGAATTGGATTTAATGCTTTAAATGCTAAAGGAATTTAAGCAACAAAATTTGTATCTTCAAAAGATTCAGCTTCAAATGTTAAACTTGAAAAAGCTTTTCCATCAAATTCTATTTCAAATGGCTTGAAATATGTTTCCAAGAATTTTATGAAAAAATCTTTCAAACCAAATATTTTTGTTTCTGCATCTTTTATAGCTTCAAAGCATGCATCATTCAAAAATGACAAAATTATCTGTTATGCATGTCATAGATTTGGACATAAATCTTATCAATGCAATTCTTTGAAAAATTTCATGATTGGTGCATTGAAATATAAAACCATTTAGGTTCCAAAGGGAACCAATTTTGCTAACCCGAAAGGACCCAAGTTAGCTTGGGTACCTAAAATCACTCCTTGACTATTTTGTAAGACTGTCTTGCAGCCCACAAATTAAAAAAAAGATGGTATCTTGACAGCGACTGTTCAAGGCATATGACGGATGATAAAGATCAGTTCATCACCCTACAAATGAAAGGAGGATTGATTACATTTGGAGATAATGGTAATGGGAGAATAATCAGAATCGGTAAGATCAAAATAACCCCCTGTACTTTTATTGAAGATGTGCTGCTAGTAGATAAATTGAAGCATAATTTATTGAGTATTAGTAAATTATGTGATAAAGGTTTCAGGGTTATCTTTGAATCATTTATGTGTATAGTAACTAACTCTCTTGATTCTAGAAATAAATTCATTAGTCATAGGCTTGGGAATATCTATGTGGTAGATCTAAATGATCTAGCCATGACTTGTAGTTCCAGTCTAGTAGCAATGAATCATGTTTATTATGGAATAGATGATTAGGTCATGCTAGCAAGCATACAATTACCAAATTAATCTCAAAGAATCTAGTTAGAGGTTTGCCACATTTTAAAGTTGATCTTGATTATGCATGTGATGTTTGTAAATTAGGCAAACAAACTAGGGAGAGTTTTAAATCGAAAAATGTTACTTCAACAAGCAGACCCCTTGAGCTACTTCATATGGACTTATTTGGACCAACTAGGATCATAAGTCTAGGAGGTATGAAATATGGCCTTGTGATTGTAGATGACTTTTCTAGATTCACATGGGTATTATTTATTGCACATAAAGATAAAACTTTTGATGTGTTTCAAAAATTTCATAAGAAAATTTCAAATGAAAAAAATCTTTCTGTTATTTCTATAAGAAGTGATCATGGAACTGAATTTTAAAATCAATTTTTTGATGAATATTGCACTGAGCACGGCATTGATTATAACTTTTCTGCTCCTAGAACACCATAACAAAATGGTGTTGTACAGAGAAAGAATAGGACTTTGGAAGAAATGGCCCGAACCATGTTGTGTGAAGGTAATCTTTCAAGGTACTTTTGGGCAGAAGTAGTGAATACAACCTGTTACATTTTAAACCGAGTTTTAGACCAATTTCAAAGAAAACCCCTTATCAGCTTTGGAATGGAAGAAAATCAAATATTAATTACTTTCATGTTTTTGGGTGTAAATGCTTTATACTTAATAATGGTAAAAATAACCTAGGAAAACTTGATGCAAAGTCTGATGAATCTATATTCCTTGATTATTCACTTCATAGCAAAGCATATAGAGTGTTTAATAAGAGGACTCTTACTGTAGAAGAGTCAATTCATGTTGTTTTTGATGAAGCTAACCCCTCACCATCTAGAAAGATGAGTGCATAGATAATGATGCAGGTACACTACGAAAGAAAATGGAAGATTTAAGCATTCAAGACAAGCCAATGCAAGATGGAAGTGAAATGGTAAGCAAGGATCATACTGATTTACCAAAGGAATGGAGGTATATAACTTCACATCCCAAAGATTTAATTATTGGTGATCCTTCTTATGGTGTTAGAACTAGGTCAGCACATAGAGATGCACATGACTACATAGCCTTTGTTTCATAAATTGAACCAAACAATTTAGAAGAAGCTGAAATTGATCATAACCGGATGATGGTCATGCATGATGAATTAAACCAGTTTGAAAGGAATAATGTTTGGATACTAGTTAGTAGACCTACAGACCACCCAATCATAGGAACCAAATGGGTCTATAGGAACAAACTAGATGAGAATGGCAAAATTATAAGAAATAAAGCAAGGTTGGTAGCAAAAGGGTACAATCAAGAAGAGGGTATTGATTTTGATGAAACATATGCTCCTGTAGCAAGACTAGAAGCCATTAGACTACTTCTTGCATTTGCTTGCTACATGAATTTTAAACTCTTTCAAATGGATGTCAAAAGTACTTTTCTAAATGGATTTATTTTTGAACAAGTTTTTGTAGAACAGCCACAAGGTTTTGAAAATCATGCTTTTCCAAATCATGTGTTTAAAATTGAACAAAGTTTTATATAGTTTGAAACAAGCACCTAGGGCCTGGTATGATAGACTGAGCAAATTTTTACTTGAAAATGATTTCAAAAGAGGAAGTGTTGATAAAACTCTTTTTATTAAAAAACAAAGAAAATGATATGTTAGTTGTACAAATCTACATTGATGATATTATATTTGGTGCAACTAATGAAAATCTTTGTGGAGATTTTGCTGAGTTGATGCAGGGCGAGTTTGAAATGAGCCTTATGGGTGAGCTCAACTACTTCCTCGGATTACAAGTCAAACAAATGAAGGAAGGAATCTTTATAAGCCAAGCTAAGTACATCAAAGACATAATCAAGAAATTTGGCATGGAAACAAGCAAAGAGGCTAACACATCCATGAGCCCTACCTGTAGACTAGATAAAGATGAAAACGGATCCATAGTTGACCAAAAGCTTTATAGAGGTATGATCGGATCCCTATTATATTTGACAGCCAATAGACCTGATATCTTGTACAATATATGTGTATGTGCTAAATTTCGATGTAATACTAAAGAAACACATATGCTTGTTGTTAAAAGAATTATTAAATATTTGAAAGGTACAAGCAATTTAGGTCTTTGGCATTCTAAAGAATCATCTTTGAATTTAATTGGTTTTTCTGATGCTGACTATGCTGGTTGCAAAATTGATAGAAAGAGCACTGTGGTATATGTCAATTTTTAGGGTTGAATTTAATTTTATGGCACTGTAAGAAGCAAAACTCCATAGCATTGTCCATTGCTGAGGTAGAGTACATTATTGTTGGTAGTTGTTGTGCTCAAGTGTTATGGATTAAATAACAGCTAGAAGATTTTGGTGTTACACAATCTAAAATTCTAATCAAGTGTGATAACACAAGTGCTATTAATTTGACAAAAAATCCTGTTCAGCATTCACGAACCAAACACATTGAAATTAGGCACCATTTTATAAGAGATCATGTTTTGAATAATGATATTGTACTTGAATTTGTGCCAACTAAAAACCAATTTGCTGATATTTTTACAAAACCTTTGAATTTTGATAGATTTGTAATGATTAGAAATGAACTAGGATTATGTGACCCACTCTAGAAGTACTCTCATAATCTTAAGGACAAATTATCTAGGAGACCTCCTAATCTCAAATTGTATGATAAATGAGCTTTGATTGAAATCCAAAAATTTATCTTGTGCTCCCTCTGCTCGAGCCAACTCGAGTAGATGACCTATTGGTCGAGCCAACTCGGATGTCGAGCTGTCTCTTTTTAGTTTGAGCCATAGGGTTTTTCTTTCCCATTCCCATTCCTAAACCCTACTCTCTTTCCCACCAAGAAACCTTCCAAATACTTCCAACTTCCAAAAAATAGCTTCGAAATTTGAATATCTTCACTCAATGGCACCAAAAAGAGCAATTGGAAAGAAATCAAGACAAGATAGTATGGTTTCTCTGCAAGAAAGGAGAACCATGTTTCTAGAAGACAGTGCTTCCCAAAATCCACCACAGTCTGAGGAAGAACTAAGTCCAGTTTCTCCTAGCCACCAGATGTCTTTAGGTATGAGACCAATCACCACTGGTAGACGGGTTTTATTTGAGTACCTAAAAGAAATTGGTTTTGTTATTGGTGATTTTATTGAAAATCAAGGTTGGAGAGACCTATGTTCTTTGGATATCAAAACTTACCCTAATCCAGTTAGAAGTTTCTATGAAAATTTAAGATTTGTTGAAAATTTTATTTAATCATCAGTGAAAGGAAAAAGGATTATCATTTCTACTGAAATCCTTAGGAATGTCTTGGAAATGCCATTTGAGGGGATTGAATACTTAGTACTGAAAAATAGAACTAGAGCACTGCAAACTGTTTCAGAAAGAACTGAAGTTGATGAGATAGGGACTCTCAAGGCAAGCATGTTATCCATTGAAATGAGAGTTCTACATAATTTTATTAGCAGGATCTTTTTGCCCAGAATAGGTAGATTTGATTGGGTTAGTGAAAGAGATCTGTGCTTCATGGAGCTTCTAATTAACGGTGATAAGATTAATTTCCCAGCAATCATGATCAGCCAAATGAAGGAGGTAGTAAGAAAAGTCAAGGCTTGCCTGCCGTATGAAATGGTCCTCACTTTATTCTTTCAAAATTCAAACATAGACTTGACAGGAGAGGACAGCAAGACACTTCTACATACAGATACCTATACTGCAAAAACTTTTCAAAGGATAGGATATTTTTTGTTAGATGGCACCAGGAAAAAGAAGACTGATGCTCCTACAGTTGAAGAAACTGAAGAGATTCAAGAGCAAACAGGGTTAGAGGCTGGTGAAGACACTACAATGCATATTCCAGAACCACAGCCACAAATGGGACCTTCAGTCCAAGTAGACTTTGACACTTCTTTTCCAGAGCTTCAGTACCAGATATACCTGATATGCCTTATAGTACTCCCATTTTTACTCAGTCTACTGATGTTCCAGTTCACAGTCATACTACTACTGCTCCTGTTATAGATACTTCATTGTTACAAGACTTCATTACACAGCAAATGAATAACATGACTGAAACTAAAAAGTCTTCTATGGATGGAATGTTTAAAGAATTACACAAATTAGTTGATGAGAGACTCAATCAATTTGAAGGACAGATAGACTATCTGAAAAGCAAAATTGAATCTCTTGAAACTTCAAAGACCATAGTACATACAACTGACAGATATGCAACCAATTTTACAGCTAATTACTTCAAGTTTGGAGAAAATTGAAAAATATATTACATTAGTACTTGAAGCTTATAGAACTGAGATGGACAACTTGAGAATCAGAATGGGGTCAGTTGAAGCAGGTAAAAGAATGGAAGATGACTAGACCAAGGGCATTGGAATAATTAGAAGTGAATTTGGAAGATTGAGAGGCTCAGCAGAAGCATTTGCTAATGTTCAAGCCACAGAAATGTTTACATTGCAAAAGGAAGTGGCACGAATAAAAGAATCAATGGAAGATTTAGCTACCTCTAGAAACACAGAAAATAGAAGCATAACTAAAATCTATGAATAGCTTCTTATGGAAAATGATGACTAAGATTGAAGAAATCCAAGCTGCTCAAAGTGCTCCTCCCTCTTCTTCTACACGTTTTCTTAGTCAATCTACTCATCCAAGACATCCTGCTCCACACCTTAGGCCACAAGGAACCCGTGATATACCATAATTTGTTGACCCAATTTCTTCTCTGCCACCTGGGATTCAGATTCCCGATCAACCTTCACATCCTAGAGAAGACTTAGATAGTGACTAAGTGTATTACTCTTCACTTTGTACTTTGTACTAAACTTCTTTGAAATGAAATGAAAAGTACACTTTTTATCTGTCTAATTATTCTATTTCTCTATGCAAATGAATGTTTATGTTCAATTGTTCATACAATGACTGATTTTTTAAATAGAATTTCAAGACGAATATGAGAAAGTGAAATTATCTTAAACAAATTTTAAACACTTTCTCATTCTATTTTAAAATCTGTGCTTAACTCCTACTCTACCTTTTTGATTGATTGACAAAAAGGGAGAGAAAGTTGTAAAATCATTGCATGAAAAGTGTAAAATATATTCATATAATTGCTCTAATACACAAAGATTTGCTCTAATGCATAAAGCTTGAAAGCTAAACTCAAATTAAGCTCTGATACATCATGATACATATTTAAGAGGCTCTGATACATAATCATACATATTTTTGATGCATAATGTTTTAAGTTTTGACTTTTAATAGCTCTGATACTTAATGTTCCCTTGAAAAATTCTGAGCTATGAAAATACTTAGAAAGTGAACCAAAACATGGAGTATCTTATTGAGGGAGAGATTATCTCTCATTGCCCTAATTCTCATTCCATAATTTGGCACTAATTGAAGTCAATTCATTTTACTTGTTTATATGCTCTTGCAAATATAGTCATACAAGTAATTGTAAAGTTTTATATTGCTTTTTCATGCCCAGTGTTTTGTCATCATCAAAAAGGGAGAGATTATTTACCCCATAAGTGATTTTGATGATAACCAAATATTGGAGCATGTATATTTGTTTTTAACAACTCTTCAAGTATTTTACAAGTTTTTGTAGGATGGCTTAATTTGTTCAAACTTCAACTCCTACGCTATTGTTTCTTGTTTGAGTTGTGTTGCAATTTATTTTTGTAAAGAAGAACCCAATGAAAAAGCTAAGAGAAAATCATGTGAAAAGGGTTACTTCTGTCTGTGTGTGCCATAAAATTTTTTTTGAGTTGGTATGCTTGAAAATGTAAAAAGTTGGTGAGAGTTTTTCTTTGAGTTCAAGTATAAAAATCCTGAAGAAGATACTCGAGCCGACCCAACATGATGAAGAGCCGACTCCACCTACTGGCATGCAGCAAGGATTCTGGAACACAACAATCCGAGCCGACTCGAAGGTAACCCAGTCGACTCCAATGAATCCGAGTCGACCGAAATTTGTCCAAGCTGACTCCTTCAGAGTCCAGTTTATGAAGATTTCTGAGAATAGCCAGGCAAGCCGACTCGAACCAGAAAGAGCTGACTCTGCCATACCTAGTTTTGAAGACCTAAGAAAGTGAGCCAACCCAAATTGCATCGAGCCGACTCTTGCAGAGTGTTCATTTCAGAATCTGTGAAGATGAGCCGACCCAAGCTAAAAAGAGCCGACTCCTCGAGTTCAAGCTTTTCAAAGAAAGAAGTTCGAGCCGACCCGAGTTATCAAGAGTCGACTCGTCCAGAGTGAAGTTTTGCACCCTAAGACAAAGAGCCGACTTCACTAAAGATTTGGCAACTCGACCTATCGACTCGAAGGATCCGAGCCGACTCGAAGGAATCCGAGCTGACTTGAATGTCAATTTTAGGTATCCAATGGCTAGTTCCATAAAATATTTTTGAATGCCAAAAAGTGCTCCAACGGTTACAAATTATTCCTCAATGGTTTACAATGGCTAGAACTGCCTTGGAGTGATAGAAGACCTTATATTTGAAGGATTTTAACATACAAAAAGAAAGAGTTTTTTGAAAAGTTCTTCAAAGAGAAGAGAGCTTCATTGAATATCCAAACTACCTACAGCAAAAGAGCACAAGAGCATTCAAGTCAGCCTTCAAGTCTTCACCAACTCAGATCTGAAGCTTGAAGAAACTTTGGGAAGAAGCCACTGAAGTAATTAAAGCTCATTCAAGTGCGTTCAAGTGGACTTCCATCAGGCTGCACCGGTAACTATCCGATAAATTAAGTTTATCATTTTTGTTGCATTTATTTCAATTCAATTTTTGAATTGTTGGGTTATTGGTGAGCCTGGTTAAAAAACCAAATAGGTTCTTGGTGAGCATTGATAAAAACCAAGTGTTGGGTTCTTGGTGATCTTGGTAAAACCAAGTTGGGTTCTTGGTGATCCTGATAAAATCAAGTTAGGTTCTTGGTGATCCTGTGAAAACCAAGTTAGGTTTCTTTGGTAAGCTTGTTTAAAACCAAAGGGTGTTGGGTTTTCTTTGGTGATCCCATTAAAACCAAAGTGTACAGGTTTAGGATTGTGATCCTGTAAAACAATCCTACTGTATTCGGGTGTGAATATAGTGGAAATCCCAAATAGTATCTTGGGTAGTGGACGTAGGAGCTTGGTTGCTCCGAATCACTATAAATTTTGTGTGTTTGTGTTGTGCTTCCTTACTCTTGCTTAGCTTATGCAATTTACTACTTTGTCATAGCACCTACCACTTACAAAGGATTTTTAATTGCACATTACTTGCTTTAAATTTTAAAAGATCCAATTCACCCCCCTCTTGGGTAGCTACCTGGGCAACAATGTCTTTTATGAAAACTATAAAGCATTGAAATTGAGAATAATGATTATCTTGACAAAAATAAAGTTTTGTTGAATGAAAATCATGAGTTGAAAAAGGATGTTGAAAAACTCAAGCTACTTGTTGAAAAACTTTCCTTATCATCTAATAAGCTTGAGCTGATTCTTAAAGAACAAAAGATTTCTTGTAATAAAACTGGAATTGGTTTTAATTATTCAAATTCAAATAATATTTCAGCAACTACTTTTATGAAACAAAAAGCTTTTATTCCAAAGTTTACATCACAAAAGACATTTGTGACAAAAGGTTCTACTTCCATTTCGAAAGCTATCTTGTATGTTTCTAAAATCTCAAATACAAAATCTGCTATTTCTGCATCTCATGCATCTAGAATTTTGAAATATAAATCTTTTCATAATTCTAGAATCAAATGTTTTGCTTGCAAAGAGCTAGGACATAAAGCTTTTGAATGCAACACTATTGGAAATGTCCATAATAAATCAAGAAAGATTTGGGTTCCCAAAGGAACCACCTCAGCTAACTTGCAAGGACCCAAGTTAGCTTGGATACCTAAAAGAACTCATTGATTATCTTGCAGGAATGTCTTGCAGCTTATAAATTGAAGAAAAGATGGTATCTCGATAGTAGTTGTTCAAGGTATATGACGGGTGACAAGGATCAGTTCATCACCCTAGAAATAAAAGAAGGAGGTATGGTTACTTTTGGAAATAATGGCAAGGAAAAAATAACCAAAATCGGTAAGATCAAGATAACCCCCTTTACTCTTATTGAAGATGTGCTGCTATTAGATAAATTGAAGCATAATTTATTAAGTATTAGTTAACTTTGTGATAACGGCTCCAAGGTTATCTTTGAATCATCTATGTGTATTGTAACAAACTCTCTTAATTCTAGTAGTAAGTTCAATGGACATAGACTTGGAAACATCTATGTAGTAGATCTAAATGATCTAGCCATGACTAGTAGTTTCAGTCTGGTTGTAATGAATACTAAGTCCAAGGAGTCTTATTTACTTTGGCATAGATGATTGGGTCATACTAGCATGCATACTATTGCTAGATTAATTTTCAAAAATTTAGTTAGAGGCATGCCTAAGTTTAAAGTTGATTTTGATCATGTTTGTGATGCATGTCAAATGGATAAACAAACTAGGGAGAGTTTTAAATCTAAAAATTTGATTTCAACTTCTAAACCTCTAGAACTACTTTACATGGACTTATTTGGACCAACTAGGACTACAAGCCTAGGAGGTATGAAATATGCACTCATGATTGTAGATGATTTTTCCAGATTTACATGGATTTTGTTTATTGCTCACAAAGATGAAACCTTTAAAGTATTTTTAAAATTTCATAAAAAGGTTTCAAATCTAAAAAATCTGTCAATAATTTCAATTAAGAGTGATCATGACACTGAATTTTAAATCAATTTTTTGATGATTATTGCATAGAAAATGGTATTGATCATAACTTCTCAGCTCCTAAAATACCATAACAAAATGATGCTATAGAGAGAAAGAATAGGACTTTGGAAGAAATGGCTCGAACCATGTTGTGTGAAGGCAATCTTCCAAGATACTTTTGGGCAGAAGCGGTGAACACTCTTTTTATATTTTAAACCACGTTTTAATCCATCCTATTTTAAAGAAAACCCCCTATAAGCTTTGGAATGAAAAGAAACCCAATATCATTTATTTTTATGTCTTTGGGTGTAAATGCTTTGTACTAAATAATGGTAAAGATAATCTAGGAAAATTTGATGCCAAATCTGATGAAACAATTTTTCTTGGTTATTCATCACATAGCAAAGCATATAGAGTATTTAATAAAAGGACTCTTATTATAGAAGAGTTAATGCATGTTATTTTTGATGAAACTAACCATTCACCTTCTATAAAAGAAGAGTGTATAGACAATGATGCAGTTATAATTCAAAAGGAGATGGAAGATATGAGCATACAAGAAAGACTAATTAAAAAAGGAGAAGAAATGGTAAGTAAAGATCATACAGATCTACCAACAGAATGGAGGTTGCAACTTCTCATCCTAAAGAATAATTAATTATTAGTGATCCTTCACAAGGTATTAGGACTAGGTCATCACATAAAGTTGTATATGACTACCTAGCCTTTGTATCTCAAATAGAACCTCAAACCTTAGAAGAAGCTGAAAATGACCCAAACTGGATGATGGCCATGCATGAAGAATTGAACCAGTTTGAAAGAAATAAGGTTTGGACATTAGTTGATAGACCTACAGACCACCTAATAATAGTAACCAAATGGGTCTATAGGAACAAATTAGATGAACAAGAAAATGTCATTATAAACAAAGCTAGATTAGTGGCTAAGGGATACAATCAAGAAGAAGGCATTGATTTTGATGAAACATTTGCATCAGTAGAAAGATTAGAAGCCATTAGATTACTTCTTGTATTTGCTTGCTACATGAATTTTAAACTTTTTCAAATGGATGTAAAAAGTGTATTTTTAAATGGTTTTATCTCCGAACAAGTTTTTGTAGAACAACCACTGGGTTTTGAAGATCATATTTTTCCAAACCATGTGTTTAAACCGAACAAAGCTTTATATGGTTTGAAACAAGCACCTAGAGCTTGGTATGATAGACCTAGCACTTTCTTGAATGAAAATGATTTTTCAAGAGGAAATGTTGATAAAAGCCTTTTCATCAAAAAGAAAAATAATGATATATTAGTTGTACAAATTTATGTTGATGATATTATATTTGGTGCAACTAATAAAAATTTATTTGAAGAATTTGCTAAGCTAATGCAGGGAGAATTTGAAATGACCCTAATGGGTAAACTTAACCACTTCCTCGGACTTCAAGTAAAGCAAACTAAGGAAGGAATCTTTATCAACCAAGCCAATTACACCAAGGAAATAATCAAAATGTTTGGTATGGAAACGAGCAAATAAATGAGCATACCCATGAGCCCATCTTGCAGATTGCACAAACATGAAAATGGATCCAACGTTGACCAAAAGCTATATAGAGGTATGATTGAATCCTTGTTATATTGAACTGCAAGTAGACCAGATATCTTGTATAGTGTATGTGTATTTGCAAGATTTCCATGTAATCCTAAAGAAACACATATGCTTGCTGTTAAAAGAATAATCAAATATTTGAAATGTATAAGTAATCTAGGTCTTTGGTTTTTAAAACAGTCCTTATTGAATTTAATTAGATTTTTGGATGCTGACTATGCTGGTTGTAAAATTGATAGAAAGAGCACTAGCGGCACATGCCAATTTCTAGGGTTGAATTTAATCTCATGGCACTACAAGAAATAAAACTCGGTAGCACTTTCTACTACTGAGGCAGAGTATGTTGCTGCAGGGAGTTATTGTGCACAAGTGTTATGAATTAAACAACAACTAGAAAACTTTGGTGTTACATAATTCAAAGTTCCAATTAAGTGTGATAACACAAGTGCTATAAATTTGACCAAAAATCCTATTCAGCATTCTAAAACTACGCATATAGAGATTACACACCATTTTATTAGAGATTATGTTTTGAATGGTGACATTGAACTAAAATTTATTCCAATTGAAAAATAGATAGCTGACATTTTCACAAAGTCACTGACTCAGGATAGATTTGAATTGCTTAGAGGAGAATTAGGTCTTTATAATCCTTTCTAGATTTATTTAACCTAATTTCCTTCAAAATTATGGAAAAATTATCTAGAAAACCTCCTACAACCATTTAAGTATTTTGAACAGCTTTTCCTGAAGATTTCATTGAATCAAACACAATTTATGAATCATTTCACTTTTCATGGAAAGTTTCTGTTTGATACGACTCGAATAATTTTGCTCTGGTCGAGCTGGCTCGAATATCTAATTTTTTTGCCTATTCTGAGTTCGCTCTAGTTGAGCCGACTCAGATAATTTTAGGGTTGGGTGAGCCGACTCAAATATCGGGTAATCACTTTTTTAATAGAACCGAGTAACCTTCTCTTACATTTCACTCTTTCTATCCCACTCTAAACACCTTTTACTCCACTCGAAACATCCACCAAAACTTCAAAAACCATTCCCCAAAACTCTGATTTCCTAAATCCCACAAATCTTACTACAATGGCTCCAAGGAGATCTACACGGAAAATTCCTCAAGCAGCTAAAACAAGCATAGGTAGTGAAGATCTAAAAAAAAGGGAGAAAAGAGAAAAAGGTATTCTCCTGAGCAAAAGGAAGAAACTCCCTCTCTGATCACAAAATCCACTTCAATGGCCAATAGGCCTATTACATGCGGCAGAAGGATTGACTTCTCCTTCTTGGAAGAAATGGAAATGAAAATTGGAAGTTGGATTGACAATCAAGGCTTGAGATTTTTCTGCTCTTTGGATATTCTAACCTTCCCTACATTGGTAAGAGCTTTCTTTGAAAACCTAGTACTTGAAGAATACCATTTGGAATCAACTATTAAGGGAGTAAAAATCATTGTGGATGAAGAAAAGTTAAGCAACTTGCTTCAAATGCCGACTGACGGTGCCATCGAGCTTACCCTAAATGACAAGGAACACACACTAAAGCTCATTTTGGAAAGAGAAGATGTAAGCTCCATCCAACATGTTCAAGCCATCATACTATCCAGGGAGATGCAACTACTTCACAATATGATTAGTAGAATTTTCCTTCCCAGAACCAGTCATTTCGACTGGGTGAGTGAAAAGGATATGACTTTTATGGGACATCTAATTGAAAAAGAGCCTCTTAACCTCCCTTTCATCATGATGATTCAAATGAAAGAAGCAGCAAGAAAACTTAAAGCATGCTTGCCCTACGGTATGGTATTCACCTTACTGTTTGAAAATGCTGGAATTGACCTAACTAATGAGATAGGCAAGCCTCTACATCATTCAGACACTTATTCTTTCAACTCTCTTAAAAGAATGGGATACAAACTGCAAGAGGGAGTATGGATAAAGAAAATGTCTGGTCAAATAGATGCCAATTCCTCCGATGATGATATGGATAAACCTGCTGTTGTTAAAGCTGATGAACCTGGAAGCAAGGATGAAGTCAGATCTGAAGATGCAATGTTAACTCCATCTGAACTTAAGATGTTAATATTTCAGAAGATGGAGATAATTTTTGATTCACTGATAGATCACATAAATTCTGCACTTAGGGATTTACAAAGTTTAGTTAATGCCAGCTTGCAGAAAATGAAATCAGAACAACAGCTTCACAAGGAAAAGATTGAAAAAGAGATGGACAATTTTAAGAAAGAAATTTGAAGTATCCTACATCAATCTCAAAAGGAAACATTCACTGCTGAGGATACTCCTTCTCAGATCAACAAAGAGCCACTTGAAACTTCTAATCAACCATCTCTGGTACCCTCAAAGATTGCTTCATCTAATCCACCTTCATTCAAGGCTGAACCTATTATGACCAAAAAGAAACCTAAAGCCAAGAAGACTAAGACATCTGTAGCTCCAGTTAGAACTAGATTCAGGGATTTAAGGTTTAAACCTCTAAAAACTGAAACCTCTGACAAGGTTATAGATGTTGGTTCCTCTTCTAGTGAAGAAGAAGAAGAATAGGTTATTTAGATAGTCTTTTGGTTGTATTGATCATATCTCTGTCCTTCTGACTTTTTACAGTACTTGCTTTTAACTTTTATAATTGAGAAACTCCCTGAATAGAAAGAACTCTTCCTGAATGAATGTAATTTCCTTCATACTTTGTAATTTGTATGGAAAAACTCCCAATGAAATGAAAGTTTTTTTGGTAATTTCTATTGTTGTCATGATTTTTCCTTCTAATGATACAATATTTTTGATACAACTATGATGAATTTTAATTAAAATTTTTAAATGAAATTGAGAAAGTGAAATTATCTCAAACAAATATTAAATACTTTCTCAATCTATTTTAAAATCTAAGCTTTATTAAAAATACCTTTTTGATTGCTTGACAAAAAGGGGGAGAATGGTATCAATATCATTATTGATGATTGAGCTGTCATGAAAATTCTATGCTGAGCTTCCTTCTTCCAATTATTCTTAAAGTGCATGAAAAGGATGAAAAAAGGGGAGCACAAAAGTAATTACATTTAAATGAACCTAACTGTTTCATTATTTTTAAAACCTAGAGAAAGGGAGAGATTCTCCTTAACTCTAAAATCTTATTTTGCTCTAATTGCTCTAAAACTAATCTTAATTATTTCGATATTAAACTCTGATACTCCATGTTTGTGTTTATTCTGATACTATGAAGTATGCAAAGTTTAATACTTTGATATACATAAAAGCACTAACATCAATACTACACAATTTCCTCATTAGAGCTCTGATACTTATTTACAAATATAATTGGCTCTAATACATGTGAATACTTACTTTCAAATACTTTTATACATGTAAATGTAAAGAATTTTTCATGCCCAGTGTTTTATCATCATAAAAAAGGGAGAGATTGTTGACCCCATAAGTGATTTTGATGATAACCAAACATTGGATCATGCACATATTTTACTAACAACTCTTCAAGTGGTTTTATAGGATGAATTCTTTGTTCAAACATCAACTTCTACATTTATACTTCTTGTTTTGAGTTGCGTTTTAATCGGATTTTGTAAAGAAGAACCCAGAGAAAAAGTTAAGAAAAATCATGTAAAAGGGTTACTTCTACGAGAGATGTCCCTTAAATTTATTTTGAGTTGGTTTGTATGAAAAGTTTGAGAGTATTGGTGAGAGTGTTCTAAGTCTGTTTGTAAAAATTTTGAAGAAGCCACTCGAGCTGACCTAGTCTGAAAAAGAGCCGACTTTACCTCATGGCACACACCAAGGATTCTGGCATGCAGCAATCTAAGCCAACTCAAGTAGAACCGAGCTGACTTATCCAGAGTCCATTTCAATGATTTTTGAGAACAGTGAGGTGAGTCAACCCCAACCAGATTGAGCCGACTCTGCCAGAACAAATTTTGAAGATTTGAGGAAGCGAGCCGACCCGATCTGCAATGAGCCGACTCCTCTAGAGTAAAGTTTTTTGATTCTGAGAAGAAGAGTCGATCCAAATTCAAGCGAGCCGACCACTCGAGTTCAATGATTTCAATGATAGAAGTTCGAGCCGACCCAAGCTATCAAGAGTGATGCGGGATGACTCTAAGATTGCTAATCATGTAGAAAAAATAGTAAACTATTTTATTTGCGATTTTTATAATTTAGATTTATAGGCTAAATTCTCAAATAAAAGTAAGGACTAGCAATAAGAATAGTAATGCATAGAATCATCATATTGCTGGTAAACTCAAGCAAAATAATAAATTCCAGGACCCGAGAATTGAGAAACTCCCATATTAGGATAGCTAATCTTCATCAAATAAAAAATTTAAAGAAGGGAAGGATGTTACTAATCAGTGATTTGAAGAACTTTCGATGAAGAGATCACACAGCACTCTGATTGGAGTCTGGATGATGAAGTTCGTTTTCCTTGATTAGATGGCTGATTTGGATGGTTCCGGATGCAAGGAAAGCCTCCTCCGGGGAGGTGAAATACCTCGGGGATCCTGCAAAATGTCAAGGGTCAATCAAAACATCAAGTAATAAAAGGAAAGGAAACTAGGTTTAGAAGGAATCAGGTTAGTGATTAGAAGCTGGGCTGTTTGAAGCTTGTTGAAGATCTTCTTGCTTGGCAGCCTAGGGCACTCCTTTTTGGCCGTGTGAAGGCATGGATGGCAGTGAGTTAGGGCATGAAAGGATGCTAGGACTGCAAGGAATTCATCCAAAGTACAAAAGCACCAATTAAAGAACCAAAACAAAACCCCAACATAAGGTAATAACTCAAAATTTCAGCAAGGTTTATTCATAAGAGAAAGATGCTTACGAGAGGGGGAGAGGTGGGGTATTCATAGAGTTTCCATGCCCTCGCTAACCATGGTTATACTTGGTTTACAAGTCCTCTTTCAAATTGGAATGCAAGTCCATTCCTAGCTAGGTTAGAATTACAAATTTTAAAAGGATTAGAAATCCTAACTAGGTTAGGAATAAACTTGGTCTTCTCCTTCTTCTCTTCAACTTGGACTTGGTCAAACCTATTTGGACGTGGTCAACACTTCAAAAATGCCTAGGGGGGTGTGTTGGGCCTTTAGGATCAGCAAGGGGCTGGCCCAAAGGGGCTTGGGTGCATGGGTTTGGGCCTCTGGAAGCTGGGGTGGCCTGACAGCCTTGTAGCAAGAATATTCCCTGGAATCTTGCTTCTTAAGAGCTTGGGCTTGGCACTTGGGCTTGATTTCTTTGGGCTGGGATGCAGGTGGACCTCTAGAATCATGGATGCCTTGGTTTAGAAATATGCTCTGACATCTGGAAGGAAATCTGGGCATCTGGAAGGAATCAGGGTTTCTGGAAGCATCTTGGATCTTAGGTTGTCACACAAAATTCAATGGACTAATGTAGTGGCCTCTGACTCCTGGATATGGCCTGGTAGAACTCCAAAATAGGGTGACCTCCTCTCTTGTATAAAATCGGGCTCATACTGGACTCATAATTGATGTACATGACTCGAAATACTGACCAGGTTGAGGGTTGAGACAAATCAACTAACCTCAACTTATTACAAGACTCAATCTTAATTGATTACAAAACATTCAAAACTTTGACACATGACTAATTATACCATATAGGATCCATGGATCTGTGTCTGATCCTGGTGTCCCCACAAATTCTCCCGGGGTGGAAGGAACTCGACCCGTCGAGTATGGGTCAATTTGGCTCATGGAGGGTCTGGGTTGAGGCATTGCAGATCCACACCTGCATTCTACAAGTCCTCAGATTCTAGCTGACCTTACCACTGGACCAAATATCGCTGACAGTTTATATCCTGGATATCGATAGCTTGATCATCTAAAGCTTTCTCAATCATTTCGTCAGCCTAAGGCCAAATTATATGTGGTTGCTCTGGGTTGGGTTCCTTTCAAAGAATGGGAGTGGCTCAAGTGGCTCGCTGGGTATCACTGCTGGCTTCATAGACTTTATAAAGTCTGAGATGATGAAAGTGGAGCTAATACCTAAATCAGGTGATATCTCGGCACATAGGCATTGGGTCCACTACTATTCATTATTTTGGATGGGCCAGCTTCGTGAGCAGAGAATTCTTTGACAGTCACATATTCATCTACATAAAAATCTTTATCTTTCTTTTGGAAATTAGCCAAGTTATTATTTAGTTCATTAATTATGTTCATCTCTTGACTAATTTCCTGATGCATATTTTGTGCTGAGGCTAGTGTAGGTGTAGGCATACAGATTGAGTCTATGGACTCACATTCAGATGTTGTTTCATTACATACACCTATTTATTTTGGTTGTTCTTTAGGGATTTGATCCTGGGCTTCCTCTATGAACAACTCTTGTAAATTATTAGTTTCACCCATAAAGTTTGAACCTAGCTTAATTACTTCTTCAATTATTAAAGTGGGTTTAGGATCAATTCTCATGAATTTCTTTGTGGGTTCAGAAGGGCCTATTTCTAATTCTTTAGCCTTAATCAGATTAACTCCTGGTTTTGCTCTAAGGCTACTAGAACTTCTTTAACTCCTAGGCTGAGTGGGGAAAATCACAAATCTTTTCCCATGGTTATGAAAGGTACAGGTATTGGTTTAACCAGATAGGGTAGCTTCTATCCTAATATTTCTCATGGCCCTTTCATCTTGATCATGAACTTCATGTTGGGGCCTTCTACGGATGGGTTCTTGGATAGGTTCAGGGTTCGGGACTCTCCTATGGTTAGGTTCTTGGTATGGTTCCTGATGGTTAGGCTCTACAAAGGGTTCATGAGTCTAGGTTCTACTAGGGTTTCGAAAGGTAGAACAGGATGGGTTAGGATTAGGTTCAGCATTAGAGTCTTGGGTTTTCTTTAAAGTACCTAATCGATTCTCTACTTGGTTTAGTCTAGTGTTTAATTGGTAGATCCTAGTGGTTTCCTGGTCAAATTGTTGGTCTACTTGGTTGAACCTATAGTTCATTTGGGTTATCTGGTCATTGGTTTAGTCAAGCTTAGTATTAATTTGGGTATTGGATTGGTTTAGTTGGGTAAACTAGTTTTGAGATTAGATGTTGGCTTGGTTCATTTGGGTAGTTAACTGGGCAAGCTAGTTCATGATGGCTTCAAAATTGGGATCCATGGCTGAGTTGGTTTAAGGTTTAGCCTTATGGTATTGGGTTCCTAATCTAGTGGTCATACACTCAATCAAGCAATCAGAATGGAATGGTACAGCCAAGCATACAAAATAGGTTAGCTTAATCTAGGATTTCCTAGACCTAGAGCCAAAACTGGGTGTGTCAGCTCAACTTATAGTTAACCCAGTAGCTAATCCTTCCTCTGGCTAGGTAGAGGGTGGGAGTGTGGGAGGCACTCCAGATTTTGCAGGGACCCAATTAAAAACCACAACACCACTTAGGTCGTTTGACTCTGGACCCTCAGCCTCAGACACCAGATTTCAGTAATAGCCACAGGATTAAATGCACTAGTTGGCCCACACAGCTCCGACCCGACCTGTTGATGTCACCTAGCCCTTAGGGCAATTTAAATCTAATTGATTTTAATTAGGCTTGGGTGAAAATGTTGGGTGGTTGTTTTGGGCCCAGGATAGGTTATGACCCCCTGCCTTGATGTTATATTGATTGCCCTTGAGATTAGATTAAAAGATGATGAACATTAAATAGTCCTGATGAGATCTTAAACAATCAAAAAATAAAATGATTTTTAATTAGTTTATGAGATGTCAAGTTAGGTTTAGGTTAACTGGGTTTATATAACAAAGTTTGGCTTGGGATTTGGGGGTTTGGAAGTTGATGATGTTAGGTTGTGTTAAGCATGCAAAAATAGCAGAAATCAGAAAATTAGGATTCAGATAATACAGTATTTGGCACAAATATCGATGCATAAAAAAATCAAAAAAAAATATGTAATAGAATATGGATGGTGATGATGAAACCTACCAAATTTTCTGCAGAAAAAAATCCTATGATGATGCAAACCTAGGATTTTTTGGACTGCTACAGAAATTATTAGGATTTTATTAGGGTTTATAATATGCTAAATTTTTATAATTTAGGGTTTCTATAAAATTAATTAAAAATTTTGGTAAAAAAAAGGACTCAATAGAGGACAATTAATCCAAATTTCAAAGAAAAATAAAATTTTTAGATGGTCAAAAAAAGATGCAAAACTGATACCTAATGCAGTGGACAGAATGCCGAATTAGGGTTTATGAATGTGAAGCAAATATCAAAATATCCTAAACCAGCTTTGATACCAAACTAATACAGGATGACTCTAAGATTGCTAGAAATGCAGAAAAAGTAGTAAAATAATTTTTTTGTGATTTTTATAATTTAGATTTATAGGCTAAATTGCCAAATAAAAGTAAGGACTAGCAAGAAGAAGAGTAATGGATAGAATCATCGTATCGCAGGCAAACTCAAGCAAAATAATAAATTCTAGGACCCGAGAATTGAGAAACTCCCATATTAGGATAGCTAATCTTCATCAAATAAAAAATTTAAAGAAGGGAAGGATGTTACCAATCAGTGATTTGAAGAACTTTCAATGAATAGATCACACAGCACTCTGATTGGAGTCTGGATGATGAAGTTTGGTTTCCTTGATTAGATGGGTGATTTGGATGGTTCCGGATGCAAGGAAAGCCTCCTCCGGGGAGGTGAAATACCTCGGGGATCCTGCAAAATATCAAGGGTCAATCAAAACATCAAGTAATAAAAGAAAAGGAAACTAGATTTAGAAGGAATCATTTTATTAATTAGAAGCTGGGCTGTTTGAAGCTTGTTGAAGATCTTCTTGCTTGGTGGCCTAGGGCACTCCTTTTTGGTCGTGTGAAGGCTTGGATGGCAGTGAGTTAGGGCATGAAAGCATGCTAGGGCAGCAAGGAATTCGTCGAAGCACAAAAACACCAACCAAAGAACCAAAACAAAACACCAACATAAGGTAATAACTCAAAATTTCAGCAAGGTTTATTCATAAGAGAAAAATGCTTACGAGAGGGGGAGAGATGGGGTATTTATAGAGTTCCCATGCCCTCGCTAACCATGGTTACACTTGGATTACAAGTCTTCTTCAAAATTGGAATGCAAGTCCTTTCCTAGCTAGGTTAGAATTACAAAGTTTAAAAGGATTAGAAATCCCAACTAGGTTAGGAATAAACTTGGTCTTCTCCTTCTTCTCTTCAACTTGGACTTGGACAAACCTCTTTGGACGTGGTCAACACTTCAAAAATGCCTAGGGGGTTGTGTTGGGCCTTTAGGAGCAGCAAGGGGCTGGCCCAAAGGGGCTTTGGTGCATGGATTTGGGCCTCTGGAAGCTGGGGTGGCCTGGCAGCCTGATAGCAAGAATATTCCATGGAATCTTGCTTCTTAAGAGCTTGGGCTTTGCACTTGAGCTTGATTTCTTTGGGCTGGGATGTTGGTGGACCTCTAGAATCATGGATGCCTTGGTTTAGAAATTTGCTCTGACATCTGGAAGGGAATCTGGGCATCTGGCGGGCATTTGGAAGGAATCAGGGTTTCTGGAAGCATCTTGGATCCTGGGTTGTCACACAAAATCCAATGGACTGATGTAGTGGCCTCTAACTCCTGGATATAGCATGGTGGAACTCCAAAATAGGGTGACTCCTCTCTTGTATAAAATTGGGCTCATACTGGACTCATAATTGATGTACATGACTCGAAATACTGACTAGGTTGAGGGTTGAGACAAATCAACTAACCTCAACTTATTACAAGACTCAATCTTAATTGATTACAAAACTTTCAAAACATTGACACGTGACTAGTTAAACCATATATGATCCATGGATCTGTGTCTGATCGTGGTATCCCAACAAATTCTCCCGGGGCGTGAGGAACTCGACCCCGTCGAGTATGGGTCAATTTGGCTCAAGGAGGGTCTGGGTTAAGGCGTTGCAGATCCACACCAGCATTCTCCAAGTCCTCAGATTCTGGCTGACCTTTCCACTAAACCAAATATCGCTGACAGTTTATATCCTGGATACCGATAGCTTGATCATCTAGAGCTCTCTCAATCATTTCTTTAGCATAAGGCCAAATTATATGTGGTCTCTCTAGGGTGGGTTGTATTTCAAAGAATGGGAGTGGCTTAAGGGGCTCGCTGGGTATCATTGCTGGCTTCCTAGACTTTATAAAGTCCGAGATGATGAAAGTGGAGCTAATACCTAAATCAGGTGATATCTTAGGCACATAGGGATTGGGTCCACTACTATTCATTATTTTGGATGGGCCAGCTTCGTGAGCAGAGAATTCTTTGACAGTCACATATTCCTCTACATAAAAATCTTTATCTTTCTTTTGGAAATTAGCCAATTTATTATTTAGTTCATTAATTATGTTCAGCTCTTGACTAATTTCATGATGCATATGCTGTGCAGAGGCTAGTGTAGGTGCAGGCATACAGATTGAGTCTATGGACTCACATTCAGATGTTGTTTCATTACATACACCTATTTCTTTTGGTTGTTCTTTAGGGATTTGATCCTGGGCTTCCTCTATGAACAACTGTTGTAAATTATTAGTTTCACCCATAAAGTTTGATCCTAGCTTAATTACATCTTCAATTATTAAACTGGGTTCAAGATCAATTCTCATGAATTTCTTAGTGGGTTCAGAAGGGCCTATTTCTAATTCTTTAGCCTTAATCAGATTAACTCCTAGTTTTTCTCTAAGGCTACTAGAACTTCTTGAACTCCTAGGCTGAGTCGGTTAAATCACAAATATTTTCTCATGGTGATGAAAGGTACAGGTATTGGTTTGACCAGATAGGGTAGCTTCTATCCTAATATTTCTCATGGCCCTTTCATCTTGATCATGAACTTCATGTTGGGGCCTTCTACGGATGGGTTCTTGGATAGGTTCAGGGTTCGGGACTCTCCTATGGTTAGGTTCTTGGGATGGTTCCTGATGTTTAGGCTGTACAAAGGTTTCCTGAGTCTAGGTTCTACTAGGGTTTCGAAAGGTAGAACAGGATGGGTTAGGATTAGGTTCAGCATTAGAGTCTTGGGTTTTCTCTAAAGTACCAAATCGATTCTCTACTTGGTTTAGTCTAGTGTTTAATTGGTCGATCCTAGTGGTTGCCTGGTCAAATTGTTGGTCTACTTGGTCGAACCTATAGTTCATTTGGGTTATCTGGTCATTGGTTTAGTCAAGCTTAGTATTAATTTGGGTATTGGATTGGTTTAGTTGGGTAAACTAGTTTTGAGATTAGATGTTGGCTTGGTTCATTTGGGTAGTTAACTGGGCAAGCTAGTTCATGATGGCTTCAAAATTGGGATCCATGGCGGAGTTGGTTTGAGGTTTAGTCTTATGGTATTGGGTTCCTAATCTAGTGGTCATACACTCAATCAAGCAATCAGAATGGAATGGTACAGCCAAGCATACAAAATAGGTTAGCTTAATCTAGGATTTCCTAGACCTAGAGCCAAAACTGGGTGTGTCAGCTCAACTTACAGTTAACCCAGTAGCTAATCCTTCCTCTGGCTAGGTAGAGGGTGGGAGTGTGGGAGGCCCCCCTGCTTTTACAGGGACCCAATTAAAAACCACAACACCACTTAGGTCATTTGACTCTGGACCCTCAGCCTCAGACACCAGATTTCAGTAATAGCCACAGGATTAAATGCACTAGTTGGCCCACACAGCTCCGACCCAACCTGTTGACGTCACCTAGCCCTCTAGAGCAATTTAAGTCTAATTGATTTTAATTAGGCTTTGTTGAAAATGTTGGGTGGTTGTTTTGGGCCCAGGATAGGTTATGACCCCCTGCCTTGATGTTATATTGATTGCCCTTAAGATTAGATTAAAAGATGATGAACATTAAATAGTCCTGATGCGATCTTAAACAATCAAAAAATAAAATGATTTTTAATTAGTTTATGAGATGTCAAGTTAGGTTTAGGTTAACTGGGTTTATATAACAAAGTTTGGCTTGGGATTTGGGGGTTTGGAAGTTGATGAGGTTAGGTTGTGTTAAGCATGCAAAAATAGCAGAAATCAGAAAATTAGGATTCAGATAATACAATATTTGGCACAAATCTTGATGCATAAAAAAATCAAAAAAAATATGTAATAGAATATGGATGGTGATGATGAAACCTACCAAATTTCCTGCAGAAAAAAATCCTATGATGATGCAAACCTAGGCTTTTTTGGACTGTTATAGAAATTATCAGGATTTTATTAGGGTTTATAATATGCCAAATTTTTATAATTTAGGATTTCTATAAAATTAATTAAAAACTTTGGTAAAAAAAAGGACTCAATAGAGGACAATTAGTCCAAATTTCAAAGAAAAATAAAATTTTTAGATGGTCAGAAAAGGATGCAAAACTGATACCTAATGCAGTGGACAGAATGCCGAATTAGGGTTTATGAATGTGAAGCAAATATCAAACTATCCTAAACTAGCTTTGATACCAAACTGATACAGGATGACTCTAAGATTGCTAGAAATGCAGAAAAAGTAGTAAACTAATTTTTTTGTGATTTTTATAATTTAGATTTATAGGCTAAATTGCCAAATAAAAGTAAGGACTAGCAAGAAGAATAGTAATGGATAGAATCATCATATCGCAGGCAAACTCAAGCAAAATAATAAATTCCAGGACCCGAGAATTGAGAAACTCCCATATTAGGATAGCTAATCTTCATCAAATAAAAAATTTAAAGAAGGGAAGGATGTTACCAATCAGTGATTTGAAGAACTTTCAATGAAGAGATCACACAGCACTCTGATTGGAGTCTGGATGATGAAGTTTGGTTTCCTTGATTAGATGGGTGATTTGGATGATTCCGGATGCAAGAAAAGCCTCCTCCGGGGAGGTGAAATACCTCGGGGATCCTGCAAAATGTCAAGGGTCAATCAAAACATCAAGTAATAAAAGAAAAGGAAACTAGATTTAGAAGGAATCATTTTATTAATTAGAAGCTGGGCTGTTTGAAGCTTGTTGAAGATCTTCTTGCTTGGTGGCCTAGGGCACTCCTTTTTGGTCGTGTGAAGACTTGGATGGCAGTGAGTTAGGGCATGAAAGCATGCTAGGGCAGCAAGGAATTCGTCGAAGCATAAAAACACCAACCAAAGAACCAAAACAAAACACCAACATAAGGTAATAACTCAAAATTTCAGCAAGGTTTATTCATAAGAGAAAAATGCTTACGAGAGGGAGAGAGGTGGGGTATTTATAGAGTTCCCATGCCCTCGCTAACCATGGTTACACTTGGATTACAAGTCCTTTTCAAAATTGGAATGCAAGTCCTTTCCTAGCTAGGTTAGAATTACAAAGTTTAAAAGGATTAGAAATCCCAACTAGGTTAGGAATAAACTTGGTCTTCTCCTTCTTCTCTTCAACTTGGACTTGGACAAACCTCTTTGGACGTGGTCAACACTTCAAAAATTCCTAGGGGGTTGTGTTGGGCCTTTAGGAGCAGCAAGGGGCTGGCCCAAAGGTGCTTTGGTGCATGGATTTGGGCCTCTGGAAGCTGGGGTGGCCTGGTAGCCTGATAGCAAGAATATTCCATGGAATCTTGCTTCTTAAGAGCTTGGGCTTTGCACTTGGGCTTGATTTCTTTGGGCTGGGATGTAGGTGGACCTCTAGAATCATGGATACCTTTGTTTAGAAATATGCTCTGATATCTAGAAGGGAATCTGGGCATCTGGAAGAAATCAGGGTTTCTGGAAGCATCTTGGATCCTGGGTTGTCACACAAAATCCAATGGACTGATGTAGTGGCCTCTTATTTCTGGATATGGCCTGGTGGAACTCCAAAATAGGGTGACCTCCTCTCTTGTATAAAATTGGGCTCATACTGGACTCATAATTGATGTACATGACTCGAAATACTGACTAGGTTGAGGGTTGAGACAAATCAACTAACCTCAACTTATTACAAGACTCAATCTTAATTGATTACAAAACTTTCAAAACTTTGACACGTGACTAATTAAACCATATAGGATCCAGGAATCAGTGTCTGATCGTGGTGTCCCCACAAATTCTCCCGGGACAGGAGGAACTCGACCCCGTCGAGTATGGATCAATTTGGCTCAAGGAGGGTCTGGGTTGAGGCGTTGCAGATCCACACCAGCATTCTCCAAGTCCTTAGATTCTGGCTGACCTTGCCACTGGACCAAATATCACTGACAGTTAATATCCTGGATACCGATAGCTTGATCATCTAGAGCTTTCTCAATCATTTCTTCAGCATAAGGCCAAATTATATGTTGTCGCTCTGGGATGGGTTCTCTTTCAAAGAATGGGAGTGGCTCAAGGGGCTTGCTGGGTATCACTGCTGGCTTCCTATACTTTATAAAGTCTGAGATGATGAAAGTAGAGCTAATACCTAAATCAGGTGATATCTAAGGAACATAGGTATTGGGTCCACTACTATTCATTATTTTGGATGTGCCAGCTTCGTGAGCAGAGAATTCTTTGACAGTCACATATTCCTCTACATAAAAATCTTTATCTTTCTTTTGGAAATTAGCCAAGTTATTATTTAGTTCATTAATTATGTCAGCTCTTGACTAATTTCATGATGCATATGCTGTGCAGAGGCTAGTGTAGGTGCAGGCATACAGATTGAGTCTATGGACTCACATTCAGATGTTGTTTCATTACATACACCTATTTCTTTTGGTTGTTCTTTCAGGATTTGATCCTGGGCTTTCTCTATGAACAACTCTTGTAAATTATTAGATTCACCCATAAAGTTTGATCCTAGCTTAATTACTTCTTCAATTATTAAAGTGGGTTCAGGATCAATTCTCATGAATTTCTTAGTGGATTTAGAAGGGCCTATTTCTAATTCTTTAGCCTTAATCAGATTAACTCCTGGTTTTGCTCAAAGGCTACTCGAACTTCTTGAACTCCTAGGCTGAGTGGGGTAAATCACAAATCTTTTTCTATGGTGATGAAAGGTACAGGTATTGGTTTGACCAGATAGGGTAGCTTTTATCCTAATATTTCTCATGGCCCTTTCATCTTGATCATGAACTTCATATTGGGGCCTTCTATGAATGGGTTCTTGGATAGGTTCAGGGTTCGGGACTCTCATATGGTTAGGTTCTTGGTATGGTTCCTGATGGTTAGGCTCTACAAAGGGTTCCTGAGTCTAGGTTCTACTAGGGTTTCGAAAGGTAGAACAGGATGGGTTAGGATTAGGTTCAGCATTAGAGTATTGGGTTTTCTCTATAGTACCTAATCGATTCTCTACTTGGTTTAGTCTAGTGTTTAATTGGTCGATTTTAGTGGTTGCCTGGTCAAATTGTTGGTCTACGTGGTTGAACCTATAGTTCATTTGGGTTATCTGGTCATTGGTTTGGCTAAGCTTAGTATTAATTTGGGTATTGGATTGGTTTAGTTGGGTAAACTGGTTTTGAGATTAGATGCTGGCTTGGTTCATTTAGGTAGTTAACTGGGCAAGCTAGTTCATGATGGCTTCAAAATTGGGATCCATGGCTGAGTTGGTTTGAGGTTTAGTCTTATGGTATTGGGTTCCTAATCTAGTGGTCATACACTCAATCAAGCAATCAGAATGGAATGGTGCAGCCAAGCATACAAAATAGGTTAGCTTAATCTAGGATTTCCTAGACCTAGAGCCAAAACTGGGTGGGTCAGCTCAACTTACAGTTAACCCAGTAGCTAATCCTTCCTCTAGCCAGGTAGAGGGTGGGAGTGTGGGAGGCCCCCCCTGCTTTTGCATGGACCCAATTAAAAACCACAACACCACTTAGGTCGTTTGACTCTGGACCCTCAGCCTCAGACACCATATTTCAGTAATAGCCACGGATTTAATGCACTAGTTGGCCCACACAGCTCCGACCCGACCTGTTGATGTCACCTAGCCCTCTAGGGCAATTTAAGTCTAATTGATTTTAATTAGGCTTGGGTGAAAATGTTGGGTGGTTGTTTTGGGCCCAGGATAGGTTATGACCCCCTGCCTTGATGTTATATTGATTGCCCTTAAGATTAGATTAAAAGATGATGAACATTAAATGGTCCTGATGCAATCTAAAACAATCGAAAAATAAAATAATTTTTAATTAGTTTATGAGATGTCAAGTTAGGTTTTGGTTAACTCGGGTTATCAAACAAAGTTTGGCTTGGGATTTGGGGGTTTGGACGTTGATTAGGTTAGGTTGAGTTAAGCATGCAGAAATAGCAGAAATCAGAAAATTAGGATTCAGATAATGCAATATTTGGCACAAATCTCGATGCTAAAAAAATCAAAAAAAAATATGTAATAGAATATGGATGGTGATGATGAAACCTACCAAATTTCATGCAGAAAAAAATCCTATGATGATGCAAACCTATGGTTTTTATGACTGCTACAGAAATTATCAGGATTTTGTTAGGGTTTATAATATGCCAAATTTATATAATTTAGGGTTTCTATAAAATTAATTAAAAATTTTGGTAAAAAAAAGGACTCAACAGAGGACAATTAATTCAAATTTCAAAGAAAAATAAAATTTTTAGGTGGTCAAAAAAAGATGCAAAATTGATACCTAATGCAGTGGACAGAATGCCGAATTAGGGTTTGTGAATGTGAAGCAAATATCAAACTATCCTAGATCAGCTCGGTTACCAAACTGATACGGGATGCCTCTATGATTGCTAGAAATGCAGTAAAAATAATAAACTAATTTTTTTGTGATTTTTATAATTTAGATTTATAGGCTAAATTCAAAAATAAAAGTAAGAACAAGTAAGAAGAATAGTAATGCATAGAATCATCGTATCGCAAGCAAACTCATGCAAAATAATAAATTCCAGGACCCGAGAATTGAGAAACTCCCAGATTAGGATAGCTAATCTTCATCAAATCTAAAACTTAAAGAAGGGAAGGATGTTACCAATCAGTGATTTGAAAAACTTTCGATGAAGAAATCACATAGCACTCTGATTGGAGTCTGGATGATGAAGTTCGGTTACCTTGATTAGATGGATGATTTGGATGGTTCCGGATGCAAGAAAAGCCTCCTCTGGGGAGGTGAAACACCTTGGGGATCTTGCAAAATGTCAAGGGTCAATCAAAATAGCAAGTATGAAAAGGAAAGGAAACTAGGTTTAGAAGGAATCAAGTTAGGGATTAGAAGCTGGGCTATTTGAAGCTTGTTGAAGATCTTCCTGCTTGGCAGCCTAGGGCACTCCTTCTTGGATGTGTGAAGTCTTGGATGGCAGTGAGTTAGGGTATGAAAGGATGCTAGGGTAGCAAGGAATTCATCCAAGCGCAAAAACACCAACCAAAGAACCAAAACAAAACACCAACACAAGGCAAAAACTCAAAATTTCAGCAAGGTTTATTCATAAGAGAAAGATGCTTACAAGAGGGGAAGGGGTGGGGTATTTATAGAGTTCCCGTACCATCACTAACCATGGTTACACTTGGGTTACAAGTCTTCTTCCAAATTGGAATACAAGTCCTTTCCTAGCTAGGTTAGAATTACAAAGTTTAAAAGGATTAGAAATCCCAACTAGGTTAGGAATAAACTTGGTCTTCTCCTTCTTCTCTTCAACTTGGACTTGGTCAAACCTCTTTGGACGTAGTCAACACTTCAAGGACACCTATGGGGGTGTGTTGGGCCTTTAGGAGCAGCAAGGGGCTAGCCCAAAGGGGCTTGGGTGCATGGGTTTGGGCCTCTAGAAGCTGGGGTGACCTGGTAGCCTGGTGGCAAGAATATTCCCTGGAATCTTGCTTCTTAAAGGCTTGGGCTTGGCACTTGGGCTTGATTTCTTTGGGATGGGATGCAGGTGGACCTCTGGAATCATGGATGCCTTGGTTTAGAAATATTCTCTGACATCTAGAAGGGAATCTGGGCATCTAGAGGGCATTAGGAAGGAATCAAGGTTTTTGGAAGCATCTTGGATCCTTGGTTGTCACACAAAATCCAATGGGCTGATGTAGTAGCCTTTGACTCCTGGATATAGCTTGGTGGAACTCCAAAATAGGGTGACCTCCTCTCTTGTATAAAATCAGGCTCATAATAGACTCATAATTGATGTACAGGACTCAAAATACTGACTAGGTTGATGGTTGAGACAAATCAACTAACCTCAACTTATTACAGGACTCAATCTTAATTGATTACAAAACTTTCAAAACTTTGACACATGACTAATTAAACCATATGGGATCCAGGGATCTGTGTCTGATCCTGGTATCCCCACCAAAGAGCCAACTTGTTCAGAGTGAAGTTTTTGCACCCTGAGATAGAGAGCCTGCCCTACCGAAGAAATGGCGACTTGACCTATCGACTCGAAGGATCCGAGTCGACTCGAAGAAACCGAGCTGACTCGAATATCATTTCCAGGTACATAATGGCTAGTTCCAAAATTCTTTTTTGAATGTAAAAAGGTGCTCCAACGGTCAAATATCACATCCCAATGGTCTATAACATCTCAAACTATCTTGGATTGATGGAAGACCATATATTTAAGGGATTTGAACTTCCAAAAAGAGAGAGTAAGAAAAGATACTCAAAGTTTTAAGGCTTTATTGAATATCCAACCTACCAATAAGCAAGAGAGCACAAAGAGCATTCAAGTCAATCTTCAAGCCTTCACCAACTCAGATCTGAAGCTTGAAGCACTTTGGAAAGAAGCCATTAAAGCAATTAAAGTGCATTAAAGTGCATCCAAGTAGACTTCTCTCAAGCTGCATCGGGACAACTATCCGACAACTAGAGTTTGTCATTTATTGTTGCATCTATTTTCAATTCATTCTTGAATTGTTGGGTTATTGGTGACCCAAATTGAAAAACCAATTAGGTTCTTGGTGAGCCTTAGCTAAAAACCAAGTCTTGGGTTCTTGGTGATCCTGTGAAAACCAAGTTGGGTTTCTTTGGTGATCCTATTTAAAAGCAAAGGGTGTTGGTTTTCTTTGGTGATCCCGGTAAAACCAAAGTGTAGAGGTTTTAGATTGTGAGCCTGTAAAACAATCATACTGTATTCGGGTGTGAATATAATGGAAATCCCAAGTGGTATCTTGGGTAGTGGACATAGGAGTTGGGTTGCTCTGAACCACTACAATTTCTGTGTGTTTGTGTTGTGCTTCTTTGATCTTATTTAGATTCTGCAAGTTATGATTTTGCCACAGCACCTAACACTCTAAAAGGGATTTTTAAGTCAAATTATCTACTTAATTTTTTAAATTTCCAATTCACCCCCCTCTCGGGTAGCCACCTAGGCAACAACTACTAATTTCCTGTTGATTCCCATTCTAGTTCAATTTTTGTTATGCATTTTACTTTTGAAATAACTTAAAGGTCCCTGTGGATTGAACCTTACTCCCACTATGCTTCATAAGAATAGTGGAATTAAGGTACTAAATCGGTGCGTTATGATGTGCATTAGATTTTTGGCACCGTTGTCGGGGACCTTTTGGCATTATTTTAAAAGAAAATCAAAAATAAAAAAAACATATTTTTTTTCCCTTTTACTACTTTCCTAATTGATTTACTGCTTCCAAACTCAGTTTTCTTTTTCATTTCCTAGACATCTATTTTCTTTGCATTGCTTAATTTATAAAGCATCTTAAGGGCACTAAACTCCTAAATAATATAAGGTAGTGATGTCATTACCTTCGTTGGCCCACAAACCACCACCCTGCATATCGCATTGACCTAAGCCTTAAAACTAAAATCAATTAGACATTAGTCCCTAAGGATTTTTGAGCTCAATAGGACAAGGGAACCCTAGAGTTGGACCGAATTCAGATTAGTTAGTTGCTCGGTGTCTAAGACAAGTGGTTCAGGGACAAGAATCCAAAGGAAGGTGGTTCTTTAATTGGTTTCGTTCGTTTACCTAGCCAATTTTAATTAGTATCTAAGGCAAGCAACGGGGGGACCCCCACCAACCTTACACTTACTTAGCTGGGTCAGTTAATTGATCTTGGGATTGGAGTGCTCGAAGGCAACCTTGGAACAGTTTGGAGCTATCTAGAACTAGGGACCCTAGGATATAAAGTTCATTGACTGGTAACTTGTTTGCAATTAACCTAGAACTCTAACTAATACTCCTCTTCTATCACTCTTAGCTTTAGGACCCCTTAGGCTCTCATCTTTAGTCTTCTTTCTATCATTATTCTCTCTTCTTTTTTCCCCTCTCCTCTATAAAAAAATATATTAAAAAATAAAAAAAACTTAGAGGTGGATTGCTCTGATCTAGGATCTTTGATTAAATATTTTAGAATCATCAGAACAATCTAATGAATTGGAGCAGTGCTAGGAACATGTATCCCAATAGTAGAGTGGATAGGTTGTCCCATGCTCTCGATGCCATATCCTATAAACTTGATCTTATAAACTTGATCTTTTACAAACTGTTAGACACTCTTCCGCTCAATCCATTTTTCCTACACAACAGACATGCTCCATATATCCGAGTCCAACTCATTTTGTAAGTGAGTGCCCAGCCATGTATCAATTTCCTGAGTCTAGGTATAACCAAGTTTACCAAGATCAACTTATATGGCTTATAGACCAGGAGAAAATTCACACTTCAATGATTACAACTAAGGTTGGGGGGTTCAACCAGATTTGTCATGGCAACCAAACCCAGTGGTTACCCCGGTACCACAAAGACCTCCATTTGTAGATGAGCCTTATTATGATCAGCCCTGTCCATGTTATCAACCTTCTCCAAATTATAGTTTACCATTTCAAGAGAAGGCCTTGCAAGCCATAGATCGAATCAAAAAATTTGGTCAAACCCCACCTCTACAACCAATCAACCCAGATGTCGACTGGAGTGCTCAATTCCAATAATCTCTCGATAAGCTTATGCTTCAGCAACAATCAATCATGTCTCAGCAACAATATCTCGATGAACATATGAATCAGACTGATCGATTATTAGCTGAAATTAATAGAGAAGAGGTAGGAATACTGCCTAGTTAGTCCGAGAGTAATATAGAGGGACATTACCAAGATAAAGATTTTAATGATCCTTTAATTTTTTCAGAACCATCAACCATAACTCTCGGGAATGAATTGGTTATGGAACAACCCTGCATTATCATAGAAACCAATACAGATGATTCGACTGGGGCAGAATGTTGGGATGACTTAATTCCATCATCATCTTACTCACCAATAGTCCCTTTCCCAAGTGTCCTAGAATCATCTTTTTCTTTTTATGGGATGGAAGAAGAAATTGATGATATGATGGACTTAATTGAGGATCCCTAAGAACTACAACAGAATGACATAACAGGAGAAGTCATACCTCCAAGTTATCCCTATAAGTCATTAGATCCCTATATGGCTTAGTGGGAGGTAGGTAATTTTAAGGATGAATATATCATAGGAAGGGATAACCTACTTGATACACCACATTTCAAATCCACCCCACTTTTGATTGAACAAGTTGAGCCAATACCTAGCCCCCCAATAGCTCCTCCATTAGAATCACCATCGAATTTCAAATTTAAGCCATTTCTTATCACACCTAATGACACTCTACCAGTGATCTCTACTTAGGAAGACCGAATAGTTGGTGTTCTAAAGATGCATAGACAAGCTATTGAATGGAATGTTTATGAGATGAAGGATAATGATCTTCAAGATTTTATAGTTGATTTTACTATATTTGGCACTACTTTCGAGGATCACCTCCAAAATCAATCTTTTATTCTGAAATGATGTATGGAGAACTACAATTAACTTGGATAAAGTGCCATCAGGAAGGGATTAGGGTAGATCTTTCTAAAGTTACAAAAATTTTTAAGCTACCACCCCCGTTCTCAGCCCAACATACACAATCCCTTCCTACTCATTGATCAAATTATAAGAATATTTTTAAATCTTGGTCTAGTATGCTTGCCTGGTGTATTCTATGGATTATGGATACTCATCGTCAAAAACTCTACCAACATTTTTCTGCCATGATGACAAGACCTCCTGATTGGTCCTGTCTCCTAAAAACTTGGAGGGATGTACCCAAGTTGAATATCAGTAACACTCCCTCATAACATCCGGCTGAAGATGTTAAACTTAGTGCTCCTGGGAGGCAACCCAGTTTATACTTTTATTTTTAACTAGTTATTTTCTTTTCTTTTAGAAGAACAATATGGTGAGGGGAGTACAACAACAAAGGAACCCACTACTTCATGAAGCCCTCTTTAGCTCCTGAAGCACACTTACCCCAGGTGTATTCTTTCCTATTATACCTTTTATTTTCTTTCTTGCTCCATTGAGGACAATGATGATTAAGTTGGGGGTGAGAGAAGAACTTGATTTGCTTAGATCTTCAAGTATGGTTAAAAATGATCATGTTATGTATACTTAATTATTGTTTCGAATTAGAGTTACATAAGCACCTTAAAAAATTCCAAAATCATAAACTTAAAAATGATCATGTTATGTATACTTAATTTTTTTACTGATATCATAGATAATTTCTTGGAGAAATTCCAAAACCTTCTGACCATTGATATCAGTAAAAAAATTTACTTTATGGGGGTATAAATCAAAAGGTCAAGTATGCTAAAGTTTTTTTTTCTTAAAAAATTAGTTTCACCTCATGGCTTTGCTTGAACTCTTACAGAGTAATAGGGCCCCATCGCCTATGTAAGCATTATGGTTCATGTCAAAAGGTGAGAAGGTCAAGAATCTATTAAGCAATGGTACCTCCCTGAGTAACCAGATCCCTTCACCTAAGTAAGTGTTGACCCCATAAGTGATTTTGATGATAACCAAATATTAGAGAATGCATTTATTTTACTAACAACTCTTCAAGTATTTTAAAAGTTTTTGTAGGATGAATTCATTGCTCAATTTCAACTCCTACATTTCTATTTCTTGTGTTGAGTTGTAATGTAATTGCATCTTGTAAAGAAGAACCCAAAGAAAAACTTAAGTAAAAACCAATCAAATGGGTTACTTCTAGGTTATTCCAAGCTTAAAATTATCTTGAGTATGTTGTAAGAAAAAGTTGAAGGCATCTTGAAAGCTTGAAGCCTTGTTGGTTGAATTCTGGAGAAGGATTGAAAATTCACTGAAGAACTCATCCGAGCCGACTTGAAGAGAAGAGAGCCGACTCTGGTACATGGCACGCATGAAGATTTCTAGCTCACAAATATCCGAGCGGACTCTAAGGGACCCGAGCCGACTCATCCAGAGTACCACTTCCCGAATTAGACAGGCAAGCCAACCCAAAGGGTGTCCGAGCCAACTCTATCATTTAGTCAGACATCCGAGCTGACTCTTTAGAGATTTGAGCCAACTCCGCCGAGTTCAAAAAAAAAAGCTTTGAGAACTACAGCCAATTGAGCCAACTTTTAAAGAGAAAGAGCCGACTCTTTCAGACTATATTTTGAAGGCCTAAGGATCCGAGTCGACTAGAATCAAGGCAAGCCGACTCTTATAGAGTGAGGAATCAGAACACTGTCCAACCGAGCTGATTAGATTGAAGAGAGTCGACTCAACCAAAACTACTTTGAGGATTTGAGCCGACTCGAGTAATCCATGCTGACTCAAAGGTCGATTTCAGACTTATAATGACGAGTTCCAAAACTTAGGATTTGAATCTAAAAAGTACTCCAACAGTCAAATATCACATCCCAACGATCTACAATGACTAAAATCAACTGCAAAGAGTACAAGACTATATATTTGAGTGATTTGAACTACTTTAAGATAGAGATAATGAGTAAATGCTAAATTAAATATCCAAGCTACCTTGTGAGCAAAGGAGCATTGCAAGAGCATTCAAGACAGTCCCCTTCACCAAATACCAACTAAAGCTTGAAGCATTTATTGAAGAAGTTGAAGAAGCCAACCAAGTGCATTGAAGTACAATCAATTGGGCTTCTCTTAAGCTGCATCAGCAACCATCCGACAAAATTTGTTTGTCATTCTATTGCTTTATTTTTGCAATTCTCTTTTGAATTGTTCGGTTATTGGTGAGCTCGGTTTATAAACAAAATAGACTCTTGGTTAGCTTGTGTTAAAACCAAGTGTTGGGTTCTTGGTGATCCTGGTAAAACCAAGTTGGGTTCTTGGTGATCCTGGTAAAACCAAGTTAGGTTTCTTTGGTGAGCCCAGTTTAAAACTAAAGTATAGAGGTTTGGATTGTGAGCTTGTTTAAACAATCCGACTGTATTCTAGTAGGAGATATAGTGAAAATTCCAAGTGGTAATCTTGGGTAGTGGACGTAGGAGCTGGGTTGCTCCGAACTACTATAATTTGCTTGTGTTTGAGTTGTGTTTTTCTTATTTGATTATGCTTTTGCATTCAGTTATCCTATCACAGTACTTAACACTTATAAGGAATTTTCAAATAGCAAATAATTGATTAAATTTTTTAAATTCCTAATTCACCCCCTCTTGGAAAAGCCACCTGGGCAACAACTGGTATCAGAGTAGTGTCTCTTAAATATTTAGAGTAAAGATTGATGGCTTATCCCATGAGTACATCCTTGGTCGAAGGCCAATCTACTAATAGACCTCCACTCTTTACTGGCACTAATTATTCTTACTAGAAAGCTAGAATGAAAATCTATATACAAGCTATCAATTTTTAATTATGGAATGTCATTCTAAAAGGGCCACAAATTCCCATGATCAAAATTAATGGCGTGGATGTCCCAAAGCCTGATGAGGATTGGGATGAACATGACATGAAGATAGAGGAATTAAATGCCAAAGTAATGAATTTATTATACTATACTTTGGATGCTAACAAGGTCAATCGAATTTTCACTTGCTCTTCTGCAAAGGAAATTTGGGACAAACTCGAAGTGACCCAGAAAGAACTTTCCAAGTGAAGACTTTGAGAATAAATCTTCTAGTACACAATTATGAATTGTTTAAAATGGAACCTATTGAAACTATCTCTACCATATTTACTCAATTTACAGATATTATTAATGGCTTAAAAAGTCTTGGCAGGGTTTATTCAAATGTTGACTTTGTACAGAAGATCCTCATATCACTTTCGGACAAATAGGATCCCAAAGTGACTACCATCTAGGAAGCAAAATATCTAAACACCTTAACTCTGGATGAATTAATGGGTTCACTCATCACTTATGAATTGGCTATGTAGCACCGAACTGAAGATGATCAAAAGAAAAGGAAGACTATTGCATTCAAGGCTGCATCTGATTCTAAAAGATAAGATGAGGAATCGAAAGATGACTGCACCTCCTCCGAAGATGATCTAGAAGATGAAGATATTGCTATGGTCATGAAGAGATTTAGAAGGTTTATGGAAAAGAAGAAAGGAAGATACAATAGAAAATTCCATAAACGAGGAGAGTACTCCAAGGACAAGGATAAGGATAAAGAAAAGGAAAAAGACAAGTGCCCACATGCTATAAATGTAGAAAACCAGGGCACATTCATCTCGACTGTCCTTTGTTAAAGAAATTTTTAAGAAAAAGAAAAAGAAAGCTATGGTTACTACATGGAGCGACAACAAGGAGTTGACCTCATTGAAGAAGAAGAGACCATGAAAATTGCTAACTTATATCTAATGGGTCTCGAAGACGAGGTAACATCCCCCGAACCTCAATTAGAATTTACTTTTGATGAATTGAATTATGCTTTTCATGATCTATTATCTGAATTCAAAAAGGCTGGAGTAAAGATTATATCCTTAAAAAATATCAATGATTCTTTACTAAAGGAAAAAGAAAAAAATTCAGAAAAGAACAATATATTGCAAAAGAATTTACATGTCTTTTCTAAGGAGTTTAAAGCTTTGGAAACTAAAAACAATGCATATCTTGACAAGAACAAGGCTTTAACTATTGAAAATAATAATTTGAAAAAGGAGGTTGAAAAACTCAAGCCACTTATTGAAAAACTTGCATTATCTTCAAACAAGCTTGAGTTGATTTTAAAAGATCAAAGAATTTCTAGAAATAAAGCTGGAATCGATTTTAATTCTTCAATTTCAAATGAAATTTCAGCTACTACTTTTATGACACCAAAAGCTTACATTCCAAAATTAATAACTCAAAAAGCTTTTGCAACAAATGTTTATGCTTCTACTCCTAAAGCTATATTATATGTTCCTAAGAGCTCAAATAGAAAATCTTTTATATCTACATCTCATGCATCAACATCTAGAACTTCAAAATTTGCATCCTTTCAGAATTCTAGAGTTGAATGTTATGCATGCAAAGGGTTAAGACATAAAGCTTTTAAATGCAATAGCTTTAGAAATGTCAAGAGTAAAGTAAGAAAGATTTGGGTTCCTAAAGGAACACCTTCGCTAACCTGCAAGGACTCAAGTTAGCTTAGGTACCTAAAAGAACTTCTTGATTGTCTTGCAAGAATGTCTTGCAGCCCAAAAATTGAAGAAAATATGGTATCTCGATAATGGTTGTTCAAGGCATATGACGGGTGACAAGGATCAATTTATCACCTTAGAGATGAAAGAAGGAGGTATGGTTACTTTTGGAGACAATGGCAAGGAAAAAATAATCGGAATTAGTAAGATCAAAATAATCTCTTGTACTTTTATTGAAAATATATTGCTAGTAGATAAATTGAAGTATAATTTGTTAAGCATTAGCCAATTTATGATAAAGGCTTTAAGGTTATCTTTGATTCATCTATGTGTATTGTAACAAACTCTCTTGATTCTAGCAGTAAGTTTATTGGACATAGACTTGGAAACATTTATGTGGTAGACTTAAATGATCTTGCCATGTCAAGTAGTTCCAGTCTAATTGCAATGAATGCTAAGACTAAGGAGTCTTCCTTACTTTGGCATAGATGATTAGGTCATGCTAGCATGCATACTATTGCCAAGTTAATTTCCAAGAATTTAGTTAGAGGCATGCCTAAATTTAAAATAGATCTTAATCATGTTTGTGATGCATGCCAAATGGGTAAACAAACTAGGGGGAGCTTTAAATCCAAAAATATGATTTCAACTACTAGACCCCTTGAGCTACTTCACATGGACTTATTTGGACCAACTAGGACCACAAGCCTAAGTGGTATGAAATATGCTCTTGTGATAGTAGATGATTTTTCTAGATTTACTTGGACTTTGTTTATCGCTCATAAAGATGAAACTTTTAAAGTCTTTCAAAAATTTCACAAAAAAGTTTCTAATCAGAAAAATCTTTCAATAGTTTCAATTAGGAGTGATCACAACACTAATTTGAAAATCAATTTTTTGATGATTATTGCACAAAAAATGGCATTGATCATAATTTCTCCACTCCTAGGACACTACAACAAAATGGTGTTGTTGAAAGAAAAAATAGGACTTTGGAAGAGATGGCCCGAATAATGTTATGTGAAGGCAATCTTCCAAGGTACTTTTGGATAGAAGTAGTGAACATTGCTTGTTACATTTTGAACCATATTTTGATTCGTTCTATTTTGAAGAAAACCCCCTATGAGCTTTGGAATAAAAAGAAACCCAACATGAATTATTTTCATGTATTTGGTTGTAAATGCTTTGTGCTTAACAATGGTAAAAATAATCTGGGAAAATTTGATATTAAATTTGATGAAGCAATTTTCCTTAATTATTCATTACATAGCAAAGCATATAGAGTATTTAACCAAAGAACTCTTACTATAGAAGAATCTATGCATGTAATTTTTGAAGAAACTAACCCTTCACCTTCTAAGAAAGAAAAGTGCATAGACAATGATGCAAGTATAATTCAAAAAGAAATGAAAGACGAGCATACAGGAAAGAGCAACTCAGGAAGGAGAAGAAATGGTAAGTAAGGATCATGCTGATCTACCAAGAGAATGAAGGTACATAACCTCTCATCCAAGAGAATTAATTATTGGTGATCCTTCACAAGGTATTAGGACTAGGTTATCACATAGAGATGCACATGATTATATAGCCTTTGTATCACAAATAGAATCTTATACCTTAGAAGAAGCTAAATCTAACCCAAACTGGACGATGGCCATACATGAAGAACTAAATCAGTTTGAAAGAAATAAGGTTTGGACTTTAGTTGAAAGACCTTCAGACCATCCAATCATAGGAATCAAATGGGTATATAAAAATAAGTTAGATGAACAAGGAAATGTAATTAGAAACAAAGCTAGATTAGTGGCTAAGAGAAATAACCAAGAAAAGGGTATAGATTTTGATAAAAAATATGTACCTATAGCAAGACTAGAAGCCATTAGATTACTTCTTGCATTTGCTTGTTACATGAATTTTAAACTTTTTGAAATGGATGTGAAAAGTGTATTTTTAAATGGTTTCATTTCTGAACAAGTTTCTATAGAACAACCACTAGGTTTTGAAGATTATGTTTTTCCAAATCATGTGTTTAAACTGAATAAAGCATTATATGGTTTGAAATAAGCACCTAGAGTCTGGTATGATAGACTTAGCACTTTCTTGATTGAAAATAATTTTTTAAAAGAAAATGTTGACAAAACTCTTTTCATCAAGAAGAAAAATAATGATCTATTAGTTGTACAGATTTATGTTGATGATATTATATTTGTTGCAACTAATGAAACTCTTTGTAGAGAATTTGCTAAGTTAATGCAGGGACAATTTGAAATGAGCCTAATAGGTGAACTTAACTACTTCCTTGGACTTCAAGTGAAACAAACAAAGGAAGGAATCTTCATTAACCAAGCCAAGTATACCGAAGAAATAATCAAAAAGTTTGGTATGGAGTCAAGAAAACAAATGAGCACACCCATGAGCCCAACTTGCATATTGGATAAAGATGAAAATGGATCCAACATTGACCAAAAGCTCTATAGAGGTATGATCGAATCCTTGTTATATTTAACCGCAAGTAGACCTGATATCTTATATAGCGTATCTGTATTTGCTAGATTCCAATATAATCTTAAAGAATCACATATGCTTGTTGTTAAAAGAATTATCAGATATTTGAAAGGTACAAGTAATCTAGGTCTATGGTTTTCAAAACATTCTTCATTAAATTTAATTAGATTTTTGGATGCTGATTATGCTAGTTATAAAATTGATAGAAAAAGCACTAGCGACACATGCTAATTTCTAAGGTTGAATTTAATCTCATGGCACTGTAAGAAACAAAGCTCGGTAGCACTATCTATTGTTGAGGTAGAGTATGTTGCTGCAGGGAGTTATTGTGCACAAGTGTTATGGATTAAACAATAACTAGAAGACTTTGGTGTTACAAAATCTAAAATTCCAATCAAATATGATAACACAAGTGCTATAAATTTGATAAAAAATCCAATTCAGCATTCTAGAACTATGCATATAGAGATTAGACACCATTTTATTAGAGATCATGTTTTGAATGGTGACATTGAACTGGAATTCATCCCTACTAAGAACCAACTTGCTGACATTTTCACTAAGCCACTCAATCAGGATAGATTTGAAATGATTAGAGGAGAAATAGGTTTTTGTGATCCTTTCTAGATTTTCCTAACCTAATTCCTTCAAAATTAAGGAAAAGCTATCTTGAAAAAACCTCCTACATCAATTCAAGTTCTTTGAACAACTTTTCTTGAGATTTTATCAAATTAATTTCAATTTCTGAATCATTTCAACTTTTGTGGAAAGTTTCTGTTCGAGTCGACTCAAGAAATTTGGCCCTAGTCGAGCTGACTCGAATCTCTGTTGTTTTAGTTTTTGCTCTGGTCGAGCCAACTTAGGCAATTTAGGGCTATTAGAGCTGACTCGAATGTTGGGCAAATAGTTTTTTAATAGAGCCGTGCGATTTTTTCTGAACTTTTTTACTCTCTATTCTCGTTCTAAACCCTAACTCTCCACTCGAAACCTCTAGCAAAACCCGTAAATCTTCTTCCTCAAGCTACCATTCCACATTTCTTCTCGTAAGTGTTGCAATGGCACCAAAGATGGCTATTGGGAAGAGATCTAAAAGAGCTGCATCCTTAGTGGAAGTAGAAAGAAGAACAAAGAGTCGGTAAGAGGAGCCGACTCGAGCAGTTGAGAGGGAAGAAGAAGAAATAGAATAGTTGGCCTCGACTTACTCTCCAAGACAGGTAATGTCAATGTCTAACCAGGCTGTTACTAGTGGTAGAAGGATTATCTTCAAGTTTCTTGAAGAAATTGGACTAAAAATTGGGGATTTAATTGATGAACAAGGCTAGACATTCTTCTGTTATCTGAATTTATCTACATAACCAATCCTTGTTAGAGCATTCTATGAAAACCAGAGAATTGAACCCCAACATATTGAATCTACAGTACGGGGAAAACAGATTATAGTGACAGAGGAAAGGCTCAGCACTAAAAGGATTATGCCCTAAAGGCCAATCGAAATATTATATTTTGTTGGGATTTTTCCTTTTCCATCTCAAAAATCAATGTATTGACATTATCATTCAATAAAGGCATTATTTTCATCATACGCTGTGTCTTAATTATTATATGATGAACTCCATAGATTAGGGCTATAGTTCTAGGGTTATGATGAGATCATACCAGTGAGATCTAAAGCCTTAAAACCCTAATCTAAGATATTCCTGGTCAATGGGACATTGAGTAGGGGATCAATGTTTCTGGTAAAGATCAGCACTTCCTATGTATGAGGGTGACTGATCTCACAGTCACTTGTGTTTGACACTAATACTAGGATGTGGGTGCTCATTAGAGAATGAGTTCACTGAATAGATCAAGATTGAGAATATCTAATGGAACCTTATATGTTTGTCAATAGATATTTCTCATAGTGGGAGTAGTGCATGTGGTCCTTTGACCTGAGACTGCCATGGTACCTTATATACATGAATCCACATTTTGGTTCACACTCAATCATAACACTGAGTTATGCATGAGGTGATACTGGATATGGTGGATTGTATATGAAGGTTGTGAGTAGGTCAACAAGGAATTGATCAGCCCTAGTAAGAGGATATTGCATCCAGCCAATTTCGATCAAATGATGATTCGAGAAATCTTTGATCAATGTATGAACATTAGAAGTAGTTTCTAATAGTTCATTAATGAACTATCATTAAAAAGATTGAAGTAGGGATGAATATGAAATGGATTTGACAAGGTATCCATATCCATAATCATATTCAGGATGCAAGTTGATCAAAGGACTGAATTGCCCGGTAACTCACCACTGAAGGGTATTTTGGTAATTCCACCAAAATTTCACATCTTCCGGGTAGACATGATACGTTGCTAGACATCAATCTTGTCTTGTAGGAAAATGATTAAATTATGATAATTTAAATCAGATAATTAGAATTAGATTCTAATTGACCAAGTCGAGCTAGCTTGAGTTGACCTAAATCGGCTTAGTTGAGATCAAACCGAATTAAGTCAAATAGCACTCAGACCTACTGCTGGCTAGATGTGGAACCTAATGGGTCACACACAAAAGAGAGTCGATGAGGGACTTAATTAAGAATTAAATCATGTTTGCAGGACAAACACACTAGCATGTGTTGCAGACCCAACTTCTATTCGAATTGGATACGAATTTGGTTCTAAATTGGGCTTAATTGGGTTCTAATTGAAACTAATTAAAGTCTAACTTAAATTTTGGGACTTTGGGCTAACCCGTGGCTAAACCCATTGATTAAAAATCAATTTAAACCCTTTTCCCAAGACCGTCGATGCCATCTTTCCCACGCGCGCGCACCAAAGGAAGAGTCCACGCACGTGGACTCCTCTTCACGCGCGTGGGGACTTCTTTTACCGTGAAAACTAGATGGGAGGGGGAGAAAATCTTTTCTTTAGGTGTCTCATCTGGAGTCCCTTGGATCAAGATCAGATGGCCAGAAGAAATCCGTTGCTTTTCGGTCACAACTCCGTCTCAGAACATCGCGACTTTTCTGAGGTTTCTTCTGAGGTTTTTCTTCATCGAAAAATCTTGAAATAAAGAAGGAAAGGCATGAGAAATCTGAGGGGATGCGTGAGGATGGAAAGAACATGATTCTTGGGATAGCAGAGGGTTGCGTTATTTTTGAAAAGACACCCCTCTGATATCTATAAATAGGGTTGGGTTCTCGGGGGTTTTCATGTAAGATAATTCAGAGATTAGATTCCATTTCTTCCTCTCCAGAATACTCCTTCCCCTTGTTCTTGTTGGGTATTGTTTCCCTTATAGAGGTATCCTTTATCAAAACTCTGACTCTAAAGAAGAATAAGAGGAAGGTCTTGAACGGTAAAGGAAAGAAACAGGAAGGGTCTTTTTTCTTTCTTGAATTAAGACATTACTTGTCTTAATTTTTCTTCCACTTCAAATAAGAATTTTCTACAATGATTGAAGTTGAGGAAAGGATCAAGAAGAGGAAAGAAGGGAGAAAGGAAATTTTCAAGAAAGAAAATTCTAGCCTATAAGTCCAAGAATTGAATTCTTGAAAAAGAATTCAAGAAGAGGATCCAAGTCAAGAAGTTGTCTTCATCTCTTCTCCGTGTGGATCACCATTGGAGGGTGAACATTTGGGCACCTGGTGGAGATTTGCATTTTAGATATTGCGGTACAGGTTAGTACTTACATATATATATATATTTAAATCATGTATATGAATGATATATATTTTAATTTTTAAGGAGATCTAGGGCTAAAGGGTTTGGTATAGATTTCATAAGATAAAAATTTTGAAATCTATGTTTCCGTCTTGGTCAACAAACCCAACATTGGTATCAGAGCCTCCTTATCAAGATTAAAATATATATGCTGATTTTTATAGGCATATGTAGATAATTTACATATGATGTGGTTTGTGTTTGATGTATTATCACCAATTAGGGTTTTCACTTAAACCCTAATTATTGTAGCGATATGTTTAGTTATCCAGTCATCATTCTAAAATAAGGTTGCCTTGGCATAATGGTGGATCCATTATGTGGTAAATGGTTGTCCTAGAATGATGACACACTAATCACATATTTGTGTTAATTGTGCATATATGTTTGATGTATGCCACTAATTAAGGTTTTCACTCAAACCTTAATTTGTATAGAGATATGTTTAGCCTTCCAGTCATCATACTGAAATAAGGTTGCCCTGGCATAATGGTGGATCCATTATGTGGTAAATGATTGTCCTAGTATGATGACACACTTGGCATAATTTGCTTAGTTATATATATAGAACGTGCTTTGTTTTAATAAAGCCCTCTTTCAAATTATATTAAGTTGTAGTATCATATACCAAAAGCAAAATAATCAATAAGATTAATTGATCATTCGGTGTCTAGGAAAAGTGGTTCATGATCGGTAAAGAGGATGTGGTTTTTAATTGGTTCCGTTGGCTGACCTGGCCAATTCTTATTGGTGTCTAAGGAAAGTAATGGGGGGACTCCCACCACTCTCCCACTTACCTGGCCGATAAGATTAACTTAATTATTGATTGATATGCTTAGTGTAATATTCACTACATGTGGCCTTCCTTCATGCCAAGTCATTATTATGTTATGACTCATATTATGTTTGTTGTGTACACATAAGGCCTCTTATGGTGACTGACAAAATTTTAATTTGGTGCATTTGAAGTTTATGGCATGATTTAATATAATACTTTATTATGAACACAAAAGGGTATTATAATTAATATCATGACTATATAGCAATGAAGAGTCTGACTTAACTAAAATATTATAGTTTATTGTGCACACACAAGGCTATTAATATTTTAGAGGCCAAGATAAGTTGAGAATTGTATTAGTTACAATTAGAAAGAGTTTTTCTACCTTTGAACTTATATAAGATTTGTTGTGTACACACAAGGTCTTTTATAAGGAATTAGGATCTCAACCCCACTAAGAAAACCAATTAGGATTTTCTCGATCATCATATGGAGGGTTATGATGCTTGATAAAATAGTGTGAGACATAATTAAGTTAAAGTCCTAATTTAATTATGTTTTGTCAACATTAGTTGTTTGCTTATGTAATGTTCTTTTTTAATGTAGACTAAATGGCCTCTTCACTCTCACTCCCTAGCATTCTTGATGCCAATAAGTTGACTGGACCAAACTATGTTAATTGGTTAAGAAACCTGAAGATAGTACTCAACCAAGAAAGACTTTCTTATATTCTTGATACCCCTACCTTGGAACCATTAGGGGAAGATGCCTCGCAAGAGGAAAAGACCACATATAACATGTGGCAAAATGACTCACTTACTGTCAAATGTATAATGGTTGTCTATGACCAATGAGTTGTAGAGGCAACATGAAAGCATGGACACTAACTCCATAATGCTCAATCTAAAAGAACTTTATGGAGAACATAGTCGAACTGCTAGATATGAAATATCTAAGCAGTTATTCCATGCAAGGATGACAGAAGGAACATCTGTACAAGACCATGTATTAAAGGTTATTGACCTAATCACCCGATTAGGTCAATTGGGTTTTGTTATGGATGGGGAGTTGAATCAGGATTTAATCCTGCAATCACTCCCAGAGTCATTTTCACAGTTTGTTCTCAATTATCATATGAACAAACTTAATTCTTCCTTGCCTGAGCTGTTGAATATGTTGAAAACGACAAAGAGCCATTTAAAGAAAAATAAGGCTCCACTTCTTCTTGTGGATGGAATAAACAAGAAGAAAACAGGCAAAAAGGGTTCCAAGAGGAGGATGAACCCTAAAGGGGGCATCAAGAAAAAGAAAGGAAAGAAGGCCTCCGGACAAATGACCTGCTTTCATTGTGGCAAGCCGGGTCACTAGAAAAGAAACTGCAAGGTTTACCTTGCAAGTGTGAAGCCTGGTGCTAGTGATGCACCAAAAGGTATGTATGAGATACATGCAATTTTGTCATTAGACTCTTCTAATTCAAACTCTTGGGTATTGGATATAGCTTGTGGTCATCATATCTACAAATCATTGCAGGGACTGCGGAACATTAGAGTTTTGAAGGAAGGAGACTTCGAGCTCTACGGTGCAGGAGGAGATTCCATCCAAGCAGAAGCTGTAGGGACTTATATATTGAAGCTGCCTTCTGGGAAGATTTTAGAGTTGAAAAGTTGTTATTATATGCCTAAGGTCATTAGAAACATCATATCTGTACCCTTGTTAATTAAACAAGGTTATACTATGAATGTAATGAGCATTGACTGCTCAATCAGTTTTTCTAATGAAATAATATTTTATGGCATATTTTGTAATGGTCTTTTAACTCTATCTACTGATGACAATATACTTCATGTTAATAACAAACGAAAGAGAGATGATGTGAACAATACTTTACTTTGGCACTATCATCTTGGACATATTAGTGAGCAAAGGATTAACAAGTTATACAAGGAAAATTTCCTTAATCCTTATGACTATGAATCATTAGGAACTTGTGAATCATGTCTCATGGGTAAAATGACCAAGACTCCATTTAGTGGAGATAATGAAAGGACAACTGAGTTATTAGGACTCATACACATAGATGTATGTGGGCCTATGACAACTTAGGCCAAGGGTGGATACTCATATTTCATCACATTCACTGATGATTTTTCAAGGTACGGATTTGTGTATCTAATGAAACATAAGTTCGAAGCTTTTGAAAAATTTCTAGAGTATCAAAGTATGGTAGAGAAACAAACAGGGAAAAGTATTAAGTCATTCGATCAGATAGAGAAGGTGAATACTTATCCACCGAGTTTCTTGATCACCTTAAAGAAAAGGGGATCATCTCAGAATGGACTCCTCCTTATACACCACAATTAAATGGTGTTGCTGAAAGGAGAAATCGTACTTTGTTAGATATGGTACGGTCCTTGATGTGCTTCACTGAGTTACCTGTTTCTTTCTGGGGATATGCCTTGGAAACTGTGGCTAATATTTTAAATAGAGTACCATCTAAATATGTTTCTAGCACTCCATATGAATTATGGAGGGGAAAGAAACCCAATCTTAAATATCTTAAGATATGGGGATGTCCAGCTTATGTCAAAAGAAATTTTGGACATAAGCTAGACGCTAGAGCAGATAAGTGTCTATTTGTAGGATATTCTAAAGATAGTATAGGATATCTGTTCTACCACCCTACTGAACAAAAGATTTTAGTCAGTAGGCATGCCACTTTTATGGAGAAAGAATTCATCCTACAAAAGGGCAGTGGGAGAAATATTGAACTTGAAGAAGTTCAACAAATAGGTACATCTCAACCAAATCATAACATAGTTTGTATAGAACCTGAACACACCACTCCTATCCGTAGGTCTGATAGGATGCGACATGCACCTGAGAGGTATGGGTTCATTATTAAAATAATAAAGCCCGAATCATTAAAAATGATGAGCCTCTAACCTATACGGATGCTGTCATGAGTAGTGACTCAGACAGATGGCTGGAAGCCATGAGATCTGAAATGGACTCCATGTATGTCAACCAAGTCTGGACTTTGGTTGATGCACCAGAGGGTGTTAACCCTATTGGATGCAAGTGGATCTATAAGAAAAAGATTGGGGCAGATGGCCAAGTCGAAACGTATAAAGCCAGATTAGTGGTTAAGGGTTTCAGACAAAAACAGGGAATAGATTATGATGAAACATTTTCTCCTATTGTCATGCTCAAATCTATTCGGATCATGCTTGCTATAGCAGCATATCATGATTATGAAATCTAGCAGATAGATGTGAAAACCGCATTCCTCAATGGTTTCCTTGAGGAAGAGGTTTATATGTCATAGCCAGAAGGTTTTATCTTGGAGACTAGACCTAATCAGGTATGTAGGTTGAAGAAATCCATTTATGGATTAAAACAAGCATCAAGGTGTTGGAACATCCAATTTGATAAGACAGTCAAAGAATTTGATTTTATCAAAAATGAGGATGAACCTTGTGTGTATAAGAAGACTAGTGGGAGTGCCATAGTTTTCTTGGTTCTGTATGTAGATGACATACTACTCATTGGGAATGATATCCCAATGTTACAATCAGTCAAGGTGTGGTTATCTAAACAGTTTTCCATGAAAGACTTGGGAGAAGCATCTTATATACTGGGCATAAAGATCTATAGAGATAGATCCAAGAGGATGCTAGGTTTATCCCAGTCTAGGTACATTGACCAAGTGCTAAAAAGATTTAGCTTGGAGGAAAGTAAAAGTGGTTACTTACCTATTGGTCATGGCATACATCTTTCTAAAAGATGTCTCCTAAGACACCTGAAGAAAGAAATAGAATGAATTCTATACCTTATGCTTTGGCAGTAGGGTCTATTATGTATGCTATGTTGTGTACCAGGCCTGATGTGGCATATGCCTTAGGTATAGCCATTAGATTTCAGGCTGATCCAGGAGAGGATCACTGGAAGTCTGTGAAAAATATTCTTAAGTACTTAAGAGGGACTAAGGATATTTTTCTAATATACGGTGGATCTGATCTTAAATTAGAAGCTTATTCAGATTCTAGTTTTCAATCAGATCCAGATGACAGTAAATCTATATCTGGGTATGTCTTTATCCTAAATGGAGGAGCTGTAAGTTGGAAGAGTTCTAAACAGCAGACTGTAGCTAACTCAACAACTGAGGCAGAGTACATTGCTTTTAGTGAAGCTGCCAAGGAAGCTGTCTGGATGAAGAAGTTCATATTAGAGTTGGGCGTTGTTCCTGAGATTGAAGGTCCAGTACCACTTTACTGTGATAATACTGGGGCTGTTGCTCAAGCAAAAGAACCAAGAGCCCATCACAAATCAAAGCACATTCTGAGACGCTTCCATCTTGTTCGAGAGATTGTCGAAAGACAAGAGTCTACATTAAAAGAGTTGAAACGAAGAACAACATAGCAGACCCGTTCACTAAGACTCTACCACAACGAGAGTTTGATCGCCACCTCGATTGTATGGGGTTAAAATTTAAAGACGATTGGCTTTAGTACAAGTGGGAGATTGAAAGGATTATGCCCTAAAAGCCAATCGAAATATTATATTTCGTTGGGATTTTTCCTTTTCTATCCCAAAAATCAATGTATTGACATTATTATTCAATAAAGGCATTATTTTCATCATACGCTGTGTCTTAATTATTATATGATGAACTCCATAGATTAGGGCTATGGTTCTAGGGTTATGATGAGATCATACCAGTGAGACCTAAAGCCTTAAAACTCGGATCTAAAATATTCCTGGTCAATGGGACATTGAGTAGGGGATCAATGTTTCTGGTAAAGATCAGCACTTCCTATGTATGAGGGTGACTGATCTCACAGTCACTTGTGTTTGACACTAATACTAGAATGTGGGTGCTCATTAGAGAATGAGTTCACTGAATAGATCCAGATTGAGAATATCTAATGGAACCTTATATGTTTGTCAATAGATATTTCTCATAGTGGGAGTAGTGCATGTGGTCCTTTGACTTGAGACTGCCATGGTACCTTATATACATGAATCCACATTTTGGTTCACATTTAATCATAACACTGAGTTATGCATGAGGTGATACTGGATATGGTGGATTGTATATGAAGGTTGTGAGTAGGTCAACAAGGAATTGATCAGCCCTAGTAAGAGGATATTACATCCAGCCAATTTCGATCAAATGATGATTCGGGAAATCTTTGATCAAAGTATGAACATTAGAAGTAGTTTCTAATAGTTCATTAAAGAATTATCATTAAAAAGATTGAAGTAGGGATGAATATGAAATTGGATTTGACAAGGTATCCATATCCATAATCATATTCAGGATGCAAGTTGATCAAAGGACTGAATTGCCCGGTAACTAACCACTGAAGGGTATTTTGGTAATTCCACCAAAATTTCACATCTTTCGGGTAGACATGGTACGTTGCTAGACGTCAATCTTGTCTTGTAGAGAAATGATTAAATTATGATAATATAAATCAGTTAATTAGAATTAGATTCTAATTGACCAAGTCGAGCTAGCTTGAGTTGACCTAAATCGACTTAGTTGAGATCAAACCGAATTAAGTCAAATAGCACTCGGACCTACTGCTGGCTAGATGTAGAACCCAATGGGATAGCAGAGGGTTGCGTTGTTTTTGAAAAGACACCCCTCTGATATCTATAAATAGGGTTGGGTTCTCGGGGATTTTCATGTAAGATAATTCAGAGATCAGATTTCCTTTCTTCATCTCCAGAATACTCCTTCCCCTTGTTCTTGTTGGGTATTGTTTCCCTTACAATGGTATCCTCTGTCGAAACTCTGACCCTAAACAAGAATAAGAGGAAGGTCTTGAACGGTAAAGGAAAGAAACAGGAAGGGTCTCTTTTCTTTCTTGAATTAAGACATTACTTGTCTTAATTTTTCTTCCACTTCAAATAAGAATTTTCAACAAGGATTGAAGTTGAGGAAAGGATCAAGAAGAGGAAAGAAGGGAGAAAGGGAATTTTCAAGAAAGAAAATTCCAGCCTATAAGTCCAAGAATTGAATTCTTGAAAAAGAATTCAAGAAGAGGATCCAAGATCAAGAAGTTGTTGTCTTCATCTCTTCTTCGTGTGGATCACCATTGGAGGGTGAACATTTGGGCACCTGGTGAAGATTTGCATTTTGGATATTGCGGTACAGGTTAGTACTTACATATATATATATTTAAATCATGTATATGAATGATATATATTTTAATTTTTAAGGAGATCTAGGGCTAAAGGGTTTGGTATAGATTTCATAAGATAAAAATTTTGAAATCTATGTTTCCGCCTTGGTCAACAAACCCAACAAGCACAATGTTGGAAATGCCTACTGAAGGGACTAAGCACTTAGTTTCGAAGGATAGAGAGAAAACCCTTCAAATAATACTGGGCAGAACAGATGTTAGTGGAGTAGGAACTGTAATGGCTAATACACATTCACTGGAAATGAGACTACTCCATAACTTCATTAGTAGAATATTTCTTCCAAGGACTGGCAGATTTGATTGGCTAAGTGAATGTGACCTTAGCTTTATGGAACTCATCATTTAGGGGGAGACATTAAATTTACCCTATATCATGATAATGCAAAAGAAGGAGGCTGTCAGAAAAGTTAAGGCATGTTTGCCTTATGGAATTGTTCTAACCATGTTGTTTCAAGCCTCCAAGATCAGTTTAGAAGGAAAAGATGGTAAACCCCTTATCACACTGACACTTATACTTCTAAATCTCTAATCTGAATATGATATATCTTTAGTGAAGGGATGTGGAAGAAGAAGGGAACTGAAGAGATAGCTATAGCATCCTCTAGCAGCAGCAGTAGCAGTACTGAGGACAATGATGGTGAAGACCTTCCTAGGGAGATCTCCACTGTAAGGCCTTCAGCACCTGAGCACATTGTTGATGTTCCGGTTGGCACTTATACTAACTTTGCTAGCATTTATGAGCCAGCTGAGACCACTATACCTGAGTTTGCACCTTTGGAGACTGAGCACATTGATCATCCTCTACCAACATCTCCACCTATGCTAGATACAACTTATGTTCCTCCTGCACCTTTAGTTCAGGATCCATTTACTCACCCTACTATTACTTTAGTGACACAGGACTTCATAGTATTGTAGATGAAGTCACTGATAGAATCTTTGACTACTTCTTTGGCTACTATGTTTGGTGAGTTTCGCCAATTAGAGGACTGTAGACTGGATCAGGGAGTTGAGAGGCAGAGTTGAGAGGTCAGGGAGTTGAGAGGCAGAGTTGAATCATTTGAGACCTCCAAACCTACATCTCAGCTTGATCTGCAGCCTATCATTGATACCATATCATCTGGTTCTGATTCAATCAAGAAAATTATTGATCAAACTTTGGAAGAATTTAGAACATAACTAAATGAAATAAGATTCAAAGTGGGTTCATTGGAATAGGGAAAGATGATGGAGGAAGATTATACAAAGGGCATAGGGATCTTAAGGTTAGAATTTGGGAGATTGCAAGGTTCTGCTAAAGCTTTTGCAAATGCGCAAGCTGCTGAATTAGTTGCATTAAACACTAAGATGAAGAAGCTTCATAAAGCAATGGAGGTGGCTCAATTTCAACTTGATAAGCTCAAAACTACTATTATTGCAGCATTTTCCACTCCTAAACCTACACCTGGACCTACATCTACTACACATCCTAGGCAGCCAGCTCCTCATCTTTAGACCATCCTTTGTACCACCTTTTTGGGCCATCCAATACTACTCAACTAGATAGTGATTGATTGTACTGCTTTCAATTTCTTGTTACTTGTATTGAAAAATATGATTGAAATGAAAGCACTTTTGTTGACATATTTTCTATGTTTGAATTGAGTTGTGCAATATCTTGTAATCACATCTTTAATTGTACAATGCTAATATGATAAATTTTAGATTAGAATATCAAAATTAATTTGAGAAAGTGAAATTATCTCAAATAATCTTTATAAACTTTCTCTTTCTATCATAAAAATTGAGCTTTATTTGAATACCTTTTAGATTGCTGACAAAAATGGGGAGAACATTGAGATTGCATGAAAAATACTTATAACTATTTGAGAATAAACTTGCAATTCGCTCTGATTACTTAAAAAATTTAGCTCAATAATTAGCTCTAATACTTAAACTTTAGAGCTCTGATACTTTGTGTTTTGCTAGTTCTGATGCTTTGAAACATACAAGCTTTAATACTCTGATACATATAAAGGCACTAACACTAATACTATATAGTTTTTCACAAAAGCTCTAATACTTACTTGCAAATACAGTTAGCTTTGATACATGTAAATGCTTACTCTCAAATATAATCATACATGTAATAGTAAAGAATTTTTCATGCCTAGTATTTTGTCATCATCAAAAAGGGGGAGATTGTTGACCCCATAAGTGATTTTGATGATAACCAAACATTGGAGCATGCATTTGTTTTACTAACAACTCTTCAAGTATTTTACAAGTTTTTGTAGGATGAATTCATTGCTCAATTTCAACTCCTACATTTGTATTTCTTGTGTTGAGTTGTATTGTAATTAAATCTTGTAAAGAAGAACCCGAAGAAAAACTTAAGTAAAAACCAATCAAATGGGTTACTTCTAGGTTATTTCAAGCTTTAAATTATCTTGAGTAAGTTGTAAGAAAATTTTGAAGGTATCTTGAAAGCTTGAAGCCTTGCTGGATGAATTCTGGAGAAGGATTGAAAATTCACTGAAGAACTCATCCGAGCTGACTCTGGCACATGGCACGGATGAAGATTTTGGCACACAGATATCTGAGCCGAATCTATGGGACCCTAGTTGACTCATCCAGAGTACCACTTCCTGAATCAGACAGGCGAGCTGACTTAAAGGGAGTTTGAGCTGACTTTATCATTTAGTCAGACATCCGAGTCAACTCTTCAGAGATTCGAGCTGACTCCTCCAGAGTTCAGAAAAAGAGCTCTGAGAACTATAGCCAACCGAGCCGACTCTAAAGAGAAAGAGTTGACTCTTTCAGACTATATTTTGAAGGCCTGAGGATCCAAGTCGACTAGAATCAAGACGAGCTGATTCTTACAGACTGAGAAATCAGAACACTGTGCAACCAAGCTGACTAGATTGAAGAGAGTCAACTCAATCAAAAATACTCTGAGGATCCGAGCTGACTCGAGTAATCCGAGCCGACTCGAAGGTCGATTTCAGACTTATAACGGTTAGTTCCAAAACTTGGAATTTGAACCCAAAAGTGCTCCAATGGTCAAATGTCACATCCTAATGGTCTACAACGACTAAAATCATCTGAGAAAGGTACAAGACTATATATTTGAGGGATTTGAACTACTTTAAGACAGAGATAATGAGTAAATGCTAAATTGAATATCCAAGCTACCTTGTGAGCAAGAGAGCACTACAAGAGCATTCGAGACAGTCTTTAAGCCTTCACCAAATACTATCTAAAACTTGAAGCATTTATTGAAGAAGTTGAATAAGCCAACCAAGTACATTGAAGTGCAATCAACTGGGCTTCTCTTGAGCTGCATCGACAACCATCTGACAAAATTTGTTTGTCATTCTGTTGCTTTCATTTTATAATTCTCTTTAAAATTGTTGGTTTATTGGTGAGCCCAGTTTAAAAACCAAATAGGTTTTTGGTTAGCCTGTGTTAAAACCAAGTGTAGGGTTCTTGGTGATCCTGGTAAAACCAAGTTAGGTTCTTGGTGATCCTAGTAAAACCAAGTTGGGTTTCTTTGGTGAGCCTGGTTTAAAAACCAAAGTGTGGAGGTTTGGATTGTGAGCCTGTTAAAACAATCCGACTGTATTCCAGTGGAGGGTATAGTGGAAATCCAAAGTGGTAATCTTAGGTAGTGGATGTAGGAGCTGGGTTGCTCCAAACCACTATAATTTGCTTGTGTTTGTATTGTGCTTTTCTTATTTGATTAGGCTTCTGCATTCAATTATCCTATCACCACACTTAACACTTATAAGGGATTTTCAAAGAGCACATAATTCCTTAAATTTATTAAATTCTTAATTCCCCCCCTCTTGGGAAAGCCACCTGGGCAACAGTAAGCATTATGGTTCATATCAAAAGGAAAGAATACTAACACTTAAAAGGCTTGGACATAATACTATACTTTAAAAAAAATTTAAAAAAAAGAGAGAAAAATTGGCTAGCAGAAAGGTACTGAACTAAACCCCAGAAAGTTAGAAAATTTTAAGAGTGAGGTGGAAAGTTGACAAAAGAAGAACTTTAGAAATCTTAATGAGCTCTAGCCGACCACTAAATGAGTTGAATTAATAATATGATGAAGTATCTCAGCAGTAATTTGACCAGGTATCATCTACCTTTAGGGCTGCTTAAGTTAACATTCAATTCAAGGATGGGTTGATATGCATCGATAATCTATCTGCTTTACTTGAAGACAAGCAAAGTTCAAATTGGGGGGTGATGTGGTGGGATCGCTGACATGGAACCTATGTCAGACCCAGTTGGCACCATGATGGATGAAGCTGCCATATCAGATTCTCTCCAGACTCCTTCGCCAGGCTGGCTACCTTTGGGTCAAGACACCATGGCCGAAGTCGACTTCGCCTCTTTGAACTCCTTCGCATGGCTGGCTCCTTTCTGGTTAAGATGCAGTGGCCGAAGTCGAGCTCCGCCTTTCCGGACTCCTTCACCAGGATGGCTCCCTTCGGGTCGAGACAACATGGCCGAAGTCAAGCTCCGCCTCTCCAGACTCCTTTGCCAGGCTGGCTCCCTTCGGGTTGAGATGCCGTGGCCAAAGTCGAGCTCCACCTCTCCGGACTCCTTCGCCTTGCTGGCTCCCTTCGGGCTGAGACGCCATGGCCGAAGTCGAGATCTACCTCTCCAGACTCCTTCACCAGGCTAGCTCCCTTCGAGTTGAGATGCCATGGCCGAAGTTGAGCTTTGCCTCTCCGGACTCCTTCACGATGCTGGCTCCCTTCGGGTCGAGATGCCATTGCCGAAGTCGAGCTTCGCCTTTCTGGACTCCTTCACCAGGTTGGCTCCCTTCAGGTCGAGACACCTTGGTCGAAGTTGAGCTCCACCTCTACCAGGACTACTTTGCTAAGCTGGCTCCCCTTGAAGTTGAGATGCCATGGCTGAAGTCGAGCTCCGCCTTCCTGAGCTCACCCCATCTCAAATGAAGAGACCTGCAGCCAAAGGACATCACTGCTTCCTTGGACAGCGGTGAGCCGCCCAAGGACATCTGAGGGATGCCTGCCAGGCCACAATAACTGCCCCAACTACCACTTTCACCAGAGGAGAAGGGATCCCCCAATCGAGGCACTGCACTCCCGGCTAACCGTCTGTGCCATCCGAAAGAGGAAGTCAACCCAGAGTTTCGAATACAGGGGGTGGTTGCCCACCGATTGAGGCTCTGCCAGGCTTCCTAAAATGGAGCAACCAGAAGGAATGTTAGAGTGCACGATGGTGTTCCATATCATGGATGGGAAAAGGCACCTCGTGCACGGCACCAGACATTGCCGCACTTGCTTGCAAGTGAGGGAAAGATCCTGAGGTAAGCGACATGCAACTATCCTAGATAAAAGGAGTTCTCCAAGGTTCAAACAAGGTAAGTCAGGTCACAAGTGAGCAAACACACGAGTAAGAGGGGGTAGTATACAGGAAGGCACTGCTCTAGGCTATCGAAGACCCAAAAGAAGGGCCTTGATGGACAAAGCCACCCAGCTTGGGCTCTCCTCTGCTGCCACTCCCATGCTCTGCTCTCGACCCACTCACACTCTCTCATTTCAAAAACTACTTGTCCTAGCATGGAGTCCACTTACGGGGCTCGATCGGGAGGATCTATTCCCCTGGATCATCACTGACTTGAGCATCGGAGTGCCCCCACCGGGATCACCAGCCTGGGACTCTTCTATTTTGCAAGTCCGGGTGTCCGAGCAGGATCCTGAGCAACAAGGACACGGTCTGTAGTCATCTTCAGCTATAGGCCATCGTGGTCTTGGCGACAATAGGGGGTGTGATAACTACGTTATACATATATATAAAAGTATTAATTTAATAATCAAATTATCTTTATTCTTTTAAAATTAGTACTTTTGTATATCATTTATAAGAAAAGAGAGCACCAATGTGAAGAGTTAGATTTTAGAAGTCCAACGGCATGAACGACACTCAAATCGAACTTAAAACGAGCTCAGAATTAATTTTTAAAGGAAAAGCATAGATTTTGATGCAACCAGTCCACCATGGACTGGCTGAATGGTCTATCGCATGCCCACTGGTCCATGATCTACCATGGCCATGGTCCACGAATAGAGCCACGGATCGCAAAGCCCATTTTGGGCCAAAACCACCAGTGCAGCTTTCCCGTTGCTGCCCAAGCCTCCGGCACCTTCACCGTTGGCCGGAGAAGCCTTCGATGGTAAGAAAAATGACCAAAAATGTTGTTGGTTTCCTCTTTTTCTTCTTCATCACCATTCCACGTGTCCCAAGCTGCTAAACTTCTTGCTCAGCCCATCACCGGTCGAAGAAAATGCTGGCTAACTTTTCCTCGCCACCAAGAAGGATTCCATGGTCGGAATCCATGATAATCCCAAGCATCGGTCACCTGTAATGCCTCTCCTCCTGTCCCTGTCATGCCTCTGCTATCCAAATTTGTCAAAGGTTCAAAGGTTGTTGGATTTGTTGGAGTCTGAGGGTCATTGCAATAGTGAAACTAAATCAGATAGATCACTAGAATAGATGCAATGGAGTTCAGTTGAAGCTTAACGAAGTTCGGTTGATCATGGAATAGTGGAATAGAATATAGTTAGATTGTTGGACCTCATGGAATGGAATTCATTTGGGTTATGCCTATAAAAGGGAGAGAGTCTAGTATTAATGGGGGAGCCATTGGAGGCCGGGAGCCTCTTCTTCCACTCTCTATTCCCCCCTATTTTATTTCTATTCCCTCTATTCCACTTCTATTCCTCTATTATTCCACTTCTATTATTCTTCTCTCCCTTCCTTCCACTCTCTTCAATCTCTATCACCTAGATTGGTTTCCACTTCCACTGCACTGGATTTGTTTCTACTTTCACTACACTGGCACTAGTTCCCAATCTCCACTCTCCATCGCGTCACCGGAATGCTCCATCTTTAGATATGCTACAGCCCACTCTGGAAGCCTATTTGGGAAAAGGAGGTTTATATTTTAATGTTCATTTAATGTACTGCTCATTTTATCAAATGAAAAGAGCTTCCAATTAATTCATGTTCTCTTCTTGTCTTTATCTTGTCTGAAGCAGGTTTATGAGTAGTGCAAAGCTTTAGAGGTAAGTCACCCTACATGGCTATAATCTTGACTGATCTATTCTCAAAAAGGGATGGGCCATGATCTATGGGTACGGACCGTGCTCTCGCTAAGATAGGTCATATCTTGATTATTTTCACTATCATTTTGATTGATCTATTTTCAAAAGGGACGGGCCATGATCTACGAGTACGGACTGTGCTCTCGCTAAGATAGATCATCTCTAGATTACTTGCACTACTAATTTCTTGTTGATTCCCTTTCTAGTTCAATTTTTGTTGTGCATTTTACATTTGAAATAACTTAAAGGTCCCTATAGATTCAACCCTTACTTCCATTATGCTTTATAAGAGTAGTGGAATTAAGGTACTAAATCGGTGCATTGTGATGAGCATCATATTGGTCCTTGTATGCCATATGGGTTGGTTATTCTCATAACCAAGGAGTGTGGAGATACAGGTATGGCATGCAAGTCAGTGTAGGAGTACAATATATTGAACATGACTTACTCTATAGAGTACTTTGCTATCAAGAGTATTTCTTTGAAGGATATGGATATAAGTATCCCTTCGACCTACGATCACTATGGTGACGTGCAAGCAACTCATTGTACTTAGGTGCTAGACTACCTGGATTTCTAATCCAGTGATGGAAGGTTATTAGATATTGTCAAGTACTTGTTAAGTCAGCAATGAGTCAAGATAGGATTGACCACTCTAAGGTGTTGGAGAAAATGCTCTACTATGTTTCAATTTGGCAAGACCTTGGCCTAGGCAATCCTTGTGAGGAGTCATAGGATTTGTTCGATTGAGACACATCTGGATCCACTATTCAGGATTTGAAAATTGACTCTAAAATCATCTTAAGCATTAAGTTAAAGGGATAAATTATATGAAAACTAAATGCTTGGATTCTTGAATGTTGCTTCACGAACATTTGACCTATTTAGATATCGAGCACCATTGCTAGATAGTTGCATCGATTAGCTCAAGAATTAGTTTGTGGACTACTGACTTAGTATTCAAACCTATGGGATCATACACATAGCATGTTTCTGACCAATCATGATGGCTGATTAATAATTAAGATTTTCAGTGGCAAAATTATAAATATAATTAATAATTAACCCTATATAAATATTATTAATTAATTATTAATTAATTATTAGAGGATTAATTAGTAATTGGATTGCTAATTAGTTCAATTTGATTGAGTAAAGAGATTCAAGTCAAGCCTAATTGATTCTGGTTCAATTGGATTTTACCCGATCTAGTTATTTGATGATCTAATTACTACGGGTTTCTAATTTTAGTTTGCTTGGAACTTGGATCAGTTAATTCTAGATTTAATTTATATTTAAATAATCCTAATTAGGATCTAATCAGATTAGGTTCAAGTTGGTTAAATTAGTTATAACCAAATTAATTTTGGTTCCTAACTAATGTTGGTCAAATCTTGGTCAAACCTTAACCTTATACAACTTATTTTCATCTCTTAAAATTCTCCATGCCTTCTTAGATTTTTTTAAAATTTTTCATGAGAAAATTACTTTTTTTAACTCTCTCTCATTTTGATTTAGATTAGGATTGGTTTGAAGTAAATCTAGATTTATTTGAATTTAATTTATGGAGTTCTATTTGATTTTTATTAGGAATAGAACTCCTAGTTCTATTTAAACTACATCACCTTATCCTAATCTAAATCTTCCTCTAATCAATGTAATTTTAATTCAGATTTTAATAATATGTGAAACATTAAGATGCTATTATAGGGTAAAATCTGAAGTGATATTGCCAAAAAAAATAAGAGGGAGCTTGAAAATCAAGATAGGCATGAAGGGATTTTTCTTGGATTCTAGCACCAGGTCTTCTAAGGAGAGGGAAGAAAAAGAGTCTTTTATATTTTATTTTTCCTCTATCATTGATCCTCTTTGACCTTGAATTCTTGATTTTCTTAGAGGGTTCAAGAATATCTAAAAAATATTTTTATTTTAGCCATCCAATGGCTTTCGCAAGAACTAGTAGTTCCAAGAAGGTTGATCGCATCGAGGCTTCGTGTGGATGATTTGTAGAGGTTGGATATCCTGTGAAACAATGAAGTGATGTAAAAATCCTTTACCATGTGTCATCGATAGCAATGATCGTTGATCCATGATTAGGTATGAAATTAGATTTCATATTATTTACATATATGATCTACAACATGCATTTGTTAAATCAATGCATGTTATTTTTATTTTCTATGTGCATATCATGTTATGATCCTTGTAGGATTTATTAGATATGATCTATATGTATGTTTTTCTATTTAAAATAGTTTTAAAATAGATATACTTTCACTACAAATTATAAAAAAACCATGCATAAAATCTTTGGTGATTTTTAATAGTGGTATCAAAGCGATCAGTTTTATAACATGATATATAGATTTAGAACCTTATATGTTAGATGTAATCTTAATCTAAGTAACTACTTCAAATTAGATTGATCACTATGTCCGTTTGGTCATTGGAGAAAAGTAGGGTTTGCAGGCCCTCTCTTCCCATTCCATAATGTCTCCTATGGCATGTAGGGGTATGCTTTTGGTTATATCCCATGAGCAAGTGTGGTAAAAAAAATTATTAAAATTATTTTAATAATTAGATCTATTTTTTAATGATTTAATATTTATTAATTTGATATTTTTGATTTGAAATTAATGTACTAAGGTTTGTTATTATATTTAGAACATGAAATATATAATTAAATTTAGCATATCACTATATCGTATAGTTAAGATCTAAAAGTGTTTAATATATATGTGATGTATGTAAATTATATAAATCTAAAATTTAACAAAACTAATCTTGATTAATTGATAAAATTAAGAGCTCTAAGATTAAATTTAAAATTGTAAATTAAATATTTAATCATATTTTATAAATCATTGGCTTTGGGTTAGCTTGAATCAGGTCAAATAACGAGGTTAGACTTAGGGTTAGAATTTTGAATAATATGAACCAAATAGAGAATTAGATTTAATCTAACTAAAAGTTGATTAGGATTAGATCAAGTTTTCTTTAGATCAAATCTATAGTGATAGTTTGATCAAGTCCATATTATAACAAATGGACCTGATTATGGTTAGTGGTAAGACCCGAGTCCTTAGGTTATTCTAATTGAATATGAAGAACCAATTGGTATCTAAGGTAAGTTTAGCATTTTATCATGGTCATTAATCAGGGCTACCTCTAACCTAGCCAACTTGGTTGGTGTTTAAGAAAAGAGGTTAATGGCAGAACCCTCCCATTGATCTTACTTACCTGGCTAATGTGGTCAGTTAGTTTTTGATTAGATAGCTCACTGATTCAGGTTAATCCATGCCAGCAAGGATGATCAGCTTGATTGATCTAGGTGCCCTTGGACCAATTATATTGACCTTCATCATAGACTTAGTGAAGTCAGTAGGAGGATTAGTCCATTTCTTCTTCTCTTTTTTGAATTTTTAATAAAAATTTCTAAATCATTAGGTCCCTAAAATGACTAAGTTATGGAGATAATTAAGTCATAGCCTCCCATTAAGAAGATGGTAATGGGCTCAATAGTTAAGATGATTATTAGAGGTTTAAAGACTTTGTGCTCATCTAGTTATTGAAATTATCATTCATATTACGATGATTTAGTGCAACTTTCTTCATAGTGGTCAGGTGAGATGACTAATGTCGAGCTTGACCATTCATGGATTAGAAGCACTGAGTCTGGTCATGTTAATGGTTGGACTTAACCAAAACTTTTAGTAATGATCTAAAGACATGGGGAAGAGGTGTCTGGGTAAAATTAATACTAGAAATTATTTAAGAGAATAATTGGTTAGGAACCTACCTTTGGATGTGCATGGGTGGGTAAGCTAAAGTTAGGCTTATGTGTAGTCTATTGGATGCTAGTACCCACTAAGAAATTAATGTAATTCCTTGAATTGGAGGTAAAGGCTACTAATTTATACAAAAAAGTGGGAGGACCTTTAGACTAAAGTCCAAGTCTTTTCATGTACTAATAGGTCTTGCTCTCTTTTCTTTTTCAGTGTTGAACATGGCCAATGCATTATCACTTATTCATTATTGGATAATGAAAAATTGATGGGACCTAATTTTGATAATTGGTATTAAAAATTGAAAATCATCCTAAAGCATGAACGGATCGTGTACGTGCTAACAAATATGGTACCTGAGGAGCCCATTCCCAATGCTTAAGGTTTAGTTTGAGATACTTGCCAGAAGTGGCTCAATGATCGAACCATGGTTTAATGCATAATGCAGGCATCCTGAATGATGGACTCAATCACAAATTCGAGGATGCTCACCCACAGGATATGCTTCAAATGTTGAAAGAATCCTTTGGCATTCCCTAAAAGATGTTGAAAGGTATAAAACATCTTATGCCATCTTTAATACCAAGATAAGAAAAGGGGAGTCGGTCATTGATTATGTATTGTATATGAATGAATTGATTGAGTGCCTTAGCAAACTTGGGTTTTTCTTGATGAGTAGCTTGATAAGCATGCGATCTTGAATTCCTTGTCAAAGTTCTACCTTAACTTTATTAGTTACTTTAAAATGACTAAGCCTGCAATCAACTACCACGGTCTGCTGGGATTGTTGTAGAGTTATGAAAAAGATCATCAACTCTATAAAGGGCTGATGAATGTAGTGGGTGGATCTTCTTTAACAAGGCATCATTCCTTTGAGAAAGGAAAGAAGAAAAGAAAAAGAAGGTACAACATGCTCAACCAAGTCAGACCAAGTAGATGAAGTTTGACCAAAGTCAAGCAAAGTGCTTCTTCTATTATAAGCAGGGATATTAAACGAGGAATTGTCCTCTTTACAATATCTTGCTAGGCCTGAATAGGTTGAGGAAGAACAAAAACCAACAAGCAGTTGCTAGACAAGATACTTATATGATAACACCATATAATTTTTCTATTTGTGAAACTACTACCTGGTCATTAGATACCAGAAGCCCTACTGATATTTACAATTCATTATAGGGACTTCAGGTTAGTAGAAGATTGAAGACGATGAGAGATTTCTGAATGATGAAGATGGAAGAGCAGTTTCAGTTCTAGCTTTAGGAATTGTCAAGCTTGTATTTAATGAAAATGTCATTATTTTAGATGACTATCATTATTATCCTAGTTTTATGATGAATGTTATTTCTATAGACCTTTTGGCCAAGAACAATTTTTATTTATCAATAAAAGGTGATTATTATGATACCATTTTGAATGATGTTACTATCGTACATGAATAATTAAAAAATGATATTTATATTTTATCATAGCTTGTTAGTGTAGTGTACATATGTATCCAACACCCTAGATTAGATAATGTATCTGATGTCTACTTTCGCATTGTAGGCTAAGTCATATTAACAAGAATAGGATAAACAGGTCGAGAGAATAAGATTTCCTTGAGGTCAATGATAGTGAATCATCGCCAACCTATGAATCTTGCCTTCTTGCGAAGGTGACCACGTCACCTTTTACTAGAAAAGGTGAAAGAGCCACTAAGGTTCTAAGTCTAGTATATAGTGATGTATGTGGACCCATTTCACTTTAGCTATAGGTGGATACAAGTACTTCATCATATTCACAGATGACATATCGAGATATAGGTATGTCTACCTTATGAAACATAAGTCAGAATCAATTGAAATATTTAAACAATTTTGTAATGAAGTAAAAAACAAACTAGGAAGAGTATTAAAACTCTACATTTGATCGAGGAGGTGAATTCCTTACAAGTAAGTTTTTGATATATTTAGAAGAGAATGGGATTCTCTCATAATGGAAACCTCTTCGGATACCTCAGCAAATGGAGTGTCTAAAAGTAGAAATCAAATCTTGTTAGACATGGATCAGTCCATGATGGGGTTCGTGAGTCTATCGATCTCCTTTTTAGGAATATGCAATCGATTCAATTTATTATATTTTAAATAGAGTTCCCAGCAAGTTTGTTGACAAAAACCATATGAGTTATGGTCAAGGTGTAAGCCGTGGCTCTCATACCTTAGGATCTGGGGATGTCCGGCTTATGTCAAACGGTCTGACAAGTATATTTTTATAAGAAACCTAAAAGACTAAGGGTTATTTCTATAGGGCAGTCTTTTTAAAAAATGATTCCTTGAAGAAGGAACTAATTTCACTAAAGTTGAACCTGAAAAAGTTTGATAGGTAGAAGAACTGATAGAATTGACTAAACCCTCGGAATCAGATTTGATTATATCAAACTCGAAGCCCATTATAGATGCACCGTTAAGTAGATCTGGTTGAGTACTGCATTAGCCACATAGATACTATGGTTTCTTGGTATGATGTGGTGATCTTATTGAATTTGATGAAAATAATAAGGATACAATCACCTATATGGATGCAATATAGAGTGCCGACTCTAAAAACCAGCTGGAAGCCATGAAATCCAAAATGGAGTCCATAAAAGTTAACGATGTATGGACACTTATTGATCCACTTGAAGGGATAAAATCCACAAGGTGCTATGAATTTTTGAAAGAAAAAGGGATGCAGATGAAAATGTGGAGACTTATAAAACCCATCTAGTTGCCAAGAGATATCATCAATGTTATGGTATTAACTATGACAAGATGTTTTTGCCTATGCTAATGCTCAAGTCCATTTGGATTGTGTTTGCATTAGTGACAAATTTTGATTTTGAGATTTGGCAAAAATATGTGAAAACCACTTTCTTAAACAAAGAGAGATGGAAGAAGAAGTCTATATGATACAACCTAAAGGGTTCTCATCCATAGATGAATCAAAGTGTGTAAGCTTCAGAGATCCATTTATGGACTGAAGCAAGTATCTTGAAGTTGGAGCATGCATTTTGATAAAGTGATTAGAATGTATGGCTTCATTAAGAATGAAAAAGAGCTCTGCATATACAAATTAGCTAATGGTTTAGTTGTAGTATTTCTCTTTTTGTATGTGGATGACATTCTCTTAATCGAGAATGATATTCCTATATTATAAAAAATAAAAGTATGGCTGTCTTTTCAATTCTCTATGAAGGACTTAGGAGAAGCATCCTACGTCCTAAGGGTGAAGATCTATAGGGATAGATCTAAAAAGCTGATAGGGTTAACCTAGCCCACGTACATTAAGATCATGCTAAAATGGTTTAGCATGGTGAATTCCAAGAAAGGCTATCTTCTGTAGGCCATGAAATTAATCTCTTAAAGAAGGATTGTCCAACAAGCCCTCAAGATAGAGCGTATGAGTAGAATTCTATGTGCCTCAGCAGTTAGATCTATTATATATGCTATGACATGTACGAGACTAGATATGGCATACTCACTAGGAGTAGTGAACAGATATCAATATGATCTAGGTGAGAACTATTAGAAGGTCATAAAAAGCATCCTTAAGTATTTGAGAAATACTAAGGATTAGTGGCTCATTTATGGAGATTTTGACTTGAAACTAGTTATTTATACTGGTTCAAGTTTTTAGTCAGACAGGGATGATAGCAAGAGTGTATCGGGTTATGCCTTTATGCTAAATGAAGGAGCTATTTAATGGAATTATTCCAAGCAGTACATTGTTGCTGATTCTACATGCGAGGTGGAGTATATTATGACATTCGATGCTACAAAGGAAGCATTTGGCTATAGAATTTCATCATTGAGCTTGGAGTGGCACCCTCTATTGATGGCCCAATTTCCTTATATTTTGATAGCATTGGGTCATAGCTCAAGCGAAAGAACCAAAGGCTCAACAATGGACCAAGTGAAAGAAAAATGCCCTAAAAGCCGATCTTTGTAAGGATATTTTTGTAATCTTCCAAACTCTTGCATGACATTATTATATTAATAAAAGGTATTTGTTTCATCATACTATTGTGTCTTATTTAAAGATTATGATAAATCCCATAGGTCAGGGCAAAGGAATTAGGGTTATGATAGATATCATAATGGTGAGACCTAAGTTCCTATAAACCATAATCTAAAATATTCTTAGTCATTGGATCATCGATTTAGGGATTGTTGCTTCCGGAAAGACTAGCTTATCCTATGCATGCTCGATGGAGAGGGTAGTTGGTCTCACAGCTACTTGTGTAGATACACTATTAACAAGGATAAGGGTGCTTATTAGGGTATGAGTTCACTGAACTGTTCTGCACTGAGAATATCTTATAGAAATCTTACTACTTGTTAATAGATAGTTCTTATAGTGGGAGTTGTGCAAGTGATCTTTAGACCTGAGATCACCATGGTTCCTTATACACACTAAGCCATATTTTGGATCATACCCATTCAAGGAATTGATTCATGTACTGGGTGTTCTTGGATATGGTGGAAGGTGTATGAAGGATGTGAGTGGATCAACAAGGAATCGATTATTCCTAGTAAGTGGAAATGTTATCCCAAGTAATCTTTTCAATTGATGACTTAGAAAGTCTTTCATCAAAGAAGGATGAGATTGAAGTAATTTTCTAATCAGTTATTAGCAGATTTTTCATTATTGAATAGAGATTTGAAATAACTAAGTGCTAGGGTTTGACAATTATTCATTCCCATCACTTATTCGGGATAAAGGGTGATTGAAAGATTGAATTGCATGGAAACTTTTCATTAAAGGATATTTTGGTGCTTTTCACCAAATTCCTTATCTTCTGGGTAAGCATGACATGTTGCTAAATGTCAATCATGTCTTGTAGGTCTTCATGAATCAATTTGATTGAATTCATGAGTCAATTCGAAAGCTAGTTCAAATTGGCAACTTAGGTCAACTTAATTTGACCTAATTCAGTTAATTGGGTTCGATTGGATCGAGTTGGCTTGGACCTAGACCTACTGCTAGCTAGATATGGAACCCAAAGGGTCACACCATTAGGGAATTGGCTTAGAAAGTCAATTGATATTTTATTAGGATCATGCGATCCTAATTGGTTAGCTAGATTACATACTAGCATGTGTAGGCTAACCTAACTCCTAACCTAATTGAATTGGGTCTATAAGGTTCCTTAATGGGCTAGCCAATTTAAAACAATCTTAGATTAGGTTGTGTCCAATGTGGGGTAGCAATTATCTGGTTTTATCTAGATTTAATCAGCCTTTATCAAATTTAATTAAAGAGTCATGACTTGAAGGGACTCTTGGCGCTAATTGAAATGTGCGTGAGATAAGTTGGTATGCAGATGGACCCAGTGTCCTTCTACTTATGGGATTTGGTTAACAAGTGAAACAAGGCATCCCTAGCCTTATCCCATGTCTAAATGTCTTGACTTAATACTGGTGGAGAGAAGGTTGGGCGGTGAGGAGAAATGGCGCGCGCAAGTGAAGGGTTGCGTCACTTCACTTGATTACTGCAATAATTCAAACCAAGAGTCTTTCTTAATGAAGGAACTTGACTCTTGGATAAGCCACTTTGTTTCCATTCCATCTAAGAAGCCTATCTGCCAGTTACATGCCACATGGCATGAGGACAAATGGCCAATATTATCTAGAGAAGTAGAATAAGTCATTTGGCATAGGAAAGGTCTTGACCTTTCAAGATAAGACTCCTTCATGAAGGGTCTTATATGATCTGTTATTTGATAGATCAAAGGTTGATGAAGAGCCATATTTGGCACCCCCCCATCTCTTATTTAAAGCCTCCGGTGTTTATGATGAAGGTATTTGATTTATCCTTTCTTTCTTACATTCTTACACTCTGCCACTTTATCCTCCTTGTCTCTTCCTTCCCTTGTTAGGACATAGGTCCTTTCTTAAGACAATTCTACCATTCTAAGACAAGAGCTTAGGAAGAGAATTAGAAAGTGATAAAGAGAGTAAAAAAAAGGTTTAGGAGAGGGCTCAGAGTGTTCTACTGGAGAGCAAAGGTCTGAGCAAGGAAGGAAAGGCTGCCAAAGGAAGAAAGGCCATCAGAAGAGTCGCAGTGGATTAAGCAACCTACTAAAGAGTGGTTCCCAGGTTCAATTCCTATGTGGATCACCTCAAGAGGGCATGCAATTGTGTGCCTAGTGGAAAGAAGAAAGAATTAGCATTCCTGGTATTTTTTAAAACCTTGTTTGAATGACTTGTTGATTGTAATGAATAAGGGATCTTGGGCTTAGGGTTTCTAGTTCTTGGAGTTTCAAATGAAATATTTTTGAAACCCATTCTTTCGCTGTGCCACCAAAACCATATAGTGGTATCAGAGCCCCTTTATTTCATTCAATTAATGGTCATTTGAGTAATTGAATGCTTATGTGATAGTAAATATGATCATATATTGTAATCATATTTTAATGCATGCCACTAATTAGGGGTCAATAAAATATTGAATGATAATATGATCATCTATAAAAATCATAGTACGATGTATACTATTAAAAGGTTATATGATAGTGAATATTATCATGTATGGTGCATGTAATTAGAAATGATTGCTTACCATGCTAGAAGTGATGCATGATTGTTTAAATTACATATGAAATATGTTATATCCTAGTAACTACTTCAGATTGGGTTAGTCACCATGGCTGTCCAATCATAGGAGTTACTTATGGCTTTATGGCCCTCTCATCCAATTCAATGGGGTCTCTTATGGCGTGTTGGGGTGCCACTGTAGCCATATCCCATGAACAAGTGAGGTGAATGGATTGATATTACAATCATGCTTATGGTATGCATATTAGGGTTAATATGCTCGATTGTTGGAATGAATATCATGTCATAAGTGTATGGTTTTGTGTTACGAATACATTATGATGTGTTAAGTCTATATTAGGATGTGTTTTGAGACCACTAAAAGGCCTTATAATTAAATTTTTTAGTCATAGTGTAAGTTAGTCAAGAAGCAAATTCATTTAGAGTTATATGATTAGCCAATTAGTGTTTAAGCAAGTGGTTCTGGGAAGGTAAAGGGCATGAGGTTTTTAATTGGTTTTGTTATCTGACCTAGCCAATTAATTTGGTGTCTAAGGAAAGCAATGGGGGGACCCCCTCATCTCTTCCACTTACCTGGCCAATTTGGCTATATCTGGACCTTAAATTGAATTAATGCATTATAGTTTGCCTTCCTTCATGCTAGGTATAGTTCATATTAATAACTATAGTAGGTTTGTTATGTAACACAAGGCCTACCCTAGTGTTAAATATGAATTATCTTAGTGTAATTTATGCTTTATAGTATGTTTGGTAGTATTGCTTTGTTGTGTAACACAAGGGCAATATTATTCGAACATGTCTATATGGAAATGAAGGGTCTGACTAAACTAAGACATTATAGTTTATTATGTATCACAAGACTATAAGTGTCTTAGAGGCATTTCATTTGTTGAGAATTGCATAGGTTGCAATTGGAAAGAAATTCCTACCTTTGAACTCATGAGTGTTTGTTGTGTAATATAAGGCACATATGAGGAATTGGGACCCCACTAAAGAAACCTAGTAAGTTTTCTCGCATATCATAGGTGACGGTTATGGTATTCGAATAAAATAGTGGGAGACATAATTAAATATAAAGTCCATATCTAGTTATGAATGTCATCTTGAGTGGTCTGCTTATATTTTTCTTAATGAAATGTAGGTTTTATTACGGCTTCAAATTTATCACGTGGGGCATCTTAGATGCCAATAAGTTGACCGGTTCCAATTATATAGACTAGTTGAGGAACCTGAGGATAGTACTAACTCAGGAGAAGCTTTCTTATATTCTTGATTCTCTGGATCCAGAGCTGATCCGAGAGGATGCTTCTGAGGAGGAAAGGGCCACACATAAAATGTGGCTAAATGACAGCACGACTGTCAGGTGCATCATGTTGGCCTCAATGAGCAATGAGCTTTAGAGGCAATATGAAGAGATGGAACCTCAGTCCATATTGCTCAATCTAAAGGAGCTTTATAGAGAGCAAAGTAGAGCTACTCGGTATGAAATATCGAAGTAGTTGTTCCATGCATGCATGAGTGAGGGTTCATCAGTTCAAGCCCATGTTTTGAAAATGATTGACTTAATCATCTGATTAGATCAATTAGGGTTAGTAATGGATGGTGAACTCAACCAGGACTTGATCCTGCAGTCACTCCCGGATTCCTACTCTCAATTTATTCTAAATTATCATATGAACAAACTAAATATTTCTTTGCCTGAGCTGCTTAACATGCTTAAGACAGTAGAGAGTCATTCTAAGGGAGATAAGGCTCATCTTCTTCTTATTGATGGGAAGAAGAAATATGCAATGAAGAAGGGTTTGAAAAGGAAATTCAACCCTAAAAGTTGCATCCAGAAGAAGAAGAAAGCAAAGAAAGCTATTAATAATGAAGCCTGTTTCCACTGCGGCAAGCGAGGGAATTGGAAGAAAAATTGCAAGACATATCTTGCAAGTGTGAAGCAAGATGCTAGAGGAGCATCTAAAGGTTTGTACATGATACACACAACTTTATCATTGAGTGCTTCTATTTCTAATTCATGGGTATTGGATACCGCATGTGGATCTTATATCTGTAAGTCATTGCAGGGACTCCACGGAATTAGAAGCTTGAAGAAAGATGACTTCAAGCTATATGGCGCAAGTGGTGAAGCCATGTACGATGAAGCTATGGGCACCTATCTTTTATTATTACCTTCGGATAATATACTAAAGTTAGAAGATTGTTGCTATGTTCCAAATGTTGTAAGAAACATTATTTTTGTACCCTTGTTATTACAACAAAGATTTTAAATAAATGTAAAGAGCAGTGGTTGCTCTATTCTTTATTCTAATAAAATATTTGGACATGGTTATTTTATTAATGGTATTTAACTTTAGAACTCAATGATAGAATATTACTTGTTGATAACAAGAAAAGAAAGAGAGATAATGTCAATGTCACATTTCTTTAGCATTGCCGATTAGGTCATATTAGTGAGTCAAGGATAAACAAGTTAGTCAAAGATAATTACTTTGATCCTTATGATTTTCAATCATTAGGAACTTGTGAGTCTTGCCTCATAGGTAAAATGACCAAGTCTCGATTCACTGGACATGAAGATAGGGTAACTGAATTATTAGATCTTGTACATATTGATGTATGTGGACTTATGACAACTCAGGCCAGAGGTGGATACTCTTATTTCATCATATTCATTGATGACTTATCTAGGTTTGGACATGTGTATCTAATGAAACAAAAGTCTGAAGCCTTTGATAGATTCAAAGAGTATCATAGTATGGTTGAGAAACAAACTAAACATAGTATTAAAATTCTTCATTCTGATCAAGAAGGAGAATACTTGTCTAATAGTTCCTAAACCATCTTAAGGACAAAGGTATAATCTCTAAATGGACTCCTCCTTATACACCCCAATTAAATGGTATGACAAAAAAGAGAAATTGTACCTTGTTAGACATGGTGAGGTCCATGATGAGCTTCACAAATCTTCCTATTTCCTTCTGGGGATATGCCTTAGAAACTGCTGCTTATATTTTGAACAGGGTACCATCAAAGTTAGTGACTATTACTCCATACAAGGTATGGAATGGCAAAAGACCAAATCTTAAATACTTGAAGATTTGGGGTTGCTATGCTTATGTCAAGAATAATTTTGGACATAAGTTAAGTGCTAGGACTGACAAATGTAGGTTCGTTGGTTATCCTAAAGAGGATATTGGATACCTTTTTTATCATATTACAAAACAAAAGGTATTTGTTAGTAGACTTGCTACATTCTTGGAGCAAGAATTTATCCAAGAAAGAAGTAGTGGAACAACACTTGAACTTAGTGAAGTTCAAGACCAACAACCAATTCCTAAAGAGTCCTCAAATGAAAATGCTCAACCAAAGGTTCTTGTTGATTAGGAACAGTCACAACACACATATCCTCTTCGAAGGTCAGAGAGAGTGCGGGGTGCAGCTCTCAGATATAGCTTTGTTATTGGGAATGACAATGAGGCCAGTATCATTTAGGATGATGATCCTGTGACTTATACGGAAGCTATCGAGAGTAGAGACTATGATAAATAGCTAAATGCCATGAAATCTGAAATGGACTCCATGTATTCCAATCAGGATTGGACCTTGGTAGATCCACTTGAAGGAGTTAACCCAATTGGGTGTAAATGTGTCTTCAAGAAGAAGATTAGAGCAGATGGCCAAGTAGATACCTACAAGGCAGGCTAGTGGCAAAAGGTTTTAGACAAAAACATGGTATTGACTATGATGAAACCTTTTCACCAGTAGCAATGGTCAAGTCCATCAGGATTTTGCTTGCAATAGTAGCATACTATATGGCAGATGGATGTAAAGATTGCTTTCCCCAATGGATATCTCGAGGAAGAAGTCTATATATCACAACCAGAAGGGTTTGTCTCAAGTGGGAGACCAAACCAAGTATACAAACTTAAAAAATCCATATATAGACTAAGGCAAGCATCGAGGAGTTGGAACATCCATTTTGATGAAGTAATTAGAGAGTTTGGTTTCATTAAAAATATAGATGATCCTTGTGTGTATAAAAGGATAAATGGGAATGCAATTATCTTTTTGGTTCTGTATGTCGATGACATACTTATCATTAGGAATGATATTCCAATGTTATAATTGGTCGAAATTTGGCTATTATCAAAGTTTTCTATGAAGGATCTGGGATAAGCATCCTATATATTAGAGATAAAGATCTATAGAAATAGATCTAAGAGGATGCTAGGCTTATCCCAATCTAGGTACATTGACTTAGTGTTGAAGAGATTCAACATGGATGGAAGTAAGAGGGGTTACTTACCTATGAGTCAAGATATACATCTCTCCAAGAAAATGTCTCCTAAGACATTGGAAGACCTCTGAGAGAGGATGGCTATGATATCTTAGCTTTGGCTATAGGATCGATTATGTATGTCATGTTATGTATCAAGCCTGATGTTGCTTATGCCTTGGGCATAGTAAGCAAGTTTCAGGCAGATCAGGAGAGGATCATTGAAATGCTATAAAAAATATTCTTAAGTACTTGAGAAGGACTAAGGATGTTTTTCTCCTATATAGGGGATCAGAATTAAAACTAGAAGGATATATAGATTCTAGTTTTCAATCAGATCCAGATAATAGCAAATCCATATCAGGGTATGTCTTTACCTTATTGAGTTGCAGTGAGTTGAAAGAATACAAAGCAGCCGACTATAGCTGACTTAGTCATTGAGGCAGAATACATAGCTTTAAGTGAAGCCATAAAGGAAGCTATCTAGATGAAGAAGTTAATCATGGAATTGGGTATGGTTCCTGAAATACAATAACCAGTGCCATTATATTGTGATAACACTGGAGCTGTTGCGCAAGCTAAGGAACTAAGGTCTCATCATAAGTCCAAGCACATCTTAAGATGTTTCCACCTCGTTTAGGAAATCATAGAAAGATAAGATGTTGGCATCGAACGAGATGATACAAAGAACAATAGAATAGACCCATTCACTAAATTACTACCTCAGTCATAGTTTGATCACCACTTAGATTGTATGGATATAAAATACAAGGGAGATTGGCTTTAGTGCAAGTGGAAGACTGAAAGAAAAATGTCTTTAAAGCCAATCTTTGTAAGGATATTTTTGTAGTCTTACAACTCTTGTTTGACATTGTTGTATTAATAAAAGGCATTTGTTTCATCATATTGTTGTATCTTATTTAAAGATTATGATGAACCCTGTAGGTTAGGGCAAAAAATTTAGAGTTATGATGGAGATCATAATGGTGAGACCTAAGTTCCTATAAACCCTGATCTAAAATGTTCCTAGTCGTTGGATCATCGATTCGGGGATCGATGCTTCCGAAAGGACTAGCTTATCCTATGTATGCTCGATCGAGAGGGTGGTTGGTCTCCAACCACTTATGTAAAGATACTAATACAAGGATAAGGGTGCTTATTAGGGTATGAGTTCACTGAACTAATCCATACTGAGAATATCTTACTACTTGTCAAGAGATAGTTCTCATAGTGAGAGTTGTGCAAGTGATCTTTTGATCTAAGATCACCATGGTTCCTTATATACTAAGCTATATTTTGGTTCATACTCATTCATGGAATTGAGTCATGTACGGGGTGTTCTCGGATATGGTGAAAGGTGTATGAAGGATGTGAGTGGATCAACAAGGAATCGATCATTCCTAGTAAAAGAAAATGTTATCCCAAGTAATCTTTTCGATTGATGACTTAGGGAGTCTTTGATCAAAGTAGGATGAGATTAGAAGTGTTTTTCTAATCAATCATCAGTAGAGTCTTCATTATCGAATAGAGATTCAAAATGACTAAGTGATAGGGATTGATAATTATCCATATCCATCACTTATTCGGGATAAAGGGTGATCGAAAGATTGAATTGCACGATAACTTTCCACTGAAGGATATTTTGATACTTTCTATCAATTTCTTCATCTTCTAGGTAGGCATGACAAATTGCTAGACGTCAATCATGTCTTGTAGGTTTTCATGAATCAATTTGATTGGATTCATGAGTCAATTCAAAAGCTAGTTTGAATTGGCAACTTAGGTTAGCTTAATTTAACCTAATTAGGTCAATCAAGTTCAATTGGACCGAATTGGTTTGGACCTAGACCTATTGCTGACTAGATATAGAACCCAAAAGGTCACACACATTAAGAAATTGGCCTAGGAAGTCAATTGGTATTTTATTAGGATCATGGGATCCTAATTAGTTAACTCCTAACCCAATTGAATTGGGTCTACAAGATTGCTTAATGGGCTAACCAATTTGAGGGAATCCTAGATTGGGTTGAGTCCAAAGTGTGGCAGCAATTATCTAGTTTTATCTAGATTTAATCATCCTTTATGTAATTTATTTGAAGAGTCATGACTTGAAGGTACTCTTGGCGATAATTGAAATGTGCGTGAGATAAGTTGCCGCGCAGATGGACCCAGAGTCCTTCTACTTATAGGATTTGGTTTCCAAGTGAAACAAGGCATCCCTAGACTTATCCCATGTCTAAATGTCATGGCTTATTGCCGGTGGAAAGAAGGTTGGGCGGTGAGGAGAAATGGCCCATGCAAGTGAAGGGTTGCGTCCCTTCACTTGGTTACCATAATAATTTGAACCAGGAGTCTTTCTTAATGAAGGAACTTGACTCTTGGATAAGACACTTTGTTTCCATGCCATCTAGGAAGCCTATCTACCGGTTACATGCCACATGGCATTAGGACAAATGGCCTATATTATCCAGAGAAGTCGAATAAGTCATTTGGTGCAGGAAAGGTCTTGACCTATCAAGATAAGACTACTTCATCATGAAGGGTCTTATATGATCAGTTATTTGATAGATCAAAGGCTGATGAAGAGCCATATTTGGCACCCCCCCATCTTTTATTTAAAGTCTTTGGTGTTTGTGTCAATAATATATGATTTATCCTTTCTCTCTTACATTCTTATACTCTGCCACTTTATCCTCCTTGTCTCTTCCTTCCCTTGTTAGGACATAGGACTTTTCTTGAAACAAGTCTACCATTCTAAGATAAGGGCTTAGGAAGAGAATTAGGAAGTGATAAAGAGAGTAAAAGAAAGGTTTAGGGAAGGGCTCAGAGTGTTCTACTGGAGAGCAAAGGTCTGAGCAAGGAAAGAGAGGCTGCCAAAGAAAGAAAGGCCATCAAAAGAGTCCCCATGGATTAAGCAACCTACTAAGTAGTGGTTCCTAGGTTCAATTCCTGTGTGGATCATCTCTGGTGGGAATTCAATTGTGTGCCTAGTAGAAAGAAGAAGGAATTAGCATTCCTGGTATTTTTCCAAACCTTGTTTGAATGACTTGTTGATTGTAATGAATAAGGGATCTTGGGCTTAGGATTTCTTGTTCTTGGAGTTTCAAAATGAAATATTTTTGAAATCTATTATTCCACTGTGCCACCGAAACCCTACACTAAGCACATTTTATGTCACTATCTCTTTGCATAGGAGATAGTGCATCGAGGTGACATTGACCTTCAGAATATTGATGGATAGAGAACTTGGCTGATCCATTTACTAAATCCCTCAGAATCATAGAGTTTGATGATTATAAGTGGAAGATGCATATTTGATACTATTTTGATTGGCTCCAGTCCAAGTGCGAGTTGTTAAGAAATGTATCCTAAAGCTAATTATCTAGATTGTAGATAGTTGAGTTCTTTATAATTTATATAATAAATATTAATAAAATAAAAGTTATTTAGCAGTTTATCTCTTTTTGCATCTTTCTTTGAACTTTTTAAGATGAAGTTCTTATAACTCTTTCAATTCAATAACGGGGGATTTATTAAGTAGTTCTTAAATATGTTCATAAATAAATGATATATTGTCACATAGGGTGATAATGTTTATCAAGCATAAGTCATTGTATGCCATATGGATTGGTTGTCCTCATAACCAAGGAGTGTAGAGATATTGATGTGGCATGTAGGTGAGTGTAGGAGTACACTACACTGAACTTGACAAACTTTATAGAGTACTCTATTATCAAGAGTATTTCTTAGAAGGATATGCATATAAGTATCCCTTTGACTTAAGATCACCATAGAGACTTGCAAGCAACTTATTATACCTAGTGATGTAGGACAGGCTTGCTATCATAGACCTAAAGACCTTCTATTGAGATTAGAAAATAAAATTTAATAGAAAATTAGAATAAATAATAGTATTTGTGAAAAACAAGCAAGAATTAAGCTAATTTAGGTCCAGTCAAAATTTAGGTCTGATCTAGGAAGTGACCTGATCGATTGCAAAGTCGAGTTTTCAAAAGTTGGATCGTTGGTTGTTAAGGAACAACCACTGGGCAAGGATTATTTTCAATTCAATTATTTCAAATCTAATTAGATTAAAGATAGAAAAATAAATAAAATTTTACTAATGAATTTTAAATTCTAATCTAAACCATGAAAAAGAATTTCATTAAGCACGGGATGTTACGGAGTCCTGGAAAAGGGAGATCAATCAAAAGTGGTTGAGGTATCTAGTCAATGGTTCACAAATGAAATAAGAGGAAGTCACTAGATCTGGATCACCAAAATACTAGATAGTCAGCTATAATACAAGCATAAGCCAAACCCAAGTAAAAATAACTCCAGTCAACCCAAAATTGCCTAAATATAGAAGTTGGCAATGGGCTTGGAATTTGCTCTAAAAGATGTGCAAATTAAACTTTCTTGTTTTCATGTTCATGCAAAAGGTCTTTCCAATGTTACGAACTAGAGGCGAGGCTGAGCAGGCTACTCATGGAGATGATTGGCAAGGGTGCACGGTCGCAGAGTGGAAGACATGGTGGTGGCACAAAGACTTGTGCATCAGCACGGGGGTAACTTGGGTGGTAGCATGGCATAACAGGGGTGACACGGATGCAGGTGGAAGAGATGGGCGATGGATGGAAGATGGCTCAGTTAGCAAGGTAGCATGGATGGCTCTCATGGTATGAACATGGGTTAGGGCTAGGAGATAAATAATTAACCTCAATTTTCTTGAAGGAACCAAAGTCAACAGTGAGGATTGGGATTTCCTTCATAATCATGTTATGGGGGCTAGGAGGAAACAGAGGATAGCTTGGTCTATTGGAGAGCGGGAGAGTTATGGATGGTGGACGATCGCCGGTGATCACTGAGGAGGTCACTCCAAAGAAGTAGATGTCGGTGGAGCAGACTATAGAGTAGCCTTGAGCATGGAGCTCCTTGGGGTTGAGCAACAAGAAGAGGGATGGGACTATCGCTTAGGGATGAAGACCCACAAGAGGTAGGGTCCTTGGATGGATTCTATCGGAGACGAGGGAGCCACAAGTTAGGGCCGATTGATGGCACCAAGCGGTAGTGGTCACTGTTACCAATAGTTGGCAGAAAGGGGAACATTGCAAGGGTGTAAAGCGATGATGGGATTGTGGTGTTGGTTGGCTTTGGAGGAGTGCTCGGGATGCCATATTGTGACGGGGTTTGCATGGAAGTTGTAGGAAATCAAGGGAATTGGGAGGATGGCTTGATGGCATGGGAGGCACCATGGCTGATCAGAGATTGAAAGGATTATGCCCAAAAGGCCAATCGAAATATTATATTTCATTGGGATTTTTCTTTTTCCATCCCAAAAATCAATGTATCGACATTATCATTCAATAAAGGCATTATTTTCATCATACGCTGTGTCTTAATTATTATATGATGAACTCCATAGATTAGGGCTATGGTTCTAGGGTTATGATGAGATCATACCAGTGAGACCTAAAGCCTTAAAACCCTAATCTAAAATATTCCTGGTCAATGGGACATTGAGTAGGGGATCAATGTTTCTGGTAAAGATCAGCACTTCCTATGTATGAGGGTGACTGATCTCACAGTCACTTGTGTTTGACACTAATACTAGGATGTGGATGCTCATTAGAGAATGAGTTCACTGAATAGATCCAGATTGAGAATATCTAGTGGAACCTTATCTGTTTGTCAATAGATATTTCTCATAGTGGGAGTAGTGCATGTGGTCCTTTGATCTGAGACTACCATAGTACCTTATATACATGAATCCACATTTTGGTTCACATTCAATCATAACACTGAGTTATGCATGAGGTGATACTGGATATGGTGGATTGTATATGAAGGTTGTGAGTAGGTCAACAAGGAATTGATCAGCCCTATTAAAAGGATATTGCATCCAGCCAATTTCGATCAAATGATGATTCGGGAAATCTTTGATCAAAGTATGAACATTAGAAGTAGTTTCTAATAGTTCATTAATGAATTATCATTAAAAAGATTGAAGTAGGGATGAATATGAAATTGGATTTGACAAGGTATCCATATCCATAATCATATTCAGGATGCAAGTTGATCATAGGACTGAATTGCTCGATAACTCACCACTGAAGGGTATTTTGGTAATTCCACCAAAATTCCACATCTTCCGGGTAGACATGATACGTTGCTATACGTCAATCTTGTCTTGTAGGGAAATGATTAAATTATGATAATTTAAATCAGTTAATTAGAATTAGATTCTAATTAAACAAGTCGAGCTAGTTTGAGTTGACCTAAATCGGCTTAGTTGAGATCTAACCGAATTAAGTCAAATAGCACTCGGACCTACTGCTGGCTAGATGTGGAACCCAATGGGTCACACACAAAAGAGAGTCGATGAGGGATTTAATTTAGAATTAAATCATGTTTGCAGGACAAACAAACTAGCATGTGTTGCAGACCCAACTTCTATTCGAATTGGATTCGAATTTGGTTCTGAATTAGGCTTAATTGGGTTCTAATTGAACCTAATTTGAGTCTAATTTAAATATTGGGACTTTGGGCTAACCCGTGGCTGAACCCATTGATTAAAAATCAATTTAAACCCTTTTCCCAAGATCGCCCAAGCCATCTTTCCCACGCGCGCGCACCAAAGGAAGAGTCCACGTGCGTGGACTCCTCTTCACGCGCGCAGGGACTTCTTTTACCGTGAAAACCAGATGGGACGGGGCAGAAATCTTTTCTTTAGGCATCTCATCTGGAGTCCCTTGGATCAAGATCAGATGGCCAGAAGAAATCCGTTGCTTTTCGGTCGCAACTCCGTCTCAGAACATCGTGACTTTTCTGAGGTTTCTTCGGAGGTTTTTCTTCATCGAAAAATCTTGAAATAAATCAGGAAAGGCATGAAAAACCTGAGGGGACGCGTGAGGATGGAAAGAACATGATTCTTGGGATAGCAGAGGGTTGCGTTGTTTTTGAAAAGACACCCCTCTGATATCTATAAATAGGGTTGGGTTCTCGGGGGTTTTAATGTAAAATAATTCAGAGATCAGATTCCCTTTCTTCCTCTCCAGAATACTCTTTTCCCTTGTTCTTGTTGGGTATTGTTTCCCTTACAGAGGTATCCTCTGTCGAAACTCTGACCCTAAACAAGAATAAGAGGAAGGTCTTGAACGGTAAAGGAAAGAAACAGGAAGGGTCTCTTTTCTTTCTTGAATTAAGACATTACTTGTCTTAATTTTTCTTCCACTTCAAATAAGAATTTTCTACAAGGATTGAAGTTGAGGAAAGGATCAAGAAGAGGAAAGATGAGAGAAAGGGAATTTTCAAGAAAGAGAATTCCAGCCTATAAGTCCAAGAATTGAATTCTTGAAAAAGAATTCAAGAAGAGGATCTAAGATGAAGAAGTTGTTGTCTTCATCTCTTCTCCATGTGGATCACCATTGGAGGGTGAACATTTGGGCACCTGGTGGAGATTTGCATTTTGGATATTGCGGTACAGGTTAGTACTTACATACATATATATTTAAATCATGTATATGAATGATATATATTTTAATTTTTAAGGAGATCTAGGGCTAAAGGGTTTGGTATAGATTTCATAAGATAAAAATTTTGAAATCTATGTTTTCACCTTGGTCAACAAACCCAACATTGGTATCAGAGCCTCCTTATCAAGATTAAAATATATATGCTAATTTTTATAGGCATATGTAAATAATTTACATATGATGTGGTTTGTGTTTGATGTATTGTCACCAATTTGGGTTTTCACTTAAACCCTAATTGTTGTAGAGATATGTTTAGTAATCCAGTCATCATTCTGAAATAAGGTTGCCCTGGAATAATGGTGGATCCATTATGTGGTAAATGGTTGTCCTAAAATGATGACACACTAATCACATATTTGTGTTAATTGTGCATATATGTTTGATGTATGCCACTAATTAAGATTTTCACTCAAACCTTAATTTGTATAGAGATATGTTTGGCCTTCCAGTCATCATACTGAAATAAGGTTGCCCTGTCATAATGGTGGATCCATTATGTGGTAAATGGTTGTCCTAGTATGATGACACTCTTGGCACAATTTGCTTAGTTATATATATAGAATGTGCTTTGTTTTAATAAAGCCCTCTTTCAAATTATATTAAGTTGTAGTATCATATACCAAAAGCGAAATAATCAATATGATTAATTGATCATTCAGTGTCTAGGAAAATTGGTTAATGATCGGTAAAGAGGACGTGGTTTTTAATTGGTTCCGTTGACTGACCTGGCCAATTCTTATTGGTGTCTAAGGAAAGCAACGGGGGGACTCCCACCACTCTCCCACTTAGCTGGACGATAAGATTAACTTAATTATTGATTGATATGCTTAGTGTAATATTCACTACATGTGGCCTTCCTTCATGCCAAGTCATTATTATGTTATGATTCGTATTAGGTTTGTTGTGTACACACAAGACCTCTTATGGTGACTGACATAATTTTAATTTGGTGCATTTGAAGTTTATGGCATGATTTAATATAATACTTTGTTGTGTACACACAAGGGTATTATAATTAATATCATGACTATATAGCAATGAAGGGTCTGACTTAACTAAAATATTATAGTTTGTTGTGCACACACAAGGCTATTAATATTTTAGAGGCCAAGATAAGTTGAGAATTGTATTAGTTACAATTGAAAAGAGTTTTCCTACCTTTAAACTTATATAAGATTTGTTGTGTACACACAAGGTCTTTTATAAGGAATTAGGATCTCAACCCCACTAAGAAAACCAATTAGGATTTTCTCGATCATCATATGGAGGGTTATGATGCTTGATAAAATAGTGGGAGACATAATTAAGTAAAAGTCCTAATTTAATTATGTTTTATCAACATTGGTTGTTTGCTTATGTAATGTTCTTTGTTAATGTAGATTAAATGGCCTCTTCACTCTCACTCCGTAGCATTCTTGATGCCAATAAGTTGACTGGACCAAACTATATTGATTGGTTGAGAAACCTGAAGATAGTACTCAGCCAAGAAAGACTTTCTTATATTCTTGATACCCCTACCTTGGAACCATTAGGGGAAGATGCATCGCAAGAGGAAAAGACCACATATAACATGTGGCAAAATGACTCATTTACTGTCAAATGTATAATGCTTGCCTCTATGACCAATGAGTTGTAGAGGCAACATGAAAGCATGGACACTAACTCCATAATGCTCAATCTAAAAGAACTTTATGGAGAACATAGTCGAACTGCTAGATATGAAATATCTAAGCAGTTATTTCGTGCAAGGATGACAGAAGGAACATCTATACAAGACCATGTATTAAAGGTTATTGACCTAATCACCCGATTAAGTCAATTGGGTTTTGTTATGGATGGGGAGTTGTTGAATCAGGATTTAATCCTGCAGTCACTCCCAGAGTCATTTTCACAGTTTGTTCTCAATTATCATATGAACAAACTTAATTCTTCCTTGCCTGAGCTGTTGAATATGTTGAAAATGGCAGAGAGACATTTAAAGAAAAATAAGGCTCCACTTCTTGTGGATGGAATAAACAAGAAGAAAACAGGCAAAAAGGGTTCCAAGAGGAGGATGAACCCTAAAGGGGGCTTCAAGAAAAAGAAAGGAAAGAAGGCCTCCGGACAAATGACCTGCTTTCATTGTGGCAAGCTGGGTCACTGGAAAAGAAACTGCAAGGTTTACCTTGCAAGTGTGAAGCCTGGTGCTAGTGATGCACCAAAAGATATGTATGAGATACATGCAATTTTGTCATTAGACTCTTCTAATTCAAACTCTTGGGTATTGGAAACCGCTTGTGGTCATCATATCTGCAAATCATTGCAGGGACTGCGGAACATTAGAGTTTTGAAGGAAGGAGACTTCGAGCTCTACGGTGCTGGAGGAGATTCCATCCAAGCAGAAGCTTTAGGGACTTATATATTGAAGCTGCCTTCTGGGAAGATTTTAGAGTTGAAAAGTTGTTATTATATGCCTAAGGTCATTAGAAACATCATATCTATACCCTTGTTAATTAAACAAGGTTATATTATGAATGTAATGAGTAGTGGCTGCTCAATCAGTTTTTCTAATGAAATAATATTTTATGGCATATTTTTCAATGGTCTTTTAACTCTATCTACTGATGACAATATACTTCATGTTAGTAACAAACAAAAGAGAGATGATGTGAACAATACTTTACTTTGGCACTGTCATCTTGGACATATTAGAGAGCAAAGGATTAACAAGTTATACAAGGAAAATTTCCATAATCCTTATGACTATGAATCATTAGGAACTTGTGAATCATGTCTCATGGATAAAATGACCAAGACTCCATTTAGTGGACATAATGAAAGGACAACTGAGTTATTAGGACTCATACACACAGATGTATGTGGGCCTATGACAACTCAGGCCAAGGGTGGATACTCATATTTCATCACATTCACTGATGATTTTTCAAGGTATGGATTTGTGTATCTAATGAAACATAAGTTTGAAGCTTTTGAAAAATTTCTAGAGTATCAAAGTATGGTAGAGAAACAAACGGGGAAAAGTATTAAGATCCTTCGATCAGATAGAGGAGGTGAATACTTATCCACCGAGTTTCTTGATCACCTTAAAGAAAAGGGGATCATCTCTGAATGGACTCCTCCTTATACACCATAATTAAATGGTGTTGCTGAAAGGAGAAATCGTACTTTGTTAGATATGGTACGGTCCATGGTGTGCTTCACTGAGTTACCTGTTTCTTTCTGGGGATATGCCTTGGAAACCATGGCTAATATTTTAAATAGAGTACCATCTAAATCTGTTTCTAGCACTCCATATGAATTATGGAGGGGAAAGAAACCCAATCTTAAATATCTTAAGATATGGGGATGTCTAGCTTATGTCAAAAGAAATTTTGGACATAAGCTAGATGCTAGAGCAGATAAGTGTCTATTTATAGGATATTCTAAAGATAGTATAGGATATCTGTTCTACCACCCTACTGAACAAAAGGTTTTAGTCAGTAGGCATGCCACTTTTATGGAGAAAGAATTCATCTTACAAAAGGACAGTGGCAGAAATATTGAACTTGAAGAAGTTTAACAAATAGGTACATCTCAACCAAATCATAACATAGTTAGTATAGAACCTGAACACACCACTCCTATCCGTAGGTCTGATAGGATGCGACATGCACCTGAGAGGTATGGGTTCATTATTGAAAATAATGAAGCCCGAATCATTGAAAATGATGAGCCTCTAACCTATACGGGTGCTGTCATGAGTAGTGACTAAGACAGATGGCTGGAAGCCATGAGATCCGAAATGGACTCCATGTATGTCAACCAAGTCTGGACTTTGGTTGATGCACCAGAGGGTGTTAACCCTATTGGATGCAAATGGGTCTATAAGAAAAAGATTATGGCAGATGGCCAAGTCAAAACGTATAAAGCCAGATTAGTGGCTAAGGGTTTCAGACAAAAACAGGGAATAGATTATGATGAAACATTTTCTCCTGTTGCCATGCTCAAATCTATTCAGATCATGCTTGCTATAACAGCATATCATGATTATGAAATCTGGCAGATGGATGTGAAAACCGCTTTCCTCAATGGTTTCCTTGAGGAAGAGGTTTATATGTCACAGCCAGAAGGTTTTGTCTTGGAGACTAGACCTAATTAGGTATGTAGGCTGAAGAAATCCATATATGGATTAAAACAAGCATCAAGGAGTTGGAACATCCAATTTGATAAGACAGTCAAAGAATTTGATTTTATCAAAAATGAAGATGAACCTTATGTGTATAAGAAGACTAGTGGGAGTGCCATAGTTTTCTTGGTTCTGTATGTAGATGGCATACTACTCATTGAGAATGATATCCCAATGTTACAATCAGTCAAGGTGTGGTTATCTAAATAGTTTTCCATAAAAGACTTGGGAGAAGCATCTTATATACTAGGCATAAAGATCTATAGAGATAGATCCTAGAGGATGCTAGGTTTATCCCAGTCTAGGTACATTGACCAAGTGCTAAAAAGATTTAGCATAGAGGAAAGTAAAAGAGGTTACTTACCTGTTTGTCATGGCATACATCTTTCGAAAAAGATGTCTCCTAAGACACCTGAAGAAAGAAATAGAATGAATTCTATACCTTATGCTTTGACAGTAGGGTCTATTATGTATACTATGTTATGTACCAGGCCTGATGTGGCATATGCCTTAGGTATAGCCAGTATATTTCAGGCTGATCCAGGAGAGGATCACTGGAAGGCTGTGAAAAATATTCTTAAGTACTTAAGAAGGACTAAGGATATTTTTCTAATATACGGTGGATTTGATCTTAAATTAGAAGCTTATTCAGATTCTAGTTTTCAATCAGATCCAGATGACAGCAAATCTATATCTGGGTATGTCTTTACCCTAAATGGAGGAGCTGTAAGTTGGAAGAGTTCTAAACAGCAGACTGTAGCTGACTCAACAACTGAGGCAGAGTACATTGCTGTTAGTGAAGCTGCCAAGGAAGCTGTCTGGATGAAGAAGTTCATATCAGGGTTGGGCATTGTTCTCGATATTGAAGGTCCAGTACCACTTTACTGTGATAATACTGGGGCTATTGCTCAAGCAAAGGAACCAAGTGCCCATCACAAATCAAAGCACATTCTGAGACGCTTCCATCTTGTTCGAGAGATTGTCGAAAGATAAGAAGTCTGCATTAAAAGAGTTGAAACGAAGAACAACAAAGCAGATCCGTTCATTAAGGCTCTACCACAGCGAGAGTTTGATCGCCACCTCGATTGTATGGGGTTAAAATTTAAAGGTGATTAGCTTCAGTGCAAGTGGGAGATTGAAAGGATTATGCCCTAAAGGCCAATCGAAATATTATATTTCATTTGGATTTTTCTTTTCCATCCCAAAAATCAATGTATTGACATTATCATTCAATAAAGGCATTATTTTCATCATACGTTATGTCTTAATTATTATATGATGAACTCCATAGATTAGGACTATGGTTCTAGGGTTATGATGAGATCATACCAGTGAGACCTAAAGCCTTAAAACCCTAATCTAAAATATTCCTGGTCAATGGGACATTGAGTAGGGGATCAATGTTTCTGGTAAAGATCAGCACTTCCTATGTATGAGGGTGACTGATCTCACAGTCACTTGTGTTTGACACTAATACTAGGATGTGGGTATGCTCATTAGAGAATGAGTTCACTGAATAGATCCAGTTTGAGAATATCTAATGGAACCTTATCTGTTTGTCAATAGATATTTCTCATAGTGGGAGTAGTGCATGTGGTCCTTTGACCTGAGACTGCCATGGTACCTTATATACATGAATCCACATTTTGGTTCACACTCAATCATAACACTGAGTTATGCATGAGGTGATACTGGATATGGTGGACTGTATATGGAGGTTGTGAGTAGGTCAACAAGAAATTGATCAGCCCTAGTAAGAGGATATTGCATCCAGCCAATTTCGATCAAATGATGATTCGGGAAATCTTTGATCAAAGTATGAACATTAGAAGTAGTTTCTAATAGTTCATTAATGAATTATCATTAAAAAGATTGAAGTAGGGATGAATATGAAATTGGATTTGATAAGGTATCCATATCCATAATCATATTCAGGATGCAAGTTGATCATAGGACTGAATTGCCCGGTAACTCACCACTGAAGGGTATTTTGGTAATTTCACCAAAATTCCACATCTTCCGGGTAGACATGATACGTTGCTAGACATCAATCTTGTCTTGTAGGGAAATGATTAAATTATGATAATTTAAATCAGTTAATTAGAATTAGATTCTAATTGACCAAGTCGAGATAGCTTGAGTTGACCAAAATCGGCTTAGTTGAGATCTAACCGAATTAAGTCAAATAGCACTCGGACCTACTGCTGGCTAGATGTGGAACCCAATGGGTCACACACAAAAGAGAGTCGATGAGGGATTTAATTTAGAATTAAATCATGTTTGCAGGACAAACACACTAACATGTGTTGCAGACCCAACTTCTATTCGAATTGGATTTGAATTTGGTTCTGAATTAGGCTTAATTGGGTTCTAATTGAACCTAATTAGAGTCTAATTTAAATTTTGGGACTTTGGGCTAACCCATGGCTGAACCCATTGATTAAAAATCAATTTAAACCCTTTTCCCAAGATCGCCCAAGCCATCTTTCCCACGCGCGCGCACCAAAGGAAGAGTCCATGCACGTGGACTCCTCTTCACGCACGCGGGGACTTCTTTTATCATGAAAATCAGATGGGAGGGGGTGGAAATCTTTTCTTTAGGTGTCTCATATGGAGTCTCTTGGATCAAGATCAGATGGCCAGAAGAAATCCGTTGCTTTTCGGTCGCAACTCCGTCTCAGAACATCACGACTTTTCTAAGGTTTCTTCCGAGGTTTTTCTTCATCGAAAAATCTTCAAATAAATCAGGAAAGGCATGAAAAATCTGAGGGGACGCGTGAGGATGGAAAGAACGTGATTCTTTGGATAGCAGAGGGTTGTGTTATTTTTGAAAAGACACCCCTCTGATATCTATAAATAGGGTTGGGTTCTCGGGGGTTTTCATGTAAGATAATTCAGAGATCAGATTCCCTTTCTTCCTCTCCAAAATACTCCTTCCCCTTGTTCTTGTTGGGTATTGTTTCCCTTACAGAGATATCCTCTGTCGAAACTCTGACCCTAAACAAGAATAAGAGGAAGGTCTTGAACGGTAAAGGAAAGAAATAGGAAGGGTCGCTTTTCTTTCTTGAATTAAGACATTACTTATCTTAATTTTTCTTCCACTTCAAATAAGAATTTTCTACAAGGATTGAAGTTGAGGAAAGGATCAAGAAGAGGAAAGAAGGGAGAAAGGGAATTTTCAAGAAAGAAAATTCCAGCCTATAAGTCCAAGAATTGAATTCTTGAAAAAGAATTCAAGAAGAGGATCCAAGATCAAGAAGTTGTTGTCTTCATCTCTTCTCCGTGTGGATCACCATTGGAGGGTGAACATTTGGGCACCTGGTGGAGATTTGCATTTTGGATATTGCGGTACAGGTTAGTACTTACATATATATATATATATTTAAATCATGTATATGAATGATATATATTTTAATTTTTAAGGAGATCTAGGTCTAAAGGGTTTGGTATAGATTTCATAAGATAAAAATTTTGAAATCTATGTTTCCGCCTTGGTCAACAAACCCAATAGAGATAAGGTAGAGGTGTTCAATCATTCATGCTCTTTGGATGGTGGGGAGGAGGTGGTTGTGGGTGTTGGGTTGTTCGACAGTGGCCGATGGCTATGAGAGTTGGCTAAAATGATGGTGGAGAAGGCATTGGTTCAAGGTTGGAGATGGTGGTAGATTGGTAGTAGACATAGAGGGGATGGGTCATTGGTGGATGAGTGCACCAGTGGAGATCCAAGAGGCAGTGGAGCATGGGAGATAGCAGGTGGCTGGGCGGAGGTTGTCAATGGCGGTGGGGTGTGGGAGGCGTGGTGGTGGGGTTAGATGTAATCAATTTTCAGATCATGAAATGTAGATGTAGAATCTTATATGTTAGATGTAATCTTAATCCAAGTAATTGCTTTAAATTGGGTTGATCATGATAGTTATCCAGTCATAGAAGAAAAGTAGGGTTTAAAGGCCCTCTCTTTCCATTACATACCTAGTCTTCTATGGCATGTAGTGGTGCCGCTTATGGTTATATCCCATAAACAAGCAAGGTGAAAAAAAATTTATTTAAATTATTTTGATAATTTGTTATATTTTTTATTGATTTAATCTTTATTAATTTGCTATTTTTGATCTAAAATTAATGTATTAGGAATTGTTCTTATGTTTAGAACATGAAATATAAAATTAAATTTAGCATATGACTATGTTGTACATTTGAGATCTAAAAGTGTTTAATGCATATATGATGCATGTAAATTATTTAAATTTAAAATTTAGTAAAATTAATCTTGATTAATTACTAGAATTAAGAGATCCAAGATTAGATTTAGAATTATGAATTAAAGATCTAATCATATTTCATAAATCATGGGCTTTGGGTTAGCTTGAATCAGGTCAAATAACTAGGTTAGACCTAGAGTTAGAATTTTGAATAATATGGACCTAAAAGAGAATTGGATTTAATCTAACCAAAAGTTGATTAGAATTAGATAAAGTTTTTTATAGATCAAATATATAGCGATAGTTTGATCAATTCTATATTATAATGGACTTGATTATGGCTTAGTAGTCAGACTCGAGTTCTTAGGCTATCTAATCAAATCTGAAGAACTAATTACTATCTAAGGTAAGTTTGGCATTCGATCATGGTCATTAATTGGGGCTGCTTCTTACCTAGTCAACTTGATTGGTGTCTAAGTAAAGAGGTTAATGACAGAACCTTCCCATTGATCTCACTTATCTGTCCAACGTGGCTAGTAAGTTTTTGATTAAATAGCTCATTGATTTGAGTTAACCCATGCAAGTAAGGATGATCAGCTTGAGTGATCTAGGTGCCTTTAAATCAATTATGTCTTAGACCCTCATCATAGACTTGGTGAAGTTAGTGGGAGGATTGGTTTATGTCTTCTCTCTTTTGAATTTCTAATAAAAATCTCTAAATTATTAGATACTTAAAATGACTAAGTTATGGAGATAACCAAGTCATAGACTTAATTAAAAGGATGGTAGTATATTCAATAGTTAAGTTGATCATTAGAGGTCCAAAGACCTAGTGATCGTCTGACTATTAGAATAATCATTCAATTATGATGATTCAGTGCAACTTTCTTAATGGTGGTTAGGTGAGCTGACCAAAGTTGGGCTTGACCAGTCATGGATTAGAAGCACTGAGTCTAGTCATGTTAATGATTGGACCTAACTAGAATTTTTAGTAGAGATCCAAAGACCTATTGAAGAAGTGACTTGGGTAAAATTAATACTAGAAATTGTTTAGAAAAATAAATGGTTAGAAAGCTACCTTTGGATACGCATGGGTGAGCTGGCCAGAGTTGGGCTCATGTGTAGTCTATTGGATGCTAGACCCACTAAAAAATTAATGTAATTCCTCAAATTAGAAGTAGAGACTATCAATTCATATGAATAGTGGGAGGACCTTTAGACTAAAGTCCAAATCTTTAGGATTAAATGTTTCATGTATTAATAGGTCTTGTTCTCTTTTCTTTTTTAGTGTTAAACATAACCAATACATTGTCACTCCCTTCATTGTTGGATAATGAAAAATTAATGGTACCCAATTTTGATAATTAGTATCGAAAATTTAAAATCATCCTGGAGCATGAATGGATCCTATACATACTGATAAATTTGGTATCTAAGGAGCCTGCTTCCAATGCTCGAGGTCTGGTTTGAGATACTTATTAAAAGTGGCTCAATGATCGAACCATAGTTCGATGCATAATGCGGGCATCCCTAAATAATGAACTCAATTAAATTCAAGGATGCTTAGCCATAGGATATGCTTCAAGTGTTAAAAGAATCCTTTGGCACTCCTAATGATGTTAAAAGGTATAGAACATCTTGTACCATCTTCAATGCCAGGATGAGGGAAGGGGTGTTAGTCATTGATCATGTATTATACTTGATTGAACTGAAAGAGCACCATAGCAAACTTGGGTTTCCCTTGCATGAGTAGCTTGGGAAGAATTCGATCTTGAATTCCTTACTGAAGTCCTACCTTAACTTCCTTAATCATTTCAAAATGATTAAGCCTATAGTAAACTAGCACGGTCTACTAGGGTTGCTACAGACTTATGAGAAGGATCATCAACTCTACAAGGGGCTAGTGAATGTTGTGGGTGGATCTACTTTGACAAGGCATCATCCCTTTGAGAAAGGGAAGAAGAAAAATAAAAAGAAGGTGCAACGTGCTCAGCAAAGTCAGACCAAGAAGATGAAGTCTGACTAAAGTCTAGCAGAGTGCTTCTTCTATAAGAAGCAGGGACATTGAAAGAGGAATTGTCTTCTTTACATTACCTTACTAGACCTAAACAGGTCGAGGAAGAAAAAGAACCACCAAGTAGTTATTGGATAAGGTACTTATATGATAGCACCTTATAATTTTTTTATTTGTAATACTACTACCTAGTTATTAGATACCAAAAGCCCTATTGATATTTTCAATTGATTACAAGGACTTCAGGTTAGTTGAGAATTTTAAGACAGTGAGATATTCCTGAATATTGAAGATAGATGAGCAGTTCTAGTTCTAGCTTTAGGAATTGTCAAGCTTGTATTCAATGAAAATATCATTATTTTAAAGGTTATCATTATTTTCCTAGTTTTATGTTTAATGTTATTTCTGTAGGCTATTTGGCCAAGAATAATTTCAATTTATTAATAAAAGGTGATTTTTGTGATATCATTTTGAATGGTGTTACTATCATACATGGATAATTGAAAAATAACATTTATATTTTATCATAGCCTATTAGTATAGTGAATACATCTAGCAAACATCCTAAATTAGATAATGTGTCTGATGTCTACCTTTGGCATTGTAGGCTAGGTGATATTAACAAGAATAGGATAAATAAGTTAAGACAATAAGGTCTCCTTGAGGCTATGATTGTGAATCATTGCCAACTTATGAATCTTGTCTTCTTGGAAAGGTGATCAAGTCACTTTTTATTCAAAAAGGTGAAAGAGCTACTGAGGTTTTGAGTCTAGTACATAGTGATGTATGTGAACCCATGATCACTTTAGCTATAGGTGGGTACCACTACTTTATTGTGTTCACAGATGACCTATCGAGATATGGGTACGTAGACACCTTATGAAGCATAAGTCAAAATTATTTGAAATATTCAAACAATTTCATAATGAAGTAGAAAAATAAACTAGGAAGAGTATTAAAACTCTTCGATTTGATCGAGAGGTGCATACCTTATAAGTAAGTTTTTGACATATTTAGAAAAGTATGAGATTCTCTTAAAGTGGACACCTCCTAGGACACCTCAGCATAATGAAGGTATGAAAGGAGGAATCAAATCCTGATAGACATAGTTCGGTCCATGATGGGGTTTGCGAGTCTGCCAATCACTTTTTGAGGATATGCACTCGAGTTAGCCTGCTATATTCTAAATAGAGTTTCTAGGAAGTCTATAGACAAAATACCATATGAGTTATGGTCAGGGCATAAGCTATGGCTCTTACATATTAGGATCTGGGGATGCTGGCTTATGTCAATCATTTAAAAATAGATAAGCTTGGACCTAGGTCTGATAAGTGCATTTTCATAGGATACCAAAAAGAGACTCTTCTACCATACTGATGAACAAAAGGCATTCATCAAGAATAGGATAGTCTTTTTGGAAAATGAGTTTCTTAGAGAAGGATCTAATGCTACTAAGGTTGAACTTGAAGAAGTTTGATAGGTAGAAGAATCAATACCATTGACTAAAACCTCAGAACCTAATTTGATTGGATCAAACCTAGAGCCCATTATAGATGCACTATTAAGGAGATCTGGTAGAGTACCACATTAGTTAGATAGATACTATAGTTTCTTAGTTCACAATGGTGATCTTGTTGAACTTGATGAAAGCAATGAGGATCCAATCACCTATATGGATGTAATGTAGAGTGACGACTCTAAGAAATGGCAAGAAGCTATGAAATCTAAAATGGAGTTTACGAAAGTTGATGATGTATGGACACTTGTTGATCCACCAGAAAGGGTAAATCTTATAGGGCATATGTGGATTTTCAAAAGAAAAAGAGGCACAAATGGAAAAGAGGAGACCTATAAAGCCCACCGGTTGCCAAGGGATATTGTCAACATTATGGTATTGACTATGACGAGATGTTTTCACCTATGGCAATACTTAAGTCTATTCAGATTGTGCAAATTAGTGGCATATTTTGATTTTGAGACCTGGTAAATAGATTTGAAACTACTTTCCTAAATTGCAAGCTAGAAGAAGAGGTGTATATAATACAACTTGAATGGTTCACATCCATAGATGAATCAAAGTTGTGCAAGCTTTAGAGATTTATTTATGGATTGAAGCATGCATCTCAGAGTTGGAGCATGCATTTTGATAAAGTAATCATAATGTATGGCTTCATCAGGAATGAAGAAGAGCCTTGTATATATAAGTGGGCTAATGGTTCAGTTATTGTATTTATTATTTTGTATGTGGATGATATTCTCTTAATTTAGAATGATATTCCTGTATTGCAAGAAATAAAAGTATGGTTGTCTTATCAATTCTCCATGAAAGACATGTGAGAAGCATCCTATATCCTAGGAATGAAAATCTATAGGGATAGATCTAAAAGGTTGTTAGGGTTAACCCATCCATGTACATTGAGACCGTGTTGATGCAGTTAAACGTGATGAATTCTAAAAAATGCTATCTTTCAATAGGCCATAAAATTAATCTCTCAAAGAAAGATTGTTCGACAAATCCTCAAGAGAGAGTGTTTGAGTAGGATTCCATATGCCTTAGTAGTGGATCTATTATGTATACTATGACATGTACAAAACCAGATATGACATACTCAGTAGGAGTAGTGAGTAGATACCAATCTTATATAGGTGAGAACTATTGGAAGGTCATAAAATACATCCTTAAGTATTTGAGAAATACCAAGGATTATTAGCTTATTTATGAAGATTTTGACTTAAGACTAGTTAGTTATACGACTTGAGTTTTTAGTCAAATAGGGATGATAGCAAGAGTGTGTTAGGTTGTATTTTTATGCTGAATGGAAGAGCTACCTATTGAAAAAGTTTCAAGCAGCACTTATGGTTGATTCCATATGTGAGACAGAGTATATTGCAGCATCCGATGCTACGAAGAAAGCTATTTGGCTATAAAAGTTCATCACCATGCTTTGAATGGCACCCTCCATTGATGGCCCAGTTTTCTTATATTGTGATAGTAACTGGGGCCATAGCTCAAGCGAAAGAACTAAAGGCTTATCAACGGACCAAGCTTATTAAGCATTACTACCACATTATCCAGAAGATAGTGGATCGAGGTGATGTTGATCTTCCGAAGATCGATGAAAAGGAGAACTTGGCTAACCTATTTACTAAAACTCTCAAAATCAAAGAGTTTGATGATTACAAGTGGAAGATGAATGTTTGATATCATTTCGATTGGCTCTTGTTTAAGTGGGAGTTGTTAGGAAATGTATCCTAAAGCTAATGGTCTAGGTTGTAGACGACTGAGCTCTTTATAATTTATACATGAATTATTAATAAAATAAAAGTTATTTTTGATAGATCATCTCTTTTTATATATCTTTGAACTATTTTGAGATAAAGTCCTTAGAACTACTTCAATTCGATAAAGGAGTATTTGTCGAATAGTTTTTAAACATGTTCATGATCAAATGATACATTGTTACCTAGGATGATAATGTTTATCGAGCATAGGTCATTATATGTCATATGGATTGGTTGTCCTCATAATCAAGGATTGTGGAGACACTAGTATGGCATGTAGGTGAGTGTAGGAGTACATTGCATTGAACGCCACTAACTCTATAGAATACTTTGTGATCAAGAGTATTTCTTAGAAGGATATGGGTATAAGTATCCCTCCAACCTGAGATCACCATCGTGACTTGCAAGCAACTCATTGTACTTAGATACTAGACTATGTAAATTTCTAATTTAGTGATAGAAGATTACTAGGTGCAATCAAGTACTTGTTAAGACAGTGATGAGTTAAGATGGGATTGATCGCTCCAAGGTGTGGGGAAAATGCTCTATTATATTTTAATTTAGCAAGACCTTGACCAGGGCAGTCCTTGTAAGGAGTCATAGGATTTGTTAGGTCGAGACACATCTGGATGCACTATTTAGAAGTTGGCAATAAACTTTGAAATCATCTTGAGCATTAGATGAAAAGGATGAATTATATGAAAATTATATGTGTAGGTTCTTGAATATTGCTTTATAAACATTCGACATATCCGGATATCGTGCACCATTGCTAGATGGTCACATCAATTAGTTTAGAAATTAGTTTTTAGACTAGCAGCTTAGTATTCAAACTTATGGGGTCACACACATAAGAAGTTTTTGATTGATTATGATGGCTGATTAATAATTAAAAATCATTTAGTGGCAAAATTATAAATATGATTAATAATTAATCCTATGCAAATATTGTAATTAATAATTAATTAATTATTAATTTATTATAAGAGGATTAATTAGTAATTAGATTGCTAATTGGCTTAATTGGATTAAGTAAAGAGATTTAAGTCAAACCTAATTAAATCTGGTTCAATTAGGTTTCACTTGATTAGGTTATTCGATGACCTAATCATTAAAGATTTTTAATTTCAGTTAGATTCAAACTTGTGCTCAATTAATTTTAGATTTAATTGAGATTTAATAAAGCCTAATTGGAACCTAATTGGATTAGGTTCAAGTTGATTAAATTAGTTATAACTAAATTAGTTTTGGCTCCTGACTAATATTGATCAAATCTTGGTCAAACCATAACCTAGTCTTGTTTTCTTCCTTAAAATTCTCCATGCCTTCCTAGAATTTTTTTTATGAACTCTCCATGAAAAAAAAATAGTTCTCTTATCCTCCCTAATTTCTATTTAGATTAGGATTGGGTTGAATTAAATCCGGATTTATTTGAATTTAATTTAAAAATTCTATTGGAAATAGAACTGCTAGTCCTATTCAAATCACATCATCTTATCCTAATCTAAATCCTCCTCTAATCAATGCAATTCTAATTTAGATTTTAATCATATGTGAGACATTAAGAGTCCTATTAAAGAGTGAAATTTGAAATGAAACTACTAAGAAAATAAGAGGGAGGGGGAAAAAATAAATGAGAGTCTTTTAGATTTTATTTTTCCTCCACCATTGATTGTCTTTGTCCTCCAATTCATGTTCTTAGAGGGTTCAAGAAGATCCAAGAAATATTTTTATTTCAGCCATCTAGTAGCCTTCGCATGAATCTAGTATCCAAGAAGGTTGATCATGTTGAGGCTTTGAATGGACAATTCATAGAGGCTAGATATCCTATGTAGTTATAAAGTGACATGAAGAGTCTTTACCGCATGCCATCAATAGCAGCGATTATCAACCCACTATCAGATATGAAATTAGATTTGTTATTGTTTGTAGATATGACTACAACATGCATTGGTTGGATAGATGCATGCTATTTTTGTTTTCTATGTTGCATATCATGTTATGATCCTTATAGGCTTTATTTGATATGATCAATATGCATAATGTTTTATTTAAAATAGTTTTAAAATAAATATACCTCTACTACAAATTGTAAAAAAACCATGCATGAAACTCTAGGTGATTTCCAATGTGAGACCCCTGTTACCGTCGGACCCTCTACTGGAGAGACCTCTAGATAGTCTACCAATCCAAGGACCCCACTTGCCAAGCTTTCTACTAGACCAACATTTACAGGACCTTTTGTACCACCAATTACACCGACTACCACCAGGATTACTTTAGACCAATTTACTCAACTTTTTAAGACCCTGATGGGAGAGTCACTTCAATGATTGGAGACCTTTGATTGGATTTTACTCAAAGCCATCAAAGTATCTCCAGATCCTATCAGGAGCTCAAAAGAGACTTGAGAGGGCTCACACTACATGTGGAGATATTTGAGTAGGACAAAGGACATAGAGTGATCATCAGTCCGATCTAATAGATTTGAGGGTAGATTTTGGACGTATGCAAGGGTTGCTAATAAGCTTTCATGGGAGTAGAGACCACTCTATCTATTAAGTAGGGCATTCATTACATAGAGTCTGAGCTAGGTAGTGTTTTGCTTGGATTCACTAGTTCTAGGTCCACATTTGGTCCTTTATCTTGTCAAGGACCCGACTAGCTCCACAGCCTTCATATAGGCTAGCACCCACACCTAGACCACACTTTAGTGCCACAGTCAACCTGGCATAGGATTTGCTCCACCATCGAGAGTTGGACCAGCTTCTTAGACTCACAGTTTAGCTAGTCCATCACTCATTCATACAACTAGGACATATGCACTGCACACTATCAAGATCCCGCAAGATAGTGATAGTGATTAGAAATTAGAATTTCTGTTGTATTTCATATCAATATTTTATTATAGTGAATATTTTGCATTTTATATTATATGTTGTCTTGATACTTATGATGTATCAAATTTTGTACCAATGAAACATTCAGGATGCTATATGACATGAAACTTTATGTCTTACTTTATGCTATTATCATATCTACTCCCTTTACATTCATTGCTGATGACAAAAAGGGGAGAAGAATGAATGTGCATGAGAAATTAGGAAAAGAAGCATGTGTATGAGTTCATGATATGTATAAGATTTAGTGGGAGAATGTGAGTGAGAATAAGATGTTCATATTTAAGATTAAAATCAATTCTAGAAAATCATGCATATATGAGTGAAATTTAATGGGAGAGTATCACTTTGATATTTTTCAATCCTTATAAGCTCTAATAAAACCATTATTTCTATGTTAGCATATGCTTCAACAATTCGGATACATTTCATTTAAGCTTTGATAAATTTCCTAAGCATTGATACAAACTTGGTATGCTGTGATATTTTGGGGTACATCAAACATAAACTCTGATTTGCTTAAATTTCAAAGCTCTGATACTATGTTGGTTTCATTTCTTGATTGATATGCCACATATATATTCTGATACATGAAAATGTTAAAAATTTGATATAATCTATTAAAAATTTTACCAATACTTTTACATTCCAATACACTTACAATTCATATACATTATACTATAAAGTTTCCATGAGTATATACATGACTTTTTTGATATATTTTTTTATTTTGTAAAGCTTTTAACCTCCATGCACAGTATTTTGTTTTATCAAAAAGGGAGTGATTATTGACCTAGGAAATGATTTTGATGATTACAAAACATTGGAGCATGTATACTATACTAGTGCTTCTCAAATTGTTAAGAATGCTTTTGTAGAGAGTTTTCAAATGGACAATCTTCAAATTGAAAACCTTTTATATCATTGGAATTGTTTATGAGCTAAATAATAAGTCACCCTTAAGAATCATTGTAAACTTTATGCATCATGATAAATCCTTTAAGGAGTTTTTGCATCATGGAAAGAGTAGAAAGCTTATCTCTTATAAATAAAATGTTTGAACATCCACATATATCCTTAGAAATCTTTGAAAACCCATGGAAGACTCTTGGAAGCATTAAAGAATCAAATCATTTTGAAATTCTTGAAGAATTGAAGTTCTAGCTAAAAGAGCTGACTCCCTTTAGATGAGCTGACCCTGGCATGGTACGCTCTTGCATAATTCGGAAGAGTCGACTCCCATCCAACAAGCTTTCTCTTATAGGTTGAATAGAAAAATGAGTTTTCAAAGGAGCTTTCTTTCCAAATTAGAGCCTTCTCTCTTAGATAGGTAGAAACCTGATTTTCTGGATACTATGAAAATGAGCTGACTACCTTCAAATGAGCCTTCTCTCTCAGGGTGAAGAAACTTGAGTTTCTAGTCACTATTGATTAGAGCTGACTCTTATTCCATAAAAATTTATAGTTGTGGCTAGTTCTAGAACATGCAAAATTTGACTCCCAAGGTTTCTAATGGCTATATTTCACTTTCCAACATCTCTCAATGGCTGGAAATGACTGAGAACTAATAGAAAAACACCTAGAGAAGTATAAAAGAGAGGATTAAAGTCAAAGAACATAATAAGTGAGAATATTCTTCTAATCATTTGCAAACAAGAGAACTCAAGAGATGTCACCTAAAAATTCAAGAGAAACTTTACTCTTTTTCACCTATTTTCTTAAAGAATTAAGTGAAGATATCAAAGAGCATTGAAAAGAAATCCTTGAAGACTTGAAGAGTCTATAAGAGGAGCTTCAACAATAACCATCCACTCTTTTGAGAGTTTGTTTAGTTGCTCTATTATTTTAATTTTGAGTTATTATTTATTTTAGCAGGGAGTTGAAACTTAGAATTAGGTTTGGGTTTTGATTGGTTGACCTTGGAAAGCCAATCATATTGTTTGTGAACCTGGAAAATAAATGTTATATTTGGATTTTGGTTTATGAGCCTAGGATAAAATAAACTAGTATTCTTGCACGAATATAGTGAAAATCCCAAGAGGTCCTTAGATAGTGGATGTAGGAGCTAGGATTGCTCTGAACGACTATAAATCCTATTGTGTTTATGTGTTTGATTGTCTCTCCATTTCATTCTCTCATATTTCAATACTTGCACACTTACTTTGACACAATACTTGGCCCACACATCAATTGAGTTTTAACAAGCACATACTTGTTTTATTTTTCAAAAATAAATTCACCTCCTTCTTGGGTTGTTAGTTTGGGCAACATGTTTGATTAGTAGTTAAGAATCCTATTAATCACTATTGTATGCGATCAAAGATAAATCTCTAACTCAAAACCTTGGAAAATATAGTGAGTTAGGTTCTATCTATGAGGACCATGGGCTAAGTTGTATTTAAGTAATTAAATATGAGAGAAGGTAGATGTTGATTGATTACCTAGAAAGCAAACTAGCAAATAGCAAAGCAAAAGAAAGCACTAATTAATACTGGATTCGAATATGTGAGAAAAATCTTAGGATTTCAATTACTTTCTTGCTAGATAGTTGCTACCCTTCTTAATATATAAATTATATTTGTTATTAATCAAGATATAGCTTATCTAGGAAGAGCACAGGCCATATCCATTAGATTGTAGCCTATCCCTTTAGAGTATAGGCCAGTCAAGATTAAATTACATAAACTAAGAGGGATTGTGTTTAGAAATAGACTATCTCGACAGCACAATCCGTACCATTGGATCATGGCCCATCTCAAGAGTCATAGTATATTCTAGATATAATCATATACAGATTAAATAGAAGATATAAAGTTAAAGAAATAGAAGAAAATCTTTATTGCATATAAAGAAGAGAGTACAAAATTTTATTGCATATAAAGAAGAGAGTACAAAAATTTAAGATATAAAGACATTATCAAAAAAGTGTTACAGTAATCTCCCGAGATGATGGGGGTTTATCCTTCCATGAAGCAGATCTTTGCCATCATCATCATACCAAAATGGACTTGGGCAACACTTGGAAGGAAGGAAAGTATAGGAGCATGGTTCTAGAAATCAAGAAACGGTTTCGTATGTTAGGACTGCCAATCATTTAGGTTGTGACGGTTAAGCTCTTTGTAATTTATGCATGAATCATTAATAAATAAAAGTTATTTTTGGCAGTTCATCACTATTTGTACATCTTCCTTTATAAACTCTTTTGTGGTGAAGTCCCTAGAACTACTTCCATTCAACACAGGAGGATTTGTTGTATAGTTCTTCTTAAACCTATTCATTACCAAATGATACATTGTTATCTAGGATGACAATGTTTATCGAGTATAAGTCATTGTATGCTATATGGATTAGTTGTCCTCATAACCAAAGAGATACTGTTATAGCATACAGGTAAGTATAGGAGTACATTGCACTAAATGTGACCAACTTTGTAGAGTCCTCTACTATCAAGAGTATCCTCAAAAGGATGTGTGTATAAGTATCCCTTTGACCTAAAATCATCATGGTAACTTGCAAGCAACCCATTATACTTAGGTTCCGTACTATCTAGATTTCTATCCAATGATAGAATGTCACTGAGTGTAGTTAAGTACTTGTTCAGTCAGTGTATAAGTCAAGAAAGTGTTGGGTTCGGGCTGACACAGTAGAAGACTAGATTTCAAAATTTTTATTATTGAAACCCTAATCAGCCAAAACCCTAAACCCTAGGACTACTTGACTATAACAATTAATAAATTATAATTTAGATTTATAAAGGAATACCTGGAGCATTATACTCTTTAACTTTTATAAGGCATATAAGTATATGCCCTCCAGAGGTGATCCACATAGGAACCGGACCAAGGAAGCACACCTTCCAAGCTTGCTTATTTGACTAGGACTCTACCTAGTAGTCTTTCTTCCTTTCCCTTTGCTGGAAACCCCTACTCTCCTGTAGGGCACTTAGAGACCTCTCTAAATCCTCTCATAAAATTCAATTATCCCTCCTATATCTCTTCCTAGGTGCTTGTCTTAAAATAACAAGTCTTGTCCTAAATGGACAAGGCTTGTCTAAAAGAGACCTTTGTCCAAAGACAAGGAAAAGAAAATGGAAATGACTTCTTCGGATGAATTTTTGAAATACCTAGCAATAGATTACTGATGCCTTTATATAAAGAGTGAGATGGCACCTGATAAATCCTTTCTCAGCCCTTGATAAGACTCTTCAAGCAAAAGGAGTCTCTTGGGTGAAAAGTTTTATCCATATATGTCATATCATGCACCAAGAGACATATAAATGTCTCTTCAAACTTCTAACAAAATTCCCCCCAGCCAAGTGGAATATGACCGGCCAACATTTGGCTAAGAGGTGTGGGATACCAAAGGTGTATAAAAAAAACCATAAGCCTTCAAACAGAAGGACTTATGGAATTAATTCTATGCCAAATATGAAGGGATGCATCCCTTCATTATGCACGCCTTCTTTTCATGCCAAATTACATTCTTTTGACTGGTGAAAACCCATCCAATTGGGCATGGAGATAAGGGAGAGGGACCTTGAGTTAATTTGAAATTTGTGATTAAGTGGTAGAAGGACTCTTGGTCATTTTGTGCACCTTAATCTTGGCACATGCCAAGCATGGTGCCATGAGTCCAATCCAAGTTGGACTCTTCCATAAATCAATGACAAAGCTCAAATAATTCTACATAAATACTGATTAAGACTACCCTAATTAGGACTCAACTCAATCTAAGTTCTACTTAAATTGGCTAGCCTAAATGGCAAGCGAACTGATCCAATCTAAATGGGTTACAAGTTGGGCTAGTAAACATATGCTATTATGTTAATTAGCTAGCCAATTAGGAACCTATGACCCTAATAAAAATCTAGTTGACTTCCTTGGCCAGTTCTTTAGCATGTGTGACCCTTTGAGCTCCATATCTAGCTAGCAATAGGTCTAGGTCTAAGCTATTTTGATCCAATCAAAATTGATTGACCTAACTAGGTCAAATTGAGCTGACCCAAGTTAGCCAATTTGAACCAATTTCCAAATTGACTTATGAATCCAACCAATTTGATTCATGAAAACCTACAAGACATAATTGATATCTAGCAACATGTCATGCCAAACTGGAAGATGAGGGATTTGGTGGAAATTATGAATATATCCTTTAGTGGAAAGTTGCCATACAATTTAATCCTTCAATTTGTCTTTATCCTGAATAAGTGATGGGTATGAAGAATTGTCAAACCCTAGCACTTAATCTTTTTAAATCTTAATTCAATAATGAAGACTTGATTGATGAAAGATTGAAATCCTATCTAATCTCATCCTGCTTTGATCAAAGACTTCCTAAGTCAACAATCAAAGAGATTACATAGTATAAGTCCTCCTCTCACAAGGAATGATCGATTCCTTGTTGATCCACTCAAATCCTTCATGCACAATCCACCATATCCAAGAACACTCTATACATGACTCTTTGTCATGAATGAGTATAAATCAAAACATGGATTTATATGCAAAAGGAACCATGGTGATCTTAGGTCTAAGGATCACTTGCACAACTCCCACTACGTGAATCATCTTTCGAAAGTAGTAAGACCTCCATAAGATGTTCTTGAGGTGGATCGTTTAGTAAACTCATACCCTAATAAACACCGACATCCTTGTATTAGTATCCTTACACACCTGGCTATGAGACCAACCATACTCTCCATTGAGCATACATAGGATGTGCTAGTCTTTTTGGAAACATCGATCTCCAAATTGATGATCTAATGACTAAGAATATTTTAAACTAGGGTTTATAGAAATTTAGGTCTCACCATTATGATCTCCATCATAACTCTAATTTCATTGCCCTAACCTATGGGATTTATTATAATCTAGATAAGTTGTAGTAGTATGATGAATCAATAATTGCCTTTTATTAATAAATAATATCATACATGAGTTGGAAGATTATAGAAATGCCCGTACAAAGATTGGCTTTCAGGGAGCAATTCTTTTAATCTTTTACTTGCACCAAAGCCAATCACCCTTATATCTTACACTCATACAATCTAAGTGGTGATCAAACTACTATTGTGGTAAAGCTTTAGTGAATGGGTTTGCTATATTGTTCTTTTTGTTTACTCGTTCGATGATAATATCTTGTCTTTCTATGATCTCTCGAATGGGGTGGAAACATCTTAGGACGTGCTTGGACTTTTGATGAGACCTTGGTTCCTTAGCTTGTGCAATAGCTCCAGTGTTATCACAATAAAGTAGCACCAATTGTTGTATAGAAGGAACCACGTCCAATTCCATGATGAATTTCTTCATCCACACAACTTCCTTTGTGGCTTCACTTGCAGCATGTACTCTACCTCAGAAACTGAGTCAGCTACAGTTTGCTTCTTTGTACTCTTCAAACTCATTACACCATCAAATAGGATAAAGATATACCCTAATATGGATTTGCTAACATCTGGATTTGACTGAAAACTAGAATTCGTATACCCTTTTAGTTTCAATTCTGATCCACTATATATTAGAAAAATATATTTAGTCCTTCTCAGGTACTTAAGAATCTTTTTCATAGCTTTCCAATGATCATCTCTTAGATTAGCCTAGAACTTGCTTACTATGCCCAAGGCATAAGCAACATCAGGCCTGGTACATAACATGGCATACATAATTGATCCTATAGCTGAAGCATAACGAGTCAAACTCATCCTCTCTCTCTCTTCTATTATCTTAGGAGACATCTTCTTAGAGAGATGTATGCCATGACTCATGGGCAAGTAACCTCTCTTACTTCCCTCCATGTTGAATCTCTTCAACACTAAGTCAATGTACCTAGATTGGGATAAGCCAAGCATCCTCTTAGATCTATCTTTGTAGATCTTTATACCAAGTATATATGATGTCTCTCCCAAATCCTTCATGGAAAAGTACTTTGATAGCCAAGACTTGACTGATTACAACATTTGTATATCATTCCTAAAGATGAGAATGTCATCGACATACAAAACCAAGAAAACAAGGGCACTCCTACTTGTCTTCTTGAACATACACAGTTCACCCACATTGTTGATGAAACCAAACTCTTTGATTATTTCATCAAAGTGGATATTCCAACTCCTCGATGCTTGTTTTAATTCATAATTGGGTTTCTTAAGCCTGCATACTTGGTTTGGTCTCTCACTTGATACAAACCCCTTTAGTTGTGACATATAGACTTCTTTTTCAAGATATCCATTAAGGAGAGCAGTTTTTACATCCATCTACTAGATTTCATAGTCATAGTATGCAAATATGGCAAGCAATATCCGAATGGACTTGAGCATGGCTACTGGTAAAATAGTTTCATCATAGTCAATACCATGTCTTTGTTTGAAACCTTTTGCCACTAGCCTAGCCTTGTAGGTCTCTATTTGACCATCTACTCCAATCTTCTTCTTGAAGACCCATTTACACACAATTGGGTTTACTCCCTTAAGTGGATCAACTAATATCCAAACTTGATATGAGTACATGGAGTTTGTCTCATATTTCAAGGTTTCTAGCCATCTATCACAGTCTCCACTCGTGATAGCTTTTGTATAGGTCACAGGATCATTGACCTGTATGATATTGTCTTCATTATCATTTCTGATAAGAAAGCCATATCTAAGAGGTGCACTTTGCACTCTCTCTGACCAATGAAAAGGTGTGTGTTGTGGTTGTTCCTGAACCTTTGGAACATTTGGTTGAGGAATTGCTTCAGGTGTAGGTTGAACTTCTTCAAGCTTAAATATCCTCCCACTACCCCCATCTTGGATAAACTCATTTTCCAAGAATGTGGCATGCCTATTGACAAAGACCTTTTACTTAGTATGGTGGTAGAAAAGGTATCACATACCTTCTTTATAATATCCTACAAACCTACACTTATCAGCCCTAGCACTTAGCTTATGTTCAAAAATATTCTTGACATAAGCAGGGCAACCCCAAATCTTAAAATACTTAAGACTTAGCTGTTTCGCTTTCCATAATTCATATAGAGTACTTTTAATTGCCTTTGATGGCACCCTGATTAGTATGTAGGCAGCAGTCTCTAAGGCATAACCCTAGAAGGATAATGGAAGATCCATGAAGCACATCATAGACTGTACCTTGTCTAATAATGTATAATTCCTCCTTTCTACTACACCATTTAACTATGGTATGTATGGAGGGGTCCATTCATAGAGAATCCCTTTATCTTTAAGATGATCAAAAAATTCACTAGACAAGTATTCTTCTCTTCAATTAGATCGAAGGATTTTAATACTACGCTCAATTTGCTTCTTAACCTCACTTTGATACTCTTTGAATTTATCAAAGGCTTCGAACATGTATTTCATAAGATACATATATCTAAACCTTGATAAATCATTAATAAAATTGATAAAATAAGAGTACCCACCTTTGGCTTGGGTTGTCATAGGACCACACACATCTGTGTATACTAGACATAACAACTCAGTTGCCCTTTCTCCATGTCTAGTGAATGGAGACTTGGTCATCTTATCCATGAGACAGGACTCACAAGTTCCTAATGACTCATAATTAAAATGTTCAAAGAAATAATCTTCATACAACTTATTTATCCTGGACTCACTAATATGACCCAAACGGTAATGCCAGAGACAAGTGACATTCACATCAACTCTCTTTCTTTTCTTGTTCTCGATAAGCATAACCTCATCATTGAGTGATAGAATCAAAAGACCATTAGAGAATGTTCAACAACCAAATAATTTCTTTAAAAAGAAAATCGAGCACCCATGGCTCGTCAAATTTATTTCATAACCTTGTTCTAATAACAAAGGTACATAAATAATATTTCTTACAATGTTGGGTACATAATAACAATCTTTTGATTCAAGAATATTACCCAATGGCAATAACAACAGATAGGTGCCAATAGCTTTAGCCTGAATGGGTTCACCACTCGTGTCGAACAGCTTGAAGTCACCCTTCTTCAAACTTCTAGGTCTTTGTAACCCCTGCAATGACTTGTAGATATGAGACTCATATGTGGTATCCAATACCCATGTATCAGAAACTGAAGAACTCAATGATAGGTTTGTTTATATCATGTACAAACCTTTAGATGCTCCACCAGCATCATACTTTAGACATGCATGATACAACTTGCAAATCTTGTTCCAGTGCTCTTGCTTCCCATAGTGATAGCAAGTCCTATCAGTAGAGGGCTTCCTCGCTTTCTTCTTCTAGAAGTTACTCTTAAGGTTCCTCTTCCTCTTTGAACCCTTCTTCATTGCCTGCTTCTTCTTTCAATCAACCAGAAGAAGTTGAGCCTTATCACCTTTGAAGTGGCTCTTTGCTATCTTGAACATATTTAGCAGCTCAGGCAATGACAAATTTAGTTTGTTCATGTGGTAATTCATGACAAACTATGAGAAGGAATTTGGGAGTGACTGTAGGATCAAGTCTTGATTGAGCTCTCCATCCATCACAAACCTTAGTTGATCTAATTGTGTGATCAGGTCAATCTCTTGAGGACATGTGCCTAAACGGAAGATCCCTCACTCATGCATGCTCTAAACAACTACTTCAATGTCTCATATCGAGCAGTCAGACTATGCTCTCTGTAAAGCTCTTTAAGATTGAGCAATATGGATGAGGTTTCATTTTCTCATGTTGCCTCTGCAACTTATTTCTCAAAGAGGCCAACATGATGCACTTTATATTTATGTTATCATTTTGCCATATTTTATATGTGGCTCTTTCCTTCTCAATAGCATCCTCTCTTACCTGATCTGGGTCAGGAGAATCGAGGATATAAGCAAGCTTTTCTTGAGCAAATACAATCCTTAGGTTTCTTAACCAGTCTACATAATTCAGACTGATCAACTTATTTGCATCCAAGATGCCCCGCAGTAAAAGAGTAGAAGCCATAATATAAAATCTACATTAATTAAAGAACAACTATAAGCAGACCACTCATGATGATATTTGTAATTAGACAAGGACTTTTGCATCTAATTATGTCTCCCACTATTTTCTTTCAAATACCATAACCCTCAACAATGGTAAGCGGGAAAACCCTCTTAGGGCTTCCTTAGTGGGGTTTAGATCTCAATTCCTCATGAATGCCTTGTGTTAATCACAACAAACATCCATGAGTTCAAGGGTAGGAAAAATCCTTTCCAATTGCAACCCATGCAACTCTCAACATAACACCTGCCTCTAAGATACTTATAGTCTTGTGTCAATTACAACAAACTATAATGCCTTAGTTTAGTCAGACCCTTCATTTCCACATAGCCATGTTTGATAAATGTAGCCCTTGTATCAATCATATCAAAGAAACACCACCAATCATGCTATAAAGCATAAAATGCACCAAGACAAATATCATATCAAATCCTAGAGTAGGCCTTGTGTCAATCACAACAAACCTACTATAATTTTTGATATGGATTTGGCTTAGCATGATGGAAGGCAATTTGTAGTATGCTTAATCAATTAGAATTTTCAATTTAAGGTCTAGATATGACCAAATTGGCCAAGTAAGTGGGAGAGATGAGGGGGTCCCTCCGTTGCTTTCCTTAGATACTAAATGAATTGGCCAGGTTAGACAACGGGACCAATTAAAAACCTTATTCCCTTTACCTTCTCATAACTACTTGACTAGACACCAATTGGCTAATCAAATCCTAAATGGATTTGCATCATGAATATCTTACACCATGACTAAATATAATTATTATGAGGACTTTAATGGTCTCAAACACATCCTAATTAACAATGCCAACATGATACATATTCCAGCAAATAAGCATATTAACTCTAATGTGCATAACCAAAGCATGATTAAAATAATTATCAGTTCATTTCACTTGTTCATGTGATGAGGCCACAATGGCACCCCAACATGTCATAGGATACCCCATTGAATGGCACCCCTCCAGAGGTGATCCACAAAAGTGTATGCCCTCTAGAGGTGATCCATATAAAAATGACTTTTCAAATTTCTACCAAAATTCCCATATACCAAGTTGCATATGACTAGTCAACATTTGGCTAAGAGGCATGGGATACCCTAAGGGTGTATCGGAGAAATCAGAAGCCTTCAAATAGAAGGACTTCTGAAATTATTTTTGTGCTAAATATGAAGGGATGCATCACTTCATTATGCGTGCCTTCTTTTCAAGTCAAATTACATTTTTTTGACTAGTCATACCCATCCAATTGGGCATGGAGATAAGGGAGAGGGACCTTGAGTTTATCTAGAATTTGTGATTAAGTGGCAGAAGGACTCTTGGTCCTTCTATACACCTTAATCTTAGCGCACACCAAGCATGGCACCAAGAGTCCAATCCAAGTTAAACTCTTCCAAAAATCAATGATAAAGATCAAATAATTCTAGATAAATACTGATTAAGGCTACCCCAATTAGGACTCAACTCAATCTAAATTCTACTTAAATTAGTTAGCCCAAATAGCAAGCAAATTGACCCAATCTAATTGAGTTAGGAGTTGGGCAAGGAAACATAGGCTAGTATATTAACTAGCTAGCCAATTAGGATCCTATGATCCTAATAAAAATCCAAGTGACTTCCTTGGCCAATTTCCTAGCATGTGTGACCCTTTGGCATTCATATCTAGTGAGTAGTAGGTCCAGGTCCAAGCTGTTTCGATTCAATCAAAATTGATTGACCTAATTAGGTCAAATCAAGCTGACCCAAGTTAGCCAATATGAACCAATTTCCAAATTAACTCATGAATCCAACCAATTTGATTAATAAAAATCTATAAGACATGATTGACATCTAGCAACGTGTCATGCCTACCTAGAAGATGAAAAATTTGGTAGAATTATCAAAATACCTTTTAGTGGAAAGTTACTATGTAATTCAATCCTTCGATCTACCTTTATACCGAATAAGTGATGGATATGGAGAATTGTCAAACCCTAATACTTAATCTTTTTAAATCTTAATTTGATAATGAAGACTTGATTGATGAAGGATTAGAAATCCTATGTAATCTCATCCTACTTCGATTAAAGATTTCCTGAGTCAACAATCAAAGATATTATGTGGGATAAGTTCTCCTCTTACTAGGAGTGATAGATTCCTTGTTGATCCACTCACATCCTTCATGCACAATCCACCATATCTGAGAACACCTTGTATATGACTCTATATCATGAATGAGTATAAACCAAAACATGGCTTTATGTACATAAGGAACCATGGTGATCTCTGGTCTAAGGATCACTTGCACAACTTCCACTACGAGAACTATCTTTTGACAAGTAGTAAGACCTCCAAAAGTTGTTCTTAAGGAGGATCAGTTTAGTGAACTTGTTGACCCCGGAATTATTTTGATGATCATAAAATATTAGAACATGTATTTGATACTAATTCTTTTCAATTATTTAAGAAGTTTTGCAGGAAATTGGTTACCATAAGTTTAAAATGGTTTTCAAATTGATTTGAGGGTAATTCAATTATGTATAAAGATTTATGAGCATGAACTTGTAAAAGCCCTAAACTTATCAATCTTGTAATCTTGTAAAAAGGGTTGAAAAATTATAAAAATTATAAAGTATGTAGATTAGCTTCTAGTTGATTCAATGTTAAAGATTTTTGGAGAAGCTTGAAGCATTTTTTGAAGATTTGCAAAAGCTGACTCTTGGATCAATAGCTGACTCATGGTGGCACGGCACGAAGGAAGTTTCAGTGTTCCAACATTAAGAGCCGACTCCCATCCTAAGAGCCGACTCATGGAAGAAAGAAGTTTTGAAAAGCCTGAGATCTCGAGCCGACTCCTGCCACCAGAGCTGACTCTTCCAGAGATATGTATTTTGAAGTTCTGAGAATCTGAGCCGACTCTTCCTCTAAGAGCCGACTCTAGGTGTTCATGATTTTGAAGTGTCTGAAGGCAAGAACCGACTCTAGCCTAAAGAGCTGGCTCCTACAGAGATTTATTTTGGCCTGTCTGATACATCGAGCCGACTCCTGGATCTCGAGCCAACTCGTGGAGCCATTTTCTGCACTCCAATGGCTAGTTGCTGAAGTTAAATTTTGAACTTCAATTCATCTCCAACGGCCATTTCATGAATCCCAAGGCCCTACAACGGCCATATCTCATGAAAACTATAAAGGAGATTATTTTTGAAGGATTAAACAATTATTAGAGCTTTATTTTTGAGTTTTCTTGAAAAATCAAAGAGCTTTCAAGTCACTCAACTACCTACCTCAATGAGCATTCAAGTGGGATTCAAAGCTTCAACAACTCTACTTCATCATTGAATCCACTCATTAAAAAAGGGAAGAAGCAGCTTGAAGAGCATTGAAGAGCATTCAAGGCTTGACTTCATCTTGATCTATATCGGCAACACTTATACAAACTTGGTTTGTTGTAGTTGCATATTTATCATTCCTTTATCCTTGTTTACTCTCTAAGAACAACAAGGGGCTGTGTCTTAAGAGAGAGTTAAAGGTTTTTAGGTGAACCTCTTAAAATCTAAGTTTGGGTTCTTGGTTTTCCTAGTTTAAAATCAAGTGTTTGAGTTTTCTTTTATGATCCCGTTTAAAACCAAAGGGAGTTTGGGTTTCTTTGGTGATCCCGGTAAAACCAAAGTGTATAGGTTTAGATTGTGAGCCTGGTAAAACAATCCGACTGTATTCCAGTTGGGAGATATAGTGGAAATCCCAAGTGGTCCTTGGGTAGTGGACGTAGGTGCCGGTTGCTCCGAACCATTATATTTCTTGGTGTTTGTAATTGTGCTTTGTTTGCTTTATTGCTTCCACTTAATTACTTCCGTATTGCCTATTGCACCACAACACTAAAAGGATTTTAAAGTACACATAATTATGAAAAGTTTTCAATCCCAATTCAACCCCCTCTTAGGAAGCCACCTGGGCAACAAGTGGTATCAGAGCAGAGTCTTTAAAAGTTACTTAGAGTAAAGACATATGGCACATCCCATGAGTACTTCATTGGCTGAAGGTCAATCTACAAATAGACATCTAATTTTTACCGGAACTAATTACACTTATTGGAAGGCAAGAATGAAGATATATATTCAAGCCGTAGACTTTCACTTATGGAAAATTATTCTGAAAGGACCTCACACACCTATAATTAGAGTTAATGATGTAGAAGTTCCCAAACCAGAAGAGGATTGAGACGAAAATAATATGAAATTAGCTAAGCTTAATGCCAAAACAATGAATCTATTGTATTATGCTTTGGATCCAAATGAGTTTAACAAAATTTCAACTTGCAATTCTGCTAAAGAAATTTGGGACAAATTAGAAATCATACACGAAGGCACTTCTCAAGTTAAAACATCAAAAATTAATCTTCTTGTGCATAATTATGAGCTATTTAAGATGAATCCTAGTGAGACTATATCTTTAATGTATACACGCTTTACTGATATCATAAATGATCTGAAGAGTCTTGGTAGAACTTATACTAATGCTGATCTTGTCCAAAAGGTTTCAAGATCTTTACCAGATAAGTGGGAAGCCAAAGTGATAGCAATCCAAGAAGTGAAGGATTTAAATATACTACTACTGGATGAACTGCTTGGATCCTTGATCATGCATGAATTGGCTATGCAACAAAGAACTGAGGAAGATACAAAAAGAAAGAAGGCCATTGCATTTAAAGCTATTGAGGAAGATAAGAATGAAGAATCAGATTCATCAGATGATGATGATCTTGGAAATGATGAAATTTCCCTAGTCATGAGGAAATTCAAAAGATTCATGGGCAGAAGAAAAACAAACAAATGGAGAAAGTAATATAGAAAAGGTGATTTTGGAAAAGAAAAAGATAGAGATAAAGAAAAAGAAAAGGATAAAGATAAGGATCAAGTACCTATCTGCTACGGATGCAAGAAGCTGGGACACATCCATCCTGATTATCCTGAAGGGAAGAAAAAGATATTCTCTAAAAAGAAGAAGAAGGCAATGCTAGCTGCTTGGAGTGATAGCGATGAAACTATATCCACTGAAGATGATGAAGAGACAACCAAAACTGCACAAATCTGTCTTATGGGTTTGGAGGATGAGGTAAGCACTTCTGAACCTTATTTAGAATTCACTTATGATGAGTTGCATAATGCTTTTTGTGAGTTATTGACATAATACAAAAAAGCAGGTTTAAAAATGAAAGTCTTGAAAAATCAATGTGATGTATGTGAAAAAGACAAAAATGAATCTTGTGAAAGAAACAAAATTTTGCAAAGAGAACTAAACTTAGTTTGTGAAAGAATCAAAGTTGTTCAGTTTGAAAAAGAAGAGCTTTTTGAGAAAAACAAGGATTTGAAAAATGAAAACGATGACCTAAAGAAGGAAGTACAAAACCTAAAATCCTTAGTAAAAAAATAAACTCTATGCTCTAACAAACTTGATTTGATTTTAAAAGATAAAAAACAATCAAATAATAAATTTGGAATTGGCTATAAAGGTTCTATGTCAAATCAATTTTCAGCATCTACTTCATATGCTCCTAAATTCATTAGTTCAAGATATGTTAGACCTAAATTTGCATCATCTCATGGTTATTATACAAAATCAAAAATTGTATGCTTTGCATGTAATAATTTTGGTCATAAAGCATTCGAATGTCATTTGAAATACAATGACAAAAAGAAATTAAAGAAATTTTGGGTTCCAAAAGGAACCATTTCCACTAACTTGCAACGACCTTAGAAAGCTTGGGTACCTATATTTGTTAAATGATTGTCTTGTAGGGATGTCAAGCAATACAAGTCTTGTAGCAATGAATGACAAGAGCAAGGAATCATGTTTACTATGGTATAGGCGGCTTGGTCATGCTAGTATGGACACAATAGCTAAACTAATTTCAAAGGACTTAGTCAAAGGTTTGCCTAAATTTAAAATCAATTTTGATTATGTTTGTGATGCATGTCAGTTAGGAAAACAAGTGAGGGAGAGTTTTAAATCTAAAAGCATAGTTTCCACTACTAGACCCTTAGAGCTACTTCACATGGACTTATTTGGACCTACTTGGACTAATAGCCTCGATGGTATGAAATATGGCCTCGTGATTGTAGATGATTTTTTAAGATACACATAGGTTTCATTTATTGCATATAAAGATAAAACTTTTAATGTACTTAAAAAGTTTTTCAAAAGAGTACAAATTTGAAAAATTTATCTGTTATTCCAATTTGTAGTGATCATGGCACAGAATTTGAAAATTAGTATTTTGATCACTTTTTCACAAAGCACGGTATTGATCATAACTTTTTTGCACCTAGAACACCATAGCAAAATGGTGTTGTAGAGAGAAAGAATCATACTTTGGAAGAGATGTCCAGAACAATGCTTTATGAAGGAAATCTTTTAAAATAATTTTGGGCAGAAGCTGTTAATACCGCATGCTATATTTTAAACAGGATTTTAATTAGACTATTATCAGAAAAACCCCCTATGAACTTTGGAACAATAGAAAACCAAATATTAAATATTTTCATGTTTTTGTATGCAAATGTTTTGTTCTTAACAATGGAAAAGACAATCTCGGCAAATTCGATGCAAAATCTGATGAGACAATTTTTCTTGGATATTTTTTAAATAGTAAAGCCTATCATGTTTTCAATAAAAGAACTTTGATTGTTGAAGAATCTGTTTATGTTGTTTTCAATGAGGCTGACATTACATCTTCGAGAAAGGAAGATTTTGCTGATGATGATGCAGGTACTTTAGAACATGGAATGAAAAACTTGATCCTCAAAGACAAACAATCAAGTGAACCACATGAAGAAGAGGTGAGTAAAAAGCATGATGATATACCTAAAGAATGGAGGTATGTACAATCACACCCTAAAGAATTTATTATAGGAGACCCATCTCAAGGTGTTAAAACTATATCTGCATGTAGAGATATACATTATTTAATTTCTTTTGTCTCTCATGTAGACCACATAATATAGAAGAAGCCAAAACTGATCCTAATTGGAAGTTAACAATGCATGATGAATTAAACCAATTTAGGAGAAATAATGTTTGGACCCTAGTTGAATGATCCAATGATTATCATGTTATAGGCACTAAGTGGGTTTATGGAAATAAACTAGATGAAGATGATAATATAATTAGAAATAAGGCTAGACTGGTTGCACAAGGATATAATCAAGAAGAAGGAATAGATTTTGATGAAACTTATGCACCAGTAGCTAGGTTAGAAGCCATTAAATTGTTACTAGCTTATGCATGCTTTATGAACTTTAAATTATTTCAAATGGATGTAAAGAGTACTTTTTTGAATGGTTTTTTATTGAATAAGTTTTTGTTGAGCAACCACCAGGTTTCATTGATTATACATTTCCAAATCATGTTTTCAAACTGAATAAAGTTTTATATGGTTTGAAATAGGCATCTAGAGCCTGGTATGATAGATTAAGTTTTTGATTGCTAATAATTTTGTAAGAGGTAGTGTTGAACTACACTATTTATTCAAAAAAAGAATAATGATATCTCAGTAGTTCAAATATATGTTGATGATATTATCTTTGGATCTACTGATGAATCTTTGTGTCAAGATTTTGCAAAGCTAATATAGGGAGAATTTGAAATGTGCTTAATGGGTGAGCTGAGTTACTTCTTGGACTTCAAATCAAACAAACTAAAGAAGGTATCCTGATCGGCCAAGTACATCAAAGAGATAATCAAGAAATTTGGCATGGAATCAAGCAAAAAAAATGGGACACCAATGAGTCCTGCATATATACTTGACAAAGATGAAAATGGCACAAATATTGATCAAAAGCTGTATCGAGGTATGATCGGTTCATTACTTTATTTGACAGCTAGTAGACCTGATATACTATTTAGTGGTTATATGTGTACACATTTTCAATCTAATCCTAAAGAATCACACATCATGGCTGTTAAGAGAATTATTAAATATCTGAAAGGTACATGTAATGTAGGCTTATGGTATTCTAAACATACATTATTGAAGTTAATTAGTTATTCTGATGCTGATTATGGAGGATGTAAAATAGATAGGAAAAGCACAAGTGGCACCTGTCAATTTCTAGGTGTTAACTTGATTTCTTAGCACTGTCGCAAACAGAACTCTGTAGCACTATCTACTGCTAAGGCAGAATATGTAGCTGTTAAGAGCTGTTGCACTCAAGTGTTATGGATCAAGCAACAACTAGAAGATTATGGCGTTGTCCAACATAAAATTCCTATTAAATATGACAATACTAGTACTATTAATTTATCAAAAAATCCATTTCAGCACTCATGAACTAAGCTCATTGAAATTCGGCATCATTTTATTCATGATCATGTTTTAAACAATGTTGTGGAACTTGAATTTGTACCTACTGAAGATCAATTAGCGGATATTTTCACTAAACCACTTACTTTAGATAGATTTGAAAAATCTAGAGGCGAATTAGGGCTATGTGACCCTTTCTAAACCTATTTGACCTAATTTTCAAAAATTAAGGAAAAATTACCTAAATGTTTCAAACTTCTCTTTAGACCCTAGGACAACCTAGTCTAGAATCTAGAAACCTATGGAAACCAAGTTTGACCATTTTTGACCCTCAGACTGATTTTTCGCTCGAGCTGACTCGAGTTATCAGGGCACTCGATGAGCCGACTCGAAGATCGGGTCGAACATTTTTAAATAGGGTTTCCATGTTTTCTATTCATTATATTTTTAGTTTTTGACTGTTCTCTCCTAGCCGACTCCACACTCCACTCTAGGAAACCTTCCTAAAACCCTCTCAAATCCCTCCAATCCTTCAATCTTAGCATAATGGCACCTCGTAAGGTTGTGGCAAAGAAAGCACAAAGGGTAGTTCGGACTGTTACGGAAGAACGGAGAACCAAGAGGCACCTAGATACTTCAAAACTAGATGAGGATCAACCGATTGAGCAGGAAGAAGTACCTCAAGCACCCCGTCAGGTAATTCTTATGGGAAATCGACAGGTTACCCCAGGTAGATGTATTGATTTTAACTTTCTGGAGCAGGAACAACTTCATATAGGGGATTGGCTTGAAAAATAGGGGTGGAAAGAGTTTTGTTTGTTGAATATTCCAACTTATCCAAATTTAGTCCATCAATTTTTTGAGAACATGTCACTGGGAGCATTTCATTTAGAAGGGACAGTTAAAGGGAAACATATAGAGATAAGTGAACATAAGCTTTCAAGTGCACTGAATATACCAAAGGAAGGAGAGTGTTACTTGGTTTTGAAAGAAAAACAAAAGACCCTCAGACTTATATTGGAAAGGACCAATGTATAGGGTATTGTGCATATGAGTGCAAACCAGCTATCATTGGAAATAATGTTGTTGCATAATATCATTAGCAGGATTTTCTTGCCCCGGACAGGGCATTTTGACTGGGTCAGCGAGTGCGACCTAATGTTTATGAGGCGACTGATTGAGGGGGAGGCCCTCAACTTGCCATTTATTATGTTAACTCAGATGAGGGAGGCAGCCCGAAGGGCACGGGCCTGTCTACCGTACCGGATGGTTTTTACATTATTATTCCAGGATGCCCATGTTGATCTGACTGGAGAGGAGTGCCACTATTGCTTCATACTGACAAATATATTGTGAAATCCCTTACAAGGATGGGATTCATTAAAGTAGATGGCAACTGGATCAGGAAGACATCAAGTGTTCCTGTAGCACATTCAGAGGATTCAGAGGATGATTCACAGGCTGCTCAGGGACATGGTGAGGAGATTGAGGCACAGGCTGATGAGGCTGGACTATATGAGCCAGCTCCTACTACACCTCATTCACCAGTAGAGAGATTCATAGTTGCTAGACCTGATACAGAGGACAGATTTCAGAGAGTCTTGGAGGAGATAGCATGTCTCAGGTCAGATACTGAGAGCAGGATTACGCTACTCCAGTTCAAGATGCAGCAGGGTTTTCATGATGTTATGGCTATACTAAGATAGCTTTCTGCAGCCAGCCAGCACGCACCTTAAATTTCCATAGCACATGGCACTGGCACTGATACTGATAGAGAGCAGGGACCGATAGTGCATTCCACTGATGTACCTTCTCACTCCACACCTGCTAATGTTGAGCCCGAGGTTGGTGTAGAGGCTACTGGATCTGCTGATGTTGGATAGACTCCGGTTACTCAGATACTTTCGACCACCAGCACCTTGGCCTTATCCTTTGATCCACCGATTGCCAGACCTACACCTATCATTATATCGTCAGAGTCCAAAGCCTAAGTTAAAGCTAAAACTAAAGTGACTAGGACTTCTACTCTTACTAGGACCAGGATTAGGGATCTTCGACCTAAGTTCCCCATGTTCAAACCTAGTCTAAGTATCCTAGAGGTTGGTTCCTCCTTTGTTGAGAAAGAACCTGATACTGATGATCCTAGCCCATCATTTTGATGTTTAGGCTTTTTATACTGATGCTTTGGGACTCTATCTTGTTGTATTTTGATTAGTGTGATACTATTTTGTCGTGCCGTGACACATCTATAAAGTATCACATATGCTATGTGCTGACTTGCTTTATATATATATACATCACTTGTTATGATACATGTCCATTCTTGTTATCATTAAACTATTATCAATATTTATTCTCTCATATGCCTTTTGTTGATGACAAAAAGGGAGATAATGGAGACTGTTTGCTATAATATGAATGCAATAATATGATATGAATGTTCAATTTGAAAAAGCTATGTTGATTCATGGAAATTGCTTGGAAATTGTTTATAATAAGCTATATGAATGATTGATTTGTTGAAACTTAATGAAATACTTTTACCATAGTAAGGGGAAGTTTTGTTCAAAATATTTGATAATGTTTCGATATGCATTGTAAATGATATTCTTGATAAATCATGTATCGATACATCATGTTATGATACACTTGATACATATGATATTTGGTATTCAATTCTATACATTTGATACATTATGGCATAATGTATTGATGCGTTGATACCTAATCTGTATGATACACAAAAACTTGAAAATACTGCAATTGTAAAGTACTTTTAAATCTTTAATCATGCCCTGTATTTTGTCATCATCAAAAAGGGAGAGATTGTTGACCCCAGAATGATTTTGATGATCATAAAATATTGGAGCATGTATTTGATACTAATTCTTTTCAATTATTTAAGATGTTTTGCAGAAAATTGGTTACCTTAAGTTTAAAATGGTTTTCAAACTGATTTGAGTGTAACTCAATTTTGTATAAAGATTTATGAGCTTGAACTTATAAAAGTCCTAAACTTATCAATCTTGTAATCTTGTAAAAAGTGTTGAAAAATTGTAAAAATTATAAAGTATGTAGATTAGCTTCTAATTGATTCAATGTTGAAGATTTTTGGAGAAGCTTAAAGCATTTTTTGAAGATTTACAAGAGCTGACTCTTGGATCAAGAAGAGCTGACTCGTGGTGGCACGGCACGGAGGAAGTTTCAGTGTTTTAGCATTAAGAGCCGACTCTCATCCTAAGAGCCTACTCATGGAAGAAAGAAGTTTTCAAAAGCCTGAGATCTCGAGCCGACTCCTGCCACAAGAGTCGACTCTTCCAAAGATACGTATTTTGAAGTTCTGAGAATCCGAGCGACTTTGCCTCTAAGAGCCGACTCTAGGTATTCAAGATTTTGATGTGTTTGAAGGCAAGAGCCGGCTCTAGCCTGAAGAGCCGACTCCTACAGAGATTTGTTTTGGTCTGTCTAAGACATCAAGTCGACTCCTGGATCTCGAGCTGACTCGTGCAGCCATTTTCTGCACTCCAACGGCTAGTTGCTGAAGTTAAATTTTGAACTCCAATTCATCTCCGATGGCCATTTTACAAATTCCAAGGCCCTACAACGGCCATATCTCATGGAAAACTATAAAGGGATTTATTTTTGAATGATTAAACAATTATTAAATCTTTATTATTGAATTTTCTTGAGAAATCAAAGAGCTTTCAAGTCACTCAAAATCTTTATTGTTGAATTTTCTCAGTTCGTCGATGATCCTTCCCCTGATTCGTCCCCCATCACCTAACCTATGGGGTTCATCATAATCTTGATAAGATGAAGCAGTATGATGACTCAAAATTATCTTTTATTAATAAATAACATCATACATAAGTCAGAAGATTATAGAAATGCCCATACAAAGATTGGCTTTTAGGACATAATTCTTTTAGAAATGATTGACCACTCCAAGACATTGAAGAAAATGCACTACATGTTTCAATTTAGTAAAATCTTGACCAAGATAATCATTGCAAAGAGTCATAGGATTTATTAAGTTGAGATACATCTGGATGCACTATTCAAGTATTAGTAGTTGACTCTAAAGTTATCCTAAGCAATTAGGTCATGGTAACCATTTGATTGGGTTCCTGAATGTTGCTTTGCAATCATTTGACTTATTAGACATCGGGTACTATTGCTAGATGGTTGCATTGATTAGTTCAAAAATTAGTTCTTAGGCTACTGACTTTATATTCAAACCTATAAGGTCACATGCATTAGAAGTTTTTGACTGATCATAATGGCTGATGGATAATTAAGAATCATTTAGGAGCAAAATTATAAATATGATTAATAATCACCCTATACAAATATTATTAATTAATAATTAATTAATAATTAGTTAATTATAAGATAATTAATTAGTAATTATATTTCTAATTGGCTTAATTTGACTGAGTAAATAGATTTTGGTCAAGCCTAATTGAATTTGGTTTAATTGGATTTTACCCAATTAGGTTATACGATGACCTAATCGCTAAGCAATTTTGATTTTTGATTTGATTTGGACTTGGACTTGATTAATTTCTAATTTGATTAAAAGTTAATTAAGCTAATTGAGATATATTTGGATTAAGTTCAAGTTGGTTAAATTAGTTATAACCAAATAGTTTGGTCCTTAACTAATTTTGAACAAGTCAAAATCAAGAAACCCCCCACTTAGCACCATCTAGATTTTCTCCATGCCTAACTCAGTTTTTCTATGAATTCTCCATGAAAACAAATTAGTCTTTTTATCCTACCTCATTTCCTTTTGGATTAGGATAATATGTTTTAAAATTTGAATTTGTTTGGATTTAAAGTGGAGTTTCAATAGGATTGAAACTCTTAGCCTTATCCTTATCATGTCATCTTTATCTCCAATTATCCTCATCCAAGCTCCATGCCATAAATTTTATTTAATTTTTCTTCGGATGTGCAACAAAAGGAGAAGTATTACTATGAAAATCAGGAAGAAATACTAAATAAAAAAAATGGGAGTGGGTGCAAAAACCAAAGTTGGTGTGAAGGGTTTTTTGGGGTTATAGCACTAGGTCTTTTATGGAGAGGGAAGAAATTAAAAAAGAGTCTTTTAGTTTTATTTTTCTACCACCCTTGATCCTCTTTATCCTCCAATTCTTGATCTTCCTGAAGGATTCAAGAGTATTCAAGAACTATTTTATTCTAGCCATTCGATGGCCTTTAGAGGGATCTAGAAATCCTGAAGGTTGATTGCATTGGAGCTTCATGTAGATGATGCGTAGAGGCTGGATACCTTATGCAACTATGACATGACATGAAGAGCCCTTGCCACATGCCATCCATAAAAATAATTAGCAATCCATGCTAAGGTATGAAATTAGATTTCATATTGTATGTAGATTTGATCTATGACATGCATCGATGAGTTTGATGCATGATAAATTTATTTTTAGTAATTTTAATTCCTTGCATATCATATTAGATCTTTTTGGTAGGATTTTTCGGATATGATCTAAGTACTTATAATTTAATTAAAATTGGTTTAATTTGATTTATCTTTCACTATGATTTAAAAAAAATATATATGTATGAAACCCTACATCGATTTCCAATAGTGGTATCAGAGCCATAAGTGATAGACATGATAGGTTTAGGATTAAAATATGATTTTTATGTAAAAATCTTAATATGAGTAATTACTTTAGATTGGGTTAATCACTTTGGCTATTCGGTAGGAGAAAAGTAGGATTTAAAGGCCCTCTCTTCCCATTCCATGGGGTCTCCTATGGCATGTAGGGGTGCCACTTGTTATATCCCGTGAACAAGTGAGGTGAAAGGAACAAGTATTACAGTGATCTCCTAAGATGATAGAGGTTTAGCCTTCCATGGTATAGATCTTCACCATCATCTTCATATTGAAAATGACTTGAGCAACACTTAGAAGGGAAGAAGGTGGAGGAGCAGGGTGTTGGAAATCGGGGGATGGTTTCAAGCATATATTGTAAATTTTCCAACATAAGCATATCAGATTAAAATATTTTTAATCAAAAAATTATGCATTAGAATTAATCTAAAAACACCTACCAAGGATCTAGACATGATATGCATAGGAAGTAAATGCTGAAATTAAAAATTAGCATGCATCGAACTCAAGGATAGATGCTATAGATCAAATCTACAAAATTTATGAGATCAGATCTCATACCTTAGCACGAGTCACTGATCTCTGCTGTTGATGTACATGGTAATAAGTTCTTCAAGTTGCCTCATAGCTGCAAAGGATATCCAGCCTCTTATCAAGTCCACACAAAGCCCTAAAATTGATCAGCCTTTTAGGATTGCTAGCACCTTGAAAAGGCTACTGGATGGCTTCTTTAGAATTCCTCACACCCTTTGAGAAGTAGAAGAGATGGAGATCTTGGAGGATTAAGAGGAGGAAGAAATGAAACAATATGGAGACCTTCTATATTTTTTTCTGTCTCTCAAGACCAAGTGCCAAGAACTACCCATGCCCTTCTTCTATTCAATAAAACTATCCCACTCTTAGTTCTTTTTTGGTGACTTTTCTCCTCTAATCTCTTGGTAATCCTTCTAAAAAATGTGTGCACACCATAAAAGAGTTAGACAAAAATAGCATGGTGAGGGATAGGGAGTGATGTGGTACATTTGCTGACGTGGAGTTTTGATGGTGGCCACACTGGCAAAAGCCCTGCCACCTGGACATGGTGGCCAAGTAAGGAGACAAGGCAAGCCCTCCTGCTGAGGTCAGCTCCCAGCTGGAGTCATGCTCATAGGGCGAGCCCTCTATCTGAGGTCAACTCTCGATCAGGGTCGTGCTCATGCTACCAAGGCTATTCCTCTTATCGAGGTCAGCTCCCAGTCGGAGTTGTACTTATAGGACGAGCCCTTCGCCTGAGGTCAGCTCTTGGTCAAGGTCATGATCATGCTGCCAAGGCAAGAGCTCCTATCGAGGTAGCTACCAGCCAAAGTCATGCTCATAAGGCAAGCCCTCTGCCTGAGGTTAGTTCCCAGCCGGGGTCATGCTCATGCTACCAAGGCAAACCCTCCTGCCGAGGTTAGCTCCCAACTAGAGCCATGCTCATAAGGTGAGTCCTCCGTCTGAGGTTAGCTCCCAGTTGGGGTTGTGCTCATGCTACCAAGGCTAGCCCTCTTGCCAAGGTCAACTCCCAGTCAGAGTCGTGCTCATAAGGCTTGCCCTTTACCCAAGGTCAGCTCTCGGTCGGGATCGTGCTCATGCTACCAAGGTAAGCCCTCCTATCGAGGTCAACTCCCAGTCAGAGTCATGCTCATAAGATGAGTACTCTATTTGGGGTCAGCTCCCAGCTGGGGTCATGCTCATGCTGCCAAGGCGAGCCCTCCTGCCAAGCTCAGCTCCTAGCTAGAGTCATGCTCATAAGGCAAGCCCTCCACCTGAGGTCAGCTCCCAGCAGGGGTTGTGCTCATGCTACCAAGATGAGCCCTCCTACCGAGGTTAACTCCCAACCGGAGTCGTACTCATAAGGTAAGCCCTCCATCTAAGGTCAACTCCCAGTCGGGATCGCATTCATGTTACTAAGGTAGGGGGCCCCCCAATGCAGGGCTCCCCCTATCCTGTGAAGGCCATAGTTCCCGCCAATGGAATGAGGGGGAGAAGAATCAATGGAGATTCAAATCATGACAAAGAGAGACCTGGCCACCCATGACCTTCGAGTGGTGGTACACGTCCTGTCATAAATATAGGCTCTGCAATGCACCACCTGCATGACCTGTACAATACAACCCCCCACAACATAAAAGCCTCAATCTTTCCAAGAAGGGTATGTTGGATTTTGGTGGCATAGTGGTGTGGGAACCAAGATCTGATAGAGTCTCCTCAACCCTCTGAGGATCTCTAACTAGGGTTCCAATTTTTCAGATCCTGTAATAAGGCTTCAAGCCTAAGCAATTTTTAATTTAAGTCATGTATTTTTGTTTTAGTCCTGTACCTCGACCAATTTGGTCAAGTTGTGTCTATGGGTCTTGTAATGATTCGAATCCAAGTCTGTTTGAAGATTGGGCCCAAGCCGGAGTGGTCTTCGAGTCTAGTCCAATTTGTAATGGGTCAGCCATCTTCCAAACCATGAAAGATGCCACTTGGCACCACCTCATCCATCCCATATGGTGCCACATCACCATGACATGTGGGCGGCCAAGGCAAGAAGGGAATGCTGGAGTTTTTGGGCGCCATTCCTTGATTCTTTCCTTTCTTTCCCTCCCCCTATCAAGCCTCTTTCCAAAGGAGCTATGGACAGCCAAGGAAGGTCAATGGGCAATGAAGGCATGATCCTTGTTTCAAGCCCCATATCAAGACTTCTTCCCAAAGTACTTAGTCGGCTATGGAAGAAAAGCATTGACCCTCAAATCAAGAAGACAACTCCCTTCTTTCAAGTCCCAAATCAAGCCATAAGATCTTGGTCGGCCAAAGGAAGAAAAAATTTGAATTTGGGCACCCTCTTCATGAAGCTTTGTTTTTTTTGAAATTTGAATAGGTTTTAAGGTGCCTATATAAAGGGCCTTACCCCTCCCTTGTAAAGTTTTAATCTTGGTGAATGAAAGAAAATATTTTGAGTGCGACTCTTCTAGTTATTGCCTTCATTCCTTAAGAACGTTGATCTCCGTGAGGGAGCGCTTTCGCCTTCGGGCGTCGAGAGGTGTGGGCCTCAAGTTACCTTCTTGTCCACCAATCCATCTTCCATCTTTGAGTTTGGAGGTCAATTGGATGATCCATCTAGGCGCCTAGCAAGAAGACCCATAATCAACATCATCTTCAACCTTTCTTCCTTTATTTATTCTTGCTACTTGTTGATTTCTAATCCTTCCCTTGATTGCTCGCAGGTACTCCAGGTACCATGAACACGGAGTTGGTCTCCCTTGCCTTCGAGACCTTTGGATGGAAAGCTGGTGCATCCATGGGGGTTGAAGGCTTGATCATCCAGGCCACATCCGCGAGAACGAGTGAACACGGCATTGGGCGCTTTAGATCTTTAAAGGTTTGCAACCCTAAAACTCCTGAGTTGGTATTGCTCTGAGAGCTAAGTCCTATGAGGTTTCTCAATCCCAAGGTCCTTTTCTTATCCTGTTTAGGGGCTTACTTGCTAGTTTGAAGTTCTTATTATTATAGAACCCTAGATCTACTCTTGCTTGTCTTCGGGAATCCTTAACCTCATTTAAAAAAACCTAAAAATCAAAAAGAAAAATCACCTGCATCATCCTAGCATCTAGATAGTCCTGCATCACATAACTAAAGGATGGATTTCAAAATTTTCATTTTGAAATTCCAAATAAATAGAAACCCTAAGCCCAAGATCCCTTATTCATTACAATTAACAAGTCATTCAATTAGGATTTGGAAGAATACCTAGAATTCTAATTCCTTATTCTTTTCACTAGGCACACAAGTGCATGCCCTCCAGAGGTGATCCGCATAGAAATTGATCCTAGGAAGCACTCCTTAGTAGGTTGCTTAAATCACTGAGACTCTTCTGATGGCCTTTCTTTCTATAGCATCCTCTCATTTCTAGCTCAGACCCTTGTCCACCAATAGAGCACTCTGATCCCTCTCCAAATCCTCTCTTCACTCTCTTTTTCACTTTCTCATTCACTTCCTAAACCCTTGTCTTAAAATAGTGAACTTATCTTAAAACAAGACCTAAGTTCTAACAAGGGAAAGAAGAGACAAGGAGAGTGCGACAAAGTGTAAGTGTAAGAAAGAAAGAATTATGATACCCATCGACCTAAACACCGATGGCTATTTATAGGAGATGGAGAGGTGCCATATATGGCTCTTCATCAGTCCATGATCTGTCAATCAACAGATCATATAAAATCCTTCATTAAGAAGAAGTCTTATCTTGAAGAGTCTTGATCCTTCTTGCATCAAGTGACAAAATTTTTGTCTCTTCGGTTCCCAGCCAAAATCTCCAATTGCCATGTGGCAATAACCAGTTGCAAGAAAGCCAAGAGGAATGAAAAGAGAAGGGAAGTTTTGGAGAACTTTAAGATACTTAAAGTAGGACTCTGCCTTATCAATTTAGCACCAATAATGAAGGGACGCGTCCCTTCATTGTGTGCATTCCACTTTCATGCCACTTCCCACCAATTTGACCGGTCAAACCCTACCTGATATGGGTGTCATATGAAAGAGGATTAAAAGGGATTTATCACTTAAAAGGTGATTAATAAGTAGAAGGACTTTTGGTCCTTCTGCACCCCTTTAATTGCTGCATATCACATTTGGCACCAAGAGTCCCTTGCCCTTGGGACTCCTGGTATTTGGCACATAAGAGCCTTAAGAATATTAGATAAAATTTGATAAAATTACCCCACTTAGGACTCAACCCAATTTAGGATTCCCTTAAATTGGTTAGCCAATTAAGCAACCTTTAGATCCAATTTAATTGGGTTAGGAATTAGGTTAGCCTACACATGCTAGTGTGTAATCTAGCTAACCAATTAGAATCCCATGACCCTAATTAAATACCAATTGACTTTCTAGGCTAATTTCCTAATGTGTGTGACCCTTTGGGTTCCACATCTAGCCAGTAGTAGGTCTATGTTCGGGCTAATTCGATCCAATCGGACCTGATTGACCAAATTAAGTCAAATTGAGCTGACCTAAGTTGCCAATTCGAACTAGCTTTCGAATTGACTCATGAATCCAATCGAATTGATTCATGAAAACCTACAAGACATGATTGACATCTAGCAACATGTCATGCATACCTAAAAGATGAGAAATTTGATAAAAAGTACCAAAATACCCTTCAGTGAAAAGTTACCGTGCAATTTAATCTTTCGATTTCCTTTTACCCGAATAAGTGATGGGTATGGATAATAGTCAAACTCTAGCATTTAGTCATTTTGAATCTTATTTTGATAATGAAGACTCTGCTGATGATTGATTATAAAATACTTCTAATCTCATCCTGCTTTGATCAAAGACTCCTTGAGTCATCAATCGAAGAGTTTACATGGGATAACATTTTCTCTTACTAGGAATGATCGATTCCTTGTTGGTCCAGTCACATCCTTCATACACCTTCCACCATATCCGAGAACACCCAGTACATGACTCAATGTCATGAATGAGTATGAACCAAAATATGGCTTAGTGTGTATAAGGAACCATGGTGACCTCAGGTCTAAGGATCACTTGCACAACTCCTACTATAAGAACTATCTCTTGACAAGTAGTAAGACTTCCATATGATAGTCTCAGTGCAAATCAGTTCAGTGAACTTATACCCTAATGAGCACCCTTATCCTTGTATTAGTGTCTCTACACAAGTGGATGTGAGACCAACCACCCTCTACATTGAGCATACATAGGATAAGCTAGTCTTTCTGGAAGCACCGATCCTGAATCGATGATCTAAAGACTAGAAATATTTTAAATTAGGATTTATAGAAACTTAGGTCTCACCATTATGTCTTCATCATAACCATAATTCCTTTGCCCTATTCTAAGGGTTTAATCATAATCTTTAAATAAGACATAGCAGTATGATGAAACATAATGCCTTTTATTAATTCAATAATGTCATACAAGAGTTGGAAAATTATAAAAATATCCTAACAAGGATTGGCTTTTAGGGCACTTTTCTTTCAGGGTATTCCATTATGGCCCCAGGCCCTACAACACTCCAACAGTTCCCCCAAGAATGGAAACCTACCATCGTGGCTCGGGGCTCAGCGACACAATGCCCACCCCTCCCTTAAGAAGTTACACCATTAGAAGGATAAGACTGGCCTGATAGAAGGGCAATAGCGAGCAACCAAAAACCCTTCTAGAAAAGGTACCTAGAAATGGACACTTGAAAGTAGCCCTAGACCTGGTATGGTCTACCCCATGCATATAAAATCAGAGAGGGGAGGTAGGTAAGAAGGTAAGTAAGCAAATAGAGGGAGCAAGGGGTCAAGGAACCACTTGAGTGAACCCCCCAAGCTCTCTCGTTTCTCTCAACCCATCTCCGTTCCATTTTTCACCCTCTACACGGAGTGTCCTCAAGCTCTCTGCCTTAGAGGTTTTGTTTCCCTCGATCATCCCATTGACTTGATTATCGGAGTGTCCCTACTGGAATCCCAGGCCTGGGTCTCCTATGTTTTACAGGTTAGCCCACCAAGGAGTCGACCAGAAGAGAAGAACAGGTGCCCCACGGGAACTTGACATGTCAAAGCTATATGCCACACAATCTTGGCAGCAAAAGATTGGCATGCCAGGAAGGGGGAGGCAGTGAAAGAAATGTACCCTAAAAGCCAATCTTTATGAGGGCATTTTTATAATCTTCCAACTCTTGTATGACATTATTTAATTAACAAAAGGCATTATGTTTCATCATACTACTGTGTCTTATCTAAAAATTATGATGAACCCCATAGATTAGGGCAAAGGTATTAGGGTTATGATGAAGATCATAACGGTGAGACCTAGGTTCCTATAAACCCTAATCTAAAATGTTCCTAGTCATTGGATCATCGATTCAGGGATCGATGCTTCTGGAAAGACTAGCTTATCCTATGTATGCTCGATGGAGAGGGTGGTAAGTCTCACAGCCACTAGCGTAAAGACACTAATACAAGGATAAGGGTGCTTATTAGGGTACAAGTTTACTAAACTGATCTGCACTAAGAATATCTTATGGAAGTCTTACTACTTGTCAAGAGATAGTTCTCATAGTGAGAGTTGTTCAAGTGATCTTTAGACTTGAGGTCACCATGGTTTCTTATGCACACTAAGTCATGTTTTGGTTCATACTCATTCATGACATTGAGTCATGTATGGGGCATTCTCGGATATGGTGGAAGGTGTATGAAGGATGTGAGTCGACCAACAAGAAATCGATCATTCCTAGTAAGAGAAAATATTATCTTATGTAATCTCTTTGATTGATGACTCAGGGATTCTTTGATCAAAGCAGGATAAGATTAGAAATGTTTTCTAATCCGTCATCAGCAAGGTCTTCATTATCAAATTGAGATTTGAAATGACTAAGTGCTAGCGATTGATAATTATCCATACCCATCACTTATTTGGGATAAAGGGAGATCGAAAGATTGAATTGCTCAGTAACATCTCACTAAAAGGTATTTTGGTACTTTCTATCAAATTCCTCATTTTTCGAGTAGGCATGACACGTTGCTAGATATTAATAATGTCTTGTAGGTTTTCATGAATCAATTCAATTGGATTCAAGAGTCAATTTGAAAGCTAGTTCGAATTGGCAACTTAGGTCAGCTCAATTTGACCAAATTAGGTCAATCAGGTTTGATTGGATCGAATTGGCTTAGACCTAGACCTACTGTTGGCTAGATGTGGAACCCAAAGGATCACACTGAAAGAAAATGATGCAGGTGGTTTGACATGATCCTACACTAGGCATACAAACAGCTATGGGAGCATAATGGATTTTAAAAACTTTTTTTAAAAATCCGTGCAGCGAAAATCTGCTCCGCCCAGAAACTAATCTAATTCTAGTTGCAAATAGGCATGTATGATGATATAAAATATTTGCAAAATATTTGAATTAAAAATTCTATTCATGCATGATTAAAAAATAATTTTTTTTCATACCTTATTCCGGCTGGAATAACTCTGGGATAAAGCTGGAATGACTGGAATAGCTGGAATAAAACTATTCCAGCCTTCTTCTTCCTTGGGCTGAAAACAAACTCTATTTTTGGCTTGAAAAACGGTGTCGGAACACCACCTTCCGGACCTCCGTTTGCTCCCAAATTTCAGCAGCGGCAACTTGGACAAGAGGTCTTCGATCTCCAATCAAAAACTGCAAGAAAGTGTTAGCCAAAAATTATAAAAATTCACCAAAGTCTGCTGCCAGATTTTCTGTAGCAGAACTGGGCAGCAAGATTTGGCCTTTGTTTTGGAGCAGCTGGAGCGATCCCGGTACGCGTGGTTTGCTCCCATGAGTAGAAGTATACTCCCTCTAGAGGGGAGATTCGCCGGGGGCTCTCCGATCCCTCTCCACATGCGGTGCTAGCCGCTGGAAGATGATACACGGTCATAGTGGACTGCAGCAATACTCCTTTGCTGTAGTGCAGGTTTGAGCACAATATAGAAGAAGGAATTAGCCCTTGTTCCTCTCTCTCACACACCCCAAAACCCAGCTTCAAGTGCACTCTAAATGGGAGAATGGATCAAGCCTCAAAGCCTCTCAAACGGAAGAACACTTGGGGTGTTCTTTCTCTTCTCATGGTGAAAGAACCCGGAAAACAGCCATTATGAAAACAGGGCACTTGCTGGGTTTAAATAAGGCAACAATGAGGAAGAGGAATAGGCTGGGAAATGAAGAGGCCTCAGCTGCATTACACCCATTAAACCAGGTAGTAAAATGAGAGTAAAGATGATGGGTGGAGGGAGGAGAAAAGGTGCCCATTAGCCTTCAACTGGTGGGACGCTTGGTCTTCAATCGGTCTCTTCGTTTCTTCCAGCAACGTGTAAATGAAACCATTTACACGATGAAATAAAATGCCGGTTCAAAACCGGTTCAAGCACAAAAGGTTCAATCTCATTAAAAACCAATGGTGGTTCAATTCAATTGAACCGATCCGAGCCCAAAAAATTGGATCAATTGGTTCACAACCAATTGGAGGCCGAAACGAACTCTGAATCAATTCAAAACTGATTCAGAAAAATCCTGGCGCAGTCCTGGTCAGCCCGGAACAATTTCCGGTTGACACAAACAAGGGCAAGAAGGGGAAAAGAGTGCTAAAAAATAAATACCATGACCATAAAACCGAGAGATTCCTAATCGTAATCGGTATCCAGATCAGAGGGTAATCCTCTGTGGCGAGTGACCTCATAGGTTCGAACCTAAACGGTAGCACTAGAACAATTCTAGTACCAGCATAGGAAACCATCTAGCAATGGGTCCCGACATTCGAATAGGTCGAAGATGCGGGAGCAAACTATCGAACCTCTGGCATATGGTTACCATATAATTCATCCCTTTGACCTCTAATGCTCAGGACGACTGAGATTGGGCTGCCAACCCAGACAGAGTCAGTCCACTTCGTGTCTCAACCTCGCAAGCCCAGTGACTCTTAACTAGGACTACCCCGACCGAGGATTTGCTAAATTGTGATACTGTGAGACATTCAATCCAAACTGTTTGGACAGGTCAATTCCATCTTGGTCCATCACTGCTCCATAAGTACTAGCCTGTACCTAGAAACCTTTCGTCACCGAATTAAAAATCCGGGTAGTCCGGCACCAAAGCACAGGGAGTTGCTTGCAAGCTATTGTGATGACCTCAGGTCAAAGGGACACACATACCCATATCCAATCGTGAGTATCCCTTTGGCAGAAAGGGGTTGCTCGTAGTCACGTTCAATAAGATATCACATATCCCACTTGCAGATCACATCAGTGTCACCCCACTCATTTGGTCAAGAGGACAACCAAACGATGTGAACTACAACAACCTATACTTGATATATTGCCATCCAGTATAATATATTATTTGGTTGTGAACAGGGTTTAAGGACCACTCGATACATCTTCTCTGTATCAAAGTCAGTGTAGTCCTAAGGACTTCATCACATGGAAAGAGTTCATTTCAGGGAAATATAAAATGTGATGAGCTGCCAAAAAATATATTTTATTAATTCAAAGAAAGAGTACAATACTGAGCTCAACCGCCTACAACCCAGGCGATTGGCTTTGGGACACAATTCCCAACAACTCCCACTTGTACTAAAGCCAATCAGAAGAGTATCTAATACCCATTTCCCATTTACAATAGTCGAACTCTTTTATTCCGAGGGCTTTAGTGAAGGGGTCGGCCAGATTTTCTTTTCCATCGATCTTCAGAAGATTGATGTTGCCTCGTTCCATGATCTCTCGTACGAGGTGGTATCATCGCAGTATGTGCTTGGAGCGGTGATGAGCTTTAGGCTCCTTAGCTTGAGCAATGGCTCCAGTGCTGTCACAATACACCAGAACAGGACCATCTAGGGAAGGTGCCACCCCTAGCTCTTCAAGGAACTTCCGTAACCACACATTTCCTTTGCTGTATATGATGCTGCAATGTATTCTGCTTCGCATACCGAGTCTGCAACAGTTGCTTGCTTGGAACTTTTCCAGCAGATCGCTCCTCCATTCAGGGTAAATACAAACCCTGACACACTCTTGCTATCATCTCTATCTGACTGGAAACTGGAGTCAGAGTACCCCATAAGTTTCAAGTCAGGTTCTCCATAAATCAGCCATTGATCTTTAGTATTTCTCAAATACTTAAGGATGGACTTAACCACCTTCCAATGCGCCTCACCTGGGTCAGAATGGTATCTGCTCACTACTCCTAGTGAGTATGCCACATCTGGTCTAGTACAAGTCATAGCATACAAGATAGAGCCTACTACAGAAGCATAAGGTACTCTAATCATGCGCTCTCTTTCCTTAGGAATTGTTGCACAATCCCTCTTGGAAAGAGTAATTCCAGAACCTATCGGGAGATAGCCTTTCTTGAAATTTTCCATGCTGAACCGTTTTAGCACGGTGTCAATGTACATAGACTGGGACAATCCCAAAAGCTTCTTAGATCTATCTCTATAGATCTTCATACCTAGAATGTAAGAAGCTTCACCCAAGTCCTTCATGGAGAACTGAGATGATAACCAGACCTTTATTCCTTGTAATGCTGCGACATCATTCCCGATTAAGAGAATGTCATCAACATACAGTACTAGGAATACAATCACAGAACCATTAACCCATTTATAGATGCACGGTTCTTCTCCGTTCCTAACGAAGCCATACGATTTGATACACCTATCAAACCGTAAGTTCCAACTTCGAGATGCTTGCTTGAGTCCATAGATGGACCTCTGCAAGTTACATACTTTTGATTCATCTATGGATGTGAACCCTTTAGGCTGTATCATATAAACCTCCTCTTCCAGCTCCCCATTAAGTAAAGCGGTTCGGACATCCATCTGCTAGATCTCGTAATCAAAATATGCTACCAAAGCAAGCATGATCCGAATGGACTTGAGCATTGCCACAGAGGAGAAGTCTCATCATAATCGATACCATATCACTGACGATACCCCTTGGCAACCAGATGGGCTTTATTGATCTCTACCTTCCCATCTGTGCCCCTTTTCCTCTTGAAGATCCATTTACACCTGATGGGTTTTATTCCTTCAGGCGGATCAACCAATGTCCAAACATTGTTGATTTCCATGGACTCCATTTCGGATCGCATGGCTCAAAGCCATGCCTCAGAGTCTGATCTCTGAAGTGCATCCATATAGGTGATCGGATCCTCATTGTTCTCATCGAGCTCAATGGGATCGCCGTCCCGGACCAAGAAACCATAGTATCTGTCCGGCTGATGGGTATTCTACCGGATCTCCTAATGGGTTCTGGATGTGATTCAATCACAACCGGTTCTACGATGTCCTTAGAGTGTGCAGGTTCTTCTATTGGCTGAACTTCATCAAGTTCAATCTTAGAGGCTATAGTTCCTTCTCCAAGGAACTCCTTTTCCAAAAAGCTAGCTCTAAGAGCAACTAACACCTTTTGTTCATTCTCCAAGTAGAAGAAATATCCTTTGGTTTCCTTAGGATAACCAATGAATAAACACCGATCAGACCTAGGACCAAGTTTGTCTGAGTCAAAATGCTTTACGTAAGCCGGACAACCCCAGACCCGAAGGTGTGAGATTGAGGGTTTACGTCCAGTCCACATCTCATACGGAGTGGAGACAACAGACTTACTTGGAACATCATTTAATAAGTAACAGGTTGTCTAAAGTGCATATCCCCAAAAGGATAGCGGCAGAGTTGCAAAGCCCATCATGGATCGAACCATGTCCAACAAGATTCAATTCCTCCTTTCGGACACACCATTCAACTGTGGTGTTCCTGGAGGAGTTCACTGAGAGAGAATTCTATTCTCCTCAAGATATGTCAAAAATTCACCAGATAAGTATTCACCACCTCGATCAGATCGAAGGGTTTTAATACTTTTTCCAGTTTGCTTTTCTACTTCATTACGGTATCGTTTGAACATTTCAAACGACTCAGACTTATGTCTCATTAAGAAGACATAACCGAACCTTGAAAAGTCATCTATAAAAGTAATGAAATATTTGTATCCTCCTCTGGCACTAACTGTCATCGGTCCACATACATCAGTATGTATTAGACTTAGAAGTTCTGTAGCTTTTCCGGTAAAAGGTGACTTGGTTATTTTACCAAGTAAACAGGATTCACAAGTGGGCAGTGATTCAGAATCACTGACCTCGAGGAGTCCATCTCCTCGCATCTTGTTTATCCTATTTTGGTTAATATGACCTAGCCTACAGTGCCAAAGATACAAATCGTTGACATTATCTAATCTTGGACGTTTGCTAGAAGTGTACATTACACTAACAGGTCTTGATAGTACGTATATGCCATTATTTAATCTAGCTTTCATTATAACAGAGTTATTAAAAATAACATTGCAAAAATCTCCTTTTATTGATAGTTCAAAACCACAATTGGCCAAAAGGCCTACAGAGATTATGCTCATAATGAAACTAGAACAATAGTGACAGTCGACTAGTTCGACAGTACAAGACTCAAAGACAAGATGCAGGACTCCGACCGCCAGTACTGGAATACGATTTCCATTCCCGACACTCAGAAACTGTTCTCCATCTTCAAATCTTCTGCTAACTAGAAGTCCCTGTAACGTATTGCAAACGTGAATTGGACTACCAGTATCCAATACCCAGTTAGCAGTGTCAACAATAAAGTAATTACAAGGTTTTATCATATAAATACCTTGTTCAGCAGACTTCTGCTTTCTCGGCCTGTTCGGATCAAGGGACGCAATATAAAAAGGACATTTCCTCTTCCAGTGTCCCTTCTTCTTGCAGTAGAAACACTCTGCAGAAGACTGATCAGCCTTATACTTCCTGGTCTGACTAGGGCCAGGAGCATTGTGCACTTTCTTTTCCGTTTTATTTGTTTTCTTCTTCCCTTTCTTAAAGGGACGACGACCTCTACTGCCTCCCACTAAATTCACCACCCCCTTATTCAGTTGGTGGTCTTTCTCGAAAGTCTGCAGCAACCCCAAAAGACCATGGTAGTTGACTGCAGCTTGTTCATTCTGAAAGAAAAAGGGTGCAGGTGGTTTGACATGATCCTACGCTAGGCATGCAAACAGCTACGGGAGCGGAATGGATTTTAAAACAATTTTTAAAAATCACGCAGCGGAAAACTGTTCCACCCAGAACCTAATCTATTCAAGTTGCATGTATTAAAATAGGCATGTAACAAGGCATTTAATATTAGTAAAATATATTAACAAATAGATCTAATTATGCATGATTTAAATAAAATATTTCCATACCTTTATTCCACCTGGAATAGCCCTAGAATAAAGCTGGAATAGGCTGGAATAGCAGGGATAAATCTATTATAGTCTTCTTCCTCCTTGGACGTTGAATACTCTTTTTTTGGTCTTTGAAAACAGTGACCAAACGGGGACTTCCGGACCTCCGTTTCCTCCCAAATCGAAGCAGCGACAAGGTGATCGATTCTTCTTTGATTTTCAACAAAAATCTGCAAGGAAAAGTTAGCTAAATTGGGTGTACAAATCACCCAAAACCTTACTACCAGAATTTCTATTGCAGAAAAACTAGCAGCATTCTTCGTTGCGTTTGGAGCTGCAGCAACGAATCCGGCTCGACCCTCTTGCTCCCAGGAGTAAAGGGATACTCCCTCTAGAGGGGAGACACACCTGGGGCTCTCAGATCCACCCTCACGTGCGATGCTAGCCGCTGGAAGGAGTTTCGATCATGGCAAGTAGCAGCAACACAGGTTTGCTGCAGAGGTTGAATGAGCACTACAATCAACAGGGAAAAGGGCTTTATTTCTCTCCCTAAAACACACCAAATCCCAGCCCTACTAGCACTCAGTGGAAGCAAGGATAAAGCTCTCAAACTAGAAGAATTTTTCAGCCTCTCAATGGGAAAAGACAACGCCCAGAAATCCCTTGGATTTTTCACTGTTCCCTGAAACAGAGGAGGGCTTTGGTTTAAATAGAATAGCAGGGAGAGGGAGTTGGAGAGGCTGGGAAGATGAAGAGCTAGAGGCTGCGTTACACCCATTAAATCAACCATAAAACAGGGATTAAACAGCAGCGGGTGGAGGAGAGGAAGGGATGGCCAGCACTCGGTCGAATGGTCTTCTTGGTTGTTTGGCCACATGGGATGCTAGGAGTCCAACCAGCAACGTGTAAACATTTACACGGTGAAAATGGTTCAAAAGAAACCGGTCCAAACAAATTTGTTCAAACCCATTTAAACCCCGCGGTGGTTCAATCCAATTGAACCGGTCCGAGCCCAATTAAATTGGTTTAAGCGATTACAATTGGTTCACAACCAATTGGAGGCCGAAACGAGCTCCGAATCAGTATAAAACTGATTCAGAAAAACCTGGCGCAGTCCTGGTCAGCCCGGAACAATTTTTGGTTGACACAAACAAGGGCAAGACTGGGAAAAGAGTGCTAAAAAATTACTGTGACCTTAAAACCGAGATGATTCCCAATCATAATCGTTATCCGGATCAGAGAGTAATCCTCTGTGGCATGTGACCTCATAGGTTCGAACCTAAACGGTAGTACTGGAACAATTCTAGTACCAGCACAAGAAACCATCTAGCAATGGGTCCCGGCGTCCGGATAGGTCGAAGATGCGAGAGCAATCTATCAAACCTTTGGCATATGGTTACCGTATAATTCATCCCTTTGACCTCTAATGCTCAGGATGACTGAGATTGGGCTGCCAACCCAGACAGAGTCAGTCCACTACGTGTCTCAACCTCGCAAGCCTAGTGACTCTTCACTAGGGCTACCCCGACCGAGGATTTGCTAAATTGAGATACTGTGAGACATTCAATCCAAACTGTTTGGACAGGTCAATTCCATCTTGGTCCATCACTGCTCCACAAGTACGTGCCTGTACCCAAAAACCTTCCATCACCGGATTAAAAATCCGAGTAGTCCGGCACCAAAGCACAGGGAGTTTCTTGCAAGCTACCGTGATGACCTCAGGTCGGAGGGATACATATACCCATATCCAATCGTGAGTATCCCTTTGGCAGAAAGGGGCTGCACGGAGTCACGTTCAATGAGATATCACATATCCCACTTGTAGATCACATCAGTGTCACCACACTCATTTGGTCAAGAGGACAACCAAATGATGTGAACTATACAACAACCTATACTTGATATATTGTCATCCAGTACAATATATCCTTTGGTTGTGAACAGGGTTTAAGGACCACTCGATACATCCTCTCTATATCGAAGTCAGTGTAGTCCTAAGGACTTCATCACATGAAAAGAGCTCATTTCAGGGAAATACAATATGTGATGAGCTACCAAAAATAATATTTTATTAATTCATAAAGTGAATACAATACTGAGCACAACCGCCTACAACCTAGGGGATTGGCTTTGGGACACAATTCTCAACAACTCCCACTTGTACTAAAGCCAATCAGAAGAGTATCTAATACCCATTTCCCTTTTATAATAGTCGAACTCTTTAATTCCGAGGGCTTTAGTGAAGGGGTCGGCAATATTTTCTTTTCCATCGATCTTCAGAAGATTGATGTCGCCTCGTTCTACGATCTCTCGTACGAGGTGGAAGCGCCGCAGAATATGCTTAGTGCGGTGATGAGCTTTAGGCTCCTTAGCTTGAGCAATGGCTCTAGTACTGTCACAGTACACCGGAACACGACCATCTAGGGAAGGTGCCACCCCTAGCTCTCCAAGGAACTTCCGCAACCACACAGCTTCCTTTGCTGCATCTGATGCTGCAATGTATTCTGCTTCTTATACCGAGTCTGCAATAGTTGCCTGCTTGGAACTTTTTCAGTAGATCGCTCCTCCATTCAGGATAAATACAAACCCTGACACACTCTTGCTATATCTCTATCCGACTGGAAACTGGAGTTAGAGTACCCCACAAGTTTCAAGTCAGGTTCTCCATAAATCAGCCATTGATCTTTAGTATTTCTCAAATACTTAAGGATGGACTTAACCACCTTCCAATGTGCCTCACCTGAGTCAGACTGGTATCTGCTCACTACTCCTAGTGAGTATGCCACGTCTGGTCTAGTATAAGTCATAGCATACATGATAGAGCCTACTGCAGAAGCATAAGATACTCTACTCATGCGATCTCTTTCCTCAGGAGTTGTCGCACAATCCTTCTTGGAAAGAGTAATTCCAGAACCTATCGGGAGATAGCCTTTCTTGAAATTTTCCATGCTGAACCGTTTCAGCATGTCAATGTATGTAGACTGGGACAATCCCAAAAGCTTCTTAGATCTATCTCTATAGATCTTCATACCTAGTATGTAAAAGCTTCACCCAAGTCCTTCATGGATAACTGAGATGATAACCAGACCTTTATTCCTTGTAATGCTGTGACATCATTCCCGATTAAGAGAATGTCGTCAATATACAGTACTAGGAATATAATCACAGAACCATTAACCCATTTATAGATGCACGGTTCTTCTCCATTCCTAACGAAGCCATACGATTTGATACATCTATCAAACCGTAAGTTCCAACTTCGAGATGCTTGCTTGAGTCCATAGATGGAACTTTGCAACTTGCATACTTTTGATTCATCTATGGATGTAAACCCTTCAGGCTGTATCATATACACCTCCTCTTCCAGCTCCCCATTTAGGAAAGCGGTTCGGACATCCATCCGCCAGATCTCATAATCAAAATATGCTGCCAAAGCAAGCATAATCCGAATGGACTTGAGCATTGCCACAGGGGAGAAAGTCTCGTCATAATCGATACCATATCGCTGACGATACCCCTTGGCAACCAGACGGGCTTTATAGGTCTCTACCTTCCCATCTGCGCCCCTTTTCCTCTTGAAGATCCATTTACACCCGATGGGTTTTATACCTTCAGGCGAATCAACCAATGTCCAAACATTGTTGATTTCCATGGACTCCATTTCGGATCGCATGGCTCCAAGCCATGCCTCAGAGTCAGATCTCTGAAGTGCATCCATATAGGTGATCGGATCCTCATTGTTCTCATCGAGCTCAATGGGATCGCCGTCCTGGACCAAGAAACCATAGTATCTGTCCAGTTGACGTTGTATTCTACCGGATCTCCTAATGGGTTCTGGGTGTGATTCAATCACAGCCGGTTCTATGATGTCCTTAGAGTGTGCAGGTTCTTCTATTGGCTGAACTTCATCAAGTTCAATCTTAGAGGCTATAGTTCCTTCTCCAAGGAACTCCTTTTCCAAAAAGATAGCTCTAAGAGCAAGGAACACCTTTTGTTCATTCTCCAAGTAGAAGAAATACCCTTTGGTTTCCTTAGGATAACCAATGAATAAACACCGATCAGACCTAGGACCAAGTTTGTCTGAGTCTAAACGCTTTACGTAAGCCGGACAACCCCAGACCCAAAGGTGTGAGATTGAGGGTTTACGTCCATTCCACATCTCATACGGAGTGGAGACAACAGACTTACTTGGAACATTATTTAATAAGTAACAGGCTGACTGTAGTGCATATCCCCAAAAGGATAGCGGCAGAGTTGCAAAACCCATCATGGATCGAACCATGTCCAACAAGGTTCGATTCCTCCTTTCGGACACACCATTCAACTGTGGTGTTCCTGGAGGAGTCCACTGAGAGAGAATTCCATTCTCCTCAAGATATGTCAAAAATTCACCAGATAAGTATTCACCATCTCGATCAAATCGAAGGGTTTTAATACTTTTTCCAGTTTGCTTTTCTACTTCATTACGGTATCGTTTGAACATTTCAAACGACTCAGACTTATGTCTCATTAGAAAGACATAACCAAACCTTGAAAAGTCATCTGTAAAAGTAATAAAATATTTCTATCCTCCTCTGGCACTAACTGTCATCGATCCACAAACATCAGTATGTATTAGACTTAGAAGTTTTGTAGCTCATTCACCTTTTCCAGTAAAAGGTGACTTGGTCATTTTACCAAGTAAACAGGATTCACAAGTTGGCAGTGATTCAGAATCACTGACCTCGAGGAGTCCATCTCCTCGCATCTTGTTTATCCTATTTTGGTTAATATGACCTAGCCTACAGTGCCAAAGATACAAATCGTTGACATTATCTAATCTTGGGCATTTGCAAGAAGTGTACATTACACTAACAGGCCTTGATAGTACATATATGCCATTATTTAATCTAGCTTTTATTATAACAGAGTTATTCAAAATAATATTGCTAAAATCTCCTTCTATTGATAGTTCAAAACCATAATTGGCCAAAAGGCCTATAGAGATTATGCTCATAATGAAACTAGGACAATAGTGACAGTCGACTAGTTCGACAGTACAAGACTCAAAGACAAGACGCAAGACTCCGACCGGCTGAGTCTAAACACTTTACATAAGCCGGACAACCCCAGACCCGAAGGTGTGAGATTGAGGGTTTACGTCCATTCCACATCTCATACGGAGTGGAGACAACAGACTTACTTGGAACATTATTTAATAAGTAACAGGCTGTCTGTAGTGCATATCCCCAAAAGGATAGCGGCAGAGTTGCAAAACCCATCATGGATCAAACCATGTCCAACAAGGTTCGATTCCTCCTTTCGGACACACCATTCAACTATGGTGTTCCTGGAGGAGTCCACTGAGAGAGAATTCCATTCTCCTCAAGATATGTCAAAAATTCACCAGATAAGTATTTACCACCTCGATCAAATCGAAGGGTTTTAATACTTTTTCCAGTTTGCTTTTCTACTTCATTACAGTATCGTTTGAACATTTCAAACGACTCAGACTTATGTCTCATTAGAAAGACATAACCGAACCTTAAAAAGTCATCTGTAAAAGTAATGAAATATTTCTATCCTCCTCTGGCACTAACTGTCATCGATCCACAAACATCAGTATGTATTAGACTTAGAAGTTTTGTAGCTCATTCACCTTTTCCAGTAAAAGGTGACTTGGTCATTTTACCAAGTAAACAGGATTCACAAGTTGGCAGTGATTCAGAATCACTGATCTCGAGGAGTCCATCTCCTCGCATCTTGTTTATCCTATTTTGGTTAATATGACCTAGCCTACAGTGCCAAAGATACAAATCGTTGACATTATCTAATCTTGGGCATTTGCAAGAAGTGTACATTACACTAACAGGCCTTGATAGTACATATATGCCATATTTAATCTAGCTTTCATTATAACAGAGTTATTCAAAATAACATTGCAAAAATCTCCTTTTATTGATAGTTCAAAACCATAATTGGCCAAAAGGCCTATAGAGATTATGCTCATAATGAAACTAGGACAATAGTGACAGTCGACTAGTTCGACAGTACAAGACTCAAAGACAAGACGCAAGACTCCGACCGCCAGTACTGGAACACGATTTCCATTCCCGACGCTCAGAAACTGTTCTCCATCTTCAAATCTTCTGCTAACTTGAAGTCCCTGTAATGAATTACAAACGTGAATTGGACTACTAGTATCCAATACCCAGTTAGCAGTATCAATAATTGAGTAATTATAAGGTTTTTTCATATAAATACCTTGTTCAGCAGACTTCTGCTTCCTCGGCCTGTTCGGATCAAGGGACACAATATAAAGAGGATAGTTACTCTTCCAGTGTCCCTTCTTCTTGTAGTAGAAACACTCTGCAGAAGATTGATCAGCCTTATACTTCCTGGTCTGACTAGGGCCAGGAGCATTCTGCACCTTCTTTCCCTTTTTATTCATTTTCTTCTTCCCTTTGTTAAAGGGACGACGACCTCTACTTCCTCCCACTAAATTCACCATCCCCTTATTCAGTTAGTGGTCTTTCTCGAAAGTCTGCAGCAACCCGAAAAGACCATGGTAGTTGACTGCAGGCTTGTTCATTCTATAATGATCAAGAAAGTCAAGATAGGAGGAGGGAAGAGAATTCAGGATCGCATCCTTGCCGAGCTGCTCGTGCAAGGGGCATCCGAGTTTGCCCAACTTTTCAATTAGCTCGATCATGTACAATACATGATCAGTGACTGAACCACCATTCGGCATCTTGGAGTTGTAGATGGCACAAGACACTTTGTACCGTTCTACATCATCCGGGGTGTCGAAGGATTTCTTCAACTTTTGAAGGATTTCATCAGGTTGGGCCTCCTCGAATTTGCGACTGAACTCGTCGTTCATCGTCGCTAACATAATGCAATGGACAGTAGTCCGATCAGAGACCCACTCAGATAAGTGTCTCTGACCGCACTTCGTGCATTAGCAGGAGGGATTTCAGGTGCCAGATCCGTTATCATATAGAGGATCCGTTCATGCTCCAGAACGATTCTCAATCTTCGATACCAACTATCAAAGTTGTGACCCTTTAAATTCTCGTTATCGAGAAGTGATCGAAGTGATAAATTAGAAGACATCTGAAAAGAAAATAAGACCAAATAAGTGTATGAATTAATAATTTAACCAAAAGACTTGGACTTTAGTCTAAAGGTTTCTCCCACTAATTTTTCATATTGGTAGCCTCTAACTCCAATCCATGAAAACAGTTTTTCAAGTGGGTACTGAAATCCAATAGGCCACGCATGAGCCCGACTTTGGCTAGCTCACCCATACGAGCCTAAAGGTAGGTTCGTAAACCAATTGTTTCCCTAAATAATTTTCAGTACTTCATTTTGCCCCAGAGAACACCACAATCAGCCTTGGGGCCTCCTATTGCGGGTCTCTGGTTAGGTCCAACCATTAAAATGACAAATCCAATGCTTCTAGCTAACTAAAGACCAAGCCCGACTTTGGCCGGCCCACCTGGTCCCGTTAAGGAGGTTGCACTGAACCATCATCGATCAGATAGAAATTCCAGTCACCGGATGTACACCCATTCTTTGGAACTGCCGATGCACACCAAGCTAGTGGACACATTTCTATCCAACTTAATGGGAGGCTAAGACATTGTCAACTCCTTGACTTAGTCTTTTTAAGGACCTAATAATTTTAGAGGATTTTTAATTATGACAGAAGAAAAGACAAGGACATGGATCATCCTCCCACTGAATCAATCAGATTTCAGGAGGATTGAAATAAATCAACAAATGATCCATGGGCACCTATAGATCAGTCAGACCGATTAACCTGGGTGACATGGGTTAACTAGAGTCATTGAGCTTTTCCAATCAGTTCTGGTCGACTCGACTAGCCAGGTAGGTGAGATCATGGGTGAGTATCCACCATTAACCATCTTTCCTAGACACCAACCAAGTTGGCCAGGAAAGAGATAGCCTCATACAACCATGATCACAATGCCAAACCTACCTCGACACCAGTCAGTTTACTGAGCCACTAATTGGATCCATTTTAGATGAACGGATCAGCTAATATAACTATTAGATAGTTCTAAAGAAGGGCCTTAAACAATTTTTGTTTAATCTTCTTGTTATCCGGTTCAACTAAACTTAAGTCTATCCCAGTAATGGACCCAACTAGTCAGCTAACCAAATATAACCCAAAATGGCTTATGCAAGTGTTTTAGATTTCATAAACCTAAAAGATTTTAATAAGCCAAAGATTTAATTAAAATAATTTTTTAATTAAGTCACAATGTAAAACATTTTTATATAACCATATCATGCATCAAGATACAATATTTTACAAATATTTCATATCCTATAGTAAACATGCCCAAAACCATGTATCATCAAATTAAAACATTTTTAATTTTAATATTCCTTAAGGATCCTTCTGAAGACGCCAACACAGACGATCTGCATTGTGTCAAAAGCACACGGTCATGGTGAAGGTCTCAACTAGGTTCCAAAAAGAAATTAAATACATCAGTAGATTAAACCAATTTTAATCTACAAACATGCAAACATAAATAGATTACACATGCAACCTTGCTCTGATACCACTAAAAGAAAAAGGGTGTAGGTGGTTTGACATGATCCTACGCTAGGCATACAAATAGCTATGAGAGCAGAATGGATTTTAAAACAATTTTTAAAAATCACGCAGCGGAAAACTGCTCCGCCCAGAACCTAATCTATTTAAGTTGCATGTATTAAAATAGGCATGTAACAAGGCATATAATATTTGTAAAATATATTAACAAATAGATCTAATTATGCATGATTTAAATAAAATATTTCCATACCTTTATTCCACCTGGAATAGCCCTGGAATAAAGCTGGAATAGGCTGGAATAGCAGGGATAAATCTATTCTAGTCTTCTTCCTCCTTGGACGTTGAATACTCTGTTTTTGGACTTTGAAAACAGTGACCAAACGGGGACTTCCGGACCTCAGTTTCCTCTCGAATCGAAGCAGCGACAAGGTTATCGATTCTTCTTTGATTTTCAACAAAAATATGCAAGGAAAAGTTAGCTAAATTGGGTATACAAATCACCCAAAACCTTGCTACCAGAATTTCTATTGCAGAAAAACCAGCAGCCTTCTTCGTTGCATTTGGAGCTGCAGCAACGAATCCGGCTCGACCCTCTTGCTCCCAGGAGTAAAGGGATACTCCCTCTAGAGGGGAGACACGCTCGGGGCTCTCAGATCCACCCTCACGCGTGGTGCTAGCCGCTGGAAGGAGTTTCGGTCATGGTAAGTAGCAGCAACACAGGTTTGCTGCAGAGGTTGAATGAGCACTACAATCAACAGGGAAAAGGGCTTTATTTCTCTCCCTAAAACACACCAAATCCCAGCCCTACTAGCACTCAGTGGAAGCAAGGATAAAGCTCTCAAACGGGAAGAATTTTTCAACCTCTCAATGGGAAAAGACAACGCCCAGAAATCCCTTGGATTTTTCACTGTTCCCTGAAACAGAGGAGGGCTTTGGTTTAAATAGAATAGCAGGGGGAGGGAGTTGGAGTGGCTGGGAAGATGAAGAGCTAGAGGCTGCGTTACACCCATTAAATCAACCATAAAACAGGGATTAAACAGCAGCGGGTGGAGGAGAGGAAGGGACGGCCAGCACTCGGTCGAATGGTCTTCTTGGTTGTTTGGCCTCATGGGATGCTAGGAGTCCAACCAGCAACGTGTAAACATTTACATGGTGAAAATGGTTCAAAAGAAACTGGTCCAAACAAATTTGTTCAAACCCATTTAAACCCCACGGTGGTTCAATCCAATTGAACCGGTCCGAGCCCAATTAAATTGGTCTAAGCGATTACAATTGGTTCATAACCAATTGGAGGCCGAAATGAGCTCCGAATCAGTTTAAAACTGATTCAGAAAAACCTGGCGCAGTCCTGGTCAGCCCGGAACAATTTTCGATTGACACAGACAAGGGCAAGACTAAGAAAAGAGTGCTAAAAAATTACTGTGACCTTAAAACCGAGATGATTCCCAATCATAATCGTTATCCAGATCAGAGAGTAATCCTCTGTGGCGTGTGACCTCATAGGTTCGAACCTAAACGGTAGCACTTGAACAATTCTAGTACCAGCACAAGAAACCATCTAGCAATGGGTTCCGGCGTCCGGATAGGTCGAAGATGCGAGAGCAATCTATCAAACCTCTGGCATATGGTTACCGTATAATTCATCCCTTTGACCTCCAATGCTCAGGATGACTGAGATTGGGCTGCCAACCCAGACAGAGTCAGTCCACTACATGTCTCAACCTCGCAAGCCCAGTGACTCTTCACTAGGGCTACCCCAACCAAGGATTTGCTAAATTGAGATACTGCGAGACATTCAATCCAAACAGTTTGGACTGGTCAATTATATCTTGGTCCATCACTGCTCCACAAGTACTTGCCTGTACCCAGAAATCTTCCGTCATCGAATTAAAAATCCAGGTAGTCCAGCACCAAAGCACAGGGGGTTTCTTGCAAGCTACCATGATGACCTCAGGTCGGAGGGACACATATACCCATATCCAATCGTGAGTATCCCTTTGGCAGAAAGGGGCTGCATGGAGTCACGTTCAATGAGATATCACATATCCCACTTGTAGATCACATCAGTGTCACCACACTCATTTGGTCAAGAGGACAACTAAACGATGTGAACTACAACAACCTATACTTGATATATTGCCGTCCAGTATAATATATCCTTTGGTTGTAAACAGGGTTTAAGGACCACTCGATACATCCTCTCTGTATCGAAGTCAGTGTAGTCCTAAGGACTTCATCACATGGAAAGAGCTCATTTCAGGGAAATACAATATGTGATGAGCTGCCAAAAATAATATTTTATTAATTCATAAAGTGAATACAATACTGAGCACAACCGCCTTCAACCCAGGCGATTGGCTTTGGGACACAATTCCCAACACATTCTATAATGATCGAGAAAATCAAGATAGGAGGAGGGAAGAGAATTCAGGATCGCATCCTTGCCAAGCTGCTCGTGCAAGGGGCATCCGAGTTTGCCCAACTTTTCAATCAGCTCAATCATGTACAATACATGTTCAGTGACTGAACCACCATTCGGCATCTTGGAATTGTAGATAACACAAGACACTTTGTACCGTTCTACATCATCTAGGGTGCCGAAGGATTCCTTCAACTTTTGAAGGATTTCATCAGGTTGGGCCTCCTCGAATTTGCGACTGAACTCATCATTCATCGTCGCTAACATAATGCATCGGACAGTAGTCCGATCAGAGACCCACTTCAAATAAGCATCTCTAACCGCACTCCGTGCATTAGCGGGAGGGATTTCAGGTGTCGGATCCGTTATCACATAGAGGATCCGTTTATGCTCCAGAACGATTCTCAATCTTTGATACCAACTATCGAAGTTGTGACCCTTTAACTTCTCGTTATCGAGAAGTGACCTTAGCGATAAATTGGAAGACATCTGAAAAGAAAATAAGACCTAATTAGTGTATGAATTAATAATTTAACCAAAAGACTTGGACTTTAGTCTAAAGGTTTCTTCCACTAATTTTTCAGATTGGTAGCCTCTAACTCCAATCCGTGAAGACAGTTTTTCAAGTGGGTACTAAAATCCAATAGGCCATGCATGAGCCCGACTTTGGCCATCTCACCCATATGAGCCTAAAGGTAGGTTCGTAAACCAATTGTTTCCCTAAACAATTTTCAGTACTTCATTTTGCCCCAGAGAACACCACAATCAGCTTTGGGGCCTCCTATTGCGGGTCTCTGGTTAGGTCCAACCATTAAAATGACAAATCCAATGCTTCCAGCTAACTAAAGACCAAGCCCGACTTTGGTCGGCCCACCTGGTCCCGTTAAGGAGGTTGCACTGAACCATCATCGATCAGATAGAAATTCCAGTCGCCGGATGTACACCCATTCTTTGGAACTGCCGATGCACACCAAGCTAGTGGACACATTTCTATCCAACTTAATGGGAGGCTAAGACATTGTCAACTCCTTGACTTAGTCTTTTTAAGGACCTAATAATTTTAGAGGATTTTTAATTATGACAGAAGAAAAGATAAGGACATGGATCATCCTCCCACTGAATCAATCAGATTTCAGGAGGGTTGAAATAAATCAACAAACGATCCATGGGCACCTATAGATCAGTCAGACCAATCAACCTGGGTGACATGGGTTAACTCGAGTCATTGAGCTTTTTCAATCAGTTCTGGTCGACTCGACTAGCCAGGTAGGTGAGATCATGGGTGAGTATCCGCCATTAACCATCTTTCCTAGACACCAACCAAGTTGGCCAGGAAAGAGGTAGCCTCATACAATCATGATCATAATGCCAAACCTACCTTGACACCAGTCGATTTACCAGACTCGATCAGACTAGCCTAAAGACTCGGGCATCCACTGAGCCACTAATTAGATCCATTTTAGATGAACGAATCAACTAATCTAACAACTAGATAGTTCTAAAGAAGGGCCTTAAACAACTTTTGTTTAATCTTCTTGTAATTCGGTTCAACTAAACTTAGGTCTAACCCAGTTATGGACCCAACTAGTCAGCTAACCCAATTAACCCAAAATGGCTTATGCAAATTTGATTAGATTTCATAAATCTAAAAAAAAAAATAATTAATAAGCCAAACTCTTAATTAAGATAATTTTTAATTAAGTCTCTATGTAAAATAATTTTACATAACTAAAAAATCATGCATCAAGACATTTTACAAATAATTTATATTCATATAAAACATGCCTAAAACATGTATCACCAAATTAAAATAATTTTTAATTTTAAAATTCTTTAAGGATCCTTCTGAAGAGGCCAACACAGACGATCCGCATCGTGTCAAAGACACACGGTCATGGTGAAGGTCTCAACTAGGTTCCAAAAAGAAATCAGGATACATTTTTTAGATTAAACTAATTTTAATCTATTAAACATGCATACTAGATTAGATTACACATGCAACCTGGCTCTGATACCACTGAAAGAAAATGATGCAGGTGGTTTGACATGATCCTATACTAGGCATGCAAACAGCTGCGGGAGCAGAATGGATTTTAAAAACTTTTTTTAAAAATCCGTGCAACGAAAATCTACTCCGCCCAGAAACTAATCTAATTCTAGTTGCAAATAGGCATGTATGATGATATAAAATATTTGCAAAATATTTGAATTAAAAATTCTATTCATGCATGATTAAAAAATAATTTTTTTTTCATACCTTATTCCGGCTGGAATAACTCTGGGATAAAGCTGGAATAGGCTTGAATAGCTGGAATAAAACTATTCCAGCCTTCTTCTTCCTTGGGCTGACAACAAACTCTATTTTTGGCTTCAAAAACGGCATCGGAACACCACCTTCCGGACCTCCATTTGCTTCCAAATTTCAGCAGTGGCAACTTGGACAAGAGGTCTTCGATCTCTAATCGAAAACTGCAAGAAAATGTTAGCCAAAAATTATAGAAATCCACCAAAGTCTGCTACAAGATTTTTTGCAGCAGAACTGGGCAGCAAGCTTTACCCTTTGTTTAGGAGCAGCTGGAGCGATCCCGGCATGCGTGGTTTGCTCCCATGAGTAGAAGTATACTCCCTCTAAAGGGGAGATTCGCCGGGGGCTCTCCGATCCCTCTCCACACGCGGTGCTAGCCGCTGGAAGATGATACATGGTCATAGTGGACTGCAGCAATACTCCTTTGCTGCAATGCAGGTTTGAGCACAATATAGAAGAAGGAATTAGCCCTTGTTCCTCTCTCTCACACACCCCAAAACCCAACTTCAAGTGCACTCTAAATGGGAGAATGGATCAAGCCTCAAAGCCTCTCAAACGGAAGAACACTTGGGGTATTCTTTCTCTTCTCACGGTGAAAGAACTAGGAAAACAGCCATTATGAAAATAGGGCACTTGCTGGGTTTAAATAAGGCAATAATGAGGAAGAGGAATAGGCTGGGAAATGAAGAGGTCTCGGCTGCATTACACCCATTAAACCAGGTAGTAAAATGAGAGTAAAGATGACGGGTGGAGGGAGGAGAAAAGGCGCCCATTGGCCTTCAATTGGTGGGATGCTTGGTCTTCAATTGGTCTCTTCGTTTCTTCCAGCAACGTGTAAACGAAACCATTTACATGGTGAAATAAAACGCCGGTTCAAAACCGGTTCAAGCAAAAAAGGTTCAATCCCATTAAAAACCAACGGTGGTTCAATCCAATTGAACCGATCCAAGCCTAAAAAATTGGTTCAATTGGTTCACAACCAATTGGAGGTCGAAACAAACTTTGAATCAGTTCAAAACTGAGTCAGAAAAATCCTGGTGGAGTCCTGGTCAGCCTGGAACAATTTTCGGTTGACACAGACAAGGGCAAGAAGGGGAAAAGAGTGCTAAAAAATAAATACCGTGACCATAAAACCGAGACGATTCCTAATCGTAATCGATATCTGGATTAGAGAGTAATCCTCTATGGTGAGTGACCTCATAGGTTCGAACCTAAACGGTAGCACTAGAACAATTCTAGTACCAGCACAGGAAACCATCTAGCAATGGGTCCCGGCATCCGGATAGGTCGAAGATGCGGGAGCAAACTATCGAACCTCTGGCATATGGTTACCGTATAATTCATCCCTTTGACCTCTAATGCTCAGGATGACTGAGATTGGGCTGCCAACCCAGACAGAGTTAGTCCACTTCGTGTCTCAACCTCGCAAGCCCAGTGACTCTTCACTAGGACTACCCCGACCAAGGATTTGCTAAATTAAGATACTGCGAGACATTTAATCCAAACTGTTTAGATAGGTCAATTCCATCTTGGTCCATCACTGCTCCACAAGTACTTGCCTGTACCCAGAAACCTTCCATCACCTGATTAAAAATCCGGGTAGTCCGGCACCAAAGCACAGGGAGTTGCTTGCAAGCTACCGTGATGACCTCAAGTCAGAGGGACACATATACCCATATCCAATCATGAGTATCCCTTTGGCAGAAAGGGGCTGCACGGAGTCACGTTCAATAAGATATCACATATCCCACTTGCAGATCACATCAGTGTCACCACACTCATTTGGTCAAGAGGACAACCAAACGATATGAACTACAACAACCTATACTTGATATATTGCAGTCCAGTATAATATATCCTTTGGTTGTGAACAGGGTTTAAGGACTACTCGATACATCCTCTCTGTATCGAAGTCAGTGTAGTCCTAAGGACTTCATCACATGGAAAGAGTTCATTTCGAGGAAATATAAAATGTGATGAGCTGCCAAAAAATATATTTTATTAATTCAAAGAAAGAGTACAATACTGAGCTCAACCGCCTACAACCAGGCGATTGGCTTTGTGACACAATTCCCAACACACACATTAGAAAATTGACCTAAGAAGTCAATTGGTATTTCATTAGGGTCATGGGATCATAATTGGTTAGCTAGATTACACACTAGCATGTGTAGGCTAACCTAACTCCTAACTGAATTGAATTGGGTCCAAATGGTTGCTTAATGGGCTAACCAATTTGAGGGAATCCTAGATTGAGTTAAGTCCAAAGTGGGGCAGCAATTATCTAGTTTTATCTAGATTTAATCAGCCTTTATCTATTTATTTGAAGAGTCTTAAGTTGTAAGGACTCTTGGCGCCAATTTGGTTTTTATGCTAAAATAAATGGGGCGCAGAAAGGACCTAGAGTCCTTCTGCTTTGGGGAATTGTTTCTAGATGAAACAAAGCATCCCTAACTTTATCCCATGTCCTAATGTCATGGCTTATTACTGGTTCAAACAAAGCTTGGGCGGTGAAGAAACATTGGCGCGCACTTGAAGGGTTGCGTCCCTTCATGATAACTGCAACATTTAAAATCCATGAGTCTTTCTCATTGAAGTAACTTGACTCTTGGATAAGCCACTTCATTTCCCATGCCATCTGAGAAGTCTATCAGCTGATTAAGTGCCACATGGCATGAGGAGAAAAGGCATTTGGCACAGGAAGGGTCATGGCTTTTGGTGCAGGAAAAGTCATGATGTTTCAAGATAAGACTCCTTCTTTATGAAGGGTCTTATTTGATCTGTTGATTGATAGATCAAAGGCTGATGAAGAGCCATAATTGGTGCCTCCCCATCTCCTATAAATAGCCTTCAGTGTTTAGGCTGAAAGAATGAATATGAATATGATTCCTTTCTTTCTTACACTTACACTCTGTCACACTATCCTTGTCTCCTCCTTCCCTTGTTAGATCTTAGGTCTTGTCTTAAAACAAGTCCACCATTTTAAGACAAGGGTTTAGGAAGAGATTTAGGAAGTGATAAAGAGAGTGAAGAGAGGTTTTGGAGAGGGCTCAGAGTGATCTACTAGAGGGCAATGGTCTGAGCAAGGAAGGAGAGGCTGCCAAAGGAAGAAAGGCCAAAGTGAATAGTCCCAGTGGTCTAAGCAACCTACTAAGGGGTGCTTCCAAGGATCAATTCTTTTGTGGATAACCTCTAGAGGGCAAGCACTTGTGTGCCTAGTGCAAAGAAAAAGGAATTAGCATTCCAGGTTGTTGCCACCTAGATTGGCAAGGCCCGTAGCTCCGGTGCATCGCCACCATGTCGGGTGCCTCCTTCTCACCCGAGAGTGCTCCCTCCTCCTTGGGGGTCGGTCCTTCAGCCCGCTCAGCCTGCAAAATAGAGGAGACCCGGGCCTGGGATTCTAATAAGGATACTTCGATGATCAAGTTAGTGGGATGATCGAGGGGAATAGAACCTCTAAGATGGAGAGCTTTGGGGACTCCCTCGCCCCAGGGGGTGACATGATAAAGATATTCTAATAATATATAGAATAAGATGATAATGCCTAAGCGGCGAAAAGAAGGAATAGAGAGCAAGGAGTAACGAGGTTCTCTAACCGGTCCCTTGGCCATTGAGCTTTCGGTGGCCTACTTGCTTATCTCTCCCTGCTCTTGCATCTACCTCTTACCTTTCTTACCTTACAGCTTGCACGATGACCCTGTCCTAGGGCTGCGTCGCAGTGCCCTCTTGCGGTGTGTTCTCTGAAGGGGCTCACCACTACTCGTGGCTTCTCCTTCTTTCCTCCCCCCTCTCAGAATGGTCCTTCCGGAGGAGGAGGCGATCCCTGGGCCTCTTGGAGCCTCTTCTTCTCTCTTGGACTGGTCCTCCTTCCAGCCTTTGGCAAGCTCTTCGGAGAGCTCTCATGAGAGCTCTCTGGAGAACCCTCTCCTCCAAAACTCCTCCCCCCTATTTCTTTTTTCCCTCGGAGGTTCCCCCCCATTGGGGTGTTGTTTTTTGCTTCCCCCCCGGGGGTCGGTGCTATGCTAATGAGCCCCAAGCCATCGCGAGAAGTTTCCACTCCCAAAGGGACCTCCCAAGCATTGCAGGGCCTATAACTTTGGCAGGATTCTCCTTTTGGGGGAACTCTAGGCCTCGCACCGCGTGGGTCGACGTCCTTCGGCTATATGGTAGTCGACATGGCGGCACGCTACGGGACCCTGGGTCTGACGGGGCTTACCTCGTGCAAAGCATGCGGATGGCATGCTATAGAACTGGCATTATTGGTAGGACATGTGCCACCTTCCGGAGGTTGCAGGTGGATAGAGACATCCATGCTGCAGTTTGAATTCTTATGATCTTTCCCTCCTTCACCACTAGCGAGAATTTTGGCCTTCGTATGGCAGGGAAGGACCTCCCGAGGAGGTTCGCCTTTGACAGCATGAGCTCGACCCCAGTCGGGAGCTGAGCTCAAACAAAGGGCTCACCCCGTGAGCTCGACCTCAGCTGGGAGCTAGCCTCGGATGGAAGGCTCACTTCGATTGTATGAGCACGATCCTAGCTAGGAGCTAACCTCAAACAGAGGGCTCGCCCCACGAGCCTAACCCCAACTAGGAGCTGACCTAGGTACAAGGGCTCGCTTCATGATCTTGACCTCAGTTGGGAGCTAACCTCGACAGGGGGGCTCGCAGACCCTGGCTGGGAGCTGACCTCGGTATTTCATCGAGGGTTGCATCCAGGTGGCATTCCCCACCCATGCGGCTATTGGCTAGCGGCTGTGTAGGCTTCACGTCAACAAATGTTGCCATATGATGGGGATGGGGGTCAAGATCAAGGGAGGATCGTCGGCGAGCTGGGAAGTCACCGATGATTAGGGTACCCTAAATTTTATATATATATATATTTGTAGGGAGGTGGTGAAGAAAAAATAGAGATGGAAGGTAGGAAAAATCTGGACTCTCATGGACTTTGGGACTCACACTCACAAAGAGACCTCTCACCTCTAGGGCATCTCACCCATCTGACTATATGTAGCCAGGGCATCCCACCCATCTCACTACATGCGGAGCCTAGGGCATCCCACCCAAATCGCTACCTAGGGCCATGAAGGAAAATCTCTAGGACCATAGAGGGGACTCGATGGGGAAGGGGATTATTAAGGCCTCACATCCCTCGATGCTTGAAAGCAAAGGCATAGGGTCTCACACCCCTCGATGCCCGAAGGCAAAGGCAAGACGGGCCTCATGCCCACTCCTTTATAGAGGTAGAATGAAGAATCACTCTTCCTTAAAAGCTCATCTTCATTAACCAATTATTTACAAAGGAATGAGGATCATATTTATAGATCTTTCCAACCCTTATTTGAATTTGAATACAAGATAGAAAGATTATGATGGTTCAAATTCAAGTACAAGATAAGGTCTATCCATACTAGATAACTCAATCCTAACCAAACTAATCCTAAATCAAATTTCAAAATAATTGATAAAAATAAATTCTACACTAATTTATTCTGGATATGCATCAAAATTCATGCTGCTCCAGGATTCATGTTACTCCGAGATTTGTGCAAGCCGATGTCTCCATCATTTTCTTGAGGTGGGGAGAACTCGACTCCATCGAGTCAGGCTTAGATTCCAGCTCAGCTAGCCATGAGATTTTTTTTTAACTATTCTGCTTTGAGAATCATGCACTTTGAAGAGTGTGCAACATTAAGGATCATGTAATTTGAGGAGTGTGCAGATTTGAAGATTATGTGCTTTGAAATTGGTACAGCTTTGAACTCTATTCGACTTTGAAACTCGTGTAACTTTGAGAACTGTGCAGTTTGAAGTCGGTAGTAGGAACGTGAATTGCCTTCATGTTCGTGCATTGCTTCTTCTTCTCCATGGATGGGGGAAGGGCAGAACGGGGGGAAGGGGCTTCCAGCAGGCTTCATCCACGATGGTGCTGGGCGAAGATGGTGAAATGGATGGGTCGATGGCCAGTTGGAGGCTTGGCCATAGTGGATCCAGGGTGATGGGGTTCCAAATGGCGTCAGTGATGCAAGGCGGTGGTCGTCTGATTATCTGGACAGGGGGGAAGGTAGTGGCATAGGCGACTATGGAGGCTCTGATCTGAGGAGCTTTGGCTGCAGAGGAAGAAGACGACTAGCACGTGGTGGAGGGGATGGTTGCGAGCTCGGCTTGGGACCCAGGGCTAGGGGGTTCCGGTTGCTGTGGATTTGTGCATAAGGAGATCGATGACTGCTGGCAGCGATTAGGTGAGTCCAGTGGATGGCTCGAGCAGGGATGGACGATGATGGTCAGAGGAGTGAGGCGATGATGGTTCCGGTCTGGATGATCGGTGTTCGCAGTAGCTGGGGCATCGACAGGAGATGAATAGAGGTGTCGAGGTGTCCGGGGGTGACGGAGTCGGTGTGGCAGCTTCTTCTTCCCCGTTCGGTGACTGGGATTGGGGTTAGGGTTGTGATTGCGGTTGGGGCTGGGGAGGGGGATGTTGGAGCATGGTGGGATTTGGGGCAAGGTGGGGGTTCTGGGGTGATTCGGGTAGTTTAGGAAGAAGATGATGGGAATGAGATCGGAATAGTGGAGCAATAAGGTCAGGATAGTGGGAATAATGAGAATAGGGAAAAAAGAGGGAAAGATATAGAATATCCTAAACCTCTAGCTTTGATACAAATTTTGATGCAGGACGTTCTTGAGAAATATGACATGAAGGACCAAAGTAATTGAGCTAATTAAAACTCTAAACATATGATCTGATTTCAGTCATGATGGGGTCATTTAGATGTACTAAAGAAGACTAAGCTAGAAGGCGTATGTATCCCGCGGTGCAAATCTAAGTTGAATAATAAAGCAAGGACCTTCATGGCTAAATGAACCATCTAATTAGGACTATACCCTATTCATAATTTCAGACCATAAGATGGAAGGATAGGGCTTGAGTACCAATAATGAGCTTCCAATGACTTTGCTCTAGGATCACTACTACAACCCTCAAGATTGGCGACTGACTGATCAAGCTAAACCATTCCTGGAAGTAGAGGTTCTTGCTACTGAGTTGAAGGCAAGGAGGACTTCACCCTGGACTGGATAGTCCTTAGGATCTTGCAAGAATATCCATTAGTGGCATGGAGAAGATGGAAAGTATTATAAGGAAAACATAATGGAGAAGATGGAGTAGAAAGTTTATGGTGATTGAGGTGGAAGAGGGTCGGCACCTTTGGAAGTTGTGGTTGGCATCCATGGAAGGGGAATCTTGGCCGAAATTTGGTGATTAAGGAACTTGGTTGAGCCTCACACTCACTCCCTCACAGAGGTCATTTGCAAACACAAATGGAAGATAAGAAACTCGAGACTTTTTTATTCATTCCAGCATAATACTTTACAAGGGGACTTGGAGAGGTATTTATAGACCTCCCAAGCATTTTGAAATTTTTGTTTTCTTGGAGGAAAATATGGGAAAGCAAGATACAAGGAGTGGCTTTAACCATGATGAGTCTAGGAGGTTGCTTGATCCATGGAGAATTTGGTGGCTGCCCCTTTTGAATTTGAAATGTAGCTTGATTCAAGGAGAATTTAGTGGTCGCCCCATTTGAATTTGAAGTGTTCCTCCCTCCCAATCTAGGTGGTGTAGAGGGTGATGTGGCAATGACATGGCAGGCTTAGTTGGCATGGAGATTAGGTGGCAAATGGGGCCCATCTTCTTGGATAAGGCACCTTAGTGAAGCGGCTTTAATCAAAGCTCCATTGCATTCATTGGCTTACATGTAATGTGCCCTTGACTTGACTTGGAAGATTTATATGATGTGGCTTCGCTCCATCCATTGGTCCAATTATGTGCTCCCTTGGTTGGACTTGACTCATGCTCTTTATGAAAATTACAACTCAACTTGGACTTGAATAAAATTTCACTTAAGACTTCAAGACTCAAGACTAGGAACAAGACTCAAGACTTAACAAGACTTTGGGCTCATGACTCATGACTCAAGACTCGAGACTTAAGACTTAACAAGACTTTAGGACTCATGACTCAAGACTCACGACTTCAATTTAAAAAGACTGAAACTCAATCTGCAATCCATAAAGAATTGGTGTTGACTGGTTTAATTGAAGCCTTCTTTTAATCTTGGTGTCCGCACAAAATTGGTATCAGAGCATGGTTGCATGAGTAGCATATTCATGGTAACAAGTATGTTTCTCTTTAAGTACTTAGATTGGGTACTTCACTTGGGCTATCCGGTCATAGGAGAGAAGTAGGGCTGCAAGACCCTCTGTTCCTATTCAATGGGGTCTCCTATGGCATGTAGGGGTGCCATTGTGATTTGACCCACGAAGAAGAAAACAAAGAGAAAACTCATTTAGGACTTAGTTTCTCCATCACTTAATTCCAGTATATGGTCTGTTAATTTAATTATTTTTGTATTTAAAAAACTTAGAAAATCTTGATTCTTGTTTTGTTGGATTCATCACAATTGATAATATTTTTTAGAATTTTCTCCTGATTTATTTCGGTCTATAGTGATGCGGGACTAATATGCATGCAATTCTTTTTGTATGTTTTATATGTGGGGTTAGGTGATTAATTTCTAAATTTCAAATCAAAATTAGTTGTAGGGAATTTTGTATGAATTTTTGAAGCCAAGCATACAGATTAGAACCTAGAAAAGTACTAAAGAATGATCGCCAGGGCTGAGAAGCCTCGGTTAGGACAAGTTCTACATTATAAAGACTGGAGGTAGAGGGGGTGTACCTGACAATGTCTAAAGCACCCGGTGAAGATCACAGTGAAGGGGTCTCTCGTTCCTCGATGGATACGGCCTGGAAAACCGAGCCAAAGACCCGCGGATACCCGACTTTCTACTCGGTGGTCCAATTGAGGCTTGGCTGGAGTCTTGGATTCGTAGGAACTCGGGGACCTGCAAACGACCTGTCATAGGTTAGAAAACTCAGAGGAGATCAAGAAAATAAAGGAAAATAGCAAAGAGAAGAAAGTTTTGGAGGGGGCTGGAAGGATAGTTGGCAGCAGGAAGATGGTTGCAAACACCAGGAAGAAGAACTCTCAAACCCCTTTATGCACACAGCAGGGTAATCACACAAAGTAATATAAGAACTCAAGGTTTATTTCATATCAAAATCAATCTTCATACAAGAGGCTAGGGTCCTTTAAATAGACCCTTAACCTTGGGCTCCAAGTAAGGGCACATTAGTCTTTACATAAGAATCCTTTTCCCTCTTAAAACCTAGCTAGAAAATAAGGAAACATTAGATAGAAAAATCCCTAAAAGTTCTCTTGACTTGGCCAACACTCCAAGGATGCCTAAGGGGGCGTGTTGGGCTTCTAAGAGCAGAAAGGGGCCGGCCCAAAGGGGCTTGGGTGCATGGGCTTGGGCCTTTGAAAGCTGGGGTGGCCTGGTAGCCAGGTAGCAGGAATATTCCCTCGTATCTTGCTTCTTAGGGGCTTGGGCTTGGCGCCTGGGCTTGATTCCTTTGGGCTAGGATGTAGATGGACCTTTGGAATCATGGATGCCCTGGTCTATGAATATACTTTGGCATCTGGAAGGGAATTTGGGCATCTGAAGGGCATCTACAAGGAATCAGGGTTTTCTGAATTTTCTTCCTGGAGTCTTTAAATCTTCAAGCTGGGTTGGACTTGGGCTATACTTCCATGTCTTCATTCTGGTTAGACTTGGCCTTCACTTGTATGATGTGGTCTTGAGTCTTCGATATGCTTGGACAGGACTGAAAAAAATAAAATTAACTCGACATGAGCTGACTAATACTGAACTAAACTAGCTCAACATGAGCTGACTAATTACATGACTCAAATAAAAACAACTCAGCTAGACTAAGCTTTATTACAGTGGACTCAAATGTCAATTAAGTGATCCACAGAAGGTTGAGAAGCATCTGCCTTATTCTGTTGCCTTTGGTGTCTGCACCAATTCTCCCGGGGTGGGAGGAACTAGACCCTGTCGAGTGAAGATCAGACTGGCTCACATATCTCTTGAGAATGTTTGGGTTAAGGTGTTGCAAGTCCTCTCGAGAAATCTACGAATCATCCGACTCTGGCCAGCCTTGCCATCGGACCAGGAAGCGTTGATAACCGTGACCCCGGGTCGTAATGGCTTGATCGTCCAGGATACGCTCAATCTGTTCTCCTCTCTCAGGCCAATTAATTGGTGGACACTCTGGGTAAGGATCACTCATAATAGGAGGGGATAGGTCCAAAGGCCTCACTTGGTATCACTGCCGGGTCCCTATACTCAACCAGGTCTGTAATATTGAAGGTAGAACTAATGCCCAAATCCGAAGACAAGTCTAACACCTAGGCATTTGATCCAACCTTCTCTATCATTTGAAAATGTCCGGCTCTATGAGCATGAAGCTTCTTTTAGGCCTAAGCCTAACCAAGATAGAATCCACTACATCAAATTCTTTGACCCTTTTTCAGGAATTAGCCAGTTATTTTATGATTAGTGCGGGTGGTGAACATGCTAGGCACATGTAGACTCCTAATAAGATGATGCAAAGGACTCAAACCTACACCTAACAAACTTGACTAAAGAGGTTTATTAGGTCTTAACTACCACTTGGGCATGGGGGCATGAGTCGTGGTTGATGGATGACAAGCAGAAGAAAATTTCCTAGTAACTCCTAATAGGTGCTAGAGGGTCTGCCAAAAGTAGGTAGCAAATGGGATGGGCTCTATGGATCCTTGTAACCTAGTAACCTCAACAAAATGTAACCTAATAGTTCTAGACATATGAGAAGACTCAGAAAAGGGTAGGAAATAGGAAGTGGGTTCAGAATTAGTCTGGTAGGGTGGAGAAAAATATTCCGGGTTAGTTGGATAAAGTAGAATAAAAGAAGGCATGTCATGGACTAATCCTAGACTAATGAGGCTAACCTTAGGGGGTTGTGGTATATCTATGGGATCTACATAATGGAAGGATGGGTTATTAATCTCAAGGAAGAGGTCCTTAATGGGGACTATAGGAGGAGGCTCATCTTGAGGGTACTGATTCAAAGAGATTAGGTCCTTAATAAATTCTTCAGGTTCTTGTATTTTAGGACTAGACTCTATAATTTGGCTCTCCTCTATGGTTTCCTCAGGTAAGGCTCTAGCAGCAGTACCTAGGTTCTCTTCCTCTATTTGTTCTTCCACTATAGCTTTAGGTTGGATATGGTCATGGTCAACTAGCTCTGGGTTGGTTTCTACCTGGATATCTACTGGGTCAGCTAATTCTAGGTCTACTAAAGGTGTCTCCTCTTCTCCTTCATACTCATCCACTAGGCTCGCATTAGCTTCATACACTTCCGCATTAATGTAAGCCTTGTCAATCTCAGGAATGGTTGGAGAAGGTCGGCTAAGGAAAAATTGGCTAGGTCCTGGTGTCTGATTATGGACACCAATCCTAGTAGGTTCAGGTTGCCTAAGGGGTAGTGGCTTACTACTGGGCTCATATTTAGGGGTACTAATCCTATGAGGTTCAAGTTGACTAAGAAAAACCTGACTAGTACTAGATTGATACCTAGGGGTTATTGGCTCCCTAGGCTCATAGGACAAGGGTGCAAATCTATGGGTCACGGGATTATAAGATTTGGGGTCATAGGATTTGGGTTCAGCTCTATGGGTCTTGGGTCTACTGGACTCATGGGATATGGGTTCGTAGATTCTAGAGTCAGAGGACTTGGAGTCATAAGAGCTATAGATTGTGGGTATACTAGGCTTATAGGGAGGAACAGGATCTATCTTCCTGGTCTACAAAATCCTGATTGGGTCTTCTAGGACTAACCTTAGGGATTGGGTCATGACGATGGTCTCTCCTAGGTTCAGCCTCAAGGTATGGATCAGGGTTTGGGGTCCTCCTAGGTTCAATATCATAGTATGGGTCATGATAATGGGCTCTCCTAGGTTCAACCTCTCGGTAGGGATCAGGGTTTGGGGTCCTCCTAGGTTCAGTATTATAATATGGGTCATGACGATGGGCTCTCCTAGGTTCAACCTCTCGGTAGGGATCAAGGTTTGGGGTCATCCTAGGTTCAGTATCATAGTATGGGTCATGACGATGGGCTCTCCTAGGTTCAACCTCATAATAGGGATCAGGGTTTGGGGTCCTCCTAGGTTCAGTATCATAATAAGGGTCATGACGATGGGTTTTCCTAGGTTCAACCTCACGGTGGGGATCAGGGTTTGGGGTCCTCCTAGGTTCAGTATAATAATAAGGGTCATGGCGATAGTCTCTCCTAGGTTCAACCTCACGGTAGGGATCATGGTAAGGGGTTCTCCTAGGGTTGGGCTCCTTATATGGGTCAGAGTATTGGGTTCTCCTAGGATTTGACTCCTTATATGGGTCAGAGTAGTGGGTTCTCATAGGGTTGGGCTCTATGGTTTCACTAGGTTAAGTTGGGTTGAGGCTATTGGTCTGGGTCAACTGAGTCATTTGGGTAATTAACTGGGTAGTTATTTGTTTAGCCATCTGGGCCATGGATTGGGTTAGTTGCTCAATGAGTGCTTTAATCTGGGCTTCAAGGTTATCCATGGGTTCAGCCAAAAGTGGAGATGGTGAGTGATATGAAACCCCTGATCTAGTTCTCATGCAAGACTCGAACAAACCGACTATAGCTGACTAGACCTAGAGTCCAAACTAGATGCTCAATTAGGATGGCAAACTAGCCTATAGTAACCCTGTACTCAGCCAGGCAGGTGTAAGGGGAGTGTTAGGTCCCTGATTGCCAATCCTAGATACCAATCAGAGATTGGCCAGGTAGGCGAACCAGCACACAAGCCCTTCGGGATTGAATCCCTGAACCACCATTCTAGACAGTGAGCACAAGGCACATAGGTTAACTTGACACAGTGATCTAACACTAGCCCGGACCCGACCAGTTGGTGTCCCTAGCCCACTAGGGCAAATTAAGTCTAATCGATTTTAAGTTATGCTTAGGACCGAATGCAGGAGATGTGGTTTTGGGCTAAGGAGAGGTGATCAAATCCTCCCCCCATCTGACATAGTAAGAGTGCCCTTAAAGGTAGATTATACAATGATGGCAGGCAGATGATGCAAATTAGGGTTAGATGTTTTAGTAGCTTTTATATATGTAATTTTTTTTTTTTGGTATTTTCATAAATAGAAGAAAACTTGCAAATTATGGACTAATATGCAGAAAAATATACTAAAATTAAAAGATATGCAAAAGAGATACTAAACAAAACCCTAAACCTTCCAAAATTGTCTTGCTGAAAAATAGAGCCCAAAATTTGCAGGCAGTATTTCAGCTTGAAGAAAATTAACAGATCGAAATAAAATCTCCAAAAATTCTAAAAAATACTTTGATTTATGTTGAATTCAGCAAAATATATTTCACAATTTTTGGAGTTCAAGACATGGATAAATAACTAAATTAACAGAGTATATATGGACTAAAAAATTGCAGAAAACAAGCCCTAATCTAAGCTCTGATACCAAATGATGTGGGATTAATATGCTTGCAATTCTTTTTGTATATTTTATATGTGGGGTTAAGTGATTAATTCTTAAATTTCAGATCAAAATTAGTTGTAGAGAATATTGTATGAATTTCTAAAGCCAAGTATGCAGATTAGAACCTACAAAAGTACTAAAGAAGGATTGCCGGGGCTGAAAAGCCTTGGTTAAGGCAAGTTCTCCTACATTATAAAGACAGGAGGTATAGGGGGTGTACCTGATAATGTCTGAAGCTCCTGATGAAGATCACAGTGAAGGGATCTATCATTCCTCGATGGATGTGGCCTAGAAAATCGAGCCAAAGACCAGTGGATACCCGGCTTTCTGCTCGGTGGTCCGATTGAGGCTTGGCTGGAGTCGTTGTTTTCGTAAGAACTCGGGAACCTGCAAACGACCTGTCAGGGGTTAGAAAACTTAGAGAAGATCAAGAAAATAAAGGAAAATAGCAAAGGAAAGAAAGTTTTGGAGGGGGCCGGAAGGATGGTTGGCAATAGGAAGATGGTTGCAAATACCGAGAAGAAGAACTCTAAAACCCCTTTATGCACACAGCAGGGTAATCACACAAAGCAATATAAGAACTTAAGGTTTATTTCATATCAAAATCAATCTTCATACAAGAGGCTAGGGTCCTATAAATAGACCCTTAACCTTGGGCTCCAAGTAAGGGCACATTAGTCTTTACATAAGAAACCTTTTCCCTCTCAAACCCTAGCAGAAAATAAGGAAACATTAGGTAGAAAAATCCCTAAAAATTCTATTGACTTGGCCAACACTCCAAGGATGCCTAAGGGGGCATGTTGGGCTTCTAAGAGTAGCAAGGGGCTGGCCCAAAGGGGCTTGGGTGCATGGGCTTGGGCCTCTAGAAGCTGGGGTGGCCTGGTAGCCAGGTAGTAGGAATATTTCCTCGTGTCTTGCTTCTTAGGAGCTTGGGCTTGGCACCTGGGCTTGATTCCTTTGAACTAGGATGCAGATAGACCTTTAGAATTATGGATGCCCTGGTCTATGAATATACTTTGGCATCTGGAAGAGAATTTGGGCATCTGGAGGGCATCTACAAGGAATCAGGGTTTTCTGTATTTTCCTCCTAGTGTCTTCAAATCTTCAAGCTGGGTTGGACTTGGGTTATACTTCCATGTCTTCATTCTGATTGGACTTGGCCTTCATTTGTATGATATGGTCTTGAGTATTCGATATGCTTGGATAGGACTCAAAAAAATAAAATTAGCTCGACATGAGCTGACTAATACTGAACTGAACTAGCTCAACATGAGCTGACTAATTACAGGACTCAAATAAAAATAACTCAGCTGGACTAAGCTTTATTACAGTAGAATCAAATGTCAATTAGGTGATCCACAGAAGGTTGAGAAGCCTCTGCCTTATTCTGGTGCCTTTGGTGTCCGCACCATATAGATTTTTGCACATCTATTTTTCTGTCTAAGAACAATTCTACCAGTCTAATTTCAGCATTGTTTAGTTGATTGTGTTAGTTGCATTCATTTTAAACTACTTAATGGTGCGGACACCAGAGGCACCAAAATAAGGTAGAGGCTTCTCAACCCTTTGTGGTTATCAGATTAGTGTTTTAATAGTTGAGTCCAATTTAATCCCCTGAGTCCTGTTTTAGGCCTTTCTATATTTGAGTCCTGTATTTAGAGTCATCCATACCATTAGGGTTTTGGATATGGTCAGTTTAATTGAGTCAAGTTGAGTCAAGTTCAGTTGAGTCAATTTCACTTGAGTTAGTTGGTTTAGTCAGCTCATTTTGAGCCATTTATTATTTTGAGTCATGTAAGTCTCATATTGAATCCAGTCCAGTGCAACAAGAGAAGACTCAAGACACTGATTGACCCAAGCTAGAATAAGAATTTAATAACTTCAAGGAGTCAGTCACATCTAGATGTGCCATATTGGATTACATGAGAAGGATCATCACTACATTAGCCTGCTAGGGAAGGACAACTGGAAGAAACCGTAGAGCCTGCCCAGCACTGAGTGGGCTGCCCTAAAGCCCTAAGCCCTTCATCAATTGGCACCCCTCCATAGGATTACTACCCTTGGTCAGCCACACTTATGGTCACCACCTCTTGGCCGACCATGATAAGGAGAGGGAGAGAGAGAATACCATTATATTTGGGAGAGGACTCTTCTATGTATTTGTATGGGAAAAGGATACTTAAAGTTTTACTTGTATGCCCTTACTTAGAGCCTAAGCTTGTATGCCTATATAAAGGCCCCCCCTCTCATGTATATTTTAATCAATGATGAATAAAAAATTTCTTGAGTTCTTAAATTTCTGTGTGAGTTCTGTGTGAATTCTATGTGAAGGGTATCTGTGTGATCCCAACCCCTATGCCCTGCCTCCAAGCCCTCCAACTAGAAGCCCTAGCCACCCCTCATCCTTCCCTTCCTTTCCTTCTTCTTTCAGCCTTCTAACCTCTTCTTCCTAGTTTTCTAGCCCATGATAGATGATTTGCAGTTTCCTCAGAGTTCACGAATCCGAGGATTCCATCTGACCAGTTTTCGGGCCACCGGATTAAAAGACACGAATCTGCACGGTCGATAGCTTTATTTTCCAGCTGCATCCGGGAGCGAAGAGTGAACTCTTCAGGGATCCATCTTCAAATATCTACCAGGTACATATTCTAGAGTCCTATGGTAGTTGTATTGCAAAAGAGCTAGTCCTACCGTGGCTTCTCAGCCTTGGCGGTCCAGTTTCTTCACTTTTAGAGTTTAGTTCTACATGCCTGTTCTTCTGAATTTCTCTAGAATTACTTAGTTCTTGGCTTGAAATTCGGGATACAAACTCTTAACTTAATGCCTAATAACAAAAAAAAATTGGCATGCATAACTAGTCCCACATCAATTTGGTATCAGAGCACTTTTTGGGCTAATTTTTTGCATCCCATCATCTACATTAGGGGTCTGAGTTTTGGTCTATTTTGTCAACTTAGGCATTTTATTTTTCATTAAAATTTTCATAGAATATTCGCTTTTAAGTATTTATAATTGTAATTATTCTTAATTACTTTTACAAAAATAAAAAAATTATAAAAATCTACATCCTTGAAACCCTAACAGAAATTCTGAGTTTTCTGCACATAGTCTGAAACCCTAGATATTGCATCTTCATCCGAATTTTTGTTTGCATGAAATTTGGTAGGGAAAATATTCACTGTGAATCCTCTGTCATGAAAATCATTGGGGTTTTTTTCTGCTCTGAAACTCATACAACTACTGTATCAAAACAAACCCTAATTTCAGTTTCTATGATTTATGTATACTTGGCTTAACCTAACCTAATCAACTACCAAACCCCTCCCAACCCAAGCCAAATTTTGTTCGATAACTTAATCAACTTATATTTAATTTTCCACCTCATAAAAAGATAAAAAAAATATTTCTATTTTCTAATTGTTATTAGATTGCATTAGGGCTTATCGATTGTCATCATCTCATCAAATCAATCTTAAGGGCAATTTTCTATCTCAGATTAGGGCAGGATTTCATCGCCTGTCCTGGGCACAAAACAACCACCTTGCATTCGTACCCAAACCCTAATTAAAATCAACTAGCAACCTAATTTGCTCTATGGATGTAGGGACACCAACAGGTCAGGTCCGAGTTATGTGGGTAAACTAGTGCATTCAATTCTCCAACTATTACTAAAAACTAGTGTCTAAGGCTAGAGGTCCAGAGGCAAATGTCCTAAGTGGACTGGTGGTTTCTAATTAGGACCCTGTCATAAGCAGGGGGAGCCTCCCACCACCCAACCTCTTACCTGGCCAGTTGAAGGATTAGTTGTTGAGTTGGGTGTAAGTAGAGTAGACCTATTCAACTTTGGCTCTAGGTCTAACAAACCGTAGTACGTGTCTGCTTTGTGTGCCTGACTGCATCATAACACCTTGACTGTTTGATTGCATGACCACTAGGTTAGGAACCTCATACCAATGGTCTAAACCCCAACCTGACTCAGCCATGGATTTCAACTTTGAGACATTTATGAAGACCATAAGTGACCAGTTTGCATAGATGAACCACAAGTTTGATCTATCTAATACCCAATCCTAAAGTCAATTAGCCCAATTGACCACCCAGATAAACCAATTGACCCATTCCAATACCCAATCCCAAAATCAGTATGACCAATTAACCACCTAAATGAATCATAGATTTGACCAATTGACCCAAACAAATAACCAAACAACCAATAAGATTGACCAGTTAACCAATAGGCTTGACATAGTAGAGGATGATTAGGAACCCTAAAAAGAACCCAAGAGTCTAGTTCTAAACCTGATCCTGATTCACCCATTTCCACCACTCATAATCCTATAAGAGCCCAAAACCATAACCAATTTATGGAACCCAATCCTAGGAGAGTCCAATGCCAGGAACCACATCAGGAGCCTAACCTTATGAGAGGCCAAGACCCTGTCCCTTTCTAGGAACCCAACCGTAGAAGGCCCCACCATGAAGTTTGTGATCAAGATGAGAGGGCCATGAAGAACATTAGGGTAGAGGCACCCACCTTTGATGGTAGTCTAGAACCCAAGGTCTACATAGATTGGGAAGGAAACATGGATTATTATTTTGAGTGGCATGACATGAGTGAAGAAATGAAGTATAAATTTGTAAAGATGAGGCTAGTTCGTCAGGCTAGGTTACATTGTGCCAACCTTGAGGGTACTAGGAGACAACAAGCACTTTCTCCCATTAAGACCAGGCAAGACATGAAATAAAAACTTAAGGAAAAGTACCTTCCTGAATCCTACAATCAGAAACTCCTAAACCAATGGAATAGGATACGTCAAGGGAATAGGACCGTTTCAGATTATATTGCCCAATTTGAGGACTTCACCATGAGGTGTAATGAACCTGAGTCTCCGTTACAGAACTTATCTAGGTTTAGGACCGGATTATGCGAAGAGATCTAGAGAGAGCTATATATGAGGGAGGTCACTGATTTGGACCAAGCCTACCAAATAGCTAGACATTATGAACAATTTCAGAGGGGATTTATATACCAGCAAACCGAACCTTCTAAGAGCAATGCCCCCTTTCCAAAATCGAACTCTAGCCAGGCCTACCCGAGTTGACCCAGCCCAAACCGACCTAACTTAAGCCGACCCAACCCGAGCCAACCCAGTCCAAGCCATCTTGACTCGAGTCGACTCCAACCCAGTACCCCTATAGCCCATAGAGAGGATAGAGGTAAGTATGTAGAGGTCCAGAAAAATTTCACCATCTCGAAGGTATGCTTTAATTGTTGCAAACCAAGCCATTTTGCTAGCCAGTGCCCAGTCAGTGCCCTATACCTAGGTGTGCTAGAGGAGGATGAGTCTGAACCCATAGTTAAGCCTGAGGGAGAAGTTGATGAGGCTAAGGCCCAATTGGTAGAAGAGTATGATGGAGAGGAGGATGTGCCTGAGTTTGAAGACCTTTTAGGAGTGGTTAGGTGCATCTTGACCCAAATCCAAACTAAGGAAGACTAGCATAGGACTAACATCCTACAAATCTTTGTCAAGAAAGGAGGTAAGGTGTTCAAGATCATAATAGATAGTGGGAGTTGTGTCAATGCCATCTCTATCGATATAGTTAAATCTTTAGGATTGACCCCAGTTCCCCATCCTAGCCCCTATAAGGTCTCATGGATAGATTCCACCTCCATCCCAATCAAGTCTAGGTGCCAAATCATAATTAAACTGCAATCATATGAGGAGAAGATTTGTTGTGATGTCCTTCCCATGGGAGTCAGTAGTATCATCTTAGGTCGACCATGGCTTTACAATCATGATGCAGCTCTGTTTGGTCGAACCAACATCTGTACCTTTAGTCACCATGAGAAGAAATTTGTAATTCATCTGAATCAACCCAGAGATCCAATTAGGAGAGATTCTAGTAGCCTTAAGGAAAAGCAACCTGGAGTTAATCTAATTAAAGCTAAGGAATTAGAGAAAGAAACTCCGTAGCCCATTGGAGGATCTAAAGAGGACATTGATGAGTTGAGTCCAGTAGAGGAACTTGAAGAAGAGGAACTAGAGAGTGGACCCATTAAGGAATCAAAGAAAAATGATCTTGAACCCACTATAGAATTTGAAGAAGAAGTGACTGAGCCAGGATCAAACATTATAGATGAAAGTGAGGGTTCATAAGAGTTGCCTATAGAGGAGGTCCAGGAACAAGTCCCTAAGGAACAATCCTAGGAAGTAGATGTAGGTAGTAAAGTAGTATCTGGTTTTGAGTCCAATAAGTTCACGGACCTAATCCATCTATCCATACTTGCACTGACCTCTACACAGCATTTGCAATAGGAAATTACCCAAAAGATTAATTTAAGTAATGAAACATATAAGAAACTGACTAATTCCTGAAAGAGAGCCAAGGAATTTAATGTAGGAGATTCTATTATGGTTAGGCTTAGGCCTGAGCGGTTCACACCAGGAATCGTTAAGAAGCTTCATGCTTGTGGAGCTGGACCCTTTAGAGTGATAGAGAAGGTAAAACCCAATGCCTATGTGCTAGATCTGCCTTCAGATTTTGGCATTAGCTCTATCTTCAATATCTCTGACTTGGTTGAGTATAGGGAATCGGCAATAATTTCTAGTGAGGTTTTTGGACCAACTCTATCCTTTGAGAGCAAACCTAACCCAGAGTGTCCCACCTTTAAATTGACCTGAGAGAGGAATATGGATGGAGCATATCTTGGATGATCAAGCTATCATGACCCAAGGCTATGGCTATCAACGCTACCTGGTCCGTTGGTGAGGTCAACCAGAATCCGACGATTCATGGATTACTCGAGAGGACTTGCAGCACCTCAATCCAGACCTTCTTGAGAGATACCTTATCTAGAGTGATCCTTACTTGACAGGATCGAGTTCCTCCTATCCCAGGAGAATTGGTGCAGACACTAAAGGCACCAGAATATGGTAGAGGCTTCTCAACCCTTTATGGTTATTAGATTAGTGTTTTAGTGGTTGAGTCCAATTTTGTAATAAGGGCTTAGCCCACTTGAGTCTATATTTTGGCCCCTGAATCTTGTTTTAGGCCTTTCTACATTTGAGTCCTGTATTTAGAGTCATCCAAACCATTAAGGTTTTGGATATGGTCAGTTCAATTGAGTCAATTTGAGTCAAGTTCACTTGAGTTAGTTGGTTGAGTCAGCTCATGTTGAGCCATTTATTATTTTGAGTCCTGTAAGTCTCATATTGAGGCCAGTCCAGTTCAATAAGAGAAGACTCAAGACACTGATGGACCCTAGCCAGAACAAGAATTTGACAACTTCAAGGAGTCCCAGTCATATCTGGATGTGCCACATTGGATTACATGAGAAGGATCATCACTACATCAGCCTGCCAGGAGAAGGACAACCGGAAGAAACCCTAGAGCCTACCCAGCACTGAAGTGGGCCGCCCTAAAGCCCAAAGCCCTTCATCAATTGGAGCCCCTCTTTAGGATTACCACCCTTGGTCGGCCACACTTATGGTAACCACCTCTTGGCTGACCATGATAAGGAGAGGGAGAGAGAGAATACTAGTATATTTGGGAGAGGACTCTTCTATGTATTTGTATTGGAAAAGGATACTTAAGGTCTTACTTGTATGCCCTTACTTGGAGCCTAAGCTTGTATGCCTATATAAAGGCCCCCCCTATCATGTATATTTTAATCGATGAAGAATGAAAAATTTTTTGAGTTCTTCTCAAATTTTTTTGTGAATTCTGTGTGAATTCTATGTGAAGGGTATCTATGTGATCCCAACCCCTGTGCCCTACCTCCAAGCCCTCCAACCAAAAGCCCCAGCCACCCCTCATCCTTCTCTTCCTTCCCTTCTTTTTTCAGCCTTCTAACCTCTTCTTCCTTGTTTCCTAACCCATGATAGGTGATTTGCAAGTCCCTTAGAGTTCATAAATCCAAGGATTTCATCTAACCAACTTTTGGGCCACCAGATTGAAAGCCATGAATTCGTAGGGTTGATATCTTTATTTTCTAGGCCGCATCCGGGAGCGACGAGTGAACTCTTCATGGATTCATCTTCAAATCTCTGCTAGGTATACTTTTAGACTCCTCTGGTAGCGGTATTGCATAAGAGTTAGTCCTATTAGGGCTTCTCACCTTGGTGGTCCTGTTTCTTCAATTTTAGGGTATAGTTATGCATGCCTGTGCTTCTGAATTTCTCTATAATTACTTAGTTTCTTGGCTTGAAATTTGGGATACAAACTGTTAACTTAATGCCTAATCACAAAAAAATAATTAGTATGCATAATTAGTCCCGCATCACTTAAGGGCGGCAATATCATAAGATAAGGGAAGGAGGTCATTACCTTTCCTTGCCCAAAAACAACCAACCACATTTTGCATCGAATCCAAACATTTTAATAAAATTGAATAGCAACCTAATTAGAATTAGGGACACCAACAATTCATGCTCAATTAGTGTGTTGAGACTAGTGTGAATCATTTCTTCATCTACTCCTAGAAATTGGTGTCTATGGCTAGAGGTCCAAAGGCAAATGCCTTAAGTGGATTATTGGTTCCTTAATTAGGTTCTCGCGAAAGTGGGGGGGGCTCCCATAATCCCACCTCTTACCTAGCCAGTTGAAAGGGTATTTGTAGTCTTGATCTATACTGAGTCAATTCATACCATATTGGACTTCTAGGTCTAGCAAACCTTAGAACAAGTCTTTGTATTGAATGACTACTAGATCAGGAACTCCATACCAGTATTCACAAGACCAATCAGGTTCTACCATGGACCCCAATCTAGAAGCTCTAATGAGAAATATGACCGAGCAGTTCAAGCAATTGAACAATAGATTTGATCAAATGGAAGAGAGGATAGGAACTCTTGAAGAGACCCGTATGAACCCTACTGAGCCATAATCACCTAGATTGCCACCCATCCATCCTAGAGTCCAATGCCAGGAACATACTCCTGACCCACATCCAAGGAGACCACACCATGATTATGTTGACCAAGATGAGAGAGCCCTTAGAAACATTCATCTAAATGCACCCACATTCGATGGAAACTTGGATCCTAAGGTGTATATAGACTGGGAAAGTGATATGGATCAATACTTTGATTGGTACAAAATGTCAGAAGATAAAAAATTTAAGTTTGCCAAACTTAGATTGGTCTGTCAGGCTAGATTGTATTAGGATAATATTAAGTGCATTAGTCGATAGAGAGGTGACATGTCCATAGCCACTTAGAGAGCTATGAAGGTAAAGCTTAGGGAGAAGTATTTATCCCTGTCCTATGAACAAAGACTCTTGGGTCAATGGTATCGATTAAGTCAAGGAAATAAGATGGTGTTAGGGTATATTACAAAGTTTGATGAGTTTGTCATGAGATGCAATGTGGTTGAGTCTGAAGCAGAGACCTTGTCTAGGTTTAGAGCAAAGCCTACATGAGGAAATCCAGAGAATTATTTTTGAGAGAGGTCCATGACTTAGACCAAGCCTACCAAGTTGCTAGGGACTGTGAAAGATTTCAGAGGAGACCTATATTTCACCGACCCGAGCCCACTAGGATTAATCCGCCTGGTAGTAGGCCAAGCCCAAACCCAAGTCCATCCAACAGACCCAATCCTACTACTCCATTAGCTCATAGAGATGACAAAGGAAAGAGCCCTGAAGTTCAAAGAGAAGGTAATGTCCATTGTTTTAGGTGCCATAAGATTGTTCACTATGCAAGCCAATGCCCTACCAGAGCATTACACATAGGAGATGCAGAAGAGGAAGTCACTGAACCCATAGAAAATTGTGAGGAAGAAGTATATGAGGCAGGTGTGAGCTTAGCTGATGAGTATGAAGGGGATGAAGAGATCATAGACTCATCAGAATCTCTAGGGGTTGTGAGATGTATCTTGACCTAGGCCAAGGAGGAAAAAGATTGGCTAGGACCAACATCCTACAAACTTTTTTTAAGATAGGAGAAAAGGTCTACAAGATCATCTTAGATAGTGGAAGTTTTGTCAATGCCATATCAACCAGTACAATCAAGAACTTAGGATTGCCTACTGTACCCGATCTCAACCCACATAAGGTATCCTGGATAGATTCGACCTCAATTTCCATCAAACCTAGGTGCCAAGTCAAAATCTAGTTCCAGTCATACCAAGAAATGGTTTGGTGCGATGTTCTTCCGATGGGGGTTAGTAGCATCATATCAGGCCGACCATGGTTGTATGATCATGATGCTATACTCTATGGTCATTCTAATTCATGTTCTTTCACTCACAATGGAAAGAAAATTGTAATCAATTCCTTACCACCCAAGGACAATGTTAAGAGAGAATCAAGTCACCTGAGGGATAAGAAATAATGAATAAACATGATCAGTGCTAAGGAATTAGAGCAAGAGCTTAATGGTGGTTCACCTGTTTGGATTTTGACAACTAAGGAAGTTCAGGATCAACCCCATAAGGAACACCCCTAGGAAGTGTTAAGGTTTCTAGAGGAGTTTCAATACGTATTTCTAGAAGACCTTCATAATCACCTTCAACCCTTAAGAGATATTTAACATGCCATAGATTTGATCCCAGGATCTACGTTACCGAACCTTCCCCATTATAGGATGAATCGTACAGAATATTCTGAGTTACAATGTCAAGTTGGATAACTTCTCCAAAAGGGATTCATTAGAGAATGCTTGAGCCCATGTACAGTACCTGCCCTTCTGATCCATAAGAAAGATGGCACATAGAAAATGTGTGCAGATACCAAGCCATCAATAAGATCACCATTAAGTATCATTTTTCTATTTCCCGTTTGGATGACATGTTGGATATGATGGCCGGAGCCAAAATTTTCTCCAAAATTGACCTTAAGAGTGGCTATCATCAAGTAAGAATTAGGCCCGGGGATGAATGGAAAACCGTATTCAAAACTAAAGATGGCTTATATGAGTGGGTAGTAATGCCTTTCGGTCTGTCCAATGCACCTAGCACCTTCATGAGGATTATGACCCAAGTTTTGAGGACATTCATTGGGAAGTTTGTAGTAGTCTATTTTGATGACATTCTCATTTATAATAGAATAAAGGAAGACCACTTAAACCATCTTAGGCAAGTTTTCCAAGCTCTTAGACAAGATAGTCTCTATGCCAACCACAAGAAATGTGAATTCATGATCCATAGAGTTGTCTTTTTAGGATTTGTTGTCACCATTGAAGGAGTGTCTGCCGATCCCGAAAAAGTCAAGTCCATAGTTGAGTGGCCGGTACCCAAAAGTATCCATGATGTTCGAAGTTTCCATGGTATAGCCACTTTCTATAAAAGATTTATTCGAGGATTCAGTACCATAGTGGCACCCATTACCGACTGCATTAGGAAGGAAACCTTTAAATGGACAAAAGCCACCGATAGAGCCTTCCTAGAGATCAAGAAAAAGATGACACAAGCACCTATTTTGAGGTTACCCGATTTTTCAAAGGTATTTGAAGTTGCTTGTGATGCCTCTAGAGTAGGAATTGGAGGAGTCTTGAGTCAAGAGAGTCATCCAGTGGCATTCTTTAGCAAGAAGTTGAATGAGGCGAGAATGAAATACTTGATGTATGATAGGGAATTGTACATGGTAGTTTAGGCTTTGAGGTATTGGAGACACTACTTACTACCACAAGTGTTTATCTTTATTCTGATCAAGAAGCCTTATGATTCCTTAATTCCTAGAAGAAATAGAACCCTAGGCACAAGAAATGGGTAGAATTCATTCAAGCATATACCTTTGTTCTGAAACACCATGCTAGCATTGAAAATAGGGTTGCATATCCACTGAGTCGACGATCCATGCTTTTGATCTCAGTTAGCACTGAAGTTATAGGATTTGATAGACTGAAAGAAGAGTACCCTAAGTGTCAAGACTTTAATGACATTTATCAATCCCTCCAATAAAGACCATCTAGTATATATAGTGACTATACTCTCTTAGATGGAATCCTTTTCAAAGGGAATCATTTGTGTGTCCCCCAAACTTCTATTAGAGAGTTTTTGATCTGGAAAGTTCCTAGCAGGTTATTTTGGTAGAAATAAAACCATCATAGCAATAGAAGACCAATTCTTTTGGCCTGGCCTCAAGAGGAATGTAGCCCAAGTTGTTGCGCAATGTCGAACATGTGCTATTGCCAAATAGTAAAAGCAAAACACTGGTCTGTACACTCCTCTACTTGTCCCTGATTGTCCCTAGCAGGATCTTAGTATGGACTTTGTACTAAGACTACCAAAGACCTCAAGGAGACATAATTACATCTACATTGTAGTTGACCTATTTTCTAAGATGGCTCACTTCATCCCATGTTCACAAACTTTCGATGGTAGGCTTGTCGGCAAGCTGAGAATTCACTGAAGATTAGGGTACTACTATTTTTTTGATTTTTTTTTATTGGGAAGTGGTAAAGAAAAAATGGAGATGAAAGGTAGGAAAAATCTGGACTCTCATGGACTTTGGGACTCACACTCATGGAGAGACCTCTCACCTCTAGGGAATCTCACCCACCCCACTACATGTAGCCTAGGGCATCCCATCCATCCACTACATGTGGAGCCTAGGGCATCCCACCCAAATCGCTACTGGGACCATGAAAGAAAATCTCTAAGACCATAAAGGGGACTTGATGGGGAAGGGGATAACTTGGGCCTCATGCCCCTCGATGCTCGAAAGCATAGGGTCTCACGCCCCTCGACGCCGAAGGCGAAGGCAAGATGGGCCTCACGCCCACTCCTTTATGGAGGCAAAATGAAGAATCACTCTTCCCAAAAAACTTATCTTCATTAACCAATTATATACAAAGGAATGAGGGTGGTATTTATAGACCTTTCCAATCCTCATTTGAATTTGAATACAAGATAGAAAGATAAGGATTGTTCAAATTCAAATACAAGATAAGGTTTATCCATACTAGATAACTCAATCATAACCAAACTAATCCTAAATAAAATTTCAAAATAATTGATAAAAATAAATCATAAACTATTTATTATGGATATGCATTTTAATTTGTGCTGCACCAGGATTCGTGCTTCTCCGAGATTCATGCAGGCCAATGTCCCAATCACCATATCAGATGCCACCCTACTCTTGAGCTCGGAGAATGAGGCATCGCTTAGGATGATGGGAGTAATGACCATGCTGACATGGAGGGACGTGCCTTCTGTGCCATCAATGCTTCGATTAGCCATGCCCAGAAGATTGTGCCTTTTCATTAATGGGGCACTACACTCAGTTTTCCAATAGAGGGATCATTAATGCCCTGGCTGGATCAAGGCATTTGTTCCATGAATTGATGCATCGGGAGGTGCCTGGAGCTGACATGTGGTGACTTCCGGTTGGATGTGTGGCTTTTAAAAGGCCTTCAGGTACAGGTGGCCAGGGTTATGCAAAGCTTCCTTCCTCCTTCTTTTGCCCCCTTCTTGAATTTGCTGCTCAACCTCCCAAGATGCTGGGGGCCTCTCTCCAAAGTGAGGGCGTTCCAATGAGGGTGGTTTTTCTTCCCCTTTCAATCGAAATGCTTTGTGTTCCCTCCACTTTGCTTGCTATTTTTCCTTTCTTCAGCTTGGATTGCTTCTGGAGGTCTCCTTAGATTGCCGAGCTATAAGTCAGGTGATTGATGATGTGAATTCAGGGATTTCTCACCAACATCCCCAGGCCATGAGCAAGGCAACCAGACGTAGGGCGTCCGGAGTAGCCCGGCTCGATTTGCCATGTTGTGAGTCAAAGGGCAAATGGTGGGACTTCTAAAGTTTCCCTACAGACATCTCCAGACTATGTGTAAGGCAATGGAGTGAGGTTTCATGGGTTTTTCGGCTTATAGGTGCCAAACTGTGAGTTTCGTAGTAGATGGCAGGGTTCCAGGAATCTGCAACTGTACCTCAAGACTATGAGCGGGGCGATTGAGTGTGGGTTTGTTGAAAGGACCCTGCTTGGAGATTGCCTAGCTACGAGCCTCTTGGTAAAGGGGGCTTGGCTTGTTAATGAGGGTTATGAGCCCGACTGAAATGTACGGTCTTGATGGAGTGGGCCTAGCTTAAAAGCACCGAACTGTGAGTAACACGGTAGGTGGCAGGTTGCCCTGCCACCACCTCCAGGCTATGAGCTGGGCCAAGGGCACCGAGCTTCTTGATTCACCACACTGTGAGTCACGCGGTAGATGGCATCTTGGTGTCGCCTCCAGGCTATGAGCATGGCCATGAGGCTGTGGGGTGTTGAGCTTCTTGGTTCACCGTGCTATGGGTCGCACGGTAGATGGCATCCTGGTGCCACCTTTGGGCTATAGTATGGCTGGTGAAGGTGAGCTTGATGAGGGACCCGACTTGCTGATGAGGAGTTGCCATGCTGTGAGTCTCGTGGTTGTCAGCATCCTAGTGCCACGTTCAGGCTATGAGCACAATTGAGGAAGGTGTGCCTCATGGAGGGGCCTGACTTGTTGATGAGGACACCGAATTATGGGTTGCCCGGTAGGTGGCGGGTTGCCCTACTATCATCTCCAGGCTATGAGCTGGGCTACGGGCACTGAGCTTCTCGATTCACCATGCTGTGAGTCATGAGGTAGACGACATCTTGGAGCCATCTCTAGGCTATGAGCATGGCCATGAGGCTATGGAGCACCGAGCTTCTTGGTTTGCCATGCTGTGAGTCATGTGGTAGACGGCCTCCTGGTGCCGCCTCCGGGCTATGAGCACGGTTGCTGAAGGCATGCCTAATAAGGGGCCTGGCTTGTTGATGAGGATGCCAAATTATGAATCACACGGTAGGTGGCGGGTTGCCCTGTCGCTACCTCCGAGCTGTGAGCTTGGCTGATGAGCACTTGCCTAACGGAGGGGGCCCGACTTGCTGATGAGGAGTTGCCATGGTGTGAGTCTCATGGTAGATGGCATCTTCGTGCCACCTCCGGGCTGTGAGCATGGATGAGGATGGTGGGCCTGATGGAGGGCCTGGCTTAAAGGAGCCAAATTGTGAGTGACACGATAGGTGGTGAGTTGCCCTGCCGCCAGCTCAGAGCTATGAGCTCGGCTGGTGAAGGCGGGCCTGATAAAGGGGGCCCGGCTTGCTGATAATGATGGGGACATCAAAACCCATCCGAGTTTTTCTTTTTTCTTTTCTAAATTTTTATATTTTATTTCATATTTTCTTATTCCAGCTATTCCACCTATTCCCATTATTCCAATTTTATTCCAGACCTATCCCCGAACTATCGCTACGTTATCCCTATCATCTTCTTCCTCTTAGAATCTCCCAGAACTTCCTTTTTTCTTCCCGTCCATCCTGGATCTGCCACGCCCAACCACTGGCGACCCCAACAGCCATCCACCTCCCACCCGGCATCGATCTCCTCATGGGAACGCCGGTGAATCCCATGGAACCGCCCACGGCCGTGCACCCCTGTGGCTCCACCCATGACCATCCAACCTTTGCTGCTCTGCCCATGCCGCGCCCCTCTCCGCCGTGCCACCAATCGCCACCCTGCTCCACTGCTGCTCCCTCCTATTCGGAAGACCCACGGCCAAGCCACCAGCTTTCGAGCCATCCGAACAACCCAAGGACGTCATCCGCTCCATGCTGCCTCCCTCCAAGCCACCATCTCCACCGTGTCCGCTATCTCGGTGTGCCGCCACTATGCTGCCACCTTTCCCCAGCCACTGGCCATGCCATCACCTTCCCCAACGTTGATGCCGACAAAGCCTCGTAGCGCTCTTCCCCATCTACCCCTGTTCCCCGGTCACAGAGAAGAGTTTTCTTCTGCATGGATCTTAAAGCAGAAACAACCTACATAAATTTTAGAGCAGGGAATTTTCTGTGCAGATCTCAGAGCTGAGGAGGAATTTGAATTTGAATTTGAATGGGTCCACATTTTCCTCCACAAATGCTGCCCCTCTTCATGGAGATGCCCACTATTTTCTCCCCTTATTTTGTTATTTTTGAATTTTGAATTTAAATTTCAAAATGGCTTGGTGTCTATAAAATAGGCTCCAATCCTTCTTGTAAAGATGATTGATGGATAAAATTTTTATTTTAGAGAAGAGTGATTCTTCTTCTACTCCATAAGGAGAGGGTGTGAGGCCCAACCTCAGGACATGATGTGAGGTCATGCTCAGTTATCCTCCTCCACATTCCATTTTCTTTATCCCCTCATGACCTTTAAGAATCAGCCTAACACCTCCAAGTATCGAGGAGGGTGTAATGCCCTAGAGGTGAGAGGTCTCTTCATTAGTGTGAGTCCCAAAGTCCATGAGTCCCAAACAATAAGGCCTCCATCCCCATTGTTCCTTCACCATCACTAGAAAAAAAATACAAAAAAATATGATACCCTAATCTAGGTGACTTCTAGGCTCACCAACGATCCTCCCCCTTAGCTGTCCTGCATCAATTTGGTATCAAAGCAGGAGAGGATTGGGTTGAGAAAAAAGAAGTAAAAAAAAAGAGAGAGAGAAAGAAAAAGGAGAATAAAAAAAAAAAATTGCATCGAGCTTGACTCGATAGAGTCGAGTTTTTCCCACCCCAGGGGAATGATGGGGACGTCAAAACCCATCTGGGTTTTTCTTTTTTCTTTTCTAATTTTTTATATTTTATTTCATATTTTTTTATTCTAGCTATTCCACTTATTCCCATTATTCTAGTTTTATTGCAGACCTATCCCCAAACTATCCCAAGGTTATCCGTGTCATCTTCTTCCTCCCAGAAGCTCCCAGAACTTCCTTTTTTCTTCCCGTCCATCTTAGATCGGCCACGCCTGACCACCGGCGACCTCGACAGTCGTCCACCTCCCCCCCGACGTTGATCTCCCCGTGGGAATGCTGGCGAATCCCACGGAATCGGCCACGGCCATGCACCCCTGCCAATCCACCCATGGCCGTCTGCCCCCTGCTACTCCGCCCATGGCCGTCTGCCCCCTGCTACTCCGCCCATGCCGCACCCCTCTCCGCCGCATCGCTAACCGCCCCCTGCTCCACCATCGCTCCCTCCTGTTCGAAAGATGCACGGCCAAGCCACCAGCTTCCGAGCCATACGAACAACCCAAGGACACCGTCCGCTCCATTGCTGCCTCCCTCCTTGCCACCGTCTTCGCAGTGTCCGCCATCTCGATTGTGCCACCATTGTGTCGCCGCCTTTCACTAGCCATCGGTCGTGCCACCACCTTCCCCAACGTTGATGCCAGCAAAGCCTCTAAGCCATCTTCCCCATCCACCCCTGTTCCATGGTCACAGAGAAGAGTTTTCTTCTGCATGGATCTCAGAGCAGAAACAACCTGCACAAATTTCAGAGCATGGAGTTTTTTGTGCAGATTTCATAGTAGAGGAGGAATTTGAATTTGAATTTGAATGGATCCATATTTTCCTCCACAAATGCCACCCCTCTTCATGGAGAAGCTTACTATTTTCTCTCCTTATTTTGTTATTTTTGAATTTCAAATTTGAATTTCAAAATGGCTTGGTGTCTATAAAATAGGCTCCAATCCTTCTTGTAAAGATGATTGATGAATGAAATTTTTATTTTAGAGAAGTGTGATTCTTCTTGTACTCCATGAGGAGAGGGTGTGAGGCCCAACCCCAGGACATGATGTGAGGTCATGCCCAGTTATCCTCCTCCCCATTCCATTTTCTTTATCCCCTCATGTCCTTTAAGAATCACCCTAACGCCTCCAAGTATCGAGGGGGGTGTAATGTCCTAGAGGTGAGAGGTCTCTTCGTTAGTGTGAGTCCCAAAGTCCATGAGTCCTAAACCCTAAGGCTTCCATCCCCATTGTTCCTTCACCATCCCCTTACAAAAATACAAAAAAAATATGATACCCTAATCTAGGTGACTTCTAGGCTCACCAACGATCCTCCCCCTTAGCTGTCCCACATCAGATAAGGATGCCAAACTATGAGTCACATGGTAGGTGGTGGGTTGCCCCGCCGCCACCTCCGAGCTTTGAGCTCGGCTGATGAGCGCAGGCCTCATGGAGGGCCCGGCTTAAGGGAGCCAAACTATGTCACGCGGTTGGTAGCAGGTTACTTTGCCGCAACCTTTAGGTTGTGAGCTCGGTTGGTGAAGGCAAGCCTGATGGAGGGCCCGGCTTGCTGATGATGAGTTGCCATGCTATGAGTATCATGGTTGATGGCATCTTGGTGCCGCCTCTGGGCTATGAGCATGGCTGGAGAAGGTAGGCTAGATGAGGGGCCAGGCTTAAGGGAGTCGAACTATGAGTCATGTTGTAGGTGGCGGGTTTCCCTGCCATCGCCTCCAAGCTGTGAGCTCGATTGATAAAGGTGAGCTTGATGAGAGGCCTGGCTTGTTGATGAGGATGCTGAACTATGAGTCACACGGTAGGTGGCAGGTTGCCCTGTCGCCACCTCTGGGCTATGAGCTTGGTTGATGAGTGCGGGCCTGCTGGAGGGCCCGACATATGCTCACCGGACTTTGAGTCGGATGGAGATGTCCCTGCATAGGTGAAAGGCAATGTTGCATGAAAAAGGGACTTAGGTAATTAAGAGGAAGTTTTACATCACTGGTAGTGCTCTCTTAAATTGCTCATGTTCTCGGTTCACAAGCATCGGGAGGTGAGGGGACCAGCAAGGTAGTAGGCTCCATCCAATCGGGCTTCAACACCTTCGCTAGGGTCCTTTACAGGGGTTGCAGTGGCGCACCATCTTCTATTGGCAGGCTGCCCTCGGGGTTCAGGCCCAGTCTCTTGTTAGTCTAGCCCATTGCGGGTCAAATGGTGGGTGGCATTCCGCTGCCATCTTTGAACCATAAGCGAGGCTATAGTGCTTGCCTTTGATGGAGATTCAGGGGCTTCTCCTATAAAACTGTAACATAGTTTTCATGTTGCAAAAGTAATGGGGAAGGGAGTTACCCATTAGGCTTGCATAAGGTGATGGAAGTCCCATGCATAGGAGAATGCCTAGATTCTGGGTTTAACTAGAGAGTACCACGAGGGGAGGCAAGTGTTCGAGAAACCCACGAACACAAGCCCCGCTCTCCACTATCATCGGACCCTTCTCTTCTCGTTCTTTGGGCGGGCTCCCAAGAGGGAGTTCTCGTGTCCCTGGCCAGCCCCCCAGGGAGGTGGCTACTATTGTTCAGTTGGTTGGAGAGTCTGGATCCTCAGCCTTGGCTGGGATCCTCTTAGTTCCTGAGTCATTTGCTGCTCATAACCCTTACCTGGTGTGCTAATCTGTTGCCGCCTAGATCATTGTGGCTCGTAGCTCCACCGTGTCAGGTGCCTCCTCTCACCAGGAGTGCTCCCCCTCCTTGGGGGTTGGCCCTTTAGCCCCACTTAGCCTGCAAAATAGAGGAGACTCGGGCCGGGGATTCTGGTGAGGACACTCCGATGATTAAGTCAGTGAAATGATCAAGGGGAACATAATCTCATAGACGGAGATCTTGGGCGACTCCCTCACCGCAGGGGGTGACATGATAAAGATATTCAAATAATATAAACATAAGATGATAATGCCTAAGTAGCAGATAGAAGGAATGGAGAGTGGGGAGCCGAGAAGTTCTCCAGCCAATCCCTTGGTGGCTGAGCTTTTGGTGGCCTGCCCTGCTCCTCCTACATCTGCCTCTTACCTTTCTTACCTTATGGCTTGCATGATGACCCTGACTTGATACCGCATCCCGGTGCCCTATCATGGTGTGTTCTCCGGAGGGGCTCACCATTGCTTCCGGCTTCTCCTTCTTCCCTCCCCCCTCTCGGAATGGTCCTTCCAGAGGAGGAGGCAAACCCTGGGCCTCTTGGAGCATCTTCTTTTCTCTTGGACTGGTCCTCCATCTAGCCTTCAGTGAGCTCTTCGAAGAGCTCTCCTATGAACTCTCTAGAGAACCCTCTCCTCCATAACTCCTCCCCCCTCTTTCATTTTTGCCCTGGAGGTTTTCCCCCATTGGGGGTGTCATTTTTTGCTTCCCCCTGGGGGCAGGCACTGTGTCACTGAGCCCCATGCCATTACAAGAAGTTTTCATTCCCGTAGGGACCGCCCAAGCATTGCATGGCCTTTAGCTTTGGCAGGATTCTCCTTCTAAGGAAACTTTAGGCCTCGTGTCATGTGCGTCAGTGTCCTCCACCCATACGATAGTCAACATGGTGGCACGCTATGGGGCCCTGGGTCTGACGGGCTTACCTCGTGCAGAGCATGCGGGTGGCGTGTTGCAGAACTGGCATTGGTGGCAAGACATGTGCCACCTTCTAGAGGCTGCAAGTAGACAGGGACCTCCATGCTGCAGTTTGAATTATTATTGATCTTTCCCTCCATCGTTGGTGGAAATTCTGGCCTTCGTATGGCAGGGAAGGACATCCCAAAGAGGTCCACCTTCGGCAGCAAGAGCTCGACCCCTGCCGAGAGTTGACCTCAAATGGAGGGCTTATCCTGTGAGCTTGACCCCAGCTAGGAGCTGGCCTTGGACGGTAGGCTCGCTTCAGCTACATGAGCACGACCCCGGCCAGGAGCTGACCTCAGACAAAGGGCTCGCCACACGAGCCTTACCATGGTGGGAGCTGACCTCAATAGGAGGGCTCGCATCATGAGCTCAATCTCAGCTAGGAGCTGACCTTAGCAGGGGGCTCGCTTCATGAGCTCGACCCCGGCCGAGAGCTGACCTCGGCATTCCACCGAGGGCTACATCCAGGTGGCATTCCCCACCCATGCAACTATTGGTTGGCAATTATGTAGGCTCCATGTCAGCGGATGTTGCCACTTTACAGGTATTCTTCCAAACCCTAATTGAATGACTTGTTAATTGTAATGAATAAGAGATCTTGGGCTTAGGGTTTCAAGTTATTTGGAGTTTCAAAATGAAAATTTTTGAAATCCATTCTTCCACTGTGCCACCGAAACCCAACAGTGATATCAAAGCCCCCTTATTTCATTTAATTTATGGTCCATGCAATTAGTAATGATTGCTTACTATGATATGTATCAATGCATGATTGTTTAAAATACATTATGATATGTTATATCCTAGTAATTGCTTCAGATTGGGTTAGTCACCATGGCCGTCCGGTCATAGGAGCCAAGTAGGGTTTAAAGGCCCTCTGTTCCCATTCAATGCAGTCTCCTATGGCATGTTAGGGTGCCGTTGTGGCCATATCCCATGAACAAGTGAGGTGAATGGATTGATGTTACAATCATGCTATGGTATGCATATTAGGGTTAATACGCTTGATTGTTGGAATGAATATCATGTCATATGTTATATCCTAGTAATTGCTTTAGATTGGGTTAGTCACCCTGGCCATTCGATCATAGGAGCTAAGTAGGGTTTAAAGGCCCTCTCTTCCTATTCAATGGGGTCTCCTATGGCATGTTGGGGTGCCATTGTGGCCATATCCCATGAACAAGTGAGGTGAATGGATTATTATCATAATCATGCTGTGTTATGCATATTAGGGTTTATATGCTTATATGATGTCATGAATATCATGTTTACTTAGGATGTGTTTGAGACCACTAAAAGCCCTCATAATTAAAATATTTAGTCTAGTGTAAGTTAGTCAAGAGGTAAATTTATTTAGGGTTATATGATTAGCCAATTGGTGTCTAGGCAAGTGGTTCTAGGAAGGTAAAAGGGCATGTGGTTTATAATTGGTTCCATTGTCTGACCTATCCATTTAATTTGGTGTTTAAGGAAAGCAACGAGGGGACCCCCGCATCTCTTCCACTTACCTGGCCAATTTGGCTATATCTGCACCTTAAATTGAAAATGCCGATTGAATTAACACACTACAGTTTGCCTTCCTTCATGCTAGGTATAGTTCATATTAATAACTATAGTAGGTTTGTTGTGTAACACAAGGCCTACCCTAGTGTTAAATATGAATTATCTTAGTATAATTTTTGCTTTATAGCTTGTTTGGTAGTATTGCTTTGTTGTGTAATATAAGGGCAATATTATTCAAACATGTTTATATGGAAATGAAGGGTTTGACTAAACTAAGATATTATAGTTTGTTGTGTAACACAAGACTATAAGTATCTTAGAGGCAGTTCATTTGTTAAGAATTCCATGGGTTGCAATTGGAAAGGAATTCCTGTCTTTGATGTCATGAGTGTTTGTTGTGTAACACAAGGCACTCATGAGGAATTAGGATCTCAACCCCATTAAAAAAACCTGGTAAGGTTTCTCGCTTACCATAGGTGAGTGTTATGGTATTCGAATAAAATAGTGGGAGACATAATTAGATATAAATTCCTTATCTAGTTATAAATGTCATCTTGAGTGATCTACTTATATTGTTCTTAATTAAATGTAGGTTTTATTATGGCTCCAAATTTATCACTACGGGGTATCTTGATGCCAATAAGTTGACCGGTCCTATTTATGTGGACTGGTTGAGGAACCTGAGGATAGTACTAACTTAGGAGAAGCTTTCTTATATTCTTGATTCTCCAGATCTAGAGCCGATCGGAGAGGATGCTTCCGAGTAGGAAAGGGCCACACATATAATGTGGCTAAATGATAGCATGACTGTCAGGTGCATCATGTTGGGCTCAATGAGCAATGAGCTCCAGAGTCAACATGAAGAGATAGAACCTCAATCCATATTACTCGATCTAAAGGAGCTTTATAGAGAGCAAAGTAAAGCTTCTCGATATAAGATATCAAAGCATTTGTTCCATGCATGCATGAGTGAGGGTTCATCAGTTCAAACCCATGTTTTGAAAATGATTGACTTAATAACCCGATTAGGTCAATTAGGGTTTGTAATGGATGGTGAACTCAACCAGGACTTGATCTTGCAATCACTCCCAGATTCCTTCTCTCAGTTTATTCTAAATTATCATATGAATAAACTGAATACTTCTTTGCTTGAGTTGCTTAACATGCTTAAGATAGCAGAGAGCCATTCTAAGGGAGATAAGGCTCATCTTCTTCTTGTTGATGGGAAGAAGAAACAGACAATGAAGAAGGGTTTGAAAAATAAATTCAACCCTAAAAGGAGCATCCAGAAGAAGAAGAAAGCAAAGAAGGCTATTAATGATGGAGCCTATTTCCACAATGGCAAGTAAGGGCATTAGAAGAAAAATTGCAAGATATATCTTGCAAGTGTGAAGCAACATGCTAGAGCAGCATCTAAAGGTATAACATGATAGAAACAAATTTATCATTTAGTGCTTCTATTTCTAATTCATGGGTATTGGATATCGCATGTGGATCTCATATCTGTAAGTCATTATACATACTCCATAGAATTAGAAGCTTGATGAAAGGTGACTTTGAGCTATATGTCACAAATGGTGAAACCATGTACCTAAAGCTGTGGACACCTATCTTCTATTATTACCTTCGAAAAATGTACTAAAGTTAGAAGATTGTTACTATGTCCCAAATATTGTAAGTAATATTATTTCTATACCCTTATTATTACAACAAGAATTTGAAATAAGTGTAAAGAGCAGTGGTTGCTCTATTCTTCATTCTAATAAAATATTTGGACATGGTTATTTTATAAATGGTCTTTTAACTTTAGAACTCAATGATATAATATTATTTATTGATAACAAGAAGAGAGAGAGATAATGTCAATGTCACATTTCTTTGGCATTGTCGATTAGGTCATATAAATGAGTCAAGGATAAACTAGTCAAAGATAATTACTTTGACCCTTATGATTTTCAATCAATAGGAACTTGTGAATCTGCCTCATAGGTAAAATGACCAAGTCTCCATTCACTAGACATGGAGACAGGGCAACTAAATAATTAGGTTTTGTACATACTGATGTGTGTGGACCTATGACAACTCAGGCCAGAGATGGATACTCTTATTTCATCATGTTTATAGATGACTTATCTAGGTTTAGACATGTGTATCTGATGAAACATAAGTCCGAAGCCTTTGATAAGTTTAAAGAGTATCAAAGTATGGTTGAGAAACAAATATGACATAGTATTAAAATTTTTCATTCTGATCGAGGAGGAGAATACTTGTCTAGTGAGTTTTTAAACCATCTTAAGGATAAAGGCATAATCTTTGAATGGACTACTCCTTATACACCCCAATTACATGGTGTGGCGGAAGGGAGAAATTGCACCTTGTTATACATGGTGAGGTCCATGATAAGCTTCATAGATCTTTCTATTTCCTTCTAGGGATATGCCTTGAAAACTGCTACTTATATTTTGAACAGAGTACCATCAAAGTCAGTGACTAGCACTCCATATGAGTTATGGAATGGCAAAAGACCGAATCATAAATACTTGAAGATTTGGGGTTGCTATGCTTATGTCAAGAATAATTTTGGACATAAGTTAAGTACTAGGACTGACAAATGCAGGTTTTTCTTATTATCCCAAAGAGAGCATTGGATACCTCTTTTATCATACTGCTGAACAAAAGGTATTTATTAGTAGACATGCTATATTCTTGGAGCAAGAATTTATCCAAGAAGGAAGTAGCAGAACAACACTTGAACTTAGTGAAGTTCAAAACCAACAACCAATCCCTGAAGAGTCTTCAAATGAAATTCCTCAACCAAAGGTTCTTGTTGATCAGGAACAACAACAACACACACCTCCTCTCTGAAGATCAGAGAGGGCACGGGGTGTACCTCTTAGATATGGTTTTTTCATTGGGAATAATAATGAGGCCAGTATCATTCAAGATGATGATCCTGTGCCCTATATGAAAGCTGTCGAGAGTAGACTCCAATAAATGACTAAATGTCATGGAATCTAAAATGCACTCTATGTATTCCAATCAGGTTTGGACCTTGGTAGATCCACCTGAGGAAGTTAACCCAATAGTGTGTAAATGGATCTTCAAGAAAAAAATTGGAGCAAATGGCCAAGTAGATATCTATAAGGCTAGGCTAGTGGCAAAAAGTTTCAGACAAAAACATGGTATTGACTATGATGAAACCTTTTCACCAATAGCAATGCTAAAGTCCATCAGAATTTTGCTTGTAATAACCGCATACTATGATTATGAAATCTGGAAAATAGACATAAAGACTGCTTTTCTTAATCGATATCTTGAGGAAGAAGTCTATATGTCACAACCAGAAAGGTTTGTCTCAAGTGGGAGACCAATCCAAGTATTCAAACTTAAAAAATTCAGATATGGATTAAAGCAAGCATTGAGGAGTTGGACCATTCATTTTGATGAAGCAATCAGAGAGTTTGATTTCATTAAAAATGTGGATGAACCTTATGTGTATAAAAATATAAATTGGAATGCAATTATCTTTTTGGTTCTGTATGTCAATGACATACTTATCATTAGAAATGATATCCCAATGTTACAATCGATCAAAACTTGGCTATCATCAAAGTTTTCCATGAAGAATCTGGGAGAGGCATCCTATATATTAGGAATAAAGATCTATAGAGATAGATCTAATAGGATGCTAGGCTTATCCCAATCCAGGTACATTGACTTAGTGTTGAAGAGATTCAGCATGGATGTAAGAAAGAGGGGTTACTTATCTATGAGTTAAAGCATACATCTCTCTAAGAAAATGTCTCCTAGGACATCAGAAGAAAGAGAAAGGATGGCTATAATTCTTTATGCTTCGGCTAAAGGATCGATTATGTATGCCATGTTATGTACTAGGCCTGATGTTGCTTATTCCTTGGGCATAGTGAGCCGGTTCCAAGCAGATACAAGAGAAGATCATTGGAAAGCTATGAAAAATATCCTTAAGTACCTGAGAAGGACTAAGGATATTTTTCTTCTATATGGTGGATCAGATTTAAAACTAGAAGAATATACAAATTCTAGTTTTCAATCATATTCAGATGATAGCAAATATAAATCAGGGTATGTCTTCGTCCTATATGGTGGTTTAGTGAGTTTGAAGAGTACAAAGTAGCAAACTATAACTAACTCAATCACTGAGGCAGAGTACATAGCTACAAGTGAAGCCATAAGGGAAGCTGTGTGAATGAAAAAATTCATCATGGAATTAGGCATGGTTCCTACTATAGAACAACCGGTGTCACTTTATTATGGTAATACTAGAGTTCTTGTGCAAGTTGAGGAACCAAGGCCTCATAATAAGTCGAAGCACATCCTAAGATGCTTCCACCTCATTCAAGGACAAGATGTTGTCATCGAATGAGTAGATATAAAGAACAATATAGCAAACCCATTCACTAAAGCACTACCCCAGCAACAGTTTGATCACCACTTAGATTGTATGGATATAAAATACATGGGCAATTGGCTTTAGTGCAAGTGGGAGATCGAAAGAATGTGTCCTAAAAGCCAATCTTTGTGAGAGCATTTTTGTAATCTTCAAACTCTTGTATGATATTATTCAATTAATAAAAGGCATTGTGTTTCATCATACTGCTGTGTCTTATTTAAAAATTATGATGAACCCCGTAGATTAAGAAAAATGAATTAGGATTATGATGAAGATTATAATAGTGAGACCTAAGTTTCTATAAACCCTAATCTAAAATGTTCCTAGTCATTGGATCATCGATTCAGGGATCGATGCTTATGGAAAGACAAGCTTATCCTATATATGCTCGATGGAGAGGGTGGTAAGTCTCACAGCCACTTGTGTAGAGACACTAATACAAGGATAAGGTTGCTCGTTAGGGTATGAGTGTTGGGAATTGTGTCCCAAAGCCAATCGCCTGGGTTGTAGGTGGTTGAGCTAAGTATTGTACTCTTTCTTTGAATTAATAAAATATTATTTTTGGTAGCTCATCACATATTGTATTTCCTTGAAATGAACTCTTTCCATGTGATGAAGTCCTTAGGACTACACTGACTTCGATACAGAGAGGATGTATCGAGTGATCCTTAAACTCTGTTCACAACAAAAGGATATATTGTACTGGATGGCAATATATCAAATATAGGTTGTTGTAGTTCACATCGTTTGGTTGTCCTCTTGACCAAATGAGTGTGGTAACACTGATGTGATCTACAAGTAGGATATGTGATATCTCATTGAACGTGACTCCGTGCAGCCCCTTTCTGCCAAAGGGATACTCATGATTGGATATGGGTATATGTGTCCCTCTGACCTGAAGTCATCACGGTAGCTTGCAAGCAACTCCCTGTGCTTTGGTGCCGGACTACCCGGATTTTTAATCCGGTGATGGAAGGTTTCTAGGTACAAGCAAGTACTTGTGGAGCAGTGATGGACCAAGATGGAATTGACCTGTCCAAACAGTTTGGATTGAATGTCTCGCAGTATCTCAATTTAGCAAATCCTCGACCGCGGTAGCCCTAGTGAAGAGTCACTGGGCTTGCAAGGTTGAGACACGTAGTGGACTGACTCTGTTTGGTTTGGCAGCCCAATCTCAGTCGTTCTAAGTATTAGAGGTCAAAGGGACGAATTATACGGTAACCATATGCTAGAGGTTCGATAGTTTGCTCCCACATCTTCGACCTATCTGGACGCCGGGACCCATTGCTAGATAGTTTCCTGTGCTGGTACTAGAATTATTCTAGTGCTACCATTTAGGTTCGAACCTATGAGGTCACACGCCATAGAGGATAACTCTCTGATCCGGATACCGATTATGATTGGGAATCGTCTCGGTTTTATGGTCACAGTATTTTTTAGCACTTTTTTCCCCATCTTGCCCTTGTCTGTGTCAACCAGAAATTGTTCCGGGCTGACCAGGACTGCGCCAGGATTTTTTTGAATCAGTTTTGAACTGATTCGGAGTTTGTTTTGGCCTCCAATTGGTTGTGAACCAATTGAACCCAATTTAATTAGGCTTGGACCGGTTCAATTGAATTGAACCACCGTTGGTTAATTGAACGAATGGGTTTGAACCAAATTGGTTTAAATGGTTTTAATTGAACCGATGTTTTTTCTCTCCTCTTGACCTTTTTACACGGTAATTCCTTGTGCTGGAGGAGGCCAAACGACCGAAGTTCTTTTCCTGGGCGACGTCTCTTCCTCTCCTCCACTGGTTGATTTACACTCCCATTTATTTGCTTGTTAGATGGAATGGCAGCTGCTGCCTCTTGGCCTCCCCATCTCTCTACCTCCCTCTCCCTGCTGTCCTATATAAACCATTGCAAGTCCCCCTGTTTCAGCAAGATAGGTTACACCGTGTGAAGAAGAAAACAGCAAGTGTGTTCTTCCCTATGAGAGGTTTTGAGAGCTGGGCCCTATCTTCCATTGGGTGCTGGGATTTGGAGTGTGTGAGGAAGAGTTATAAGGCCCTTTTCCTTGTCCATTAGAGTGCTCAAACCCAGGACTATAGCAAAGCCTGGTTGCTGCCATCCACTGTGACTATGTCTCCTTCTAGCGGCTAGCACCGTGCGTGAGGTGGATCGGAGGGCCCCCGGCATGTCTCCCCTCTAGAGGGAGTACTCTTCCACTCCTGGGAGCAAGCCTCGTGAGCTAGGATCGCCAATGCAGCTCCAAACGCCAAGAAGATCGCTGCTGGTTTTCTGTAACCAGAATTTCTGGCAGCAGGTCTTTGGGCATTTTGTATATCATGTACACTGTATTTTGGTTACAGATTTCGGTGGCAAATCGAAGAAGACTTCTCCATCTTGTCACTGCTGAAATTTGGAAGCAAACGGAGGTCCGGAAGCCAACTTTTGGATGCTCTTTTTCAGGCTTAAATCAGAGTATCCCACGGTCCAAGGAGGAAGAAGGCTGGAATAGATTTATTCCAGCTATTCCAGCCTATTCCAGGTTTATCCCATAATTATTCCAGCCGGAATAAGGTATGAAAAAAAAAAAAATTATCATGCATGAATAGAATTTTAATTCAAATATTTTGAAAATATTTTATATTATCCTACATGCCTATTTGCAACTAGAATTAGATTAGTTTCTGAGCGGAGCAGATTTCCGCTGTGCGGATTTTTAAAATATTTTAAAAATCCAATCTACTCCCATAGTTGTTTGCATGCCTAGTGTAGGATCATGTCAACCACCTGCATCATTCTCTTTCATTGGTATCAGAGCCAGGTTGCATGTGTAATCTAATCTTGTTTGCATGTTTATTAGATTAAAATTAGTTTAATCTTAATATGTATCCAAATTTCTTTTTGGAACCTAGTTGAGACCTTCACCATGACCGTGTATTTTTGACACGATGCGGATCGTCTGTGTTGCCCTCTTCAGAAGGATCCTTAAAGAATATTAAAAATTAAAAATTATTTTAATTTGGTGATACGTGTTTTAGGAATGTTTTATATTGGATATAAAATATTTGTAAAATATCTTGATGCATGATTTGGTATGTAAAAATTGTTTTACATAGTGACTTAATTAAAAATTATTTTAATTAAGTGTTAGGCTTATTAAAAAAAAATTTAGGTTTATGAAATCTAATCAAATTTGCATAAGCCATTTTGGGTTAATTGGGTTAGCTGACTAGTTGGGTCCATAATTGGGTTAGACCTAAGTTTAGTTGAACCGGATTACAAGAAGATTAAACAAAAGTTGTTTAAGGCCCTTCTTTAGAACTATCTAATAGTTAGATTAGTTGATTCGTTCATCTAAAATGGATCCAATTAGTGGCTCAGTGGATGCCCGAGTCTTTAGGCTAGTTTGATCAAGTCTGGTAAACCGACTGGTGTCGAGGTAGGTTGGTATTGTGATCATGGTTGTATGAGGCTACCTCTTTCCTGGCCAACTTGGTTGGTGTCTAGGAAAGATGGTTAATGACGGATACTCACCCATGATCTCACCTACCTGGCTAGTCGAGTCGACCAGAACTGATTGGAAAAGCTCAATGACTCGAGTTAACCCATGTCACCCAGTTTGATCGGTCTGACTGATCTATAAATGCCCATGGATCAATTTGTTGATTTATTTCAACCCTCCTGAAATCTAATTAATTCAGTGGGAGGATGATCCATGTCCTTATCTTTTCTTCTGTCACAACTAAAAATCCTCTAAAATTATTAGGTCCTTAAAAAGACTAAGTCAAGGCGTTGACAGTGTTTTAGCCTCCCATTAAGTCAGTTAGAAATGTGTCCACTAGCTTGGTGTGTATCGGCAGTTCCATAGAACGGGTGTACATCCGGTGACTGGAATTTCTATCTGATCGATGATGGTTCAGTGCAACCTCCTTAACGGGACTAGGTGGGCCGGCCAAAGTTGTGCTTGGTCTTTAGTTAGCTGGAAGCATTGGATTTGTCATTTTAATGGTTGGACCTAACCAGAGACCCGCAATAGGAGGCCCCAAGGCCGATTGGGGTGTTCTCTAAGGCAAAATAAAATACTGAAAATTGTTTAGGGAAATAATTGATTTACGAACCTACCTTTAGGCTCGTATGGGTGAGCTGGCCAAAGTCAGGCTCATGCGTGGCCTATTGGATTTTAGTACCCACTTGAAAAAGTGTTTTCACGGATTGGAGTTAGAGGCTACCAATTTGAAAAATTAGTGGGAGAAGCCTTTAGACTAAAGTCCAAGTCTTTTGGTTAAATTATTAATTCATACACTAATTTGGTCTTATTTTCTTTTCAGATGTCTTCCAATTTATCGCTCCGGTCACTTCTCAATAACAAGAAGTTAAAGGGTCACAACTTCGATAGTTGGTATCGAAGATTGAGAATCGTTCTGGTACATGAACGGATCCTCTATGTGATAACTGATCCGGCACCTGAAATCCCTCCCGCTAATGCACGGAGTGCGGTCAGAGACGCTTATCTGAAGTGGGTCTCTGATGGGACTACTGTCCGATGCATTATGTTAGCGGCGATGAACGACGAGTTCAGTCGCAAATTCGATGAGGCCCAACCTGATGAAATCCTTCAAAAGTTGAAGGAATCCTTCGGCACCCCGGATAATGTAGAACGGTACAAAGTGTCTTGTGCCATCTACAACTCTAAGATGCCGAATGGTAGTTCAGTCACTGAACATGTATTGTACATGATCGAGCTGATTGAAAAGTTGGGCAAACTCGGATGTCCCTTGCACGAGCAGCTCGGCAAGGATGTACTCCTGAATTCTCTTCCCTCCTCCTATCTAGATTTTCTCGATCATTATAGAATGAACAAGCCTGTAGTCAACTCCATGGTCTTTTAGGGTTGCTGCAGACTTTCAAGAAAGACCACCAACTGAATAAGGGAGTGGTGAATTTAGTAGGAGGTAGAAGAGGTCGTCATCCCTTTAAGAAAGTGAAGAAGAAAATAAATAAAAAGGGAAAGAAGGTGCAGAATGCTCCTGGCCCTAGTCAGACCAGGAAGTATAAGGCTGATCAGTCTTCTACAAAATGTTTCTACTGCAAGAAGAAGGGACACTGGAAGAGGAACTGTCCTCTTTATATTGCATCCCTTGATCTGAACAGGCCGAGGAAGCAGAAGTCTGCTGAACAAGGTATTTATATGATAAAACCTTGTAATTACTCAATTGTTGATACTGCTAACTGGGTATTGGATACAGGTAGTCCAATTCACGTTTGTAATTCGTTACAGGGACTTCAAGTTAGCAGAAGATTTGAAGATGGAGAACAGTTTCTGAGCATCGGGAATGGAAATCGTGTTCCAGTACTGGCGGTCAGAGTCTTGCATCTTGTCTTTAAGTCTTGTACTGTCGAACTAGTTGACTGTCACTATTGTCCTAGTTTCATCATGAGCATAATCTCTGTAGGCCTTTTGGCCAATTATGATTTTGAACTATCAATAAAAGGAGATTTTTACAATGTTATTTTGAATAACTCTATTATAATGAAAGCTAGATTAAATAATGGCATATATGTACTATCAAGGCCTGTTAGTATAATTTACACTTCTAGCAAATGCCCAAGATTAGATAATGTCAACGATTTATATCTTTGGCACTGTAGGCTAGGTCATATTAACCAAAATAGGATAAACAAGATGCGAGGAGATGGACTCCTCGAGGTCAGTGATTCTGAATCACTGCCCACTTGTGAATCCTGTTTACTTGGTAAAATGACCAAGTCACCTTTTACTGGAAAAGGTGAATGAGCTACAGAACTTCTAAGTCTAATACATACTGATGTATGTAGACCGATGACAGTTAGTGCCAGAGGAGGATACAAATATTTCATTACTTTTACAGATGACTTTTCAAGGTTCGGTTATTTCTTCTTAATGAGACATAAGTCTGAGTCGTTTGAAATGTTCAAACGATACCGTAATGAAGTAGAAAAGCAAACTAGAAAAAGTATTAAAACCCTTCGATCTGATCGAGGTGGCGAATACTTATCTGGTGCATTTTTGACATATCTTGAGGAGAATGGAATTCTCTCTCAGTGGATTCCTCCAAGAACACCACAGTTGAATGGTGTGTCCGAAAGGAGGAATTGAAGCTTGTTAGACATGGTTCGATCCATGATGGGTTTTGCAACTCTGCCGCTATCCTTTTAGGGATATGCGCTTCAGACAGCCTGTTACTTATTAAATGATGTTCCAAGTAAGTCTGTTATCTCCACTCCGTATGAGATGTGGACTGGACGTAAACCCTTAATCTCACACCCTCGGGTCTGGGGTTGTCCGGCTTACGTAAAGCATTTAGACTCAGACAAACTTGGTCCAAGGTCTGATCGGTGTTTATTCATTGGTTATCCTAAGAAAACCAAAGGATATTTCTTCTATTTGGAGAATGAACAAAAGGTGTTCGTTGCTCTTAGAGCTATCTTTTTGGAAAAGGAGTTCCTTGGAGAATAAACTATAGCCTCTAAGATTGAACTTGATGAAGTTCAGCCAATAGAAGAACCTGCACACTCTAAGGACATCGTAGAACCGGCTGTGATTGAATCACACCCAGAATCCATTAGGAGATCCGGTAGAATACCGCGTCAGCCGGACAGATACTATGGTTTCTTGGTCCGGGATGGTGATCCCATTGAGCTCGATGAGAACAATGAGGATCCGATCACCTATATGGATGCTCTTCAGAGATCTGACTCTGAGGCATGGCTTGGAGCCATGCGATCCAAAATGGAGTCCATGGAAATCAACAATGTTTGGACATTGGTTGATCCGCCTGAAGGAATAAAACCCATCGGATGTAAATGGATCTTCAAGTGGAAAAGGGGCGCAGATGGGAAGGTAGAGACCTATAAAGCCCGTCTGGTTGCCAAGGGATATCATCAGCGATATGGTATCGATTATGACGAGACTTTCTCCCCTGTGGCAATGCTCAAGTCCATTCGGATCATGCTTGCTTTGGCAGCATATTTTGATTACGAGATCTGGCATATGGATGTCCGAACCACTTTCCTAAATGGGGAGCTGGAAGAGGAGATGTATATGATACAACCTGAAGGGTTTACATCCACAGATGAATAAAAAGTATGCAAGTTGCAGAGGTCCATTTATGGACTCAAGCATGCGTCTCGAAGTTGGGACTTACGGTTTGATAGGTGTATCAAATCGTATAGTGTCGTTAGGAACGGAGAAGAACCGTGCATCTATAAATAGGTTAATGGTTCTGTGATTGTATTCCTAGTACTGTATGTTGACGACATTCTCTTAATCGGGAATGATGTCACAACATTACAAGGAATAAAGGTCTGGTTATCATCTCAGTTCTCCATAAAGGACTTGGGTGAAGCTTCTTACATACTAGGTATGAAGATCTATAGAGATAGATCTAAGAAGCTTTTGGGACTGTCCCAGTCTACGTACATTGACACCGTGCTAAAACGGTTCAGCAAAGAAAATTCCAAGAAAGGCTATCTCCAGATAGGTTCTGGAATTACTCTTTCCAAGAAGGATTGTGCGATAACTCCTGAGGAAAGAGAGCGCATGAGTAGAGTACCTTATGCTTCTGCAGTACGCTCTATCATGTATGATATGACTTGTACTAGACCAGATATGGCATACTCACTAGGAGTAGTGAGCAGATACCAGTCTGACCCAGGTGAGGCGCATTGGAAGGTGGTTAAGTCCATTCTTAAGTATTTAAGAAATACTAAAGATCAATGACTAATTTAAGGAGAACCTGACTTGAAACTTGTGGGGTACTCTTACTCCAGTTTCCAGTCAGATAGAAATGATAGCAAGAGTGTGTCAGGGTTTGAATTTACCCTAAATGGAGGAGCGATCTGCTGGAAAAGTTCGAAACAGGCAACTGTTGCAGACTCGTATGCGAAGCAGAATACATTGCAGTATCAGATGTAGCAAAGAAAGCTGTGTGGTTGCGGAAGTTCCTTGGAGAGCTAGGGGTGGCACCTTCCCTAGATGGTCCTGTTCCGGTGTACTGTGACAGCACTGGAGCCATTGCTCAAGCTAAGAAGCCTAAAGCTCATCACCGCACCAAGCACATTCTGCGGCGCTACCACGTTGTACGAGAGATCGTAGAACGAGGCAACATCAATCTTCTGAAGATCGATGGAAAGGAAAATCTGGCCGACCCCTTCACTAAAGCCCTCGGAATAAAAGAGTTCGACTATTGTAAATGGGAAATGGGTATTAGATACTCTTCTGATTGGCTTTAGTACAAGTGGGAGTTTTTGGGAATTGTGTCCTAAAGCCAATCACCTGGGTTGTAGGCGGTTGAGCTAAGTATTGTACTCATTCTTTGAATTAATAAAATATTATTCTTGGCAGCTCATCATATATTGTATTTCCCTGAAATGAACTCTTTCCATGTGATGAGTCCTTAAGACTACACTGACTTCGATACAGAGATGATGTATCGAGTGGTCCTTAAACTCTGTTCACAACCAAAGGATATATTGTACTGGATGGCAATATATCAAGTATAGGTTGTTGTAGTTCACATCATTTGGTTGTCCTCTTGACCAAATGAGTGTGGTCCACTTGACCAAATGAGTGTGGTGACACTGATGTGATCTACAAGTGGGATATGTGATATCTCATTGAACGTGACTCCGTGCAGCCCCTTTCTGCCAAAGGGATACTCACGATTGGATATGGGTATATGTGTCCCTCTGACCTGAGGTCATCACGGTAGCTTGCAAGCAACTCCTTGTGCTTTGGTGCCGGATTACCCGGATTTTTAATCCGGTGATGGAAAGTTTCTGGGTATAGGCAAGTACTTGTGGAGCAGTGATGGACCAAGATGGAATTGACCTGTCCTAACAGTTTGGATTGAATGTCTTGTAGTATCTCAATTTAGCAAATCCTCGACCGGGGTAGCCCTAGTGAAGAGTCACTGGGCTTGCAAGGTTGAGACACGTAGTGGACTGACTCTATTTGGTTAGGTAGCCCAATCTCAGTCGTCCTGAGCTTTAGAGGTCAAAAGGATAAAATATACGGTAACCATATGCCAGAGGTTCGATAGTTTGCTCCCGCATCTTCGACCTATCCGGATGCTGGGACCCATTGCTAGATGATTTCCCGTGCTGGTACTAGAATTGTTCTAGTGCTACCATTTAGGTTCGAACCTATGAGGTCACACGCCACAGAGGATAACTCTCTGATCCGGATATCGATTATAATTGGGAATCGTCTTACTTTTATGGTCACAGTATTTTTTAGCACTCTTTTCCCCATCTTGCCCTTGTCTGTGTCAACCGAAAATTATTCCGGGCTGACCAGGACTACGCCAGGATTTTTCTAAATCAGTTTTGAACTGATTCGGAGTTCGTTTTGGCCTCCAATTGGTTGTGAACCAATTGAACCCAATTTAATTGGGCTCGGACCGGTTCAATTGAATTGAACCACCATTGGTTAATTGAACCAATGGGTTTGAACCAAATTGGTTTAAATGGTTTTAATTGGACCGGTGTTTTTTCTCTCCTCTTGACCATTTTACATGGTAATTCCTTGCGCTGGAGGAGGCCAAACGACCGAAGTTCTTTTCCTGGGCGACGTCTCTTCCTCTCCTCCACCGGTTGATTTATACTCCCGTTTATTTACTGGTTAAATGGAATGGCAGCTGCTGCCTCTTGGCCTCCCCGTCTCTCCACCTCCCTCTCCCTGCTGTCCTATATAAACCATTGCAAGTCCCCCTGTTTCAGCAAGATAGGTTACACCGTGTGAAGAAGAAAACAGCAAGTGTGTTCTTCCCTATGAGAGGTTTTGAGAGCTGGGTCCTATCTTCCATTGGGTGCTGGGATTTGGAGTGTGTGAGGAAGAGTTATAAGGCCCTTTTCCTTTTCCATTAGAGTGCTCAAACTCAGGACTGCAGCAAAGCCTGGTTGCTGCCATTTACTGTGACTGTGTCTCCTTCCAGCAGCTAGCACCGCGCGTGAAGGTGGATCGGAGGGCCCCCGGCGTGTCTCCCCTCTAGAGGGAGTACTCTTCCACTCCTGAGAGCAAGCCTCGCAAGCCAGGTTCGCCGCTGCAGCTCTAAACGCCTAGAAGATCGCTGCTTATTTTCTGCAACCAGAATTTCTGGCAGCAGGTTTTTGGGCATTTTGTACATCGTGTACACTGTGTTTTGGTTGCAGATTTTGGTGGCAAATCGAAGAAGACTTCTCCACCTTATCGCTGCTGGAATTTGGGAGCAAACGGAGGTCCGGAAGCCTACTTTTGGATGCTCTTTTTCAGGCTTAAATCAGAGTATCCCACGGTCCAAGGAGGAAGAAGGCTGGAATAGATTTATTCCAGCTATTCCAGCCTATTCCTGGTTTATCCCACAGTTATTCCAGCCAGAATAATGTATGAAAAAAAAAAAATTTTTCATGCATGAATAGAATTTTAATTCAAATATTTTGTAAATATTTTATATTATCCTACATGCCTATTTGCAACTAAAATTAGATTAGTTTCTGGGCGGAGCAGATTTTCGCTGCGCGGATTTTTAAAATATTTTTAAAATCCAATCTGCTCCTGCAGTTGTTTGCATGCCTAGTGTAGGATCATGTCAAACCACCTGCACCATTCTCTTTCAATGAGTTCACTGAACTGATCCACACTGAGAATATCTTATGGAAGTCTTGCTACTTGTCAAGAGATAGTTCTCATATTGGGAGTTATGCAAGTGATCTTTAGACCTGAGGTCACCATGGTTCCTCATACACACTAAGCTATGTTTTGGTTCATACTCATTCATGACATTGAGTCATGTATGGGATGTTCTCGGATATGGTGAAAGGTGTATGAAGGATGAGTGGACCAATAAGGAATCGATCATTCCCAGTAAAAGGAAATGTTATCCCATGTAATCTCTTTGATTGATGACTCAAGGAGTCTTTGATCAAAGTAAGATAAGATTAGAAGTATTTTCTAATAGTCAACAGTAGAGTCTTCATTATCGAATTGGGATTCTAAATGACTAAGTGCTAGGGTTTGGCAATTATCCATACCCATCACTTATTCGGGATAAAGGGAGATCGAAAGATTTAATTGCATGGTAACTTTCCATTGAAGGGTATTTTGGTACTTTCAACCAAATTCTTCATCTTCCAGGTAGGCATGATAAGTTGCTAGAGATCAATCATATCTTGTAGGTTTTCATGAATCAATTCGATTGGATTCATGAGTCAATTCAAATGCTAGTTTGAAATGGTAACTTAGGTCAGCTCAATTTGACCTAATTAGGTCAATCAGGTTTGGTTGGATCAAATTGGCTTGGACCTAGACCTACAGCTAGCTAGATGTGGAACCCGAAGGGTCACACACATCAGGAAATTTTCCTAGGAAGTCAATTGGTATTCCATTAGGATCATGGGATCCTAATTGGTTAGCTAGATTACACACTAGCATGTGTAAAATCCAAGAGTCTTTCTCATTGGAGGAACTTGACTCTTGGATAAGCCACTTCATTTCCCATGTCATCTGAGAAGTCTATCAGCTAGTTAAGTGCCACATGGCATGAGGAGAAAAGGCATTTGGTGCAAGATGGGTCATGGCTTTAAGCGCAGGAAGAGTCATGATGTTTCAAGATAAGACTCCTTTATGAAGAATCTTATTTGATTTGTTGATTAATAGATCAAAGGTTAATGAAGAGCCATAATTGGTGCCTCCCCATCTCCTACAAATAGGCTTAGGTGTTTAGGCTGAAGGAATGATTATGAATCTGATTCCTTTCTTTCTTACACTTACACTCTATCACACTATCCTTGCCCCCTCCATCCCTTGTAAGAACTTAGGTCTTGTCTTAAGACAAGTCCACCATTTTAAGACAAGGGTTTAGGAAGAGATTTAGGAAGTGATAAAGAGAGTGAAGAGAGATTTTAGAGAGGAATCAGAGTCCTCTACAAGAGGGCAAGGGTTTGAGCAAGGAAGGAGAGGCTGCCAAAGGAAGAAAGGCCAACATGAAGAGTTCCAATGGTTTAAGCAACCTACTAAGGAGTGCTTCCTAGGATCAATTCTTGTGTGGATCACCTTGAGGGCATGCACTTGTGTGCCTAGTAGAAAGTAGAAGGAATTAGCATTCTAGGTATTCTTCCAAACCCTAATTGAATAACTTGTTTACTGTAATGAATAAGGGATCTTGGGCTTAGGGTTTCAAGTTGTTTGGAGTTTCAAAATGAAAATTTTTGAAATCCATTCTTTTGCTGTGCCACTGAAACCCAATAAGTAGAAGGACTGATTGGTTTCATACCAGGTCCCCCACTACTAGAATGGCATCCATGGAAACCCACGGTTCGATGGTGGCCATGCGAGCACACAAAGTCTCCACTGATCATGCGGGAGAACCCTCTCACCGTGACGACCAGTGCTTAGAGAGGGAGCAATCTACTCCACCACCGCCTCCTTTAGTGGACCCCCAGATCATCGCGCTGGCCAAGCAAGTTCATGTCCTAACTGTGGCAATGCATCAGCTTCATCAGAGGCACTGATCCCTGGAGACCCAGCAACAACTAGGGACCCCTGCGGCCCATGCCGCTAATCACCACACCATCCTACGGTCCTTCCAAGAGGGGCCGCTGCATGCAAGCTTCGACCTACAAGAAGCCCATCAAACGGCCGGGAGGAAGCCGCAGTGTGATCCAACTGACCGATAGAGCTGCTCCCTAGTCTCGAACCACGGCGCACCCTCTTACCAACACCACCGGCATGGCCAGGAACTCGAGTGAGAGTTCGTTCCTCCACTCTAACCCTCCTTCACCCCCAACATTCTCTGCCAAGGGGTCCACCGACGAGGCCATCCACCGTCGAGTAAAGAAGCGCCTCGAGGAGTATGAACTCAAGCTGGTAGACCTAGCTCATCAATTTGTGGAAGCTCAGGGCTTTCCCAGCAAGCTTGCAGGTTACGACACCCATCCTCCTTTCTCCCAAAGACTCTAAGAGTAACCAATCCCCAGGCAGTTTCGTATGCCATAGATCGATCCCTACAACGGGATGACCAATCTCCTGGACCACCTGGAAAGCTACAAGGCCCTCATGAGGATCTAGGAGGCTATTGATGCTCTCCTTTACATCACCTTCCTGGCTACCCTATGGAAGGCCGTCCAAGTCTAGTTCTCTAGACTTAAGTCTAAGAGTATTGATTCCTTCTCCTAGTTGGAGACGAAGTTCATGGTACACTTTGATGCATGCCGAAAGGTGCCACGCGAGGTTGACATCCTCTTCTTGATCTGACAGCAAAACCAAGAGTCCCTTCAAGACTACATGTCCCAGTTCAAGGCCGCCATCCTAGAGATTTACAACCTTGATGAGCCGATTGCATTCTAGTCCTGAAGAGGGGGTTGCGGACCTCTTGCTTCACCTATTCCCTCGATAAGAAGCCTCCAAAGACTTACTCAGAGCTCCTCCTCTAGGCACATAAGTACATCCATGCCGAGGAGGTTGACCACATCAAGAGGGAGCAGGACGGGAGGCACTTAAAGAGGCAGGCCATCGGGGAAGCACCTGCTCTCCTGGTTTAGAAGACGGTGCCGGTCTAGTAGCCGAGGCTGAGGCCCAGAATCAACCCCACCAAAGAAGAGAAGTTCACTCCTCTCCTTTCCCAAAGAGCGAAGATCTTAATGGAGATCGAGGGTGAGTGCTTCCTGCACCCTTCTCCTCCCTTGAGGCCATCTACTGGGTGCGATAGGTCCCGTTACTACTGTTTCCATCAGGATCATGGCCACGACACCGAGGAATGCCACCATCTGATAAAAAAGATAGAAGAGCTGATTAAGCATGGCTACCTCGGCAAATACATAGAGGGATGGGTGCCCCCAGCAGACCGGAATGAAAAGCCCTGACCTCTCACCATCGGTAATTGCCCCACTGAGAAGCCGATAGGGATGATATCCTGAGGGGCAGGGAAAACTCTGAAGAGGGCCAGGGCAAGAGAGGAGAGTGATGATTGTTGCTCAGGTGGCTTTCCAAGAGGGGGGTGAATTGAGACTGAAAAATTTTTCACAATTATGTGCACTTTGAAATTGTTTTGGTATTGTGGTGCAATATGCAATGCAGAAGTAAATAAACAAATGCAAGAAGCTAAAGATAAGCACAGACACAAATACAAAGAAATTTAGAGTAGTTCGAAGCAACCAACTCCTACGTTCACTATCCAAGAACCACTTAGGATGTTCACTATATCCCCCAACCGAAATACAGTCGGATTATTTTACCAAGCTCACAATCCAAACCTATACACTTTGGTTTTACCAGGATCACCAAAGAAACCCTAACACTTGGTTTTATACCGGGATCACCAAGAAACCCAAACTCCTTTGGTTTTGAATGGGATCACCAAAGAAACCCTAACACTTGGTTTTATACCGGGATCACTAAGAACCGAACTTAGGTTTTCACAAGGCTCATCTAAAAACCTTCAACCCTCTCTAAAAACACAGCCCCTTGCTGCTCTTAGAGAGAAAACAAAGATAGAGAGAAATAAACAAGAAACTACAACAAACCGAGTTTATTTAAATGTTGCCGATGTAGAACGAGATGAAGCCTAGCTTTGAACGCTATTTAATGCTCTTCAAGCAGCTTATTTGCTTCTTTAATGAGTGGATTCAATGATGAAGAGAAGTTAGTGAAGCTTTGAATTCTAACTTGAAAGCTCTTGAAGTAGGTAGATGAAAGACTTGAAGGCTCTTCAATTTCTCAAGATAAATCAATAATAATGCTCTAATAATTGTTTAATCCCTCAAAAGCAATCCCTTTTATAGATTTCCATGAGATATGACCATTGTAGGGCCTAGGGATTCATGAAAGAGCTGTTGGAGATGAATTTCAATTCAAAAATCACTTTCTGTAATTAGCAATTGGAGTGTAGAAAATGACTACTCGAGTCGGCTCGAAGTCCACGAGTCGGCTTGAAGTCTTAGACAGCCCAGACCAAATTTATGTAAGAGTCGGCTCTTCAAGTTGGAGTCGGCTCTTGCCTTCAATCAATTCAAAACAGAAAATTACAGGGTCGACTCTTCAGGACAGAGTCGGCTCGAAGTCTCAGTTCACCAAAAAACATAACTCTGGATGAGTCGGATCTTGGAGCTCGAGTCGGCTCGAGATCTCAGATTTCAGAAACATGTATTCTTCCATGAGTTGGCTCTTGGGATAGGAGTCAGCTCGAGATACTAAAACTTTGAAATTTCTTCGTGCCGTGCCATAAGGAGTCGGCTCTTGGTCCATGAGTCAGCTCTTGCCAAAACTTTAATTAATGCTTCAAACTTCTCCAAAACTCTTCAATACTTGAATCAAACAAGAGCTAATCTACATACTCTCAATTTTACAATTTTATGGCTTTTTTTTACAAGATTACAAGATTGGCAAAATTAGGGCTTTTACAAGTTAAAGTTCATAAAAGTCCATACATAATTGAATTACCTCTCAATCAATTTGAAAACCAATTTAAACTAGAGATAACCAATTTCCTGCAAAAACTTTTCAAATAATTGAAAAAATTAGTAACATATACATGCTCCAATATTTTGTGATCATCAAAATCGTTCCACGGGGCAACAATCTCTCCCTTTTTGATGATGACAAAACACTGGACATGAACAGAATTTAAAGACACTTTACAATTGCAGTTTGTCATATCCACATGTATCAAATGATATTAGACATAGTGTATATCAATCAATTGAGAATCAAGGTATCAAATTGTTGAACTGATAAGTATTAATGCAATGTATCATATGTATCAAATGTATAATAAGATTGAAAACTTTTCAACACCAAGTATTATATATATCGATACAAAGCTTCATCTGTATCATATGTGTATCAAGTATCGAAAATATAATGTATCAAATGTATTGCATATCGAAACTTCACAGAATTTATTAGTATTTAAAGTAAATTTCATGAAAAATTAACAAACATAAGCTCCCCCTTACTAATGTAATCAAATTTTTATAAGTTTTCATACATATTCATGTTTTCATAAGCATTCATGCACATTTTCATAAGTTAACATTCATATCTTCACATTTTCATGCACATTCATATTTTCTCCCTTCTCCCCATTTTTGTCATCAACAAAAGGTATACAAGATAGGAGAACATTCATTCACAATAAGTCATGAGTGTATCATAAGAAGATATGTAGCATAAAAAGTGATATATATATATATATATATGAAAAGTCAGTACATTAGTAATATATTACAAATGTGCCTTGGCACGACAAAATAGTATCACAACAACAAGATATAAAAAGTATAAAGTCCTAAAAATATCAAGATGAAAGACTAAAACATCAAAATGATGTACTAAAACATCAAAAAGAAGGACTAGGATCATCACCACTAGGGTCTTCCTCACTAGAGGAGGAACCGACCTCTAAAATGACTGGAGTAGGCCTGAACTTAGAGAACCTAGGTCTAAGGTCCCTAAGTCTAGTCCTAACAGGTGTAGTACTCCTAGAGACTTTAGTTTTGGCTTTAGCTTTCACTTTGGACTCAGAAAAAATGATGACAGAAGTGGGTCTGGCAATGGGAGGATCAAACAACAAGGCCAAAGTACTGGTGGTAGACAATATCTCTGTAGCTAGAGTCTCTCCAACATCAAATCCTGGAATCTCGGTACTAGCCTCAGCCTAGCAGGAGTGGCCTCTGAAAAAATATCACTAAAATGTGCTTCCTGTCCCTGCCCGCAATCAGTGCCAGTGTCAGGTGCTGCTATGGAAGTAGTCGATACAGACTGATTGGCTGCAGTAAGCTATCGAAGAATAGTCATGATGTCCTGGAATCCCTGGTGCATCTCTGACTGAAGAGCAGATATCCTGGCATCAGTCTCAACTCTCCCTCTATGAAGACTCGAGATATTTTCCGGTACACGCTGAAATCGAACATTAGCATCAAGTCCAACATTTGTAGATCCTCTGACTGATGAACGAGGAGTAGATGGAGTTGGTTCTAAGGGTCCAGCCTCGTCAACATGTGCCTTTGCCTCTCCACCGTGTCCCTCTACTGCCTGAACATCCTCATCTGAATCATCCTCTGAGTGAGTCACTGGAAGACCTGAGCTCTTCCTAATCCAGTGACCCTCTACTTTAATAAATCCCATCCGAGTCAGAGATTTCAAGTTGTATCTGTCTGTGTATAAAAGTGGCCTACTGTCCTCACCAGACAAATCAATTAGGACATCCTGAAACAGAAGTGTGAATACCATCCCATATGGTAGACATGCTCGTGCCCTACGTAGACATGCTCGTGCCCTACAAGCCGCCTCTCTCATCTGTGATAGCATTATGAATGGTAGATTTGTTGGGAATTGTGTCCCAAAGCCAATCGCCTGGGTTGTAAGCGGTTGTGCTTAGTATTGTACTCATTTTATGAATTAATAAAATAATATTTTTGGCAGCTCATTACATACTAAATTTTCCTGAAATGAACTTTTTCCATGTGATGAAGTCCTTAGGACTACACTGACTTCGATACAGAGAGGATGTATCGAGTGGTCCTTAAACCCTATTCACAACCAAAGGATATATTGTACTGGACTGCAATATATCAAGTATAGGTTGTTATAGTTCACATCGTTTGGTTATCCTCTTGACCAAATGAGTGTGGAGACACTGATGTGATCTGCAAGTAGGATATGTGTTATCTTATTGAACGTGACTCCGTGCAGCCCCTTTCTGCCAAAGGGATACTCACGATTGGATATGGGTATATGTGTCCCTCTGACCTGAGGCCATCATGGTAGCTTGCAAGCAACTCCCTATGCTTTGGTGCCAGACCACCCAGATTTTTAATCCAGTGACGGAAGGTTTCTGGGTACAGGCAAGTACTTGTGGAGCAGTGATGGACCAAAATGGAATTGACCTGTCCGAACAGTTTGGATTGAATGTCTCGCAGTATCTCAATTTAGCAAATCCTCGGCCGAGGTAGTCCTAGTGAAGAGTCACTGGGCTTGCAAGGTTGAGACACGTAGTCGACTGACTCAGTCTAGGTTGGCAGCCCAATCTCAGTCGTCATGAGCATTAGAGGTCAAAGGGATGAATTATACGGTAACCATATGCCAGAGGTTCGATAGTTTGCTCCCGCATCTTCGACCTATCTGGATGCCGAGACCCATTGCTAGATGGTTTCCTGTGCTGGTACTAGAATTATTCTAGTGCTACCATTTAGGTTCGAACCTATGAGGTCACACGACACAGAGAATAACTCTCTGATCCGGATACTGATTACGATTGGAAATCGTCTCGGTCTTATGGTCACAATATTTTTGAGCACTTTTTTCCCCATCTTGCCCTTGTCTGTGTCAACCAAAAATTATTCCGGGTTGACCAGCACTGCGCCAGGATTTTTCTGAATCAGTTTTGAACTGATTTGGAGTTCGTTTCGGTCTCCAATTAGTTGTGAACCAATTGAACCAATTTTATTGGGCTCGGACCGGTTCAATTGGATTGAACCACCATTGGTTAATTGAACCAATGGGTTTGAACCAAATTGGTTTAATGGGATTGGACCGTTTTTGGTTGGACCGCTGGTTTTTCTCCACCGTGGACCATTTTACACGATGTTTTGAGGGAGAAAATCCAAACGTTTGAAGAAGAAGCCAAAAGACCGAAACTCTTCACTTGGCGTCTCTTCTTCTCCTCTTACCCGATGCTTTAATCCCTGTTAATGGCTGGTTTAAATGCTGGTTAATTGGGTAAGCTGCAGCCCCTGCCTCTTGGCCTCCCCGACTCTCCCTCTCCCTCTCCCATTGCAGCCTATATAAACCTCCTAACAGTCCCCTGTTTCATGAGATGAGCACCGTGTGAAGAGGAAACCAAGGAGAGATTAGTTTTTCCACTGTATGAGAACCAATCTGGGTATTCTTCTTCTTTGAGAGACTCAAGTGGAGTACTTTGGGGCTGGGTTTAGGAGTTTTATGAGAGAAAAACAAGGCCTTAATCCCTTGTTTTGTTGTGCTCAAAGTTCTGCATTGCAAAAATTCCTGTGACCGTGAAGCTCTCTTCCAGCGGCTAGCACCGCGCGTGGAGAAGGATCCGAGAGCCCTGGGCATGTCTCCCCTCTAGAGGGAGTATCCTTCTACTACTAGGAGCAAGCTACGCGGACCGGGATCGCCCCAACTACTCCAAAATGAAGGCCAAATTCTGCTGCCCAGTTCTGCTGCAGAAATCTGGCAGCAGACTTTGATGATTTTTTATAATCATTTGGCTAACCATTTCTTGTAGATTTCAATTGGAGATTGAATAGCACTTGTCCAAGTTGCCGCTGCTCGAATTTCGAAGCAAATGGAGGTCCGGAAGGAGGTGTTCCGATGACGTTTTGCAAGCCAAAAACAAAGTTCCAAGGAGGAAGACGACTGGAATAACTTTATTCCAGTTATTCCAGTCTATTCCAGGTTTATTCCAGAGTTATTCCAAGCGGAATAAAGATATGGAAAATTAATTTTTAATCATGCATGGATAGACTTAATTATTTAATATTATGCAAATATTTTATATGATCATACATGCCTAAATGCAACTAGATTTAGATTAGTTCCTGGCGGAGCAGATTTCCGCTGCCCGAATTTTAAAAATATTTTAAAATCCATTCTGCTCCCATAGATGTTTGCATGCCTAGTGTAGGATCTTGTCAAACCACCTGCAACGGTTTCTTTCAGTGGTATCAGAGCAGGTTACTTTTGTAATCTAATCTAGTATGCATGTTTATAGATTAAAAATTGTTTAATCTTAAAAATGTATCAAGTTTTCTTTTTGGAACCTAGTTGAGACCTTCACCATGACCGTGTATTTTTGACACGATGCAGATCGTCTGTGTTGGCCTCTTCAGAAGGATCCTTAAAGAATATTAAAAATTAAAAATTGTTTTAATTTGGAGATACATGTTTTAGGCATATTTTATAAAATATTTGTAAAATATTTTGATGCATGATTGGTATGTAAAATTGTTTTACATAAAGACTTAATTAAAAATTATTTTAATTAAGTGTTTGGCTTATTAAAAATTTTTTAGGTTTATGAAATCTAATACAATTTGCATAAGCCATTTTGGGTTAAATTGGGTTAGCTGACTAGTTGGGTCCATAACTGGGTTAGACCTAAGTTTAGTTGAACTGGATAACAAGAAGATTAAACAAAAGTTATTTAAGGCCCTTCTTTAGAACTATCTAATAGTTAGATTAGTTGATCCGTTCATCTAAAATGGATCCAATTAGTGGCTCAGTGGATGCCCGAGTCTTTAGACTAGTCTGATCGAGTCTGGTAAACCGACTGGTGTCAAGGTAGGTTTGGCATTATGATCATGGTTGTATGAGGCTACCTCTTTCCTGGCCAACTTGGTTGGTGTCTAGGAAAGATGGTTAATGGCGGATACTCACCCATGATCTTACCTACCTGGCTAGTCGAGTCGACCAGAACTGATTAGAAAAGCTCAATGACTCGAGTTAACCCATGTCACCCAGGTTGATCGGTCTGACTGATCTATAGGTGCCCATGGATCATATGTTGATTTATTTCAACCCTCCTGAAATCTGATTGATTCAGTGGGAGGATGATCCATGTCCTTATCTTTTTCTTCTGTCATAACTAAAAAAAAAAAAATCCTCTAAAATTATTAGGTCCTTAAAAAGACTAAGTCAAGGAGTTGATAGTGTCTTAGCCTCCCATTAAGTTGGATAGAAATGTGTCCACTAACTTGGTGTGCATCGGCAGTTCCATAGAACGGGTGTACATCCGGTGACTGGAATTTCTATCTGATCGATGATGGTTCTGTGCAACCTCCTTAACGGGACCAGGTGGGCCGGCCATAGTCGGGCTTGGTCTTTAGTTAGCTGGAAGCATTGGATTTGTCATTTTAATGGTTGGACCTAACCAGAGACCCGCAATAGGAGGCCCCTAGGCCGATTGGGATGCTCTCTGGGGCAAAATAAAATACTGAAAATTGTTTAGGGAAACAATTGGTTTACGAACCTATCTTTTGGCTCGTATGGGTGAGCTGGCCATAGTCGGGCTCATACGAGGCCTATTGGATTTCAGTACCCACTTGAAAAAGTATTTTCACGGATTGGAGTTAGAGGCTACAAATCTGAAAAATTAGTGGAAGAAACCTTTAGACTAAAGTCCAAGTCTTTTGGTTAAGTTATTAATTCATACACTAATATGGTCTAATTTTCTTTTCATATGTCTTCAAATTTATCGCTTCAGTCACTTCTCGATAATGAGAAGTTAAAGGGTCACAACTTTGATAGTTGGTATCGAAGATTGAGAATCGTTCTGGAGCATGAACGGATCCTCTATGTAATAGCGGATCCGACACCTGAAATCCCTCCCGCTAATGCACGGAGTGCGGTCAGAGACGCTTATCTGAAGTGGGTCTCTGATCGGACTACTGTCCGATGCATTATGTTAGCGGTGAAGAACGACGAGTTCAGTCACAAATTCGAGGAGGCCCAACCTGATGAAATCCTTCAAAAGTTGAAGGAATCCTTCGACACCCCGGATGATGTAGAACGGTACAAAGTGTCTTGTGCCATCTACAACTCCAAGATGCCGAATGGTGGTTCAGTCACTGATCATGTATTGTACATGATCGAGTTGATTGAAAAGTTGGGCAAACTCGAATGCCCCTTGCATGAGCAGCTCGGCAAGGATGCGATCTTGAATTCTCTTCCCTCCTCCTATCTTGATTTTCTCGATCATTATAGAATGAACAAGCCTGCAGTTAACTACCATGGTCTTTTGGGGTTACTGCAGACTTTCGAGAAAAACCACCAACTGAATAAGGGGGTGGTGAATTTAGTGGGAGGAAGTAGAGGTCGTCGTCCCTTTAAGAAAGGGAAGAAGAAAATGAATAAGAAGGGAAAGAAGGTACTGAATGCTCCTGGCCCTAGTCAGACCAGGAAGTATAAGGCTGATCAATCTTTTGCAGAATGTTTCTACTGCAAGAAGAAGGGATACTGGAAGAGGAACTGTCCTCTTTATATTGCATCCCTTGATCCGAACAGGCTGAGGAAGTAGAAGTCTGCTGAACAAGGTATTTATATGATAAAACCTTGTAATTACTCAATTGTTGATACTGCTAACTGGGTATTGGATACTGGTAGTCCAATTCACGTTTGTAATTCATTACAGGGACTTCAAGTTAGCAGAAGATTTGAAGATGGAGAACAGTTCTGAGCGTCGGGAATGGAAATCGTGATCCAGTACTGGTGATCGGAGTCCTGCATCTTGTCTTTGAGTCTTGTACTGTCGAACTAGTCGACTGTCACTATTGTCCTAGTTTCATTATGAGCATAATCTCTTTAGGCCTTTTGGCCAATTGTGGTTTTAAACTATCAATAAAAGGAGATTTTTGCAATGTTATTTTAAATAACTCTGTTATAATGAAAGCTAGATTAAATAATGGCATATACGTACTATCAAGGCATGTTAGTGTAATGTACACTTCTAGCAAACGCCCAATGTTAGATAATGTTAATGATTTGTATCTTTGGCACTGTAGGCTAGGTCATATTAACCAAAATAGGATAAACAAAATGCGAGGAGATGGACTTCTCGAGGTCAGTGATTCTGAATCACTACCCACTTGTGAATCCTGCTTACTTAGTAAAATGACCAAGTCATCTTTTACTGGAAAGAGTAAACGAGCTACAGAACTTCTAAGTCTAATACATACTGATGTATGTGGACCAATGATAGTTAGTGCCAGAGAAGGATACAAATATTTCATTTCTTTTATAGACGACTTTTCAAGATTCGGTTATGTCTTTTTAATGAGACATAAGTCTGAATCGTTTGAAATGTTCAAACGATACCGTAATGAAGTAGAAAAGCAAACTGAAAAAAGTATTAAAACCCTTCGATCTGATCAAGGTGGTGAATACTTATCTGGTGCTTTTTTGACATATCTTGAGGAGAATGGAATTCTCTCTCAGTGGACTCCTCCAGGAACACCACAGTTGAATGGTGTGTCCGAAAGGAGGAATCGAACCTTGTTGGACATGGTTCGATCCATGATGAGCTTTGCAACTCTGACGCTATCCTTTTGGGGATATGCGCTTCAGACAGCCTGTTACTTATTAAATAATGTTTCAAGTAAATCTGTTGTCTCCACTCCGTATGAGATGTGGAATGGGCGTAAACCCTCAATCTCACACCTTCGGGTCTGGGGTTGTCCGGCTTACATAAAGTATTTTGACTCAGACGAACTTGGTCCTAGGTCTGATCGGTGTTTATTCATTGGTTATCCTAAGGAAACCAAAGGATATTTCTTCTACTTGGAGAATGAACAAAAGGTGTTTGTTGCTCTTAGAGCTATCTTTTTGGAAAAGGAGTTCCTTGGAGAAGGAACTATAGCTTCTAAGATTGAACTTGATGAAGTTCAGCCAATAGAAGAACCTACACACACTAAGGACATCGTAGAACCGACTGTGATTGAATCACACCCAGAACCCATTAGGAGATCTGGTAGAATATCGCGTCAGCCCGACAAATACTGCGATTTCTTGGTCTGGGACGGCGATCCCATTGAGCTCGATGAGAACAATGAGGATCCGATCACCTATATGAATGCACTTCAGAGATCTGACTCTGAGGCATGGCTTGGAGCCATGCGATCCGAAATGGAGTCCATGGAAATCAACAATGTTTGGACATTGGTTGATCCACCTGAAGGAATAAAACCCATCGGGTGTAAATGGATCTTAAAGAGGAAAAGGGGCATAGATGGGAAGGTAGAGACCTATAAAGCCTGTCTGGTTGCCAAGAGATATCGTCAGCGATATGGTATCGATTATGACGAGACTTTCTTCCCTATGGCAATGCTCAAGTCCATTCGGATCATGCTTGCTTTGGCAGCATATTTTCATTATGAGATCTGGCAGATGGATGTCCGAACCGCTTTCCTAAATGGGGAACTGGAAGAAGAGGTGTATGTGATATAGCCTGAAGGGTTCACATCCGCAGATGAATCAAAAGTATGCAAGTTGCAGAAGTTTATCTATGGACTCAAGCAAGCATCTCGAAGTTAGAACTTACGGTTTGATAGGTGTATCAAATCATATAGCTTCATTAGGAACGGAGAAGAACCGTGCATCTATTAATGGGTTAATGGTTCTGTGATTGTATTTCTAGTACTGTATGTTGATGACATTCTCTTAATCGGGAATGATGTCGCAGCATTACAAGGAATAAAGGTCTGGTTATCATCTCAGTTCTCTATGAAGCACTTGGGTGAAGCTTCTTACATACTAGGTATGAAAATCTATAGAGATAGATCTAAGAAGCTTTTGGGACTGTCCCAGTCTACGTATATTGATACTCTGTTGAAACGGTTCAGCATGGAAAATTCCAAGAAAGGCTATCTTCCGATAGGTTCTGGAATTACTCTTTCCAAGAAGGATTGTGCGACAACACCTAAGGAAAGAGAGCGTATGAGTATAGTACCTTATGCTTTTGCAGTAGGCTCTATCATTTATGCTATGACTTATACTAGACCAGACGTGGCATACTCACTAGGAGTAGTGAGCAGATACCAGTCTAACCCAGGTGAGGCACATTGGAAGGTGGTTAAGTCCATCCTTAAGTATTTGAGAAATATTAAAGATCAATGGCTGATTTATGGAGAACCTTACTTAAAACTTATGGGGTACTCTGACTCCAGTTTCCAGTCGGATAGAGATGATAGCAAGAGTGTGTCAGGGTTTGTATTTACCCTGAATGGAGGAGCGATCTGCTGGAAAAGTTCCAAGCTGGCAACTGTTGCAGACTCGGTTTGCGAATCAGAATACATTGCAGCATCAGATGCGGCAAAAGAAGCTGTGTGGTTGCGGAAGTTCCTTGAAGAGCTAGGGGTGGAACCTTCCCTAGATGGTCCTGTTCCGGTGTACTGTGACAGCACTGGAGCCATTGCTCAAGCTAAGGAGCCTAAAGCTCATCACCGCACCAAACACATTCTGCGGTGCTACCACCTCGAACGAGAGATCGTAGAACGAGGCGACATCAATCTTCTGAATAACAATGGAAAAGAAAATCTGGCCGACCCCTTCACTAAAGCCCTCGGAATAAAAGAGTTCGACTATTGTAAATGGGAAATGGGTATTAGATACTCTTCTGATTGGCTTTAGTACAAGTGGGAGTTGTTGGGAATTATGTCCCAAAGCCAATCGCCTGGGTTGTAGGCGGTTGTGCTTAGTATTGTACTATTTTATGAATTAATAAAATAATATTTTTGGCAGCTCATCATATACTAAATTTCCCTGAAATGAACTCTTTCCATATGATGAAGTCCTTAGGACTACACCGACTTCGATACAGAGAGGATGTATCGAGTGATCCTTAAACCCTATTCACCACCAAAGGATATATTGTACTGGACGATAATATATCAAGTATAGGTTATTGTAGTTCACATCGTTTGGTTGTCCTCTTGACCAAATGAGTGTGGAGACACTGATGTGATCTGCAAGTAGGATATGTGATATCTTATTGAACGTGACTCCGTGCAGCCCCTTTCTGCCAAAGGGATACTCACGATTGGATATGGGTATATGTGTCCTTCTGACCTGAGGCCATCACGGTAGCTTGCAAGCAATTGCCTGTGCTTTGGTGCCGGACCACCCATATTTTTAATCCGGTGATGGAAGGTTTCTGGGTACAGGCAAGTAATATGGAGCAATGATAGAGCAAGATGGAATTGACCTGTCCGAACAGTTTAGATTGAATGTCTCGCAGTATCCCAATTTAGCAAATCCTCGGCCAAGGTAGTCCTAGTAAAGAGTCACTAGGCTTGCGAGGTTAAGACATGTAGTGGACTGACTCGGTCTGGGTTGGTAGCCCAATCTCAGTCATCATGAGTATTAGAGGTCAAAGGGATGAATTATACGGTAACCATATGCCAGAGGTTCGATAGTTTTCTCCCGCATCTTCGACCTATACAGACGCCGGGACCCATTGCTAGATAGTTTCCTGTGCTGGTACTAGAATTGTTCTAGTGCTACCGTTTAGGTTCGAACCTATGAGATCACACGCCACAGAAGATAACTCTCTGATCCGGATACCGATTACGATTGGTAATCGTCTCGGTCTTATGATCACAGTATTTTTGAGTATTTTTTTTCCCGTCTTGCCCTTGTCTGTGTCAACCGGAAATTGTTCCGGGTTGACCAGCACTGTGCCAGGGTTTTTTTGAATCAGTTTTGAACTAATTCAGAGTTCGTTTCGGTCTCCAATTGGTTGTGAACCAATTGAACCAGTTTTATTGGGCTCGGACCGGTTCAATTGGATTGAACCACCGTTGGTTAATTGAACCAATGGGTTTGAACCAAATTGGTTTAATGGAATTGGACCGTTTTTGGTTGGACCGCTGGTTTTTCTCCATCGTGGACCGTTTTACACGGTGTTTTGAGGGAGAAAATCCTAACATTTGAAGAAGAAGCTAAAAGACCGAAACTCTTCACTTGGCGTCTCTTCTTCTCCTCTCACCCGATGCTTTAATCCCTGTTAATGGCTGGTTTAAATGCTGGTTAATTGGCTAAGCTGCAGCCCCTGCCTCTTGGCCTTCCCGCCTCTCCCTCTCCCATTGCAGCCTATATAAACCTCCTAACAGTCCCCTGTTTAATGAGATGAGCACCGTGTGAAGAGGAAACCAAGGAGAGATTAGTTTTTCCACTGTGTGAGAACCAATCTGGGTATTCTTCTTCTTTGAGAGACTCAAGTGGAGTACTTTGGGGCTGGGTTGAGGAGTTTTGTGAGAGAGAAACAAGGCCTTAATCCCTTGTTTTGTTGTGCTCAAAGTTCTGCACTGCAGAAATTCCTGTGACCGTGAAGCTCTCTTCCAGCAGCTAGCACCACGCGTGGAGAAGGATCCGAGAGCCCTCGGCATGTCTCCACTCTAGAGGGAGTATCCTTCTACTCCTAGGAGCAAGCTACGCGGACCGGGATCGCCCCAACTGCTCCAAAATGAAGGCCAAAGTCTGCTGCCCAATTCTGCTGTAGAAATTTGGCAGCAGACTTTGGTGATTTTTTATAATCATTTGGCTAACCATTTCTTGTAGATTTCAATTGGAGATTGAAGAGCACTTGTCCAAGTTGCCGCTGCTCGAATTTGGGAGCAAACGGAGGTCCGGAAGGAGGTGTTCCGACGACGTTTTGCAAGCCAAAAACAGAGTTCCAAGGAGGAAGACGACTGGAATAACTTTATTCCAGTTATTCCAGTCTATTCCAGGTTTATTCCAGAGTTATTCCAGGTAGAATAAAGGTATGGAAAATTAATTTTTAATCATGCATGGATAGACTTAATTGTTTAATATTATGCAAATATTTTATATAATCATCCATGTCTAAATGCAACTAGATTTAGATTAGTTCCTGGCAGAGCAGATTTCTGCTGCCCGAATTTTAAAAAATATTTTAAAATACATTCTGCTCCCGCAGATGTTTGCATGCCTAGTGTAGGATCTTGTCAAACTACCTGCAACGGTTTCTTTCAAGATTGAGGGCCTCTCCCTCAATCAAGCATCTCATAAAAATCAGGTCGCGCTCACAAACCTAGTCAAACCTCCCCGTCCGAGGCAAGAAGATACAAGTAATGATGTTATGCAATAATCTCAATTCCAATGATAATTGGTTTGCACTAACATGAATAACTCCCTTTACATTTGTCCTTTCCAGTACTAATCTTAAAATTTTTTGCTTCTCCTTCAAAACTAGGTAACTTTCACCCTCTTTTGGAATGGGAAGAATACTTGATAATTTTTGTTCACTGATTTCAATGTGCTTATCCTTCACTGTACCTTCAATGTGGAATGCACCTAAGGACATACTTTCAAAAAATTGCCTAACAAGGTTTGGATAGGTGGGAAGATTGAGCATACAAAAATCTCTCCAATCCTGTTTAGCTAACCAATCACCAATGTGCAAATGCTCTTGTTCTAGAAAATTAAAATCAATGCATCCACTCGATGTAACTTGTCTATTTCCCATTAAAATAACTTGCTTTGGTGCCTCTTATTCTTCCTCATGCTCTATTTGCTATTCTTCTTCTAGATTTGAGATATCCAAATGCCGCTTTGTTCTTCTTTCCTTCGCAACTGACCGAACCAACCTCCTAGGTTTCTTGGCTATGGCCTTACGAGGAGCCATCTAGCTTTGATTAGGACTTTGGAGGGTTTAGAAAGAGTTCTAGGAGCTTTTCCTAGGTTAGGGTTAGGAGTCAGCTAAAGGAAAGTGGGAAATAAGGAAAGAAATAGTAAAAACAAACCTATAGAGCGCTATTTAAAAACCTTTGGCCCGACTCTCGAGTTGGCTCCCAAATCACCTGATGACTCGAGTCGGCTCGAGCCAACATTTAACCTAAAACTCGAAAAAAGTTAAAATCAACTTCCATGGGTTTCTAGTCACTAAAATAGGTTGTCATTAGCTCTAGAAGGAAATTTGAAATGTATAGATAATTTTTTCTTATTTTTAAAAAATTAGGTCAAAATGTTCAAAAAGGGTCACACAGGTCTAATTCGCCTCTAATCTCCTCAAATATTTCTTGACTTAGGGGTTTAGTAAAAATGTCAGCTAGTTGATCTTCAGTAGGTACAAATTCTAGCTCAACAACATTATTTAAAACATAATAACGAATAAAATGATGTCTTATTTCTTTGTGCTTAGTTCGTGAATGCTAAATTAGATTTTTGGATAAGTTAATAGCACTAGTATTATCACATTTAATAGGAATTTTAGATTGGACAATACCATAATCTTCTAGTTGTTGCTTGATCCATAACTCTTGAACACAACAGCTCCCAGCAGCCACGTATTCTGCCTTAGCAGTAGACAGTGAAGGGAACTAGTGCACTGGATGCCTACCCTAGGAATGCTACATAAGAGAGTAGGTATTGCATAATTAAAATTTTTAAGCATGCATACGGAAAAACCTACTCATGCACTGGATCTAACATAACATGATGCATGAAACTGAAAAACAGGCATGTATAGGCAATTACAATAATAATAAATAACATGATATAATCTAGATCTAAGCATGCATGATAACAAAAGTAAATCACATACCCGATCGAAGCAGGAAGAAACTGACTCCCTCAATTCTGAAAGATCAACAGCAAATCAAGGCATCCGGTTGAACTCCTTCAACAGCGAAATAAGAACTGCAACTACATGAAGAAGAGAGGATTGATGCAATCTCTCGAGGTGTCCAAGTGTCCACCCTCTAGAGTATCCACATAAGGGCTCTTGCTGATCCAACTCCCGAAAGGATGCTAGTCCTTCGGAAATCAATGACAGGTCTCGGAAAGGTGGAGCAGGGAAGCCGAACAATCCACACAGGCTGCCTTCTCCAAGACTGCCCAAACTCCACCTTGAGCACACAATGAAAACTCAAAAAACCAGGGAAGGATAACAAGGGATGCTGAACAAATTTGAGCACTCAGATTTTCCATCCCAAAAACCTCTCTCACGGCCTCTCACCAAGAAGTAAAGCAGGCAGAAAAAACACATGCGCTCAATTTTGAACTGGCTCTCTTGATCGGTGGAGAAAACTAGCTGGCTGAGAATAGAAGAGTATAAATACCGTGAAACAGAAAACCGAGAGAGAGGGGGTCTTCACGGTCGGTCATTCACACCATGTTACAATCCCCTATTTTCTTCCTCTAGCACATCGCAAGGCTCTATTCTTCCCTCTATATCGCACGCTTGATCCTCCTTTTTCTATCTCACGGACTTTCTCAAAAATATGCAAAACTGCAGGCCTTCAACCAGGAAACAAAAGGAGCACTGAGACATCCTGTGAAGGCATCAACCAAGAGAAGATGCATGAGGAGAAGAGACCAATCCATGAGAAAGTCCAGATAAAACACCAAGAGAGGAGTATAGATAAATCCAAAATAGCTATGAATAGCTCTTGACCGGTTTAAACGCTTGGAATTGCAGGCTAGGAAGTGGGACCGAGTGAGAAAAACCCACCTTGAAGAACCCAGAAGGAAAGGCATGTGGAACGGATCACCGATAGAGTCTCTTTCTAGATAATGGTGCAAAGGTATTGATCAAATCCCAAGCAGCAAATGATCATAATCTGATCTCCTAAGAAGCATGCGATCTCCACATAATGCTTATCCAATTCATGCGGCAAAACAAGGCATCCGATAGCTGGGAAGATAAAATAAACAACGAAGAGACAAAGGGATTCACCGTGTAAACAGGAAAGGAAAGATCGTGAGAGAAGACCATACAAATCCAAACTCCTTTGGATAGCACTTGATCGGCATAAAATCTGGGAACTCACTATCTTGGAGGAGAGCTGAATGGTGCCAAATTACCATGTGAACCAATCTCGAATGGGGCAGCAAAACCATGAAAACCGGTTCCATGTAATCATCAAACCATGATTTAAAACTCGGTTCATCAAAAACCCCCGTCCAACCAAACCCGATCAGTAAAAAAACCAAGTCCAATCATGATCAACCAGGAACAATTCGAGGTTGACCCTAACCAATCCTGGTCAATCCAAATCACATCAGGTGAACCAAAATAAATATAATTATGCTCAATTAGTCCGTTTGACCTTAATACCGAAACGATTCCCAATCGTTGATCGGTTCCTGGATCAGGAAGAAATCCTCTATAGCGTGTGACCTTATCGGTTCGAACCTAAAAGGTAGCAATGAAATACTTCCAGTACCAGCATAAGATACCATATAGCAATGGGTCCCGGCGTCTGGAAAGATCGAAGATGCGAGAGCAATCTATTGAACCTCTGGCATATTGTTACTGTATAATTCATCCCTTTGACCTCCAATGCTCAAGATGAACTAGGGTTAGATTGCCAACCCTAACTGAGTCAATTCACAACATGTCTCAACCTCGCAAGTCCAGTAACTCCTCACTAGGACTACCCCGGCCGAGGATTTGTTAAATTGAGACACTACGAGACATTCAATCCAAACAATTTGGACAGATCAATTCCATCTTGGTCCACCACTGCTCCATAAGTACTTTCCTGTACCCAAAAACCTTCCATCACCGAATTAGAAATTTGGGTAGTCCGACACCAAAGCACAGAGAGTTGCTTGCAAGCTACCATAATGACCTCAGGTCGGAGGGATACATATACGCATATCCAATCGCGAGCAATCCTTTTGCAGAAAGGAGCTCCATGGAGTCACGTTCAATGAGATGTCACACATCCCACTTGCAGATTATATCAGTGTCACCACACTCTTTAGGTCAAGAGGACAACCAAACAATATGAACCACAACAACCTACACTTAATACATTGCCATCCTATACAATATATCCTTTGGTTATGAATCTTTTAAAGGACCACTCGATATATCCTCTCTATATTGAAGTCAGTGCAGTCCTAAGCACTTCATCACATAAATAGAGTTCATTATAGGGAAATGAATAATGTGATGAGTTGCAATGGTAAAGTTTTATTAATTCATATATAAATTACAATACTGAGCACAACCGCCTACAGCCTAGGCGATTGGCTTTGGGACACAATTTCCAATAACTCCCACTTGTACTAAAGCCAATCATAACAATATTTAATACCTATTTCCCATTTATAATAGTCGAACTCTTTGATTCTGAGGGCTTTAGTGAAGGGGTCAACTAGATTCTCCTTTCCATCGATCTTCATAAGATTGATGTCGCATCATTCCACGATCTTTTGCACAAGGTAATATCGTCGCAGAATGTGTTTAGTGCGGTGATGAGACTATGGCTCCTTAGCTTGAGCAATGGCTCCTATGCTGTCACAATACACAGGAACAGGACCATCTAGGGAAGGTGCCACCGCTACCTCTCCAAGGAACTTCCATAACCACACGGCTTCTTTTACTGTATCTGATGCTGCAAGGTACTTTGCTTCGTATATCGAGTCTGCAACTGTTGCCTACTTGGAACTCTTCCAGCAGATCGCTACTCCATTCAGGGTAAACACAAACCCTGACACACTCTTGCTATCATCTCTGTCTGACTGGAAACTTGAGTCAATATATCCCACAGGTTTCAAGTCAGGTTCTCCATAAATCAGCCATTGGTCCTTAGTATTTTTCAAATACTTCAGGATGGTTTTAATCACCTTCCAATACACCTCACCTTGGTCAGATTGGTATCTGCTCACTACTCCTAGTGAGTATGCCACGTCTGGTCTAGTACATGTCATAGCATATATGATAGAGCCCACTGCAGAAGCATAAAGAAACTCTACTCAAGGCTCTTTTTCTTCAGGAGTTGTCGCACAATCTTTCTTGGAAAGAGTAATTCCAGAACCTATCGGGAGATAGCCTTTCTTGAAATTCTCCATGCTAAACTGTTTCAGCATGGTATCAATATACGTAGACTGGGACAATCCCAGAAGTATCTTAGATCTATCTTTGTAGATCTTCATACCCAGTATGTAAGAAGCTTCACCCAAATCCATCATGGAGAACTGAGATGATAACCAGACCTTTAATCCTTGCATTGTTGTGATGTCATTCCTGATCAAGAGAATGTCATCAACATACAGTACCAAGAATACAATCACAGAACTATTAACCCACTTATAGATGCAGGGTTCCTCTCCGTTCCTAACGAAACCATATGATTTGATACACCTATCAAATCACATGTTCCAACTTTGAGATGCTTGCTTGAGTCCATAAATGGACCTCTGCAATTTGCATACTTTTGACTCATCTGTGGATGTGAACCCTTTAGGCTATATCATATACACCTCCTCATCCAGCTCCCCATTCAGGAAAGCGGTTCGGACATCCATATGCCAGATCTCATAGTCAAAATGTACTACCAAAGCAAGCATGATCCAAATGGACTTTAGCATTGCTACAAGGGAGAATGTCTCATCAAAATCGATACCATATCGTTGATGATACCCCTTCGCAACCAGACGGGAATTATAGTTCTCCACCTTCCCATCTGCACCCCTTTTTCTCTTGAAAATCCACTTGCACTGATAGGTTTTATCCCTCCAAGTGGATCAACCAATGTCCATACATTATTGATCTTCATGGACTCCATCTCGGATCGCATGGCTCCAAGCCATGCCTCAGGGTCAGATCTCTGAAGTGCATCCATATAGGTGTCAGATCCTCATCGTTCTCATCAAGCTTAATGGGATCACCGTCCCAGACCAAGAAACTGTGTATATGTCTGACTGACTTAGTATTCTACCGGATCTCCTAATAATGGGTTCTGGGTGTGATCTAATCATAGCCGGTTCTATGATGTCCTAAGAGTGTGCAGGTTCTTCCACTGGTTGAACTTTACCAAGTTCAATCTTAGAGACTACAGTTCCTTCTCCAAGGAACTCTTTTTCAAAAAAGATAGCCTTAAGAGCAACGAATACTTTATATTCATCCTCCAAGTAGAAGAAATACCCTTTTGTTTTCTTAGGATACCCAATAAACAGGCATGAATCAGACCTAGGATGAAATTTATCTGAGTCTAAATACTTTACATAAGGCGGAAAACCCCATACCCGAAGGTATGAAATTGAGGGCTTATGTCCAGTCCATAACTCATATGGAGTGGAAGACAACAGACTTACTCGGAACATTATTTAGCAAGTAACAAGTTATCTCAAGTGCATATCCCCAGAAGGATAGCGGTAGAGTTGCAAAGCCCATCATGAATCGAACCATGTCCAACAGGATTCGATTCCTCCTTTCAGACACACCATTCAACTGGGGTGTTCTTGGAGGAGTCCACTTAGAGAGAATCCCATTCTCCTCAAGATATGTCATGAACTCACTGGATAGGTATTCACTACCTCGATCAGATCGAAAGGTTTTAATACTCATTTCAGTTTGTTTCTCCACTTCATTATGATATCGTTTGAACATTTCAAACGACTCAGATTTATGTTTCATCAAGAAGAAATAACCGTACCTGGAAAGGACATCTATAAATGTAATGAAATATCTTTATCCATATCTGGCACTAACTATCGTGGGTTCACATATATCAGTATGTATGAGACTCAGAAGTTCTGTAGCTCATTCACCTTTTCTAGTAAAAGGTGACTTGGTCATTTTACCAAGCAAACAGGATTCACAAATGGGCAGTAAGTCAGAATCACTGATTTTGAGGAGGCCATCTCCTCGCAACTTATTTATCCTATTCTAGTTAACATGACCTCGCCTACGGTGCCATAGATACAAGTCACTGACATTTTCCATCCTTGAGCTATTCGGGTCTATGGACGCTTGATAAAGAGGACAGTTCCTCTTCCAGTGTCCCTGTTTCTTACACTAGAAGCACTCTACACTAGCTTGATCAGCTTTCACTTTCTTGGCCTGACCTGGGCTAGGAGCACTCTGCACCTTCTTTCCCTTACATTTCTTCTTCCCTTTCTTAAAAGGAAGACAACCTCTAAAACCTCCCACTAAATTCACCACCCCCTTACTTAGTTGGTGGTCCTTCTCATAAATCTACAGCAATCCCATCAAACCATGATAATTGACTGAGGCTTATTCATTCTATAATGGTCGAGAAAGTCAAGATAGGAGAAGGGTAGAGAATTCAGGATCGCATCCTTGCCGTGTTGCTCGAGCAAGGGACATCCGAGCTTACCCAATCGTTCGATCATCTCGATCATGTACAATACATGATCAGTAACCGAACCGCCATTCCGCATTTTGGCATTGTAGATGGTACAAGACACTTTGTACCGCTCCACATTATTTGGCATGCCGAAAGATTCCTTCAACTTTTGAAGAATCTTGTCTGGCTGGGCCTCCTCGAATTTGCGACTGAACTTGTCATTCATCGTCGCCAATATTATGCATCGAACAGTAGTCTGATCAGAAACCCATTTCAAATAAGTGTCCCTGACCGAACTCCGAGCATTGGCAGGAGGGATTTCGAGTGCTAGATCCGTTAGGATCCGCTCATGCTCTAGGACTATCCTCAATTTTTGATACCAGCTATCAAAATTGGGACCCTTTAACTTCTCGCTATTGTGAAGTGACCGGAGTGAAAGGTTTGAAGACATCTGAAAGAAAATTAAGACCAAATTAGTATATGAATTAATTTATTAAACCAAAAGACTTGGATTTTAGTCTAAAGGCCCCTCCCACTAATTTTTCGGATTGGGAGCCTCTAACTCCAATCCGTGAAATCATCATTTCATAGTGGGTACTAAAATCCAATATACCACATATGAGATCGACTATGGTCGACTCACCCATATGCACCTAAAGGTAGATTCTCTAACCAATTGTTTTCCTAAGCAACTTCCAATAATAAATTTTTGCCCCACAGAACCCCCAATCGGCCTAGGAGCCTCCTATTTCTGGTTAGGTCCAACCATCAATATGACAAATCTAATACTTCCAATAACGAATGACCAAGCTCGACTATGGCCGGCCCACCTGATTACCGTTAAGAAGGTTGCACTGAACCATCATCTATGAGAGAGTAATTTCAGTAACCGGATGTACACCCATTCTATGAAACTGCCGATGTACACCAAGCTAAAGGACTCATTACTAACCCACTCAATGGGAGGTTAAGACACCATCAACTCATTGACTTAGTCTTTTACAGGACCTAATAATTTTAGAGGATTTTAATTAAATTGTGACAGAAGAATAGAGAGAAGAACATGAATCAACCTCTCACTGATCAAATCAATTATCATGAGGGTTGAATTAAATTCAACAAGTTGGTCCATGGGCACCTAAAGATCAGACAGGCTTATCAACTTGGGTGACATGGGTTAACTCGAATCAATAAGCTTTTCTAATCAATTCTGGTTGACCGGATTGGCCAGGTTGATGATATCATAGGTGAGTAACTGCCATTAACCATCTTTCCTAGACACCAACCAAGTTGGCCAGAAAAGAGGCAGCCTCATGCAACCATGATCAAAATACCAAACCTGTCTAGACACCAATCGGTTTACCAGACTTGATTAGACCAGTCTAAGAACTCGGGCTTTCCACAGAGCCACTAATTAGATCCATTTTAGATGAATGGACTAACCCACCAATTTATTAGATAGATACTAAAGAGAATGTCCTTAATCAATATTTGATTAGTTCTCTTAAGTCCAATTCAACTAACCATAGGTCTAACCCAATAAATGGACCCAATCAGACAGCTAACCTATTTAACCCGGATGGCTTATTCAAATGATATTAGATTTCATAAACCATAATTTGGCTTGTCATTTACTTAATCTTTCAATTTATAATTGTTAGATTATAAGCCAACTTTTAATTAAAACATTTTTAATCAAATTCATGTAAAATCCTTTTACATCTTTCAAGCATCATATCTAGTCCTATCATATCATTTATAATATTGCAAGCTTTAAACATTTTAGACATGCCAATGTACATGTATCAGGATTAAAACATTTTTAATACCATAGATTTCTTTTAAGGATCCTTCTGAAAATGCTGACATAGATGAACCACCTCGTGTCATGAAACTTAGGGGTTTTAAACCCTGATTAATCTGGATACATAGCCATGGTGAAGGTCTCAACTAGGTTCTTAAAAATAATCCCTAATACATGCAATCATGATATGCTATACAGGAACCTGTGGCTCTAATGCCACTAAAGGAAAACTAGTGCACTGGACGCCTACCCTAGGAATGCTATACAAGGGAGTAGGTATTGCATAATTAAACTTTTTAAGCATGCGTACGGAAAAACCTACTCATGCACAGGATCTAACATGATGCATGAAACTGAAATATAGACATGTATAGGCAATTGCAATAATCATAAATAACATGATATAATCTAGATCTAAGCATACATGATAATAAAAGTAAATCACATACCTGATCGAAACAGGAAGAAGCTGACTCTCTCAGTTCTGAAAGATCAGCAGCAAATCAAGGCACCCGATTGAACTCCTTCAACAGCAAAATAAGATCTGCAACTGCAAGAAGAAGAGAAGATCGATGCAATCTCTCGAGGTGTCCAAGTATCCACCCTCTAGAGTATCAATGCACGAGCTCTCGCTGATCCAACTCCTCCTGGAAGGATGCTAGTCTTTCGGAAATCAATGACAGGTCTCGAAAAAGTGGAGCAGGGAAAGTCGAACAATCCACAAGGACGGTCTCCTCCAAGACCGCCCAAACTCCACCTTGAGCGCACAATGAAAACTCAAAAAACCAGGGAAGGATAACACAGGATGCTAAATAAATTTAAGCACTCAGATTTTCCATCCCAAAAACCTCTCTCACGGCCTCTCACCGAGAAGTAAAGCAGGCGGAGAAAACACATGCTCTCAATTTTGAACTGGCTCTCTTGATCGGTGGAGAAAACTGGCTGGCTGAGAATAGAAGAGCATAAATACCGTGAAACAGAAAACCGAGAGAAAGGGAGGTCTTCACGGTCAGTCTCTCACACCCTGTTACAATCCCCTGTATTCTTCCTCTATCCGCAAGGCTCTGTTCTTCCCTCTCTATCGCACGCCCTTGATCCTCCTCTTTTTTCGATCTCACGGACTCTCAAAAATATGCAAAACAGCATGCCTTCAACCAGGAAATAAAAGGAGCGCTGAGACATCCCGTGAAGGCATCAACCAAGAGAAGACGCGTGAGGAGAAGAGAGCAATCCATGAGAAAGTCCAGATAAAACACCGAGGAGTATAGATAAATCCAAAACAGCTTTGAATAGCTCTTGACCGGTTTAAACACTTGGAATCGCAGGCTAGGAAGAGGGACCGAGAGAGAAACCCACCGTGAATAACCGAGAAGGAAAGTCATGCGGAAGGGATCACCGGTAGGGTCTCTGGTGCAAAGGTATTGATCCAATCCCAAGCAGCAAACGATCATAATCTGATCTCCTATGAAGCATGCGATCTCCACGTAATAGTTATCCCATTCATGCGGCAAAATAGGGCATCCGATCGCTGGGAAGATAAAATAAACAACGAAGGGCCAAAGGGATTCACCGTGTAAACAGGGAAGGAAAGATCATGAGAGAAGACCATACAAATCCAAACTCCTATGGATAGCACTTGATCGGCATAAAATCTGGGAACTCGCTGCCTTGGAAGAGAGCTGAATGGTGCCAAATTATCGTGTGAACCAGTCTTAGATGAGGCGGCAAAACCGTGAAAACCGGTTCCATGTAATCATCAAACCATGATTTAAAACCCGGTTCATCAAAAACCCCTGTCCGACCAAATCCGATCAGTAAGAAAACCGGGTCCAATCCTAGTCTATCAGGAATAATTCCGAGTTGACCCTAACTAATTTTGGTCAATCCAAATCAGACCAGGTGAACCAAAATAAATCAATTGTGCTCAATTAGTCCGTTTGACCTTAATACCGAAACGATTCCCAATCGTTGATCGATTTCCGGATCAGGAAAAAATCCTCTATGACGTGTGACCTCATAAGTTCGAACCTAAATGGTAGCACTGGAACACTTCCAGTACTAGCATAAGATACCATCTAGCAATGGGTCCCGGCGTCCGAATAGGCCGAAGATGCAAGAGCAATCTATCGAACCTCTGGCATATGGTTACCATATAATTCATCCCTTTGACCTCCAATGCGCAAGATGACCTAGGGTTAGACTACCAATCCTAACTGAGTCAATCTACAACATGTCTCAACCTTGCAAGTCCAGTGACTCATTACTAGGACTATCATGGCTGAGGATTTGCTAAATTGAGACATTGCGAGACATTCAATCCAAACAATTTGGACAGGTCAATTCCATCTTCATCCACCACTGCTCCATAAATACTTGCCTGTATCCAGAAACCATCTGTCACCGGATTAGAAATCCAGGTAGTCTGGCACCAAAGCATAGGGAGTTGCTTGCAAGCTACCATGGTGATCTCAGATCGGAGGGACACATATACCTATATCCAATTGCGAGCAATCCTTTGGCAGAAAGAAGCTCCACGGAGTCACGTTCAATGAGATGTCACACATCCCACTTGCTGATCATATCAGTGTTACCACACTTCTTTGGTCAAGAAGATAACCAAACGATGTGAACCACAATAACCTACACTTGATACATTGCCGCCCTGTATAATATATCCTTTGATTATGAACCTTTTAAAGGACCACTCGATATATCCTCTCTATATCGAAGTCAGTGCAGTCCTAAGGACTTCATTACATAAATAGACTTCATTACATAAATAGAGTTCATTACAGGGAAATGAATAATGTGATGAGCTGCCATGGTAATGTTTTATTAATTCATATACAAATTACAATATTGAGAACAACCACCTATAGCCTAGACGATTAGTTTTGGAACACAATTTCCAATAGATAGTACTGTAGAGTTCTGCTTGCGACAGTGCCATAAAATCAAGTTAACACCTAGAAATTGACAAGTGTCACTTGTACTTTTACTATCAATTTTACAGCCTCCATAATCAATATCAGAATAACTAAATAATTTTAAGGATGTGTGCTTAGAGTACTATAAACCTATATTGCATGTGTCTTTAAGATACTTAATGATTCTTTTAATAGCTATGATGTGTAACTCTTTTGGATTAGATTGAAAACGTACATACATACCAACACTAAATAAAATATTAGGTCTACTGGCTGTCAAATAAAGTAAAGAACCAATCATACCTCTATATAGCTTTTGATCAACATTTGTGCCATTCTCATTTTAATCAAATCTACATGCATGATTCATAGGTGTTCCAATTTCTTTGCTTGATTCCATGCCAAATTTCTTGATAATCTCTTTGATGTATTTGGCTTGATTTATCAGAATACCTTCCTTAGATTGTTTGATTTGAAGCCCGAGGAAGTAACTTAGCTCACCCATCAAGCTTATCTCGAATTCATTCTACATTAGCTTAGCAAAGTCTTGACACGAAAATTCATCAGTAGATCCAAAAATAATATTATCAACATAGATTTGAACAACTAGAATATCATTATCTCTTCTTAGAATAAACAGTATGGTATCAACACTACCTCTTACAAAATCATTTGCAATTAAAAGCTTACTTAGTCTGTCATACTAGGCTCTGGTACCTGTTTCAGACCATACAAAGCTTTATTGAATTTGAAAACATTATTTGGAAATGAGTGATCGATAAAACCCAGAGGTTGTTCGACAAAAACTTCTTTAGATAGAAAACCATTCAAAAATGTACTCTTTATGTCCATTTGAAATAATTTAAAATTCATAAAGCATGCATATGCAAATAATAATCTAATGGCTTCTAACATAGCTACTGGTATATAAGTTTCATCAAAATCTATTCCCTCTTCTTGATTATATCTTTGTGCTACTAGTCTGGCCTTATTTCTAATTACATTTCCTTCTTCATCTAATTTATTTCTATAAATCCACCTAGTACCTATAACAGGATAGTCACTAGGTCTTTCTACTAGGGTCCAAACATTATTCTTCCTAAATTGGTTTAATTCATCATGTATTGCTAACATCCAATTAGGATCAGTTTCAACTTCTTCTATAGTGTGTGGTTCTACATGAGAAATAGAAGCAATTAAGTCATGTGTATCCTTATGTGCAGCTCTAGTTCTAACATCTTGAGATGGATCTCCTATAATTAATTCTTTGGGATGTGAGTGTACATACCTCCATTCTTTAGGTATATCATCATGATTTTTGCTTACCTCTTCTTCATGTGGTTCACTTGATTGTTTGTCTTTGAGAGTCAAATCTTTCAGTCTATGTTCTAGTATATCTTCATCATCATCAGCAAGATCTTTTCTAGAAGATGAAATGTCAAATTCATTGAAAACAACATATATTGATTCTTCTACAGTCAATGTTCTTTTGTTGAAAACACGATAGGTTTTAATATTTAAAGAGTATCCAAGAAAAATAGCCTCATCGAATTTTGCATCAAATTTGCTAAGGTTATCTTTTCCATTGTTAAGAATAAAACATTTACAACCAAAAATATAAAAATATTTGATATTAGGCTTTCTATTGTTCCACAGTTTATAGGGGGTTTTTCTAATAATAGGTCTAATCAAAACTCTGTTCAAAATATAGCAAGTAGTATTTACAGCTTCTTTCCAAAAGTATTTTGGAAGATTTCCATTACAAAGCATTGTTCGAGACATCTCTTCCAAAGTACGATTCTTTCTTTGTACAATACCATTTTACTGTGGTATTCTAGGTGCAGAGAAGTTATGGTCAATACCGTGCTTTGTTCAAAAGTGATCAAAATATTGATTTTCCAACTCAGTGCCATGATCACTAAGAATTGAAATAACAAACAAAATTTTCAAATTTATAACTCTTTTATAAAACTTTATGAATACTTTGAAAGTTTTATCTTTATGTGCAATAAACAAAACTCATGTGTACCTTGAAAAATCATCTACAATCACAAGGCCATATTTCATACTACATCGACTTGTAGTCCTAGTAGGTCCAAATAGGTCCATGTGAAGTAGCTCTATGGGTCTAGTAGTAGAAACAATATTTTTAGATTTAAAAGTCTCCCTCACTTGCTTTCCTAGTTGATAAGCATCGCAAACATAATCAAAATGAACTTTAAATTTTGCCAATCCTTTGACTAAGTCATTTGAAATAAGTTTAACTATAGTTTCCATACTAGCATGTCCCAGTCGCATATGCCATAGTAAACTTGATTCCTTGCTCTTGTCATTCATTGCTACAAGACTTATGTTGCTTGACATAGCAAGATCATTAAGATCTATTACATAAATGTTACCAAGTCTATGTCCAATGAATGTAGTACTAGAATCAAGTGAATCAACTACTATACACATTGATGACTTGAAGAAAACATTAAAATCAATGTCACACAACTAACTAATACTCAAAAGATTATGTTTTAACTTTTCTACAAGTAACATATTTTCAATAAATATAGAAGGAGTAATTTTAATTTTACTGATACCGATTATCCTTCTTTTGCGATTATCACCAAATATTACCATTTCACCATCTTTTTGTTCTAGGATAAAAAATTGATCAGCATCACCATCATGTATCTTGAATAGTCATTATCCAAATACCATCTTTTCTTTATATTTGTGGCTGCAGGACATCCCTACAAAACAATCATTTAATAGATTTAGGTACCCAAGCTTTCTTGGGTCATTAAAAGTTAGTAGAAATGGTTCCTTTTGGAACCCAAACTTTCTTAATTTTCTTTTTGTCATTATGTTTCAAACGACACTCAAATGCCTTATGACCAATATTATTGCAAGCATAGCATACAATCTTTGACTTTGAATGATAAGCATGAGATAATGCAATTTTAGGTCTAACTTATTTTGAAGTAATAAACTTGGAGCATATGATGTAGATGCAAAAAATTTGTTTGAAATTAAACCTTTGTAACCAATTCCAAATTTGTTATTTATTTTTCTTTGATCAGTCAAAATTAATTCAAGCTTGTTAGAACTTAGGGTTAGTTTTTCAACCAAAGGCTTAAGCTTTTGAACTTCTTTCTTCAGATCATCAGTTTTATTTTGCAAACCTTTGTTTTTCTTAAGAAGATGTTCTTTTTCAAAGTGGGTGATCTTAAGTCTTTCACAAACTAGACTTAATTATCTTTGCAAAATTTTATTTCTTTCACCAAATTTATTTTTATCCTTTTCAAATGTATCACATTGATTTTTCAAAATTTTCATTTTTAAACCAGCTTTTTTATATTCTACAAGTAATTCACAAAATGCATTATGCAGCTCTTCATATGTGTTGTACCATGACGGCTCACCCTCAACCAGAACTGACCTAGTCCTGCGATCCGACCCGATCATCCTTTTTAAGGCTCCAACTAAGAGGGGTCCGACCCATCGGAGCTGAGGTCCGAACGACCCTCTCCTGCTGGGGTCCGGCCCATCGCTCTCCTTCAATGGTCCGACCCATCATAGCTGAGGTCCGAATGACCCTCTCTTGCTGGGGTCCGGCCCATCGCTCTCCTTTAGAGGTCCGACCCACCGGAGCTAAGGTCCGGATGACCCTCTCCTGCTGGAGCCCAGCACATCGCTCTCCTCCAGAGGTCCAACCCACCGGAGTAGAGGTCCGAACGACCCTCTCCTACTGGGGTCTAGCCCACCGCTCTCCTTCAGAGGTCCGACCCACCAGAGCTGAGATCCAAACGACCCTCTCCTGCTGGGGTCCAGCCCATCGCTCTCCTCCAGAGGTCCGACCCACCGGAGCTGAGGTCCGAATGACCCTCTCCTGTTGGGGTCCGGCCCATCGCTCTCCTTCGGAGGTTTGGCCTTTAGTATGACCGACCGACTTTCCTATGGCCGACGTCCGATAGGTGAGCCTTAGCATCCAGGGTATTCCAGAAGCACCTTTCTATTATTGCAGGATCCTACTATCCCAACGGTCCTGCTCCATTACTTCCATGATGCCACCGTATTTGCGCGCCACGTGGCCACTCTCCAGATTCTCCTAGGGGCAGATCGTTCTTTCTCAGCCTCTCCCCGAATGGATTTTGGACTATTCCGCGCCTATATAAGGTACTCAGGGGACCCCGTTCGAAGATAGAACAACTCTTCCCTCTCCAAAGACTATTCATTCCTTGATTCCTCCATTCTATTACCTTCAACCTCCTGCTAACTTAAGCATCGAAGGGTCCCCCGCTGGAACACTACCGGTGCTCTTGGGGACTTTGTTGCAAGTTTGCCCGGGAGAGGAGCGCTCTAGCCTATCCAGCCACCCTCGGTCCTCGGTCTAGGAGTTGACACCGTAACAGATTGGTGCTAGAGGAAGGGGGTCTTTCTTCTAAAAGGAGGAATCCATCGTCCTGGCAACAAAATGGCTAAGGGAAGAGCTCCAAATACCACTATCAGAAGGGGTATCTCCCCTCCCAAGTCTGAGGAACCTCCCATGGAAAATGATGTCGCCGCCATCACCACCACTGCCGCGGAACCCACCATCACACTGGGGTTGCAGCAGTTCTAAACTTTGGTGAATCGCATTGAAATGCTTACTATCGTAGTTCGGCATTTCCAGGAAGCAGCCGACAACCATCAACAATTACCAGCCGTTTCCTTCACCAACCCTCCAATTGTCGCTGAAGGAAGCTGACGATCGGAGGTTCCCCAGCATTATTCTCACATTATCATAGAGCCCCGAAGGTCGTTGGGCAACCACGCCGATGGTAAAAGGGCGAGGTGGCTTCACCTTCCTATGTCGAATCTATCCCGGTCGACGGTCGGCCTGCTACCGAACCATGAGGGACTATGCCAGCAAGATCATGCGCATGGAGGAGCGCATTACCGAGATCGCCCTGCGGTAGAAGGTCGAAGGGGGATAGGTATACGACTCCCGTCCCCCATTCTCTGATGAGATTCTGGCAGAGATGATTCCCCGCCACTTCAAGATCCCACAAGTAGACTCCTACGACGGTACCACTGACCCTTTGGACCATCTAGGCACATACAAAGCCCATATGATGGTCCAAGGAACCTCCGATGCTCTCCACTGCATCGCCTTCCCTGCTATCTTTAAGAAGACCACCCGGATGTGGTTCTCTGCCATCCGGCCAGGTATGATCCGCCCCTTCTCTCAACTCGAATCACTTTTTCTTTCCTATTTCAGGACTTGTAGTCGGACCCCAAGAAATATCAACTGCCTCTTCCTCGTGATGCAAAAGGAGGGAGAGACCCTTCGAGATTTCATGGCCCATTTCAACTCATCGACCATGGAAATCTCGAATTTGAATGAGGTTGTACCAATGTCAGCCTTCAAGCGATGGCTTCACTCGTCCAGGCTGACCTTCTCCCTGGACAAGAAACATCTGACAAGCTATAGTGAACTCCTGGCCAGAGCGCAGAAGTATGCCCTAGCGGAAGAACAAGCGGCCGGCCGACGTCAAGCTAAAGGATGGCCAACCCCGAAGAAGCAAAAAGATAAAGCTTTCGAAGTCAGACCTCCGAGTGATAGTCGGTGGTCGGCTCAATGCCGAAGTCCGAAGCCGAAGGACTTTCCTCGAAGGTTTGAGACTTATGCGCCCCTGTCCCTGCCAAGAGAGAAGATCCTGATGGAGATCGAGAATGAGACCTTTTTGCAAAGGCCTCGGCCGATGAGGGGCCCTCCTGCCCAAAGAAATAAAAATAAATTCTGTCGGTTCCATAGGGATCATGGGCACAGTACCGAAGAGTGCCTATAGCTGAAGGACTCCATTGAAGACCTTATCCAGAGGGGATACCTGCGCAAGTACGTCTGACCCCATCAGGACCGGGCCGAAGCATCAAATGCCCGAAACCCTCTGGAGGAGATGGAGCTCCCCAATCAGAGGCCGACTGGTGAGGATAGGACTGACATTGCTAAAAGGTCCCGGGGCTCCAATGCCATCACTTTCTCTGATGAAGATCTCTTGGAAACACATGTTTTTGAGAATGATCCTGTAGTCGTGTCGGTAGTAATTGCCAATTACGATGTAAGGAGAATACTTATTGATAATGGAAGCTCGACAAAGATATTGCTGTATGACACTTTTGTGAGAATGAATCTATCCAGGTCCATGCTGCGGGAATCCCCCGTGTCGCTGATAGGCTTCGGGGGCAACTCTGTCAGAGTGGAAAGAGAAATAGTTTTCCCTGTGACCATTGGTAAGAAGCCTTTCCAGAAAACCCTCCCCATCAATTTTGTGGTAGTTGGGATGACCTCAACTTATAATGCTATTCTAGGCCAACAGACCCTCAACAAATTCAGAGCTATAGTGTCCACTTACCATCTGTTGGCGAAATTTTCGACCAGGAGCGGGGTCGGAGTGAAGAGGGGAGACTGTCTAATGGCTAGGCAGTGTCTGACCATTATGAATCAATAGTCAGAAGGCCATCCCACTCTGGAGCAACATGATCCAAGAGCTGAGGCCGATGGCCTCGGTCAGCCAGGGGAAAGAATTTTATTTGTTCCCCTTCAAGAGGATGATCCCACCAAGGTCCTTCAGATTGGAGGCTCTCTCAGTGAGGACTTTAAGTCAGAACTGATCGGCTTCATTAGGAGTAACACCGACATCTTTGCTTGGTCGGTGTCGAACATGTTTGGAATACCGTCTGCGGTCATCACTCACCAGCTCAAGATCGATCCGACCTACTGACTTGTCCGATAGAAGAAGAAAAGTTTGCTACCGAAAGACAAAAACCATTGATGAGGAAGTAAAGAAGCTTCGTGACGCTGGTTTCATCAGGGAAGTCCACTACCCTGAGTGGCTGGCAAATGTGGTTATGGTGAAGAAGGCCAACGGGAAGTGGAGGATCTGCGTAGATTACATAGACCTCAACAAAGCCTATCTAAAGGACAGCTTCCTAGTACCCAAAATTGATCAGCTGGTGGATGCCACGGCTGGCCACCAACTTCTTAGCTTTATGGATGCCTTCTCCGGCTACAATCAAATAATGATACATCCGAAAGATGAGGAGAAAACCGCCTTTATCACTGACAAGGTTCTATACTGTTATCGGATGATGCCTTTCAGCTTGAAGAACGTCGGTGCCACCTTTCAGAGGCTGATCAACCGAGTGTTCGAAGGTCAGCTGGGTAGGAACATGGAGGCTTATGTGGATGACATGATAGTGAAGAGCCTCCATAAAGCCGACCATATCAAGGACTTGCAGGAATCCTTTGATGCACTTAGGCACCATCGGATGAAGCTAAATCCCACAAAAAGTACCTTTGGGGTAACCTCTAGCAAATTCCTTGGTTTTCTGGTTACACAGAGGGGAATTGAGGTGAATCCCGACAAGATAAAGGCCATCACAGAAATGGCACACCCGATCAATAAAATGTAGATGCAAGAGCTTACCAGCTGAATCACCTCTCTCAGCCATTTTATCTCCCATTCGCTGAGAAGTCCCTGCCATTCTTCAAGACCCTGCACCGGTCGGAGGGTTTTGTTTGGACTGACGAGTGTTGGTCGGTTTTTGAAACATGAAGGAGTACTTGAAGAACCCTCCATTGCTGGCCAAGTCGATGGAGGGGGAGCCTTTATACCTCTATCTTTTGGTGTCAGACGAAGTGATCTACGCCGTCATTATGCGAGTCGGAGAGGACGGATAGCAAAAGCCTATCTATTATATCAGCAAAGTCCTCCACGATGCCGAAATAAGGTATCCCAAGATGCAAAAGTTGATATACTCTTTGGTCACTTCTGCCAAGCGGCTCCGACCGTATTTCCAGGTGCATCCGATTATGGTGATGACCAACCAACCCCTCAAGGCAATCCTTTGGAGCCTAGATACATCCGGTCGGCTCACCAAGTGGGCTGTCAAGCTAGGCAAATTCGACATCTCTTTCCAGTAATGATCTGCCTTGATGCCCCAGGTAATTGCTGACTTCATTGCAGAGTGTACGTGGAGAAAGGAGATGCCTTCTCGAATGGATGAAGTACCTGAAGCCAATGCTATCTATGAAGTAGATCTAGCCTGGACTCTCCATGTGGATGGAGTGTCCAACCTTGCAGGCTATGGGGCCGGACTGATCCTGGCTGACCCGGACGAGGAGAACTTGGAATATGCATCACATTTTTTATTTCAGGTGTCAAATAATCAAGTGGAGTATGAAGCCCTCCTTGCGGAGCTATGAATCGCCAACGAACTGGGCATCAGCAGACTTAGAGTCTTCTCTGACTCTCAACTAGTGGTTAATCAAGTGAAGGGAGAGTTTAAAGCAAGGATCCGACCCTGGCAAAATATTTAATCAAGATACAAAACATCATTTCTCGGTTCAGATTTTTTGAAATCCTCGACATACCTTGTCTGCAAAACTCTCAGGCAGATGCCCTGTCAAGGTTGGCTACGACCGCCAGCGGGACTTTTGATCGAACTTTTGTGGAGTATCTGTGGCACCCTGGCATTGCCGAAGAGCCGACCGAGGCCCACCAGGTAGAACATGAAGCTTCTTGGATGGATCTGATCATTACTTTTCTGGCCAAAGGAACTCTTCCAGAAGATCTGGCGGAGGCCAAGCAGGTACGCTTGACGGCGTCTAAGTACGTCATCCTTGATGGCGTCCTAATAAGCGGTCATTCTCACAGCCGCTGTTAAAGTGCATGGGGTCGGCGGATGCCAACTACGCCCTTAGAGAAGTCCATGAAGGCATCTGTGGCTACCACCTTAGGGGAAGATCCTTAGCTTACAAGATCATCTGGCAGGGATATTATTGGCCCACCATTCAGAAAGACATGTCGGACTTCATCCAAAGGTGCGACGCGTGTCAGAGGTACTCCATCATTCAAAGGAGACCCGCCAGTGAGCTGACTCCAATCACCGCCCCATGGCCGTTTGCACAGTGGGGGATGGATATCCTGGGACCCTTTCCCCCGGCCTCCAGGCAATGGAAATTTTTTCTTGTGGCCATCGACTATTTCACCAAGTGGATGGAGGCCGAACCACTAGCACAGATAATGGAGGCCAAGGTAGAGAACTTTGTCTGGAATAATATCATCTTTCGATTCAGCATTCCCTGGATGATTATTATTGACAATGGAAGACAATTTGACAACTCTAAATTTCAAGATTTTTGTTAGCAATATCATGTCTCTCACCAACTTACCTTGGTTGGTCATCCTCAGTGTAATGGAGAGGCTGAAGTCACCAACCGAACAATCTTGCATGGGCTGAAGACCTGGCTCAATGAGGCAAAGGGACTTTGGGCAGAGGAACTCCATTCAGTATTACGGGCGTATCGGATGACCGCTAGAGCGTCGACCGGCGAAACCCTGTTCAACCTCACTTATGGAAGTGAAGCTGTCATCCCTATTGAGACCTCTCTCCAATCTCTCTGAATTGACCACTATGCTGAACTGGCCAACTCCAAGCGGCGAAGGGCAGACCTGGACTTGCTTAAAGAAACTAGACTTCGGGCAAGCATGAAGATGGCGGTATGCCATCAGAAGATGGCGAAATATTATAACTCGTGGGTCAAAGCATGAGCTTTTCGAGTCGGAGACCTAGTTTTGCGAAGAGTCGAAGTTTCGAGGCCGACTGAGCAAGGCAAGCATTCCTCAAATTGGGAAGGACCTTATCGAGTCATCGAAGTGGTTCGAGCCGGCACCTACCGACTTGCATTTTTGGATGGATAACAGGTGGCGCATCCGTGGAATGTAGACAACCTTGGAAAGTATTATCAATGAAGCCCATATTTCTTCTACGAACCACTTCAGAAAGTCTGACTCCGGTCGGTAGAGGCTCTAGGGCAGTCCACTTCCGAAAAGTTTGATTCCGGTCGGCAAAGGCTCTAGGGCAGCCCACTTCAGAAAGTCCGACTCCGTTCGATAAAGGCTCTAGGGTAGCCCACTTCCGAAAAGTCCGACTCTGGTCGGCAAAGGCTCTAGGGCAGCCCACTTCAGAAAGTCCGATTCCGGTCGGCAAAGGCTCTATGGTAGCCCACTTTCGAAACGTCCGACTCCGATCGGCAAAGGCTCTAGGGCAGCCCACTTCTGAAAAGTCCGACTCCGGTCGGCAAAGGCTCTAGGGCAGCCCACTTCCGAAAAGTCTGACTCCGGTCGGCAAAGGCTCTAGGGCAGCCCACTTCCGAAAAGTCTGACACTGGTCAGCAAAGGCTCTACGGCAACCTAATTCAGAAAGTCCGACTCTGGTCAGCAAAGGCTCTAGGGCAGCCCACTTCCGAAAAGTCTGACTCTGGTCGGCAAAGGCTCTAGGGTAGCCCACTTTAGAAAGTCCGACTCCGGTCGGTAAAGGCTCTAGGGCAGCCAACTTCTGAAAGCCCGACTTCGGTCGGTGGAGGCTCTAGGACAGCCCACCTCCGAAAAGTTTGACTCCGGTCGACAAAGGCTCTAGGGCAGCCCACTTCAGAAAGTCCGACTCCGATCAACAAAGGCTCTAGGATAGCCCACTTTAGAAAGTTCGACTCCGGTCGGCAAAGGCTCTAGTGCAGCCCACTTCAGAAAGTTCGACTCCGGTCGGCAAAGGCTCTAGGGCAGCCCACTTTTGAAAAGTCTAACTCCGGTCGGCAAAGGCTCTAGGGCAGCCCACTTTTGAAAAGTCCAACCCCGGTCGGCAAAGGCTCTAGGGCAGCCCACTTCAGAAAGTCCGACTCTGGTCGGCAAAGTCTCTAGGGTAGCCCACTTTCGAAAAGTCCGACTCCGATCGGCAAAGGCTCTAGGGCAGCCTAATTCAGAATGTCTGACTCCGATCGGCAAAGGCTCTAGGGAAGCCCATATCCAAAAGCCCGACTCCAGTCAGCAGAGGCTCTAGGGTAACCACTTCCGAAAAGCCCGATCCCGGTCGGCAAAGGCTCTAGGGCAGCCCAATCCGGAAAGCCGACGGACCTACACTTAGGTTAAGAATCCTAAGTTTACTGCTTCAACCTGAGCTGAATTCTGACTGCTGCCCCAACTACTTTTGGATCTTGAAAGCCGACGAGCCAGCACTTAGGTTAAAAATCCTAAGTTTGTTGCTCCGGCCTAAGCTAAAATCCGACCGCTGCCTCAACTACTTCTGGATTCGGAAAGCCGACGGACCAACACTTAGGATAAATCCCCTAAGCTGGTTGCTCCGGCCTGAGCTAAACCCCGACCGCTACTTGAATTGCTCTTGGTCCGTAGAGCTGACGGACCATTGTATGGAGTGGAAATCCTAAGAGAATCTAGTTCAGCCTGAGTCACTGCTCGACACCTACCCTGGAGGTCTGACCACCCACTCGGATCTGCCAACTGGTCCATACTTAGCGGAATCTCAGAAAGGAAGATATAAGACAGTGTAAAAAGAAAACAAAAAGCTTTTCATTGCTTCTAAAGAGTTCTCTTAAAAAATTGATGGTCAGACCTTTACAAACAACAAGGTCTGACCCTCGGAGGGTACAATATCCATGGCCGCTTTGGCCCCTTTGGCCACCTCTGCCTCGGCTCCTGCTGGGTCATCCATTCCGGCAGCTTCCATGACGGCCTCCATTGGGACTTCAGCCGATTGGGCAGTCGGAACCACCCCATCCAAAACCTCTTCTTCCGCTGACTTCGACGGTTGAAGGAATGACAGATCGAGCTCTGGGAAGGCTGCACTGTCCTTTCCTAGGCACTCGTCATATCTGTAGTCGAAGCCAACCATCCTGGCTTCGTTCATCTCCTCGGTGAAGTCCTCTGAGGCCTTGTAAGTTGCAACGGCCTTCTCACCGGCTGTCTTTAGTAGTTCCTAGTCCATCCTCAACAGGCCCTTATATCTCTCCGCCACCACCCGGTGGCCCTGCGCACGGACCTCGCACTCGGTCAGGCGCCCCCCCTCGATGGTCAGCCAACGGGTTAGGGCCTTTATCTTCTTTTTCTTATTTTTCAGACTTGCCTCCCGGTCCGCCTTCTGGGTCAGCAAGTCCTCCAGCTGCTTCTTCTGGGCCTCTAGCTCGACCCGCAAGGTGGACACTTCTGATGCTGCGGCCCTCAAGCCGAGCACCTCCTCCCTAGAAGCCGTCAGCGCATCCTAGGCCATGTCCCTCACCAACTCTGTTGTTTCCGCCCTCTGGGTCAACTGCTCCTTCAAATAAAGCAGTTCGCCCAATCCCTCATCCATCAATAAGTTGTCTTTGATGAGCTACCAGCAGAAACGCACGGTCAGAAAGCCGTCACCCATGAATTCAAGGTGAAAGAATAAAAAGCTTTACTTACCCCCAGAAGGTGGCGGAGAGAACTCCTGGCTACCTCATTCACCGACTACTAGTCATTGTCGGGGTCGGCCCTTTGAAGCAGCTCCTTGGCTTCCTCAGCTTCGTGCCACGTTTGGTGCTCCTCCTCCTCATGAGCTCCGCCGGCCCTCACATCAGCGGCCGACGGCCCTTCCTCATGGGGGTTCCCCTGATTGTTGGGGAGGTCGCCACAGTCAGCTCTAGTGGCAGGGTCGAAGGAGCCGCTTCTGCCCCAGTCAACATCGGGGGCCTCTCCTCTGCTTGGGCGGCCGGCTGCCCGACCAAAGAAGATCACTCGGACATGATCACCTTCCGGCATTCGGTTAGAGGCATGTTATCCCCTGACTCGACCGACACCACCGTGGTGGATGGCTTTGTCGTCTGTTGCTTCTTTGGCTTCTCGGGCACTGGTTTTGCCGCCCGTTTCTTCGGCTCCTATGGAGTCGGCTCCGCGATCCGGACAGCTCTCCATTATGCATACCGTGTTGAAAGGACCACCCGATCTGGCTTCATCTTCCCGCCTGTCAACAACCAAAGTCAAAGTCAGATGCAATCTCCAAGCTGACAGAGGATAAAAAGGAAAAGGCCGATCTCTCTCTCTATAACTCTCATCCTACCTAGCATTGGGTGCCGGCTGAGTCCGGCATGGTGAAGACCCCCTCATGAAGCATAAAGCTGACAAACTTTGGATCTTCATCATCCAATTTGTGGAAGTCAGCCTCGTCGGCCCTTGAGACTTTCCTTCCATTCAGAGCATTCGGCCTCGGCTCCCTCCAGGCTGCCTCAAAGCCCCACGGCTCTAGGCTATCTACAAAGAAATATATGGACTTCCATCTGTGAATTATAGACGGAAGCCCCTAAAGTACCTTCCAGCCAGGGCGTGGACTGAACATCCACCACTCCTGACTTCGAAAGTCCTGCTTCAGTAGAAAAAAGTTTGAAAATAAGGATACCCTATGCTCGATGTTGGCCTCCTGACACAGGACTACGAAGCCACAGAGAACCCTAATGCTGTTCGGCGTCAGTTGAGAAGGTGTAACTCTATAGGTATTGAAAATCTAAACAAAGAAGTCATGAATTGGGAAACGAAGACCGGCTTTTAGGTGGTCTTCATACACGGGGAGAGCTCCTAAGTTCAAAGGCCCGTTCACCCTACTCTTATGGCTAGGGATGGTCAGGTGTAAAGTAGAAGGAATGTTATAGATAATCCTAAGGTTATCGACCCTTTCTCAGGTCATGGCCAATGGATTGTCAAAAGGACCATGTTCCCTATGACCGCGAGCCAAAGCCATTCTAAGATGGATTGCAGAAAAGAAAGGAGGTGGGGGAAGATGGAGACGAGACTAACCTGGTTCCTTGGATCTCTAAAAGAGGCTAAAAGCAGTGCAGGGAGGGAGAAGGCAACCTTCTCTTCAAGCACAAGCATGGCGAAAGCTCCTTCTGGGCGCTGCTCCCCTCCTTTTATAGGCATCCGGGGGCTGCTTCCCAATGCATTCCCCCACGTGCCGAGATCCGATGGCTGGCGCTTCAGTTCTCAAGTTGGACGGGAATCCCAGGGGATGCGCCGGATTGTATCCGGTCACGATCCGCATGACAGTCGAAGCAACGGTGGATGGGCCGCTCTGGCAAGTGCACCAACTACCTTGATGGGGCCACGTGTCCCATGTCGCATCAAGAATCCAAATGGGCAGCTACCACGCACCGTACCGGCCATAACTGCTCCTCCTATTCTCGCCAACCAGGCACTGACACCTATCCTGGGACAAAAATCGGAGCAAGAGGCGGCCGGACGCAGCATGCCGAACTAGATTCGCCATCATTTGAAAGGCTGGTGCATTTACTGCCATTTAATGCCCTCGCCCTTCGAGCCTACGGACTCGCTTGAAGCACAAGGGCAAGGGGGACAACTATTGTACCATGACGGCTCACCCTCAGCCAGAACTGGCCCAGTCCTGCGGTCCAACCCGGCTACCCTTTTCAAGGCTCCAACTAAGAGAGGTCCGACCCACCAGAGCTGAGATCCGAACGACCCTCTCCTGCTGAGGTCCAACCCACCACTCTCCTTCAGAGGTCCGACCCACCGGAGCTGAGGTCCGAATGACCCTATCTTGCTGGGGTCCGGCTAATCGCTCTCCTTCAGAGGTCCGACCCACCGGAGCTGAGGTTCGAATGACCCTCTCCTACTGGGGTCTAGCCCATCGCTCTCCTCCAAAGGTTCAACCCACCGGAGCTGAGGTCCGAACGACCCTCTCCTGCTGGGATCCGGCCCACCACTCTCCTTTAGAGGTCCGACCCACCATAGCTGAGGTCCGAACGACCCTCTCTTGTTGGGGTCTAGCCCATTGCTCTCCTCTAGAGGTCCGACCCACTAGAGCTGAGATCCGAATGACCCTCTCCTACTGGGGTCCAGCCCATTGCTCTCCTCTAGAGGTTTGGCCTTTGGTCCAACCGACCGACTTTCCCACGGCCGACATCCGACAGGCGAGCCTTAGTATCTAGGGTATTCTAGAAGCACCTTTCTATTACTGCAGGATCCTGTTATCCCAACGGCCCTGCTCCACTACTTCCACGATGCCACCGTATCTGCACGCCACGTGGCCACTCTCCAAATTCTTCTAGGGGTAGATCGATCTTTCTCAGCCTCTCCCCTAACGGATTTTGGACTGTTCCATGCCTATATAAGGTACTCAGGAGACCCTATTCGAAGGTAGAACAACTCTTCCCTCTCTAGAGACTATTCATTCCTTGATTCCTCCATTCTATTGCCTTCAACCTCCTACTAACTTAAGCATCGGAGGGTCCCCCGCCAGAACACCACCAACGCCCTTGCAGACTTTGTTGTAGGTTCGCCCGGGAGAGGAGTGCTCTAGCCTATCCAGCCACCCTCGGTCCCCGGTCCAGGAGTTGACGCCGCAACAATATGTAAATTCTAAGTTAGGTTCAAAAGTAGTTACCTCATCCTCCAAACCCAAAAGATAGATCTGTGGAGTCTTTGTTATCTTTTCATCCTCTTCAGTGAATGTAGATTCGTCACTGTCACTCCATGCTGCAAGCATAGCCTTCTTCTTCTTTTTGGTGAACATCTTTTTTTTGCTTCAGGATAGTCAGGGTAGATATGTCCCAGTTTCTTGCATCCATAGCAGATTGGTACTTGATCTTTATCTTTATCCTTCTCCTTTTCTTTGTCCTTTTCTCTCTCTCCTAAAATCTCCTTTTCTGAATTGCTCCCTCTATCTATTTTTTTTTCTTTTGCCCATAAACCTTTTAAAATTTCTCATTACAAGGGAAATCTCATCATTTTCTAAATCATCATCATCTGATGAGTCTGAGTGTTCATTCTTGTCCTCTTCTGTAGCTTTAAATGCTATAGCTTTCTTTCTTTTGGAATCTTCATCAGTTCTTTGTTGTATGGCTAATTCATGTGTAATTAGTGAACCAAGCAACTCATCCAGTGGTAGAGTGTTCAGGTCCTTCGCCTCTTGAATAGCTGTCACCTTAGCTTCCCATTTATCTGGAAGGATCTCAAAACTTTTTGAACAAGATCAGTATTAGTATAAGTTCTACCAAGACTTTTGAGATCATTTATGATATCAGTAAAGCAAGTATACATAGCAGATATAGTCTCACTAGGATCCATCTTAAACAACTCATAATTATGCACAAGGAGATTATTTTTTGATGTTTTAACTTGTGATGTGTCTTCATGTATGATTTCTAGCTTGTCCTAATTTTTTTTAGTAGAATTGCAAGTTGAAATTCTATTAAACTCATTTGGATCCAAAGCATAATACAACAAATTCATGGCTTTGGCATTCAGCTCAGCTAATTTTATATCATTTTTGTCCCAATCCTCTTCTGGTTTGGAAACCTCTATATCATTAACTTTAAGCGTAGGTATGTGAGGTCCTTTCAAGATAATTTTATATAAGTGAAAGTCTACGGCTTGAATGTATATTTTCATTCTTGCCTTCCAATATGTATAATTGGTTCTGGTAAAAAGTGGAGGTCGATTTGTGGATTGATCTTCGACCAAAGAAGTACTCATAGGATATGCCATATATCTTTACTCTAAGCAATTTTCAGAGACTCTGCTCTGATACCACTTGTTGCTCAGGTAGCTTTCCAAGAGGGGGGGTGAATTGGGATTAAAAAACTTTTCACAATTATGTGCACTTTGAAATTATTTTGGTGTTGTGGTGCAATATGCAATGTGAAGGTAAATAAACAAATGCAAGAAGCTAAAAATAAGCACACACACAAACATAAAGAAATTTAGAGTGGTTCGGAGCAACCGGCTCCTACATCCACTACCCAAGCACCACTTAGGATTTTCACTATATCCCCTAACCGGAATATAGTCAATTTTTTTACCAGGCTCACAATCCAAACCTATATACTTTGATTTTATTGGGATCACCAAAGAAACCCTAACACTTGGTTTTATACGGGGATCACCAAGAAACCCAAACTCCTTTGGTTTTGAATGGGATCACCAAAGAAACCCTAACAATTGGTTTTATACCAGGATCACCAAGAACCCAACTTAGGTTTTTACAAGGCTCACCTAAAAACCTTCAATCCTCTCTAAAGACACAGTTTCTTGCTATTCTTAGAGAGAAAACAAAGATAGAGAGAAATAAGCAAGCAACTACAACAAACCGAGTTTGTTTAAATGTTGCCGATGTAGATCAAGATGAAGCTTAGCTTTGAATGCTCTTTAATGCTCTTCAAGTGGCTTCTTTGCTTCTTCAATGAGTGGATTCAATGATGAGAGGAGTTGTTGAAGCTTTGAATCCTAACTTGAAAGCTCTTGAAGTAGGTAGGTGAAAGACTTGAAGGCTCTTCAATTTCTCAAGATAAATCAATAATAATGCTCTAATAATTATTTAGTCCCTCAAAAGCAATCCCTTTTATAGTTTTCCATGAGATATGGCCGTTGTAGGGCCTAGGCATTTGTGAAAGAGCTGTTGGAGATGAATTTCAATTCAAAAATCACTTCCAGCAACTAGTCGTTGGAGTGCGAAAAACGACTACTCGAGTCGGCTCGAAGTCTCAGATAGTCCAGACCAAATTTTTGTAAGAGTCGGCTCTTCAAGCTGGAGTCGGCTCTTCAAGCTAGAGTCGGCTCTTACCTTCAATCAATTCAAAATAGAAAATTACAGGAGTCCACTCTTTAGGGCAGAGTCAGCTCGAAGTCTCAATTCACCAAAAAACATAACTCTGGACGAGTTGGCTCTTGGAGCTCAAGTTGGCTCGAGATCTCAGACTTCAGAAACATGTATTCTTCCATGAGTCAGCTCTTGGGACAAGAGTCGGCTTGAGATACTAAAACTCTAAAATTTTTTCATGCCATGCCACAAGGAGTTGGCTCTTGGTCCATGAGTCAGCTCTTGCCAAAACTTCAATTAATGCTTCAAGCTTCTCCAAAACTCTTCAATACTTGAATCAAACAAGAGCTATTCTATATAGTCTCAATTTTACAATTTTACAGCCCTTTTTACAAGATTACAAGATTGGCAAAATTAGGGCTTTTACAAGTTAAAGTTCATAAAAGTCCATACATAATTGAATTACCTCTCAATCAATTTGAAAACCAATTTAAACTAAAGGTAACCAATTTTCTGCAAAAACTTCTCAAGTAATTGAAAGAATTAGTAACATATACATGCTCCAATATTTTGTGATCATCAAAATCATTTAAGGGGTCAACAATGATATACTCTCCTGTGCTGGAGAAGTGTCAGCTATGGTGGATATCCCAAATAATGATGCTATCATTATTAAAATGATGATAGTGAATCATCCTATAAAAAGAATCATGGTTGATAGTGGAAGCTCAATGGATATCCTTTTTTTATGATGCATCAGCAAGGATGAACTTATCTACTACCTAAATAAAGTTGGTATTAATGCCCCTAGTAGGCTTTACTAGAGATCTAGTTAGGATGGAAGGAAAGATTACACTCCTAATAACTGCCAGGACCCCACCTTGATAAAGTACAGTGCTGACAACATTTACCATCATGAGGCTTCCCTCACCTTGCAATGCTATCTTAGGGCATCCCAGACTCAATCTGCTTAATGCTACCATCTCCACAAGGCATCTCTTTATTCAATTCCTGACTCCATGGGGGATCAGGGAGATAAGAGGATCATGCCAGCCAGTCCCACACTACTTGCAGGCCCTTCCAAGACCTTGAGGGGCCAGTCCAAGCCCCTTAATTGATCAGCCAAATTTAACGGAGCCAGAGTTGAAGGGTGAACTAGTTTGTTACCCAATAAGCAATCCAAGAGGGTGGGTGAATTGGATCTCTAAAAACTTAAATGCAAATATAAGAACCAATCTAACAATCAAACTATGTATTATAAATTATAGTGCAAATTGCTTTTAATAAGTATGCAGTGAAAATATAAAAGCAATAGAAGAGGAGCAAATGATAGAGACACGCAATTACAAACACAAACCAAATATAGTGGTTCGGTGCTATCCGATGCACCTACATTCACTCCCCAAGACCATCTTAGGAATTCACTTTAATCTCAACCGAATATAGCTGATTAGTTTTTCGGGCTCACTAATCAAAACTCAACTTGTTTTCATAGGGCTTACAAGTCAAAATCTCACTTGGTTTTTCGGGCTAACCAAGAACCTAAATGGTTTTAAGGCTTACCAACAACCTACCTTAGTTTTGTGGGCTAACCAAGAACCTAAATGATTTTCAAGGCTCACCAATAACCTCCTTTGGTTTTACGATAAGCTAACCAAAAACCTTTACAACAAATATAAGTTTGAAGTAAAGAAACAATGAAAGCTTTCTAATAAAAGCGGATATCTCTTTAAAGCTTTGTTAAAGTGCTGCCTCCAACTTGATGAAGCCTCTTTTAATGCTCAAGAAGATTGAACTTGAATACTCTTGAAGGCTCTTGAATGCTTGGAGACTTCTTTTGCTTGATGGTGGTTGAACTCAATGAATTGGAGTGAAAGATTTTCTTTTCTTTTTTCTTAGTTATTTTATTTTCATTCTCTTGTATTTAGATTTGATTTGAATCAATTAAATACCTTCATAAGGTCTCAAACTTGGTTTTCAGCCATTAAACACCAAAAACTAGCCATTGGGAGCCAAGAAGAGTGAGTTCTACATTTAAAAAACTAGTCGTTACTATTCTCAGAACTCTAAGTGTCGACACTTCAAGCTATGAGTCAATACTTAGGGTCGACACTTTGTTGACTCTATTATTGATTTTGATGAAAACCAAAACAGTTAAGTATAAGTTGAGTACTAATGATTTTTTTGAAGTATGTTTTTGTTGAAAAATGTGCTCACAATTTTAAAGAAGCTTATTTGTTTGAAGAAACCAAGTTTGGATGAAAAGGATTACTCAAAGAGGACTTGGAAACTCAATATTTGCTTGATTAGATGAATGAGTTAAGTAAAAATTTATTTCAGCTCAAGTTCAGACTTTTTTGTGAAGAATTCAATGAAGTGTCGACTCAAAGTATCGACACATGACATCAAGTGTCGACACGTGAAAGTGAAGTGTCGACTCAGGCCGGTACACAAGAATGTTTCAGTTGGCATGATTGAAGTGTCAACACATGAACTTAAAGTATTGACACATGGATCAACACATCGCATGAGATTTTCAAACCACAGAACTTGCTGAAATTAAAGAACTGCTGAAGTGTCGATACATGGAAGCAAGGTGTCGACTCAAAGTGTCGAATCAACAGAGTAAGTGTCGACACATCTGAGATTTTTAGAGAACCAGCTTAAAGATATTTAAATTGGATGTCGACTCAAGAAGTTCAACTGTCGACCTTATGTGTCGACTCACAGCCTGAAGTGTCGACACATGTAGTTCTGGGAATAGTAATGGCTAGTTTTTCAAATGCAGAACTCACCCATTTTGCCCTCTAATGGCTAGTTTTTCAAGTCTAACAGTTAGAAATAGGATTTGAGGCCTTGGGAAAAGTATTTATATACTCCAAATCAAATCAAATGAATAACTATTGAATATTATTGAAGAGAATAAGAAAAGAGCATTCAAGTGAGAACTTTAACTCCTATTCATTGAAGATTCAACTACTCTGAAGCAAAAGCAAGCCTCCAAGCATTCAAGAGCCTTCAAGAGCATTGAAAATCATCCATTATTGAGTATTCAAGAGGCTTCAACAAATTCAAAGCATCTCTACATCGAGATTTGTTGGCTCCACCCAATGATTTTGATGAATAACAAAACATTGAGTGCATATTATATTCTAATGAGGATTTCAAGTTGTGAGTTTTCAGGAAGAAAGCACCTCAAAATTCCAAAAACTTATGGTGTATGGCATGCAATGGCACGGAGCAATTCTCACATATTCGGGCATCCTCTTCATTGAAAAAGGGCATATAATTGTTTAATTATTATGTGTTTATGTGTTCATGAATTTTATTTTTGTTTTCGAGGCATTTACACTTGAATCTGGATGTTTTCAGTCTCAAGTGTTGAAACCTGGACAGTCAAGTGTCGACACTTCAGCATTTGGCATGGACAAAAATCCTTGGCATGCCAAGTGTCGACACCTTTATTCAAGTGTCGACACCAAGTGTCGACACATAGGTTCCAAGTGTCGACTCAAGGCCTGAGATTTTTGAAAATACAGAACTTTGTTGTTTTAAGGATTTTTGTGTCAAGTGTCGACACCTGTGCATCAAGTGTCGACACTTGAATGTTCAAGTGTCGACTCCCAGAAATCAAGTGTCGACACCTAACAGCCAAGTGTCGACACTTGCAGCCTGACAACTCTAACGGATCTATTTTTTTGGCTTGCAGAAGTTGGTTTTCAAGCTCCAAACGGCTATTTCCAGTGCTCCAACGGTCACAAACCATTTTTAGAAGGTTTTTGGTGTATTTAATCTCCACCAACCTCATTTTAAAGCAAGAGAAAGAAGTGAAAGAAGAGAAAGCAAGAGAGAAGTGAAGAGAAGTCTATTCAAGAGCATTCAAGTCCACTAAAAACCCATAAAGCCAATATTCTCTCCAAACTTCAAATCAAAAGTCTCTTCTAGCTTGATTCCACTGAAAAGCCTACAAGCTCAACCTTACTTCATTCCAAAAAGAGGCATCTTGAAGAAGAGTGAAGACAAAGCATCCTTTTGAGCTTCAAAGATTCCAATCTACTCTTGAAGAGAGTTTGTTGTAGCTTTTAAATTTCATATCTATTTTAATTATGATTTGACCTTGCTTTCAAGGGTGTCTTGAAAGAAGGTTATTGTGGTTTGTTGGTGAGCCAAAGGGACAAAACCAACTAGGGTTAACTTGTGAGCCCAAAGACAAAACAAGTATTTTGGTTTGTTGGTAAGCCTAGGTGACAAAACCAACTTAGGTTTTGACTTGTGAGCCTTGTGAAAAACAAGTCAACTGTAATCTGGTGTGGATTATAGTGGAATTCCCAAGGGTGGCTTGGAGAGTGGATGTAGGTGCTAGGTTTGCACCGAACCACTATAAAATTTGTGTTTGTGTGTGATTGCTCTTTTCCTCTCGTACTCTTTAATTATTACTATCATCTTGCATCAAATTTATTATTGCTCACAAGCACCACTGGACCTTCATTTATTGTATTAAATTTTTAAAAGACCCAATTTATCCCCCCTCTTGGGCTTCATTTCTGGGCAACAAGATTCAAAGAGATACCCGCTTTGTTTTAGAAAGCTTACTTTGTTCTTTACTTCAAATATTTATTTATTATAAGGGTTCTTGGTTAGCCTATTGTAAAACTAAGGAAGATTATTGGTGAGCCTTTGAAAATCAAATAGGTTGGTGGTTAGCCTGTAAAACCACTTAGGTTCTTGGTTAGCCCGGAAAACCAAGGGAGGTTATTGGTTAGCCTTTGAAAACCAATTAGGTTCTTGGTTAGCCCATAAAACCAAGTGAGGTTTTGACTTGTTGGTCTTGTAAAATAAGTTGGGTTTTTAATTAGTGAGCCCGCAAAACTAACCAACTATAATCTGATGTGATTATAGTGAATTCCCAAGGGGGTCTTGGGTAGTGGATGTAAGTGCATTGGATAGCACCGAACCACTATATCTCTTGGTCTTTGTGGTTGATTGATCTCTCTTTTTGTTTTTATTTATTGCTCTTTATTTCTGCTGCACTTTTATTTTAGAGTATTACAATTGAATTCTTAGTACCTTGCTTATTTATTTGTTGAATTGGATTGCATTTTATTATTGAGTTGCTTACTGGGCAATAAGTAGTATCAGAGCCTTGTTCTCAAAATATAAGATTTACCGCCTTGAGTAAAGATCTATGGCAATCCCAATTGGTACTAGCATAGTTGAGGGTCAAGCCTCAAATAGACCTCCATTTTTTAATGGATCAAATTATACATATTGAAAAACTAGGATGAGAATTTATATGCATTCTATTGATTATAATTTGTGGAGAGTGGTAGATAAGGGTCTTCATATTCTTTCAGTAGTGGTTAATGGTGTTTCCATCCCAAAGCTCGAAGAGGATTAGGATGAAAATAATATTAAGCAATCCGAGATCAATGCCAAGGCAATGAATCTCTTCTACTGTGCATTAGATCCTAGTGAATTTAATAGGATATCTACATGCACTTCTGTTAAAGAAATATGGGACACACTTGAAGTTACCCATGAGGGTACCGATCAATTGAAAAATACTAAACTAAATATGTTAGTGCATACTTATGAGATGTTCCAAATGGAACCTAATGAATCAATCACTGATATGTACACAAGATTCACTAATATTGTAAATGGAATGAGAAGTCTTGAAAAGGTTATGTCTAACGCTGACCTTGTAAATAAAATTCTCAGGTCACTTCCAACATTGTGGGATCCGAAGGTGATCACAATTCAAGAAGCCAAGGATGTTGGCAAACTATCTCTAGAGCAGCTGGTTGGATCGCTCATGACTTATGAGCTTAATCTAAAACAAAAATCAATGGACATGGACAAAAAGAAGAAGGGGATCACTTTCAAGTCAAACATACAAGAAGAACTCTCAATAGATGAGTCTGAAGAAGAAGAAGAAGATGAACGTGAAGAAGCCCTCCTTGCAAGAAAATTCAGAAGATTTATGAAGAGGAGGAAATTTCCTTATAAAAAGAAATTTCAATCAAAAGAAAAAGGAAAAGAGAAAGAGAAGGAAAAAAAAGGAAAAGGAGAAGGAAATACCTACATGCTTCAAATGCAAGAAGCCGGGATACTACAAGTTCGATTGTCCTCTCCTTAAGAAATTTATGAAGAAATTAAGAAAGAAGGCAATGATGGCCACCTGGAGCGATAGTGAAGAATCTAGTTCAGAAGAAGAGCAGACCGAAGTTACAAATCTCTATTTAATGGCACATCAAGATAATGATGAGGTAAATTCTGGTATCGAGATTGATTTTACATTTAATGAACTTAGAAATGCCTTTGATGAACTCATGCATGATTATAAACTAACTTTAAGTAAAAATAAAAAGTTGAAAAAGCATGCGAATAGTTTTTCTCTTGAAAATAATTCTTTGCTAAATGAAGTTAATGACTTGAAATCTAAATTAGATGTTTTTGAAAAGAAAAACAATACTTTGTCAATGGAGAATGAAGTTTTGAAAAGACCTAAGAATGTTATTTCTAACAATGATCTTTTAAAGAAAAATAAAGATTTAGAATTGGAAAACATTAAGTACAAATATGAACTTGAAAAGATAAAGCCTTTTGTTGACAAATTTACTTATAGTTCAAAAAAGTTAAATCTACTTTTGAATAGTCAAAGAGCTATTTTTAATAAAGCAGGATTAGGGTATAAACCATTAAAGCAACAAAAGTATTTCAAAAACTTTTTTGTACCTGCATTATCTATCATTACTTATTTTTCATGTAAAAAGTTAGGTCATAAATCGTTTCAATATAATTTAAGAAAAATCAATTCTTTTGGTTAAGTGTGGGTTCCAAAAGGAACCATTATGAATGCTAACCCTAAAGGACCCAAGTTGGCTTGGGTACCTAAAAATAAAGCTTGATTTTATTGTAGGTGTGTCTTGCAACCAAGTCTCCAAAAGATTTTGATATCTTGATAGTGGTTGCTCAAGGCACATGACTGGAGATGTGAAGCAATTCACTTCTCTTGAAGCTTTGAATGGAGGGAGTGTAACCTTTGATGATAATGGTAAAGAAAAAATCATTGGTATTGGTATGGTCCATGTAACTGCTTTTAGTAGTATTAGTAATGTACTTCTAGTTGATGGTTTGAAACACAATCTTTTAAGCATTAGTTAGTTTTATGATAAAGATTTTCAAGTAGTTTTTAAATCATTATATTGCATGATTGCTAGTCCGGATATAAATGGACTACAATTCATTGGAAAAAGATATGAAAATGTTTATTTGGTAGATTTAGATGATCTATCTTTGCCTAATGGAGAATGCCTTGTTGCAATGAATTCTACTAAGGATGAGACTAGCTGGCTTTGGCATAGAAGATTAGGGCATGCTAGTATGGATCTACTTTCAAAACTTTGCAAAAAGAATTTAGTTAGAGATTTACCTGAATTTTGTTTTAAAAAAGATAGAATTTGCCAAGCATGTCAATTTGGTAAACAAGTTAAAACTTCTTTCAAACCAAAAGATTTTGTAACTACTAGTAGGCCACTAGAACTACTTCATATAGATCTCTTTGGACCAACTAGAACATCAAGTCTAAGAGGTAAGAGATATGGATTAGTCATAGTGGATGATTTTTCAAGATTTACGAGGGTTTTCTTTTTAGCTCATAAAGATGAATCATTTTCTGCATTCATAAAGTTTTATCGAAAAGTTTTAAACAAAAAAGGTATTTCAATTATTTGCATTCATAGTGATCATGTAACTGAATTTGAAAATCAAGATTTCAAAAACTTTTATAATGAAAAAGGAATAGAACATAATTTTTCTGCACTTAGGACATCTCAGCAAAATGGGGTAGTAGCAAGGAAAAACATACTTTGAAAAAAATGGCACGCACTATGCTTTGTGAAAATGATTTGCCGAGATATTTTTGGACTGAAGCTGTTAATACCGCATGTTATATTTTAAATCGAGATTTAATCTGCCCTATTTTGAAAAAAACTTCATATGAACTTTGGAACTAAAGAAAATCTACTTTAAAATATTTTCGAGTTTTTAGTTGTAAATATTTTATTTTAAATAATGGAAAAGATAACCTTGAAAAGTTTGATGCCAAGTCTGATGAATGTATCCTTTTAGGATACTCCACATCAAGCAGGGCATACAGAGTTTTCAGTAAAAGAACTTTGGTTGTAGAAGAGTTAGTACAGATTGCTTTTGAAGAGTCTACTAACAAATTCTCCAGACTTCTAATGAATATGCAGGTGCTGACAAGCTTCAAAAGTTGACACTGAATGGTCAACCTCAGCCAAGTGAAGAAGATCAAGACAAGAATGAGAAAGGTGATGACACTCCAAAGCATTAAGATCTACCTAAGGAGTGGAGGTATGCTCATGGACATCCTAAGGAATTAATCCTAGGTGATCCATCTAAAGGGGTAAGAACTCGAGCCTCAATTAGAAATGAATATGATTATATAGCTTTTGTATCTCAAGTAAAGCCGAAATGTTATGAAGAAGCTGAAAAAGATCCTAACTAGATTAATGCCATTTATGAAGAACTAATTCAGTTTGATAGAAATAATGTTTGGACATTAATAGAAAGACTATCTAATATTTCTATTATTGGCACAAAATGGGTATTTAGGAATAAATTAGATGAAAATGGAATTGTTATTAGAAATAAAGCTAGGCTAGTTGCTAAAGGCTACAACTAGGAGGAAGGGATTGATTTTGATGAAACTTTTGCTCCTGTTCTTAGACATGAAGCAATTAGACTACTATTAGCATTTCCTTATTTTATGAATTTTAAACTATTTCAAATGGATGTTAAGAGTGCTTTTCTAAATGGTTTTATAACTGAAAATATTTTTGTTGAACAACCACCTGGATTTGAAAACTATGCACATCCTGATCATGTTTTTAAACTATACAAAGCACTTTATGGATTAAAGCAAGCACCTAAAGCTTGGTATGAAAGACTTAGCAAATTTTTGATTGAAAATGAATTTTCTAGAGGCAATGTTGACAAAACACTATTTTTGAAAAAGAAAGATAATGATTTATTAGTAGGGCAAATATATGTTGATGACATCATTTTTGGTGCTACTAATGAAATTCTTTGTCAAGAGTTTGTCAAGCTAATGCAGGGTGAGTTCGAGATGAGCATGATAGAAAAACTCAATTTCTTTCTCAGACTCCAGATCAAGCAAACTACAGATGGTATCTTCACCAACCAAGCTACGTATACAAGAGAAATTATAAAGATGTTTGAGATGGAGACTACTGAAGCAATAGGTATGCCTATGAGCCCCTCTTGTAGACTTGATAAAGATGAACATGGTAAATCTGTAGATTAAAAGTTATATAGAGGTATGATTGTCTTTTTATTGTATCTAACTGCTAGTAGACCAGATATAATGTTCAGTGTATGCATGTGTGCTAGATATCAATCTAAAACTAAAGAATCACATTTGATGGCTATTAAACGCATTATTAGATATCTATTTGGTACTATTGATATTGGTTTATGATATTCTAGAAATTCATCTGTTGAATTGATTAGATATTCTGCTGCTGATTTTGCTGGTTATAAATTAGATAGAAAGAGTACTAGTGGTACTTGCCAATTTCTTGGAGTTAACTTAATCTCATGGTTTAGCAAAAAACAAACTTCAGTTGCACTATCCATAGCTGAGGCTGAGTATATTACAGCAGGAAGTTGTTGTGCTCCAATCTTATGGATTAAGCAACAACTTGAAGATTTTGGAATCAAGTTGGCTAGTACACCTATTAAATGTGATAATACCAGTGCTATTTGCTTGACTAAATATCCTGTTCAACATTCTAAGAGTAAACACATTAAAATTAGACATCATTTTATTAGAGATCATGTAGAAAATAATAATGTTATGCTTGAATTTATTAGTACTAAATTTTAATTAGCTGATATTTTGACTAAACCTCTTCTAGAAGATCGATTCTATATGATTAAAAGAGAGCTCGTGATCATTAATCCATTTGATTAAATTTTTTCAATCTTTGACTCAAATTAGATCATTTTGACATCAATCCTTGCTAATCTTGTCAAATTTCATTAAATTTAATCATATTTTCAGTAATTTTGATCAATACTTGAATCTCTTAATTTTCAATTTTTAAATCGATGTGTCGACACATTGATGTGTCGACACCTGAATGTGTCGACACATTCGTGAGTCAACACTTGAACAGCAGCAGACCGAGAATAAATAGATTTCTGAACGGTTTTCTTCCCATTTCTTTCTCTCCTTCGAGCCGACACCTGATCTAAGGTACTCCTCACTATTCCTATTCTTTATTTCATGTTTTATGCCTTTTGATTCTTTGTTTTGGACATTTGGTAGCTCGAATTTTGCTAGATTTCATCTTCCATTTGGATCTAAGCCTTAAAAACCCTAGGTTTCTACCCAAACCTTGAACAATTCTTTAATCCAAGTAATGGGACCCCGAAAGTAAGTAGTCCATCGACCTCATCAGTCAAATTTGGAAGAAAAGTGAAGGACGAAGGCCAGACATGAGGCTAGAGCTCCTGATCCGCCCGCACGACCACTTTTTGTACCTTCTAGTTGGATGAGCTCGAAGACCATCGTTGGGGGACGACGAGTGGACTTTACTTTTGTTGACCAGCAGCACTTTAGGATCGGACAGTGGATTCGACAGGCTAGTCTGACTTCATTTTGCTCACTCAGAGAGAGATATTACCTCGGGCTTATGCGAGAGTTTTATGGATCACTCGCCCATGGGACTGATGGATGGTTAGCACAGGTAAGTGGTGTGGGCACTAGAATCCGACAAAGGCTCCTCAACCCTCTATGGATGGCCAATTAGGGTTCCAACTTTTCGGGTCTTGCAATAAGGCTTCAAGCCTAAACCTTGTAATTTTCTTTAGCTTTGAATTGAGTCTCAAGTGTCTGTGTCTAGTCCTGTATTTTGACCAAGTTGGTCAAGTCGATCCTGTACTGAGTCCAGTCCTATAATAAGTCCAGTCCGAGTCTGTTTGAAGTATGGGTCCAAGCAAGATTGGTCTTAAAGTTTAGTCACTTTTTGAGCCAAGCCATGAAGGAAGCCAACTAAGCTTAGGGTCCCACCTCTTCATCCTATGTGGTGCCATGTCAACTTGCTAAGTGGGTGGCACAATTTAAATTTTTGGATGCCCAAAAGGGGGACACAACACTTGATACACTCCCTCTTTCCCTCCCCCATATCAAGATATTTTCCAACTATGGGTGGCCAGCCAAGAAGAGGTCAAATGGAGTTAGTGTTTGGAGAATTTAAATCCATTGCTTCAAACCCTCCTATCAAGCCTTTTTCCAAAACTACTTGAACAACTAAGGAAGGAATAGCAAGATCCATGGGCGCCTCCATCTCCCACTCCCCTTATCATGTCTTGTACCAAAGGTCGATGCAAAACCATGGAAAGGAGGAGGACACAAGCCTTGCTATAAGCCCCACTTCAAGTCTTCTTTCAAATTGAGAGACCAACCTTCCAAGTCCAAGGGAGCAAGATCCTTCTTCCAAGCCTCAAGTCAAGCCATGCTCAATCACTCTCCAATTTTTTTGGTCGGCCAAGGAGAATGAAAAATCTGAAATTTTTGGTGCCCCATCAAGAGAAGACTTGTATCTTTTATTTGAATTTCAAATTGGATTCTAAGGAGCCTATTTAAAGGACCTTACCCCTCCTTTGTAAAGGAAAAAGTTGATGAATGAAAAATACAAGTTTTGAAAGCCAATTCTCTTTAGTTGCCTTCGTTCCTTAAGAATGTCGATCTCCATGAGGGAGTGCCTTCGCCTTCGGATGTCGAGAGGTGTGAGGCCTCGTGTTACCATCTCTTCTACAACTTTATCCTCCAACCTTTGAGTCAGAGTCCATTAGGATCATCCAACCGGGCGCCTAGCAAGAAGAACTCCACCATCACCACATCAACTCTCATTCCTTCATCTATTGCTTTCTTTTCTGATTGAATCCTAACTCTTCTTCTGAATGCTCGCAGGTCCTCCAGGTGCCATGAACAAGAGTCGGTTTCCCTTGCCTTCATGACCTTTGGACAGAAAGCCGGTGCATCCATGGGGTTGAGGGCTCGATCATCCAGGCTGCATCCACGAGAGTGAGTGAACTCGGCATCGGGCACTTCGAATCTTTAAGGTTTGCCACCCTGACTGCTAAGTAGGTATTGATCTGAGAGCTAAGTCCTATGGGGTTTCTCAATCCCGGGGTCCTCTTTTTATACTTGTTTAGGGACTTACTTGCTTGCTTGAAGTTCTTGTTAGTATAGAACCCTAGATCTACTCCTACTTGTTTTCGGGAATCCTAAACAAATCATTAAAACCCTAAATATCCTCAAAGAAAAAATCACTTGCATCATTCATCTTCGCATCTAGTTAGTCCCCCATCAGTAAGAGGCCGGGATATCCTAGTTTTATTAGAGGTTCTGAGTAGAGTATGGGATATACCGATGACTAGATCAATGGTGGACAGTTTGATTGGACAGAGTGAGTGGACTTCAGTGCATCTTTGAGTCTGATATATTGCCTGAGGGAGCCACCGTACCCGCATCCTGACTATCTATAGAGATGAGACTGTTACATCATATTGTCGCCCGGATACTTCTACCAAAGACTGGATGCTTTGATTACATCATTGAACGGGAGTTACTAGTGATGGTCTTTTTGGTTCAGTGTATGCCCGTTTGCCTTCCAATGCTTATGATTCACTAGATGATGGAGGCGTCGACTAGCCAGCAACTCTGCCTACCATATAGGATGGGATTGACAGTTTTATTCAGAGAGTATGGCATCAGCTTTGAGGATGATCCCTACCGCATGCTACTTCATACTGATGTGTATGACATCAGGTCATTACACCGGATGGGTTATCATCTGTTCTGAGGCCAGTGGACTTTCAGGATATCTGGTCAGGCCGAGGATAGAGCTGATGATGACGATGCTGTAGAGGAGAAGCGCATCTTCTCCAATGAGGCAGGACCTAGCGAGAGTTAGCCTGAGACCGCAGCATAGCCAGCAGTTGCATCTCAGTCTGATCCTACTTTTTCAGCACAACCTCAGCCAGCTCAGATGGAGACTCCAGATGTTTCTGAAAGCTTACTGGATAGAGTCAGATGCATTGAGATTGATCTGTTGATCGTGAGACAGCATCTTGACTATTTCATAGCTGAGACCAAAGAGAGCCATATTGGACATAGTGATGGTATCTCAGCTATATTGACAGCACTATCTAGACCTTCAGCGAGTACTCCAGTTGCTGATACTGCACCACCTACTCCTGCACCTGTTGATGATGTTAATGGTGATGATATTATTGGAGATATTGTTGGTGATGATGATGGAGATGATGAGAAGACTGACTCTGACAGATTTGATTTTCCAGATCTTACTTCAGAGCCAGTAGCGGAGGTGTGGCAAACTTGCCCAGGAGTCCTGTTCATGATCCTTTTAGTTCACCTACCTAGACTCCAGTCTCATCCTCTCCTTCTAGATCAGTTGATCATGTTCCCATTCCGATTATGACACCTATTATTAATTCTCCAGTTGTTGATACTCCAGTTGTATTTTCACCCATAATTCATACACCCGCTATTGTCACCCCTACCATTGATACATCGATTGCAAACTTACCAGTTCATTCTTCTACTGATACTTTTATTCTTGATACACCTATCGTATCATTAGCTGATACTCCTATTTTTGACAGACCGATTGTTGATACTCCCACTATTCGCACACCCTCACTTATTTGAGAGCTTTGGTTTTGTACACCTGGCTTTCAGTATCTTGACTCAGGTCCTTTTGATTGCACGCCACTTCCGGCAGTCACTGAGATTATCGACCCAATTAGTTCTATTCCTGCGGAGGACATTGCTTCTACCTTTACTATTCCAGCTAGAGGTCGGACATATGCTCATTGTAGAGGACGTGGTCATCATACCCCTCCATGATCGATCAGGACCCGACTCAAGATCTCATATCCATGTGACCACAAGCTCGATCTTCTATTGATACAGGACCAATTGAGATCGGTTTGTCTTCTGATGATACTGATGATATGGATAAGGATATGTATTTTTAGATAGCTTATTTTATGCATCTATGTATGTTTTATATTTTGATTGTACAAACTCTGACTAGGAATGAAATATCATGTTGTACTCAATATTTTTAATCTTGAATGAATGAATGGATTTTAAATTCAATGCAATATTTTTTTTTTTAGCGAGTAGTTTAGTGACAATTAAATGCAATATCTTGAATATTCAGCCTATTTGTCTTCCTACCTTTTTAATGATAACAGAAAGGGGGAGTAGTATTGTGAGATATAAGTATAAATGCAATATATTCTTGGTGATTTATATTTGTGATGTGCAAGGGATGAACAAATTTTGAAATTTATTTTTGAAAACTTGAATTGAAAATTATTACAGACTCCTTAAGAAAGGGGGAGCTATACTTTGTTTTCATTGAAAATCTTTTTAAAGTAAATTTCATCTTAAAACCCCTCTTTAAATATTTGAAAAGATATTTACAAACTATTTTATGGATCATCAATTTCGGGGGAGCTTTGTTCATTGTTGAAATTCTCTTATAGAGTATCATGATACATGTATTCTTTGTCTTAAATGTATCCCAAAACTCTGATACTCTCAATCATCATAACAAGCTCTGACACTATTAATCTTGATACTATTTTTGTTCTGAAATATTATATCAATATTGCAAATTACATTGATATACTTAATGCATCTAGTTCTATGCACTTTGATGAATTCTTTCGAAAGCTTTTTAAGCAATTTATACTTAAGGGTTTTATCATCATCAAAAAGGGGGAGATTGTTGACTCCATTATTGATTTTGATGATAACCAAAATGGTTAAGTATAAGTTGAGTACTAATAATTTCTTTGAAGTATATTTTTGTTGAAAAAGGTGCTCACAATTTTAAAGAAGCTTGTTTGTTTGAAGAAACCAAGTTTGGATGAAAAGGATTGCTCAAAGAGGACTTGAAAACTTAATATTTGCTTGATTGGATGAATGATTTAAGTAGAAATTTGTTTCAGCTCAAGTTCAGACTTTTCTATGAAGAATTCAGTGAAGTGTCGACTCAAAGTATCAACACATGACACCAAGTGTCGACACATAGAAGTGAAGTGTTGACTTAGGCTGGTATGCAAGAATGTTTCAGTTGGCACGGTTGAAGTGTCAACACATGAACCTGAAGTATCGATACAAAGTGTCGACAAATGGATCAACACATCGCCTAAGATTTTCAAGCCACAGAACTTGCTGAAATTGAAGAACTGCTGAAGTGTCGACATATGGAAGCAAGGTGTCGACTCAAAGTGTTGACTCAATTGAGTAAGTGTCGACACATCTGAGATTTTCAGAGAACCAGATTGGAGATATTTGAATTGGGTGTCAACTCAAGAAGTTCATGTGTCAACCTTATATGTCGACTCACAGCCTGAAGTATCAACACATGGAGTTCTGGGAATAGTAACGGCTAGTTTTTCAAACGTAGAACTTGCCCATTTTGCCCTCCAATGGCTAGTTTTTCAAGTCTAACGGCTAGAAACAGGATTTAAGGCCTTGGAAAAGTATTTATATGCTCCAAATCAAATCAAATAAATAACTATTAAATATTATTGAAGAGAATAAGAAAAGAGCATTCAAGTGAGAGCTTTAACTCCTATTCATTGAAGACTCTACTACTCTCAAGCAAAAGCAAGCCTCCAAGCATTCAAGAGCCTTCAAGAGCATTGAAGATCATCTATTCTTGAGCATTCAAGAGGCTTCAACAAATTCAAAGCATCTCTACATCGAGCTTCAAAGAGATACCCGCTTTGTTTTAAAAAGCTTACTTTGTTCTTTACTTCAAATCTTTATTTGTTGTAAGGGTTCTTGGTTAACCTATTGTAAAACCAAGGGAGGTTATTGGTGATCCTTTGAAAACCAATTAGGTAGGTGGTTAGCCTACAAAATAACTTAGGTTCTTGGTTAGCCTGGAAAATCAAGGGAGGTTAATGGTTAGCCATTGAAAACTAATTAGGTTCTTGGTTAGCCCATAAAACCAAGTGAGGTTTCGACTTGTTGGCCTTGTAAAACAAGTTTAGTTTTTGATTAGTGAGCTCTCAAAACTAATCAACTATAATCGGGTGTGATTATAGTGAATTCTCAAGGGGATCTTGGGGTATGGATGTAGGTGCATTGGATAACACCGAACTACTATATCTCTTGGTCATTATGGTTGATTGATCTCTCTTTTTGCTTTTTATTTATTGCTCTTTTTTTCTACTGTACTTTTATTTTAGAGCATTACAATTGAATTCTTAGTACCTTGCTTATTTATTTGTTGAATTGGATTGCATTGCATTGTTTCAAGTAAAGTAATTTTAATTTTTAAAGATCCAATTCACCCCCCCTCTTGGGTTGCTTACTGGGCAACACACTTGCAGTCCATGAGTCGACACCTTGTTTAAATATCTTTAATGAAGCTTTCTAGAATTCTTAGATGTGTCGACACCTCCTAAGGTGAGTCGACACTTAGTATCCATGTGTGGACACTTTAGACAAGTCTTCAACTTTAGCAAGCTCTGTAACCAAAAAATCTCAGGTGATGAGTTGATCTATATGTTGACACTTTGAGTTGACACTTGATATCCATGTGTTGATACTTCAGTCATGCCATCTGAAACTCTCTCTACGTACCGGCTTGAGTCAACACTTTCTCAGTCATGTGTTGACACTTGAGTTATGTGTCGACACTTTGAGTCGACACTTCATTGATATTTTCACAAAAATAGATAAACTTTTACTAAAATAGAATTGTGTTGACTTCTTGTATCCTTTCAAGCATTCTTCAACTACCAAAGTTTTCATTAAGTAGATCTTTTATCCATATTTGGGACTTTTCAATCAATTAATCTTTTGTTAAGTTGATGAGCACCTTTTTCTATAAAAATACACTTCAAAAAAATGGTTACTACTCAACTTATACTTAAGCATTTGCTTATCATCAAAATTAATAACAGAGTCAACAATCTTCTTCTTTTTGATGATGACAAAACCTTTAAGTATAAATTATGTAAGAAGCTTTCAATGAAACTTTTCAACGTGCATAGAGCTTATTGCAATAGATATTGAAATACTAAAAGAGATGTATCAAATCGAGAGTATTGCAATGGCTAAGAGTATCAGGGCTTAAAATATATAGGAGATAAAACATGCATCGTGATACCCTTAACAAATGTAGCAAATTTAGCAAAAAACACTGTGAAGAGTGTAAGTACTCCCCCTGAAGAGATGACCAAAAGAATTGATTTCTGAAAATCTTTTAATGTCAAAAAGACTAAAATTTAAACATCTAAAGATAAAAATTGAGCATGAAATTCAATTCAAAATAGATTTTTAAATTTAAAGGAGGTATTACTCACCCTCACTTAAAGAAATTTTATGCTCAAATAGATTTATACTACTTAATCTTATTTCTTCCCCTTTTTGTTTTCATTAAAAAGGAAGGAAGAAGGCAATAAACTCAAACATAAATGTAAGGCATTCATGAAGGAGAATAATGAAATTATGAAAATAAGTGATACATGGTATTGATTTAAAGTCATAACATGAAGTAAAACATAACATTGCATTTACATGATACAAGATTGCTAGAAGAAGTGAACATCAAAATATACAAGGAGTGCAAAAAAAAAACTATCTAAATAAAAAATATCCTAATCATCATCCTCATCATCGAGGATCCAATCTCGATCGGTTCGGTATCAGTAAAAGTACGAGATCAGGGCCACATCAATCTAAGATCATGAAGACGAGTCCTAGTCAGTCTGGAAGGAGTACGATGACCATGTCCTCTGCATCTAACATAAGTCCTCCCTCTAGCTAGAGCAAAAGAGATAGTATCTATGTCAATAGCAGAAGTAGATCTGATCAGAGTGACAAACTCAATAGCTGTCAGATGTGGTGTATGATCAAATAAAGGATCGAAATCAAGATGGTGGAAACCAGGAGTATGAAATCCTAGCTCCTGGATAAGAGAAGATGTATGCAAGGATGGTGTACCAACAATAGGTGTATTAAAAATCAGTGTATCAGCTGAAGAAATGATAGGTGTATCAGCTGAAGAAATGGTAGGTGTATCAATAATAGGAGATCAATAACAGGTGAAAGTATAGGAATGGCAGAATGATCAACAGATCTAGAAGGAGGTGTGGGTAGGATAGGAGTCTGAAAGGATGAACTCGAAGGATCATGAATGGGACTCCTAGGTAGGTCAGTTGCTGTCTCTGGCACTGGCTCTGTCATCACATCTAGAAAGTCAAACTCATTGGAGTCAGTCACCTCATCATCATCATCTCAGCATGTGGAACTCGAGCAGAATCAACTGAAGCTAAAGCATCGGGAACACTCCCAGAAGAGGGTCTACTCAATATGGATAAAATAGTAGAGATACCATCTCTCAATCCTCGATGGCTCTCTCTGGTCTCCATAATGAAGCAATCAAGTCACCGGCGAACAATCATAATCTTTGTCTCAATATGAGCGACTCTATCCACAAGACTCTCATAAGCTCCTAAAACATCTTGTCATGCTGGCTCAGGCTGAGGAGCTGGCAAATGTGTCTTCAATGGTCCTGCCTTACCCAAAAATATGCACTCCTCCTCCACAGCATCCACATCTCTATCAATAGCCTGACCTGATACTCGATGTCTCCATTGGCCTCTAACCAACTGGTATCCCATCCGGTGAAGTGATCTGATGTCATAGACCAGTGTGCAGTAACATCCGGTAGGGCTCATCATCCAATACCACTCCATATGCCTTGAAGAGTAGGTTCAAGCCCATCCCGTAGGGCAAACATAGTCTCTGACTGATAGAAGCCTCCATCATCTGATGTACCATAAGTACCGAAAAGCAAATAGGTGCATGTCATACCAGAGACACCATCACTAGTGATGGGGGACAATGATGAAATGATGCATTCCTAATGGAATTAGTAATGACTAAATGAGAGAAGAAGTAATTAGATGCAGCTATTCAAGTAAAGAAGTAGGAATTCAATGATAGGATTCTAAATATTAAACTTGACTAGAAATAAACCATTCAAAGAAAATAAGCGAAGGACCTTCATGGTTAAGAAACCACTCAGATTAGGGTTAAGTCAATCTAATAATTGTAAATCTGAAAGCCTTTCTAAAGAGGGTTACCCGACAATTAATACTTTTGATCTACCACTGGGAACACTCAAAGAAGAAGTTTTTGGATGACAGGGAGATTCCTCTAGGTTGCAAGTACTCTTATATCTGGTTCTTGGCACGGGAGACCTTCTTCTTTGGAGCCTGGAAGCTTGGAGATCCTACAACAAAGAAATGTGGGGGAGATTAGAGAGTAAGGATTGAAATGGGAAAGTAAGGGGAGGGATCTTTGAAATGAAGAAGGGAAGCTTGGAGTAGTCATGGCATGGATCTTCTATGGCTTCTTTGGGATGACAACTCTTGGATTGATCTTGTGAAGGACTCCCTGAATGATTGGATTCATTAGAAATGGAGGAGATGTGGACTAAGGAGGTGCTTCTTTGATTGGCCGAATGGACTAAGAGGGGTGGAAGGAATGTAGGTTGGATGAGTGGAGTTGTAAAGGGGAAGAACACTCTAGGCCTCATGCCCCCTTCTCACAAGGGACCAAGCATTCAAGCAAGGGAAAATTTCAAGAAAATTTTTTTCTTCATTGATTCAAAATTCATGATTGATTACAATAAGGTTTGGAGCCTTTTTATAGAACACCAAGCCATTTGAAATTCAAAATTTGAAATTCAAACAATACAGAATAAGGGAAGAAAATAATGGGAATCTTCATGAAGAGGGGCACCATTTATGGAGATTTGTGGACCATTTCAAATTCCTTCTTCCTTGGGCAATATTCCTTGGTGATGTATCTTGGTGATGTGGCAAGGAGGAATGATGAAGTGGCTTCCAAGTTGGTGATCCCATGGTCCATGCACCCACTAGTCTTCTTGACTTGGTTGTGCTGAAACCAGGTTGGTCTTGGCTAACTCTCCTTGACTTAATTACAATGAAGAACTCAATTGAAGCAAATACAGGACTCAATTACCAAAATAAAATGAATACAAGACTATTAGACTCAAATAAAACTTATTATAGGACTCGATCTCTCAATCTTTCAACCATAGAGAATCTTTCTTAATTTGTATTAGTTGGAGTCTCTTCCTAAGCCTGGTGCCCACACCAATTCTCCCCGGATGGGAGGAACTCGACCCTGTCAAGTAAGGATCGGTCTGACTGTGATATCTTTCTAGTAGGTCCGGGGCAATTTGCCATAGATCCTCTTGGATGATCCAGGAATCCTCAGAATCTGGTCGGCCTTGCCAATGAACCAAATAACGTTGATAGCCCTTACTTCTAGTGGTAATCACCTGGTCATCCAAGATACGTTTATCTCTCCGGTCTGGTGGAATTATTGGTAGACACTCATGTAGGGTTTTACCCTCAAAGGTAGGATAAGGCCCAAGAGGCTTGGTAGGAATCAATGCCGGCTCTTTATATTCTTTCAGATCAAAAATATTAAATATTGAACTAATGCCATAATTTGGTGGTAACTCTAATACATATGCATTAGGTCCAATTCTTTTAATTACTTTGAAAGGTCTAGCTCCCTGGGCATGCAGTTTCTTTATAGTTCTCGGTGGAAACCTTTCAGATCTAAGTTTAATCATTACAGAGTCCCCTTCATTAAATTCTTTCATTCATTTACGTAAATTAGTCATATGCTTATAGACTTCATTGCTCATTTGAATCCTTTTACTAATTTCTTTATGCAATTTCTGGATATGCTGTGCATATGACTCGACAGACTCATATACTCGTGCATGTGAGGGTAAATGGTGTGGGCACCAGGATCCGATAGAGGCTTCTCAACCCTCTGTGGATCTCAGATTAGGGTTCCTCTTCTTTATGTCTTGTAATAAGGCTTCAAGCCACAAATTTGTAATTGTCTTTTGCTTTGAATTGAGTCTGTACCTTGACCAATTAGGTCAAATTGAGTCCTGCACTAAGTCGAGTCACAAATCGAGTCCAGTCTGAGTCTATTAGAAGTATGGGTCCATTGCAAGAGTGGGTCTAAAAATTTAGTCTCCTTGGAAGTAAGTAAGGAAAGAAGCTAAGTCAACTCAGGGCCCACTTATGCATCCTACATGGCGCCATAACATCTCGCCATGTGAGCATCACACTTGGCATGCTAGGACGCCCAATGGGGAGGACCACTTCACTTGGTTCAAGCCTTTGTCCCTTCCCCCCATCAAGCTTATTTCCATGTAAGGGTGGTCGGCCAAGGAGGAATTCAATGGAAGATAATGGAGGGAATTCAAATCCCTTACCTCAAGCTCTCCAATCAAGCCTTCTTCCCAATTTGCTTCACCCTCTTTGGAAGGAAAAGATAAGAGCCTTGGACGCCTTGACCTAACACTCCCCTTGTCAAGCCTTGTACCAAAGAAAGAACACCAACAAAGGAAGGAGGAAGAACACATGCCTTGCTCCAAGCCCCTCTTCATGCCTTCTTCCAAAACCAAGAAGATTCTTACCAAGTTCAAGGTGCCAAGAACCTCACTCCAAGCCATGCATCATGCCACGCCCAATCCAAGCTACCCTTGGTCGGCCAAAGAGAGGAGAAAGTCAATGCTTTTGGCGCCTACCCATGAAAATTTGTAATTCTTGTTTCATTTGAAATTCAAATGGGCCTTGGGTGCCTATTTAAAGGACCCAATCCCTCCATTGTAAGGGATGGAATGATTGAGTGATTAAAGAAAAAGTTTGAGTTTTTCCACCCTCCAACCATTGTCTCTTAGGCTAGGTTTGAGTGGAGTTGCCTTCGTAACCAGGGACGTCGAGTGGTGTGAGGCCACCTGTCCGTCGCTCCAGGGCGTCGCGAATCCTTCATCCTCCAGGACATCGCGTGGTGTGAGGCCACATTTTTTCGTCCTCCGGGACATCGCGGGGTGCGATGCCCCAAGTTATCTCCAACTTCGACTTCGGAATTCAGCTGGACAACGGGCTCGAAGCCCCTTTCCAACTCCATCTCAATTCCTTTCCGTGCATCTCCATATTTCGCTGACCCTTCTTTTGTTTGCCTACAGGTCCTCCCTGGCATCTCGAGCGTTGGAGACAGTCAGCTTTGCCATCGCGACCTCCCGACCCCAAGCCAGTGCTCCCACGGGTTCGACTGCTCGAGCATCCAGGCCGCATCCGTCGAGTTGAGAGATCACTGCACCAGGCACTCTAGAAGTTTGAGGTTTGCTTTCTCTTTATCTCCTAAGTAGATATTGTAGGTCGAGCTAGTCCTACCGGTGTTTCTTAATCCCGGGGTCCTGTTCTCGTTTTCACTTTTAGGGCTTTGAACTGCTAGTGTAAGCTTTCATTACTGTTCTTCGTATTTCTTATCTTTGCTTGTGATCGGGAATCATGCCTTCTTCCAAAACCAAGAAGATTCTTACCAAGTTCAAGGTGCCAAGAACCTCACTCCAAGCCATGCATCATGCCACACCCAATCCAAGCTACCCTTGGTCGGCCAAAGAGAGGAGAAAGTCAATGCTTTTGGCGCCCTCCCATGAAAATTTGTAATTTTTGTTTCATTTGAAATTCAAATGGGCCTTGGGTGCCTATTTAAAGGACCCAATCCCTCCATTGTAAAGGATGGAATGATTGAGTGATTAATGAAAAAGTTTGAGTTTTTCCACCCTCCAACCATTGTCTTTTCGGCTAGGTTTGAGTTGAGTTGCCTTCGTCCCCAGGGACGTTGAGTGGTGTGAGGCCACCTGTCAGTTGTCCTAGGGCATCACGAATCCTTCGTCCTCCAGGACATTGCATGGTGTGAGGCCATATTCCTTCGTCCTCCGAGACAACACGGGGTGCGAGGCCCCAAGTTATCTCCAACTTCGATTTCGGAATCCAGCCGAACACCGAGCTCGAAGCCCCTTCCCAACTCCATCTCACTTCCTTTCCGTGCATCTCCATATTTCGCTGATCCTTTTTTTTTGTTTGCCTACAGGTCCTCCATGGCATCTCGGACATTGGAGACAGTCAGCTTTGCCATTGCGACCTCCTGACCCAAAGCCAGTGCTTCCACGGGTTCGACTGCTCGGGCATCCAGGCCGCATCTGCCGAGTTGAGCAATCTCTGCACCGGGCACTTCAGAAGTTTGAGGTTTGCTTTCCCTTTATCTCCTAAGTAGATATTGTACGTCGAGCTAGTCCTACCGGGGTTTCTTAATCCCGGGGTCCTGTTCTCATTTTCACTTTTAGGGCTTTGAACTGCTAGCGTAAGCTTTCATTACTGTTCTTCGTATTTCTTACCTTTGCTTGTGATCAGGAATCGAAACCCTTAAAAAAATATCTAAAACTCATCAAACATAAAAAAAAGAATTCCTTGCATCATAAGCATCCATCCCAGCATCCCTAGCCCTAACCCCCTTGCCCTACATCAATCTTGGTATCAGAGCTTTATTCCACATCAATCTGGAGTCCCCTCACCCAAGGAGGAACCTGCCACAAGACCCTTACTTTGAGGATGGCTTTGGGAGAGACCCTGACCCCTTTGTTGATACCCGTCCTAGGAGACCCAATCTGGAGGACCGTGAAGAAAGAGCCCTTAGGAGCATCAAGCTTGAGGCACCCACTTTCGATGGTAGCTTAGATCCCAGGGTTTATGAAGATTGGGAGTCTGCTATGGAGCAGTATTTTGACTGGTACTCTATGTCTGAGAGAACTAAGTTTAAGTTTGCCAAGCTTAGGTTGGTTCACCAAGCTAGGTTGTTCTAGAACAGTGTTGAGAACTACATAGAGCAGAAAGGTCAATTACCCATAACCGCCTGGGGGGAGATGAGAGAAAAGCTTAGAAGGAAATACTTACCTGCGTCTTACACCGAGAAATTGTTGGACCAATGGCAGACCTTAAGTTAAGGGAGTAAGAGTGTGGCTGATTACATCACCAAGTTTGATGAATATGTTATGTGATGTAAGGTTGTTGAATCACCTGAGGTAACCCTGTCTAGGTTTAGGGCTGGCCTACACCCAGACATCCAGAGAGAGCTATATTTTAGATCAACCAGAACCTTGGAAGAAGCTTACCAAGTTGCTAGGCTCTGTGAGCGTTTCCAAGGAGCTCCCACCTATAGATGACCTGAGCCCTTTAGAAACCCGAGCCGAATCCCTGGATCCACCGAAGGTTACAATCAAGCTTACTCGAGTCAACCAAACACCCAAATTGAACTGATCCAAGTCAACCAAACCCAGCCCGACCCAGTCCTAGTCATCCCAGCCTGAACCGACCCCAGTATAGTAGAGAGGAAAAGGGTAAGGCTATTGAAGTCCAGAGGAGACCAGATTTCCAAGGTAAATGCTTTAGGTGTCATAAACCTAGACATTTTGCTAGCCAGTGCATCGCCTCTGCCCTGCTCATCAAAGAACCAACTGAGACTGAACCCGAACCAACCATAGAACCTGAAGAGGATGTCTATGACCCCGAAAACCAGTTGTTGGAAGGGTATGAGGGAGAGGAAGAAGTGTATGAATCTGAAGACCTTGTAGGGGTAGTCTGATGCATCCTAGCCTGAAACATAGTACAGGAAGACTGGCGTAGGACCAACATCCTACAGACCCTGATCAAGATAGGAGATAAGGTTTGTAATGTCATCATTGATAGTGGAAGCTGTGTTAATGCCCTTTCTTTGAGTACAGTCAAATCCTTAGGACTAGCCACAGTTCCCCACCCCAACCCTTACAAAGTCTCCTGGATAGATTCAACTTCAATTCCTGTAAAGTCTAGGTGCCAAATCAAGATAATAATGAGCTCCTATGAAGAATCAATTTGGTGTGACGTCTTACCCATGGGTGTGGGTAGTATCATTCTAGGACGACCCTAGCTTTTCGACCATGATGCCATCCTTTATGGTCAATCCAATACCTGTGTCTTTTTCCACCATGGGAAAGAGATTACAATCAACCCAATCTAGCCAAAGGACCCAGTCAAGAAAGGATCAAGTAGCCTTAAAGAAAAGAAGCCTGAAGTAAACCTAATCAAGGATAATGGGTTAGAAGAAGAGATTACTGGGAAAGGACCCTTTAAAGAGTTTCAAGGAGAGAAGGGTGAACATTCTGAGAATTTGAATATAAAAACCCCTGAGCCCATTGAAGACTTTAAGGTTGAACCCATTGAAAATCTAGGGAAAGAAACTCCTGAGCCCATTAAAGAATTGAAAGAAAGCATCTATGAGTCAAGTTTAGTAGAAGATGGGCCCGAGGGTGAAATCATTGAGGAATCTAAGGAAAATGATCCTGAACCCACTACAAAATTTGAAGAGAAAATGACCGAGCCAGGATCACATCTAGTAAATAAACATGAGGATTCACCAGTCTTTTCCATAGGAGTTCAGGAACCAACCCTTAATGAACCGATCCAAAGAGAACATCCTCAAGAGATGGTTGAAGCTCAGAAAGAAATTAAGGATGAAGTTCTCGATGAGTTACCTGATCAACTTCCATCCCTAAGAGACATCCATCATACTATAGGCATGGTCCCAGGATCCTCTTTAACAGACCTTTCTCACTGTGGGATTTACCCTAGCGAGCTCCAAGATCTACCAGAACAAGTGGACCATATGACACCTATAGAACGATGCCCAAATTTTAAGGTCATCCTGAATAACCAAGGCCTGTTTTATGTTTTCAATAAGCCACCCCAAGTCTCCGATTCCTATTTCCTACCCTTCCTTGAACCCTCTCACATTTCTAGAGCCATGGGGTTACTTTTTATTGAGATTACTAGAATGCGTGACTCCTTAGAACCCATCCCTTGTGCCCTCTACTTCTGGCATACTTTGTGGCATTTGCTAGGGATCCTTAATAAATTTTCTTGTGCATACCAGACTAGGGTCAAACCTAGAGAGTCAAGAGTCTGTTAGGTTTAGACCCTAGGAGTCCAATAAATTTTTTTCTCAATAAGATTGCATAGTTGAGTCTGCATTTAGCATCATGTTAGGATTATGCATTAAATACAATCTTTAAAATAATTTGGCTGATTCCTGAAAGCGAGCCAAAGAGTTTGAAATAGGGGATTTTGTAATGATTAGGCTCAGGCCTGAACGGTTTCCACCGGAAACCATTAAGAAGCTTCATGCTCGTGGGGCTGGTCCATTTAAAGTGATTAGGAGAATGGGCCTTAATGCCTATATGCTAGAATTACCTCCGGATTATGGAATTAGCTTGACTTTCAATATCTCTGACTTAGTCAAGTATTGGGAACCCGCAAACATACCTAGCGAGCCATTTGAGCCTGACCTTTCTTTTAAGAGTGAACCTGAACCTGAGTGTCCACCTCCAAATATACCTGAGCGAGGAGAGTGGATCGAGCATGTCCTAGATGACCAAGCTATCACTACCCGGGGCAAAGGCTATCAACGTTACTTTGTCCGATGGCAAGGCTGACCCGAATCCGATGACTCGTGGACCACCCGGGAGGACTTGCAGCGCATCGACCCCGAAATCCTGGAGAGGTACCAAAGCCAAACTAACCCTTACTCGATAGGGTCGAGTTCCTCCCACCCCAGGAGAATTGGTGTGGGCACCAGGATCCGATAGAGGCTTCTCAACCCTCTGTGGATCTCAGATTAGGGTTCCTCTTCTTTATGTCTTGTAATAAGGCTTCAAGCCACAAATTTGTAATTGTCTTTTGCTTTGAATTGAGTCTGTACCTTGACCAATTAGGTCAAATTGAGTCCTGCACTAAGTCGAGTCACAAATCGAGTCCAGTCTGAGTCTATTAGAAGTATGGGTCCATTGCAAGAGTGGGTCTAAAAATTTAGTCTCCTTGGAAGTAAGTAAGGAAAGAAGCTAAGTCAACTCAGGGCCCACTTATGCATCCTACATGGCGCCATAACATCTCGCCATGTGAGCATCACACTTGGCATGCTAGGACGCCCAATGGGGAGGACCACTTCACTTGGTTCAAGCCTTTGTCCCTTCCCCCCATCAAGCTTATTTCCATGTAAGGGTGGTCGGCCAAGGAGGAATTCAATGGAAGATAATGGAGGGAATTCAAATCCCTTACCTCAAGCTCTCCAATCAAGCCTTCTTCCCAATTTGCTTCACCCTCTTTGGAAGGGAAAGACAAGAGCCTTGGATGCCTCCACCTAACACTCCCCTTGTCAAGCCTTGTACCAAAGAAAGAACAACAACAAAGGAAGGAGGAAAAACACTTGCCTTGCTCCAAGCCCCTCTTCATGCCTTCTTCCAAAACCAAGAAGATTCTTACCAAGTTCAAGGTGCCAAGAACCTCACTCCAAGCCATGCATCATGCCACGCCCAATCCAAGCTACCCTTGGTCGGCCAAAGAGAAGAGAAAGTAAATGCTTTTGGCACCCACCCATGAAAATTTGTAATTTTTGTTTCATTTGAAATTCAAATGGACCTTGGGTGCCTATTTAAAGGACCCAATCCCTCCATTGTAAGAGATGGAATGATTGAGTGATTAATGAAAAAGTTTGAGTTTTTCCACCCTCCAACCATTGTCTCTTAGGCTAGGTTTGAGTGGAGTTGCCTTCGTCCCCAAGGACGTCGAGTGGTGTGAGGCCACCTGTCCGTCCCCCCAGGGCATCGTGAATCCTTCGTCCTCCAGGACGTCGCGTGGTGTGAGGCCACATTCCTTCGTCCTCCGGGATGATGCGAGGTGCGAGGCCCTAAGTTATCTCCATCTTCGATTTCGAAATCCAGCCGAACACCGGGCTCGAAGCCCCTTCCCAACTCCATCTCACTTCCTTTCCGTGCATCTCCACATTTCGCTGATCCTTTTTTTTTGTTTGCCTACAGGTCCTCCCTGGCATCTCGGGCATTGGAGATAGTCAGCTTTGCCATCGTGACCACCCGACCCAATGCCAGTGCTTCCACGGGTTCGACTGCTCGGGCATCTAGGCCGCATCCGCCGAGTTAAGCATTCTCTGCACCAGGTGCTTCAAAAGTTTGAGGTTTGCTTTCCCTTTATCTCCTAAGTAGATATTGTATGTCGACCTAGTCCTACCGAGGTTTCTTAATCCTGGGGTTCTGTTCTTGTTTTCACTTTTAGGGCTTTGAACTGCTAGCGTAAGCTTTCATTACTATTCTTCGTATTTTTTATCTTTGCTTGTGATCAGGAATCGAAACCCTAAAAAAAATATCTAAAACTCATCAAACATTAAAAAAAGAATTCCTTGCATCATAAGCATCCATCCCAGCATCCCTAGCCCTAACCCCCTTGCCCTACATCAATCTTGGTATCAGAGCTTTATTCCACATTAGTAAAGGGTTGAGGTCGATAGGTCTCCTAGGTTTATAACCATGGACAATTTCAAAGAGACTTTTACTAGTAGAACTATTGACAAAATTGTTGTAAGCAAATTCAGCACGAGGTAATAACAAATCCCAATTTCGCAGACTTTCTCCTACAAGACATCTCAAAAGATTCCCTAGACTTCTATTTACAACTTTAGTTTGGCCATCAGTCTGAGGGTGGTAGGCAATGGAAAATTTTAATTTTGTTCCTAACACATACCATAGGGTTTTCCAAAAGTAATTGGTAAATCGGACATCCCTATCGAATACTATGGTTTCAGGAAGGCCATGAATTCTAACCACTCCATCTAGAAAAAATTTGGCTACTTTAAAGGCATCAAAGGTTTGGGAGCAAGGAATGAAATGGGCTATCTTTGAGAATCTACAAACTACAACAAATATCGAATCATGTTTCTGTTGGGTTTTGGGTAGGCCTAATGCAAAATCCATGCTAAGATCCTGTCAGGGGCAATCGGGTACAGGTAAGGGTGTATAGAGTCCAGTGTTTTGCTTTTGCTATTTGCCAACAGCATAAGTTCGATACCTGGCCACTATCTAGGAAACTTGTCTCTTAAGTCCTGGCCAATAAAACTGGTCCTCGATAGCTGAAATAGTCTTGTTCCTACCAAAGTGACTAGCTAAACCTTCAGCATGGGTCTCCCAACTAGAAAATCTCTTAAGGAAGTTTTGAGAATACAGAGCTTGTTGTTCTTAAACAGATAACCATCTAGAAGGGTATACTCACTATGGTCACTAGATGGTCCTTGTTTCAAAGCCTGGTAAATTTTACTAAAGTCTGGAGAGGTATCATACTCATCCTTAAGTTTTTAAAATCCAATGACATCAGTGCTAACCAAATTCAGAAGCAAGGCTCTACGACTCAATGCATCGACTACCTTATTTTCAATTCTGGCATGGTGTTTCAAGACAAAAGTGTAGGCTTAGATGTAATCTACCCATTTGGTGTGCCTAGGATTCAGCTTTTTCTAGGAACTAAGAAATCTAAGGGCCTCATGATCAGAGAATAGGACAAATTCATGCAGTAGAAGATAGTGACCTAGTACCTTAAAGCTTGCACTACCGTATAGAGCTCCTTATCATAGGTGGAATATTTAAGCTTAGCCTCATTTAGCTTTTCACTAAAGAAAGCTATAGGTCGGTTCTCCTGGCTTAAAACTCCACCCATTCCAACTCCGGATGCATCACAAGCGACCTCGAATACTTTGGAAAAGTCAGGCAACCTCAAAATTGGTGCTTGTGTCATTTTATCTTTTATCTCTAGGAAGGCTCTATTGGCTACTTTGGTCCAATCAAAACTACCCTTCCTAATATAATCAGTTATTGGGGCGATAATGGAGCTAAAGCCTCGAATGAATCTCTTATAGAAGGTGGCTAGGCCATGGAAACTATGGATATCATGAACAATTTTGGGGACAGGCCACTCAACCATGGATTTGATCTTTTCCAGATTAGCCGAAACTCCATCAGGGGTGATAATGAAACCTAAGAAAGTGACTCTATAGATCATGAACTCACAGTTCTTCAAATTAGCATAGATATTCTCTCTTCCAAGGGTTGCATATACTTGCCTAAGATGGCCTAAGTGGTTTTCCTTAGTCCTACTGTAAATCAAAATGTCATCAAAGTACACCACAACAAATTTTCCTATAAAAGCTTGCAGGACTTGGGTCATGATCCTCATAAATGTACTAGGTGCATTGGACAATCCAAATGGCATCACTACCAATTCAAATAAACCATCTTTAGTCTTAAAAACAGTCTTCCATTCATCCCCGGCTCTAATTCTCACTTAATGATAGCCACTCTTAAGGTCGATCTTAGAAAAGATAGTAGCTCCAGCCATCATATCCAACATGTCGTCTAATCGGGGAATAGGAAATCTATACTTCATTGTGATTTTGTTGATGGTATGACTATCAACACACATCCTCCAAGTGCCATCTTTCTTAGGTGTTAAAAAGGCTGGGACTATGCAAGGACTCAAACTTTCCATAATAAATCCTTTCCTAAGGAGATCCCCTACTTGTCTTTGTAATTCTAGGTGTTCGGTAGGGTTCATCCTATAATGTAGAAGGTTGGGTAAGGTTGCTCCTGGGACTAAATCAATGGCATGTTGGATGTCCCTAAGTGGTGGAATGTGGTCAGGTAGGTCATTTGGAAATACATCCTTAAAATCTTCTAACACTTCAACCACTTCCTGAGGTTGTTCTTTGTAGAAAGGCTCTTGAATTTCCTTAGCAGTTATGACCCAAACAGGTGTGCCCTCAGTGAGCTCTTTCTCAATCTCCTTTACAGTTATCAAATTTACTTCAGTTTTCTTTTCCTTTAGGTAACTCGATCCTCTCTTAGCAGTGCCCTTAGGTGGTGTAGGGTTGATCACAAACTTCTTTCTAGAGTGCATGAATGAACAAGAATTAGATCGGCCATAAAGGGTTGCATCATCGTCAAATAACCAAGGTCGACGTAAGATGTTACTGCTCACTCCCATTGGTATGACATCACACCACACATTCTCCTGGTAGGACTATAATTGGATTTGGACTAGACACCTAAGCTTGATTGGAATTGAGATGGAGTCTATCCAAGAAACCTTATAGGAGTTTGGGTGGGAAACTATGGCTAAGCCTAAAGTTTTGACAGCACTAGTGGATATGGCATTTACACAACTCCCATTATCTATGATTATCTTACAAACCTTATCCCCCAACTTGACAAAAGTTTGTAGGATGTTAGTCCTACACCAATCTTCTTGGGTCTTAGTCTGGGTAAGGATGCATTTAACTATCCCCAAAAGGTCAGGTTCTATAAAATCCTCATCACCTTCATACTTCTCAGCCAAATTATCCTTAGCCTAATATACTTCCTCAACACAATCATCTAGGAGCTCTACGAGTTCAGACTCATTCTCCACTAATTCTCCTAAGTGCAAGGCTCTAGTTGGGCAATTGCTAGCATAATGGCCTACCTTATGACATTGGAAATAAAGAGCATTAGGGTTTGAGATTCTCTGAACTTCTGGTTCTTTACCCCTATCGTCTCTATGGGTCAGAGGTGTATTAGGGTTGGGTCGGTTGGGTCGCATCTGACTTGGTCCTGGCTGCTGACTAGGTATGCTAGTTCTAGGGGGTTCTAGTCTACGATAACTTGGCCCCCTATTAAATCTCTTAACATCTCGTGCTACCTGGTAAGCTAGCTCTAAGTCATGGACTTCTCTCAAGAACAACTCGTTTTGAATCTCTTCTCTTAATCCGGCTCTGAACTTGGATAGGGTAACTGATTCAGACTCATCGACATTGCATCTCATCATAAACTCATCAAATTTTGTAATGTACTCAACTACACTCTTGTTTTCTTGGGTCAATCTATGCCACTGGTCTAACAGTCTTTGGTGGTAGGACATGGGAAGGTACTTCTCTCTAAACCTAAGCTTCATGGCCCTCCAAGTTACTATAGGAACATCATCTCTTTGTCTAATGAATCTTTCAACATTTTCCTAGTATAGCCTGGCCTGATGGACTAGCCTAAGATTCGCAAACTTACACTTTCTCTCTTCAGTCATGTCATACCAGTCAAAATACTGGTCCATCTCTCACTCCAAATCTATATAAACCTTAGAATCTAGATGCCCATCAAAAGTGGGTGCTTCCAACCTAATGTTCCTAAGGGTTCGATCATCATGGTCCATTTAATCCTGATTGGGTCTCATAGGATTAGGCTCATAAGCTGAGTCATGGTGTGCTCTCCTAGGGTTCGGGTCATGGACTTGAACAGGGTTGGATCTCCTAGGATTTGGCTCAAGGAAAGGGTCTTGATGTGGCCTCCTAGGTTTTGGTTCAGGGAAAAGGTCTTGGTGCAGGGCCCTTCTAGGGTTGATTGGTGTACCAAACTCTGGTACAGGCTCTAACATTCTAGACTTCATGGGTTCTTCCAGGTGCACGATCCTCTAACTGGTAAAGCCTAACAGTGATGAGGGCCATTTGATCAATCATGCTTTGGTTGGTCTGGGCCAATTGATTAGTCAGGTTTTGGTTCAATCGGGCCATTTGATCATTCAAGGTTTTCATTAAGATCTCAAGATTTTGGTCTATGGTTGCACTCGATTGAGCTTGGGTTTGCTAGTAGGGTGCTCTTGATCTAGTTTCCATGCACACATGGACTCAAACTAGGGCTAGGGGTTTGCTAGACCTAGTAGCTCAAATAAAGTGAGACGACTAGGTACAACCAAACCAACAGCTTTCTTGTCCACTAGCTAGGTAAGGGGTGGGTCTGTGGGAGGCTCCCCCAACTCTCGTTGGGTCCTAATTAAAAATCACAAGAACCACTTAGGGCATTTTCCACTTGACCCCTAGCCTAGACACCAACTTTCAGAAATAGATGCAGGAGTGGGTGCACTAGTTTTCCCAAATGACTTGAACTAGATCTGTGCGTGTCCCTAGAAATTAGATTACTACTCAATTTTAATTACAGGTTGGGTTTGCTATGCTGGGTGGTGATTTTGGGCTAAGGACAGGTAATGAAATCATGCCCCCATGTCATAATGATGCCCTTAAAGTGATTTATCATGAGATGAATGCAAGCATGCAAATGAACCCTAATTTCAGGTGCAGAATTTTGTGTGTTGCAGTTCTGAATTGGGGCAGAGAAGTGCTATGTATTAATCTTTGAAAATTCTAAAAAAATCACAAAACACTCCTAATTGTAGAGAATATACAAAATGAAAGGAAAATAAAAAATAAAATCTATACTATGCTGGGCAGTCACTAGAACTCAGACAATGCTAACAGGACATAACAGAAAAAATTTTAAAGATGATGAATTTTTTTTTTTAAGATGCTAAAAATAAAATTCAAATCTTGTGTTCCCCTTCAAAGGTCAATCACTTCGGCACCCCGACATGCCATAGGGAATCCCTGTTGAATGGGATATGAGGGTACTATAGCCCTTCTTTTCCTTATGACCGGACGGCCATGGTGAAGCACCCAATCCGGGTATTGAAGAAGATGCGAAAACCCTATCCTACCATGCTCGATACCAAGATGATGGGGGATAATGATGAAATGATGCATTCCTAATGGAATTAGTAATTACTAAATGAGATATGATGTAAATAAGTGCAGCTATTCAAGTAAAGAAGTAGGAATTTAATGATAGGATTCTAAATATTAAACTTAACTAGAAATAAACCATTCAAAGAAAATAAGAGGAGGACCTTCATGGTTAAGAAACCACTTAGAATAGGTTTAAGTCAATCTAATAATTGTAGATCTAAAAGCCTTTTTAAAAAGGGTTACCCGATAATTAATACCTTAGATCTAACACTGGGAACACTCAAAGAAGAAGTTTCTGGATGACAGGGAGATTTCTCTAGGTTGCAAGGCCTCTTGTATCTAGTTCTTATCACGGGAGACCTTCTTCTTTGGAGCCTGGAAGCCCGCGGATCCTGCAACAAAGAAATGTGGGGGAGATTAGAGAGTAAGGATTGAAATGGAGAAGTAAGGAGAGGGATCTTTGAAATGAAGAAGGGAAGCTTGGAGTAGTTGTGTCATGGATCTTCTTTGGCTTTTTTGGATGACAACTCTTGGATTGATCTTGTGAAGGACTCCTTGAATGATTGGATTCATTGGAAATGGAGGAGATGTGGACTAAGGAGGTGCTTCTTTGTTTTGCCAAATGGACTAAGAGGGGTGGAAGGAAGGTAGGTTGGATGAATGGAGTTGTAAAGGGGAAGAACACTCTAGGCCTCATGCCCACCTTCTCACAAGGGACCAAGCATTCAAGCAAGGGAAAATTTCAAGAAATTTTTTTTCTTCATTGATTCAAAATTCATGATTGATTACAATAAGGTTTTGAGCCTTTTTTATAGACCACCAAGCCATTTGAAATTCAACATTTGAAATTCAAACAATACAAAATAAGGGGAGAAAATATGGGCATCTTCATGAAGAGGGGCGCCATTTGTGGAGATTTTGTGGACCATTTCAAATTTTTTCTTCCTTGGGCGATATTCCTTGGTGATGTGTCTTAGTGATGTGGCAAGGAGGAATGATGAAGTGGCTTCCAAGTTGGTGATTCCATGGTCCATGCACCCACTAGTCTTCTTGACTTGGTTGTGCTGAAACCTGGTTAGTTTTGGCTGACTCTCCTTGACTCAATTATAATGAAGAACTTAATTGAAGCAAATACAGGACTCAATTACCAAAATGAAATGAATACATGACTAATAGACTCAAATAAAACTTATTACAGGACTAAAGCTCACAATCTTCCAACCATAGAGAATCTTTCCTAATTTGTATCAATTGGAGTCTCTTCCTAAGCCTGGTGCCCGCACTAACTAGCAGCTCTCTCTCTGTGATGAAGTCAAATTGGCCGGTCTTCGGTAGAAGGATCCGGGCAACAATATGATGTAGTAACCTCATCTCAGCAGAGAGCCTGGATGCAACAACAGTGGCTCCCTTAGGTAGATCATCTGACTTGAAAATGCACTGGAGTCCATTGAATCTATATCCACTAAACTATCAATCATAGATCCCGTCATGGGTATATCCGAAACTCTGCTCAGAACCTCTACAGTCACTAGCTGCCATGAACCTATGCAATCCATCCATCACTGCCACGGGCTAAGGATCCATAGAACTCTCCTATCAGGCCCAGGTAGAATCTCTCAGTCAACAAATAGAAAGGAACCAAACCAACATCCCTAAGCCACTAGCATATCCGAAAGTGCTGCTGGTCAACGAATCCGAAGTCCACACGGCATCCTCCAATAACTGTCTTCGAACCTATGCGACTAGATGCAGGAAAAAGTGGCCGAACAGGGGGATCAGGTGCACTGGCTTCATGTCTGGCTTTCGTCCTTCTTTCTTCTTCTTGGTTGGATGGCCGAGGGCAATGAACAACTTGTTTTCTAGGTCCCATTCCACAGATTCAAGGTTTGAAAAAATAAGGAGAGGGAACTAGGGTTTCAATCAATCCAAATCCTAAACGAGAGATGGAATGCGGCAAAAACTGAATCAAAAAACATCCAAAATAAAAATTTGAGAGGGTTTGAATCAATATTTGGAGGGAAGAACTGGATAGAATGGTGTTAGGGCAAGTGTCGGCTTGAATTGGGAGAGAAAGTGCCAAGAAAACTCTTCATTTCCACTTTTATTCTTGGTCTATCACCGTTCAAGTGTCAACTCACAACATAGGGCCAAGTGTCGACACTTCAAGGTGTCGACACTTATAAGCATCGACACTTCGACTTAAAATCAAAAAACTGAAAATGAAGTATTGATCAAAATTACTAGTATTATAGAGAAATTCAAGATAATTGAATGTAATTGATATCAAATTTGATCTTTTTTGGATCAAAGAGTAGAAATTCTCAATCAAAAGGATTGATGACCCCATGTTCTCTTCTAATCATGCTGAACCGATCTTCTTGGAGAGGCTTAATCAAAATATTAGCTAATTACAATTTAGTACAAATAAATTCAAGCATAATATCATTATTTTCAACATGATTTCTAATAAAATGATGCATAATTTCAATATGCTTACTTCTAGAATGTTGAACAGGATTTTTAGTTAAGTATATTGCACTAGTGTTACCATATTTTATGGGGTGCAAGTTAATTTGATTCCAAAATCTTCAAGTTATTGCTTAATCCACAAGATTTTAGCATAATAACTTCCTACTGCAATATACATAGCCTCAGTTGTGGATAGTGCAACTGAAGTTTATTTCTTGCTAAACTATGAGATTAAGTTAACTCCAAGAAATTGGCAAGTTTCACTAGTACTTTTTCTATCAAGTTTACACCCAGCAAAATCAGCATCAGAATATCCAAATTAATTCAGTAGATGAGTCTTTAGAATACTACAAGCCAATGTCAATTATACCAGATAAGTATCTAATAATGCGCTTAACAGTAAACAAATGAGATTCCTTAGGTTCAGACTGATATCTAGCATACATGCATACACTGAACATTATATCTTGTCTACTAGTAGTCAAATTTAATAAAGAGCTAATCATACCTCTATATAATTTTTGATCTACAGATTTACCATGCTCATCTTTATCAAGTTTACAAGAGGGGCTCATAGGTGTACCTATTGACTTAGTAGTCTCCATCCCAAACTTCTTTATGATTTCTCTTATATACTTAGCTTGGTTGATGAAGATTCCATCTTTGGTTTGCTTGATTTGGAGTTTGAGAAAGAAATTAAATTCTCCCATTATGCTCATTTCGAACTCTCCCTGCAATAGCTTAGCAAACTCTTGACAAAGAATTTCATTAGTAGCATTGAAAATAATATCATCAACATAGATTTGCACTACTAATAAATCATCATTTTGCTTTTTTAGAAATAAAGTTGTATCAACATGGCCTCTAGAAAATTTATTTTTAATCAGAAACTTGTTGAGTCTTTTATACCATGCTCGGGATGCTTGCTTTAAATCATAAAGAGCTTTGTGCAATTTGAAAACATAATTAGGATGTGCGTGATTTTCAAAACTAGGTGGTTGTTCAACAAAAACTTCTACTATATAACCATTTAGAAAAGTACTTTTAACATCCATTTGAAATACTTTGACATTCATAAAACAAGCAAATGCTAATAGTAGTCAAATTGCCTCAAGTCTAGTAACAGGAGCAAAGGTTTCATCAAAATCAATTCCTTCCTCCTGATGTAGTCTTTGGCAACTAACCTAGCTTTATTTTTAGTTACAATTCCATTTTCATCTAATTTATTTTTAAACATCTATTTAGTGCTAATAACAGAAACATTAGATGGTCTTTTTATTAATGTCCAAATATTATTTCTATCAAACTGAATTAGTACATCTTGCATTAGCATTTATCTAATTATGATCTTTTTTAGCATCTTCAAAACATTTAGGCTCAACTTGAGAAAAAAAAGCAATATAAGCACATTCATTTCTAATTGAGGATCGAGTTCTTACATCTTTTGATGGATCACCTAGGATTAATTCGTTAGGATGTCCAAGAGCATACCTCCACTCCTTAGGTAGATCTTGGTGCTTTGGTGTGGATTGTATGGCTTTACCTTTTTCATCTTTGTCTTGATTTTCTTTACTTTGTTAAGAGGGTTGATCATCCAATGTCAGCTTCTGTAGCTTATCAGCACCTATACATGTATCAAAAGTATCCTCTTTTCTAGAGGATTTGTTAGTAGAATCTTCAAAAACTACATGTATAGACTCCTTTAAAACTAGGGTTCTTTTGTTAAAAATTCTGTATGCCCTACTTGATGTAGAGTATCCTAGAAAGATATCTTCATTAGATTGGCATCAAATTTTCCAAGATTTTCTTTACCATTATTCAAAATGAAACATTAACAACCAAAAACTTAAAAATATTTTAAAGTTTGTTTTCTTTGATTCCAAAGTTCATAAGGAGTTTTCTTTAAAATAGGTCGGATTAAAACTTGATTTAAAATATAACAAGCAGTATTAGTAGCTTCAACCCAAAAATATCTTGGTAGATCGTTTTCACAAAGCATAGTGCGTGCCATTTTTTCTAAAGTATGATTTTTCTTTTTACCATCCCATTTTGTTGAGATGTCCTAGTTTTAGAAAAATTATGTTCAATACCTTTCTCGTTACAAAAATTTTCAAAATCTTGATTTGCAAATTCAGAACCATGATCACTACGTATGCAAATGACTGAAGTACCTTTTTCATTTAAAACTTTTTGATAAAACTTTACAAATACTGAAAATGATTCATCTTTATGAGCAAGAAAGAAAACCTAAGTAAATCTTGAAAAATCTTCCACTATAACTAATCCATATCTCTTACCTCCAACACTACATATTCTAATTGATCCAAAGAGATCCTTATGGAGTAGTTCTAGTGGCTTACTAGTAGTAACAAAACCTTTAGGTTTGAAAGATATTTTAACTTATTTTCCAAATTGGCAAGCTTGGCAAACTCTATCTTTTTCAAAAACAAGTTTTGGTAAATCTCTTACTAAATCCTTTTTGCAAAGTTTTGAAAGCAAGTACATACTAGCATGTCCTAATCTTCTATGCCAAAGCCAACTAGTCTCATCTTTAGTAGAATTCATTACAACTAGGCATTCTCCATTAGACAAGGATAGATCATCTAAAGCTACCAAATAGATATTACCATGCCTCTTTTCAGTGAATTTTACTCTATTTTTATCAGGACTAGCAATCATGCAATAAGATGATTTAAAAACAACTTGAAAACCTTTAACATAAAATTGACTAATACTTAAAAGATTATGCTTTAAAACTTCAACCAAAAGTACATTATTAATACATGTAGAAGGGATAATGTGAACCTTACCTATACCAATGATTTTACCTTTGCCATTATCATCAAAGGTCACACTCCCTCCATTTATTGCTTCAAGAGAAGTGAATTGCTTCACATTTCCTGTCATGTGTCTTGTGCAACCACTATCAAGATACCATAGCCTTTTGTTTTCCTTGGTTGCAAGACACACTTGTAAAACAAATCAAGTTTTGTTCTTAGGTACCCAAGCCAACTTCGGTCCTTTGGGTTTAGTACTTAAATTGGTTCCTTTTGGAATCCAAAATTTTCTAGAATCATTGATCTTTCTCATATTACATTGAAAAGCTTTGTGTCCTTATTTTTTGCATGAAAAGCATGTTATACTTGAAGATGCAGGTACAAAAAAGTTATTCAAATACTTTTCTTGTCTTTGGGGTCTATAACCTAATCCTGCTTTATTAAAGATGGCTCTTTGATTGTTTAAAAAAAGATTTAGTTTTTTTGAGCTATAGGTGAACTTTTCAACAAAAGGTTTTATTGTCAAGCTCATTTTTGTAATTTCTGTTTACAAAAGGTTACCATTTGAAATGATAGTTTTAGGTCTTTTCAAAACATCATTTTTCATAGTTAAAGCTTTATTTTTCTTTTCTAAAATACCATGTTTAATTTTCAATTCACTAACTTCATTTAAAAAAGAATTGTTTTCATGAGAAAAACTATTTGCATGCTTTTTCAATTTTCTGTTTTCAAACAAAATCAGTTTGTAATCATGCATTAACTCATCAAAAGCATTTTTGAATTCATCAAAGGTAAAATCTACTTCAGTGTCAGAAATTATCTCTTCTTGATCTTGATGTGCCATGAGACATAGATTTGCAATTTTAGCTTGTTCTTCTTCTGAGCTGGAGTCTTCATTATCACTCCAGGTTGCCATCATAGCTTTCTTCATAAGCTTATTCCTTGACTTTTTTAGGAGAGGACAGTCAAATTTATAGTATCCAGGCTTCTTGCACTCGAAGCATGTAGGTATCTCCTTCTCCTTTTCTTTTTCTTTCTCCTTTTCTTTTCCCTTCTCTTTGTTTGTTTGGAACTTTTTCTTATAAGGAAACTTCCTTCTTTTCATGAATTTTCTGAACTTTCTTGCTAGAAGAGCTTCCTCACTCTCTTCTTCTTCTTCTTCTTCTCTAGATTCTTCATTTGAGGATTCTTCTTGAATAGTACACTTGAAGGCTATCCCCTTTTTCTTCTTATCTTATCCATATCCATAGAATTTTGCTTTAAATTCAGCTCATAAGTCATGAGCAATCCCACCAATTGCTCCAATGGTAGTTTGTCTACATCTTTAGCTTCTTGGATGGCGGTCACCTTCAGATCCCATGAAGTTGGAAGTGACCTGAGAATTTTGTTGACAAGATCAGCATTAGACATTATTTTTCTTAAACTTCTCATTCTATTTACTATATTTATAAATCTTGTGCACATGTCAGTGATAGATTCATTTGGTTCAATTTGGAACATTTCATAAGTATGCACTAATATATTTATTTTAGTATTTTTCACTTGATCGGTACCCTCATGGGTAACTTTAAGTGTACCTCATATTTCTTTGGCAGATGTGTATGTAAAAATCCTGTTAAACACACTAGGATCTAATGCACAATAGAGGAGATTCCTTGCTTTCGCATTGATCTCGAATTGTTTAATATCATTTTCATTTCAATCTTCTTTGAGCTTTGGGATGGAAACATCAATCACAACAATCGAAGGAACATGAAGAACCTTATCAACAACCTTCCACAAATTATAATCAATTGAGTGCATATATATTTTCATTCTAGTTTTCTAATAAGTATAATTTGTTCCATTAAAATATAGAGGTTGATGGGGACATCAAAATCCATCCGGATTTTACTTTTCTTCTTTTCTAGATATTTTTATTTTATTTCATATTTTCTTATTCTAGCTATTCTACCTATTCCCATTATTTTTATTTTATCCTAGACTTATCCTTGATTTATCCCCGATGTATTCCTATCATCTTCTTCCTCCCAGAATCTCCTAGAACTTCCATTTTTCTTCCCGTCCATCGTGGATCTACCATGCTCGACCACCGGCATCCCTGACGGCCGTCCACCTCCCCCCCGGCATCGATCTCCTCATGGGAATGCTGGTGAATCCCACGGAACCATCCATGGCTGTGCACCCTTGTGTCTCCTCCCATGGCCATCAGCCCCTGCGGCTCTGCCCCTGTGGCTCCACCCACGCGCCCCTCTCCCCCATGCCACCGTCCATCATTGTTCGAGCTGTCTCCACTGATACTCAGCTAGTATCCACAATGCCTGCAACCGGGAACCCCTCCGCTCGTCAAGCTACCTGCAACTGTGAAGCCCATCTCCCCATGCTACCATGGTACTGTGCCCCACACCACCGCACCGCCTGCTACTCCTCTAGCGCCGCCCTCTTCGTCACCCCGCGCATCCCCATGCCCCTCCACCGCCCGATCTTGGTTGCAGATCTAACCTTCAAATTCTCCAAGTTCTCTCTCCTCCTCACTAGGAGATTTCCAGCATGCTTGTCCGTGTTGAAGATTCTAACATCAAGTATCCCAAGCCTATGTATGGTAGCGACTGAGAAGCTTGAAGTCCCATTGTCCCTGGCTCCAAATCCTCGCACTGTGTTACTCCAACCCCTTCGGCCCGTTCGTGCCCCCATCGGATCCTCCCATGGCCCCTGCAGCAGCTAGCCCGTCGGCCATCCACCTCGCCTGCGAGCACCGCCTCCTCCAAATCCTCCAAATCTCCAGCCCCACGCCATCACGGCCATCCCGTGGGATCCACCGACCTGTCCACCCTCCACCTCGCCCGCGAGTACCGCCTCCTCCAAATCTGCTGGCCTCCTACAATTCTACCAGCCCACGTCCTCAGCCCCATTCAACTGCGATCCCCTATTCCATAGTCACAGGAAGGAAACATGCATAGATCCCAGCGCAGAAGAACTGGCATGGATCTTAAAGCTACAATTTAGGATTCAAAAAATAAATAAATAAAATAAATAGCTAAATTTTCATGTATATCCTACTTTGTTCCTTAGTCTTGTAAGCCTATAAAAAGGCATCCCCTCTTGTATTTGGAGTAATGAAATTGAATTTTTGAGGAAAGCTGGTTCTACCTCCGTTTGGAGTGGGCTTAGGACCGTCTTGCTTTTGCCTTTGGGTGTCGAGGGGTGTGAGGACCCAGTTATCCCCATTCCACCTTCTCTACCACCTTCATGTCCCTTGTGATTCACCTTAATGGCTCCATTAGTGAGGTGGGTAGGATGCCCTAGTGGTGTGAGATCTCTCCATACTGCTCCATTAGTGAGGTGGGTGGGATGCCCTAGAGGTGTGATGTCGCTTTGTATGGCTCCATTAGTGAGGTGAGTTACCTTAGAGGTGTGAGATATCTCCGTGAGTATGAGTCCCAATGTTCATGAAAGCCCCGACCCCTGTCTTCCACCTCCATTGTTCCTTCACCACCCTATTACAAAAAAAAAAAGAGGTACCATAATCTTGGTGACTTCTAGGCTCACCGTTCGATCCTCCCTAGCCCCACCAGTCCCATATCAGAGGTCTATTTGAGGCTTGTCCCGAAACTACACTAGTACCAAGGGGGGCTACCATAGATCTTTACTCAAGGTGTTTGACACTTAGGGTCAACACTTATAGTCCATAAGTCAACACCTAGTTCAAATATCTTCAATGAAGCTTTCTGGAATTCTCAAATGTGTCGACACTTCCTTAGGTGAGTCGACACTTTGAGTCGATACTTAGCATCCATGTGTCAACACTTCAGGCAAGTCTTCAACTTCAACTAGTTCTGTAACCAAAAAATCTCAGGTGATGAGCTGATCCATGTGTCGACACTTTGAGTCGACACTTGACATCCATGTGTTGACACTTTAGCCTTGCCATCTGAAACTCTCTCTGTATACCGGCTTGAGTCGACACTTCCTCAGTCATGTGTCAACACTTTGAGTTGACACTTCACTGAGATTTTTATAAAAACAACTGAACTTTTGCTGAAATAGAATTGTGTTGACTTCTGTATCCTTTCAAGCATTCTTCAACTACCAAAGTCCACTTTATACAGATCTTTCATTCATATTTGGGACTTTTCAATCAATCAATCTTTTGTTAAGTTGATGAGCACCTTTTTCTATAAAAACACACTTCAAAGAAATGGTTAGTACTCAACTTAGACTTAAGCATTTTGCTTATCATCAAAATCAATAACGGAGTCAACACAGTTGAGCCCTTGTTATCTATCCTCCTAGGGGAGGATCCCTCGAGGATTGTACAGGTCTGGAACCTACTGCTTGAAGGAGAGAGATCCTGTCTGCTTGGCTTCTTGTGGGTCAACACAGACATCTTTGCCTGGACTGTCGCCGACATGCCTCGCACCCCTCTAGAAGTGATCACATATAGACTGAATATCGACACCAACTATCATCTGGTCCGGCAAAAGAAAAGGACTTCGCCTCAGAGTGACAGAAGGCGATCGATGAGGAGGTCAAGAAACTCCATACAATGGGCTTCATCTGAGAGATACGATATCTGGACTGGCTCGCTAATATGGTGATGGTCAGGAAAGTCTCTGGGAAGTGGAGAATCTGTGTAAACTACACTAACCTCAACCAAGCATGTTTGAAGGATAGCTTCCCACTCCCTAAGATAGACCAGCTAGTGAATGCGACTTTGGGTTATAGGTTCCTCATCTTCATGGATGCATTTTCTGGATATAACCAAATTCGTATGCATCTGGAGGATGAGGAGCACACATCCTTTGTGATTGATAGAGGTATGTACTGTTACAAGATGATGTCATTTGGTCTCAAGAATGTGGGAGAGACATACCAGTGTCAGGTCAGCAAGATCTTCAAAGACCAGATTGGCCGCAACATGCAAGTTTACGTGGACGATATGATCATCATGAGCAGCCCAGAGTCGGATCACATTATGACCTCATGGAGGCTTTTGGTAACCTACACGTCTATCGAATGAAGTTGAATCCTGTCAAGTGCGCATTTGTCATGGTGGCAGGAAAGTTCACGGGGTTTATGGTCATCTGAGGGGAATAGAGGCCAACCCAGAGAAGATCCAAGTAGTTGCCAACATGAGACACTGTATCTCCAAGAAGGAGGTTCAATGCCTAATGGGATGCATTGTGGCATTAAGCTGCTTCATCTCGTGCTCCATCAAGCACTGTCAACTATTCTTCAAAGTGCTATGAAAGATGAATGACTTCACTTGGACCCGAGGAGTGCCGAGAGGTGTTCGAAGGGCTGAAGAAGCTCCTCGCCTCCTTGCCAATACTATCCAGGCCTAAGCCTAGGGAATGATTCCTTCTATACCTAGCAGTTTCACCTAAAGCAGTCAGCTCAGTCCTGGTCTGCACTAATAAGGATGACTCCTAGTAGCCGGTCTACTTAGCCAGTAAGCTGCTTCACGATGATGAAACCAGGCACACCCGATCCAAAAAAATTAGTTTTGCACTAATAATGTCTGCGCAGCATGTCAAGCCCTACTTCCAAGTGCACCCCATCACTGTCCTCACTAATTAGCCCTTAAGGGCTCTTTTGAGCTGCCCTGATACTTTTGGGTGCCTAGCTAAGTAGGCAGTGAAACTTAATGAGCTCGATACCACTTATCTCCCGTGACAGATGCATAAGGCCCAGGTCCTTACATATTTCCTGGTGGAATGCATATGGGCAGATGAAGATCCGGAGTTAGAGGATCGATGGTTTGAATCCGGGATGGACCTGGCTTCGTAGGAGATGACATGGGTAACCATGTCGATGGCATGTCCAACACCAAAGGGAGTGGAGCCGGCCTCATTCTCAACAACTTTGATGGGGTCGTCGTGGAGTATGCTCTGCGGTTCCTCTTCAAGGTGACGAACAACCAAGCAGAATATGAGGCACTCCTCGTGGGGTTAAGAGTATCTTGTGAATTGGGCATGAAGAGGCTGAAGGTCTTCACCGATTTCCATCTTATAGTGGGCCAAGTCTCTGATGAGTATGAAGCACGAGACCATATGATGGCGAAGTACCTGGATATGGTACGTTCATCCATGGAAAATCTCAAAAACTTCAGAATCTTCCACATTCCCAGAGCGAAGAATGCCCGGGCTGACATCCTCTCCATATTAGCTACCCTACCGGAGTCAATGCTAGGGCATACCTTCATCGAATATTATGAGATGCCCAGCCATGAGTCCATAGCAGAAGTATAGCAAGTCACCTTTAAAGCTGGTTAGATAGACCCCTATGTCAGGTATATCACCATCCGGGCCCTACCTAAGGATCAGAGGGATGTCGACCTCTTCAAGAGGAAGGCAGCATTCTACATGATGATGGATGGATAGCTATACCAGAGATCTTACTCCTACCCCGTACTGAAATGCTTGAAGCCCTCAGAAGCTGCCTACGTGCTCCAGAAAATACATGAAGGCATCCATGGCAATCATGTGGGGAGCAGGACCCTAGCCTACAAGGCAATCTGGCAAGGATAATTCTGGGAGACTATGCAAGAAGATGCGACCAACTATATGAGAAAGTGTGATCGGTGTCAACGTCACACCCATATTCAGCGGCAACCAGTGGCTATGCTTTCCCAGTTATCTGCCCCGTGGCCATTCGCCCAGTGGGGAATGGACATCCTAGGTCCCTTACCTTCCACGTTTGGTCAATGAAAGTTTCTAATTATGGCCATCGCTACTTCATCAAGTGGGTCGAGGCCGAAGCTCTGGACTAGATAATAGAGGCAAAGGTCAGATCTTTCTTCTGGATGTCTGTCATCTATCAATTTAGTCACCCATATTCGATCATCATCGACAACGGGAGGCAGTTTGACAATCAAGCTTTCGAGGAGTTCTGCATTGACCTCGGCATCCACCACTGCTTCACTTCGGTAGCTTATCCTTAGACTAATGGGGAGGCCAAAGTGACCAACCGAACCATCCTGCATGGGATCCACATGAGATTAGATGAAGCCAAGGGTCGATGGGTTGATGAACTGCCCAGCATGTTATGGGCTTACCACACTACACCCCGCATGGCAATGGGCGAGATGCCCTTCAACCTTGTCTTTGGCACTGAAGCTGTGATTCCAGTGGAACTTGGCCTACCCACGTTGCAGGTAGAGCAGTATGATGAAGCTAAGAATTTGGCCCGTCTCCTCCTCATCCTGGTGTTGGATAAGAAAAAACTTATAAAGCATCGACCTAAGGCCCGCCTAAGGCCCGACTCTGGGCACGCTACTATAACTCCAATGTGAGGCCCAAAGCATTCTATCCGGGCAACCTCGTCCTTAGGCGGGAAAAAGTATCTCAATTGGGAGAGTGCGAGAAACTCTCTCTAAATTGGAAAGTTCCTTACAAGGTGGTCAAGGCTCTACCCGGTGGAGCCTACTACCTCGCTGAGCTCGACGGTGCTCGATTCACGTGGACCTGGAATGCCAGAAACTTGAGAATGTACTACAAGTAATGTAAGGTTCTTCCTCCATCATTAAAGTTCCCTTTCGGTGCAACCTGATTTTTCACCTATGTAGGAACTTGTCCGTCTGACTCTAAGTCTAGTGGAATAAGCCCGAAAATTTATAAAGCCTAGCACTTTAAGCCCGGAAACTTACGAAGCCCGACACTTTATGCCCGAAAACTTAAAAAGCTCGGCACTTTAAACCCAGAAACTTATGAAGCCTGGCACTCTAAGCCCTGAAAGTTATGAAGCTTAGTACTTTAAGCCTGGAAACTTATGAAGCCCAGCACTTTAAGCCCGAAAAATTATGAAGCCTAGCACTCTAAGCCCAGAAACTTACAAAGCCCGACACTCTAAGCCAAAAAACTTACGAAGCTTGACACTCTAAGCTTAAAAACTTATAAAGCATGGCACTCTAAGCCCAAAAACTTATGAAGCCTGATACTTTAATACTGGAAACTTACGAAGCCAGGCACTCTAAGCTTGGAAACTTACGAAGCCCGGCACTCAAAGCTAGTAGTCCCGCCTTCGAGGTCCGAAGACACTCTACCGCCTTGCTCATAGTTTGGAGATGTCAGATGGGATCTCCAAGTTGTCCCACCATCTACTGCCTGACTCACAACTTGATGAATCAAGCAATCTAGCCACGTTGCTGATGCGGCACATTTATGGGAAATATGGCATGAATGATTAAAGTAATTAAGCTAATTAAAACTCTAAAACATATGATCTAATTTTAGTCATAGTGGAGTCATTAAGATGCATTAAAGAAGACTAAAGTAGAAGGCTTATATGCTTCGCAGTGCATATATGAATTAAGTTAATGAACTAGGACCTACATAGCTAGAAGAATGGTGGGGACACTAAAGGCACCAGAATAAGATAGAGGCTTTTCAACCCTCTATGATTGATCAATAATTTATGAGTCCATCTGTAATAAGAGCTTAGCCCATCTGAGTCCATTTTAGTTGTTATTTGAATCTTTTGAGTTGTTATTTCAGTTCTGTACTAGTCAGCTCATGTTGAGCTAGTTCAATCCAATGCTATTCAGCTCATGTCGAGCTAATTTTTTTTTTTTGTGTCCTATTCAACCATATTGAAGACTCAAGACCACATCATACAAGTGAAGACCAAGTCCAACCAGATTGAAGACATGGAAGTATAGCCCAAGTCCAACCCAGCTTGAAGATTTGAAGACCCCAGGAGGAAAATTCAGAAAACCCTGATTCCTTGCAGATGCCCTCCAGATGCCCAGATTCCCTTCCAGATGCCAAAATATATTCATATACCAAGGCATCCATGATTTTAGAGGTCCATCTGCATCCTAGCCCAAAGAAATCAAGCCCAGGCACCAAGCCCAAGCCCCTAAGAAGCAAGATACCAGGGAATATTCCTGCTACCTGGCTACCAGGCCACCCCAGCTTCCAGAGGCCCAAACCCATGCGCCCGAGCCCCTTTGGGCCGGCCTCTTGCTGCTCCTAGAAGCCCACACGCCCCCCTAGGCATCCTTGGAGTGTTGGCCAAGTCAAGAGAATTTTTAGGGATTTTTCTACCTAATGTTTCCTTATTTTCTAGCTAGGGTTTGAGAGGGAAAAGGATTCTTATGTAAAGACTTATGTGCCCTTACTTGGAGCTCAAGGTTAAGGGTCTATTTAAAGGACCCTAGCCTCTTGTATGAAGGGGCTTTTTGATATGAATTAAAACCTTGAGTTCTTCTATTGAGTTGTGTGATACCCTGCTATGTGCATAAAGGGGTTTGTAAGAGTTCTTCTTCCCGGTGTTTGCAATCATCTTCTTGCTGCCAACAAACCCTCCAGATCCCTGGACGCCCACTCCAAAAGAAGCCTTCCCTTGCTATTTTTTCTTTGTTTTCTTGTTCCTTTGTGAGTTTTCTAACCCCTGACAGGTCATTTGCAGGTCCCCGAGTTTCTACGAATCCAACGACTCCAGCCCAGCCTCAATCGGACCACCGAGCAGAAAGCCGGATATCCGCGGGTCATTGGCTCGATTTTCCAGGCCACATCTGTCGAGGAACGAGAGACCCCTTCACTGAGATCTTCATAGATGTTGTCAGGTACACCCCTCTACCTCCAGTAGTTTTATTGTAGGAGAACTTGCCCTAACCGAGGCTTCTCAGCCCCGGCGGTCTTTCTTTGCTACTTTTCTAGGTCCTAATCTGCATGCTGATCTTCAAAAATTCATACAAAATCCCCTACAAATAATTTTGATCTTAAATTCGGGAATTAATCATCTAACTCCACATGTAAAACATACAAAAAGAATTACATGCATATTAGTCCCCCATCATTTGGTATCAGAGCTTAGATTAGGGCTTGTATTCTGCAATTTTTTAGTCCATATATGGTATGTTATTTTAATTATTTCTTCATGATAAAAATTCCAAAAATTCTGAAATTTATTTTGATAGAATAATAATAATTCACAGTAATTTTAAGAATTTGTGCAGATTTTATTATAGCCTGTGAATTTTCTGCAAGCCGAAATACATCCTATAAAGTTTTGGCTCTGTTTTTTCAGCAAGACAAGTTTGGAAGTTTTAGGATTTTGTTTAGCATCTTTTGCATATCTTTTAATTTTAGTATATTTCCTGCATATTAGGCCATAATTTGCAAGTTTTTTCTATTTAAAAAAATACCAAAAAAAAAATTACATATTCTCCAAAAATATCAAAAACATCTAAACCCTAATTTGCATCCTTATCTGCCTGCCATCATTGCATAATTTACTTTTAAGGGCACTCTTGCTATATCAGATAAGGAGAGGAGTTGATAACCTCTCCTTAGCCCAAAACCACATCCCTTGCATTCGGTCCCAAGCCTTAACCTAAAATTAACTAGACTTAATTTGCCCTAGTGGGCTAGGGACACCAACTAGTCGGGTCCGGGCTAGTGTTAGATCAATGTGTCAAGTTAACATGTGTGTGCCTTGTGCTCAATGTCTAGAACGGTGGTTTAGGGATTCAATCCTGAAGGGCTTGTGTGCTGGTCCGCCTACCTGGCCAATCTCTAATTGGTGTCTAGGATTGGCAATCAGGGACCTAACACTCCCCTTACACCTGCCTGGCTGAGTACAGGGTTACTATAGGCTAGTTTGCCACCCTGATTGAGCCCTTAGTTTGGACTCTAGGTCTAGTCAGCTGTAGTCGGTCTGATCGAGTCTTGCATGAGCACTAGATTAGGAGTTTCATATTACCCACCTCCTTCACAAATGTCTGAACCCATGGAAAATTTGCTAGCCCAAATGAAAGCCCTAGCTGATCAAATGGCCCAGATGGCTACCCAGATGACTACCCAGATGACCCAATTAACTCAGTCTGGTATTCAAACCAATGATAGAATTGACCATCTTGCCAACAGGTTTGATCAGTTAGAAGTCCGGGTAGGGACCCCAGGAAAAACCCATGTGTCACAGTCTGAGCCAGATCCTGATTCCCCTCAACCTAGGAGGATCCCAAACCCTGATCCATACCGAGAGGTTGAACCTAGGAGAGCCCCTCAGACTGACCCATACAATAATACTGAACCTAGAAGAACCCCTTACCATGACCCTTATTATGATACTGAACCTAGAAGAACCCAATACTCTGACCCATATAGGGACTCCAATCCTAGGAGAACCCAATACTCTGACCTATATAGGGAGTCCAATCCTAGGAGAACCCAATACTCTGACCCATATAGGGAGCCCAACCCTAGGAGAACCTAATATTCTGACCCATATTAGGTGTCCAACCCTAGGAGAACCGAATATCCTGACCCATTTTGGGAGCACAACCGTAGGAGGACCCCATACCATGATCCATCCTTAGAACCTGACCATAGAGCTGACCCAAAATCCTATGACCCCAGATCCTATAATCCCATGACCCATAGATCTGCACCCTTGTCTTATGAGCCCAGAGAACCCATAACCCTGAAGTATCAATCTAGTACTAGTCAGGTTTCCCTTAGTCAACTTGAACCCCATAGGATTAGCATCCCTAAATATGAGCCCAGTAGTGAGCCACTACCCCTTAGGCAACCTGAACCTACTAGGATTGTGTCCATAATCATGAACCAGGACCTAGCCAATTTTCCCCTAGCCGACCTTCTCCAACCATTTCTGAGATTGACAAGGCTTACATTAACGCGGAAGTGTATGAAGCTGATGCAAACTTAGTGGATGAGTATGAGGGAGAAGAGGAGACACCTTTAGTAGACCTCGAATTAGCTGACCCAGTAGATACCCAGGTAGAAACCAACCTAGAGCTAATTGACCTTGACCACATCCAACCTAAAGCTATAGTAGAAGAATAATTAGAGGAAGAGAACCTAGGTACTGCTGCTAGAGCCATACCTGAGGAAACCATAGAGGAGAGTCAAATTATAGAGTATAGTCCAAAAATACAATAACCAGAAGAATTTATTAAGGACCTGATCTCTTTGAATCAATACCTTCAAGATGAGCCCTCTCCTATAGTTCCCATTAAGGACCTCTTCCCTGAGATTAGTAACCCATCCTTCCATTATGCAAACCCTATAGATATACCGCAACCTCATAAGGTTAGCCTCATTAGTCTAGGATTAGTCCTTGACATGCCTTCTTATATCGAACTTTATCCAACTAACCTTGAACCTTTTTCCCTACCCTACCAGACTAATTTTGAATCCACTTCCTATTTTTTGCCCTTTCCAGATACCTCCAGCATTTCTAGGATCATTAGATTGCATTTAGCTGAGATTAGCATACTGCATGCATTCATCACGCATGTTAGGTTTGCATCTTACTTCTGGCATACTCTTTGGAATTTGCTAGGAGTTCACTGTAAATTTTCATGTGCATGTCAAGCTAGGATCAAACCTAGAGAACCTATAATCTATTAGGTTTAGATCCAAAGAGTTCAATAAAATTTCCTTCGATAGGAATGCATAGTCGAGTCTGTTAGCTGTCAGTATGAGTCCTTTGCATCATTTGTTAGGAGTCTGCATGTGCCTAGCATGTTCACCACCCGCACTAATCTTAAAACAACTGGCTAATTCCCAAAGAAGGGTCAAAGAATTTGATGTAGTGGATTCTATCTTGGTTAGGCATAGGCCTAAAAGAAGCTTCATGCTCGTAGAGCCGGACCTTTTAAAGTGATAGAGAAGGTTGGATCAAATGCCTTGGTGTTAGACTTGCCTTTGGATTTGGGCATTAGTTCTACCTTCAATATTACTGACCTGGTTGAGTATAGGGAACCGACAGCGATACCTAGTGAGGCCTTTGGACCTATTCCTTTTCATTATGAGTGACCCTAACCTAGAGTATCCACAAACAAATTTGGCCTGAGAGAGGAGAACGGATCGAGCATATCCTGGACGATCAAGCCATCATGACCCAGGGCCATGACTATCAACGCTTCCTGGTCCGATGGCAAGGCCGGCCAGAGTTGGACGATTCATGAATTTCTCGAGAGGACTTGCAATGCCTCAACCCAGACCTTCTCGAGAGATATGTGAGCCAGTCTGACCTTCACTCGATAGGGTCAAGTTCCTCCCACCCCGGGAGAATTGGTGGGGACACCAAAGGCACCAGAATAAGATAGAGGCTTTTCAACCCTCTATGAATTGATCAATAATTTATGAGTCCATCTGTAATAAGGGCATAGCCCATCTGAGTCCATTTTAGTTGTTATTTGAATCTTTTGAGTTATTATTTCAGTTCTGTACTAGTCAGCTCATGTTGAGCTAGTTCAATCCAATGCTAGTCAGCTCATGTCGAGCTAATTTTATTTTTTTTGAGTCCTATTCAACCATATTGAAGACTCAAGACCACATCATACAAGTGAAGACCAAGTCCAACCAGATTGAAGACATGGAAGTATAGCCCATGTCCAACCCATCTTGAAGATTTGAAGACCCCAGGAGGAAAATTCAGAAAACCCTGATTCCTTGCAGATGCCCTCCAGATGCCCAGATTCCCTTCCAGATGCCAAAATATATTCATATACCAAGGCATCCATGATTTTAGAGGTCCATCTACATCCTAGCCCAAAGAAATCAAGCCCAGGCGCCAAGCCCAAGCCCCTAAGAAGCAAGATACCAGGGAATATTCCTGCTACTTGGCTACCAGGCCACCTTAGCTTCCAGAGGCCCAAACCCATGCGCCCGAGCTCCTTTGGGCTGGCCTCTTGCTGCTCCTAGAAGCCCAACACGCCCCCCTAGGCATCCTTGGAGTGTTGGCTAAGTCAAGAGAATTTTTAGGGATTTTTCGACCTAATGTTTTCTTATTTTCTAGCTAGGGTTTGAGAGGGAAAAGGATTCTTATGTAAAGACTTATGTGCCCTTACTTGGAGCCCAAGGTTAAGGGTCTATTTAAAGGACCCTAGCCTCTTGTATGAAAGGACTTTTTGATATGAATTAAAACCTTGAGTTCTTCTATTGAGTTGTGTGATACCCTGCTGTGTGCATAAAGGGGTTTGTGAGAGTTCTTCTTCCCCGTGTTTGCAATCATCTTCCTGCTACCAACAAACCCTCCAGATCCCTGGACGCCCACTCCAAAAGAAGCCTTCCCTTGCTATTTTTCCTTTGTTTTCTTGTTCTTTTGTGAATTTTCTAACCCCTGACAGGTCGTTTGCAGGTCCCCGAGTTTCTACGAATCCAACGACTCCAACCAAGCCTCAATCGAACCACCGAGCAGAAAGCCGGGTATCCGTGGGTCATTGGCTCGATTTTCCAGGCTGCATCCATCGAGGAATGAGAGACCCCTTCACTGCGATCTTCATAGATGTTGTCAGGTACACCCTTCTACCTCCAGTAGTTTTATTGTAGGAGAACTTGCCCTAACTGAGGCTTCTCAGCCCCGGCGGTCCTTCTTTTCTACTTTTCTAGGTCCTAATCTGCATGCTGATCTTCAAAAATTCATACAAAATTCTTTACAAATAATTTTGATCTTAAATTCGGGAATTAATCACCTAACTCCACATGTAAAACATACAAAAAGAATTGCATGCATATTAGTCCCCCATCAAAGAACCATCTAATTAGGAAGTTCATACCACAAGAGAAAAGCAAAGGGTTTAGATACCAATAATGACTCTCCAATAACCTTACACTAGGTTCACTCCTACACACTCAAGATTGGCATCTAACTAATCAAGCTAACCCACCCGTTGGAAGAAAAGGCTCTTGCTGCTTAGTTGAAGGAAAGGAGGACTTCATCCTGGACTGGATACTTCTTAGGATCCTGCAAGAACAACCATTAGTATTGTGGAGGAGATGGAAGATAGTATGGAATAGAAATAATGGAAGGGAGGGAAGTAGAGGATTGTTGGTGATCTTGGTGAAGTGTAGCCGGCTGCTCTTGAAGACGAGGTAGGCATCAATGGAAGAAAAACTCTTACTGGAATTTGAGAACTAAAGCACTTGGTTGAGCCTCTCACTCAATCCCTCATGGATGGCATTTGCAAACACAAATGGAGATAAGAAAATTCTGGATTTCATTCATTCAAAAGCATCCTTTTACAAAGAGATTATGGACCTATTTATAACCTTCTAAGCTCCATTTGAAATTCAAATTTTACATGAAAAGAGGGGAAAATATAGTTACAAATTTGAATTTCAAAATTCATGAAAAGGGGGGCACCAAATCTAAAAATCTACATGCATGGGTGCCAAGTGTCTAAATCTGAAAATCTTCATATATGGGTACCAAGTATCCAAATCTGAAAATCTGCATGCATGGGTGCCAAGTGTCCAAATCTAAAAATCTTCATGTAGTGGTGCCAAGTGTCCAAATCTGAAAATCTTCATGTATGGGTGCCAAGTGTCCATTCTCTTGGATAAGGTGTCTTGGTGAGGTGGCTTCAATCAAAGCTTCATTCCATCCAATGGTTCTTATTTCATGCACCCTTGATTTGAAGATTTACTTGATGTAGCTTTGGTTCATCCCTTGGTCCAATTATATGCTCCCTTGGTTGGACTTGACTCAAGCTCAAAAGAAAATTTACAGCTTAATTTGGACTTGTGTATATTTGACTCTTACAACTTAATTGACCCAAGGCTTCAAGACCTAATACTTAGCAAGACTCAAACATAAAATTCATGATATAAGAAGACTTAACTAGACTCAAGACTCAGACTAGGAACAAGTTAACAAGTTTGGAACTCAATTTGCAATCCATAAGGAATTAATTTTAACTAGGTTTGATTGAAGTCTTCTTTTAACCTTGGTGCCCGCACCAATTCCCCCGAGGTGGGAAGAACTTGACTATGTCGAGTAGGGATCTGTTTTACTCTGGTAGTACTCTAATAAGTCTAGGTTTATTGTTTGTAGATCCTCTCGAGAAATCACCAAGTCTTTGGACTCAGGTCGACCTTGCCAACAACTAAATAGAATTGGTAACCTTTATTCCAAGTGGTGATGGCTTGGTCATTCAGAATACACTCAATCTTTTCTCGCCATTCTGGTAGAATTGTTGGTGGACACTCAGGGATGGATTCACTCTCAATAATTGGCTCAGGCTCAAATGGCTCACTAGGTATCATTATTAGCTCCTTATACTCTACTAGGTCTGAAACATTGAAAGTCGAGCTGATACCTAAATCAAATGGTAAGTCTAGCACATACACATTAGATCCTATTTTCTTTATAACTTTAAACGGACCTGCACTGCGAGCATCCAATTTTTTTAAGGTTCCTGGTGGGAACCGTTATGATCTAAGCTTTATCATAACATAATCTCTTTCAATGAATTCTTTGACTCTTCTATGTGAATTTGTCATATGCCTATAAGTTTCATTGCTTAATTGGATCTTTTTTGTTAATTTCTTTATTTATATCCATAATATGCTGTGCATATGACTCAGCTGATTTAGAAACTCATACTTGTGTGGGTAAAGGGATAAGATCTAAGGGCTTTCTAGGTTTGTAACCATGGACCACTTCAAATGGACTCTTCCCAGTAGATCTATTGACTGAGCTGTTGTAAGCAAATTTAGCACGAGAGAGTAAGAGATCTCAATTTCCCGTATCACCAACTAGACATCTAAGCAGATTTCCTAGACTCCGATTGACTACATCAGTTTGGCCATCAGTCTGAGGATGATAGGTAGTGGAGAATGTTGGCTCCAACTAGTGATTTTGATGAATAACAAAACATTGAGTACATATTGTATACTAATGTGTATTTCTAGCTATGAGTTTTCAGGAAGCAAGCACCTCAAATTCTCAAAAGTTTATGTATCATGGCACGCCATGGTACGGAGCATTTTTCATAATTTTGGACATCCTCTTCATGAAAAAAGGGCTTTTACATGTTCAATTATTATTTGTTTATGTTCTATTTAAGTTTCAAAATTAATATTTGTGTTTTTGGCTTAATTTGCACTTGAATAGGAATTTTTCAATGTCAAGTGTCAACACCTAGAAAGTCAAGTGTCGACACTTCAGCATTTGGCATGCAGAAAAATTTCTTGGCATGCCAAGTGTTGACACCCAGAACTCAAGTGTCGACACCTGTATTTCAAGTGTCGACACCTGTATTTCAAGTGTCGACACTTAGGTTTCCAAGTGTCGACTCAAGGCCTGAGATTTTTGAAAATACAGAACATTGCCAATGGAGGGTTTTTATGTCAAGTGTCGATACCTGTGCATCAAGTGTCGATACCTGTGCATCAGTGTCGACACTTGAATGTTCAAGTGTCAACACCTAGAAATCAAGTGTCGACACCTGATAGCCAAGTGTCGACACCTGACAAGCCAAGTGTCGACACTTGAAGTCTGACAGCCCTAATGGATCTATTTTTCTGACTTGCAGAACTCACTTTTCAAGCTCTAAACAGCTAGATTCGAGGCTCCAACAATCACAAACCATTTTTTGAAAGTTTTTAGTTGTATTTAACCTCCACCAATTTCATTTTAAAGCAAGAGAAGTGCATTGAAGTCCATTGAAAGCCAAAAAGCCAAGATTCTCTCAATAACTTCACATCAAGAGCCACTTAAAGTTTGATTCCTTGAAAAAGCTTACAAGCCCATCCTTACATCATTCCAAAAGAGGAGTTTGAAGGATATTCCAAGGAGGAGACAAGACAAAACATCAACTTGAGCTTCAAAGCTTCCATTCTACTCTTGAAAAGAGTTTGTCTTATTTTTGAAATTGTATATCTGATTTTGTCTTGTGATTTGACCTTGCTTTCAAGGGTGTCTTGAAAGAAGGTTGTTATGGTTTGTTGGTAAGCCAAAGGGATAAAACCAACTAGGGTTAACTTGTGAGCCCGAAGAGAAAACAAGTGTAAAGGTTTGTTGGTGAGCCTAGGTAACAAAACCAACATAGATTTTGACTTGTGAGCCTTTTGAAAAACAAGTCGGCTGTAATCTTGAGTGGATTATAGTGGATTTTCCAAGGATGGCTTGGGAAGTGGATGTAGGTGCTAGGTTTGCACCGAACCACTGTAAACATTGTGTTTGCATGTGATTGCCTTCTTTCCCTCTTGCTCTTTGTTTATTGCATTTGATTTACTGCTTTCCGCTGCATTCAATCTTGTACATTAAATTTATTACTCACAAACACCACTAGACCTTCACATTACTATTTTAAATTTTAAAAGACCCAATTCACCCCCATCTTGGGCTCCATTTCTGGGCAACAAGTGGTATCAGAGCACCGGTACTCTCTTGTAGATCCAAGGATCTTGAGTGAAAGATCATGGCAGCCCCAATAGGAATGGGTGTTATTGAAGGTTAAGCTTCAAATCATCCCCCACTCTTCAATGGCACAAATTACATGTATTGGAAAACATGCATGTGCATTTTTATTCAAGCTATTGATTATAATTTATGGAGGACAATTGTAAAAGGTCCTCATCAGCCTACTATGTTGGTTAATGGCATTCTCACTCAAAAAATGGAAGATGATTGGGATGAGAACGACATTAAGCAAATAAAGCTTAATGCTAAGGCTATGAATTTTTTGTTTTGCTCTCTTGACCCAAGTGAATTCAATAGAATATCTAATTATCTCTCCACCAAGGAGATTTGGGATACACTTAAGGTTACCCATGAGGGTACACACCAAGTGAAAATAACTAAGGTCAACATGCTCATTCATACTTATGAAATATTTCGAATGGAACCTATTGAGTCTATTAGTGAGATGTATACTAGGTTCAAAAATATTGTGAATGGCATGAGAAGCCTAGGAAAAGTTGTTTCTAATGGTGAACCTATGAACAAACTTCTCAAGTCTCTATCGACTTGGGATGCAAAGGTGACAGCTATTGAGGAAGCCAAGGATGTCAACACTCTTCCACTTGAGCAATTGTTGGGCTCACTGATGACTTATGAGCTCTCCCTCAAACAAAAGAATGTGGAAGTCGACAAAAAGAAGAAAGTGATCGCTTTCAAATCCACTGCTAGAGAAGAATCAAGCGATGACTCCAAAGAAGATGTTGAAGAAGATGAGATGGCTCTAATGGCAAGAAAATTCAGAAGGTTCATGAGGAAGAAAAAGTTCAACTTCAAGAAGAAACCCCTGAAAGTTGAGCAAAGTAAAGAGAAAGACAAGGAGAAAGAGAAGGAGCAGCCCACTTGCTTTGAATGTAAGAAACCAGGTCATTTTAAGGTGGACTGCCCCTTACTCAAGAAAAGCAGAAGAAAATTAAGAAAGAAAGCCATGATGGCAACCTGGAGTGACAGTGAGGACTCCAGCTCTGAGGAAGAACAACAGGAAGTTGCAAACTTCTATCTGATGGTGGATCATGAGGTACAATCTGAAACTGAGAATGAATTTACATTTGATGAACTTCATGAAGTTTTTGATGAATTAGTTATAGAATTTCAAAAACTAAAGTCAAAACATAAAGATTTGAAAAAGCAAAATTTGAAGTTAGTCAAAGCAAATCATAAGTTTTATAATGAAAATGACTGCCTTCTTCTTCAAAATAAAAAATTAAATGATAAGATTTCAGCTCTTAAAAAGGAAAAAGAAGTTTTGAAAAAGAAAAGTCCTTCAATTTCAATTGAAAATCTTTCAAAACAAAGCAAAGAAATTTTGGATGAAAATAAAAGATATAAAGAAGAAATTGAGAAGTTAAAACCTTTTATAGATAAATTTATATATAGTTCTAAAAAATTAAACTTGCTTTTAAACAATCAAAGGGGTGTTTTTGATAGAGCAAGTTTAGGATTTAGAACTCATAAGAAACAAAAGCTTTTCAAAAATCTCTTTGTACCTGCATCTTCATCCATTACTTGTTATGCATGTGGTACTATAGGGCATAAATCTTATATATGCAACAAAAGAAGATTGAGCAACATAAAGAAAGTTTGGGTTCCAAAAGGAACCAATGCCACTAACTTAAAAGGACCCAAGATGACTTGGATATCTAAAGTCTTCACTTGATCTTTATTACAGGTATGCCTTGCAACCAATAAGAAAAGAATGTGGTACCTTGATAGCGGTTGCTCAAGGCATATATGACAGGAGATGTGGAGTAGTTCTCATCACTCGAATATCAAAATGGTGGCAATGTGACTTTTAGTGATAATGGAAAGGGCAAAATTGTTGGTTTTGGTAAATTCCATATCACCTCCCTTCTTACATTTATAAAGTTTTATAAGTTGATGGTTTGAAACATAACTTGCTTAGTATTAGTTAATTTTGCGACAAGGATTTTAAAGTTGTTTTTGAATCTTCTATGTGCATTGTTTCTAGTTTAGATGACAATGGCATCAAGTTCATTGGTCATAGGCATGGCAATATTTATATGGTTGATTTTGATGATCTTCCAGTTCAAAATGGTCAATGCCTAGTGGCAATGGAAGCCAAAATCAATGAAACTAGTTGGCTTTGGCATCGTAGACTAGGACATGCTAGTATGCATTTGATTTCAAAACTTAGCAAAAGGAATTTGATAAAAGATTTGCCAAAACTCAGTTTTGGAAAAGACAAGATTTGTAGTGCATGTCAGCTTGGAAAACAAACCAAATCCTCTTTCAAACCAAAAGGAGTAATCTCCACATCTTGACCCTTAGAGTTGCTTCACATGGACCTCTTTGGGCTGACTAGAACATCTAGTTTGGGAGGTAAGAAGTACGGTCTAGTCATTATAGATGTTTCTCACGATTTATATGGGTCATGTTTTTAGAACACAAAGATGAAATGTTTTCTAAATTCATTAGATTTCATAAATGAGTTTCAAATAAAAAAGGTGTTTCAATCATATCTTTGAGAAGTGATCATGGAACCGAATTTAAAAATGCTGATTTTGATAAATTTTGTATTGAAAATGGTATTCATCATAATTTTTCAACACCTAGGATACCTCAACAAAATGGGGTGGTAGAAAAGAAAAATAGAACTCTTGAAGAAATGGCATGCACCATGCTTTGTGAAAATGACTTACCTAGATATTTTTGGATGGAAGCAATAAATACTGCATGCTATGTTTTAAATCGAGTTTTGATCCGACCGATTTTAAAAAAAACACCATATGAGCTTTGGAAGGGTAGAAAATCCTCAATTCGTTATTTTCGTGTTTTTGGATGCCGTTGTATCATTTTAAATAATGGTAAGGATAATTTGAGCAAATTTGATGCCAAATCAGATGAGGGAGTCTTTTTTGGCTACTCCATATCTAGTAAGGCATACAGGGTCTTCAACAGAAGAACACTTGTTGTTAAAGAATCCATACATGTGGTATTTGATGAATCTGACCAGAAATCTTCTAGAAAAAAAGATGTGCTTTCTGATGAAACAGGTACCAAGAAAACTGAAAGTATAAACAACAACGAAGAACCTACGAAGGAATAAGAAGATGATTAAAACATTGAAGGAGATCAAGCACAAGGTGATGAAAACACATCTATAGTTGATCCACTACCAAAAAAATGGAGGTATGCTCATGACACCCAAAAGAACTTATTATTGGTGATCCATCAAAAGGTATAAGTACTCGATCATCCATTAGAAATATCTATGATTATTTAGCTTTTGTTTCTCAAATTGAACCTAAAATTTTTGAGGAAGCTGAATGTAATAGTAATTGGATAAATGCTATGCAAGATGAACTTAACCATTTCAAAAGAAACAATGTTTGGACATTAGTAGATAGGCCTTCAAATATCTCAATTATTGGTAAAAAATGGATTTTCCAAAATAAACTTGATGAAAATGGTATTGTTACAAGAAATAAGGCTAGACTAGTTGCCAAAGGATACAATCAGGAGGAATGGATAGATTTTGATGAAACCTTTGCTCCTGTGGCTAGACTTGAGGCAATTAGGCTATTGTTGGCTTTTGCTTGCTTTATGAATTGTAAATTATTTCAAATGGATGTTAAAAGTATCTTTTTAAATGGTTTTATTGAAGAAGAGGTTTATGTTGAACAACCTCCTGGTTTTGAAAATTCTGAATTTTCAAATCATGTTTTCAAACTTTATAAAGCTTTGTATTGTTTGAAACAAGCTTCTAGAGCTTGTTATGATTGTTTAAGTTCTTTCTTACTCAAAAATGATTTTGCTAGAGGTAATTAGACAAAATCTTGTTTTTGAAGAAAAAGAATGATGATCTCTTAGTAGTGCAAATCTATGTAGATGATATCATATTTGGTGCTACTAACAAATCTCTTTGTCAAGAATTTGCAAAGTTAATGCGGGATGAGTTCGAGATGAGCATGATGGAAGATCTAAGTTTCTTCCTCGGACTCCAAATAAAGCAAACCAAAGAGGGGATCTTCATTAATCAAGCGAAGTACACAAAAGAAATACTCAAAAAGTTTGGGATGGAGAACACCAAGCCTTTAGGTACCCCTATGAGCTCTACTTGTAGACTTGACAAGGATGAATCAGGTAAATCTATTGACCAAAAAGTATATCATGGCATGATCAGTTCATTGCTATATCTTACTGCCAGTAGGCCAGATATCATGTTTAGTGTTTGTATACATGCTAGATGTCAGTCTAATCCTAAAGAGTCTCATCTTTTGGCTATTAAACGTATACTTAGATATCTATCTGGCTCAATTGAAATTGGTTTGTGGTACTCTAGAGATTCTTCATTTGAATTAATTACTTATTCTGATGCTGACTTTGCTGGGTGTAAACTTGATCATAAAAGTACTAGTGGAACCTGTCAGTTTCTTGGAGTAAATTTGATCTCTTGGAGTAGCAAGAAATAGAATTCAGTTGCTCTATCTACGGCAGAAGGTGAATATATAGCAGCTGGAAGCTGTTGTGCTCAAATCCTTTGGATCAAACAACAACTCGAAGATTTTGGCTTTAAACTAACTAAGATACCCATAAGATGTGACAATACTAGTACAATCAATCTAACTTAGAATCCTGTGCAACATTCAAGAAGAAAACACATTGAAATAAGACATCATTTCATAAGAGATCATGTACAAAACTCTAATATTATTCTTGAATTTGTGTGTACTGATGATCAATTAGACGATGTGTTTACCAAACCATTGAGTGAAGAAAGATTCTATCTGATTAGAAGAGAGTTAGGTGTCATTGATCCATTCTCCTTGAACTCTCACAAACTTCATCTTACCCAAGATATTTTACTCAAAAAACACTTGCTTTTAGTCCCAAAAGCTTTTAAATACTTTCTTAAATTTTTTGAATTTTTTTTTTGATTTTTTTGGGATTTTCTTGGCCAAGTGTCGACACTTGGATTTTGTCAAGTGTCGACACCTGACCAAGTGTCGACACTTGACAAATCCTAAGTGTCGACACTTACAGGAAAAATCTATTTTTAAATGGCGGATCGAGGGTTTTGTTTTTTGTTTTCCCCCGTCACTCTCAAGCAACAGTGGTCCCCCCAAGCTCCAAATCTTCTCTCTTCCCGTTTACCCCAGTGAATATCGGGTATTTACCTCATTTATTTTCATTTTATTTCTCTCGTTTTCATTATTTTGTTACCGTCAAACCATGTAACCTAGAATAGGATTTTTCTGAACATTTTAAGGGATTTTGATCAGATTTTCATGAGTTTTGATGGATTTCTAAAACTCCATTTGAGGGAATCGTGGTTTAAGGCATTTTTCTCGGATTCTCATAGATTTTTAGCCGTTTTCATGCTTATTTCATTCGATTTTCAGAAAATTGTTGTTGGATTGATTTTGGCCAAAATAACTGGAGTTTTCATTTAAAATCTAGTGTTCTAAAACTTTTTATTGCTTTATCATTGTTTTGGAAAGATTATTTATGATGTTTTCATGACATTTTTCCTCATTTTCACCACTTTGCTAAAACCCTAATTTATTTTAACCCAAATTCTTATTTTTTGTATTTTGGGCTTATAAAATGTATTTTACAAGGTTCAAATATAATTTTTACAACCAAAGACATATTCTATATATACGTGGTAATGTCGTTTTGTAGAATTCTCATTTTCAAAGTATTGGTAGATTTCTTAAGATTTTTCTTTCATGTTAAAGGCATTTTACAACCTAAAATTGTTTCAATCCCAGTTTTCAAAACTTGTCTTAGCACCTCTTAAAAAAAACATTTCTCTTTAGCTCACCCTCTAGCCAGTCCTATAGTTCTAAGCCTGATTGAACCTATTTTCCTTCTTTCCTGTTCAGCTTGATTGAAATGGGTCCAAGAAAGAGATTAGCGGTTAGGAGACCTAGTCAGAGATCAGAGAAGAGGACCAAGACTAGACATGACACAGGAAAGTAGAGTAGCTCAGTAGCCCCAGGATCCCCTGCAGAGAGGATGACAGGGAAGGCTGTAGCCTCTAGTCGACGGGTTGACCTCAAGTTCTTCGACAGGAAGCAATTTCAAATACGTCAGACCCTCATCGATGCGGGATTGGTACCCTTCTGCACCATGCAGGAAAGGTATTACCCCCGGTATGAGAGTTTTATGGAGCATTGGACTGCCGTCGATGGTTGTGGAGGACTTCTATTCTAGGTGTTGAGATTCATCTGATAGAGGAGCTTCTCAGTAGGGTTTGGGAGATTCCTCATCGAGGTATCAGTATTTTCTCTGTGGAGGACAAAGAGGCTGCCTTCCGATGTATTCTTGAGCACGAGGATGTTCGTGGTGTGACAGTAGTCACTGCGAATCAGCTGTCAGTGGAGATGTGCCTCTTGCATCATATCATGGCTCGGATACTACTTTCGAAAACAAGGTGCTTCGATTTCATCACAAAGAGGGAGCTGATGCTCATGGTTTGTTTGACTCAGAGGACCCAGGTCGATATTCCTTCTATGATGTTGGTACAGATGAGAGATGCTGCGAGCCAGCGACGACACTGTCTGCCATATGGTATGGGGCTGACCCGACTCTTCAGAGCTTGTGGAGTATCATTGAAGGGGGAGATCTCCAAGGAGATCTTGCACATAGATGTATACGATGAGAGGTTACTCCATCGCATGGGCTATAGATTAGTTGCAGGCAGATGGGTTAGGAGAGAGTCTGGCCAGGAGCAAGATGAGTAGGACGAGATAATAGAGGCAGAGGTAGGGCCATCAGGGTTGGTCAGTGCTCCTGCTCAGGCAGCTCATGAATCTGAGATGGAGCCTGCGACACCTTCGGCCAATCCTTTTCTTGCTCCTCCAGCTTCTACTGGACTTCATTTTGAGGAGTATTCTAGTCAGCAGCTCGCAGAGGTTAGATGTAAGCTCATTAGTCTTGGATCTTAGATGACCCATCTATGGATTGAGATAGAGAGCCTTAGAGCTCAGATAGCTTCAGAGCATGCTGAGATTCGTCAATCTGTGGAGGCAGGATTTGCTCGCATTGAGGGTTTGCTTAGATCCCTGCTTCCTCCTGTTGCTCCTGCTGATCCACCTGCTGGTGATGATGATGACGATGACCACCAGGATGACCCTAATGATACTATGGAGGGTGGTGATCGTACTGATGGGATTGAGGATAGAGCTATAGATGTTCTTGATGATGGCAGTGACAGTGACGATGGTGCTGATGGTTATGAGGTATTCACCCGAGAGCTGCGGTCTCCTGATGTTCCTCCCGCTGATGCAACTAGCACTCATGTCACCACGGATCCTGTCTTTGTTACCCCTACTGAGACTCTACCCCCTCCCTCTACTAGAGCATCTAGAGTTGCATCTTGTTTTGGACCCTCCACTAGGACTTGGAGTCGTGGTATCTTGAAGACTCCTAGTGGTCTAGCCCGTAGGACTAGGGTTACAGGTCCTATTTCTTTTGAGATCCCATCTGATGAGGATTAGCCTTATAGATGTTTATTCTATTATATGCTCTTTATGTTTTATGTTACTTCTGATGTATGACTCTCGATATACTCTGTTTGTTTCAGTTTTGCTGATGAGTCAGCAAGTTTTGTACTGAAAACTCTACTTAACATATATATATAATTCAGTTTGATATTTATAAATTGTGATTCACTATGATTGCTTGATTGGTTACATTTACTTCATAGATATACTTTCTTTGGCTCTGATACTTTCTTTGGCTCTTTTTGGCACTGATACCTATCACCTCTTATACTCTACCGCTTTTTGTCTCCACGCTCATTTTGAGGGGGAGGTTATTCCCCTTTATAATGATTGACATAAAGGGGGAGTATGGTATAAATTGTTTGTGTTTACAAATTTTCCAATTTGATCTGATACCCAGAATAACATATTGTTTGTTCATATTGTTTGTTCTAATTAGAATTATCTAATTGAGGGGGAGATTGATTCTTCCTAACTTTGAAAATTGTGGCTCATATGAACTTACAATCATATTCATTAAATATCATATTTGAAATTTGAAAATTAATGCTGATTTACTCAAGGTTTTGTCATCATCAAAAAGGGGTAGATTGTTGGCTCCACCCAGTAATTTTGATGAATAAAAAAATATTGAGTACATATTGTATACTAATGTGTATTTCTAGCTATGAGTTTTGAGGAAGCAAGCACCTCAAATTCTCAAAAGTTTATGTATCATGGCACACCATGGCACGGAGCATTTTTTTTAATTTTGGACATCCTCTTCATGGAAAAAGGGCTTTTACATGTTCAATTATTATTTGTTTATGTTCCATTTCAGTTTTAAAATTAATATTTATGTTTTTGGCTTAATTTGCACTTGAATATGAATTTTTCAATGTCAATTGTCGACACTTGGGAAGTCAAGTGTCGACACTTCAGCATTTGGCACGCAGAAAAATCCCTTGGCAAGCCAAGTGTCGACACCCAGAACTCAAGTGTCGACACTTGTATTTCAAGTGTCGACACTTAGGTTTCCAAGTGTCGACTCAAGGCCTGAGATTTTTGAAAATACAGAACTTTACCAATGGATGGTTTTTGTGTCAAGTGTCGACACCTGTGAATCAAGTGTCGACACTTGAATGTTCAAATGTCGACACCTAGAAATCAAGTGTCGACACCTGACAGCCAAGTGTCGACCCTGACAAGCCAAGTATCGACACTTGAAGTCTGACAGCCCTAAACGATCTATTTTTATGACTTGCAAAACTCACTTTTCAAGCTCCAAACAGCTAGATTCGAGGCTCCAATAGTTACAAACCATTTTTTGAAAGTTTTTAGTTGTATTTATCCTCTACCAACTTCATTCTAAAGTAAAAGAAGTGCATTGAAGTCCATTGAAAGCCAAAAAGCCAAGATTCTCTCAAGAACTTCACATCAAGAGCCACTTAAAGTTTGATTCCATGAAAAAGCTTACAAGCCCATCCTTACATAATTCCAAAAGAGGAGTTTGAAGGATATTCCAAGGAGGAGACAAGACAAAGCATCAACTTGAGCTTCAAAGCTTCCATTCTACTCTTGAAAAGAGTTTGTCTTATTTTTGAAATTGTATATCTGATTTTGTCTTGTGATTTGACCTTGCTTTCAAGGGTATCTTGAAAGAAGGTTGTTTTGGTTTGTTGGTAAGCCAAAGGGATAAAACCAACTAGGGTTATGGTGCGGGCACCAGAATCAGAAAGAGACTCCAACCAATTCAAGCCCATTCCGAATCTTTATGGTTGGACTAGAGAGTCCGGTAACCTTTCTTTATTTTGAGTCCAAAAGAATCATGTAAGTCGAGTCCATGTTGGGTCCTGTAATCTTTCTTTTGAGTCCAAAATAATCATGTAAGTCAAGTCCATGTCGGGTCTAGTCTTAGTCCAATCCAAATGGGTCAACTAGCATCAAGCCTAAAGAAGACTCACAATGTATACCCCAAATCAAGACCAAAGACAACTCAATTGGGGACCACATGCCACATCACTTGCGCCACCTCAACTTGGGACCACATGCCATGTCAAGAAGGGACCACATGCCACCTCACATGCCACCTCACCACAAGAGGGTGCCATCCCAAGTTCAAATTCAAGGAAGTTGGCCAAGGAGGATTTCAAGCAAGAAAATCAGCCCTCTCCCCTTATATTACTCCACTTGTTTGGGAATTTGAAATTTCAAAATTTGTGAGGCTTTATTTAAAGTCTTGGACGCCCCTTGTAAAGAGGAATTGATGAGTGAATACAAATTTCCTGCAATTTTCTATGTGTTCCTATGTGCCTATGTGGATCTTTGTGCCTAAGTGAACCTCTTCCTCTCCTCCATCATTTCTTCTCCCTAATCCTTCTCTTTTACTCTTCATCTTCCAAGCAATCCTCTTCCTTCAAAGCGAATTAAGGACATCCTCACAAGAAGAAGATCAACACCAACACAAGCTTCCACCATGGCGCCAAGGATCATTTCCAACAAACTCTCCTTTTGAGTTCCATCAATCTTCTCACTTCTAATTAAGTATCTAATCATCTTGGTTTCTTTGTTGCAGGGTTCTCTAGGCTCCAGATCCAAGAGAAAGGATTACTTGCTACAAACCAGAAAGTTAGAAGGCCCATCTTATGTGGTATGATCTTTCATTTGAGAACCTTAAGAGTGAATCCCTCGTGCTTGAGATTTCAATGCTTGAACTCCTAGTATTTTAAGATCGGGATCATTAAATAGGGCTAGCTTGACTTGTGTACGAATTCTAATCTTGTCCTATTTCTTTAAGATTTTGATAGTCCTCCTAGCTGGGTTTAAGTATAAGCATTTAGGGTTTCTTATTTAGATCTCCTTAATCTTATATGTTGAATCACTCATATGCAAGTAGGAATTGCTAGTTAAATTTTGGTTAATCTCCTTTAGAGTTACATGTTTGCATCCTCATCATGCATATCACACCAATCTTGGTATCAGAGCATGGTAGAATAAGTTCCTGATTGCATAGCATTAAGTCCTTGAAGTACTTGGATCGGGGGCGTTACCAGGCCGTCCGGTCTTAGGAGAAAGTAGGGTTTAAACACCCTCTCTTCCCATTCCACGGGGATCTCCTAAGGTGTGTCGGGGTGCCATTGTGATTGACCCGTGAAAAAGAAAGCCAAAGGACTTCTTAGATTTCATTTGTGAATTTTGCATTGGGCACGTTCTGTTTTTTTCTGCTTGCTGTATTTTCTGTAGGCTGACTGTAACCCGCCTGCAACTCCAAAGGCAAGTATCACATTCCTCGTTGGAATATTTTTTTTCCTGTTCCATTTTAAGTTGTTTATCACCATTTTAAATTTCAATCTGAGAAAAAAATTACAAGAAAAATGAAAATTCCTGTAGTCCATCAGTGTTATTAAGGTTTCTGTTTTGTTCTGTTCCTTTTCATTATCTTCATTTCAGAATCTTCCAAGAATAGTACAGATTTTATTTTGAAATTTTGTTTTATTTGGTATGTCATCTATAAGTTAGGAGCTTTCTGTGATTTTTTTAGATTTTTCTGACATTTTTTTCTGCACTTATCAATACCACTTTTAAACTGCAACACACTACTTCTGCACCTGAAATTTGAAATTTGCATGCATCTCATGACAAATCAAATTAAGGGCATGAAATTGACATAGGGTCAGGATTTCATCACCTGTCCCTAGCCCAAAAATCACCAAATTGCATATCGATCCAATCCCTAACTAAAATTGATTAGACATTAATTGCCCTAGTGGGTTAGGAACATCAATTTGGTCGAGCCCGGGTTATTGTCAACTCATTGTGTCAACTAGTCTTGTGTGTGCCCTATTACTTGGTGTCTAGAATTGGGACTAAGGGCTTGGGTGCTGATCCGTCTATCGGGCCAATTCCACCGGGCCTAGGTAGGCCAGAGACAGGATCTCACACTCCCCTTGTTGTAAAACCTGGCCAAGTATAGAGTTATCACAATCTAGCTTGCCACCTTGATTAGGCAACTAGCTTGGAACTCTAAGTCCAGTTCAATTCAATTGGGAAAGCTTGTGCAACCCATTTCTTCATCTATTATTGGAAGCTGGTGTCAAGGATAGAGGTTAAGTGGCTCAAGCCTAAGCGGTTCTTGTGGTTTTTAATTAGGACCCAGTGAAAGCTGGGGGAACCTCCCACAGACCCACCTCCTGACTGGCCAGTGGAAGAGAGTAGCTGTTGATTTGATTGTATCTAGTCAACTCAGTTTATTTGGACTAACCGGTTTAGAAAACTCGTAGTTCGGGTCTGAGTCTAATTGTTTGCATGACAACTAGGTCAGGCACACCTTACCACCCTTCACAAGCCCAACCTAGTTCATCCATGGATACTAGTATGGAAAGCCTTATGAGATCTATGATCGAGAAGATGGACCGTTTGGATGCTAAATTTGGTCAGTTTGAGGAAAGGGTAGGAGCCCTAGAAGAAGCTAGGTTGACCCCAACTGAACCACCTTCACCCAGATTACCTTCAGTTCATCCTAGAGCCAAACGACAGGAACACACACCTGATCCAATTCAAAGAAGACCGCATCAGGATTATGTTGATCATACTCCAGAGCCACCTCCTAGAAGGCCTCACTATGATACTTTTGATCAGGATGATCGGGCCCTAAGGAACATCCATCTAGATGCACCAACCTTTGAGGGAAGCTTAGATCCTAAGGTGTACATAGACTGGGAGGCTGACATGGACCAGTATTTTGACTGGTATGATATGTCTGAAGAGAGAAGATTTAAGTTTGCCAGAATCAGACTAGTTCGTCAGGCTCGGTTATATTGGGGAAACATGGAACGCATATCAAGGCAAAGGGGAGATTTACCTATAGCAACATGGAGAGATATGAAGAGGAAACTTAGAGAGAAATATCTACCTATGTCTTATCAGCAAAGGTTATTAGATCAGTGGCAACGATTGACACAGGGTAACAAGACCGTTTCTGAATACGTTGCTAAATTTGATAAGTTTGTGATGCGATGCAATGTATTCGAGTCTGAAGCAGCCACTTTATCAAGGTTTAGATCAGGGTTGAATGATGATATAAAAGGGAAACTGTTTTTAAGGGAAGTCCATGATTTAGATCAGGCATACCAAGTTGCCACGGACTATGAGAGGTTTCAAAGGAGAGCTACATTTAGACGACCTGAACCTATTAGGTTTAACCCTCCTGTTAGCAGGCCTAGTTCAGTCCCTGGTACAACCAATAGACCAAGATCCAGCTCGAATCCAACCCCTAGGCACAACCCTGCCATTCCCTCAATTCCTAGAGAAGACAAATGAAAGAGCCCTGAAGTTCGAGGTGAGAGGGAGCGAGTCTGCTATAAGTGTCGTAAACCAGGTCATTTCGTGAGCCAATGTCCCTCTAGAGCTTTACATATAGGGGAGGCAGAAGAAGGTGAATCAGAACCCCTGGAGAATGATGAAGAGGAGGTTTATGAAGCAGGGGATTGCTTGGCTGATGAGTATGAAGGAGATGAAGAGAACATAGATTCATCAGATTTGCTAGGAGTTGTGAGACGTATCATGACACAGACCAAGGAGCAAGAAGACTGGCATAGAACTAGCATCCTACACACATTTGTTAGGATAGGAGAAAAGGTCTGTAAGATCGTCATCGATAGTGGAAACTGTGTCAACGCCATTTCCACTAACGCAGCCAAAAGTCTAGGATTACCCATTGTACCACATCCAAATCCATATAAGGTGTCCTGGATCGATTCCACTTCTATACCAATCAAGTCAAAATGTCAGGTTCAAGTTCAGCTTCAATCCTATCAGGGAAAGATCTGGTGTGATGTGCTTCCTATGGGGGTAAGTAGCATCATCTTAGGCAGGCCATGGCTGTTTGATCATGATGTGACCATCTTTGGTCGATTAAACTCCTGTGCTTTCAATTTCAATGGCAAGAAAATTGTCATTCATCCAACCCAGCCTAAGGATAATGTCAAGAGAGGAGTTAGCAGCTTGAAAGATAAGAAGACTGGATTAAATTTAATAGGTGCAAAAGACTTAGAGCAAGATATCATGGAGGGAGCACCTATTTGGGTAGTAGCTGCTAAGAAAATTAAGGACCACAGGCCTGTAGAACACCCTCTAGAGGTAGTCCAATTATTGAAAGAATTTGAGGATGTGTTTCCAGAAGATCTCCCCGATAACCTCCCACCTTTAAGAGACATACAATACGCAATAGATTTAATCCCTGGAGCGAATTTACCTAATTTGCCTCATTATAGGATGAACCCAACTGAACACCAGGAACTGCAAAGGCAAGTGGGTGAACTTCTTAGGAAGGGGTTTATTAAGGAAAGCTTAAGTCCATGTGCAGTCCCTGCTCTGCTGACCCCTAAGAAAGATGGCACCTGGAGGATGTGTATAGATAGCTGTGCCATTAATAAGATCACTGTAAAGTATAGATTCCCAATCCCAAGACTAGACGACATGTTAGATATGATAGCTGGATCGACAATTTTTTCCAAGATAGACCTAAAAAGTGGCTATCACAAGGTTAGGGTTAGGCCTGGAGACGAATGGAAGACCGCTTTTAAGACTAAAGATGGATTATATGAGTGGTTAGTCATGCCGTTCGGTCTGTCCAATGCACCCAGCACTTTTATGAGAATAATGAATCAGGTGTTAAGGGTTTTTATCGAAAGATTTGTAGTGGTCTATTTTGATGATATACTTATATATAGCAAAACAAAGGCAGACCACTTAACCCACCTGAAGCAAGTTTGTCAAGTCCTGAGAAAAGATAGTCTCTATGCCAATATCAAGAAGTGTGATTTCCTGACAAATAGAGTTATCTTTCTAGGATTCGTAGTCACATCTGAAGGGGTGTCCGCTGATCCTGAGAAAATTAAATCCATAGTAGAGTGGCCTACACCTAAGACTATCCACGACGTCCGTAGTTTCCATGGGTTATCCACCTTCTATAGAAGGTTTATCAAAGGATTCAGTACGATAGTGGCACCAATCACTAATTGTATTAGGAAGGGAAATTTCGAGTGGACTAAAGTAGCAGGTAAGACCTTCCTAACAATTAAGGAGAAAATGACACAAGCACCTGTCTTAAGGTTACCTGATTTTACCAAGGTGTTTGAGGTTGCTTGTGATGCTTCTGGGGTCGGAATTGGAGGTGTCTTGAGTCAAGAGAATCACCCAGTAGCATACTTCAGTGAAAAGTTAAATGAGGCGAGACTAAGGTATTCCACGTATGATAAGGAACTGTATGCTGTAGTTCAAGCTCTACGATATTGGAGGCATTATCTTCTACCCCACGAGTTTGTCCTGTTCTCTGATCACGAAGCTCTTAGGTTCCTTAGTTCTCAAAAGAAATTAAACCCTAGGCACGGGAAATGGGTAGAATTCATACAAGCTTACACGTTCATTTTGAAACATCGTGCCGGTACTGAAAATAGGGTTGCTGATGCGTTGAGCCGCCGTTCTATGTTGTTAACCTCTGTGAGCACTGAAGTAGTAGGGTTCGATAGATTGAAAGATGAATATCCCACATGTCCTGATTTTGGTCATATCTATCAATCCTTGCAACAAAGACCATCTAGTGAACCTAGTGATTATACACTGTTAGATGGATACCTTTTCAAAGGAAATCAGTTGTGTATTCCCAAGACCTCTGTTAGAGAATTTCTGATCTGGGAAGTCCATGCTGGAGGTTTAGCAGGACATTTTGGCAGGAACAAAACCATCCTAGCAATGGAAGAACAATTTTTTTGGCCTGGTCTTAAAAAGAGCATTGCCCAGATCGTAGCTCAGTGTCGGACCTGTGCTGTTGCAAAACAGCAAAGACAGAACACCGGTCTATACACGCCCTTACCTGTCCCTGATGGTCCATGGCAAGATATCAGTATGGATTTTGTGGTAGGTCTACCTAAAACTTCTAGGAAACATGACTCTGTTTTCGTGGTTGTCGATCGTTTCTCCAAAATGGCACACTTCATCCCGTGTTCTCAAACATTAGACGCTTCGAAAGTGGCCAAGCTTTTCTTAGATCAGGTGGTTAAGCTTCATGGTTTACCCAAGACCATTGTGTCAGATAGAGATGTCAAGTTCACTAGCTACTTCTGGAAAACCCTCTGGCACATGTTAGGTACTAAGCTGAAATTCTCTACGGCCTATCATCCTCAAACCGATGGCCAAACTGAAGTAGTAAACCGAAGCTTAGAAAATCTCTTAAGATGTTTAGTCTGCGACAACCTAGGAAACTGGGACTTACTACTTCCTCGTGCTGAATTTGCCTACAACAGTTCGATCAATAGGTCTATTGGGAAAAGTCCATTCGAAGTGGTCCATGGATACAAACCTAGGAAACCTTTAAACCTAATTCCATTACCAGTACATACACGAATATCTGAGTCTGCTGAGTCATATGCACAGCATGTTAAGGATTTGCACAAGGAGATTAATCAGAAGATTCAAACAAGCAATGAACTCTATAGGCATATGGCTAACTCACATAAACGGTTAAAGGAATTTAATGAAGGAGACTCTGTAATGATTAGGCTTAAACCAGAAAGGTTTCCTCCGGAAACTATGAAGAAACTCCATGCCCGGGGAACCGGACCCTTCAAAAAAATAAAGAAAATTGGACCTAATGCTTATGTAGTAGACTTACCACCTAGTTATGGCATTAGTTCTACATTTAATGTTTCCGATCTGAAAGAATACAAGGAACCTGCATTAATACCTGATGAACCTTTTGGTCCTAACACTTCTCTTGAGAGTGAAATGCCAATTGAGTGTCCACCACCAAATATTCCTGAGCGAAAGGAAAGAATTGAAAAAATCTTGGATGACCAAATCATCACTACTAGAAATAAGGGCTACCAACGCTATCTGGTTCGATGGCAAGGACGTCATGAATCTGAAGATTCCTGGATCACCAAAGAGGACCTACAACAAATCGACCCGGATATATTAGAAACTTATCACTCGACAGGGTCGAGTTCCTCCCACCCGTGGAGAATTGGTGCGGGCACCAGAATCAGAAAGAGACTCCAACCAATTCAAGCCCATTTCGAATCTTTATGGTTGGACTAGAGAGTCCGGTAACCTTTCTTTATTTTGAGTCCAAAAGAATCATGTAAGTCGAGTCCATATTGGGTCCTGTAATCTTTCTTTTGAGTCCAAAATAATCATGTAAGTCGAGTCCATGTCGGGTCTAGTCTTAGTCTAATCCAAATGGGTCAACTAGCATCAAGCCTAAAGAAGACTCATAATGTATACCCCAAATCAAGACCAAAGACAACTCAATTGGGGACCACATGCCACATCACTTGCGCCACCTCAACTTGGGACCACATGCCACGTCAAGAAGGGACCACATGCCACCTCACATGCCACCTCACCACAAGAGGGCGCCATCCCAAGTTCAAATTCAAGGAAGTTGGCCAAGGAGGATTTCAAGCAAGAAAATCAGCCCTCTCCCCTTATATTACTCCACTTGTTTGGGGATTTGAAATTTCAAAATTTGTGAGGCTTTATTTAAAGTCTTGGACGCCCCTTGTAAAGAGGAATTGATGAGTGAATACAAATTTCCAGCAATTTTCTATGTGTTCCTATGTGCCTATGTGGATCTTTGTGCCTAAGTGAACCTCTTCCTCTCCTCCATCATTTCTTCTCCCTAATCCTTCTCTTTTACTCTTCATCTTCCAAGAAATCCTCTTCCTTCAAAGCAAATTAAGGACATCCTCACAAGAAGAAGATCAACACCAACACAAGCTTCCACCATGGCGCCAAGGATCATTTCCAACAAACTCTCCTTTTGAGTTCCATCAATCTTCTCACTTCTAATTAAGTATCTAATCATCTTGGTTTCCCTATCGTATGTCGAGTATCTTATCCTTGCCTCATTCAATTTCTCACTAAAGAATGCAACTAGATGACTCTCTTGGTTCGAGCACTAGGCTCAGGAAGAGGCTTCAGCTAATGCCAAGTTCTTTATGGATAGAAGACTAGGAATTTAAGTCCTGTAATAAGTCTATAAGTCCTATATTTATTTTTATTTGAATAATTGAGTCCTATTTTATTTCAATTTGGGTCCAATTAGAGTTAAATTGGCTTTGTATTGAGTTGGGTTCAAGATCTACTTGCATTGGGCTTCAATTAAGCAAGATGAGTGCAACCAACTTCACCAACTACTTGGAGCACCACATCATCAAAGCACCAAGCCATCTTGGAAGACAAGTCATGCCAACTTGGAGGATAAATCATGCCAAATCACCAAGACACATCAACCATGAATTTTCATATTTGAATGAAGCTCCACTTTTTATGGGTGCCCACCTTTTAATTAGGAGATTTAAATTTGAATGGGCCACTCCTATCTTCATGGGACACCCCTTGATTTTCTTCATGAATAGTGTTGCATTTTGAATTTGAAAAGGAGCTTAAGGTTTGTAAAAGCTCCTAGAATTCTCTTGTAATGGTAATGATGAATGAAGAAGAATTTTTTTTTTGAATGCTTTTCCCTTTGCTAGCCAAAGTCCCTTGAGAGAAGGAAAGGTGTGAGACCTAAGTTACCTAGCCAATCCAATTTCTAACCCATACTCCATTTCTATTTGATCAACCTTGAAGACTCTCCTACAATCCACTCCAAAATTCGTCCATCTCCTCTTCCAAAGGCATCTTCTACAAAGAAGTTCAGCATGCCAACAAGTGAAGGAGGTTTAAGTTGTGGACGCCAAGGAAGATCTACTTCAAGCCAAGCTTAATCCTTATTACTCCATTCCAAATTCTCTTTATCCATTCCTAGAACCTCCCATCTAAACCAGCTAATCTTTCCATCTCCTTGCGCAGGATCCCCAGGTCTCATGGTTTCCAAGATGAAGGTTTACTATGCCAAAGATCAGAAGCAGGAGGCCTTGAAACCTAGAGTAATTCCTTTGTCATTTAGGTACCTCATCTTGAGTGTCCTTTATCCCATTTTCAGAACATTAATAGCTGGGTAACCATTCTTATACTTTCTTTCATATCTGAAATAGTAAGGTAAGCTAGCCCTATCCTGTGTGGTTTCCTAACCACAAAGGTCCTTTCTTAATTACTTTGAGAGAGTTTCTTTCTAGTCATGTTTTTCTCTATGTTCTTTTCCTGAATTTCTATTTCTTTTATAGAATAGCTGCATACCTATTTGCCTCATCAACATTTAATCTCTTTAATCCTTAGAGATGCATCATTCGAATCTTGTTCCCCATCATTTTGGTATCAGAGCATGGTAGGTTAGGGTTACTTTTGAATTTGTGCATTTAGGTAGGTTGCTAAAATTTTCTGCATGCATAGCATTCATACATGCTACTTAGTTATTGTTTTTAAAATCCAATCTAGATCTAAAATTCATGCCTCCTGAGTGGGTGTACACCAGTACACTGTCATGACCCATGGGAATAATGAGCCCCTGGCTGGACGTGAATTTTTAGGTTGAAGTTTGGTATGTAAATGCCTTTGTTTGTTTAAATTCTTCTTGCTGTATTTTTGAATGGGCTGATTGAGATTCGCATAAAAGTCTGAATGAAAGTAGTTAATTTTTCATTGGGATAATTTTTTTCCTACTCCATATTAAGTTAGTTATCATCATGTAAAACTTCATCCTCAGAAAAAAATTACAAAAAAAATGAAAATTCTCGCATTCCATCACTATCACTGAAATTCATTTATGTTCAGTCCTATTTTTTTATCTAGATTTCAGTATCTGCTTAGCATAATATATAATTTATTTTTAAATTTCCTTTTGTATGGCATATCATCTAGAAGTTAGCAATCTTTTGTGAATTTTTTAATTTTTTCTGAATCTTTTACATTGCACTTTTCCATCACTTGAGAATTGTAACACACTAATTCTACACCTGAAATTTGGATCCATATGTTTGTTGCATTCATTTCATTGTAATCAAAATTAAGGGTATCAAATTGACATAGGGTCAGGATTTCATTACCTATACCTAGCCCAAAAATCATCAACTTGCATAACGAGCCCAATCCTAATTAAAATGGATTAGACATTTAATTACTCTAGCGAGTTAGGGACACCCACAAGGTCGGGTCGAGTCAAGTGTCAAGCCAACTTTGACACCCTGTTTGTGTGTGCTTGTATCTGGTGTCTAGGCAAGTGGTTCAGGAACTAGAGCCCGAAGGAAAGTAGGTTGGTTCGCTTACCTGGCCAATTTCAAATTGGTGTCTAAGGCAAGCAAAGAGGAACCTCCACTAACCTTACACTTACCTGGCCAGGTGTCAAGTTACTACAACCCGGATTGTCAATTTGACCTTACATTTGATTTGTACTCTAAGTCTAGCAAAACCCCTAGTCCGAGTTGAGTCCGTGTGCATGGAAACTAGATCAGGAGCACCTTATCAACAAACCCAAGCCCAATCTAGTGTAACCATGGAACATAACTTTGAGAGTCTAATGAAATCCTTGAATGACCAAATTACCAGGCTGAACCAAAACTTAACTGATCAATTAGCCCAGACCAATCAAAACTTGACTAATCAGATAACCCACATCACTACTAGACTTGATCGATTAGAAGCTCGTACCCCTAAAGGAAATCATGAAGTCCAAAATGAGTTAGAGCCTGAATCCGAGTTTGAGACACCCATCAACCCTAGAAGAACTCTTCATCAAGACCATTTCTTCGAGCCAAATCCTAGGAGGCCCAATCCTGATCGAGTCCATGACCCAAATCCTAGGATAGCACACCATGATCCAGTCTATGAGCCAAACCCTAGGAGACACAATCAGGATCAGACAGACCGTGATGAGCGAACCCTTAGGAGTATTAGATTGGAAGCACCAACATTCGATGGAAATCTGGATTCTAAGGTTTACATAGATTGGTAGGGAGAGATGGATATCAGTACTTCAATTGGTATGACATGATAGAGGAGAGAAAATGCAAGTTCGCGAAGCTTAGGTTAATTCGTCAGGCTAGGCTTTACTGGGAAAATGTCGAGAGGTTCATTAGGCAAAGGGGTGATGTTCCCACAGTAACCTGGAGGGCAATGAAACTTAGGCTTAGATAGAAATACCTTCCTATGTCCTACCACCAGAGACTTCTAGACCAGTGGTAGAGATTGATTGACCCAAGGAACCAAGAGTGTAGCCGAATACATTGCCAAATTTGATGAATTTGTAATGAGATGGAATGTAAATGAGTCTGAGTCAGTTACTTTGTCGAGATTTAGGGCAGGATTGAGAGAAGAGATCTGGAAGGAGTTATTTCTGAGAGAAGTCCATGACTTAGAGCTAGCTTACCAGGTAGCACGAGATGCCAAGAGATTTCATAGGGGACCATTTTATCGCAAACCCGAACCCCCTAGAACTAGTGCACCTAGTTAGCAGCCAGGAACAAATCAGATGTGACCCAGTCAAACCAACCCTAGCTCCCCTCTGACCTATAGAGATGATAGGGGTAAAGCACCAGAAGTTCAGAGGACTCCAAATTCTAATGTGGCTTGCTATAGATGTGATAAGTTAGGCCATTATGCTAGCAATTATCCAACTTGGGCCTTACACATAGGAGAATTAGAAGAAAGTGAGTCTGAACCCAAAGTACCCCTAGGTGATAATGTCGAGGAAGTATATTAGGCTGAGGATAATTTGGCTGAAGAGTATGAAGGAGATGAGGAACAAATAGAGCTTGATATGTTGGGAGTAGTTAGATGCATCCTTACCCAAAACGCGACACAGGAAGATTGGTGTAGGACTAACATCCTACAAACATTTGTCCAGTTAGGGGATTAGGTATGTCAAATAATCATAGATAGTGGGAGCTGTGTAAATGCCATAACCACTAGTGCTATCAAAACTTTAGGCTTGTCCACATTTCCCCATCCAACTCCATATAAGGTTTTTTGGATAGACTCCACTTCGATTCCTATCAAACATAGGTGCCTAGTCCAAATCTAGTTATAGTCCTATCAGGAGAAAGTGTGGTGTGATGTCTTACCAATGGGAGTGAGCAGTATCATCCTAGGTCTACCCTGGTTATTTGACCATGACGCGACCCTATACGGCTGATCAAATTCTTGCTCATTCATGCACCTAGGAAAGAAGTTTGTGATCGGAACACCACATAAGGATACTGTTAAGAGAGGATCAAGCCACCTAAAGTAAAAGAAAATGGGAGTCAATTTGATCACTGCAAAGGAAATTGAGAAAGAACTCACTGAGGGTACACATGATTGGATTTTAACCACTAAGGAAATTCTGGAGCCTTCCCAAAAAGAACGCCCTTAGGAAGTGGCTAAAGTGTTAGAAGACTTTAAGGATGTATTTCTAGATGACCTACCTGACCAGCTTCCACCACTTAGGGACATCCAGCATGCCATTGACTTAGTCCCAGGAGCCACCCTACCCAACCTTCCACACTATAGGATGAACCCTACCAAACATTTAGAGTTACAAAGACAAGTAGGGGATCTCGTTAGGAAAGGATTTATTAGAGAGAGTTTGAGTCCTTGTGCAGTACCCGCATTACTGACCCCTAAGAAAGATGGCACTTGGAGGATGTGCATTGATAGTCATGCCATTAATAAGATAACAACGAAATATAGGTTTCCCATACCCCGTTTGGATGACATGTTAGATATGATGGCCGGAGCAACAATATTTTCAAAGATTGACCTCAAGAGTATCTATTATCAGGTTAGGATTAGACCAGGGGATGAGTGGAAGACTACATTCAAGACCAAGGAGGACCTTTTTGAGTGGGTAGTAATGCTTTTCGGACTGTCCAATGCTCCGAGTACCTTTATGCGGATTATGAATCAGGTCCTACGGTTATTTATAGGAAAGTTTGTCGTAGTTTACTTCGATGACATTCTTATATATAACAGGACCTAGAAGGACCATTTGGACCACTTGAATCAAGTCTGTTTAGCTCTTAGGAAAAATAGTCTCTTTGCAAACCTTAAGAAATGTGACTTTTTTACCCATAGAGTCATTTTCCTAGGTTTTGTTGTCACACCTGACAGAGTTTCTACTAACCCTGAAAAGATCAAAAAAATTGTAGAGTGGCCAGTGCCAAAAAGTGTTCATGAAGTATGAAGTTTTCATGGCCTAGCTACTTTTTATAGAAGATTCATTCGAGGGTTTAGTACCATAGTTGCGCCAATCACAGATTGCATTAGGAAAGGCCAATTTGAATGGACAAAAGCTGCTGATAGGGCCTTCCTAGATGTTAAGAAGAAAATGACACAAGCACCTATCTTAGGATTGCCTGATTTTTTCAAGGTTTTTGAGGTTGCTTGTGATGCATCTAGAGTTGGAATAGGTGGAGTTTTAAGCCAGGAGAGCCATCCCATAGCTTTCTTTAGTGAAAAATTAAATGAAGCCAAGCATAAGTATTCCACCTATGATAAGGAGCTCTATGCGGTAGTGCAAGCTTTAAGGTATTGGAGGCACTATCTACTACTGCATGAATTTGTCCTGTTTTCTGATCACGAGTCCCTTAGATTCCTTAGTTCCCAGAAAAAGCTGAATCCTAGGCTTGCCAAGTGGGTTGAATACATCCAGGCCTACACGTTTGTCCTAAAACATCGTGCTGGAACTGAGAATAAGGTGGCCGATGCATTAAGTCATAGAGCACTGCTTCTGAACTCGATTAGCACTGAAGTCATTGGATTTGAAGACTTATGGATGAGTATGATAATTGTCCAGACTTTAGTGAAGTTTACCAAGCTCTGAAATTAGGACCATTTAGTGACCACAGTGAGTACACCCTTTTAGATGGTTATCTGTTTAAGGAAAACAAGCTTTGTGTTTCGAAGACTTTCCTGAGAGATTTTCTAATTTGGGAAACCCATGTTGGAGGTTTGGCTGGCCATTTTGGAAGAAACAAGACCATATTGATAATTGAGGAGAAATTTTACTGGCTAGGCCTTAAGAGACAAGTAGCCAATATTGTTGTCCAATGTAGGACATGTGCGGTTGCCAAACATCAGAGACAAAACACCGGGTTATACACTCCTTTACCTGTGCCGGATTGTCCATGGCATGATCTTAGCATGGACTTCGTTTTAGGGCTGCCCAAGACCCTTAGAAAACATGATTCAATCTTTGTAGTGGTCGACAGATTTTCGAAAATGACCCATTTTATACCCTATTCCCAAACTTTTGATGCCTCCAGGGTAGCCAAGCTTTTTCTTGATCAAGTAGTCAAGTTATATGGGTTATCTAAAACCATTGTTTTAGTTAGGGATGTCCGTTTCACAAGCTATTTTTGGAAAACTCTTTGGAACCTACTAGGAACAAAACTAAAATTCTCAACTGCTTACGACCCTCAGACTGATGGACAAACTGAAGTTGTAAATAGAAGTCTGGGGAACTTATTAAGGTGCCTTGTTGGAGAGAGTCTGGAAAATTGGGATTTACTTTTACCTCTTGCTGAGTTCGCATACAACAGCTCGGTCAATAGGTCTATTGGTAAAAGTCCCTTTGAGATCGTCCATGGTTACAGACCTAGGAGACCTATCTCCTATCGACCTTATCCTATTACCCACACACGCACGTGTATCTGAGTCTGCCGAGTCATATGCATAGCATCTTAAAGAATTACATAAGAAAATTAGTAAGAAAATTCAAATGAGTAATGAAGTTTATAAGCATGTGGCTGATTCACGTAAATGGATAAAGGAATTTAATGAAGGGGACTCTGTCATGATAAAAATTAGACCTGAAAGGTTTCAACCGGGAAATATGAAGAAATTGCACGCCCGGGAAGTTGGACCTTTCAAAATAATTAAGAAAATAGGATCTAATGCATATGTATTAAAGTTACCACCTGATTATGGAATTAGCTCCACTTTTAATATTTTTTATCTGAAAGAATTTAAAGAATCAGAATTAATTCCGAGTGAGCCTTTTGAACTTTACCCTGCCTTTGAGAGCGAAACCCTACCTGAGTGTCAACCAGCAATTCCATAGACCGGAGAGACAAGATTGAACATATCTAAGATGACCAAGCGATTACTACTAGAAATAAGGGTTATCAGCGTTATCTGGTTCATTGGCATGGTCGACCAGAATCTGAAGACTCCTGGATTATCCGAGAGGATCTACAACAAATTGACCTAGATATATTAGAAAAATACCACAGTCAAACCGATCCTTACTCGACAGGGTCGAGTTCCTCCCACCCGGGGAGAATTGGTGCGGGCACTAGGCTCAGGAAGAGGCTTCAGCTAATGCCAAGTTCTTTATGGATAGAAGACTAGGAATTTAAGTCCTGTAATAAGTCTATGAGTCCTGTATTTATTTTTATTTGAATAATTGACTCCTGTTTTATTTTAATTTGGGTCCAATTAGAGTTAAATTGGCTTTGTATTGAGTCGAGTTTAAGATCTACTTGTATTGGGCTTCAATTAAGCAAGAATGAGTGCAACCAACTTCACCAACTACTTGGAGCACCACATCATCAAAGCACCAAGCCACCTTGGAAGATAAGTCATGCCAACTTGGAGGATAAATCATGCCAAATCACCAAGACACATCAACCATGAATTTTCAAATTTGAATGAAGCTCCACTCTTTATGGGTGCCCACCTTGTAATTAGGAGATTTAAATTTAAATGGGCCACTCCTATCTTCATGGGACACCTCTTGATTTTCTCCATGAAAAGTGTTGCATTTTGAATTTGAAAAGGAGCTTAAGGTTTATAAAAGCTCCTAGAATTCTCTTGTAATGGTAATGATGAATGAAGAAGAATTTTTTTTTTTGAAATCTTTTCCCTTTGCTAGCCAAAGTCCCTTGAGAGAAGGAAAGGTGTGAGACCTAAGTTACCTAGCCAATCCAATTTCTAACCCATACTCCATTTCTATTTGATCAACCTTGAAGACTCTCCTACAATCCACTCCAAAATTCATCCATCTCCTCTTCCAAAGGCATCTTCTACAAAGAAGTTCAGCATGCCAACAAGTGAAGGAGGTTTAAGTTGTGGATGCCAAGGAAGATCTACTTCAAGCCAAGCTTAATCCTTATTACTCCATTCCAAATTCTCTTTATCCATTTCTACAACCTCCTATCTAAAACCATTAATCTTTCCATCTCCTTGTGCAGGATCCCCGGGTCTCATGGTTTCCAAGATGAAGGTTTACTATGCCAAAGATTCAGAAGCAGGAGGCCTTGAAACCTAGAGTAATTCCTTTGTCATTTAGGTACCTCATCTTGAGTGTCCTTTATCCCATTTTCAGAACATTAATAGCAGGGTAACCATTCTTATACTTTCTTTCATATCTGAAATAGCAAGGTAAACTAGCCCTATCCTGTGTGGTTTCCTAACCACGAAGGTCCTTTCTTAATTACTTTGAGAGAGTTTCTTTCTAGTCATGTTTTTCTCTATGTTCCTTTCCTGAATTTATATTTCTTTTATAGAATAGCTGCATGCCTATTTGCCTCATCAACATTTAATCTCTTTAATCCTTAGAGATGCATCATTCGAATCTTGTTCCCCATCATCTCTTGACTCAAAACTCCTTTAATTCATACTCCAGATGCATCACAAGCAAACTCAAATACCTTTGAAAAATTGGGTAACCTCAAAATAGATGCTTGTGTCATTTGTTTCTTTATTTCTAGGAAGGCTCTATCGATAGATTTTGTCTATTCAAAGGTTCCCTTCCTAATGCAGTCAGTAATGGGTGCTACTACTGTGGTGAATCCTCTAATGAATCTCTTATAGAAGGTGGCTAAACCGTGGAAACTACAGACATCATGGATGCTTTTGGGTTCGGGCCACTCGACTATGGACTTGACCTTTTCAGGGTCGACAGACATTCCTTCAGTGGTGATAACAAATCCTAGAAAGATAACTCTATGGATTATGAATTCACATTTGTTGTGGTTGGCATAGAGACTATCTTGTCTAAGGGCTTGGCAAACTTGCCTAAGATGGTCCATGTGGTCTTCCTTTGTTCTACTGTAGATGAGAATGTTATCAAAGTAGACCACTACAAATTTTCCTATGAATGTCCTTAAAACCAGGGTCAAGATCCTCATGAAGGTACTAGGTGCATTGGACAAACCGAAAGGCATTACTACCTACTCATATAGGCCATCTTTGTTTTTGAACACAGTTTTTCATTCATCCTCGGGCCTAATTCTTACTTGATGATAGCCACTCTTAAGATCAATTTTGGAAAAGATCTTGGCTTTGGCCATCATATTCAACATGTCATCTAAACGGGGAATAGGAAAATGATACTTAATGGTGATTTTATTTATGGCCCTGCTATCTACACACATTCTCCATGTGCCATCTTTATTAAGGGTCAGAAGGGCTGGTACTGCACATGGGCTTAGGCTCTCTCTAATGAATCCCTTTTCGAGAAGCTCTCCAACTAGATGTTGTAACTCAGAGTGTTCTGTAGGGTTCATTCTATAATAGGAGAGGTTCGATAATATCGATCCTGGGATCAAATCTATGGCATGTTGAATGTCTCTCAAGGGTGGAAGGTGATTAGGAAGGTCTTCAGGAAAGATGTCTTGAAACTCCTCTAAAAACCTTAATACTTCCTGGGGTTTTTCCTTATGGGGTTGGTCTTGATTTTCCGTAGCTGCTAAAACCCAAATAGGTGAACCATTGCTAAGCTCTTGCTCCAATTCTTTTGCGGTGATCATGTTTATCCTCTATTTCTTATCCCTCAAGTGACTTGATCCTCTCTTAACTTGGTCCTTAGGTGGTAAGGAATTGATTACAATCTTCTTCCCATTATGGGTGAAAGAACTTGAATTAGATCGACCATAGAGTATAGCATCATGATCATACAACCATGGCAGCCTAATATGATGCTGCTAACTCCCATTGGGAGAATATCGCACCAAACCTTTTCTTGGTATGATTGGAACTATATTGTGACCTGGCACCTAGACTTAATGGGAATTGAGGTTGAATCTATCTAGAATGCCTTATATAGATTAGGATGGGGCATAGTGGATAATCCTAGGTTCTTGACTGTATTGGTTGATATGGCATTGATGCAACTACCACTATATAAGATGACCTTGCACATCTTTTCTCCTATCTTGATAAAGGTTTGTAGGATACTAATCCTTTGCCAATCTTCTTGCTCCTTATTCTGGATCAAGATACATCTCACAACTCCTAGGATTTCTGATGAGTCTATGATCTCTTCATCCCCTTCATACTCATCAGCTAAACTCACACTTGCCTCATATACCTCTTCTTCCTCCTTACAATTTTCTAGGGGTTCAGTAACCTCTTCTTCTAATTTCCCTTTATGTAATGCTCTAGTAGGACATTGGCTTGTGTAGTGACCTATCTTGTGGCACCAAAAATAATGGACATTTCCTTCTCTTCTAACCTCAGGGCTCTTTTTTTTATCTTCTCTTTGAACTAATGGAGTAGCAGGATTGGGTCTATTGGCTATATTTGGGCTTGGACTTGGTCTATTTCCTGGAGGATTAATCCTAGTGGGTTCAGGTCGGTGAAACAAAGGTCTCCTCTAGAATCTCTCACAGTCCTTAGCAACTTGGTAGGCCTGGTCTAGGTTATGGACTTCTCTCAAAAATAGTTCCCTCTGGATCTCCTCATGTAGACCAGCTTTAAACCTAGACAAGGTTGCTGCCTCTGACTCAACCACGTTGCATCTCATCATGAACTCATCAAACTTGGCAACATATTCAGACACTGTCTTATTCCCTTGAGTTAATCATTGCCATTGATCTAAATGTCTCTGTTCATAGGACACTGGTAAGTACTTCTCCCTAAGTTTCACTTTCATAGCTCTCCAAGTAGCTATGGGTATGTCACTCTTTTGTCGACTCATGCGCTCAACATTACCCCAATACAACCTAGCCTGACAGACCAATTTGAAATTGGCCAGGTAAGTTGACCAACCCACCTTCCTTTGGGCTCTTGTTCCTGAACCACTTGCCTAGATACCAGATACATAAGCACACATAAACAAGTTGTCTAAATTGGCTTGACACTTGGTTCGACCCGACCTTGTGGGTGTCCCTAACTCACTAGAGCAAATTAAGTGTCTACTCAGTTTTAATTAAGGGTTAGATATGATATGCAGGGTGGTGATTTTGGGCTAAGGATAGCTGATGAAATACTGTCCCCATGTCATATTGATGCCCTTAGATTGATTTGTCATGAGATGGTGCAAACATGCATATGAACCCTAATCTCAGCAACAAAAATTTTGTGTGTTGCAGTTCAAAGTGGGGCTAAGAAGTGTTGTGTAGTTGTCTTAGAAAAATTTGAAAAATTCATAAAAGATTGATAACTTATAGATTATATGCCATATGAAAGAAAATTTAAAAATAAAATCTGTGCTGTGCTGAGCATATCCTGAAATTTAGATAATGTAAAAGGAACAGAACAGAACATACATGAATTTCAACAATAGTGATGGAGTGCAGGAATTTTCATTTTTTCTGTGATTTTCTTCGATGGATAAAATTATGCATGCTGATATATAACTTAATATGGATTAGGAAAAAAATTATTTCAATAAAAAATTAATAACTTTTTTATAGAGTTTTATATGAATTACAGTCAGCCTACTCAGAAATACAGCAAGCAGAAAATAGAAAGTTCTAAGTGTAGAAATTCGAAAATGTGACCTAACATGCTCTTTGTTTTCTTCTTCATGGATCAACCACAATGGCACCCTGACATGCCTTAGGAGATCCCTGTGCAATGGAAAGAGAGGATCTTGAAACCATACATTTCTCCTAAGACCGGATAGCTTCAGCACCCGATCCAAGTACTTAAAGAACTTAACCCTAACCTACTAGGCTCTGATACCAAATATGATGCTGCATACTTATGAGAAATATGGCATGAATGACTAAAGCAATTAAGCTAATTAAAATTCTAAAATATATGATCTAATCTCAGTCATAGTGGAGTCATTAAGATGCTTTAAAGAAGACTAAACTAGAAGGCTCATATGCTTTGTAGTGCAAATCTGAATTAAGTTAATGAACTAGGACCTACGTAGCTAGAAGAACCAACTAATTAGGACTATACCCTATTCAAAAGTTTAGACCACAAGAAAAAAGCAAAGGGCTTAGATACCAATAATGACTCTCCAATAACCATACACTAGGTTCACTCATTCACACTAAAGATTGGCATCTAACTGATCAAGCTAACCCACCCGTTGGAAGTAGAGGCTCTTGCTGCTTAGTTGAAGGCAAGGAGGACTTCATCCTGGACTGGAAACTCCTTAGGATCCAGCAAGAACAACCATTAGTATTGTGGAGGAGATGGAATATAGTGTGGAATAGAAATAATGGAAGGGAGGGAAGTAGAGGATTGTTGGTGATCTTGGTGGAGCGTGGCTGGCTACTCTTGAAGATGAGGTAGGCATCAATGGAAGAAGAACTCTTGCTAGAATTTGAGAACTAAAGTACTTGGTTGAGCCTTTCATTGAATCCCTCATGGATGGCATTTGCAAACACAAATGGAGATAAGAAAATTCTAGATTTCATTCATTCAAAAGCATCCTTTTACAAAGAGATTAGGGGCCTATTTATAACCTTCTAAGTCCCATTTGAAATTCAAATCTTACATGAAAAGAGGGGAAAATGTAGTTACAAATTTGAATTTCAAAATTCATGAAATGGGGGGCACCAAATCTGAAAATTTGCATGCATGGGTGCCAAGTGTCTAAATCTGAAAATCTTCATATAGGGTGCCAAGTGTCCAAATCTAAAAATTTGCATGCATGGGTGCCAAGTGTATAAATCTGAAAATCTTCATATATGGGTGCCAGTGTCCAAATCTGAAAATCTTCATTTATGGGTGCTAAGTGTCCATTCTCTTGGATAAGGTGTCTTGGTGAGGTGGCTTCATTCCATCCCAGCTCTTATTTCATGCATCCTTGATTTGAAGATTTACTTGATGTAGCTTTGGTTCATCCCTTGGTCCAATTATAAGCTCCCTTGGTTGGACTTGACTCAAGCTCAAAAAAAAAAATCACAACTCCATTTGGACTTAAGTACATTTGACTCTTACAATTCAATTGATCCAAGGCTTCAAGACCTAATACTTAGCAAGACTCAAACATAAAATTCATGATACAAGAAGACTTAACTAGACTCAAGACTCAGACTAGGAACAAGTTAACAAGGTTGGAACTCAATTTGCAATCCATAAAGAATTGGTGCTAAGTAGGTTTGATTGAAGTCTTCTTTTAACCTTGGTGCCCGCACCACTTGATCACAGCCCAGGGATGTCAGATAGGAACTCCAAGCATTCCCACCATCTACCGCTTGACTCATAGCTTGGTGAAGCAAGAAGATCCAGAGGTCTTACATTCGACTTGCATGACCTCAAGAATCAAAGGAAGAGAGGACCAAGTGCCCTGCAAGAACTTGATGCATCAGAGCTACAAGCCACGATGATTGATGTGGGACTAAGATGCTAAGATGAGATGGATGATGCAAATGATTTTTTTCTTATTAATTTATTTTAAGTTTTAGCAGATTTAAGGGTTCCTGAAGACAGGCAAAGAGTAGATCTAGAGATTCTAAAATAATAAGAACTTCCTAGCTTGCAAGATAACTCCTAAACAAAGATAAGGAGAGGACTCCGAGATTGAGAAACCCCGTCGGACATAGCTCTAAATCAATATCTACTTAGGAGATTAGGGATGCAAACCTTGAAAAACTCTGATATGCCCAATGCTGAGTTCGCTCACTCTCGCGGATGTGGCCTGGAGGATCAAGCCTTCAACCCTGCAAATTCACCGGCTTTCCATCCGATGGTCGCGAAGGCAAGAAAGTCTGACTCCATTGTCCGTGGCACCTAGAGGACCTGCGAGCACCCAAGTGAAGGATTAGAAGTCATTAAGAAACAAGTAGGAAAGGATGGAACAAAAGTTGAGAATGGTGGTTGAGGAGGTTCTTCTTGCTAGGTGTCCAGGTGGATCTTCCTGATGGCATCCAAACTTGAAGGTCGGAAGGTGGCTTGCATAGAAGGATAGTAACTCAGGGCCTCTTACCCCTCGATGTCCCGAAGGACAAAGGCACTCCCTCTTGGAGTTCATAGTCTAGAAGACAAGGGCTAAAATAATAACTTCTCAAACTTTTTTTCATTTCATCAACATTGAAATTACAAGAGGTTAGGGCTCTTTTTATAAGCACCTAAGTCTCATTTGAATTCAAATGAGAGGAGTTACACAAAATTCAGCAAGGGGCGCCCAAAAATCTGCATTCAATCCCTTGAAATTTGAAATCCAAGATGCTAGGCTGACCATGCTTTTGTGGAGAAGCTTGATTGGGGGAAAGTTGTCTTCATGATTCAAGTTGGCACCTTTTGAACTTGGATTCTCTTTGATGGCCAACCAAGACATTTTGGGAAGAAGGCGTGATGTGGGGGCTTGAAGCAAAGAACATGTCTTCACAAATCAAGGGATGCTTCATTGCTTTTTGACCTTCCTTGGCTGCCTACCCTTCTTTGGAGAGAAACTTGATATGGGGAGGGAAGAGAGGAATGTTGTCTCCCTTTGGAAATTTACTTTTTTGGCCACCAATGGTTCCTTTGGAAAGAGACTTGATAGGGGGAGGGAAGGTTGGCTTGGGTCAAGGGATGGCATCCACATGGTTTGATGGCATCCAAAAATTCTGCATTTCCCTCTTGCCTTGGCCGCCCACTTGTCTTGGTGATGTGGCACTTCTTCATGCCACAACTAGGCATGGGGAAAAGATGGCATCCTTCAAGGCATGGGGAAAAGATGGCTTGATCCATCAACTAGGCTTGACTCAAATGTCCACTCTAACTTGAGCTCAATCATCAAGTAGACTTAGGCTTGGACCAATACAGCAAAATATACGACCCTTTGACCTAGCTTGACCAAATTGGCTAAGGTACAAGGCTAAAACAAAAATTGGAACTAAGTAAATGACTCAAAATTAAAATGCTCAGGCTTGAATCCTTTTTACAGGACCCAATAGATTAAAAAGAAATCCTAATTCGAGATCCACAGAGGGTTGAGGAGCCTCTGTCTGATCCTGGTGCCTGCATCATTGATCTTGGCGGCAGTAGGGAGATTAAGAAAAAACAAGATTAGGATAAGGCTAGGAGTTTGAATCCTATTGAAACTCTATCATATTGAATTCAAAATTCAATAAAATTTAAACCAGATTTAGTCTTTATGTAAATGATAGAAGGGGAGGGTGACAAATCACTTTGGCATGGGATCTAGTGTGGGACAAATAATTAAAACTAGATTACTGTTATTAAGACCTAATTATCTGAGAAAAGCAGAGAATAATCTTTTTTATATTTTTCAAATTTTTAAAGAAGACATAAAGTATGCAATAAAGTAAACTAAGTCTAGTCAATTACCTGTAAGTAAACGTAACAAAGTAACTTGAAAAGCAAGATCTGGTGGCTATGAAACCACCAAAACTAGGGTTTACTTATCAACTATTCAGAGATTAAAGAGGAGGGAGGAGGTTTTATGTTTACCAAAGCAGAATCGTCCCTTTGAAGTAAATCTGGTAGGACTCTCAAGATTGTTGGGTAGGGTTTCAAGAACTCAATCCCGAGTTTTGATCTTTCGTGCGATGCTAGTTTTGAGGCAAGAATACCTGACTTCGATTCCTGATCACCTGCAAACATTCAACAATGAAAACTCATATTGGAAAGCAGCAAAATAAGGAAAAAGAGTGGAAGAGAAGGGTTAAAAGTGATGGCTAGGATTTCTTGTCGGCTAGATAAATAGGGCCTCACAGCCCGCGATGTTCCGAAGAATAAAAGAAGGGCCTCACACCCTGTGATGCACACAGCAAAGGAAGAAATTTTGACAGAGACTCTTTATTTTTTGAATAATAATAATAATTACAAGTGGGGTTGATGGGGTATTTATTAACCCTCAACCAGTGATGTAACGGATTCAAAGACTAGACTTTTTCTCCCTTGGACTACAACTCCTGGAATTTTAGTCTGGGTAGCCTGGACTCTTGCTTGTTGGGCTGATCTGGACTCCTTTCAAAGTGGGCGACAACCATGAATGTCTCATCCAAAGTGGGTGCCAAGATGGAGATAGGGTGAGGTGGCTTGATGTAGGGTCAAGATGCTTTAACACTTGGCCTTGGTTGCTGGACTCTTGAGTTTGGATGATGTGGGCTTCTACAGGTGAGTGGACTTTTCAGTCTAGATATAAGAAGACTCAAGAGTTTTGATGAGACTCTTGAGTTTTTGGAATTTAAGCAGCTCTACACCTGTTTGATTGAAATGCTTGAAGTAGAAACCCTTGGACTTCCAACACTTTGAATGAAGAATTTGGCTTGAAACACTTTGGAATATGGCATCAAGGAAGAGGCTAGAGTGCTTGGCCGACTTCTCTTATTTTGGCATGGAATTTCTCGAGTGGATGGTGCTAATTGGGAAAAATCCTTCTTAGTTACTCATCTTAAAATAAGTTGGATTGAAATCTTCTCATGTGGGCGCTAATTGCTTCTCATGTGGATGACCAACAATAAAAAGAACATGGCATGTGGGATGTCCAAACAAAAGTGACATGGCATGTGTTCTTGTCCCAAAATGAAATGGCATGACATGTCCAAACAAGACATGTGTTGATGTCCCCTGATGATATGGCGGGTGTTGTCTAATTTTCTTGACAAGGTGGCACCAAATTCAAACTGACTTGGGCTAGCTGGTGTGGGCACCAGACCTCTAATTAGGGTTTCAATTTTTGGGTCTTGTAATAAGGCTTCAAGCCTTAAGCATTGTATTTTTTTTTTTTAGTCATGAATTTAATTTCAATTGCTTTTGTTTGTCTTGTACATTGACCAATTTGGTCAAGTTGGGTCAATGGGTCCCGTGCTTAGCTAAATTGGTTCTAGTCCGAGTCTATTGGAAGATTGTGTCCTAGCCTATTTGAACGAGTAGTCACTGAGTCTAGTCCAATTATTAATGGGTCAAGCCATTTCCCACACCTTGAAGGATGCCACCTCAGCCCTTAAGCACCACCTCACCCATCCCATGTGGCACCACATCATCATGACAAGTGGGCGGCCCAAATTAAGAGGAAATGCAGAATTTTGGATGCCATCAACCCAAGTGGACACCATCCCTTGATCCAAGCCTCCCTTCCCTCCTCCTATCAAGTTTTCTCCCAAAGAAGGGTGGGCAAAAAAGGAAGGTCAATGGGAGTTGAAGATTTGTGAAGACATGTTCCTTGCTTCAAGCCCCCATATCATGCCTTCTTCCCAAAGTGTTTGATAAACCATGGAAGAAATTCAAAAGTCCAAAGGCACCAAGACAAGATCCATGCTTCATGCCCCCACATCAAGCCTTTCTCCATAAAAGCTTGGATGGTCATGGAAGAAAGCAATGATCAAGTGGGTGCCCATGATTCTTGAAGACATGCTTCCCTCCTCACTCCCCCAAACCAAGCACTCTACCATTTCAAGGTTGACCAAGAGAGGATTCCATGGAGAAAAATCTGATTTTATGGTGCCATCTTCATGAAAACTTGAAATATTTTCCATTCAAATTTTGAATGAGTCTTAAGGTACCTATATAAAGGGCCTTACCCCTCCTTTTTAAATTGAATCTTGATGAATGAAAAAAATTATATTCTTGAGTTACAATCTCTTGTTAGTTGCCTTCGTTCACTAGGAACGTCGATCTCCAAGAGGGAGCACATTCACCTTCAGGTGTCGAGAGGTGTGAGGCCTCAAACTATCGTCACTTCTATAACTCCATCATCCGACTCCGAATCAAGCAGAACTCCACCATCTCAACAACCTTTTCTTTCATTATTCCACTGCTTTCCTTCTAATTGAGACTTAACCATTATCTTTTTTAATGCTCGTAGGTCCTCCAGGTGACACGAGTATGGAAATAATTGCCTTTGCCATCGTGATCTTCAGACAGTCAGCCGGCGCCTCTGCAGGGTTGATGGCTCGATCATCCATGCCGCATCCGCCAAAGTGAGTGATCACTGGATCGGGCACTTCAGATCTTTGAGGTTTGCCCCCTGATTCCTAAGTAAGTCTTGATCAGAGAGCTAAGTCCTACAGGGTTTCTCAATCCCGAGGTCATCTCTTTATCATTGTTTAGGGACCATCTACCTGCTTGATAATTCTTATTGTTGTAGAACACTGGATCTTCTCTTACCTATTTTCGGGAATCCAAAGAAAATCACTAAAAATCTAAAATTCACAAAACCCTAAAATTCACTTGCATCATCATTTCATCTTCACATCTAGTTAGTCCCACATCATTTCTGGTATCAGAGCAAGGTTAGGACTTAGCACTTCTGAAAGTACTTGGATAAGGTGCTTCACTATGTCGTCCGGTCTTAGGAGAAAAGTAGGGTTTCAAGACCCTCTCCTCCCATTCCACGGGGTCTCCTAAGGCGTGTAGGGTTTCCACTATAATAGGCCTTGGAAGAAAAACACAAGAAGAATAGGTTTAAAAGAACAAAAAGATTTTGCATCTTAGATTTCATCTTTTAATTTCTGCAGTTTTCCTTTCCATACATGGTCTTTTTTTTTAGGTGGTTCTACCTGTAGGAATCCCCAAATTTTTTGATTTTTATTTTGATAGATCACAAATAATTCAAGGTATTTTTGATAATTTCCTCAGATTTTATTTCAACTTGTAGAATTTCTATAATCTAAAATATTACCTGAGAGCAAGTTCTATTCTGAGAATTTCTGCAATTTGCATTTTCTTAAGCTTTCATTTGTCATATAGCTTAATCTTGTATTTAGAGTCATATCATTTCATTTCCATCATCTTAACTTTGTTATCATACGTCAAAAAACCCAAAAATATAATTTAGAGACATCTCAGTAGATCATTTGCTTGCATTCATTTTCATAAATCACTTTAAAGGCGGCAATTTGACATAGGGTCAGGATTTCATTACCTGTCCCTAGCCCAAAAATCACTAAACTGCATCACGAACCCAAGCTCTAATTAAAATCGAGTAGACACTAATTTTTCTCTAGAGAGCTTAGGGACACCAACTGGTCGAGTCAAGACTAAGTGTCGATTTTTGGCGTCAGCCCATTCTGTGTGTGCTGATGCTCTTGGTGTCTAGGCTTGGTGATTCAGGGCTAGTGAGTTTGGTCCACCTACCTGGCCAATCCCAGATTGGTGTCTAAGGTTGGCGTTCAAGGACCTCCACTCCCCTATACCTACCTTGCCAAGAATAGAGTTACTACGGACTGGTTTGCCACCCTGACTTAGGCAACTGGTTGAGATTCTAGGTCTAGTAGATCATAGACGATTTTGCGTGCTTCATTCATGTCGACTAGATCAGGAGTCCCTTATCACCCCCATCATTCCCAGTCAAGTAAACCCATGGAAAACACCCAAGAAAATCATTTAAGAGTCATCACTGAACAGTTAGCTAGGATAAACAATAGGCTTGATAAGTTTGAAGATATAATTGGAGCCTTAGAAAAGAACATTAGACCATCCATCGAGCTTGAGTCTGAGTCACCTCCTCACCCTAGGGAATACCCTCAGCGTGATCCTTCCTTAGAGACTGAAGACCTTTTAGGAATAGTCAGGTTAAAAGAGAATCAAGTAGCCTTAAGGAAGAGAAGCCTGGAGTCACCCTGATCAAGTCTAAGGAGTTAGAGAAAGAGGTTACTGAGGACGAACACTTTAACTAATTTCTGGGAGAAAAGGATGAACATTCTGAGAATTTAAATGAGAAAACCCCTAAGCCCATTGAAGTCTTTAAGTATGAAAGGGTTGAACACATTGAAAATATAGAGAAAGAAACTCCGGAGCCCATCAAAGAATCCAACGAAAACATGTATGAGCTAAGTTTAGTAGAAGAGTATGGTGAAGATGGGCCCAAGGTTAAAATCATTACGAAATCAAAGGAAAAAGAACCTGAACCCACTAAAGAATTTGAAGAAGAAATGACCGAGCCAGGATCACATTTAGTAAATGAACATTAGGGTTTGCCAGTCTTGTCCACAGATGGAGTTCAGGAACAAACCCTTAATGAACCGTCCCAAAGAGAACATCCTCAAGGGATAGTTGACGCTCTGAAGGGATTTGAGGATGTACTTCCCGATGAGTTACTTGATCAACTTCCACCCCTGAGAGACATCCAGCATACTATAGACTTGGTCCTAGGATCCTCTTTAACAGACCTTCCTCATTGTGGGATTGACCCTAGCGAGCCCCAAGATCTACCGGAACAAGTGGACCATATGACACCTATAGAACAATATCTAAATTTTAAGGTCATCCTGAATAACCAAGGACTGTTTCATGTTTCCCATAAGCCACCCCAAGACTCCGATTCTTATTTCCTACCCTTCCCTGAGCCTTCTCACATTTCTAGAGCCATGGGGTTTCATTTTGTTGAAATTGCTAGGCTGCATGACTCCTTAGAACCCACCCCTTTTGCCATTTACTTATGGTATGCTTTATGGCATTTGTTAGGGATCCTTGATAATTTTTCTTGTACATACCAGACCAGGGTCAAACCTAGAGAGTCCATAATCTGTTAGGTTTAGGCCCTAGAGAGTCCAATAAAATTCTTCTCAATAAGAATACATAGTGAATCTGCACTTTGCATCATACTAGAATTCTGCATTATTTACAAATTTTAAAATAATTTGGTTGATTCCCAAAAAATGAGTCGAAGAGTTTGAAATTGGGGAATCTGTAATGATTAGGGTTTGGCCTGAATGGTTCCCATCGAGAACTATAAAGAAACTTTATGCTCATGGAGCTGGCCCTTTTAGAGTGATAAGAAGAGTTGTCCCTAATGCTTTTATGCTTGAGCTACCCCTGAATTATGGCATTAGCTCGACTTTCAATATCCTAGACTTAGTCGAGTATAGAGAACCAGCAAACATACCCAGTGAGCCATTTGGGCCTAACCTTTCATTTGAGAGTGAACCCGACCTAGAGTGTCCACCTCCAATTTTACCTGAGAGAGGAGAGCGGATCGAGCATGTCCTGGATGACCAAGCTATCAACACCTGGGGCAAAGGTTATTAACGTTTCTTCGTCTGATGGCAAGGCCACCTGAGTCCGATGACTCGTGGATTACCCAGGAGGACTGGCAGCACCTCGACCCCGATCTTCTAGAAAATTATCAAAGCCAAATCAATCCTTACTCGATAGGGTCGAATTCCTCCCACCCCGTGAGAATTGGTGTGGGCACTAGACCTCTGATTAGGGTTTCAATTTTTGGGTCTTGTAATAAGGCTTCAAGCCTAAAGCATTGTATTTTTTTTTTTAGCCATGAATTTAGTTTCAATTGCTTTTGTTTTAGTCTTGTACATTAACCAATTTGGTCAAGTTGGGTCAATGGGTCCTGTACTTAGCTAAATTGGTTCTAGTCTGAGTCTACTAGAAAATTGGGTCCAAGCCTATTTGAAGGAGTGGTCATTGAGTCTAGTCCAATTATTAATGGGTCAAGCCATTTCCCATGACTTGAAGGATGCCACCTCAGCCCTTAAGCACCACCTTACCCATCCCATGTGGCGCCACATCATCATGACAAGTGGGTGGCCCAAATTAAGAGGAAATACAGAATTTTGGATGCCATCAACCCATGTGGACACCATCCCTTGATCCAAGCCTCCCTTCCCTCCCCTTATCAAGTTTTCTCCTAAAGAAGGGTGGGCGAAAAAGGAAGGTCAATGGGAGTTGAAGATTTGTGAAGACATGTCCCTTGCTTCAAGCCCCCATATCACGCCTTCTTCCCAATGTGTTTGATCAACCTTGGAAGAAATTCAAAAGTCCAAAGGCGCCAAGACAAGATCCATGCTACATGCCCCCACATCAAGATTTTCTCCATAAAAGCTTGGATGGTCAAGGAAAGAAGCAATGATCAAGTGGGTGCCTATGATTCTTGAAGACATGCTGCCCTACTCACTACCCCAAATCAAGCACTCTACCATTTCAAGGTCGACCAAGAGAGGATTCCATGGAGAAAAATCTGATTTTATGGTGCCATCTTCATGAAGACTTGTAATATTTTTCATTCAAATTTTGAATGAGTCTTAAGGTGTCTATATAAAGGGCCTTACCCCTCCTTTGTAAATTGAATTTTAATGAATTAAAAAAATTATATTCTTGAGTTCCAATCGCTTGTTAGTTGCCTTCGTTCACTAGGAACGTCGATCTCCGAGAGGGAGCGCCTTCGCCTTCGGGCATTGAGAGGTGTGAGGTCTCAAACTATCATCACTTCCACAACTCCATCTTCCGACTCTGAATCAAGCCGAATTCCACAATCTCAACAACATTTTCTTTCATTATTCCACTACTTTCCTTCTAATTGAATTTTAACCTTTATCTTTCTAAATGCTCATAGGACCTCCAGGTGACACGAGTACGGAGATCGTTTCCCTTGCCATCGAGATCTTTGGACAGTCAGCCAGCACCTCCGCAGGGTTGACGGCTCGATCATCCAGGCCGCATCCGCCAAAGTGAGCGATCTCTGCATCGGGCACTTCAGATCTTTGAGGTTTGCCCCTTGACTCCTAAGTTGGTCTTGATCGAAGAGCTAAGTCCTACGGGGTTTCTAAATCCCAGGGTCCTCTCTTTATCATTGTTTAGGGACCATCTACTTGCTTGATAATTCTTATTATTGTAGAACACTAGATCTTCTCTTACTTATTTTCGGGAATCCAAAGAAAATCACTAAAAATCTAAAATTCACAAAACCCTAAAAATCATTTGCATCAGCATTTCATCTTCGTATCTAGTTAGTCCCCCATCATTTCTTGTATCAGAGAATGGTTAGGGCATAGCGCTTCTTAAAGTACTTAGATTAGGTGCTTCACCAGGACGTCCGGTCTTAGGAAAAAAGTAGGATTTCATGACCCTCTCCTCCCATTCCACGGGGTCTCCTAAGGTGTGTAGGGGTTCCACGGTGATAGGCCTTGGAAGAGGAACACAAGAAGAATAGGTTTAAAAGAACAAAACAATTTTGCATCTTAGATTTCATCTTTTAATTTCTGCAATTTTCCTTTCCGTACATGGTCATTTTTTTAGGTGGTTTTACCTTTAGGAATCCGCAAATTTCATTATTTTTATTTTGATAGATCACATATAATTCAAAGTATTTTTGGTAATTTTCTCATATTTTATTTCAGTTTTTAGAATTTCCACAAGCCAAAATATTACCTGAAAGTAAGTTCTGTTCTGAGAATTTTAGCAATTTGCATTTTCCTAAGCTTTCATTTGACATATAGCTTAATCTTGCATTTAGAGTCATATCATTTCATTTCTATCATCTTAACTCTGTTATCATATATCAAAAAATCCAAAAATATAATTTAGAGACATCTCAGTAGATCATTTGCTTGCATTCATTTTCATAAATCACTTTAAGGGCGGCAATTTGACATAGGGTCAGGATTTCATTACCTGTCCCTAGCCCAAAAATCACTAACCTGCATCACGAACCCAAGCTCTAATTAAAATCGAGTAGACACTAATTTTTCTCTAGAGATCTTAGGGACACCAACTGGTCGAGTCAAGACTAAGTGTTTATTCTTGGCGTCGCCCATTCTGTGTGTGCTGATGATCTTGGTGTCTAGGCTTGGTGATTCAGGGCTTGTGAGTTTGGTCCGCCTACCTGGCCAATCCCAGATTGGTGTCTAAGGTTGGCGTTCAGGGACCTCCGCTCCCCTACACCTACCTGGCTAAGAATAGAGTTACTATGGACTAGTTTGCCACCTTGACTTAGGCAACTGGTTGAGATTCTAGGTCTAGTAGATCATAGACGATTTTGCGTGCTTAATTCATGTCGACTAGATCAGGAGTCCCTTATTACCCCCATCATTCCCGGTTAAGTAAACCCATGGAAAACACCCAAGAAAATCACTTAAGAGTCATCACTGAATAATTAGCCAGGATAAATAATAGGCTTGATAAGTTTGAAGATAGAATTGGAGCCTTAGAAAAGAACATTAGACCATCCATCGTGCTTGAGTCTGAGTCACCTCCTCACCCTAGGGAATACTCTCAGCGTGATCCTTCCTTAGAGTCTGAAGACCTTTTAGGAATAGTCAGATCCATCCTCACCCAAAATATAGTGCAAGAAGATCGGCGTAGGACTAATATCCTACAAACATTTGTCAAGTTAGGGGATAAGGTACGTAAGATCATAGTTGATAGTGAGAGCTGTGTCAATGCCATCTCTTCAAGTACTGTCAAAGCCCTACGATTGACATTAGTTCCTCACCCCAACCCTTATAAGGTCTCATGGATAGATATGACTTCCATACCTATCAAGTCTAGATGCCAAGTTTTGATCAAATTGCAATCATATGAGGATGAGATTTGGTGCGATGTCCTTTCCATGGGAGTCAGTAGCATTACCCTAGGTCAACCATGGCTTTACGATCATGATGCCATTCTTTATGGTTGGACCAATACTTGTGCATTTAGTCACCATGGAAAGAAATTTGTAATCAAACCAATTCAGCCTAAGGACAAGATTAAAAGATAATCAAGTAGCCTTAAGGAAGAGAAGCCTGGAGTCACCCTGATCAAGTCTAAGGAGTTAGAGAAAGAGGTTATTGAGGAAGAACCCTTTAACGAATTTCAGGGAGAAAAGGTTGAACATTCTGAGAATTTAAATGAGAACACCCCAGAGCCATTGAAGTCTTTAAGTATGAAAGGGTTGAACCCATTGAAAATACAAAGAAAGAAACTCCGGAGCCCATCAAAGAATCCAACGAAAACATGTATGAGCCATGTTTAGTAGAGTATGGTGAAGATGGGCCCACGGCTTAAATCATTGTGGAATTAAAGAAAAAAGATCCTGAACCCACTAAAGAATTTGAAGAAGAAATGACCGAGCTAGGATCACATTTAGTAAATGAAGCCAGTCTTGTCCACAGAAGGAGTTCAAGAACAAACCCTTAATGAACCGACCCAAAGAGAACATCCTCAAGAGATAGTTGAGGCTCTGAAGGGATTTGAGGATGTACTTCCCGATGAGTTACCTGATCAACTTCCACCCCTGAGAGACATCCAGCATACTATAGACTTGGTCCCAGGATCCTCTTTAACAGACCGTCCTCATTGTGGGATTGACCCTAGCGAGCCCCATGATCTACCGGAACAAGTGGACTTTATGACACCTATAGAACAATATCCAAATTTTAATGTCATCCTGAATAACCAAGGTCTGTTTCATGTTTCCCATAAGCCACCCCAAGACTCCGATTCTTATTTCCTACCCTTCCCTTAGCCTTCTCACATTTCTAGAGCCATGGGGTTGCATTTTGTTAAAATAGATAGTCTGCATGACTCCTTAGAACCCACCCCTTTTGCCATTTACTTCAGGTACACTTTATGGCATTTGTTAGGGATCCTTGATAATTTTTCTTGTACATACCAGACCAGGGTCATACCTAGAGAGTCCATTATCTGTTAGATTTAGGCCCCAGAGAGTCTAATAAAATTCTTCTCAATAGGAATACATAGTGAATCTGCACTTTGCATCATACTAGAATTATGCATTATTTACAAATTTTAAAATAATTTGGTTGATTCCCGGAAAATGAGTTGAATAGTTTGAAATTGGGGATTCTGTAATGACTAGGCTTAGGCCTGAATGGTTCCCACCGAGAACTGTTAAGAAACCTCATGCTCGTGGAGCTAGCCCTTTTAGAGTGATAAGGAGAGTTGGCCCTAATGCCTATGTGCTTGAGCTACCCCCGAATTATGGTATTAGCTCGACTTTCAATATCCTAGACTTAGTCGAGTATAGAGAACCAGCAAACATACCTAGTGAGCCATTTGGGCCTAACCTTTCATTTGAGGGTGAACCCGACGCAGAGTGTCCACCTCCAATTTTACTTGAGAGAGGAGAGTGGATCGAGCATGTCATGGATGACCAAGCTATCAACACCCGGGGCAAAGGTTATGAACGTTTCTTGGTTTGATGGCAAGGCCACCTGAGTTCGATGACTCGTGGATTAGCTGGGAGGACTGGCAGCACCTTGACCCCGACCTTCTAGAAAAATATCAAAGCCAAAACAACCCTTACTCGACAGGGTCGAATTCCTCCCACCCCGGGAGAATTTGTGTGGGCACTAGACCACTGATTAGGGTTTCAATTTTTGGATCTTGTAATAAGGCTTCAAGCCTAAAGCATTGTATTATTTTGTTAGCCATGAATTTAGTTTCAATTGCTTTTGTTTTAGTCTTGTACAATGACCAATTTGTTCAAGTTGGGTCAATGGGTCCTGTACGTAGCTAAATTGATTCTTGTCCGAGTCTACTGGAAAATTGGGTCCAAGCCTATTTGAAGGAGTGGTCATTGAGTCTAGTCCAATTATTAATGGGTCAAGCCAATTCCCATGCCTTGAAGGATGCCACCTTAGCCCTTAAGCACCACCTTACCCATCCCATGTGGCACCACATCATCATGACAAGTGGGTGGCCCAAATCAAGAGGAAATGCAGAATTTTGGATGCCATCAACCCAAGTGGACAACATCCCTTGATCGAAGCCTCCCTTCCCTCCCCCTATCATGTTTTCTCCCATAGAAGGGTGGGCGAAAAAAGAAGGTCAATTGGAGTTGAAGATTTGTGAAGACATGTCCCTTGCTTCAAGCCCCCATATCATGCCTTCTTCCTAAAGTGTTTGATCAACCATGGATGAAATTCAAAAGTCCAAAGGCGCCAAGACAAGATCCATGCTTCATGCCCCCACATCAAGCCTTTCTCCATAAGAGCTTGGATGGTCAAGGAAAGAAGCAATGATCAAGTGGGTGCCTATGATTCATGAAGACATGCTCCCCTCCTCACTCCCCCAAATCAAGCACTCTACCATTTCAAGGTCGACCAAGAGAGGATTCCATGGAGAAAAATCTGATTTTATGGTGCCATCTTCATGAAGACTTGTAATATTTTTCATTCAAAATTTGAATGAGTCTTAAGGTGCCTATATAAAGGGCCTTACCCCTCCTTTGTAAATTGAATCTTGATGAATGAAAAAAATTATATTCTTGAGTTCCAATCGCTTGTTAGTTACCTTCGTTCACTAGAAACGTCGATCTCCGAGAGGGAGCGCCTTCACCTTCGGGCGTTGAGAGGTGTGAGGCCTCAAACTATCGTCCCTTCCGCAACTCCATCTTCCGACTCCGAATCAAGCATAACTCCACCATCTCAACAACCTTTTCTTTTATTATTCCACTGCTTTCCTTCTAATTGAGACTTAACCTTTATCTTTTTGAATGCTTGTAGGTCCTCCAGGTGACTCGAGTATGGAGACGGTTGCCCTTGCCATCAAGATTTTTGGACAGTTAGCCAGTGCCTCTGCAAGGTTGACAGCTCGATCATCCAGTCCGCATCCACCAAAGTGAGCGATCTCTGCATCAGGCACTTCAGATCTTTGAGGTTCGCCCCCTGACTCCTAAGTAGGTCTTGATCGGAGAGCTAAGTCCTACGGGGTTTCTCAATCCCAGGGTCCTCTCTTTATCATTGTTTCGGGACCATCTACTTGCTTGATAATTCTTATTGTTGTAGAACCCTAGATCTTCTCTTACTTATTTTAGGGAATCCAAAGAAAATCACTAAAAATCTAAAATTCACAAAACCCTAAAAATCATTTGCATCATCATTTCATCTTCATATATAGTTAGTCCCCCATCATTTCTGGTATCAGAGCATGGTTAGGACTTAGCACTTCTTAAAGTATTTGGATAAGGTGCTTCACCAGGATGTCTGGTCTTAGAAGAAAAGTAGGATTTCAAGACCCTCTCCTCCCATTCCACGGGGTCTCCTAAGGCGTGTAGGGGTTCCACGGTGATAGGCCTTGGAAGAGGAACACAAGAATAATAGGTTTAAAAGAACAAAACAATTTTGCATCTTAGATTTCATCTTTTAATTTCTGCAGTTTTCCTTTCCGTACATGGTCATTTTTTTAGGTGGTTTTACCTTTAGGAATCCACAAATTTCATTATTTTTATTTTGATAGATCACATATAATTCAAAGTAATTTTGGTAATTTTCTCATATTTTATCTCAGTTTTTAGAATTTCCACAAGCCAAAATATTACCTGAGAGTAAGTTCTGTTATGAGAATTTCAGCAATTTGCATTTTCCTAAGCTTTCATTTGACATATAGCTTAATCTTGCATTTAGAGTCATATCATTTCATTTCTATCATCTTAACTCTGTTATCATATATCAAAAAATCCAAAAATATAATTTAGAGACATCTCAGTAGATCATTTGCTTGCATTCATTTTCATAAATCACTTTAAGGGTGGCAATTTGACATAGGATCAGGATTTCATTACCTGTCCCTAGCCCAAAAATCACTAAACTGCATCACGAACCCAAGCTCTAATTAAAATCGAGTAGACACTAATTTTTCTCTAGAGAGCTTAGGGACACCAACTGGTCGAGTCAAGACGAAGTGTCGATTTTTGGCGTCAGCCCATTCTGTGTGTGCTGATGCTCTTGGTGTCTAGGCTTGGTGATTCAGGGCTAGTGAGTTTGGTCCACCTACCTGGCCAATCCCAGATTGGTGTCTAAGGTTGGCGTTCAAGGACCTCCACTCCCCTATACCTACCTTGCCAAGAATAGAGTTACTACGGACTGGTTTGCCACCCTGACTTAGGCAACTGGTTGAGATTCTAGGTCTAGTAGATCATAGACGATTTTGCGTGCTTCATTCATGTCGACTAGATCAGGAGTCCATTATCACCCCCGTCATTCCTAGTCAAGTAAACCCATGGAAAACACCCAAGAAAATCACTTAAGAGTCATCACTGAACAATTAGCTAGGATAAACAATAGGCTTGATATGTTTGAAGATAGAATTGGAGCCTTAGATAAGAACATTAGACCATCCATCGAGCTTGAGTCTGAGTCACTTCCTCACCCTAGGGAATACCCTCAGCATGATCCTTCCTTAGAGTCTGAAGACCTTTTAGGAATAGTCAGGTCCATCCTTACCCAAAACATAGTGCAAGAAAATTGGCATATGACTAATATCCTACAAACCTTTGTCAAGTTAGGGGATAAGGTACGTAAGATCATAGTTGATAGTGGGAGCTGTGTCAATGCGATCTCATCAAGTACTGTCAAAGCCCTAGGATTGACAACAGTTCCTCACCCCAACCCTTATAAGGTCTCATGGATAGATTCGACTTCCATACCTATCAAGTCTGAATGCCAAGTTTTGATCAAATTGCAGTCATATGAGGAAGAGATTTGGTGTGATGTCCTTCCCATGGGAGTCAGTAGCATTATCCTAGGTCAACCATGGCTTTACGATCATGATGCCATTCTTTATGGTCAGACCAATACTTGTGCCTTTAGTCACCATGGGAAGAAATTCGTAATCAAACCAATTCAGCCTAAGGACCAGGTTAAAAGAGAATCAAGTAGCCTTAAGGAAGAGAAGCCTGGAGTCACCCTGATGAAGTCTAAGGAGTATGAGAAAGAGGTTACCGAGGAAGAACCCTTTAACGAATTTCACGGAGAAAAGGTTGAACATTCTGAGAATTTAAATGAGAAAACCCCTAAGCCCATTGAAGTCTTTAAGTATGAAAGGGTTGAACCCATTGAAAATATAGAGAAAAAAACTTCGGAGCCCATCAAAGAATCCAACGAAAACATGTATGAGCCAAGTTTAGTAAAGTATGGTGAAGATGGGCCCAAGGTTTAAATCTTTGAGGAATCAAAGGAAAAAGATCCTGAACCTACTAAAGAATTTGAAGAAGAAATAACCGAGCCAGGATCACATTTAGTAAATGAACATGATGGTTCGCCAGTCTTGTCCACAGAAGGAGTTCAAGAACAAACCCTTAATGAACCGACCCAAAGAGAACATTCTCAAGAGATAGTTGAGGCTCTGAAGGGATTTGAGGATGTACTTCCTGATGAGTTACCTGATCAACTTCCACCCATGAGAGACATCCAGCATACTATAGACTTGGTCCCAGGATCCTCTTTATCAGATCTTCCTCATTGTGGGATTGACCCTAGCGAGCCCCAAGATCTACTGGAACAAGTGGACCGTATGACACTAATAGAACAATATCCAAATTTTAAGGTCATCTTGAATAACCAAGGTCTGTTTCATGTTTCCCATAAGCCATCCCAAGACTCCGATTCTTATTTCCTACCCTTCCCTGAGCCTTCTCACGTTTCTAGAGCCATGGGGTTGCATTTTGTTGAAATTGATAGTCTGCATGACTACTTAGAACCCACCCCTTTTGCCATTTACTTCAGGTACACTTTATGACATTTGTTAGGGATCCTTGTTAATTTTTCTTGTACATACCAGACCAGGGTCAAACCTAGAGAGTCTATAATCTGTTAGGTTTAGGCCCTAGAGAGTCCAATAAAATTCTTCTCAATAGGAATACATAGTGAATCTGCACTTTGCCTCATACTAGAATTATGCATTATTTACAAATTTTAAAATAATTTGGTTGATTCCTGGAAAATGTGCCGAAGAGTTTAAATTTGGGGATTCTATAATGATTAGGCTTAGGCCTGAACGGTTCCCACCGAAAACCGTTAAGAAACTTAATGCTCGTGGAGCTGGCCCTTTTAGTGTGATAAGGAGAGTTGGCCCTAATGCCTATGTGCTTGAGCTACCCCCGAATTATGGCATTAGCTCGACTTTTAATATTCCAGACTTAGTTGAGTATAGGAAACCAGCAAACATACCCAGTGAGCCATTTGGGCCTAACCTTTCATTTATGAGCGAACTCGACCTAGAGTGTCCACCTCCAATTTTACCTGAGAGAGGAGAGTGGATTGAGCGTGTCCTAGATGACAAGCTATCACCACCCGGGGTGAAGGTTATAAACATTTCTTGGTCTGATGGCAAGGCCGACCTGAGTCCGATGACTCGTAGATTACCCGGGAGGACTGGCAGCACCTCGACCCCGACCTTCTAGAAAAATATCAAAGCCAAATCAACCATTACTCGACAGGGTCGAGTTCCTCCCACCCCGGGAGAATTGGTGTGCACACGAGACCTCTGATTAGGGTTTCAATTTTTGGGTCTTGTAATAAGGCTTCAAGCCTAAAGCATTGTATTTTTTTTTTTAGTCATGAATTTAGTTTCAATTGCTTTTGTTTTAGTCATGTACATTGACCAATTTCGTCAAGTTGGGTCAATGGGTCCTGTACTTAGCTAAATTGGTTCTAGTCCGAGTCTACTGGAAGATTGGGTCCAAGCCTATTTGAAGGAGTGGTCATTGAGTCTTGTCTAATTATTAATGGGTCAAGCCATTTCCGACGCCTTGAAGGATGCCACCTCAGCCCTTAAGCACCACCTCACCCATCCCATGTGGCGCCACATCATCATGACAAGTGGGCGGCCCAAATCAAGAGGAAATGTAGAATTCTCGATGCCATCAACCCAAGTGGACACCATCCCTTGATCCAAGCCTCCCTTCCCTCCACCTATCAAGTTTTCTCCCAAAGAAGGGTGGGCAAAAAAGGAAGGTCAATGGGAGTTGAAGATTTGTGAAGACGTGTCCCTTGCTTCAAGCCCCCATATCATGCCTTCTTCCCAAAGTGTTTGATCAACCATGGAAGAAATTCAAAAGTCCAAAGGTGCCAAGACAAGATCCATGCTTCATGCCCCCACATCAAGCCTTTCTCCATAAAAGCTTGGATGGTCAAGGAAAGAAGCAATGATCAAGTGGGTGCCTATGATTCTTGAAGACATGCTCCCCTCCTCACTCCCCCAAATCAAGCACTCTACCATTTCAAGGTCGACCAAGAGAGGATTCCATGGAGAAAAATCCGATTTTATGGTGCCATCTTCATGAAGACTTGTAATATTTTTCATTCAAATTTTGAATGAGTCTTAAGGTGCCTATATAAAGGGCCTTACCCCTCCTTTGTAAATTGAATCTTGATGAATGAAAAAAATTATATTCTTGAGTTCCAATCTCTTGTTAGTTTTCTTCGTTCACTAGGAACGTCGATCTCCGAGAGAGAGCACCTTCGCCTTCGGGCATCAAGAGGTGTGAGGCCTCAAACTATCGTCACTTCCGCATCTCCATCATCCTACTCTGAATCAAGTAGAACTCCACCATCTCAACAACCTTTTCTTTTATTATTCCACTGCTTTCCTTCTAATTAAGACTTAACCTTTATCTTTTTGAATGCTCGCAGGTCCTCCAGGTGACACGAGTACGGAGACGGTTGCCTTTGCCATCGAGATCTTCGGACAGTCAACCGGTGCCTCCGCAGGGTTGACGACTCGATCTTCCATGCTGCATCCACCAAAGTGAGCGATCTCTGTATCTGGGTCTTGATCGGAGAGCTAAGTCCTACACGGTTTCTCAATCTTGGGGTCCTCTCTTTATCATTGTTTAGGGACCATCTACTTGCTTGATAATTCTTATTATTGTAGAACCCTAGATCTTCTCTTACTTATTTTCGGGATTCCAAAGAAAATCACTAAAAATCTAAAAATCACAAAACCCTAAAAATCACTTGCATCATCATTTCATCTTCGCATCTAGTTAGTCCTCCATCACTAGCACATGGAGTCACATGGCTTATCTTGGGCTAGCACATGGGATCTTCAATTGGGTGCACATGAAGTCACATGGGTTTTCAATTGGGTCCTTGTATTATAGGACTCAATTACTAATTATTACAAGACTCAAAACCAAATATCTAAATCCCTCTTGATCAATTGGAACCCAATTTGATCAATAGGCAAGACCTCATGTAACAAAAAGAATAAATTGGTAAACAGGGTTTGGCCCAATAAGGTTTGACACAACCGATAAATGGGGTTTTGACTCAATGTGATAAAAAAGGTTTAGCCCAAAAGGCCAAATAACAAAACCTTAATTATAGTTGGTTAAAAGGGCTAACCCTAACTAAGCTAAAATAATATAATTTAAAATAAAATATTTACATGGTAAAAGGGGCTGTGTTAAGGGCTTTATTCACAGGCGATCTACAGGGATGTGGATTCAACCTGTCGATATTTTCTGGCCCTGGTGTCCACACCAAATCTCCTCGGGCGGAAAGAATTTGACCATGTAGAGTATGGTTCAATGTCGCTATGATAGCAATCTAGTAAGTCTGGGTCAACTCTCTGCAAGTCCTCTCTGGTGATCCAAGAATCATCTGTCTCAGGTTGTCGTTGCCAATGAACCAGATATCCCTGGTAATCTTTTCTCCGTGTAGCTATGATCTTGTCATCCAAGATCCGCTCGATCTTGTCTCTCCAGGCTAGTGGTATGGCAAGTAGACACACTTGGGTTGATTCACTCTCAAGGATTGGATTAGGCCCAAATGGTTCACTAGGAATCAATGTTGGCTCTCTATACTCAATAAGGTCTGAAATGTCGAAAGTAGAGCTAATTCCTAGTTCAGGTGGAAACTCAAGCACGTAGGCATTAGGTCAATTTTTTTTAATTACTTTGTATGGTCCACTACTATGGGCATGTAATTGTTTATGGTTCCAGGTGGGAACCGTTCAAGTCATAGTCTAACCATAACAAAGTCTCCTTTATTGTATTCCTTGAGTCTTCTCTTAAAATTACCCTTGGTTAATGTATGACATGTTGATGAAAATTTGGCATGAATTCCTAATAGATTCCATAGTGTTTTCCAAAAGTAGGATGCAAATTGAATGTGCTCAAAGAACTTATGCAACCTGCAGATTTCAGCAAAATGCAATCGGGTGGCTCTAGAAAGAGTAGAAACTTCAGGCCAGGGTAGGAAATAAGAAGTGGATTCTGGGGTAGCCTGGTGGGGTAGGACATAAGAAAAGGGCTCATAGAACAATCCCTGACTAATGGGGTTGATCTTAAGGTTTGGACACTGAATTATGTCCACAGGTAATAAAGGGTCAGCCTAAAAAAAGGATGAATCAAGAATTTTAGGAAAGAGATACTCAATTGGGACTAATGGGGTGAACTTTTCCTGAGGGTGCTGGTTTGGAAAAATCAAGCCTTCACCGATTACTTTAGGTTCATGATTTTCAGGACCAGGTTCTATGATTTGGCTCTCTTCTAATTTCTCCTCAGGCAAAGTCTCAGTAGTAGGGTCAGGTTCCTCATGGTTCTCTTTGTCTAATGGTCCTTCCAGTATAGTTTCATTCAAGATACGATCAGGGTCAACTAACTCTGGGTCTATTCTATCTATTTCCTTAGTGGTCAGAGTCCAGACTGTTGAACCTGCAATAAACTCTTGTCTAATTCTTTTGCATTAATTAGGTTCAATCTTGGTTCTTTCTCTCTCAAATGACTAGACCCTTGCTTGGTATTGTCTTTGGGTGGGGTCAAGTTGATGACAATTCTCTTTTCATGGTGTTTAAATGAACATGAGTTAGATCAGCCAAAGAGGGTTGCATCATGGTTATATAACCATGGTCTGCCTAATATGATGCTACTAATCCCTATTGGAATCATGTCACACCATACCTTCTTTTAGTAGGATTGAATTTGGACTGGGACCTAGCATTGTAACCTAACAGGAATTGATGTAGCATCAATCTAGGATACCTTACATGGGCTAGGATGTGGAATTGTGGGTAAGCCTAAAATCTTAACAGCATTAGTAGATATTGCATTCACACAACTCCCGCTATCTATACTAATTTTACACACTTTATCTCCTAGCTTAATGAAGGTCTGAAAGATATTTGTCTTATGCCAGTCCTCATTCTTCTTAGTTTGAGCCAAAATACACCTAACTCACCTAGTAGGTTAGATGACTCTATGGGCTCTTCATTACCTTCGTACTCTTCTACCAAGTCTTCCTTAGCTTCATAAATTTCCTCCTTAAATTCTTCTACATTCTTTACACTCTCTTCCTCACATTCACCTATATGCAATGCTCGTACAGGATAGTCAGCAGCAAAATGACCCATTTTATGGCACCTAAAATATACTGTATTTTGATTCCTATCTCTAGGGACCATGGGTGCCTTTCCTTTATCTTCCCTATGAACTGGTTGAGAACTAGGATTGGGTCAGCTAGGTGAAAATTCATTAGGGCTAGGCCTAGTTCTAGGGTTATTAAACCTATTTGACTCAGGTCTATAGGTAACAGGTCTTCTTTAGAAATGTTCACAATCCCTAGCAATCTGGTAAGCCTATTCCAAATCATTAACTTTCTTTAAGAATAACTCCCTCTGGATATCTTCATGTAAGCCAGCTCTAATCCTTGATAAGGTGACAGCTTCGGACTTGACTACACTACACCTCATAACGAATTCATCAAATTTGGCAATATAATCAACTACTGATCTATTTCCTTGAGTTAATTTTTTCCATTGGTCTAATAATTTTTGTTCATATGAGAATGGTAGGCATTTCTCCCAAAGCTTTACTTTCATGGCTCACCATGTACCTATAGGTAGCTCACCTCTTTGTTGGTTCGGTCATTCTACATTTTCCTAGTATAATCTAGCCTGTCGGACTAGCCTAAGCTTGGCGAATTTGAACTTTCTCTCCTCCAACATTTCGTACCATTCAAAGTACTGGTCCATATCACTCTCCCAATCTGTATAGATCTTAGGATCTAAACTACCCTCAAATATGGGTGCATCTAAATGAATGCTCCTAAGAATCCTTTCTTCCTAGTCATTCACATCAGGGGTGTGGTGCCTAGGGATTGGGTCAAGAGTAATTTTCCTTTGTTGGGCTCTTAGACCTGGGTAAGCAGGTTCTCTGTATTGACCTCTTAGATATGGGGGAGTGAGTTGGGCTCGAGGAATTGAAGGATTGGGTCTAGGCATCTCAAAGCTTTGACCTAGAGGAGTGGGTCTAGGCATTTTAGAACTTTGACCTAGGTGAATGGGTTTAGGTGTCTCAGGGTTTGGTCGAGTTGCATAGGATTCCTCAATGTTACCTTTTCTATCATCCATCTGGTCAAGCCTAGTAGTAAGTAAGCTAAATTGCCCAGTGAACCAAGCATCCATATTAGGGTCCATCGATGAATTGGGTTGGGTTTGATTAGGCTGATAGGGTGTACCTGATCTAGTTGTCATTCAATGCACCATGAGATTCGGACTAGGGTTTCCTAGACCTAGAGCTCAAGTAGAATGGGTCTACTAAATTTACAACCAATTTAGTAATTACCTTATCCACTGGCTAGGTAAGAAGTGGGTTCGTGGGAGGCTCCCTCATCTCTCGCAGGGTCCTAATTAAAAACCACAAAGCCTCTTAGGGCATTTGCCTCTGGACCTCTAGCCTTAGACACCATATTCAAGTGATAATCAAAGGATTGGGTGCACTAGCTTACTCACAATACTTGGAACCCGACCTGTTGGTGTCCCTAGCTCACTAGAACAAATTAAGTCTAATTAATTTTAATTTGGTTAGGATCGATGCAAAGGTGGTGGTTGTGGGCCAAGGAAGGGTGATGAAATCCCTCACTTATGTAGATATTGAGTGCCCTTAAGATTAGGTTTGAATGATGCACACACAAGATAAAACCCTAGATACAATCAAACTAAAATAATTAAAAATAACAGAAAAATAATAATTAATTATTTTTTGTAGTATCAGCAAATTAAGTCTTAGATCAGATTAATTTTAGATTTCCAATCTCAGGTTTTCACTTCCGGCCATAGCTCATTACTCCCATGGGTCATAAGTATACTTTCGTATACCCACTCAGGAGGCGTGATTTCCTTCCACCAGAAAATAGCAATAAAAACTTATTTTTATCTGATTCTTTTTTGATTGGCAAAGGATTAATAGAGGATTAAAAAAAAAATTATTACTAATTTTTTTGAATCTTTTTAGATAGGTTTTATGCTGTTTTAATTTTAGCCTAGTTCTAGGTATGCAAAAATTTCAGAACTAGCAGTTAAACCCTAGTTTAACCTTCGCTCTGATACCAAAGATGATGCAGGATAAATAATTAAAACTAAATTAATATTTTTAATACCTAATTATCTGAAAAAAGTTGAGAATAAATTTTTTATATTTTTTAGACTTTTAAAGAATATTCAAAGTATGCAATAAAGTAAACTAGTTCTAGTCACTTACCCGCAAGTAAACCTAACAAAGTAACTAGAAAAGCAAGATCTGGTGGCTAAGAAACCACCAAAACTAGGGTCTCCTTATCAACTATTCAGAGATTAAAGAGGAGGGAGGAGGATTTAAGTTTACCGATGCAGAATTGACCCTTTGAAGTAAATCTGGCAGAACTCTCAAGATTGTTGCGACAGGATTTCAAGAACCCGTTCTCGAGCTCCGATCTTTCGCGCGATGTTGGTTTCGAGGCAAGAATACCTGACTTTGATTCTTGATCACCTGAAAATACTCAACAATAAAAACTCATATTAGAAAGCAGCAAAGGAAGGAAAAAGAATGGAAGGGAAGGGTTAGAAGCGATGGCTAGGATTTCTTGTCGGCTGGATAAGTAGGGCCTCACACCCCACGATGTTCTGTAGAACAAAGGATGGGCCTCACACCTCGTGATGCACATATCAAAGGAAGAAAATTTGATAGAGTCTCTTTATTGATGAACAATAATAATAATTACAAGGGGGGTTGATGGGGTATTTATAAACCCTCAACCATTGGTGTAAGGGATTCAAAGACTAGACCTTTTCTCCCTTGGACTACAACTCTTAGAATTTTGGTCTGGGCATCCTGGACTCTTGCCTGTTGGGCTGATCTGGACTCCTTTCAAAGTGGGTGACAACCAATAACTTCTCATCCAAAGTGGGTGCCAAGATGGAGATAGGGTGAGGTGGCTTGATGTAGGGTCAAGATGCATCATCACTTGGCCTTGGTTGTTGGACTCTGGAGTCTGGATGATATGGGCTTCTGTAGGTGAGTGGACTCTTCAGTCTGGATAGAAGAAGACTCAAGAGTTTTGATGAGACTCTTGAGTTCTAGGAACATAAGCAGCTCTGTACCTGTTTGATTGAAATGCTTGAAGTAGAAACTCTTGGACTTCCAACACTTTGAATGAAGAATTTGGCTTGAAACTCTTTGGAATATGGCATCAAGGAAGAGGCTAGAGTACTTGGCCGACTTCCCTTGTTTTGGCATGGAATAGCTTGAGTGGATGGCGCTAATTAGGAAGAATCCTTCTTAGTTACTCATTTTAAAATAAGTTGGCATGAAATCTTCTCATGTGGGCGCTAATTGCTTCTCAAGTGGCCGACCAAAAATAAAAAAAAACATGGCATGTGGGATGTCCAAACAAAAGTGACATGGCATATGTTCTTGTCCCAAAATGAAATGGCATGACATATCCAAACATGACATGTGTTGATGTCTCCTAATGATGTGGCAGGTGTTGTCCAATTTTCTTGAAAAGGTGGCGTCAAAATCAAACTGACTTGGGCTAGCACATGGAGTCACATGGCTTCTCTTGGGCTAGCACATGGGATCTTCAATTGGGTGCACATGAAGTCACATGGGTCTTTAATTGGGTCCCCCTTGTATTATAGTACTCAATAACTAATTATTACAAGACTCAAAACCAAATAACTAAATCCCACTTGATCAAGTAGAACCCAATTTGATCAATAGGCAAGACCTCATGTAACAAAAAAATTAAATTGGTAAACAGGGTTTGGCCAAATAGGATTTGACACAACTAATAAATGGAGTTTTGACTCAATGTGGTAATAAGGGTTTAGTCCAAAAGGCTAAATAACAAAACCCTAATTACAGTTGGTAAAAAAGGCTAATCCTAACTAAGCCAAAATAACATAATTTAAAATAAAATATTTACATGGTAAAAGGGGTTGGGTTCGGGGCTTTATTCACAAGTGATCCATTGGGATGTGGGTTCAACCTGTCAATATTTTCTGGCCCTGGTGTCCACACCAGGATCTCTTCATACAGAATCTAAATTTTGCTTGAAGAATGAAAAGTGGGTAGAGAAAGTGGTGCTAGGTTGTAATTGAATTCTAATTCAATTCAAACCGAGTTCCGATCAAATAAAATTGGTTTAACTCAATAAAATAATTGATCCTAATCCAATTAGGTCCTAATTAAATTAATTAAATCCCAGTCAAATTAATAATTAATCAAGTCTAGGGATCCTTTTATTCTCAAGAGGGATTTTCATGGTCGTGGATGGTGGGTGATTGGCCCTCGGCCTTGTCACAAGATCATAAAGGATATGCCCAGTGCCATCCATGGGTGGAAGCCCAATTTTGTTTTTATTTCATCTACCAAACCGTGGAATTTCAATAGCGAGTGAAAGGAGCCACGCCAGGTTGCCAATGATGGAAAAAAGGATTTGGCAGCCGATCAATCCAATTATGCCTTATTGACTGGTTCGAAGGCCGTTCACATCCACGAAATGTTGGAGGAGAGGAATCTCCATCTCGTAGGGGTTAGCGAGTTCCGTGTGTTAGGTATAAATGGTAGAAGTTTTCAGCTCTCCTCTTCTAACTCCTTTGTGGTTCATCTGATTTGGAAAGGTGTTTCCATTTGCAGGTGGCGGAATGAAGCCTAACTTGGATTGACTCCGTCAATCCTCCAATAGGAAAATGGCTCAGGCTCCTCCTTTAGGATCAGAGGTTCGGAAGAAGACCCGGGGAGATGATCCTGAAAGAAGCAGAAGCACTACATCCTCCGGAGGAGCATTTGGAAGAAATGGAGTATCAACGATGGAGGCTCCAGGGGAGCCTTTACTAGTTGAGTCTCTGCGGATAGTCAGCTCCCCAGTTCAGATAAGAGAGAGTCCATCTCCGGTGGTCGATGTGCCTCCGCCTTGCCCCCCTGCGGTGGATAGGGGCAAGGCACCGCAAGTCGAGGAGGAATCCATCCGGGAGGTTTCTCTAAGTGGGAGTCATCCCGTGGATTCTTTGGAGTTTTCCTCCATGGGGTGTCTTTTGGTTCCTACCATTGCTAGGCAAGCAATGAAGGATACCTTGCTACCTCATGATTTGGAAGTTGTCCAAGGTCGGAGCCTCACTAGGGTGTCCGATTCTGCTTATTCTTCCCTATAACAGGTAAGGTTTTCATCACCCCTCTATCGCCCAATGAGTCATTCAGTTTGTGACTGGTCTTACACCTTTTTTTGCTGGTGTAGTTGGTCTACAACATTACTTTTATGGAAGAGGGCCTGGGGAACGTTGATAGTCTCAAAATTTGAAGGAAGAGCTCCACGTGGCCAAGGTCGAAAGATAGGTGGCCGATGAACTGAAGTAGTCCATGGAGATCAGCTCGCTCGCATGCATGCTGATGTTCGGGGCTTGAAGGGCGAACTGAAGAACACCCACTTGATGATCTCAGGGCAGGAGGCGGAGTTGAGAAGGAATAAGAAGAAGAATGACTCCTTGGAGCGTTATGTTGAAGAGAGCCAGGAGAGTGCTGAAGACTTGGCCAGGGTGGCTGAGGAAAAGATGAAAAGGGTCAAAGAAGCATCTTCGAAAGTCAAAGAGGCATCTTCAAAAGCCGAAGAGGCAGCCCTGGCAGTCGAAGAAGCCAAGAGAGAGTCCAAAGCCATGACAGAGCAGGCTGCTAGAGCTGTTGCAAACTTTAGAAAATCCTCACAGTTCCAACAAGAAATGAATGAAGCGAGCTTATACATCTATCAGCATGGCTTTAATGATTGACTAGACAAGGTCAGCATGGTCTTCCCCGATCTTGATCTTTCCAGCATCCCTGCCTTTGACATCGAAGAGGAAGAAGAGGAGGAGATTGGGGTCGTTGAAGAGGTTGAGGAGATGCCAAGTCGAAGAGAAGAAATCCCAATTGTAGCTGAGGACTCGGGTGTAATTCTTGTCCAGGCTGAAGAGGGAGTCCAGGCTGAAGGTTCTCCGAACCTAGCCCAAGTTTAGGAGTCCCTTTCTACCTAGATTGATAGGATACTCCATTCTTCCAATGCTGGATCACTCTCGGCTGATCAATAGGGACTTGTCAGGCTTTGGGCTCTATATCTCTTCTTTTCCTTCCTTCAGCATGTAACCAATAAATTCTCCTGAATTAACGAACATTTTTCTTTTTTCCTTTTCTGTGTACACTATGATGCTTTCCAAGTATGACATTTTTCAAACTTGGTTTAGGTAGAGTCATTGGTTTTATCGAAGGATTGAATCACGTAGTACTTTGTTGAGTCGATTCTCAAGAGCATATGCTTTTCCTTTTGGACTGTAAAACAAGTAGGAATGTTCCTATATAGGGGGACCTTTAGCTTAATGGCTTACCGGGGTGTAGTGACCATCATGTCATCGCTTCGAGAGGTGGTGGTGTTCAGGGCCATAATGACTGTGCTTGGGAATAGGGATCATCGTGGCTGCAGCCTTTTAGTGATCCCTCCAAGCATACCAGTTGGGTCCCTGATTCATTAGGGCAAACGTGCATGGCATGCATGGGAGCTTGTGGCAAATGAGGGCTTTTGAATTTTGCCAATCTTGATATAAGGAAGAGTGTTTCCTTGGATCAACTACCATTCACTCCTAACAAGGCCATTTCTAACACCATTCCTGTCTTCTCATCCTCGCATCGTTCTGAGGGTTTGCTATGTCATGAAGCTTAACTTAGCATAGCTCAGGCATGCAGCCAAGGGGAAACCAACGAGAGGCTTCCAAGTGAGGAGATTAAATCAAAGGCAGAGGTATGTGTTGGCATTGCCATGCATCAAGGTCGGGAGTAGTGATCCTATTGAGATAGGTTCTTCCTCAGGGGAGAAACTGATTTCTTTCGGGAAGACCATGCTGGCCAGGCCATCTGAGAAGTCAAGCCCACGGGATGTTGATGGTACTTCCCCGTATGTTGAAGGCACCAAGCCTATGGCTCTGGTTGAGGGAGAAAAAGGTCCGGTGGGATACGACACCCGTATCATTGGATCTGGGAGGTGGGAATCTGGGGATCCTTTTCCTGCTATCCTCCTTGGGGTACAACAGGTAGTCTTCGATGTGTCCATATTCATCAATTGAATTGACCTTGTACATGCTCTTTATTTTGTAGATTTCTTACGACCTTTCTTTGCTAGAGAAAGGTGCTCATGAATCCATCAACTTTAGCGAAGACCTCCAAAGCTGAATGGCTTTAGCCGTAGCTGAAAAAGATGTCACCGAAAAGCTTCGGGCTGTTGCAGAAGAAGAGAGGGACAAGGCAGTTGCCTCAAATGATGTCTTGAGAAGACAAATGGGTACTATTCAGTTGCAGGCGGTCGAAGTGGCAATCATTGCATAGGAGAGGAGAAGGAAGATGGTTTCTCTTGAATGGATGCTGAGGGAGGCCCTACGGGATGATGAGGAGCCGAAGTCTCATTTGGTCGAATTGAAGAGGAGGGTCGAGGAGCTAGAGGCAAGCCTTTCAGTGGCTAACCAAAGGGCTGCGCAGGCCGAAGAGAAGTCTTCCGGGGCCATTGAGACTTATAAAACTTCTCAGGCCTTCAAACATAAGGCAAGCAAGGCCGTGTTAGAAGGATATTCTTCGGGTTACGCCGATTGTCTGGGTAAAGTTAAGAAACTTTACCCTGGCTTGGACTTCTCCTTGCTCGCCATTCTGGAGGATAAATCTGAAGTCCCCATCGTTCAGCCTGAAATAACGTCGACCCTTACTCTTGTTTCGACTACCGAAGAGGTTGAAAAGAAGTAAACTTGCTGTATTTTTTCTTTTTTCAGCTATCTGTAATGTCTCCTACTTGAAATTAGTGACTAATTATTTTCAAGCTAGTCCCTTTTGAGTTGATTCTTTTCAAGCTAGTCCCTTTTGAGATGACAGGGTGAGTGATGTAGATTCACTTCTGCATATTTTTGGATTTACAATGGGGTAGGGCATTTAAGCCATCCTTGTGCATCCCTGTCATGGTTAAGGTAGGTTGTTCAGGCCCACCCCGGTGCATCTTCGGGTTTACCATAGGGTAGGTTATATGAACCATCCCTGCACCTTTCTTCAGTATAAGGTAGGTTGGTTAGGCCTGCCCCGGTGCATCTTCGGATTTACCGTAGGGTAGGTTACATGGACCATCCCTGCACCTTCGATCATTTAGCAGCCTTATTGGACTATTTGTTGTACTCGTCGGGCATACTGATAAGGTGAGTGGATCAGACTCGCATTTGCACATCTGGCCGATTCTTTCAATCAAACCATTAAAACTGTTGTCATTCTACTGGTGCACAGGCTGTTTAGAGTTTAATAGATTTTCATAAAAGACATTGGGGTCTATTTATTAATAGTACTTGAGAAGGTTTTGTACATTCCAGGATCGGGATAAAACTTTACCATCCAAGATCTTGAGTCGATACGTTCCTGGACGTATGACTTCTTCAACTTGGTATGGTCCTTCTTAGTTGGGAGAAAGCTTGCCCTACTCCGTTGGCTTGGATACTTCAGTTCTTCGTAGCACCGTATCCCCAATGCAAAAGATCTGTTCTTTTACCCTGGAGTTGTAATATTTAGCAGCTTTTTGTTGATATGTCACCATTTTCATTTGGGCATGGAGCCTGGTGCTCGGTAGTAGATCCAAGTCAACTCTTTTGCGATCAAAGTTTTCAGGCTCTTCATACTTGTCGATTCTCAAAGATTGGAGGGAGACTTCAATAGGGAGGACAGCTTCGGTACCGTATGCCAGGTTTAACGGAGATTCACTAGTAGCTATTCTCGGGGTCGTCCTATATGCCCAGAGAATGGAGGTCAACTCTTCTGCCTAGAGTCCTTTGGCAGCGTTTAACCTCATCTTCAAGCCATGAAGAATGGTTTGATTCATCACTTTGGCTTCTCCATTGGACTGCGGATGGACAATGGAGGTCAGCCTATGTTGCACATGGTACCGAGCGCAGAAGTCTTTAAACTTCGGATTATTGAACTGCCTCCCGTTATTGATGATAATTGTATATGGAATTTCGAACCGAACAATGATGGAATTTCTGACAAAAATCTTGACTTTGCCCTCTATGATATGAGCTAGTGGTTCGGCCTTGACCCACTTAGTAAAGTAGTCGATTGCCACAAGGAGAAACTTCCTTTGCTCGGACGCCGGTGGAAATGGACCAAGGATATCCATGCCCCATTAGGCAAAAGGCCAGGGTGCTAATAGCTGGGTCAGATGACTTGCTGGCTATCTTTGTATATTGGCGTATCTCTGGCACTGATCACATTTTCGTACAAAGTCGGCTGAATCTTTTTGAATAGAGGGCCAATAGTATCCTTGGTGTATTATCTTACATGCCAAAGACCTACCCTTCAGGTGATCACCGCATATTCCTTCATGGACTTCCCTCAAAGTGTAGTGGTGTGGGAACCAGAATTTGATAGAGGCTCCTCAACCCTTTGTGGATGTCCAATTAAGGTTCCAACTTTTCGAGTCTTATAATAAGGCTTCAAGCCTCAACCTTGTAATTTTCCTTTTGCTTTGAATTGAGTCTATACTTTGACCACAAAATCCAAAGAAACCATAAAAATCTAAAAATCACAAAATCCTAAAAAATCACTTGCATCATCATTTCATCTTTGCATCAAGTTAGTCCCCCATCATTTCTGGTATCAGAGCATGGTTAGGACTTTAGTTCTTCTTAAAGTACTTGGATAAGGTGCTTCACCAGGACGTCCGGTCTTAGGATAGGATTTCAAGACCCTCTCCTCTCATTCCACGGGGTCTCCTAAGGTGTGTAGGGGTTCCACTGTGACTAGCCTTGGAAGAGGAACATGAAAAGAATAGATCTAAAAGAACAAAAAGATTTTGCATCTTAGATTTTATCTTTTAATTTCTGCTATTTTCCCTTTCCATACATAGTTTGTTGTTTTAGGTTATACTACCTATAGGAATCTCCAAATTTCATGATTTTTATTTTGGTAGATCACATATAATTCAGAGTATTTTTGATAATTTTCGTAGATTTTATTTCAGTTTGTGAAAATTCTACAAGCCAAAATATTACCTGATAGCAAGTTCTATTCTGAGAATTTCAGCAATTTGCATTCTCTTATGTTTTCATTTAGTTTAATCTTGCATTTAGAGTCATAACATTTCATTTCCATCATAATAACTCTGTTATCATACATCAAAAATCCAAAAATATAATTTAGAGATATCTCATTAGATCATTTGCTTGCATTCATTTTCATAAATCACTTTAAGGGCAGCAAATTTGACATAGGGTCAGGATTCCATTACCTGTCCCTAGCCCAAAAATCACTAACCAGCATCACGAATCCAAGCTCTAATTAAAATCTAGTAGACACTAATTTTGCTCTAGAGAGCTTAGCGACACCAACTGGTCGAGTCAAGACTAAGTGTCTATTCTTGGTGTCAGCCCATTTTGTGGGTGCTGTTGATCTTGGTGTCTAGGCTTGGTGATTCAGGGCTTGTGAGTTTGGTCCGCCTACCTGGCCAATCCCAGATTGGTGTCTAAGGTTGGTGTTCAGGAACCTCCACTCCCCTACACTTACCTGGCCAAGGACAGAGTTACTACAGGCTGGTTTGCCACCCTGACTTAAGCAACTGGTTGAGATTCTAGGTCTAGTAGATCTTAGACGTTTTAGTGTGTTTAACCCATGTCGACTAGATCTGGAGTCCCTTATCACCCCCATCCTTCCCAACCAAGTAAACCCATGGACAACACCTGAGAAGATCTATTAAAGGCCATCAAGGAACAATTGGATAAGATGAACAATAAGCTTGATAAGTTTGATCAAAGTGTAACAAGACTAGAAACTCGGGTTAGGACCCAGAAGCCTCACACAAAATCGAAGTTTAAATCACTTCCCCATCCTAGGGAATGCCCTCAACGTGATCCTTCCTTAGAGCTTGAAGACCTTTTAGGAATAGTCAGGTCCATCCTTATCCAAAACATAGTGCAAGAAGATTGGCATAGGACTAATATCCTACAAACCTTTGTCAAGTTAGGGGATAAGGTATGCAAAATCATAGTTGATAGTGGGAGCTGTGTCAATGCCATCTCTTCAAGTACTATCAAAGCCCTAGGATTGATCCCAGTTCCTCACCCCAATCCTTATAAGGTCTCATGGATAGATTCAACTTCCATACCTATCAAGTCTAGATGCCAAGTCTTGATCAAATTGCAATCATATGAGGAAGAGATTTGGTGTGATGTCCTTCCCATGGGTGTCAGTAGCATTATCCTAGGTCAACCATGGCTTTACAATCATGATGCCATTCTTTATGGTCGGACCAATACTTGTGCCTTTATCACCATGAGAAGAAATTTGTAATCAAACCAATTCAGCCTAAGGACTAGGTTAAAAGAAAATCAAATAGCCTTAAGGAAGAAAAGCCTGGAGTCACCCTTATCAAGTCTAAGGAGTTAGAGAAAGAGGTTACTAAGGAAGAACCCTTTAACAAATTTTAGGAAGAAAAGGTTAAACATTCTGAGAATTTAAATAAGAAAACCCTTGAGCCCATTGAAGTCTTTAAGTATGAAAGGGTTGAACCCATTGAAAATATAGGGAAAGAAACTCTGGAGCCCATCAAAGAATCCAACGAAAACATGTATAAGCCAAGTTTAGTAGAGGAGTATGGTGAAGATGGGCCCAAGGTTGAAATCATTGAGGAATCAAAGGAAAATGATCCTGAACCCACTAAAGAATTTGAAGAAGAAATGACCGAGCCAGAATTACATTTAGTAAATGAACATGAGGGTTCGCCAGTCTTATCCACAGAAGGAGTTCAGGAACCAACCCTTAATGAACCAATCTAAAGAGAACATCTTCGAGAGATGGTTGAAGCTCAGAAAAAAATTGAGGATGTAGTTCCTGATGATTTACCTGATCAGTTACCATCCCTAAGGAATACCCAGCCTGCTCTAGAACTTGCACCCGTCGATCAATGTCCAAATCTTAAAATCATCATGATTAACCAAGGTCTGTCTCATGCTTCCTATAAATTGCCCCAAGACTCCGATTCCTATTTCCTATCCTTCCATGAGCCTTCTCACATTTCTAGAGCCATGGGGTTACTTTTTATTAAGATTACCAAAATGCATGACTCCGTGGAGCCCATCCCTTTTGCCATCTACTTCTGGCATACCTTATGTTATTTGTTAGGGATCCTTGATAATTTTTCTTGTACATACCAGACCAGAGTCAAACCTAGAGAGTTAGTAATCTGTTAGGTTTAGGCCCTAGAGAGTCCAGTAAAATTTCGCTCTATAGGAATGCATCGTTGAGTCTGCATTTTGCATCATGTATTAAGTATAAATTTTAAAATAATTTGACTGATTCCCGAAAGTGAACCAAAGAGTTTGATCAAAGGGATTCTATAATGGTTAGGCTTAGGCATGAACAGTTTCCACCAGGACCGTTAAGAAACTTCATGCTCGTGGAGCTGGCCCCTTTAGAGTGATAAAGAGAGTCGGCCCTAATGCCTACGTTCTTGAGCTACCCCCGAATTATGGCATTAGCTTGACTTTCAATATCTCAGACTTAGTCGAGTACAGGGAACCAGCAAACATACCTAGCAAGCCATTTGGGCATGACCTTTCTTTTGAGAGTGAACCCGAACCTAAGTGTCCACCTCCAATTATACCTGAGAGAGGAGAGCGGATCGAGCGTGTCCTGGATGACCAAGCTATCACTACCTGGGGAAAAGGTTATCAACATTTCTTAGTCTGATGGCAAGGCCGACCTGAGTCCGATGACTCGTGGATTACCCGGGAGGACTTGCAGCCCCTCGATCCAAACCTTTTGGAGGAGTACCTAAGCTAACTCAACTCTTACTCGACTGGGTCGAGTTCCTCCCACCCTGGGAGAACTGGTGTGGACACCAGAATTTGATAGAGGCTCCTCAACCCACTGTGGATGTCCAATTAGGGTTCCAACTTTTTGGGTTTTGTAATAAGGCTTCAAGCCTCAACCTTGTAATTTTCCTTTTGCTTTGAATTGAGTCTGTACTTTGACCAATTGGGTCAAATTGTGTCCTATACTGAGTCTAGTCACAAATTGAGTCTAGTCTGAGTCTATTGGAAGTATGGGTCCATTCAAGAAGTGGTCTTAAAACTTAGTCTCCTTGGAGCCAAGTCAGGAAGGAATCCAAGTCAGCTCAGGGCCCACCTTTTCATCCTATGTGGGACCATGACAACTTGCCATGTGGACAGCACACTTTTCATCCTTGGATGCCCAAACGGGAGGAACACATCAATTGACACTAGCCCTTTTTCCTTCCCCCTATCAAGTTCTTTTCCAAATAAGGGTGGTCGGCCAAAGGGAAGGTCAAAGGGGAGTTGAAGTTTGGAATTCAAATCCCTTGCTTCAAGCCCTCCAATCAAGTTTTCTTCCCAAATTGTTTGAACCTCTTTGGAAGAAGGAGACAAGATCCATGGGCGCCTTCGCTTGCCACTCCCCATGTCATGCTTTGTACCAAAAAGGGATGCACAACCAAGGAAGAAAGAAGAACACATGCCTTGCTCCAAGCCTCACTTCATGCTTTCTTCCAAAACAAAGGAGCTACTTTCCATGTTCAAGGTGCCAAGATCTCTCCTCCAAGCCTTGCATCATGCCACACCCAATCAAATCAGCTCCTGGTCGGCCAAGGAGAGAAGAAAGTCAAAGCTTTTGGGCACCCATTCATGAATTCTTGTAAATTTTTCATTTGAATTTCAAAAGGGTCCTATGGTGCCTACTTAAAGGACCTAACCCCTCCTTTGTAAGGTTAACCTTGATGAATGAAAAAATTATATTCTTGAGTTCCAATCTCTTGTTAGTTGCCTTCGTTCACTAGGAACGTCGATCTCTGAGAGGGAGTGCCTTCGCCTTTGGGCGTCCAGAGGTGTGAGGCCTCAAACTATCGTCACTTCCGTAATTCCATCATCCGACTCCGAATCAAGCAGAACTCCACCTTTCAACAACCTTTTCTTTCATTATTCCACTACTTTCCTTCTAATTGAGACTTAACCTTATATCTTCTTTGAATGCTCGCAGGTCCTCTAGGTGACACAAGTACGGCGACGGTTGCCTTTGCCATCGAGATCTTTGGACAGTCAGCCGGTGCCTCCGTAGGGTTGATGGCTCGATCATCCAGGCCACATCAGCCAAGGTGAGCGATCTCTGCATCGGCGCTTCAGATCTTTGAGGTTTGCCCCCTGACTCCTAAGTAGATCTTGATTGGAGAGCTAAGTCCTACGGGGTTTTTCAATCCCGGGGTCCTCTCTTTATCCTTGTTTAGGGACCATCTACTTGCTTGATAGTTCTTATTGTTATAGAACCCCAGATCATCTCTTACTTATTTTCAGGAATCCAAAGAAACCATAAAAATCTAAAAATCATAAAATCCTAAAAAATCACTTGCATCATCATTTCATCTTCGCATCTAGTTAGTCCCCCATCACGTAGTCAGCGTCTGATGGTCCCAAGTTTTCAGTAGAGGCTTAGAGAATGATCTTTTATAGAGAGTCCCATCTAAGATGACATATTGGGATGCCATCCAACGGATGTTTTTGGCCTCTGCTTTATCTTTCAGTAGTATACCCTCATTCAAAAATTTGAGGATGGGATCCATCCAGCTGGGCTCGGTTTCGATTTGATGTACCTTCAAAGTTTCTTTTGCTATGCTTGGAGTTTCAAGATGTTCAATGAAGGTGTGACCGAGACACTCCGGAGTAGTGGTAGCGAGCTTAGACAATGCATCTACCTGGGAGTTTTTCAATCGAGGAACATGAATGATTTCGAGGAACTCCAGTTGAGAAGATAGGGCCTGTACCTTTTTCAAGTACTGTACCATGGTAGCATCTCTAGCTTCAAATTCTCCCTTGACCTAGTTTACCACTAGTTAGGAGTCTGAAAAGGCCTAGAGTCTCTGAACTCCTAAGCTTCTGGCGATTCGAAGTCATGCAAGTAGGGCTTCGTATTCAGCCTGGTTGTTCGAAGCATGGAAGAAAAATCGAAGTGCATACTCTATTGTATGCCCATCTGGTTCAGCTAATATGAGGCCTGCTCCATATCCAGTGGAGTTGGAGGCCCCATCTACATGGAGTACCTAAATAGACTCCATGTCCTTCGAAATGTCTCTTTCGTCTTCAAGAAGACACACTTCTTCTTCAGACTTCCATGTGCATTCCGCCAAGAAGTCGGACAGCTCCTGGGCCTTCATAGCTGATCAGGGCTAGAAACTGATGTCGAACTCACTTAGCTTCATAGCCATTTGGCTATTCTTCCTAAAGTATCAGGGCATCGAAGAACGGCATTAAGAGGCTGATCAGTAAATGCCACGATGGTGTGGACGTGGAAGTAAGGCCGTAGTCACTTTATCGCAATTACTAAAGAGTAAATCAGCTTCTGCATTTTTGAATATCTTGTTTTGGCATCGTGCAAAACTTTGTTGATGTAGTAGATCAGCTTGTGGAAGTCGTCTTCCTCTCTTTAGATGAGGACCGAACTAAACTGCTTCGTCCGAAGCGAAAAGGTACTGGTAGAGTACTTCCCCCTCTTGAGGTTTAGAGAGCAAAGGTGGGGTCTCCAAGTACTTCTTTAGTTATTCAAAAGCAATATGGCAGTCTTCGGTCCATTCGAAGACTCGAGATTATCGAAGTACTTTGAAGAAAGGGAGGCATTTCTCGGCTGACAGGGAGATGAATCTGCTTAAGGAAGCGATCCTTCTTGTCAATTGTTGTACTTCCTTCTTCCAAGATGGATGCCTCATATCTTTAAGGGCCTGGATTTTCTCAGGATTTGCTTCAATCCCCCGTTTGGTAATGAGGAATCCCAAGAACTTTCCCGAAGTTACCCCGAAAGCACACTTCATTGGATTCAACTTCATATGGTGGCGTCATAGGGCATCGAATAATTCTTCTAGGTGTTTGATATAAACTTTTCTCAGAAGGCTTTTGATGATCATATCGTTGACATAGGCCTCCATGTTTCTCCCTAATTGCTCCTTGAACACCTTATTGATCAATCTTTGGAATGTCGCCTCGGCATTTTTGAGCCGAAATGACATCATTTTGTAGCAATGAAGACCTTTGTCCGTGACAAAGAACGTCTACTCCTCATCCTAGGGATTCATTTGGATCTGATTATATCCAAAGAAAGTATCCATAAAGCTAAACAACTGGTGATCAGTGGTGGCATCAACCAGTTGGTCGATCTTTAGGAGAGAAAATCTATCTTTTGGGCAAGCCTTATTGAGGTCTGTGTAATCAATGCAGATCCTCCACTTGCCATTAGCTTTCTTCACCATTACCATATTGGCCAACCACTCAGGATAATGGGCTTCTCGAATGAATCCTAGCTTGAGAAGCTTGCTAACTTCTTCATCTATTGCCTTTTGCCTTTCGAGGGCGAAGCTCCTTTTCTTCTACTGGACCGGCTTATATTTAGGAGCAACTTCCAACCGATGAGTAATCATTTTGGCTAGAATCCAAGGCATGTCCAAAGCCGACTAGGCAAAGACATCAACATTGTTTTTGAGAAAATAGATCAGCTCCGCTTTGGTTTCCTCGTCAAGCATACTTTTGATCTGCATGACCCTAGTGGGGTCTTCTTTAGTCAGTGGCACTAAGATGGTTCTCTCCATGAGTTCACCAGAGATTATGATCAGGTCCCTCGGATCTAATTGAACCCTAGTTGTAGGATTGTTGGAGTGCTTGTCTTGAATCATCAAGCACTATCGTGCCATTCTCTAATCTCCTTTGGCTTCTCCGATGCCACTCTTACTAGGGAAATGTACTAAGAGGTAGTAAGTTGACACTATGGCCTAGAATTTGTTTAGGGAAGGCCATCCCAGAATCATGTTGTAGGTCGAAGAGGTTCGGACCACCGTGAAGTTGAGTGGTAGTGTCTTCTGTCGGGGTTCAGTGCCGAGGGTTACAGGTAGTATTATTTCTCCCTCAACATTGACCAAGTTGCCTCCGAGTCTAGTAAGCGATATAGGAGATCTTTGTAATTTATTTTTAGGCAGGCACATCCGAGAGAATGCATCGTAGAGCAAGACATCGATTGAGCTTCCATTATCAACCAAGATTTGTTTTACATCATAATTGGCCACCATGGCCGAAATTACAACAGGATCATCATATGGGAGTCAAAACCCCGTGAGGTCATCATCAGAGAAGAGAATAGCAGTGTTGTCCTTGAGCCATTTTGGGGCATCGTCTTCGGCTCTTCTCTAGTTGGTAGGTCGATGTATCATACCCACATCTACATTGGTGGGCCTTTGGTTTGGTAGTTCAGCCTCTCTAGGGGCCCTCTAGAGAATTGTAGCTTCTGACCGAGGTCCTTGGTGACCAACATATCACCCCAGATAACCTCTCTTGATAAGATCCTCTACAGCATCTCTCAGCTGGATGCATTCTTTAGTGTCATGGCCGTGGTCCCGGTGAAATCGACAGTATTTATTCCTGTTCCTTGTAGAAGAGGATGCCTTCATGGGACGTGGCCATTGGAGATAGTTTTCTTTTTCTATCTCTAAGAGGATCTTTTCATGAGAGAGGTTGAGGGGGGTATAGGAGTCGAATCTCCTGACCGATGCTCTGGGCCTGGGACTCTATCGTCAGTCAGTATATTTGTTATTGTTGTTGTCGCTAGGAGTAGGGGTCCTTGTCCCCTGTTGTTCTTCTTCTTGGAGGGGGGCTTCCCTTCAACTAGTTGTCGATTTGCCACTTACTCTTCGACGTCGGCATATTTCTGAGCTCTCGAAAGGAGCTCAGCATAGCTTTTGGAAAATTTCTTGTCTAGGGAAAAGGTGAGCCAGGACATACGAAGCCCCTTTTTTAGTACAAACATGGCCATGTGCTCGATGAGATCAGGGATATCGAGCATGGCCGAATTAAATTTGGAGATGTAATCTCACACACTTTCTCCTTCATTCTGGTGAAAGAAGAACAGTGTATCCATATTGTGGGGAGTCTTGTAGCAGGTCCTGAAATACAAGACAAATAATTTTTCTAGCTTAGAGAAAGAGTTGATGGTACCTGGGTGTATGCTTGAGTACCACATCCGAGCAACTTTTTTCAAAGTGGCTAGGAACGCGAGGTAGTACAGTGAATCCATAGCTCCTTGGATCATCATGTGGGCTTTGAAACTGCCCAGGTGATCAAAAGGATCGGAGGTTCCATCGTAGGGCTCCCATCTGGGGGACCCTAAAGTGTCGAGGAACAACTTCGGCTGTGATGCGATTGGTGTAAGGAGGGTGCAGATCACACACCACTAGATCATTGTGATCCCTTCACTCTCAAAGCTTCGCAACCTCTGATTCAAGGGCCTTAAACTTCCCATCGCAATTGAGAAGAAATTGCTTCGGTGGGTTCTCCACGAGAGTAGTGTCTTTAAAGGAAGAGGAGGTTTGCCTAGGCCTTTTTTCTTTTTGCAACGAGTTAGTAGGCTCAGGCATTCTTGAACTCCAGCCCTCAGGAGGGGGTCGAAGATGGAGGGAATGATGAGTAGACACCCCACGAGGAGATTTCTTCTTCCGGGATCGAGAGTTATGTCTAGAGGTGGTTGGCAGATACCCCACCTAGAAAGCTTTATTTTGGAAGTCCTGAACCATGGCTGTGAGATTGTTGACCTGGTTCAGGAGAGTTTTGAATTGTTGCTATCCCATGACAAGTGTAGGAGGTGGAACATCATTTCCTACTAGAGGTTTACGCTGTGGGAAGCAAGTCGATCTGAGTCTTTCCTCTCGCCATCGAGAACTGCTTACACTTTTCCTTTTTCAAGTAGGGGAGCTTAACAATGGATGCTTAGCCCTTCCCCTTCCCAGCATGCTAATCTGTTGGCGTAGAGTCCCTTTTCTGACCGGGCTGAGCTACTGGATCACAGGTCCGCTCCCTGGTTCACTTGCAAAACAAATCCCTGGCGGATTTGCTCTGATGGGGGACAATCCGATGCCTAAGTTAGAGGTAGGCTCTAGCCATAGAATGGGAAAGTTTCTAAGGAGGATAAATGGAAAGGAAAATACTTTGATAATTTTTGGGCTACGTTGTGCCTTACCTGGAGTGTCCCCTCTTACCATTATTTTTAATGATTCGTCCGGCTTGCGGTTCCATTCTCTTTTCTACGGTTATGATGGAGGAGTTAATTCCTTTCCCTCCTTTCGCAATCGTGGGTGGTTATTAAATGGTTCTGGTCATGCCAGAGACATTGCTGCTAGAATTAATGGTCACATGGTCATTTTGTCATGGTCGTGCTTTAGAGTAGTTAGAGAGTCGATGATAATCGTTATCCACCACGTTCATGGGGATTTGAGATAGATCGGAGATCTATCTTCTGGCTTTTTCTTTGAGAGTGTTCGTAGCAAAATTGGGGACAATATTTATGGCTGATGTCGAAGGTCATGTTTTCGGTGCAGGCCGAAGACTATGCCTTCGGTGTAGGCTGAAGATTATGCCTTCAGTATAGGCCGAAGATTGTGTATTCAGCCAGTCATGAAGACCATGTCTTCAGCTGAGGTTGAGAACCTTGTCTTTCATAGGGGCTAAAGACTGAATCTTCGATCGCAGTTGAGACTTTCGGCTTGTCCATTATCTGGTCGGCTTCTTCCGGGCACTTTGGTTCAAGGTGCATGGTTCAAGAAAGGTGTCTTTGGTCGGTTAATCCAATGGCTGATCTGTGCATGAACTGACATATCCCAACAAGATGGATATGCAAATGAATTTTTTTCTTTTGTGACTTAGGTTTTAATAGATTTTTTGATTCCCGAAGTCAACCAAAGATTACATCTAGAGGATCTATAAGTACAAGAATCTTCTAGCATGTAAGCGTAGCCCCTAAACAATAACGAAGAGAGGACCTTGGGATTGAGAAATCCCATAGGACTTAGCTCTAAATCAATACCTACTTAGGAGACTAAGGAGTGCAAACCTTAAAGATTATGATGCGTCCAATGCTGAGTTTGCTCACACTCGTGGATGCGGCCTGGTGGATCAAGCCTTCGACCCTGCGGATTCGCTGGCTTTTCGTTCGATGGTCTCGAAGGCAATGGAGACCAAATCCTTTGTTTGTGGCACCTGGAGAACCTACGAGCAACCAAGTAAAGGATTAGAAAATATCAAGTAGGGGTATAAAAAGGTAGGAAGTGTTGGGAAAGTAGTCGAAGATGGTGGTCGAGGAGGGCTCTTCTCATTGGGCATCTAGGTGGATCTTCTAGGTGGCATCCTAGCTTGAAGATGAAATGGTGGCTTGCGAAGGAGGATGGTAACTCAGGGCCTCTCACCCTTCGATGTCCCGAAGGACAAAGGCACTCTCTCACAGAGTTCCTAGTCTAAGAAGAGAAGGGCTAATGGAAGAAGAACTTCTCATTTTTTTATTCATCAAAAATTAGTTTCAAACAACGGAGGGTAGGGCCCTTTATATAGGCTCCTAAGTCCCATTCAAATTTTATAAGAAAAGGTTACAAGCCATCATCAAAGAGGTGCCTAAAAATCTGAATTTGACTCTTGAAATCCTCCTATGGCTGGGCTTGATTTGGTGGAAATCTTGATTCAGGGAGTGAGGAAGGGATCATGTCTTCAAGAATCATGGGACACCCATTTGACCTTTGATTCTTTCCTTGGCCGACCATGCTTCTATGGAGAAAAACTTGATGGGGGGGAATGAAGAAAGGATCTTGTCCTCAAGAATCATGGGATGCTTTGTTGACTTTAGGATCCTTCCTTGGCCGACCATGCTTTTATGGAGAGAGGCTTGATATGGGGAGAGAAAGGAGGAAGAGGTTGGCTTGGATCAAGGGGAGGCTTGATGGGGCATCCACATGGCATGGACTTTGAAGTTTTCCTCTTGCCTTGGCCACCCAACATGACTTGGTGATGTGGCACTTCCTTACGCCACATGGCACAGATGAAGTGGTGCTCCATGAATTGAAGTGGTGCTCCTACTTGGCATGGGGAGATTGCCTAAACCATCAATAACTGGTCTTGACCTGAATGCTCACCAAGCTTAAGCCCAACCTCAAGTAGACTTGAGCTTGAACCAATTCAGCTAACTACAGGACCCATTGAGCCAACTTAACCAAATTGGCCAAGGTACATGACTAAAACAAAAAAAATTAAAACCAAATACATGACTCAAAAAAATAAAATGCTTAGGATTGAAGCCTTATTATAGGACCCAACAAATCAAAAATCCTAATCCAAGATCCACAAAGGGTTGAGGAGCCTTTGTTTGATCCTAGTGCCTACTCCAATTCTCTCGGGTTGGGAGGAACTCGATCCTGTCAAGTAAGGGTTGACTTGGCTTTGGTATTTCTCAAGAAGGTCAGGGTCGAGCCATTGCAAGTCCTCTCAGATAATCCACGAATCATCGGACTCCAGTTGGCCTTGTCATCGGACTAAGTAACACTGATAGCCTGTCCCGGGTGGTGATAGCTTGGTCATCCAGGACACGCTCGATCCACTCTCCTTTATTAGGTAAAATTAGAGGTGGATACTCTAGGTCGGTTCACTCTCAAAAGATAGGTCAGGCCCGAATGGCTCGCTGGGTATGGTTGCCGGTTCCATATACTTGAGTAAGTTTGAGATATTGAAAGTCAAGCAAATGCCATAATCTGGGGGTAGCTCAAGCACATAGGCATTAGGGTTGACTTTCCTTATCACTCTAAAGGGGCCAGCTTTCCTAACGGTTCCTGGTGGAAACTGTTCAGGCCTAAGCCAAATCATTACAGAATCCCTTATTTCAAATTTTTTGCTCGCTTTCGGGAATCAGCCAAATTATTTCAAAATTAGTGCTTAATGCATAACTCTAACATGATGCATAGTGTAGACTCAACTGTGCATTCCTATTGAGAGGAATTTTATTGGACTCCTATGGCCTAAACCTAACATACTATAGACTCTCTAGGTTTGACCCTGGTCTAGCATGCACATGAAAATTTATAATGGATCCCTAGCAAATGCTATAAGGTCTTCCAAAAGTAGGTTGCAAACCTAACATACTCAAAGAACTGGTGCAACTGAACGACCTCAACAAAGTATAATTTGAAAGTTTGGGAAACATTGGAAACCTTAGGGTATGCCAAGATATAAAAATTGGAGTCTTGGGATAGTCTATTGAAAGCATGAAACAGACCTTGGTTACTCGGGATGACCTTAAGATTTGAGCATCGATCTATGGGTGACATAAGGTCAAATTGAAGGATGGAGAATTTGGTCATTGCAAGTGCAAGGTTTTCAAGAAAGGAAGACTTAGTCAGTTTCAGAAAAATGTCATCAACTAGGGTTAAAGGAATGAACTCTTTATAAGGGAACTGAATGAGATCTCGAGTTGAGGCTAAAGGAGTGGGCTCTTCTTGATGGTACTGGGTTCAATAAGCCAAATCCTCAATAAATTTCTTGTGTTCTTAAATTTTAGGACTGGGTTCTGTAAGTGGGCTTTCTTCTTGATGGTACTGGGTTAAATAAGCCAAATCCTCAGTAATCTCTTTTTTAACTCCTCCACTAGACTTGATTCATAGATGTCTCCTTTGGATTCTTCGATGGGATCAAGAGTTTCTTTCTCTAGATTTTCAATGGGTTCAACCTTGTCAAACTTAAAGTCATCACTGGGCTCAAGGGTTTCTTCATTTAAATTCTTAGTAAGTTCAGCCTTTTCTCCTTGAAATTCTTCAAAGGGTTCTTCCTCAAATTCTTTCAGAGCCTCAACTGCTTCTTGAGGGTGTTCTCTTTGGGTCGGCTCATGATTATCTTTAGTGGCCAAGATCAAAATAGGAGTTCCCTTAGTAACCTCTTTTTTTAACTCCTTGGCCTTGATCAAGTCAATTCCTGGCTACCTTTCCTTTAGGCTACTAGATCCTCTTTTATCCTGATCCTTAGGTTGAGTTGGATTGATTACAAATTTCTTCCCATGGTAACTAAAGGAACAGGTATTGGTCTGACCAAAAAGGGTGGCATCATGATCGTAAAGCCAGGGTCGACCTAGCATAATGCTATTGACTTTTATGAGAAGGACATCACACCAAATCTCTTCCTCATATGATTGCAATTTGATCAAAACTTGGCATCTAGACTTGATAGGTATGAAAGTCGAATCTATCCATGAGACCTTATAGTGGTTGGGATGGGGAACTGGGGTCAATCCTAGGGACTTGACTGTTGCCCGGTGGCTTAGTCCCAAGAGGGGGGGTTAATTAGGAATTATAAAATTTTTGCAAGTATGTGCACAATTAATTCCAATTAGTGATTAGGTGCTGTGTTAATCAGAGAAAGAAAGCAGAAGCTAAAAGATAAAGAAAACACAACACAAACAAAGTATATTTGTAGTGGTTCGGAGCAACCCAACTCCTACGTCCACTACCTAAGTTCACCACTCGGAATTTCCACTATATCCCCCAAACTGGAATATAGTCAGATTATTTTGCAGGCTCATAATCCAAACCTTTACACTTTGGTTTTTGAAACCGGGCTCACCAAACAAACCCAAGCTAGGTTTTTATAGGTTCACCTAAAACCTCTACACTTTGGTTTTTAGCTATGCTCATCAAAGTAACCTCTACACTCTGGTTTTAAAGGCTCACCAAAGTAACCTATTTGGTTTTTAAAACAGGGCTCACCAATAACCCAGATATTCTAAAAGATAGAATAAGAAAAGCAACAATAAAGACAAACTCTGTTGTCTGGGTGGTTGCCAATGCAGCTCGAGTGAAGATCCATTGAATGCTCTTCAATGCGCTTCAATGGCTTCCTTGCTTTTCCTCAAAAGGTGCTTCAAGCTTCTGGTAAGAGTTGTTGTAGGCTTGAAGGTGATCTTTAAAGCTCTAGTGCTCTCTCACTTCACTTCAATAAGTGTTCAATAAATGCTCAATAAATCATTAGCCTATTCAAGGATGTTCTCATACCTTATTTATAGAGACTTCAACTGCCTTCCCATGATTTTGAACGTTGTAGACCATTGGGAGGTGACAGGTTACCGTTGGAGCACTTTTGGAATTCAAAAACTGAGAACTGGAACTAGCCGTTGGAGGTGACCCCATCATTCTAGTCGGCTTGGACAAACTTCGAGTCAGCTCGGATGAAGTTCGGGTCGACTGGGCTGAGTGCCAGTTGGCTAGCTTCTATAGTTGAAAAAATACCTCACTCTGGACGAGTCGGCTGGGCTGAATTCCAGTCGGCTGGAATCTCAGAGGTTTCTCAAACCATTTTCAACGGAGTTCTGGATGAGTCGACTGGATCTAAATCTAGTCGGCTGGATTCCTGAGAATCTCAGAACGTTCTCAACCTTGTTCTAGATGAGTCGGCTGGACCTTGGTGCCAGTCGGCTGGATCTGCATGCCAGAGAACTTGTCTTCAGTGCTAGTGCCAGAGTCGGCTGGGTTGTTCATCCAGTCGGCTCGAAGGTGGTTCTTCAGCTAGATCAGCTTCAAACTTTCAGAACACTTGTCCCAAGCTTTAACAATCTTCTTCAAGCACTACTTACAATAAATTCAAGAAAACTTGAAGCAAGAAGGACTAGTAGAAGTAACCCTTTAATTGATTTTAACAAGAAACTTTTTGTAGGGTTCTTATTTACAAGAATCTAAGTATTTTATAACTCAACACAAAACATTAAAGATTGTAGGAATTGAAAAATATGTCAATGTAGTTGTCCTACAAAAACTTGTCAATCAATTGAAGAGTTGTTAAATAACCAAATGTATGCTCCAATATTTTGTTATCATCAAAATCACTTTAGGGATCAACATTGACAGTACTCAATGAGATGGCATTGAGATAGCTCCCACTGTCTACTATGATCTTGCACACCTTATCCTCTAATTTGATGAAGGTTTGTAAGATGTTAGTCCTATGCCAATCTTCTTGTACTATGTTCTGGGTCAGGATGCACCTAACTACTCCTAATAGGTCTTCAGACTTGAACAGTTCTTCCTATCTCTCATATTCTTCCAACAATTGATCTTCTGCTTCATACACTTCTCCTTCTAGTTTTGCAATGGGTTCTAACTTGTTTTTAGTTGGCTCTTGTATAAGTAGGGCTTCGGAGGTGCACTGGCTAGCATAATGCCCTGGTTTATGACATCTAAAACATGTGTTATGACGATTGGGGCTTCTCTAGACTTCTATTAACTTACCTTTCTCTTCTCTATCGAAACTAGGTTGGCTCGGGTCGGGTCGGCTCAGTCTGGGTCAGCTCGGGTCAGGTCAGCTCAGTCTGGATCGGCTTGGGTCGGGTCGGCTCAGACTGGGTTGACTCGGTAGACTTGACTATACCCTTGGCTAGATCCTGGGGATCAATTAGGGTTCCTAAAGGGTTTAGGTCTACAATAGGTGGGTGTTATTTGGAAATGCTCACAATTCCTCGCAATTTGGTAAGCATACTCCAAGTCATTGATCTCTCTAAAATAAAGCTCCCTTTGAATATCCAGATGTAGGCTAGCCCTAAACCTAGACAGGGTCACAGATTCAGATCATCAACGTTACATCGCATGACATACTCATCAAACTTTGTGATGTACTCGGCCACGCTTTTGTTTCCTTGATTCAAATTTTTCCATTGGTCCAATAACTTCTTGTTGTAAAATAGTGGTAGGTACTTCTCTCTGAGCCTAGCTTTCATGTCCCCCTAGGTTGCTATGGGTTCTTCTCCTCTTCGCCCTATCAGCCTCTTAACACTATTCAAATATAACCTAGCCTAGCGAACCAACCTAGGTTTGGCAAATTTGAACTTCATTTTTTTCAACATAGTGTACCACTCGAAGTATTGTTCTATGTCTTCCTTCCAATCTATGTACACTTTGGGATCTACACTGCCATCGAAGGTAGGTGCTTCTAGCTTATTGTTTATGATGGCTCTCTCTTCTTGGTCCATGATCTCTTGATTCGGTCTCCTAGGGTGAACCTCTTAGGTTGGGTTAGGATATGGGACTCATCTGGGTTCATCCTCTAAAGAGGGATCACATTGAGGGGGTTCCCTAGGGTGGGGAGGTGAAACAGACTCAGGTTCAGTGGGTGGACCCTTTCCCTTTTCCAGAAATCCTAACCTGGTTTCAAACTCATCAAATCTTTGGATCAACATGGCTAGATATTCAGTGATGAGCCTCATTTGATTCTCGAGGTTGTTCTCCATGGGTTCACTTGACTAAGAGTGATGTGGGTGATACGGGACTCCTGACCTAGTCAACATGCAATACACAAAGAACGGTGCTTTGGTTTTGCTAGACCTAGGAGTTCAAACAGAATGGGTTAATGTAGAAGGCACACAGCATAACAAGTAGCCCTTTCACTGGCCAGGTAAGAGGTGGGAGTGTGGGAGGCTCCCCTTGCTTTCGCAAGGACCCAATTAAAAAACCACAACATCGCTTAGGTCATTTGACACTAAACCTCTTGCCTTAGACACTAGCTTCCCGGTACTAATTGAAGGGTTGCATGAACTAGCTTCCCCACAATGGTTAAACCCAACTCATTGATGTCCCTAAGCTATTAGGTTACTAATTGATTTTAGGTTAGGCTTAGGTTCCAAATGCAAGTTGGTGGTTTTCGGGCCAAGGAAAGGTAATGACCTCCTTCCCTTATCTTGTGATATTGACACCCTTAAGTCAATTATGTAGATGATGGCATATACATGACTTAATGAAATATATTTAAGTTCCTTCTTTTGTGTTTTAATGTATATTAGCATAAATATAAGATGCTGAAATTAAATAATATGAACCTAAAGTACAAAATTGAACTATATGAAAATGAAAGTATGATCAAATGCACTTGCTGGAATTTCAGAGCAGATTTATTCTTAATGAGTATTCAGGCATGTAGAAAATCTACAGACAGAAATAAAATCTGAGAAAACTCTAAAAAATAGTATTAATTATGTAGAATCCAGAAAAATAAAAATCAGTAAAATCAAAGATTCCTATAGGCAGAAACAACTAAAATAGCAGACCATATACTGGATTGGAAAATGCAGAAATTTTAAAGATGTTGAAATCTAATGATGCAAAACTTTTCTTTAGAATCTAAAATCTATCTCATTGTTTTCTACTTCAAGGGTCAATCACATCGGCAGCCCTACACACCATAAGAAATCCCCTTTGAATGGGATGTCAGGGTCATGCAGCCCTACTTTTTCCTATGACCGGACGGCCATGGTGAAGCACCCGATCCGAGTACTTAAAAAAAACTATGTCCTAACCTGGCTCTGATATCAGAAATTGATGTGGGACTAAGATGATGTGGAACTATACTAATGATTAGATGGATATGCAAATGAATTTTTTTCTTTTGTGATTTAGGTTTTAAGAGATTTTCTGATTCCTGAAGCCAGGCAAAGATTAGATCTAGAGGTTCTATAAGCATAAGAAACTTCTAACATGTAAGCTTAGCCCCTAAACAATGATGAAGAGAGGACCTCAGGATTGAGAAACCCCGTAAGACTTAGCTCTAAATCAATATGTACTTAGGAGACTAGGGAGTGCAAACCTTGAAGATTCTGATGCACCCGATATTGAGTTCACTCACACTCGTGGATGTGGCATGGAGGATCAAGCCTTCGACCCTATAGATTCGTCAGCATTTTGTTCGATGGTCCCGAAGGCAAGGGAGACCGAATACTTTATCCATGGCACATAGAGGACCTGCGAGCAACCAAGTAAAGGATTAGAAAATAGCAAGCAGGGGTATAAGAAAGTAGGAAGTGTTGGGAAAGGAGTCAAAGATGGTGGTTGAGGAGGGCTCTTCTCGTTGGTCATCTAGGTGGATCATTTAGGTGGCGTCCCAGCTTGAAGATGGAATGGTGGCTTTCGAAGGAGGATGGTAACTCAGGGCCTCTCACCCCTCGATATCCCGAAGGACAAAGGCACTCTTTCACAGAGTTCCTAGTCTAAGAAGACAAGGGCTAATGGAAGAAGAACTTCTCACTTTTTCATTCATCAAAAATTAGTTTTATACAAGGGAGGGTATGGCCCTTTATATAGGCTCCTAAGTCCCATTAAAATTTCAAAAGAAAAGGTTACAAGCCATCATCAAAGAGGTGCATAAAAATCTAAATTTGACTCTTGAAATCTTCCTTTGGCCAGCCTTGATTTGGTGGAAAGCTTGATTCAGGGAGTGAGGAAGGTATCATGTCTTCAAGAATCATGGGGCACCCGTTTGACCTTTGATTCTTTCCTTGGATGACCATGCTTTTATGGAGAAAGGCTTGATGTGGGGGAATGAAGAAAGGGTCTTGTCCTCAAGAATCATGGGATGCTTAGTTGACTTTAGGATCCTTCCTTGGTCGACCATGCTTCTATGGAGAGAGGCTTGATATGGAGAGGGTAGGGAGGAAGTGGTTGGCTTGGATCAAGGGGAGGCTCGATGGGGCATCCACATGGCATGGACTTTGGAGTTTCCCTCTTGCCTTGGCCACCCAACATGACTTGGTGATGTCGTGCTTCCTCATGCCACATGGCACAGATGAAGTGGCGCTTCATGAATTGAAGTGGTGCTCCTACTTGGCATAGGGAGATTGCCTGAACTATCAACAAATGGCCTTGACTTGAATGCTCACCAAGCTTGAGCCCAACCTCAAGTAGACTTGTGCTTGAACCAATTCAACTAACTACAAGATCCATTGACCCAACTTGACCAAATTGGCCAAGCTACATGACTAAAACAAAAAAAAATGAAACTAAATACATGACTCAAGAAAATAAAATGCTCAGGCTTGAAGCCTAATTACAGGACCCAACAAATTAAAAACCCTAATCTGAGATCCATAGAGGATTGAGGAGCCTCTGTCTGATCCTGGTGCCCGCACCAAAAGGTATAGGCTTGAATGTACTCCACCCACTTGCCATGCCTAGGGTTCAATTTCTTTTGAGAATTAAGGAATCAGAGTGCTTCATGATCTGAGTATATAACAAATTCTTGTGGTAATAGATAATGTCTCCAATGCCTTAAAGCTTAAACTACTGCATATAATTCCTTGTCATAAGTTGAATACCTCAATCTTGTTTCATTCAATTTCTCACTAATGAAGGCTATAGGGTGGTTCTCTTGACTTAGAACTCCTCCAATTCCAATTCCAGAAGCGTCACAAGCAACCTCAAAAACCTTAAAAAGGTTAGGTAACCTTAGTATTGGAGCTTGGGTCATTTTCTCTTTAATCTCAAGGAAGGCTTTATTGGCATGTTTAGTCCATTCAAAAGTTTCCTTCTTAAGATAATCCATGATCGGTGCAACAATTGTGCTAAATCCTCGAATGAATTTTCTATAGAAGGTTGCAAGGTCATGAAAGCTATGTACATCATGAATACTTTTGGGAACAGGCCACTCAACTATGGACTTAACTTTTTCAGGATCAACAGATACTCCATCAGCAGTAACAACAAACCCTAGAAAGACTACTCTATGTGTCAAAAATTTACATTTCTTCAAATTGGCATAGAGGCTTTCTTTTTTAAGAATGAGACATACTTGGTGAAGGTTATCCAGGTGGTCCTTCCTAGTCTTGCTGTAGATAAGGATATCATCGAAATAGACCATAATAAATCTTCCCACGAATTGTCTTAAGACTTGAGTCATGATCCTCATAAATGTACTTGGATCATTTGAAAGGCCAAAAGGCATCAATAACCATTCATAAAGGCCATCCTTAGTTTTGAAGGCTATCTTCTATTCATCTCCAGGTCTAATCCTAACTTGGTGATAGCCACTCTTAATGTCAATCTTAGAGAAAATAGTGGTTCCGGTCATCATATCTAGCATATCATCAAGGCGAGGAATAGGGAATCGATACTTGATCATTATCTTATTGATGGCATGACTATCAAAACACATTCTTCAAGTAACATCCTTCTTAGGGGTCAAAAGGGCAGATACTGCATAAAGGCTCAAACTTTCTCTAATGAATCCTTTTTGGAGGAGATCTTCAACTTGTCTTTGCAACTCTGCATGCTCAGTGGGATTTAACCTATAATGTGGTATGTTGGGCATGGTGGCTCCCAGGATCCAATCTATGGCATGCTGGATATTCCTCAGTAGAGGAAGCTGATCAGGTAAGTCTTCTAGAAATATATCTTAAAATTCCCTAATGATCTTTTGATGCAGGACTAACTAAATGCTAGGATGATGCAGGTGATTTTTCTCTTTGTAATTTTTTTGGTTTTTTAAATGAGGTTAAGAATTCCCGAAGACAAGCAAGAGTAGATCTAGGGTTCTATAAAAATAAGAACTTCAAACTAGCTAGTAAGCCCCTAAACAAGGATAAGAATAGGACCCTGGGATTGAGAAACCCTATAAGACTTTGCTCTCGGATCAATACCAACTTAGGAGTTAGGGTGGCAAACCTTAAAAGTTCTGAAGCACCCAATGCCGAGTTCACTCGCTCTTATGGATGCGGCTTGGATGATCGAGCCTTCAACCCCGCGGATGCACCGGCTTTCCATCCAAAGGTCTCAAAGGCAAGGGAGACCGACTCCGTATTCGTGGCACCTAGAGGACCTTCAAGCAATCAAGAGAAATGTTGGGAGTTAGCAAGAGACAAGAAATAATAAGGGAAGAAAAGTTGAAGATAGTAGTAAATGGGGGATCTTCTTGCTAGGTGCCAAGATGGATCATCTCGATGGACTCCAAACTCGAAGATGGAGGATGGCTTGCATGGAAGAGAAGGTAACTTGAGGCCTCACACCTCTCGATGCCCCAAGGCGAAGGCGCTCCCTTACGGAGATCGATGTTCTTAAGGAACGAAGGCAACTAAAGAAGAGTAGCACTCAATGGTTTTCTTTTCATTCATCAACATTAGTCCATAAAAGGGAGGGGTAAGGCCCTTTATATAGGCACCTTAAAACCCATTCAAATTCAAATGAAAAAAAATACAAAGCTTCGTGAAGAGGGCACCCAAATTCAATTTTTTTTTCTTCTCTTGGCCGACCAAGATTTTGTGTCTTGATTTAGGCTTGAAATATGGGAGTTGTCTCCTTGATTTTTGGGTCAATGCATTTCTTTCATAGTCAACCAAGCTCTTTGGGAAGTAAGCTTGATATGGGGCTTGAAACAAGGATCATGCCTTCATTGCCCATTAACCTTCCTTGGATGTCCATAGCTCCTTTGAAAAGAGGCTTGATAGGGTGAGGGAAGAAAGGAAATAATCAAGGAATGGCGTCCAAAAATTCTAGCATTTCCTTCTTGCCTTGGCCGCCCACATGTCAAGGTGATGTGGCACCACATGGGATAGATGAGGTGGTGCCAAGTGGCATCTTTCATGGCTTGGGAGATGGCTTGACCTATTACAAATTGGACTAGACTCGAAGAACACTCCAGCTTGGGCCCAATCTTCAAACAGACTTGGATTGGAATCATTACAGGACAAATAAACACAATTTGACCAAATTGGTCAAGGCAGAGGACTAAAACAAAAATACATGACTTAAATTAAAAATTGCTTAGGCTTGAAACCTTATTACAAGATCCAAAAAATTGGAACCCTAGTTAGAGGTCTGGTGCACACACCATCTTTTCAACTTCTAGGGGTTGTTCCTTAGGAATTTGTTCCCAGATTTCCTTAAGGGTCAATATCCACATAGGTGATCCTTCATTGATTTCTCTTTCCAAATCCTTGGCACCAATCAAATTTAATCCTTGTTTCTTCGATTTCAGCTCACTATACCCACTTTTGATGTTATCTTTAAGTAGGGTCGAGTTTCTGGTAATTAAACAAGAATTGGATTGGCCATACAAGGTAGCATCAATATTATATAACCAAGGTCTACTCAAAATGATACTACATACCCTCATGGGAAGTACATCACACCAAACTTTTTCCTAATAGGATTGGATCTGAATTAGAACTTTGCATCTCGACTTAATGGGAATGGTGAAAGGAAAGTGCCATAAAAGCCAAGCTTATGTAAGGGCATTTTTGTAATTTTTCAACTCATGTATGATATTCAATATATTAATAAAGGCATATTGTTTCATCATATTGCTGTGTCTTATTTAAAGATTATGATAAACCCCATAGGTTATGGCAAATGGAATTAGGGTTATGATGGAAATCATGACGTGGGACCTATGTTCCTATAAACCCTAACGTAAAATGCTCCTAGTCGACGGACCATCGGTTTGGGGATCGATAAGTCCGGAAAGACTAGCTTATCCTACATATGCTCTGTTAAGAGGGTGGTTGGTCTCATAGCCACTTGTGTAGAGACACTAATACAAGGATAATGGTGCTCATTAGGGTATGAGTTCACTGAACTGATCTGCACCGGGACTATCTTATGGAAGTCTTACTACTTGTCAAAAGATAAATCTCAAAGTAAGAGTTGTGCATTTGATCTTTAGACCCGAGGTCACCATGGTTCCTTATGCACACTAAGCCATGTTTTGGTTCATACTCATTCATGACATTAAGTCATGTACGGGATATTCTCGGATATGGTGGAAGGTGTATGAAGGATATGAGTGGACCAACAAGGAATTGATCGTTCCTAGTAAGAGGAATTGTTATCCCATGTGATCTCTTCGATTGATGACTCAAGGAGTCCTTGATCAAAGCAGGATGAGATTAGAAGTTGTTTCTAATTAGTCATCAATTGAGTCTTTATTATCGAATTGAGATTTGTAATAACTAAATGCTAGGGTTTGACATTTATCCATACCCATCACTTAATCAGGATAATGGGAGATCGAAAGATTGAATTGCACGGAAACTTTCTAGCGAAAGGTATTTTGGTACCTTCCACCAAATTTCTCATCTTTCGGGTAGGCATGACACGTTGCTAGACATCAATCATATCTTATTGGTATTCATGAACCAATTGGATTGGTTTCATGAGTCAATTCGATGGACATATCGAATTGGTAATTTAGGTCAGCTCAATTTGACCTAATTAGGTCAATCGGGTTCAATTGGTTCGAATCGGCTTAAACCTAAACCTACTGCTGGTTAGATGTGGAACCCAAAAGGTTACACAAATTAGGGAGTTGACCGAGGAAGTCATTCATAATTTAATTAAGGTCATGGGATCCTAATTGGTTAGCTAGATTGCACACTAGGATGTGTAGGCTAACCTAATTCCTAACCTGAGTAGATTTGGGTCCGGTCGCTTGTTAATTTCATTAACCAATTGAAGAGAGACTTAAATTGGGTTATGTCTTGATTAAGACAACCTATATCAGGTTTTATCCTTATCTAATTGGACATGGAATGCCACTTGGACTAGAGTCCAAGTCGGCATGGACTCCTTGGGCGCATATGTGCACACACCAAGGAAAAAGATCGTAGAAAGGACCAAGAGTCCTTCTACAGATGAATCACTCTGGCTAATTCATCTGGAACTCTCTTGGTACATATCCCCATGCCTCCTAGGATCATTTTTGATTGGTTAACATATTGTGAATTTGCATGAAAATGCACGGAAGGATAACGTGCGCATGAAGGGACGCATCCCTTCATTTGGCGCGTGGTCTAAAGTAGAATCCTTCTACATCAGGACTCTTCAAATTCTCTAATGCTTGGAAAATGAAGAGATGCCTCTTAGCTTTCTAATCCCCACTTGCCATGTGGCAAATGGGGATTAGGTCTATAAATGGAGAGGACGTAGATATGCCCCTAGGCGCATGAAAAGTTTTATTAAGATAAGTTTTTTCAACTGGATACTACTCTTCGGTCTTGAAAAAACTTATCTAATAAGATAGTGACTGGGCATATCACACACTGCTCTTAAATCTATAAATAGGGGCGATGTTCTGAGTTTTTAATCAGATTTCCATCATAGTTTATTCTGAGTGTTTTTCTCCTTCCCTCCTTAAGACAAACCTTGTCTCCTTAAGACAAGGTTGTTCTTACTAGGACAAGTCTTAGGATTTGAAACATAAGCCTAGAGTGTCATCCTATAGGAGGGCAATCCCAAATCCAAGAGTGGTTTTGGAGAGCATTCAGAGTACCCTACAAAAGGGTAGGGTGTCCTACAAAGGTCAATGTCTAGAAGGCTATCAAGAAGAGTCCTAGTTAAGCAAGCAACTGAAGTAGGAGTTCTTCCTTGGGTCAATTCCTATGTGGATCACCGTTGAAGGGCTTGCACTTGTGAGCCTAGTGGAAAGGAGTGGAAAATATCATTTTAGATATTTATCATGAACCATATTAGTGATATATTAGTTGTATATGAATGAGGGGATCTTGAGATTATGGTTTCTAGCCAATAAGGATTTTTCTTTGTGCAAATTTTTGAAATCCAATGCATCATACATTCATGATGACCCTTAAGAAACCCATTAGTGGTATTAGAGAAACCCTTAATTCATTCAATTAATTGTCATTTGTATGATCAAATGCTTATTAGATAGCTAGTTTGATCATAGGTTTTTTATGCATGCCATTACTTAGGGTTCAATGGAATGCTGTATGGTTATGAAAAATAATCATAGTATGATGTTTGCCATTGTATTAGGGGCTGTTATTCTTAAACCCTAATCTATGTATGATTAAATATTATCATGAAAAGAGCATGTTATTGTTTCAATATGATATTATGCATATTGCTAATCAAATGCATATTTATAACATGTCTTATCTTAGTAACTGCTTTGGATTGGGTTAGTCACCAAGGCCGTCCGGTCATAGGGGTTACGTAGAGTTTAAAGGCCCTCTCTTCTCATTTAATGGGGTCTCCTATGGCGTGTAGTGGTGCCGCTATGGCCATATCCCATGAATAAGTGAGGTGAACGGAGAATTGAAAAATCATGCTATGATCTGCATATTAAGATAAATATGACTAATGGATAATCATATTTTTGCATATGCTGGATTGATATAATTTTGTTTATACTTATTGTTATGAAAAATGATAACATGATTATTTAGGATGTGTATGAGACCATCAAAGCTCTCATAAAAACATATTTAGTCTTAGTATAAACTCAATCATGATGTAAAATTGATTAGGGTTTGATCAGCTAGTCGGTGTCAGGCAAGTGGTTCTGGGAAGGTAAAGGGAATGAGGTTTTTAATTGGTTCCGTTGTCTAGCCTGGCCAAATCAATTAGTGTCTAAGGAAAGCAATGGGGGGACCCCCTCACCACTTCTACTTACCTGGCCAATTTGGTCATATCTAAACCTTAACTTGGGAATGCTAATTGAGTAAGTATACTATAATTGGCATTCCTTCATGCTAAGCAAAATTAATATCAAAACTATAGTAGGTTTGTTGTGTAACACAAGGCCTACTCTAGGGTTTGATATAAAATTAGTCTTGGTGTACTTAGTGCTTTATGGCATGGTTGGAAATTGTTGCTTTATTGTGTAACACAAGGGCAACATTATTCCATCATGGCTATATAGAAATGAAGGGTCTGACTAAACTAAGACATTATAGTTTGTTATATAACACAAGACTATAAACATCTTAGAGATAGTTTATTTGTTGAGAATTGCATGCGTTGCAATTTGAAAGGATGTCCTACCTTTGAAATCTTCATTGTTTGTTGTATAACACAAGGCACTCATGAGGAATTGGGATCTCAACCCCACTAAAAAAACTAGTAAGGTTTATCGCTTACCATAGATTGAGGGTTATTGTATTTGAATAAATAATGGGAGACATAATTAGATATAAAGTCCTTATCTAGTTATGAATGTCATCTTGAGTGGTCTGCTGATATTGTTCTTAATTAAATGTAGGATATTTATATAATAGCTTCAAATTTGTCACTGTGGGGCATCTTAGATGCCAACAAGTTAACCGGTCATAATTATGTGGACTAATTGAGGAACCTGAGAATAGTTCTTACTCAGAAAAAACTTTGATATATTCTGGATTCTCCGGATCCTGAGCCGATCGGAGAAGATGCATCAGAGGAAGAAATTGTCACATATAAAATATGGCAAAATGATAGTACAACTATCAGGTGCATCATGTTAGCCTCGATGAGCAACTAGCTCCAGAGGCAACATGAAGGTATGGAACCTTAGTCCACCTTGGCCGACCACCCTTGCATGGCAATGAGCTTGATATGGGGAGGGGAAAAAGGCTAGAGCCAAGTGAAGTGGTCCTCCCCATTGGGCATCCTTGCATGCCAAATGTGCTGCCCACATGGCAAGATGTCATGGCGCCATGTAGGATGCACAAGTGGGCCCTGAGCTATCTTGGCTTCTTTCTTTACTTGCTTCCAAGGAGACTAAATTTTAAGACCCACTCTTGCAATTGACCCATACTTTTAAGAGACTCAGACTGGACTCGATTTATGACTTGACTTAGTACAGGACTCAATTTGACCTAATTGGTCAAGGTACAGACTCAATTGAAAGCAAAAGATAATTACAAATTTGAGGCTTGAAGCCTTATTACAAGACATAAAGAAGTGGAACTCTAATCTGAGATCCATAGAGGGTTAAGGAGCCTCTGTCAGATCCTGGTGCCCACACCACAATACTTTGAAGAGATTCCTGAAGCAAGTCGAAGAAGAAGTCCCCGGGAGCATAATCAACCTTGACGCCAACCTTCTTTTCCCCTTTAACTCTATTCTTCTGAGTTCTTGGCATTATTAGCACTTTTCTAGTAATTAACTCTAATATTTTTTTGTAGATCTTTTCGAGATCGAACTCTGAAGATTGGAGTCCTTGCTTTGGTAGTGGTGTGATTGGAGCTAGATGCTAAATCGGTCAGTTTTGGAGTCAGGTTCGTCAACTCTAGAGTGTTGCGATCTAGATCTTCAATCGAGGGAATTTCAAAGCATATTGGCAAATCTAAATCCTTTCCCTTCCTCTAGATCTGAAACTCAAAAGTGGGAAACCTAATCTAGGGTGGTTTCTCAATCACCGTGATCCTTCCTTATAGTTGTTCGACAAGATCTGCATGCAAGCAGGTAATTTTGATAACTAGTTGTCACTTTTTTTTTTTAGGTCTTCCTGTTTGTTTTTGCTGTTAGGATATCAATTATTGCTCTCAAAATATAATATATATATATATATAACAAGATAAGCATGGCATATCATTCATCACCATCCCATCCCGCATCAAATTTGGTATCAGAGCCAGGTTAGATTAGGTTATTATCATTGCATCTAGTTTCTGTTCTGCATCTAATTTTATATGGTCTCATGTTTTCATTGTTTCTATTTATAGGTAAGTCCAAAAATCATGAAAATTGTTTGTTGAGTGCATCTCATTTGAAAGTATTTTACTGCATTTTCTCATGATTTACTGAGTTTTGTGAAATTTTTGCTCTTCTATTTTCGGCCTATGAATAGATTATATCAAAACTTCAACAAGCATGATTTTGATTCGTTATGGTTTGGGTTTTCATTAGTTTGCATGTTTGTCTACTGCATTCATACATTAAAAAATTTTAAGGGCAATTCGAACATGTTAGATGGGGGGAGGAGTTGATAACCCCTCCCTAGTCCAAAATAACCAACATTGCATTCGAACCCAAGCTTTGAATTAAAATCGAGTAGAAACTTAATTGCTATTGTTCTAGAGAGCTAGAGACACCCACAAGGTCGGGTCGATCCAAGTATCAAGCCAATTTAGACAACTTGTTTGTGTGTGCTTGTGTGTCTGGTGTCTAGGCAAGTGGTTCATGGACAAGAGCCCGAAGGAAGGTGGGTTGGTCCGCTTACCTGGCCAATTTTAAATTGGTGTCTAAGGCACGCAAAGAGGGACCTCCACCAACCTTACACTTACCTAGCCAGGTGCCAAGTTACTGCAACCAAGATTGTCATTTTGACCTAACATTTGGTTTGGGCTTTAGGTCTAGCTAGCTATAGTTGGTTAAGCTTGTTTGAGTGCATCGAGTTGTTTGCATGAGTACTAGGAGTTGAACACCATATCAAGTTCTCCAGGAGCAATCTTGTACATCCATGGATTCAAACCTTGAAAATCTCATAAGATCTATGACTGAGCAGCTTAGGCAGCTTAGCACTAGAGTCGATCAGAGGTTTGATCAGATGAATGGAAGAATAAGTTCGCTGGAGGAATCCCATGTATTTCAACTAGACCATACACCCGTTGGAGCTACCCCTCGGCATGACCTAGGATCTCAACATCCAGAATTCACTCCTGAACCAATTATTAGGCATCGAGCCCAACATAGAGATGTCAGACCTGACCAAATTCCCAAGCATCGAGTCCAGCACAGAGGGGTTACCCCTGACCCTATTCCTAGGAGGCCATAGTATGATATAGATGATCAGGAAGAGCGAGCTCTCAGGAGTATTAGACTTGATGCACCTACATTTGATGGTACCTTAGATTCTAAAATTTACTCCGATTAGGAAAGTGACATGGATCAGTATTTTGAATGGTATCCTATGTCGGAAGAGCGTAAGGTCAAATTTGCTAAGTTTAGATTAGTCCGACGGGCACGACTATATTGGGATGCTATGGAGAGACTAGAGCGATAGAGGGAAAACCAACCTATAAATACATGGCAGGAGATGAAAAATAGATTAAGGGCTAAATACCTACCTTTGTCTTATAAACAGAGGTTATTAGATCAATGGCAGAGGCTGACCCAAGGAAACCGAACTGTGTCCGAATACATCACTCTTTTTGATGAATATGCTATGTGGTGTGGTGTGTCCGAGTCTAAATTGGTTACTTTATCTAGGTTCATAGCAGGCCTAAATGATGACATAAGTAGGGAACTGTTTCTAAGAGAGGTACATGATTTAGAACATGCCTACCAGATTGCTTTGGATTCTGAAAGGTTTCAGAGGAGACCTGTTACCTATTGACCTAACTTGACTAGGTTTAGTATTTCTGGAAATAGAACAAATCAGAACCAAGTTTCTACCAATCGATCTAGATCCAATCCCTAGCCTATTCATAAGGATGATAAAGGAAAAGCACCTATGGTTCAGAAGGATAGGAACCAGACTGCACTATGTTTTAGGAGTAACCAGACAGGTCATTTTGTCGCTCAATGTCCATCACGAGCCCTACACATAGGGGGACCTGAATTGGAGGAACCTGAAACCAAGGAGTCTTGTGATGAAGAGGTTTATGAGGCTGGAACTGAACTAATAGATGAGTACGTGGAGGAGGAAGAAATTATCGATATGGATCAACTAGGAGTAGTTAGATGTATCCTGACTCAAGCTAAAATGAATGAGGATTGGCGTAGGACCAATATCCTACAGATCTTTATTAGAATAGGGGATAAGGTATGTAAAGTCATTATTGATAGTGGGAGTTGTGTCAATGCAATTTCTACTAATGTTGTTAAAAGCTTAAACTTAACAACTATCTTACATTCAAACCCCTATAAGGTATCTTGGATCGATGCAACTAGAATTCCCATCATATTTCGATGTAAGGTTACAATTCAGATACAATCCTACCAAGAAGAAGTTGGGTGCGATGTCCTCCCAATGGAAGTCAGCAGTATCATCTTAAGTAGACCTTAGTTGTTTGATCACGATGCTACCTTGTTTGGACGATCGAACTCATGTGCTTTTCACCATCTAGGAAAGAAGATAGTGATTAATCTCCACCCAAGGACCATGTTAATAGAGGGTCAAGTCACTTAAAGGAAAAAGAACCTAATCTGAACTTGATCTCTGCAATGGAGCTATTACAAGAAATGGTTGGAGTGATGTGGTACGAGGGGGTTAGGGCTAGGGATGCTGGGATGGTAGTAAGGATGCATACGATGCAAAGGAATTCTTTTAAGGGTTGATGATTTTTTTTTTTATGTTTCTTGTTGTTCTTCTTCGTTGTTTTAAGGTTTCGATTCCCGATCACAAGCAAAGATAAGAAATACGAAGAACAGTAATGGAAACTTACGCTAGCAGTTCAAAGCCCTAAAAGTAAAAACGAGAACAGGACCCCGGGATTAAGAAACCCCGGTAGGACTAGCTCGACCTACAATATCTACTTAGGAGATAAAGAGAAAGCAAACCTCAAACTTTCTGAAGCGCCCGGTGCAGAGATCGCTTAACTCGGAGGATGGGGCCTGGATGCCCAAGCAATCGAACCCGTGGGAGCACTGGCTTTGGGTCGGGAGGTCGCGATGGCAAAGCTGACTGTCTCCAATGCCCGAGATGCCAGGGAGGACCTGTAGGCAAGCGAAAGAAAGGTCAGCGAAATGTGGAGATGCACGGAAAGGAATTGAGATGGAGTTGGAAAGGGGCTTCGAGCCCGGTGTCTGGCTGGATTCCGAAGTCGAAGTCGAAGATAACTTGGGGCCTCGCACCCCGCGATGTCCCGGAGGATGAAGGAATGTGGCCTCACACCACGCGACGTCCTGGAGGACGAAGGATTTGCGAAGCCCTTGGGCGACGGACAATGGCCTCACACCACTCGACATCCCTGGGGACGAAGGCAATTCCACTCAAACATAGCCTAAGAGACAATGTTTGGAGGGTGGAAGAAAATCAAACTTTTCATTAATCACTCAATCAATCATTCATTCATTCATTCATTTGTTCTACAAAGGGAGCGATTGGGTCCTTTAAATAGGCACCCAAGGCCCTTTTGAAATTCAAAATACAAATCTCATGGTGGCGCCAAAAATTTTCCACATCCCTATTTCTTTGGCCGACAAAATATTTGAGTTGGGCATGGCATGAGCAAAGGCTTGGAGAGGGGGATTGGTCCTTGACTTCCTTCCTTAGCATGCTTAATTTGGGAAGAGGAGTGGGGCATGGATTGCTTGGAGGGATGTGTTCCCTTGGGCTCTTCATGCCATCTTCTAGGATTGATTCTTGGCCGACCAAGGGTGAACTGCATGGGGCGTTGCATGGTTGAGGGCTTGAAGAGGGGACTGTATCTTGTGACCTTCCTTCCTTGCAAGAGTAATTTGGGAAGAAAACTTGGGAGGAGGCTTGCTTTGGGGCTTGTTTCCTTCAAAGATCTTCAATGCCCTCTTTAGATGGAACAAGCCGTGATGTGGGGGAGGGAAGATGGGGATGTTGTCTAAGGCATGTGGAAAGCAAGAGGAGGCCACTTTGTTTCCCTTCTTGGATGCCCAAGTGGCAGCTGATGTGGCGCCACGTAGGTAGCTGAGGTGGCGCCACGTAGGTAGCTGAGGTGGCACCTGAGTTGGCATTATCCCAAGTAGAAGGGGTGGGTTGGCCCACCAGAACTTGAGTTGGTGAAGAAAACCAGAGTGACTTCAATTGGGCTTGGGCCTAGTCCAAACTCAGACTCGAACAAATACAGGACTCAAGACCTAACTTGACCCAAATTGGTCAAGGTACAGGACTAAACAACTTTGACAAGAAATTAAAACAATGTTATTTTTTGGGCTCAAGGCCTTATTATAGGACTCATAGAAAGGGGAACCCTAATCTGAGATCCACTGAGGGTTGAGGAGCCTCTGTCAGATCCTGGTGCACACACCATGGAGGGTCACCAGTTTGGGTTCTAGTTATCAAGGAAGCTCAGGATCAACCCAAATGAACATCCTAAGGAGGTCCTAGACTTATCAGAAGAATTCAAGGATGTTTTCCCTGAAGATTTACTAGATCGGTTACCTCCATTAAGAGATATTCAGCATGCAATTGATTTGGTACCAGGAGCCACCTTACCAAACCTTCTCCACTATAGGATGAACCCTACAAGACACTAGGAGCTACAAACACAAGTAGGGTATCTGATTAAAAAGGAATTTATTAGGAGAAGTTTGAGTCCTTGTGCTGTCCCAGCACTTTGGACTCCTAAGAAGGATGGCAGTTGGAGAATTTGCATGGATAGTTGAGCCATTAATAGGATTACTGTAAAATATTGATTTCCTGTACCCCGACTCGATGACATGCTAGATATGATGGCCAGATCTACCATCTTTTCCAAGATAGATCTAAAAAGTGGTTACCATCAGGTGAGAATTAGACTCAGGGACGAGTGGAAGACAGCTTTCAAAACTAAAGATGGCTTGTATGAATGGTTAGTGATGCCCTTCGGATTATCAAACACCCCAAGTATGTTTATGAGGATTATGACTCAGGTGCTAAGGCCCTTTATTGGAAAATTCATGGTCATTTATTTTGATGATATCCTCATATATAATAAGACTAGGGAAAATCACTTAGACCATCTCCATCAGGTTTGTTAGATCCTTAGGAAAGAAGTCTTGTGTGCTAACCTAAAGAAGTGTTGCTTCATGTCAACTAGGATTATCTTCTTAGGTTTTGTAGTGACACCAGAAGGAGTGACCGCTGACCTTGAGAAAGTAAAGTCTATAGTTGAGTGGCCCATACCTAAGAACGTTCATGACATCCGTAGTTTCCATGGGTTAGCTACTTTCTATAGAAGGTTCATTATTGGGTTTTGCACGATCATTTCTCTGATTACTGACAGTATTAGGAGGGGAGAATTTGAATGGACTAGAAATGCCAACAAAGCCTTCCTAGAAATAAAAGACAAGATGACTAAGGCCCCAATTTCAAGATTACCTGATTTCACCAAGATCTTTGAGGTCGCTTGTGATGCATCAGGTATAGGAATAGGAGGAGTGTTAAGTCAGGAAAATCATCCTATTGCCTTTTTTAGTGAAAAACTGAATGATGCCAAACTGAAATATTCCACGTATGATAAAGAGCTGTATGCGGTAGTCCAAGTCCTTAGGTATTGGAGATATTACTTGCTGTCATAAGAGTTTGTTCTCTATTCTGATCATGAAGCACTTCGTTTCCTGAATTCTCAGAAGAAATTAAATCCAAGGCATGGGAAATGGGTAGAGTTTATACAAGCCTATACTTTTATCCTAAAACACCTTGTTGGAAGTGAGAATAAGGTTGCCGATGCACTTAGTAGGAGAACCATGTTGTTGAACTGTGTAAGTGCTGAAGTGGTTGGATTTGAGCGATTGAAGGAATAATATGAGCTCTGTCCTAACTTCGGGAAAATCTATGAGGCAGTTAAGCTAGGATCATCCAGGGAATTTAGCCAGTACACCTTAAGGGATGGTTACTTTTTTAAGGAAAATAGGTTGTGTATCCCGAGAACTTCACTTAGGGACTTTTTTATCTAGGAAATACATGCTGGAAGATTAACAAGACACTTTGGACTTAATAAGACTATCCTTGCTATAGAGGAACAATTTTTTTAGCCTAGTCTTAAGAGAAATGTTGTCCAAGTGGTAGCCCAATGTAAGACATGTGTTGTGGCTAAGCAACAGAAGCAAAATAGTGTATTATATACCCCACTCCCTGTTTCAGACTGCCCATGGCAAGACGTAAGTATGGACTTTGTCTTAGGATTACCTAAAACTCCTAGGAGACATGATTCTATCTTTGTGGTAGTAGATAGGTTTTCTAAGATAGCCCATTGTATCCCGTGTTCCCAAACTTATGATGCGTCTAGAGTGGCCAAAGTATTCATGAATGAAGTGGTTAGGTTGCATGGCTTTCTTAAAACCATCGTGTCCGATCGAGATGTTAAGTTCACTAGCTATTTTTGGAAAACCTTATGGCATATGCTAGGAACCAAATTGACATATTCTACTACCTACCATCCCTAGACTAATGGCCAAACTAAGGTGGTAAATCAAAGTCTAAGAAACCTATTGTGGAGTCCAGTGGGAGGGAGTACTGCTAATTGGGATCTATTACTGCCTAGAGCTGAGTTTGCCTATTACAATTCCATCAATTGATCTACTGGAAAAAGTCTGTTTGAAATTGTTCATGGATACAAACCTAGGAAGCCATTAGATATGGTTCATTTACCTATTAATGCATGCATATCTGAGTATGCTGAGTCATTTGCACAACACATAAAGAACTTGCATCATAAAAACATTAAAAAAATTAAAAAGAAAAATGACTCATATAAACAAATTGCTGATTCAAACAAAATGTTTAAAGAATTTAAAGTAGGGGACCAAGTTATGATCAAGCTCAGACCTGAGCGATTTCCTTCTGGAATGATCAAGAAATTATATGCCTGAAGTGCAGGATCTTTCAAAATAATTCGTAAGTTTGGATCTAATGCTTATGAGATTGAGTTACCACCAGATTTAGGCATAAGTCCAACTTTCAATGGATCATATCTTGTAGAGTATAGGGAGCCGATACTGCTACCTAGTGGGCCATTTGGGCATGACCCCATTCTTGAGAGTGAGCCTATCCCTGACTGTCCACTGGCCAAAACCTTAAATCGGAAAGATAGGGTTGAATGAATTCTGGATGACAAAACGATTGTTACTCGAAATAAGGACTACCAACGATACTTGGTTCATTGGAAAGGACATCCCGACTCCGATGATTCTTGGATAACTCTGGAGGATCTATAGAAGATCGATCTGGATTTGCTCGAGAGGTACTAGAGTAGAGCTGACCCTTATTCGACAGGGTCGAGTTTCTCTCACCTAGGAAGAATTGGTAGGGACACTAAAGCCAGAAAGAAGCATCCTTGCCACCTTATCTCTATTTGGATCACTACTAGTTGATCCAATCTGGTTTAATGAGTCATTAAGTTCAGTTAGGATTTGATTTGGTTTAATTTGAGTCTGTTTGAATTTCAATTCGAGTATATGGAGTGCAATAAAATTGTATTTGGGATTATAAGGACATTTTTTTCATTAAGTTGTAATTCGTCCAATTGGGTCTTAATTGGGTCTAAATTGTTGTTTGGGTCTAGTAATTAATCTTTGGATCCATTTTGGGTTTTAAAAAGACCTAAGTTATTTTTGTATGGAGTTGACTGAGTCTACAAAACATGAAGGAAGTTAAGAGGGGTCCATATCCACATTTATTTGGTTGGCTACTTGAAGAAAGGAAGCTCCACGCATATTCTTTCCTCCAAGAAAACCTTTCACATATTTTCTCACAAAAATCGGTGGAAGGAGATTTAAAGGCGAATGGAGTTTCTTAGAGAAAGCTTTTTGAAGGCAGCAATTAAGGAGTCTTAAATGAAGAATTAAATGGCACAAGCTTTGAAGGCATTTAACAGAGTTGGCTAAAGTTTTTCTACCTTTCCCAAATTCTCTTCCCTTCCTCATGAATTCTCTCTCTTGGAGGTATTTTAGGTGGGCTCCACTCCCATTAAAATGCAACATTCTAACTTCAATCAGCCAAGGAAAGAAAAGGGAGAAGATCAAATTGAAGGGTGGAGGATCAAGTCAAGATTACCATCTTGATGAAGCATTGGCACTCATTCCAAAACCTCAATTTAAATTCAAAAGTTGTAATTCCCTCTTTTTTTATTTTGAATTTGAATTCAACCCATCTTTCTACTTGTAATGAGGCTATGAAAAGAGCCCAAAACCTTTCTTTGTAAGGATATTTTGAGTAATGAAAAGACAAAGTGCTGTTGCATTTTCTCCAATTCCTCCATAGCTAGTTTGCTTGAAGGTGCTAGGTGAGACACCTAGAACAACTTGGGTGCGACATCCAAGTTTCGTAGGGTGTGATGCTCTATTTATCGGTTCCAGTTCTTTTATCAAATTTGCCATTTGTAGACTCTTTGAGGTCTACATCCAATCCTTTGAAGAGATTCCTGAAGCAAGTCAAAGAAGAAGACCCCGGGAGCACAATCAACCTTGACGCCAACCTTCTTCCCCCCCTTAACTCTATTCTTCTGAGTTCATGGAATTCTTAGCACTTTTCTAGTAATTAACTCCAATATTTTTTTGTAGATCCTTTCGAGATCCAACTCTCAAGATTGGAGTCCTTGCTTTGGAAACGGTGTGATTGGAGTCCAGATGCTAGATCTGTTGGTTTTGGAGTCAGGTTCATCAACTCTAGAGTGTTGCGATCTAGATCTTCAACCGAGGGAATTTCAAAGTATATTGGTAAATCTAAATCCCTTCCCTTCCTCTAGATCTGAAACTCTAAAGTGGGTAACCTAACCTAGGGTGGTTTCTAAATCACCGCGATCCTCCCTTACAGTTATTTGACAAGATCTGCATGCGGGTATGTAATTTCGATAACTAGTTATCATTTTATTTTCTTTTGGTCTTCCTGTTTATTTTTGCTGTTAGGATATCAGTTATTGCTCTCAAAATACAAAAATATATATATATATATTTATAAATCAAGATAAGAATGGCACATCACTCATCGCCATCCCGTCCTGCATCATCTACCGAGCTCAATTTTCTCTCAAAGGATTTAGAGGGGGAGAGGCCACAAAGGCAAAAAGAAGGGGCTGCTGAGGCCACCCCTCGATTTACAAGACTGGAGGTCTTCAGAGAGGAGGTGGCGGCCAGGGTCGTGGTCAATGTGTAGAAGGCCACGACCACCCTAGCACTAGTAGAGGGGGATTAACATGAAGCAGTTGAAGCTGACCTTGGAATCCCAAGACCGGTGACCTCCAAGGATGGGGCAGTAAAGGCGGCATTGGACCCTTATCATCTAGGGTCCAGGGTGTCCTTGAGGAAGGGAACCTACTTTTTTAGGTAGAAGGGGCTGGAACGTCCCCGCCAGTCCCTGAGGGTAGAGTCCAGAGCCAGATGGGATCTGCCCATTGGTCAGGCAACCTTTTTTCTCTCTTCATTTTGAAAATAGCACTCTAAAATAAAAAAAAGAAAACTTCCTGGCCTATCGGGGGTTTTCGCTATGTAAGAGTTTTTGATCAATGAAAGTTCTATTTTTTCCTTAATCATAATGTACCCCTCTTTCTCCTTTTTTCTAGTCTTGCATTGTTTGTATGGCTTCCCAAGCCATTTGGAGCCCTTTTTGATGTGAAGAATGCCTCAATCAATACAACTTTTACTTTTCCCTCAACCAGAATGCCTTGTGTTTTCTACTTTTTTTTGCCTTCTACTTCTTAGAGTCTTCATGGTAGAGAGATAGACTTTCATGGTCACCATGAGCCCACCCTAGGCTTCCGCTATTATGGGGTGATGTTGGAATCATGAGGCCAGCTTGGGGTACTCTGCTAGCATCCCACCTCTATTCCACCGACCTCAGGGTCTGGCAGGCTTGAGTGTATGTGGCTTCTAGAGTCCTTTGGGTCACCAAGCTGTGAGTCGAGCGATAGACAGTGGGTCTTTAAGAGCTTTCCATCAGCATGTCCAGATTATGAGCAGAGAAGCTCGATGTGGGGCTTCTAGTGCACTCCGGCTCTAGAGCAAAGGCTTTGGGATCTCTAGCTCCAGAGCATGGAGTTGTTGATGTCCCCTATATTTGGAGGCGGGACTGATGATGCCTCCTGACCTCGAAAGAGAGGCTGACGGCATCTCCTGACTTCAAAAGCAGGGTCATAGAGTGTAATGCTTCTTGGTTTGCCAAGCTGAGTCACGCGGTAGATGGCACCTTGGTGCCACCTCCGGGCTGCCAGCGAGGCTGGGGATGTCGAGCTTCTCAATTCGCCAAGCTGTGAGTCACGTGGTAGATAGCACCATGATGCCACCTTCGGGCTGTTTGCAAGGCCCTAAGGATGTGGGGCGCCGAGCTTATTGGTGTGCCAAGCTGTGAGTCACGGGATTGATGGCTTCCCACTGCCATCTTCAAGCTATGAACGAGGCTAGGGGCACCAAGCTTCTCGATTCACCAAGCTATGAGTCACACAGTAGATGGCACCATGGTGCCACCTCTGGGCTATGAGTGAGGCCATGAGGCTTTGGGGCATCAAGCTTATTGGTGTGCCAAGCTATGAGTCATGCGGTAGACGGCATCCAACTGCCATCTTCGGGCCATATGAAAGGCTAGGGGTTGCCAAGCTTCTTGATTTGCCAAACTATTAGTGACATGGTAGACGGAACCTTGGTGCCACCTCTGGGTTGTGAGTGAGGTCATGAGGTTGTGGGGTGCCGAGCTTATTGGTGTGCCATGCTGTGAGTCATGCGATAGACAGCATCTTATTGCCATCTCTTGGCTATGAGCGAGGATAGGGGTGCCGAGCTTCTCAATTTGCCAAGCAATGAGTCACATGGTAGACGACATCTTGGTGCTGCCTCTGGGCTATGAGTGAGGCCATGAAGCTATGGGGCACTGAGCTGATTGGTGTGCCAAGTTGTGAGTCACGCGGTAGACGGCACCTTGTTGCCACCTCCAAGCTATGAGTGAGGCCATGAGGCTATGGGGTGCCGAGCTGATTGGTGTGCCAAGCTGTGAGTCACGCGATAGATTGCACGCCCTCCTCTATCTTTATATAAGGTGGTCAGTGGTTTATTCTTTGAGTGGGTAGTTCTTGGTTGATGAGGGACAAGATTCTAACATGATGCATGATGAGGATGTAGGGGAGGAAAATAAAATATGCAGCAAATTAATTTCATATTTTATTATGATTAAATTCCCAAAACAGGTCAAGACTATGTTAGGGTTTTCTAGTAATGATTAGAATCCTACCCACATGCTACAATTATCAAAGAGACAAAGCAAAATAAAAGATCCTAGGACTAAGAAGGCATATTAGGTGCATGCTCTACTTCAACAAAATAGAAAAAGTGAGAAGGGAAAGGTTCTACATACCTAGCAATGACTTTCTTGATGTCGGGGAAGAGATCGCTCCGCTCAGATCAGCACCTAGATGATTGAGTTACTTTCCTGCGAATTCGTCGATTTTTTATCAGATCTATTCAGAGGCAAAGAAAACCTCATCCAGAGGGCATGGTACTGGAGGGATCCTACAAACGTCAAAGGTTAGGCTCACAGATGATGAGAAAAATATATAATTGGAAGAAAGAAGAATAGAGGGATGGAAGGGATCCCCAGGGTGGCTGGCTGCTAGTTGAAGAAGGGAGATGCCTGGCTTGTAGGAAGTTATGGCATCTTAAGGCTTTTGCTAGGATGGTGGATGGCAACGGTTTAGTGGAAGAGGGTGTTGTTGGGAGGCTACGGTTTTGCACACAAGAAAAATAAAAATGGGTCCACACCCACTCCACTTGGAGGAAACAATTTGACAAAATAACTTCAAGCTATATTCATGAAAAAGAGATTCATTACTAGAGGGGGAGGGGTGGGGTATTTATAGACCAACCAGCCCTTTCCATGTCAAACTAGGAGTACACAGTATGAATAGGATTAGGAGAACAAAGTTGAGTAGAATGAGGAGTACATATTTTGAATATAATTGGTAGACTGAAATCCTTGTAGAACTTGGACATCAACTCCTTCTTGAACTTGGAAGCTTTGACTTTTCTTCATGGGCTTGGACTGGTATAAAATTCTTGTTGGGCTTTATTGCCCAAAAATGGAACCCAAGAGTGGGGGTGAATTGGATCTTTTTAAAATTTAAATAACTATGTGCTGGTCTTGATGTGTTTGTGAAGCAAAGTGATTAAACTTAAAATGAATATGCAGCAGATAATGGCAAATTAAATGCAAGCAATAAAGAGCAAGTAGTGGAGAGAGAAATCACACACAAACATAAAGTTTCATAGTGGTTCGGTGCAATTCAAGCACCTACATCCACTTCCCATGCCTCCCTTGGAAATTTCCACTATAATCTCTTCAAGATTATAGCCGACTTGTTTTCTCAAGGCTCATAAGTCAAAACCCAAGTTGGTTTTGTAACCTATGCTCACCAACAACCTTTACAACTTGTTTTGTCTTCGGGCTCACAAGTTAAACCCTGTTTTATATCTTTGGCTCACCAACAACCTTAACAACCTACTTTAAAAAACCTTGAAAGCTTGGCCAGCAAAGAATAAAGTTAAAGATACAAGAATAAAAGCACAATCAAACTCTCTTCTAGATGGAATATGGAAGCTTTGAGGCTTTTGAAGATTTCTTGTCTTCTCGTCTCTTTGGAATCTCTTCAAAGACACTTTTGGAAAGTTGAAATGATAGGCTTATAAGCTTTTTCAGTGGAATCTCTTTTCTTTGCTTTTGGAAGTGAAGTTCTTAAAAAATATTTGTCTCTAGTATGTTCAATACTTCATGAATGAGTTTGGTGAAGCTTAAATACTTCAAAAATTTTCAAAAAATGGTTTAAGACCATTGGAAGATCAAAACTAGCATTTTGGAGCTTTTAGGGATGAATTCTGCCACTCATAAAATATAGCTATTATGCTTGTCAGAACTCGTGAGTCGACACTTGACTTCTGTGAGTCAACACATGAGTCGACACTTGATTTTTGTGAGTCAACACTTGAGTTTCTCGAGTCGATAATTGAATTTTCTGAGTTGACACTTGAGTCAAAAACCTTCAAATGGCCTAGTTCTGTATTTTCAAAAATCTTAGGCCTTGAGTTGACACTTAAAATCCTTGAGTTGACACTTGAGTCTCCTAAGTCGACACTTGATAGAAAATCTTCCAAAAAGACATGTTCTGTATTTCCAAAAGTCTAAGGCCTTGAGTCGATACTTAAAATCTTTGAGTCGACTCTTGGTTTATGTAAGTCAACACTTGGTGTGCCAGAGAAAATTTCTGCGTACCTGTTTCTAAAGTGTCGACACTTGGTGTATCATGAGTCGACACTTGACTCTGCAACTTGTCAAAAACATATGCCAACCTTCCAAATTCAAATTGATCTTCAATGAAACTTCAGTATACTTAATATAAAGCATAATTGGTCTATTTTGAGGCCTTTTTCAAATGAGAAGACTTCTTAAATCATGAAAAATGGTCAGCTTCCAATGAGTACCATGATACTTCTATTTTTAGAATCTGAGATGCTTTTATCCTGAAACTCGTAACTATAATTGAAATATTAGAATAAAATTTGTACTCAATATTTTGTTAGTCATCAATATCAAGGGCTAAAGCCAACAATCTCCCTCTTTTTGATGATGACAAAATCTTAAGTATATAAGCATTCAAATTCAATTTTAGATATTGTATCTCATAATCATGAACTTAAAACTCATACACCACAATTTTAATAGAGGAGAGGTACCAATTAGGTGTTGAAGTTAATTTTTTCTCGCACTATGTGAGTTAAGTTATGAACCAACTAAAAAAAACTTAGAAAGAAATGCTTATATCTTACTCCCCCTTTTTATCAACATTAAACAATAAAGGGAGTAAACTCCCCCTGAATTGATTCATTAAGGCAAAGAAATTTGGTTAGGGGCCATGATACAAGATTAGATTAGAAAAAATCAACAGGTATCAGAGCAAATGAACAAAGTAGGGAGTAACCATAAGATAAAAGAGAACTTTTTCATAAAAGTCAGAGTTTCATTACTATACATAAACTGATGCAGCATTGATAAGCAAACATAAACTATAATGCAAGTACAATAGAGACACATAGATAAACATAAACACTAAACATAGATGATAACATCAAGATAAACACTAAACATCAAGATAAACATCTGTGAGGCTACTCCTCATCAGATGGAAGCTTAAAATAAATAGGGCCACTAATCCTAGACCTAGGAACAATGGATCTTGAGGTATTAAGGATGCTACGGCTCCTAGTCCTAGCAAATGGTCCAAAACGGGATACAACTTGAGAAGCTCTTGTAGAAGGTGGAGGAAGTGTCTCTGCAGGAGTCAGAAAGATGAGTATAGAGGCAAGAAAATCATCTGAAGGAGGAATAGTGGGAGCAATTGGTGTGTGAGCCTCTCTGCTGACTATCTCGTAGTCTCCAGCTCTGTCATTACTATCGTCACTGCCACTATCAATAATATCTATACCATCACCACCACCATCATGTCCATGACCTTCACCACCAAGAAGAGTATCACCTTGTCGATCTGGGTGGTCGTCATCATTTGCCGGAGGAGGAGGAGGTGGTCCTGATGACCCAAAAGGCAACAATGCTCTCAACATCTCCTCGATATGTGCAAAACCTACCTCCATCATCCGACAAGTCTCAGAATGCTGCTCAATAGTATGGGCTCTAAGGCCCTCAATCTTAATATAGAGCTGAGTGGTTTGGACTCCCAGTCTGATCATCTCACTCCTGATCTCAACAAATTGATGCCTCGCATGCTCCTCAAAAGATAAGTCGGTAGGTACATAAGGAGTGGCAGTAGGTGTCACAGGCTCAAAACCTGAAGCTACAGCAGTTGCCGGTTTGTGAGGTGTCAACTGCTCAGCAGGCTTCGAAGGACCTACCTCGATGGCTTGAATATCATCCTTTTCATTTGGCTCTTGACCAGACTCTCGATGCACCCATCTGCCTACTAGCCTTCGATAACCCATATGATGAAGAGACCACTCGTCATATACGTCAGTATGCAAAATATCCTTGGAGGCCTCTAATTCCAAAGGTACATCATAGGCTCGAAAAAGATGAGTCAAACCCATCCCGTATGGTAGACAAAGTCGTCGCTGGGTCATAGCCTCTCTCATCTATGCCATCATCAAAGCAGGAAGATCTACAATTGTCCTCTGAGTCAGACAAACCATCATCATCAGCTCTCTCTATGTAATAAAATCAAATCATCTTATCTTCGGTAGCAATATCCAGGCAATGAAATGGTGTAGGAGGTGCATCTCAACTGAAAGCATGGTGACTATGGCCACACCGCAAACATCATTACGCTCAAGAATACACCGGAAGGCCTCCTCTCTATCCTCAATAGGGCACGTGACAATCCCATGATAGGGAATCTCCGAAACTCTACTAAGAATCTCCTCTGAGACAGGTATTTGTATGCCACGAACAGTAGCACTCCACATCAATCTGCTGCAATCCAGGCTCCATTAAAACTCTCGGATCAGATGAGGATAGAATTTCTCCTTCATGGAATAGAAGGAGATCAGTCCTGCAGCCTCAAGAATCTAACCCAATCCAAATCCCTCCCGGTCGAAGAATCCTAGATCAACTTGATGACCAGCATCTATGATCTTACCTAAAACTCTATCTGCTGAGGGGGAATGAGGGGGTCCTGCTCTCTCTGACTGCTGTCCACTATCATTTCTAGCGTTTGTCCTTTCTGATGTTGCCTGACTCAACCTCCTTTTAGAAACTACCTGCTTCTGTGGACCCATGAATGCCAACAAAGGGAAGGAATGGAAGGGATGAAATGGATGAAATAGGAATGTCAAGACAAGAAGGAACGGTCCAAGCAAAACAAATAGAGAAACCAAAGGGTAGAGAAGGAAAAGCTTGGAATCAGCCAAGAGAATGGACAAGAGGGGGAAGAAATGGAAAGAAGTGAGTAATGTGCTGAATCAATCCATAAGAAATCCAAAGAAAATTAGTCCAAAGTGGGGAAAAATCTAATGGGAATGAGTTTGGCCCAAATCAAAGGAAGGAAAAATGAAACAACTGTGAATAATTGACAAAAGAGAGGGAGAAATGAGGAGATTTACCAAAAATCATGGGGCACGGTGGGTAGATCATTGTTGTGACGTCAAAGGACGGCTAGGGGACCACTTGGGCATGGACAAAACAAGGAATAGAAAACTTAGAATGAATGAGTGATGCCCTAAAAAACTTGAAAAATTGCTCGTGAGTCGACACTTCATTTTTGTTAAGTGTCGACACTTAGGCATGAGTCGACACTTGGCCAAAAGTGAAGTGTCGACACTTTGCCAGGAATTTCCAAAAAAATATTTCAATAAAATTTAATAAAATCAAGCAAATTCCAGAGAAAGATTTAGGACTTAGAGAACATGATTTTGAGCACTAACAAATTGGATAAGAACAAGATTTTAAGAGTTCTAAAGGGGTCTATGATGCCTAATTCTCTTCTAATCATGCAAAATCTTTCTTCACTCAAGGATTTGGTGAAAACATCAGCTAATTGATTATTAGTACAAAGAAATTTAGGCATCACATTAGAGTTTTGCATATGATCTCTTATGAAGTGATGTCTTATTTTAATATGCTTGCTTCTTGAATGTTGCACAAGATTCTTAATTAGATTTATTACACTAGTATTGTCACATCTTATGGGTGTCTTAGTTAATTTGATGCCAAAATCTTCGAGTTGTTGTTTGATCCATAGGATTTGAGCACAATAGCTTTCAGCTGCTATATATTTAGCTTTTGCTGTAGATAGAGCAACTGAATTCTCTTTCTTACTACTCCATGAGATCAATTAATTCTAAGAAACTGACAAGTTCTACCAGTACTTTTTTTATCAAGTTTATATCCAGCAAAATCAGCATCAGAATAAGCAATCAATTTAAATGATAAATCTCTAGAGTACCAAAGTCCAATATCTATAGTGCCAGATAGGTATCTAAGTATGTGTTTAACAGCCAAAAGATGAAACTCTTTAGGGGCAGACTGATATCTTGCACACATACAAACACTAAACATAATATCTGGACTACTAGCAGTTAGATAAAGCAATGAACTAATCATGCCTCTATATAATTTTTGGTCTATAGATTTACCTGATTCATCTTTGTCAAGTCTACAAGAGGAGCTCATAGGTGTACCTAATGGCTTGGTGCTTTCCGTCCCAAACTTCTTTAATATTTTTTTTTTGTACTTGGTTTGGTTAATGAAGATCCTCCCCTCTTTTGTTTGCTTTATTTAGAGTCTGAGGAAGAAGTTAAGCTCTTCCATCATGCTTATCTTGAACTCTCCCTGCATTAACTTTGCATACCCTTGACAAAGACATTTGTTAGTAGCACCGAATATGATATCATCCATATAAACTTGTACTACTAAGAGATCATCATTCTTCTTTTTCAAAAACAAAGTAGTGTCTATGTTACCTCTAGAAAAATTATTTTTAAGCAAGAAAAAACTCAATCTATCATACCAAGCTCTTGGAGCTTGTTTCAAACCATACAAAGTTTTATGAAGTTTAAAAATACGATTTGGAAACTCATGATTTTCAAAATGGGAGGGTTGGTCAACATAAACTTCTTCGATAAAATCATTCAAAAAGGCACTTTTGATATCCATTTAAAATAATTTAAAATCCATAAAACATGCAAATGACAATAATAGCCTAATTATCTCAAGTCTAGGAACAGGAGCAAAGGTTTTATTAAAATCAATTCCTTCCCCCTGATTGTATCCTTTGGCAACTAGCCTAGCTTTATTTCTGATGACAATTCCATTTCTTTCAAGCTTATTTCTGAAAACCCATTTTTACCAATTATTGAAACATTAGTGGGTCTTTTAACTAGAGTCCAAACATTATTTCTTTTAAATTGATTTAGTTCATCTTGCATAGCATTTATCTAATTACAATCATTTTCAACTTCTTTAATAGATTTTGGTTCTACTTGAGAAATAAATGCTAAATAATTACATATATTTCTAAGAGATGAATGAGTACTTATCCTTTTTGATGGATCACCAATGATAAGTTCTTTGTGGTGTCCATGAGCATACCTTCATTCTTTTGGTAGAGGGTTGATGTGTTATCACCTCCTTGTACTTGATCTCTTTCACTATTTTGATTGTCATCTTACTCCTTGGAAGGCTCTTCATGGTTGTTCACTTCTTCAGTTCTTTGGATACATGTTTCACCATCAAGAACATCTTCTTTTCTAAAAGATTTTTGATTAGTCTCATCAAACACAATATGGATGGATTCTTCAACAAGAAGTGTCCTTCTGTTGAAGACCCTATATGCCTTGCTAGATATAGAGTAGCCTAAAAAGTTACCCTCATCTAACTTGGCATCAAATTTGCTTAGATTATCCTTGCCATTGTTTAAAATAAAGTAACGGCATCCATAAACATAAAAATATTTAATTGAAGGTTTCCTACCTTTCCAAAGCTCATAAGGTGTTTTCTTTAAAATAGGTTGGATTAAAACATGATTTAAAACATAGCAAGCAGTGTTTATGGCTTCTACACAAAAATATCTAGGCAAATCATTTTTGCAAAGCATGGTGCATGCGATTTCTTCAAGAGTTCTATTTTCTCTTTCTACTACCCTATTTTGTTGAGGTGTCCTAGGTGCAGAAAAATTATGATGAATGCCATATTCATTACAAAACATTTTGAAATCATGATTTTCAAATTCTGTACCATGATCACTTCTTAAAGGTATAATTGAAACACCTTTTTTATTTGAAACTCTTTTATAAAATTTAATGAATGCAGAAAAGGTTTCATCTTTGTGAGCTAAAAACATGACCCATGTAAAACGTGAGAAATCATCTACAATAACAAGACCATACCTTTTACCTCCCAAACTAGATGTTCTAGTTGATCCAAAGTGGTCCATATGAAGTAATTCTACGGGTCTAGAGTAGAGACTACTCCCTTATGTTTAAAAGATGATTTAGTTTATTTTCCAAGTTGGCAAACACTACAAATCTTATCCTTTTCAAAACTAAGTTTTGGCAAATCTTTTATTAAATCCTTTTTGCAAAGTTTTAAAAGTAAATGCATACTAGCATGACCTACTCTATGATTCCAAAATCAACTAGTTTCATTGATCTTGGCTTCCACTACCACTAGGCATTGACCATTTTGAACAGGAAGATCGTCAAGATCAACCATATAAATATTGCCATGCTTATGACCAATAAACTTTAAGCCATTGTCATCAAGACTAGAAATAATGCACATGGAAGATTCGAAAACAACTTTAAAATCTTTGTCAAAAAACTGGCTAATGCTATGTAAATTATGCTTTAAACCATCAATATAAAAAAAATTATATATATAAGTAGAGGGAGTGATATGGACTTTACCAATTCCAACAATCTTGCCCTTTCCATTATCACCAAAGGTCACATTTCCACCATTTTGATATTCAAGTGAGGAGAACTACTCCACATCTCCAGTAATGTGCCTTGAGCAATCGCTGTCAAGGTACTACAATCTTCTTTTGTTGGTTGCAAGGCACACCTATAACAACAAATCAGGTGGAGACTTTAGGTACCCAAGTCATCTTGGGTCCTTTAAGGTTAGTAGTGATGGTTTTTTTTGAAACCCAAACTTTTCTAACTTTGTTCAATTTCTTTTTATTGCACAGATATGATTTATGTCCTATATTTCCACATGAATAACAAGTAATAAAAGATGAAGCAGGCACAAAAAAATTATTAATAATCTTTTATTGTTTTTGTGTTTTGAAACCCAATCTAGCTTTGTTAAAAATAGCTCTTTGGTTATTCAAAAGCATATTGAGATTTCATAACTGTATATAAATTTTTCAATAAAAGGTTTTAGTTTTTCAAGCTCATCCTTGTACTTCTTATTTTCCTGCAAAATCTCTTTATTTTGTTTTGTGAAATTTTCAATTGATGCAAAAGAATTTTTCTTTTTGAAATCTTTTTTTTCATTTTCCAGAAGAATAATTTTACCATTTAACTTTTTATTTTCTTGGAGTAAGCAATCATTTTTAATTAAAAACTTATCATTTGTTTTAACCAAATCTAGATTTTGCTTCTTTAGTTCTTTGTTCTTCAATTTATGTTTTTGAAATTTGACTACTAGTTCATCAAAAACTTCATGCAATTAATCAAAAGTAAATTCTTCTTCAAGTTCAGACATTACCTCATCACTGTTGGCCATTAAACAAAAATTTGCAATCTCTTGTTGTTCTTCATCATAACTTGAGTCCTCACTATCACTCCAGGTTGCCATAATTGCTTTCTTTCTTAATCTTCTTTTGCTCTTCTTGAGTAGGGGGCAGTTCATCTTGAAGTGGCTGGGTTTCTTGCACTCAAAGCATGTGGGCTACTCCTTTTCTTTCTCTTTTCCTTTCTCTTTGCTAGGATCTCCCTTTTGAGGTTTCTTCTTGAAATTGTATTTCTTCTTTCTCATAAACTTCCTAAACTTTCTTGCTATAAGAGCTATCTCATCTTCATCATCCTCTTGTTCAGATTCATCACTTGACTCTTCTTTTGTAGTGGACTTGAAGGCAATTACTTTCTTCTTCTTATCATTGTCCATGGTCTTTTATTTCATGGAGAGCTCATAAGTCATTAATGAGCACAAAAGCTGCCAAGAGGAAGTGTGTTTATATATCTTTGGCTTTTTCTATAGCAGTGACCTTAGCATTTCAAGAAAATGGAAGAGACCTAAGAAGTTTATTAACAAGTTCACCATTAAAAATAACTTTTCCTAAGCTTTTCATGCCATTCACAATATTAGTGAAGCTAGTGTACATTTCATTAATAGATTCAGAAGGATTTATTCTAAAATTTTATATGTATGAATAAGCATGTTAACTTTTGTAGTTTTCACTTGATGAGTACCCTCATGGGTAATTTTAAGTGTATGCCATATTTTCGTTGCGGAGAGACAATTTGAGATTCTATTGAATTCGCTTGGATCCAAAGCATAAAATAATAGATTCATAGCCTTTGCATTAAGCTCTATTTGCTTAATGTCATTCTCATCCCAATCATCTTCCATTTTGGAAGTGGGAATGCCATTAATTAAGAAAGTAGGCTAATAAGGACCCTTAACAATAGTCCTCCAAATATTATAATCAATGGCTTAAATGTAAATGCGCATGCATGTCTTCCAATAAGTATAATTGGTGCCATTAAAAAATGGAGGACGGTTAGAAGCTTGACCTTCTACAACACCCACACCAATTAGGGCTGCCATGATCTTTTACTCAAGATAGTTGGATCTGCAAGTAGAGTACCAGTGCTCTGATACCACTTGTTGCCCAGAAATGGAGCCTAAAAGGGGTGGTGAATTGGGTCTTTTAAAAATTTAAATAACTATGTGCTGGTCTTGATATGTTTGTCAAGCAAAGTGATTAAACTCAAAATGAATATGCAGTGGATAATCGTAAATTAAAAGCAAGTAATAAAGAATAAGTAATAGAGAGAGAAATCACACACAAACACAAAGTTTTATAGTAGTTCAGTACAATCCAAGCTCCTAAATCCACTCCCCAAGCCTCCCTTAAGAATTTTCACTATAATCTCTTCAGGATTACAGCCGACTTGTTTTTCCAAGGCTCAGAAGTCAAAACCCAAGTTGGCTTTGTAACCTAGGCTCATTAATAACCTTTACAACTTGTTTTATCTTTGGGCTCACAAGTTAAATCCTAGTTAGTTTTATACCTTTGGCTCACCAACAACCTTAACAACCTACTTTCAAAAACCTTCAAAGCTAGGTTAGCAAAGAATATATTTAAAGATACAAGAATAAAAGCACAATCGAACTCTCTTCTAGAGTAGAATATGGAAGCTTTGAAGCTCTTGAAGATTGCTTGTCTTTTCTTCTCTTTGGAATCTCTTCAAAGACACTTTTGGAAAGCTGAAATGATAGGCTTGTAAGCTATTTTAGTGGAATCTCTTTTCTTTGCCTTTGGAAGTGAAGTTCTTGAAAAATATTTTGTTGACCTCTAGAATAATTTTGATGATCACAAAATATTGGAGCATGTATTTGATACTAACTCTTTCAAATTGTTTAAGAAGTTTTGCAGGAAATTGGTTACCTTTAGTTTAAAATGGTTTTCAAACTGATTGGAAGGTAATTCAATTGTGTATAAGGTTTTACGAACTTGAACTTGTAAAAGTCCTAGTTTTATTAATTTTGTAATCTTGTAAAATGGGCTGAAAATTATAAAAATTAAAGAGTATGTAAATTAGCTTATATTTGATTCAATGTTGAAGAGTTTTGGAGAAGCTTGAACATTTTTGAAGAATTGCAAGAGCTGACTCTTGGATCAAGGGCTGACTCTTTGTGGCACGGCACGAAGAAAGTTTCAGTATTTTTTGAAGGCTGAGATCAAGAGCTGACTCCTGCCCCAAGAGCTGACTTGTCCAAAGTTATGTTTTTTGAAGGTCTGAGAACTCGAGCTGACTTTGCACTGAAGAGCCGACTCTAGGTATTCATGATTTTGAATTGATTGAAGGCAAGTGTCGACTCCAGCCTTAAGAGCCGGCTCCTACAGATTTTCATTTTGGGATGTTTGAGACTTTGAGCCGACTCCTGGAACTCGAGTTGACTCGTAGAGTCATTTTCTGCACTCCAATGGCTAATTGCTGAAGTTGAAATTTAAACTCCAATTCATCTCCAACAGCTATTTCATAAATTTCAAGGCCCTACAATGGTCATATCTCTTGGAAAACTATAAAAGAGATTTTTTTGAAGGATTAAATAATTATTAGGGCTTTATTATGGAATTATCTTGAAAAATCAATGAGCTTTCAAGTCATTCAACTACCTACCTCAAAGAGCATTCAAGTTGGATTCAAAGCTTCACCAACTCTACTTCATCATTGAATCCACTCATTGAAGAAGCAAGGAAGCAGCTTGAAGAGCATTAAAGAGCATTCAAGGCTTGACTTTATCTTGGTCTAGATTGGCAACACCTAAACAAACTTGGTTTGTTGTAGTTGCTTGTTTATCATTTCTTTATCTTTGTTTACTCTCTAAGATCAACAAGAGGCTATGTCTTAAGAGAGGGTTGAAGGTTTTTAGGTGAACCTTGTAAAACTTAAGTTGGGTTCTTGGTGATCCCAGTCTAAAATCAAGTGTTTGGGTTTTCTTTGGTAATCCCGTTTAAAACCAAAAAAAGTTAGGATTTCTTTGGTGATCCCGGTAAAACCAAAGTGTATAGGTTTGGATTGTGAGCCTTGTAAAAAAATCCAACAGTATTTCGATTAGGGGATATAGTGAAAATTTGAAGTGGTGCTTGGGTAGTAGATGTAGGAGTCGGTTGCTTCGAACCACTCTATTTCCTTATATTTGTGATTGTGTTCTTATTGCTCTATTATTTTTACTAAATTACTTCTGCATTGCATATTACACCACAGCACAAAAAAATCTCAAAGTGCATATAATTGTGAAAAGTTTTTTATTCCCAATTCACCTCCCTCTTAGGAAGCCACCTGGGCAACAAGTGGTATCAGAGCAGAGTCTTTGAGAGTTACTTAGAGTAAAGAAATATGGTACATCTCATGAGCACTTCATTGGCCGATGATCAATCCATAAATAGACCACCACTTTTCATCGGAATCAATTATGCATATTGGAAGGCAAGAATGAAAATATACATTCAAGCCATAGATTTTCATTTATGGAAAATTATCTTGTAATGACCTCACACACCTACAATTAGAGTAAATGATGTAGAGGTTTCCAAACCAGAAGAGGATTGGGACGAGAATGATATGAAATTAGCTGAGCTGAATCCCAAAGCAATGAACTTATTGTACTGTTCTTTAGATCCAAATAAGTTTAACAGAATTTCAAATTGCAATTATGCTAAAGAAATTTGGGACAAGCTAGAAATCACACATGAAGGCACATCTCAAGTTAATACATCAAAAATCAATATTCTTGTATATAATTATGAGCTATTTAAGATGAATCCTAGTGAGACTATATCTGCAATGTATACTCGCTTTACTGATATTATAAATGGTCTCAAAAGTCATGATAGAACTTATTCTAATGCTGATCTTGTTCAAAAAGTTTTAAGATCTTTGCCAGATAAATGGGAAGCTAAAGTGATAGCAATTCAAAAAGTGAAGGACCTAAATACACTGCCACTAGATGAACTGCTTGGATCTTTGATTAAGCATGAATTGGCTATGCAACAAAGAACTGAGAAAGATATAAAAAGAAAGAAAGCCATTGCATTTAAAGCTACTGAAGATGATAAGAATGAAGAATCAGACTCATCAGATGATGATGACCTTGGAAATGATAAAATTGTCTTTGTCATGAGAAAATTCAAGAGGTTTATGGGCAGAAGGAAAACAAACAGATGGAGAAAGCAATATAGAAAAGGTGATTTTGGAAAAGAAAAAGAAAGAGATAAAGAAAAAGATAAGGATCAAGTACCTATCTGCTATGGATGCAAGAAGCCGGGACACATCCATCCTGATTGTCCTGAAGGGAAGAAAAAGATATTCACTAAAAAGAAGAAGGCAATGCTTGCTGCTTGGAGTGATAATGATGAAATCACATCCATTGAAGAGGATGAAGAAACAACGAAGACTGCACAAATCTATCGTATGGGTTTGGAGGACGAGCCACAAGTATAAAGAAAAGATGGTATCTAGATAGTGGCTATTCAAGAGATATGATGGGTGATGCTGATCAATTCTTCATCCTAGAACAAAAGGATGGTGGAATGGTAACATTTGGTGACAATCGAAAAGGAAGGATTATCGGTATTGGTAAAATCAAAATTACTTCTTCTACTTTTATTGAAAATATGTTACTTGTAAAAAAATTAAAGCATAATCATTTAAGTATTAGTCAGCTATGTGACATTGGTTTTAATATTTTCTTCAAGTCATCAATATGTATAATGGTTGATCCACTTGACTCTAGTACAAAATTCATTGGACATAGACTTGGTAACATTTATCTAGTAGATCTTAATAATCTAGCTATGTCAAGTAATACAAGTCTTGTAGCAATGAATGACAAGAGCAAGGAATTAAGTTTATTATGGCATAGGCGACTTGGTCATGCTAGTATGAATACAATAGCTAAACTCATTTCAAAGGATTTGGTTAGAGGTTTGCCCAAATTTAAAGTAAATTTTGATTATGTTTGTGATGCATGTCAGTTAGGAAAACAAGTGAGGGAGAGTTTTAAATCTAAAAACATAGTTTCCATTACTAGACCCATAGAGCTACTTCACATGGACTTATTTGGACCTACCAAAACTACCAGCCTAGGTGGTATGAAATACGGCCTTGTGATTGTAGATGATTTTTCAAGATACACATGGATTTTATTTATTGCACATAAAGATGAAACTTTTAATGTATTCAAAAAGTTTTATAAAAGAGTTACAAATTTAAAAAAATTATCTGTTATTTCTATTCATAGTGATCATAGCACCGAATTTGAAAATCAGTATTTTGATCACTTTTGCACAAAGTATGGTATTGATCATAACTTTTCTACACCTAGAACACCACAACAAAATGGTGTTGTAGAAAGAAAAAATCACACTTTCAAAGAGATGTCCAGAATAATGCTTTGTGAAGGAAATCTTCTAAATTACTTTTAGGTAGAAGCTATCAATACCGCTTGCTATATTTTAAATAGAGTTTTAATTAGACCTATTATCAAAAAAATCCACTATGAGCTTTGAAATAATAGAAAACCAAATATTAAGAATTTTCATGTTTTCGAATGCAAATATTTTGTTCTTAACAATGAAAAAGATAATCTTGGTAAATTTGATGCAAAATCCGATGAGGCTATTTTTCTTGGATATTCTTTAAATAGTAAAGCCTATCATGTTTTCAAAAAACGAACTTTAATTATTGAAGAATCTGTATATGTTATTTTCAATGAATCGGACATTACATCTTCGAGAAAGGAAGATTTTGTTGATGATGATGTAGGTACTTTAGAACATGGAATGAAAGACTTGACCCTCAAAGACAAACAATCAAGTAAACCACATGAAGAAGAGGTGAGTAAAGAGCATGATGATATACCTAAAGAATGGAGGTATGTTCAATCGCACCCTAAAGAATTAATTATAGGAGACCCATCTCAATGTATTAAGACTAGATCTGCACATAGAGATGCACATGATTTAATTGCTTTTGTTTTGCATGTAGAACCACATAATATAGAAGAAGCTGAAACTGGTCCTAATTGGATGTTAGCAATGCATGATGAATTAAACCAATTTAAGAGAAATAATGTTAGGACCCTAGTTAAAAAACCTAATGACTATCCTGTTATAGGTACTAGGTGGGTTTATAGAAATAAACTAGATAAAGATGGAAATGTAATTAGAAATAAGTCTAGACTGGTTGCACAAGGATATAATAAAGAAGAAAGAATAGATTTTGATGAAACTTATGCACCGGTAGCTAGATAAGAAGCCATTAGATTGCTACTAGCTTATGCATGTTTTTTGAATTTTAAATTATTTCAAATGGATGTAAAGAGTGCATTTTTGAATGGTTTTTTATCTTAAGAAGTTTTTGTTGAGCAACCACGAGGTTTTATTGATTATACTTTTTCAAATCATGTTTTCAAACTAAATAAAGCTTTGTATGGTTTAAAACAAGCACCTAGAGCCTGGTATGATAGATTAAGTAAGATTTTGATTGCTAATCATTTTGTAAGAGGTAGTGTTGATACTACACTATTTATTCAGAGAAAGAATAGTGTTATTTTAGTTGTTCAAATTTATGTTGATGACATTATCTTTGGATCTACTGATGAATCTTTGTGTCTAGATTTTGCTAAGCTAAAGCAGGGAGAATTCAAAATGAGCTTGATGGGTGAACTGAGTTACTTTCTTGGACTTCAAATTAAACAAACTAAAGAATGTATCCTGATTAACCAGGCCAAGTACATGAAAGATATAATCAAGAAATTTGGCATGGAATCAAGCAAAGAAATTGAAACACCCATGAGTCCTGCATGCAGACTTGATAAAGATGAGAATGGCATAAATATTGATCAAAAGCTATACCGAGATATGATCGATTCTTTACATTATTTGATAGCTAGTAGACCTGACATTCTATTTAGTGTTTGTATGTATGCACGATTTTAATCTAATCCAAAAGAGTCACACATCATGGCTGTTAAAAAATCATTAAATATCTGAAAGGCACATGTAATGTAGGTTTATGGTATTCTAAGCACACATCATTGAAGTTAATTAACTTTTATGATGCTGATTATGGAGGTTGTAAAATTGAGAGAAAAAGCACAAGTGGTACTTGTCAGTTTCTAGGTGTTCACTTGATTTCTTGGCATTATCGCAAACAGAACCCTGTAGCACTATCTACTACTGGGGCAAAATATGTGGCTGCTGGGAGCTGTTATGCTCAAGTGTTCTGAATCAAGCAACAACTAAAAGATTATGGTATTGTTTAATCTAAAATTCCTATCAAATGTGACAATACTAGTGCTATTAATTTATCCAAAAATCATATTCAGCACTCACAAACTAAGCACATTGAAATTCGACATCATTTTATTCGTGACCATGTTTTAAACAATGATGTGGAACTTGAATTTGTACCTACTGAAGATCAATTAGCGGACATTTTTACTAAACCACTCAGTCTAGATAGATTTGAGAAGATCAGAGGCAAATTAGGGCTATGTGACTCAATCCAAACCTATTTGACCTAATTTTTAAAAATTAAGAAAAAAATATCTAAATGTTTTAAATTTTTCTTTAGAGCATAGGACAACCTAGTTTAGGTTTAAGAAATTGTTGGAAACAGAGTTTGACCCATTTTGACCCTTAGACTGATATTTTGCTCGAGCCGACTCGAGTTATCAGGGTGCTCGGCGAGCTGACTCGAAGGTCGGGCCGAATAGTTTTAAATAGGGTTTTCGTGTTTTCTATTCATTGTGTTTTTAGTTTTTTGGTTGTTTCCTCTTAGTCTACTCCACACTCCACTCTAGAAAACCTTCCAAAAACCCTCTCAAATCCCTCGAATCCATCAATCTTAGCAAAATGGCACCCCGCAAAGCCATGGCCAAGAAAGCAAAGAGGGTAGTTTGGACTGTCACGGAAGAACGAAGAACCAAGAGGTGCTTAGACACTTCAAATCTAGATAAGGATCAACCGATTGAGCAGGAAGAAGAACCTCAAGCACCCCGGCAAGTGATTCCTATGGGAAATCATCAAGTAACCCCGGGTAGGTGCTTTGATTTTAACTTTCTGGAGCAAGAACAACTACATATAGGGGATTGGCTTGAAAAGCAGGGGTGGAAAGATTTTTGTGTATTGAATATCCCAACATATCCTAACTTAGTTCATCAATTTTTTGAGAATATGTCACTGGGAGCATTTCATTTAGAAGGGACAGTTAAAAGAAGGCATATAGAGATAAGTGAACAGAAGCATTCTAGTTCACTGGACATACTAATGGAAGGAGAGTGTTACTTAATTTTAAAAGAAAAACAAAAGACCCTTAGACTTATACTGGAGAGAACAAATGTGAAGGGTATTGTACATGTAAGTGCAAATCAGCTGTCATTGGAGATGAGGCTATTACACAATATTATTAGCAAGATTTTCTTGCCCCGGAAAGGGCATTTTGATTGGGTCAGTGAGCATGATCTTATGTTTATGAGGTGACTGATTAAGGGGGAGGCCCTCAACTTGCCATTTTTCATGATATCGCTGATGAGGGAGGTAGACCGCAGGGCACGGGCTTGTCTACCGTACGGAATGGTTTTTACACTATTATTCTAGGATGCCCATGTAGATTTGACTGGAGAGGATAGCCGACTGTTGCTTCATACTGACAAGTATACTATGAAATCCTTTACCATAATGGGATTCATTAAAGTTGATGGCAATTGCATCAGGAAGACTTCTGGTGTTCCTATGGCACATTCTGAGGATTCAGAGATGACACATAGGCTGCTCAGGGACTTGGTGAGGAGACTGAGGCACATGCTGATGAGGCTGGACCATCTGAGCTAGCTCCTACTACATCTCATTCAGCAGTCAGAAGATTCTCAACTACTAGACCTGCTACAGAGGATAGATTTCAGAGTCTTGGAGGAGATAGCATGTCTCAGATCAGACATTGATAGCAAGATTACTCTACTCCATTCCGAGATGCAGCAGGGATTTCGTGATGTTATGACTATATTGAGACAGCTTTCTGTAGCCAGCCAGCATGACCATCGACTTCCATAGCACCTGGCTCTGGCACTGGCACTGATGGAGAGCAGGCACCGGCGACACATTCTAGTGAGTACCTTCTCATGCCACACCTGTGGATGTTGAGCCCGAGGCTGGTATGAAGTCTATAGGATTTGAGGTTGGACAGACTCCGGCTACCCAAATACTTTCGACCCCCAGCACCTTGGCATTATCTTGTGATCCACCAATTGCCAGACCTACACCTATTGTTATATCTTCAGAGTCCAAAGCCAAAGTTAAAGCTAAAACTAAAGTGTCTAGTACTGCTACTCCTACAAGGTCTAGGATTAGAGATCTTCGACCTAGGTTCCCTAAGTTCAAACCTAGTCCAGGAATCATAGAAATAGGTTCCTCCTCTGATGAGGAAGAACCTGATAGTGATGATCCTAGCCCATCATTTTGATGTTTAGGCTTTTTATCCTGATGTTTTGGGACTCTATCTTGTTGTATTTTGGTTAGTGTGATACTATTTTGTCGTGCCGTGGCACATCTATAATGTATCATATATGCTATGTACTGACTTGCTTTATATATATATACATCACTTTTTATGATACATGTCCATACTTTTAATGATTGAATTAAGGTTATGAATGAATGTCCATTCTTCATATGCCTTTTGTTGATGACAAAAAGGGGGAGAATGGAGATTGTGTGCATGAAAAAGCTATAATATGATAATATGCATGTTCAATTTATAAATTTATATGAAAATTTGAAACGGCTATGTTAGTTTGGAAATTGCTTGGAAATTGTGCATAAAAAGCTATATGGATGTTGACTTTTATGAAAATTTGAATGATTGATTTGTTGAACCTTGATGAAATATTTTTACCATAGTAAGGTGGAGTTTTGTTAAGTTTCTTGTTCAAAATATTTGATAATTTTATATATTTTGATACACTTTGTAAATGATATTCTTGATACATCATGTATCGATACATATGATACTTTATGTTAACAATGTTCAGTTTTATACATTTTGATACACATGAAACATTATGGCACACTGTGTTAATACAATGATACCTAATATGTGTGACACACATAAATTTGAATATACTGCAATTATAAATTATTTTAATTTTTAAATCATGCCCAGTGTTTTGTCATCATCAAAAAGGGGGAGATTATTGATCTCTGGAATGATTTTGATGATCATAAAACATTGGAGCATGTATTTGATACTAACTCCTTCAAATTATTTAAGAAGTTTTGCAGGAAATTGGTTACCTTTAGTTTAAAATGATTTTCAAACCGATTGGAAGGTAATTCAATTGTGTATAAGGTTTTATGAACTTGAACTTGTAAAAGCCCTAATTTTATTAATCTTATAATCTTGTAAAATGGGCTGAAATTGTAAAAATTAAAGAGTATGTAGATTAGCTTCTATTTGATTCAATGTTGAAGAGATTTGGAGAAGCTTGAAGCATTTTTGAAGAATTGCAAGAGCTTACTCTTGGATCAAGGGCTGACTCTTTGTGGCACGGTACGGAGAAAGTTTCAATATTTTCTGAAGGCTAAGATCAAGAGCCGAATCATGCCCCAAGAGCCAACTCGTCCAGAGTTATGTTTTTTGAAGGTCTGAGTACTCGAGCTGACTCTGCACTGAAGAGCTGACTCTTGGTATTCATGATTTTGAATTGACTAAAGGCAAGAGCCGACTCTAGCCTTAAGAGCCCGCTCCTATAGATTTTCATTTTGGGATGTCTATTACTTTGAGCCGACTCCTGGAACTCGAGTCGACTCGTAGAGTTATTTTCTGCACTCCAACGGCTAGTTGCTGAAGTTAAGATTTGAACTCCAATTAATCTCCAACAGTTATTTCATGAATCCCAAGGCCCTACAACAGCCATATCTCTTGGAAAACTATAAAAGGGATTGTTTTTGAAGGATTAAACAATTATAAGAACTTTATTGTGGAATTATCTAGAAAAATCAAAAAGCTTTCAAGTCATTCAACTACCTACCTCAAAGATTATTCAAGTTGGATTCAAAGTTTTACCAACTCTACTCCATCATTGAATCCACTCATTGAAGAAGCAAAGAAGTAGCTTGAAGAGCATTAAAGAGCATTCAAGGCTTGACTTCATCTTGGTCTACATTGGCAACACCTAAACAAACTTAGTTTGTTGTAGTTGCTTGTTTATCATTTCTTTATCTTTCTTTACTCTCTAAGATCAGCAAGAGGCTATGTCTTAAAAGAGGGTTGAAGGCTTTTAGGTGAACCTTGTAAAACCTAAGTTGGGTTCTTGGTGATCCCGGTCTAAAACCAAGTGTTTGGATTTTCTTTGGTAATCCCGTTTAAAATCAAAGGGAGATAGGGTTTCTTTTGTGATCCCGGTAAAACTAAAGTGTATAGGTTTGGATTATGAGCCATGTTATGTAAAACAATCCGACAGTATTCTGGTTGGGGGATATAGTGGAAATCCCAAGTGGTAATTGGGTAGTGGACATAGGAGTTGGTTGCTCCGAACCACTCTATTTCCTTGTGTTTGTGATTGTGTTCTTATTGCTCTATTGTTTTTACAAAATTTCTTCCGCATTGCATATTGCACCACAACACAAAAGAATTTCAAAGTGCACATAATTGTGAAAAATTTTTTATTCCCAATTCACCACCCTCTTGGAAAGCCACTTGGGCAACATATTCATATCTTGTGTGTTCAATGCTTCATGAATGAGTTTGGAAAAGCTTAAATACTTCAAAAACATCCAAAAAATGGTTTAAGACAATTGGAGGATCAAAACTAGCCTTTGGAAGATTGTAGGGATGAATTATGCCTCTCAGAAAATATAGTTGTAATGCTTGTCAGATATCGTGAGTTGATACTTGACTTCTGTGAGTCGACACTTGAGTCTTCATGAGTCGACACTTGATTTTTGTGAGTCGACACTTGATTTTCTTAAGTCGAGACTTGAATTTTCCGAGTCTACACTTGAGTCGAAAATCTTTAAATGGCCTAGTTTTGTATTTTCAAAAATCTCAGGCCTTGAGTCGACACTTAAAATTCTTGAGTCGACACTTGAGTCTCCTAAGTCGATAGTTAATAGAAAATCTCCCAAAAAGATATGTTCTGTATTTCCAAAAGACTCAGACCTTGAGTCAACACTAAATCTTTGAGTTGACACTTGTGTTCCATGAGTCGACACTTGGTTTCTGTGAGTCGACACTTGGCATGCTAGAGAAAATTTCTATGTGCCAGTTTCTGAAGTGTCGACACTTGGTGTATCATGAGTCGACACTTGACTCTGTAACTTGTCAAAAACATGTGCCAACCTTCCAAATTCAAATTAATCTTCAATCAAACTTCAATATACTTTATATAAAGCAAATTGGTTTATTTTGAGGCCTTTTTCAAATGAGAAGACTTCTTAAACCATGATAAATGCTTAGCTTTCAATGAGTGCCATAATACTTCTATTTTGAGAATTTGAGGTGCCTGTATCCTGAAACTCGTTACTATAATTGAAATATTAGAATAAAATAAGTGCACTCAACATTTTGTTTGTCATCAAAATCAAGGGCTAAAGCCAACAGGCTTGGACTGGGCTTGGACTTGTTGACTCCTTGCTGGGCTGGGATGACAACCACTTGGACTAGGTCAAGCCTCAAAACATAGGGTGCCTTGGACTAGGCCAAAGCATGGGCATCGATATGAAGGGGCTTGGGCCTGGGGTGCCACTCCCTCATGAGTTGGGGTGCCATGGGCTTCTGGGTCTGGGCAGCATGAATGGAGTCCAGATGGTTGGCTGGGTGAATTGAGTGGTGGTCCACTGGCTCTCCTCTTGAACATGGCTTGAAAGAAAATACAGGACTCAAAGTAGGTCTGATAAAATAAATGGACTCAATTGATAGACTAGATAGGACTCAACAAAATTGACCAACACATGATTCAGAGATTGGAACCTTAAAATCCTGGTCTACACCTGATGTTCCTACATCAATTATCTCGGGGTGGGAGGATCCCGACCCTATCGAGTAAAGGTCGATCTAGCTCTGATACTACTCTGATAAGTTTGGGTTGAGGTATTGCAGATCCTCTCGAGTGATCCATGAATCCTTAGATCTCGATAGACCTTGCCAACGAACCAAGTGACATGGTAGCCTTTGAACCAGGTACTGATGGCCTGGTTGTTTAGGATATGCTCAATCATGTTCTCTCACAGGTTAATTTGATGGTGGACACTCAGGGTTGGGTTCGCTCTCAAAGAAAGGGTCAGGCTCAAAACTCAATGGGTATCATTGCTGGCTCCCTATACTCAACTAAGTCTAAGATATTGAAGGTTGAGCTTAATGCCTAACTAGGTAACTCAAGCACTAGGTCCAACTTTCTTTTTCACATTGATGGATCCAGCTCATGGGTTTGTAGCCTAATCATCACAAGATTTTCTCAGCAAACTCTTAAACTCCTTTTAGGAATTAACCATGTCGTTATAAAAACCATTGCTTACATTAATCTTATGGCCAATTCCTTATGCAAATCTTTAATCATGCAGTGCAAAAACTCATAACACCCAATGTAGGTAAATGACTCATAACAACACCTAATGACACACATATTCGATTAAACCCTAAACAACAACTATGGGTTTAACCCTTTGGTCAGGTGGGTGACATGTAGATGAGAATGGTGCATGCACTCCTACTAAATGCCATAGAGTATTCGAAAAATAAGATACAAACCTAACATGCATAATAAATGTATGCAGTATGCTTACTCTATAAAATGCAATCTAATGATCCTAGAAATGCTGGAAGCTTCTAGAAAAGATAGAAAATAAGAGGTGGGTTCAGGGTTAGTCTGGTAGGGTAGGAAAAAAGGTTGAGAATTAGTCTGATAAAGTAGGATATAAGAAGGGGTGTCAGGGATTAGTCTTAGACTAATGAGGTTAACCTTACGAGGTTGAGGTATATTTATAGGGTTTGCATAATAGAAGAATGGGTCACTAATCTCAGTGAAGAGATCTTCAATAGAAACTATAGGAGGGGATTCTTCTTGAGGGTACTGATTTAAAGGGATCAGTTCCTTAATAAATTCTTCTGGTTCTTGAATCTCAGGATTGGGCTCTATAATTGGGCTTTCTTCTAGTGGCTCCTCAGGTAAGATTCTAAAAGTAGGGTCAGGTTCCTCATGGTCCTCTTTCTTTAACTATACTTCCAAAATGGTTTTGGTCTGGGTATGGCCAGGGTCAACTAACTTTGGATAGAATTCTATCTAAGTATGGTCAGGGTCAACTAATTCTAGGTTGGTTTCCATCTGGGTATCTACTGGGTCAACTAATTCTAGGTCTTTTATAGGTATCTCCTCTTCTTCTTTATACTCTTCCACTAAGCTCACATCAGCTTCATATATCTTTTATTTAATGTCTTCCTTGTGAACCAATGGGGTGGTAGGAGGGGGTTGGCTAAGAGAAAATTTACTAGTGTCTAGGATAGTAGGGGTGGGTTGACTAAGGGTTACCTGACTAATACTAGGCTCATATCTAGGGATACCAATCCTATGGGGTTCAGGTCGACTAAAGGAAACCTAACTGGTATTTGGCTGATATCTAAGGGGACTAATCCTATTGGGTTCGGGCTGACTAAGGGTTATGGGTCCCTAAGGCTCATAGGATATGGGTGCAGACCTATGGGTTATGGGTTCCTTGGGCTCATAGAATAAGGGCTCAGATCTACGTGTTATGGATCTCTAAGGCTCATAGGATATGGGTTCGGCTCTAGAGGCTATGGGTCTACTCGAACTAAGATCCCAGATTAGGTGAGGGTGTGGGGCTCTCCTAGGGTTGGGCTCTAAGAATGGGTCAGGGTGTAGGGCTGTCCTAGGCTTGGGAGGTGTAGGAAAAAGTGACTCAAGCTTATGTCTTGTATGGGTCCTAAGGGTCCTACCTATATTTGCTAATCGTCCATCTATTTGGGTAAGCATATTGTTCATTTGAGTTTTCAACTGGATCAATTGGTCGAACTTATGGTTCATTTGGGTGGTCAATTGGGCATTCACCTGGGCTATCTAATCAGTAAGGGTCCTTAGTAGGGTTCCTACGTCAGATTCCATGGTCAGGTTGGGTTGGGTTGAGAGTATTAGACTCCTAATCTAATGGTTATGCAAACACACACACATCAACTCCATGGTTAGACTTCTAATCTAGTGGTCAAGCACACAAGAATTAGACGTATAGGATTTGCTAGACCTAGAGTCAAAGTAGAGTGGGTCAACTCAACTTATAGCCAACTCAACACTTAATCCTTCCACTGGCTAGGTAAGAGGTGGGGTGGTAGGAGGCTCCTCCTGCTTATCACAGGGTCCTAATTAAAAACCACCAGTCCACTTAGGATGTTTGTCTCTGGACCTCTAGCCTTACACACCAGTTTCTAGTAATAAGTGGAGGGTTGAATGCACTAGTTTTTCTACTAGACTCGGACTTGACCTGTGGGTGTCCCTAAATCAATTAAGTTGGTAGTTGATTTTACTAAGGCATGGGTGCATATGAGGGTGGTTATTTTGGGCCCAAGACAGGTGATGAAATCCTGCCCTGATCTGACAGAGTAAAATTGCCCTTAAGATTAGTTTAGGTATGATGCACACACATAAACCCTAATGCAATCTAAAATCAGAAAAATTGGCTTGGGTTGGGTGGTTTGGATGGGTGATTAGGTTTAACCTAAACTAAGCATGCAGAAAAATTCAGCAGTGTATACTTGCAGTTCTCATGCAGATTTACATAGGTTTTCGGATCAGAAAAGTTAAACTAAAATAGTGGAAAAACAGAGGAATAATCAGATAATACTTGATGCAAAAATCAGGAAAAAACAATAATGTTATGATGGAAAATGAACCCAAGGTTTAGACTACTAAAAGATTTCAGCAAACCGGTTTTTTTTGTCAGGGTGTTGTTTTATGCAGAATTTACCTTGTTTTCATATCTTAAAAAATTATACAAAAATTAAAGAAAATAGATTATTAAATCAAGATTAATCTAGGTAAAAATTATACAAAAACATCAAGTTTAAGATAGAAAACTGAACTTATATTTGCACTGCTAGTGCAGAAAACAGTATGCAGAATTTATGTTAGGGTTTGTTTTGATACAGATTTTCCATGTTTTTCAGATCAGAGAAAATACAAAAAAATCACAGAAAAATAGAGTACAAAACAGAGAGTAAATATCATAAAAAAAAAAAAAATGTTAGATAGGGGAAACAGTCCTATGTTTTGAAGGGTTACGCAGATTTCAGGATGCAGAAAACCTATACTATGATGCAAGAACATGCTCTAGTCCTGCTTTGATACCAAAATTGATGAGGGATGGGATTCTAACATGATGCATGATGAGAATGTAGGGAGGAACATAAAATATGCAGTAAATTAATTTCAGATTTTATTATGATTAAATTTACAAAATAGGTTAAGACTAGATTAGGGTTTTCTAGTAACTTTTAGAATCCTACCCACATGCTAGAACTATCAAAGAGACAAAGCAAAATTAAAGATCCTATGACTAAGAAGGCCAATTAGGTGCATGCTCTACTTCAACAAAATAGAAAAAGGGAAAAGGGAAACGTTCTATATACCTAGCAATGACTTTCTTGATGCCGGGGAAGAGATCGCTCCACCCAGATCGGTGCCTGGATGATCGAGTCGCTTTCACGCAGATCCGTCGATTTTTTATCAGATCGATTCGAAGGTAAAGAAATCCTCATCCGGAGGGCATTGTACTAGAGGGATCCTACAAACATCAAAGGTTAGGCTCATAGATGATTAGAAAAATATGTAATTGCAAGAAAAAAGAATAGAGGGATGGAAGGGATCTCTAGGGTGGCTGGCGGCCAGTTGAAGAAGGAGATTCCTGGCTTATAGGAAGTTGGGGCATCTTAGGGCTTTTGCTAGGATGGCGGATGGCTAGGGTTTAGTGGTGGCTAGGATTTTGCACATAAGAAAAATAAAAATGGGTCTCACACCCACTCCACTTGGAGGAAACAATTTGACAAAATAACTTCAAGTTGTATTCATAAAAAGAGATTCATTACAAGAGGGAGAGGGGTGGGGTATTTATAGACCAACCAGCCCTTTCCCTATCAAACTAGGAGTACACAGTGTGAATAGGATTAGTAGAACAAAGTTGAGTAGAATGAGGAGTACATAGTTTGAATAGAATTGTTAGACTGAAATCCTTGTAGAACTTGGACTTCAACACCTTCTTGAACTTGGAAGCTTTGACTTTTCTTCATGGGCTTGGACTGGTATGAAATTCTTGCCAGGCTTGGACTGGTCTTGGATTGGTTGACTCCTTGCTGGGCTGGGATGACAACCACTTTGACTGGGTCAAGCCTTGGGCATCTTGGACTGGGTCCAAACATGGGCGCCTTGGACTCGGTCAAAGCATTGGCATCAATATGAATGGGCTTGGGCCAGGGGTGCCACTCCCTCATAAGTTGGGGCACCAAGGGCTTCTGGGTCTAAGCAGCATGAATGGAGTCCAGATGCTTGGCTGTGTCACTTGAGTGGTGGTCCACTGGCTCTCCTCTTGAACATGGCTTGAAAGAAAATACAGGACTCAAAGGGCCTAATTAACAAGACTCAAAGTAGGCCGAATAAAATAAATGTACTCAATTGATAGACTAAATAGGACTCAACAAAATTGACCAACACATGATTCAATGATTGGAACCTTGAAATCCTGGTCTGCTCCTGATGTTCCTACATCATTGGTCTTCTTGTTGGGCTTAGAATTCTTGGGTTGTTAGGCTTCTTCTTCTTGGACCCAAACCAGTTAGGACTCCTTAGGTGGGTAAGCTTCTAAGTGGTTACAACTAACCAACTAACCACCTAACCAACTATGCTAACCTACTAACCAACTAAACCCCCTTTCACACCTAAAAGGGTAGTTGGCTACACCTTTGGACCTAAACCCTATAACACAACTGGGTTATGTTACAAGCTCTCAAAAAACTCCCCCCAACAAGTTAATGTGAGAAAACACTCAAACCTCGAGCCCATGTACACCCATGTCTCACATGTTCTCTTAACCCTGGGTCAAGCCCCATAATCCAACATGACTTAGGGCCCTGGGAACTTATAAACCAGCTCCCAAACCTGAGTGGCTCCTCTCGTGGTCTCTCAAGACTTGGACCAGCGCATTTGCTCCAACAATCTCCACCTTGGTGCTATAAGTCTTGACAAGCTCCACGTGATCGTCTGCACCCTTCCTGCTGTCTCCGGAGTTGACATCTTCCTGTCGAAGCCATCTCGCCTCCCCAACTAGAAATCGACCCATGCTACATAGCTTTTGAGACTCGTGCTCCACTACATCCTGACCTCGAACTAAAGTCTTCCTGCTCTATCCCCATGACTACAACACCATACTATGCTTCCGCCTGGCACCCAGATAGCTATATAAATCTAATGCCAATGTCAGACCTCTTCAACTTCTGAGCTCACTCTGAGGCCTCTGGGATGATCGCCTCTCTAACTAAAGATCTGTACAAGTTCTTTGGAACAAACCTATACCTACTTTATGGCACCAACTTGATATCTCAATTGTAGGCTTCCTTTTGCTAAGCAGTTGCATCACTCACCCTGGACTTCCTGGAATGACCGCAATGATCCTGAACCGGCACTCACTGCACCCAACACAACACCTGACATAGTCTCTTTAGAGCCACGCCAATCTCTGCACACTCTAGTCCACTTGGCTAAGTGTACCCCTAGCACTTGTGCTAGGATATGGCCAGTATCCCTGCACCTCCCGCTCTGAACTCGTGCCAAAGCTCTCTCTCCGCCATGAAGACACCTCCAACTAGTGCTCCACTTGAAACCAAAGTCCACCTGATGCCATAGAAGTCCCATCGAGGTCAACATCCCGATGCTACACTGTTGGGGTATGTCCCTGCACCTCGATCATAGTGCTGCTCCTTCGGCCCCCTCCAAACTCTACGGGCACAGCCGAATCCATCTCGGACAATGCATCAATGCAAGCTCCTCTGAGCCCCAAGAGCTCATCCTGACTCCTCTAATGCAATGACTGAACATAGCAACCATCTCTATAGGCTACTGCATCATGTCCCAGCCTGTCCCTAGGTGAATTCTACTATACCAGGATACTCCCGACTGCATGATGCCCCTAGCACTCCCTGAGACCTATCCCCTCAGTCTCCCTGAGCTGCCATCTCCATCAGCTCCAGTCTCTATCCCTAGGCCAATCCTGCCATACCAGGACACTCCCGACTACACGATACCCCCGGCGCTCTTTGAGACTATCCCTTGTCTCCTTTAGCTGCCTCTGGCACCGCCTCTGTTGATATACTCTAGTCTTCCTGAGATATCCATCTCCCGAGACCCATCTCCAACCATGCGAGATACCACATCCATGTACAGCTCCTTTATTATTCCATGAATCCTCCATTCCCAATGCTTGAACAAGGCTCTGAGAGAACCTTACTCTGATCCCAATTTTAGAGATTACTAGGCACTGATACCACTTATTAGGAATCTGAATCAGCACCTACATAGCAGAAGCAACGAGCGAGAGATCAAGATCCAACCTTCTTGATTCAAGAAACCAGCAACAACCTGTTCTTGAATTCAATATGCAAAAGAGATATAGGAGAAGAGATGTAGGAGAAAAGAGAGATTATATTCCTTGGAGAAGAACTTTGTTACAATACAAGAAATAAGACACCGGTGCCTCCTCTCACAACCGAGAAGACCCACGTGAAAACCCTCATGCACAAGATGCCACCCACCTCAAAAACCAGAAGCCATCTCTCACCAAGCCCCAACGGTCCAAGATCTGAGATGCTTCATGCACGAACAACACCTCACACATCCCTCTCTCTTTTCTTAAGAATCGTCGGCCTCCCACACAAGAAGATGCCCACACGATGGTCAAGCACCCAAGGGGCGATCCCCAACCGAACTCCCTCATTCCAAACCATGAGAAGTTCTCAAGGAATCCCTCAGGACCATGAGCCAAGCCCCACGATCTGCTGAGTTTCTCAAATGATTGCACGCCCTCCTTTTTCTTTATATAAGGTGGGCGATGGTTTATTCCTTGAGTGGGTAGTTAATGGGGGACGAATTTGATGAAATGAGTATGTGGAGGGGTGATCTACTCACATAGCATCATCATACAAGAATTGAGCTCTAGATATGGTCGAAATTATGCATAAAAAAGATGAAAAACTTCAATCTGAAAACTAGGTGAGTAGAATTCTGAACACTCTTCTGCAAACTTTCTTTCAAGAAAATAAAAGTAGGATCTAAGGGCATAGAATCTCTCAAATTAGGCTAAGCTACCTTTATGAACCTCAGATCCATGGATCAAGAGGGTCTTCTTCCCAACAATGAAGAGGATCAAAGCTTAAAATGGAAGGACAACACTCATCACTCAAGAATTGAAGTCTAAGGACAAGATCTACACTCCCTACTAAGAACTTACCTTTGGAGCTTGGTCCTTGGCATGGAACCTTCATCATCAGCTTCAAACCATCAAGAAAACCTGGAAATGATCCAAAGTAAGGTCGTGGTGATGAAGAATTGAAAGAAAATAAATGATTCAACAAAGGAAAGTGAAGGGATTTGAAGAAAGTTGCTAAATATTTTGGGCAGCACTTCTCCTTCTTCTTGATCTCCTTGAAACCTTGGTAGAATGTCTTAGGAATGGAACTTAGGGCCTCTCACCTTCTCCCTAAAAAAGTGAACTAGCTCTAATGGCTAGGGAACTGATTAATACTTAAACTCAAACCAAGCACTCAAACTCAAAGAGAAAATAATGTAACTCAGCAAGGTGGAAGAAGAACCAAACTAAGCTTTCATTCATTTATAGGCTTTTCTATTGCTTTACATAAGGGGGCCTTTGTCCTATTTATAGGCCAAGAGAACCCAGAAGTGGTGGCAAAAGGGAGGATTAAGTGCTAACTAATCCATGTTTAGTTGGCAACTAATTATATTGAGAAGCTTCTAGGTAACTAATGCTAACAAGAAAAGAAACTAGAATCTCCATGTGGTGCCATCCTATTTTGCCAAGTATCCTCATCAAAAGCCTTCCATGTGTCTTCTAAGATTCAGTCTTCAAATATGCTTTAAATTAGGTGAATCAAATCATAGGTTGGCCGGCCCAAATGGATAGCTTGGAATTTTGGAAAGAAAGGTCTTCATTAGTTGAATTTCTTTGGCTTGCTTTTCTCAAATGAAAATGGTGTTGACTTGCTTCATACTATAGGGGCTCTTCTTTTAAAATGGATGGAACTAGGAGACTTCAAGATGCTTCATAAGGTTGGGCTTCATCTTCATAATTTTGAGTGGAATCTGAAAAAAATTGGACTAGCAACAAAACCAGAGATTGTTAGCTTGCCACTTCTTCCTCTTGCCAATGTCCCCATTAATTCTCCCCGGGTGAAAAAAACTCGGCCCTGATGAGTATGGTTCATTTTGGCTTTGGTAATATTCAAGTAGAACTGGATTGATTCTTTGCAATTCTTCTTGCATGATCCTTGAATCTTCTGAATCAGGTCTACCTTGCCAATGGACCACGTATCATTGGTAATCTTTATTTTAGGTAGTGACAATCTTATCATCTAATATTGTTTCAATTCTTTCTCCCCGCTTTGGTAGTGTGGCTGGTGGAGACTCTATGGTTGTGATGGAGACCCGAGAGCCCAGCCACCTCAGTAGCCATGTGGAGTCTCAGTCACATCCTGGATTGCACCACCTAGGATTACATGGAGGATCACATGAAGACGGCCCATGCATGACCACATGCCAGCACACCCCTTCCACCCTCCAGGCACATCAACTCCACACGCCATCAAGTGAGAAAGGAAGGTCAAGTGGATAAACATGAATCCCTTGATTCATGCCAAGCAACTAAGGAAAAATGTGGTCTACCCCGAGCCCATGAGAGCAGGTGTTTGGCACCCAACATGGTCCCCCCCTTTTTTCCTTATTTTTCTTAAGCTTCTTTGGAAATTGTATAACACCTTCCATGTTTTCAATCAGTAAACCAGGAAGGATTGTGGTGCCTCATATTTTTCATGTTTTCTTTACTTGCTTCCCAAGTAATTGGCCCCTATATAAGGACCCCCTCTTGTATTGAATAAGGATAATAAGGATGATGATTTGAGAAGAGTGATTCTTCATTCTGCCTCTGTAAAGGAGTGGGTGTGAGGCCCATCTTGCCTTCACCTTCGGGCGTCGAGGGGTGTGAGACCCTATGCCTTTGCTTTCGAGCATCGAGGGATGTGAGGCCCTAGTTTGCCTTTGTTCCTCGAAACATCGAGGGGTGTGAGGCCCTAGTTATCCAAATCCAACCATCCATTTCTTCCTTACCCATTGATCCTTCCCCATCTCCCTAGAAAATTAATAAAAATTATATAGAAAAAAAATAGTGGTACCCTAATCTTGGTGACTTCTAGGCCCACCAACGATCCAACCCCCCTGTCCCCCATCAGGTTGGTTCACTCTCAAGGGATGGATCAGTTTCTAAGAACTCACTGGGAGTCATTGTTGGTTTCTTGTATCGTACCACATCTAAAATATTAAAAGTAGAGCTAATGCCAAAGTCAGAAGGTAGGTCCAGCACATAAGCATTAGGTCCTATTCTTTTTATTATTTTGAAGGGACCTGCACCACGGGCATGGAGTTTCTTCCTAGTTCCTGGTGGAAATTGCTCAGGTTTGAGCCTGATCATCACAATATCTCCTACTTGAAATTCTATGGCCCTTTTATGAGAATCAGCCATATGCTAGTAACTCTCATTGCTCATTTAGATTTTCTTGTTAATCTCTTTGTGCAAATCCCTAAGATGTTGTGCATATGATTTGGCAAACTTATGCATGGATGACACCAAATAACAAAACAAACTCAAATGGTACTAAAACAAAAGACAAGCTCAAATGGGTTTTATTATCTAAGGACTGAGTTTTATTGTTAAGCTAGAAAACAAAGGATCCTAATTTTCAATATTCCCCTTAAGAGGCTTCAAAGACTCTTGCACATATCTTCAGGTAAGTGGCAGTAAATCTTAATTTGGCTCCCAACATATGCCATAGAGTCATTAAAAAGTAATTATTGAATATCATTGGGACTAGATCAATGATATGGTAGATGTCCCAGCTGGTTGGAATAGGAGAGTGAATGATACGTAGTGGTGGATCAAGATGGATGTTCAAAAATGGTGGATCAGGGACAAGAAAACTGTTAGGAAATACATATCGCAGGTTCTTCAAGGGCTTTACAGCTTCTTGGGGCTGATCCGTAGGGGTTTATTCTTGAGTTTCCCTGATCGCCAATACCCCAATATGTGATCCTTCATTAATCTCTAGATCTAAATATTTCATATTGATTAATTTTTGGTCTTTTATTATCTCCTTGGATTGTTCTTCATGGTTTTGTCCCTGGACTTCATTTTCTTCAACTTGATTATTCCTGTTGTTGTTATCTTTAGGCCGGATATTTATTTATCTTCAAGCAGTTGTTCTTGTTTATACTCATCCATAAGGTTATACCCGCTTCATAATCTTCTTCCTTAAGTTCTTTAATGGGTTTAGGATCTTCTCTTTCTAGCCCTTCTGTTGCCCAGGTGGCTACCTAAGAGGGTGGTGAATTGCGAATTTAAAAAATTAAGGCAAGATTATGTGCAATTAAAAATCCCTTGCAAGTGGTAGGTGCTATGACAAGATGATAAATTGCAGAAGCTAAGTAAAAGCAAGGAAGCACAACACAAACACACAAAATTTATAGTGATCCGGAGCAACCCAGCTCCTACATCCACTACCCAAGATACCACTTGGAATTTCTACTATATTCACACCCGAATACAGTAGGATTGTTTTATAGGATCACAATCCAAAATCTCTACACTTTGGTTTTAACGGGATCACCAAAGAAAACCCAACACCCTTTGGTTTTAAACAGGCTCACCAAAGAAACCTAACTTGGTTTTCATAATATCACCAAGAACCTAACTTGGTTTTACCAGGATCGCCAAGAACCTAACACTTGGTTTTTATCAAGGCTCACCAAGAATCTATTTGGTTTCTTAACCGGGCTCACCAATAGCCCAACAATTCAAAAAATTGAATTGAAATGAATGCAACAAAAATGACAAACTCAATTTGTCGGATAGTTGCCGGTGCAGCTTGATGTCCAGTCCACTTGAATGAACTTGAATAAGCTTTAATTACTTCAGTGGCTTCTTCCCAAAGTTGCTTCAAGCTTCATATCTGAGTTGGTGAAGACTTGTAGGCTGACTTGAATGCTCTTGTGCTCTTTTGCTGTTGGTGGTCAGGATATTCAATGAAGCTCTCTAAACTTTTAAGAATTTTTCGAGAACTCTTACTCTTTGGATGTTCAAATTCTTCAAATATAAGGTCTTCTATCACTCCAAGGCAGTTCTAGCCATTGCAGACCATTGGGTAATGACTTGTGACTGTTGGAGCACTTTTTGGCATTCAAAAATAATTTCTAGAACTAGCTGTTGAATACCTGAAAATGATGTTCGAGTCTGCTCGGATTCCTTCGAGTCGGCTCGGATCCTTCGAGTCAGCTCGGATCCTTCGAGTCGATAGGTTGAGTCACCAAATCTTCAATGTAGTCGGTTCTTTGTCTCAGGGTGCAAAACTTCACTTTGGATGAGTCGGCTCTTGATAGCTCGGGTTGGCTCGAACTTCTTTCTTTGAAAAGCTTGAACTCGAGGAGTTGGTTCTTTTTAGCCTGGGCCGACTCTTCTTCTCAGGTTTGAAAATCCTCACTCTAGCATAGTCGGCTCGATGCAATTTCGGTTGGCTCACTTTCTCAGGTCTTCAAAATTAGGACTGGCAGAGTTGGCTCGCCTAGTTGTTCTCATAAATCTTCAGAAACTAGACTCTAGAGGAATCGGCTCGGACAAATTCCAGTTGATTCGGATTTATTGGAGTCGGCTCGGTTACCTTCGAGTCAGCTCAGATTGCCGCATTCCAGAATTCTTGCTGCGTGCCAGTAGGTGGAGTCGACTCTTCATCATGCTGGGTTGGCTCGAGTATCTTCTTCAGGATTTTTATACTTGAACTCAAAGAAAAACTCTCACCGACTTTTTACATTTTCAAGCATACTAGCTCAAAATAATTTTTATGGCACACACACACAGAAGTAACCCTTTTTACATGATTTTTTCTAAGCTTTTTCATTGGGTTCTTCTTTACAAAAATAAATTACAACACAACTCAAACAAGAAATAATAGTGTAGGAGTTGAAGTTTGAACAAATTAAACCATCCTACAAAAGCTTGTAAAATACTTGAAGAGTTGTTAGAAATAAATATATATGCTCCAATGTTTGGTTATTATCAAAATCATTTATGGAGTCAATAATCTCCCCCTTTTTGATGATGACAAAATACTGGACATCAAAAAGCAATATAAAACTTTACAATTACTTGTATGACTTTATTTGCAAGAGCATATAAACAAGTAAAATGAATTGACTTCAATTAGTTCCAAATTATGGAATGAGAATTAGGGCAATAAGAGATAATCTTCCCCTCAATAAGATACTCCATGTTTTGGCTCACTTTCTATGTATTTTTAGAGCTCAAAATGTTTCAAGGGAACATTAAGTATCAGATCTATTAAAAGTCAAAACTTAAAACATTATGTATCAAAAATATGTGTCATTATGTATCAGAGCCTCTTAAATATGTATCATGATGTATCAGAACTTAATTTGAGCTTAGCTTTCAAGCTTTATGCATTAGAGCAAATCTTTGTGTATTAGAGCAAATATATGAATATATTTTATCCTTTTCATGCAATGATTTTACAACTTTCTCCCCCTTTTTGTCAATCAATCAAAAAGGAAGAGTAGGAGTTAAGCTCAGATTTTAAAATAGAATGAGAAAGTATTTAAAATTTATTTGAGATAATTTCACTTTCTCATATTCATCTTGAAATTCTAATTAAAAAAATCAGTCATTGTATGAACAATTGAACATAAACATTCATTTGCATAGAGAAATAGAACAATTAGATAGACAAAAAGTGTACTTTTCATTTCATTTCAAAGAAGTTCAGTACAAAGTACAAAGTGAAGAGTAATATACTTAGTCACTATCTAAGTCTACTCTAGGATGTGAAGGTTGACCGGGAATCTGAATGCCAGGTGGCAGAGAAGCAATTGGGTCAACAAATTATGGTATATCATGGGTTCCTTGTAGCCTAAGGTATGGAGCAGGTTGTTTTGGATGAGCAAATTGACTAGGAAAAGGTGTAGAAGAAGAGGGAGGAGCACTTTGAGCAGCTTGGATTTCTTCAATCTTAGTCATCATTTTCCATAAGAAGCTATTCATAGATTTCAATTCAGCTTCTATTTTCTTTGTTCTTCTAGGGGCAGCTAAATCTTACATTGATTCTTTTATTTGTGCCACTTCCTTTTGCAATGCAAATATTTATGTGGCTTGAACAATAGCAAATGCTTCTGCTGAGCCTCTCAATCTTCCAAATTCACTTCTAATTATTCTAGTGCTCTTGGTGTGGTCATCTTCCATTCTTTTACCTACCTCAACTGACCCCATTATGATTCTCAAGTTGTCCATCTCAGTTCTATAAGCTTCAAGTACAAATGTAAAAGATTTTTAAATTTTCTTCGAACTTGAAGTAATCAGCTGTAAAATTGGTTGCATATTTGTGTCAGTTGTATGTACTGTGGTCTTTGAAGTTTCAAGAGATTCAATTTTTCTTTTTAGATAGTCTATCTATCCTTCAAATTGATTGAGTCTCTCATCAACTGATTTATGTAATTCTTTAAACATTCCATCCATTGAAGACTTTATAGTTTCAGTCATGTTATTCATTTGCTGTGTAATGAAGTCTTGTAACAATGAAGTGTCTATAGTAGGAGCAGTAGTAGTATGACAATGAACTGGAACATCAGTAGACTGAGTAAAAATGGGTGTACTATAAGGCATATCTGGTAATCGGTACTGAAACATCTGGGAAAGAAGTGTCAAAGTCTACTTGGACTGAAGATCCCATCTGTGGCTGTGGTTCTGGAATATGCATTGTAGTGTCTTCACCAGCCTCTAAATATGTTTACTCTTGAATCTCTTCAGTTTCTTCAACTATAGGAGCATCAATCTTTTTTTTCCAGGTGCCATCTGACAACAAATATCCCATCCTTTGAAAAGTTTTTGCAGTATAGGTATCTGTATGTAGAAGTATCATGCTGTCCTCTCCTGTCAAGTCTATGTTTGCATTTTGAAAGAATAAAGTGAGGACCGTTGCATATGGCAGGCAAGCCATGACTTTTCTCACTGCCCCCTTCATCTGGCTGATCATGATTGCTGGCAGATTAATCTTATCACCATTAATTAGAAGCTCCATGAAGCACATATCCCTTTCACTAACCCAATCAAATCGGCGTGTTCTGGGCAAAAAGATCCTGCTAATAAAATTATGTAGAACTCTCATTTCAATGGATAACATGCTAGCCTTTAAAGTCCCTATATCATCAACTTTAGTTTTTTCTAAAATAGTTTGCAGTGCTCTAGTTCTGTCTTTCAATACTAAGTACTCAATCCCCTCAAATGGCATTTCCAAGACATTCCCAAGGATTTCAGTAGAAATGATAATCCATTTTCCTTTCACTGATGATTCAATAAAATTTTCACCAAATCTTAAATTTTCATAGAAACTTCTAAGCAGATGAGGGTAAGTTTTGATATCCAAAGAACATAGGTCTCTCCAACCTTAATTTTCAATAACATCACTGATAACAAAATCAATTTCTTTTAGGTACTCAAATAAAATCTGTTTGCTAGTGATGATTTGTCTCATACCTAAAGACATCTAGTGACTAGGAGAGACTGGGCTTGGCTCTTCCTCAGAGTATGGTGGATTTTGGGAAGCACTGTCTTCTCGAAACTTGGTTCTCCTTTCTTGCAGAGCAGCCACAATATCTTGTCTTGATTTCTTTCCAATTGCTCTTTTTGGTGCCATTGAGTGAAGATATTCAAATTCCGAAGCTATTTTTGGAAGTTGGAAGTGTTTGGAAGGTTCTTGGTGGGAAAGAGAGTAGGGTTTAGGAATAGAAATGGGAAAGAAAAATCCTACGGCTCGAACTAAAAAGAGATGACTCGACATCCGAGCCGGCTAGGCCAATAGGTCATTTGCTAGAGTTGGCTCGAGTAGAGGGAGCACAAGATAAATTTTTAGATTTCAATCAAAGCTCATTTATCATACAATTTGGGATTATGAGGTCTCCTAGATAATTTGTCCTTAAGATTATGAGAGTATTTCTAGAGTGGGTCACATAATCCTAGTTCATTTCTAATCATTACAAATCTATCAAAATTCAAAGGTTCTGTAAAAATATCAGCAAGTTGGTTTTCAGTTGGCACGATTTCAAGTACAATATCATTATTCAAAAATGATCTCTTATAAAATGTTGCCTAATTTCAATGTGTTTGGTTTATGAATGCTAAACAAGATTTTTTGTCAATTAATAGCATTTGTGTTATCACATTTGATTGGAATTTTAGATTGTGTAACACCAAAATCTTCTGGCTATTGTTTAGTCCATAACACCTGAGCACAACAACTACCAGCAGCAATGTACTCTACCTCAGCAGTGGACAATGCTACGGAGTTTTGCTTCTTACAATGCCATGAAATTAAATTCAACCCTAGAAATTGACATGTACCACTAGTGCTCTTTCTATCAATTTTGCAACTAGCATAGTCAGCATCAAAAAAATCAATTAAATTCAAAGATGATTCTTTAGAAAACCAAAGAACTAAATTGCTTGTACCTTTCAAATATTTAATAATTCTTTTAACAGCAAGCATATGTGTTTCTTTAGGATTACATTGACATCTAGCACATACACATACACTGTACAAGTATCAGGTCTACTAGCTATCAAATATAATAGGCATCTGATCATACCTCTATAAAGCCTTTGGTAAACAATGGATCTATTTTCATCTTTATCTAGTCTTTGCAGGTAGGGCTCATGGGTGTGTTAGCCTCTTTACTTGTTTCCATGCCTAAAGTCTTGATTATCTCTTTGATGTACTTAACTTGGCTTATAAAGATTCCTTCCTTCATTTGTTTGACTTGTAATCTAAGGAAGTAGTTGAGCTCACCCATAAGGCTCATTTCAAACTCGCCCTGCATTAACTCAGTAAAATCTTCATAAAGATTTTCATTAGTTGCACCAAATATAATATCATCAACGTAGATTTGTACAACTAACATATCATTTCTTTTGTTTTTAATAAAAAGAGTTTTATCAACATTTCCTCTTTTGAAATCATTTTCAAGAAAAAATTTGCTCAATCTATCATACCAAGCCCTAGGTGCTTGTTTCAAATGGTATAAAGCTTTGTTCAATTTAAACACATGATTTGGAAAAGCATGATGTTCAAAACCTGGTGGCTGTTCTACAAAAACTTGTTCAAAAATAAATCCATTTAGAAAAGCACTTTTGACATCCATTTAAAAGAGTTTAAAATTCATGTAGCAAGCAAATACAAGTAGTAGTCCAATGGCTTCTAGTCTTGCTACAGGAGTATATGTTTCATCAAAATCAATACCATCTTCTTGATTGTACCCTTCTGCTATCAACATTGCTTTATTTCTTATAACTTTGCCATTCTCATCTAGTTTGTTCCTATAGACCCATTTGGTTCCTATGATTGGATGGTCTGTAGGTCTACTAACTAGTGTCTAACATTATTCCTTTCAAACTAGTTTAATTCATCATGCATAGCCATCATCCAGTTATGATCAATTTTAGCTTCTTCTAAACTGTGTGGTTCAATTTGTGAAACAAAGGCTAGGTAGTCATGTACATCTCTATGTGCTGACCTAGTCCTAACTCAATGAGAAGGATCATCAATAATTAAATATTTGGGATATGAAGTTACATAGCTCTATTCCTTTGGAAAATCAGTATGATCCTTGTTTACTATTTCACTTCTGTTGCCCATAAATGGAGCCCAAGAGGGGGGGTGAATTGGGTCTTTTAAAAATTTAAGACAATAATGAGAGGGACTAGTGGTGCTTGTGAACAAAGATGAATTCAATGCAAGATATTTGAAGTGGCAGCAATAATTAAAGAGCAAGAGAGGAAGAGAGCAATCACACACAAACACAAGGTTTATAGTGGTTCGATGCAAACCTAGCACCTACATCCACTCCCCAAGCCACCCTTGGGGATTTTACTATAATCCAAACTACATTACAGTTGACTTGTTTTTCACAAGGCTCACAAGTCAAAACCTAAGTTGGTTTTATCACTTAGCTTACCAACAAACCTTAACACTTGTTTTGTCTTCGGGCTCACAAGTTAACCCTAGTTGGTTTTATCCCTTTGGCTAACCAACAAACCACAATAACCTTCTTTCAAGACACCCTTGAAAGCAAGGTCAAATCACAATGAAAAAATAGATATACAATTTAAAACTAAAACAAACTCTCTTCAAGAGTAGATTAGAATCTTTGAAGCTCAAGTGGATGCTTTGTCTTCACTCTTCCTTGGAATCTCCTTCAAAGTGCCTCTTTTGGAATGAAGAAAGGATGAGCTTGTAGGCTTTTCAAGGAATCAAACTATAAAAGGCTTTTGATGTGAAGTATTTGAGAGAATATTGGCTTTTTGGCTTTTGAGTAGTCTTGAATGCACTTCAATACACTTCCTTGTCTTTAAAATGAGGTTGGTGGAGGTTAAATACACCAAGAACCTTCCAAAAAATGGTTTGTGACCGTTGGTACCTCAGAAATAGCTGTTTGGAGCTTGAAAAGCAAGTTCTGCATGCCAGAAAAATAGATCCGTTAGAGCTGTCAGGCTGTAAGTGTCGACACTTGGCTGTCAGGTGTCGACACTTGGCTGTCAGGTGTCAACACTTGATCTCTGGGTGTCGACACTTGAACTTTCAATTGTCAACACTTGATGCATAGGTGTCGACACTTGACACAAAAATTCTCAAATTACAAAGTTCTGTATTTTCAAAATTCTCAGGCCTAGAGTCGACACTTGGAAACCTAAGTGTCGACACTTGGTGTCGACAGTTGGTTGTTGGTGTTGACACTTGGCATGCCAAGGATTTTTGTCTGTGCCAAATGCTGAAGTGTTGACACTTGACTGTCCAGGTGTCGACACTTGAGACTGAAAACTCTCAGATTCAAGTGAAAATGCCTCAAAAATAAAACTATAATTCTTGAAAACATAATCCCATAATATTTAAACATTTAGATGCCATTTTTCAATGAAGAGGATGTCCAGATTCGTGAGAATTGCTCCGTGCCATTACGTGCCATAAACCATAAGTTTTTGAGATTTTGAGGTGCTTTCTTCCTGAAAACTCACAACTTGAAATCCTCATTAGTATACAATATGCACTCAATGTTTTGTTATTCATCAAAATCACTGGGTGAAGCCAACAATCTCCCCCTTTTTGATGATGACAAAATCTTGAGTAAAAAGGCAATACATTTCAAACTTTAACTATTATAATTTATGAATATGAATTTAAGTCCATAAGAGAGGAAAAAACTTCATAGTTAGGAAGAATCAATCTCCCCCTTAATTAGATACTTCATATTAAGGTAAACTTCAAAGATTCATACAAGGTGAAACCATAATCAATACTTTTTCTCAACAAATTTATGCATCTATATGATCAATACAATTTCTCAACAAATTTATGAATTAACACTTTTTCTCCCCCTTTTTGTTAATCATTAGAAAGGGGAATAACCTCCCCCTCACAATGAGCATGGAGACAAAAAGAGAATCAAATAAGATAGATATCAGAGCCAAAATTATACCAATTTAAAAGAGTATCAGAGCTAAAAAATATACCAAGATAAAAGAGTATCAGATCCAAAAAAATAGTAAATTGAACCATTCAAACACAAATAATGAGCACTAAACTGAAATATATATAATAGATAAGTTTTCAGTACAAAATTTGCTGAGCCATCAGCAAGAGCTGAAACATACATATATCATCAAAGTCATATAAATATCAGACATACAACATATGAGCTATAACAGACATCTGTGAGGCTAATCCTCATCAGACGGAACCTCAAGACTGAATGGAGCACGGATCCTAGATCTAGTGGCTAAGGCCCTAGGAGGTGCTAAAGCTCGACGACTCATAGTGTGGCCAGAAAGACCAAAGGCGGGTACAACCCTAGATGATCTAGTGGAAGGGGGTGAAAGAAGATCAGCTGGTGTAACAAGGTCCGGTATGGAATCAGCCAAGGCAATAGTAAGAGCTGGTGTAGTGGGAGGATCGTGACTGACCACCTCATAATCATCAGCACTGTCATCACTGTCACTGTCACGGCCCACAACCTCTGTAGCTCGGTCGTCATCCTGATCACCACCCTCAACAGAATCAGCATGGTTGCTCTGGTGATCGCCGCCATCATCATCATCATCATCATCATCATCATCATCTGATGGTACAACTACAGGGACTGCAGGAGGTATAACTTATCTCAATAGATCCTCAATACGAGAGTATCCCTCTTCCATAGATCTGAGAATCTCAGCATACTCCGAGGTAGTATGTGCTCGAAGAAGCTCAACCTTGCTACGTAGCTGAGTCATCTTACCCCTGATCTCTGTGAACTACTCTCTGGCATGCTCCTTAAAAGATAGTCCAGTAGAAGGTGGCGGAGGAGCTGAAGTGTTAGGAGACAAATGCTCTGCCTGTGTCAATGGGATATCTACTAGAGGAAAAACTGCTGGCTCAGATGGTCCAGCCTCTACCTCTCGAATCTCGTCCTCCTCATCTGGCTCCTGGCTAGACTCTCTGCGAACCCATCGACCTCCAACTAATCTGTATCTCATGCGGTGCAAAGACCTCTCGTCATACACATCTGTGTGTAGTATCTTCTTGGGGATCTCCCCCTTTAGTGATACTCCATACGCTCTGAATTGTCTGGTCAGTGCCATGCCATATGGTAAACAGTGTCGGCACTGTGTCGTAGCATCATGAATCTGAGTAAGCATCAGGGATGGAAGATCAATCTGTCTCCTCTCAATCTGGCTCGTCATCACCATCAACTCTCTCTCAGTGATGAAGTCAAATCTCCCAGTCTTCGATAGAAGTATGCATGCTATGATGTGGTGCAATAGGCGCATCTCCAATGACAACTAGTTCGCGGTAACTATGGATTTACCGCGAACATCCTCTCTCTCAAGAATGCACCTAAAAGTAGCCTCTCTGTCATCTACCGAAAAGATACAGACTCCCTTACGAGGGATCTCCCATACTCTGCCCAAAAGCTCATCTGTCAGTGAAATCTGAATACCCCTGACTGAAGTAGTCCACAGAAGTCATCGACAATCTAATGCACCATAAAACTCTCTCACTATGTGAAGATAGTACCTCTCCTGCATAGTGCAGAATGGTACTAATCCTGCATCAGTGAGTACCTGTCGAATATCGAAATGGTGCCTATCGAAACACTCCAAGTCGACTCTCCTCCCTGAGGCTACTAACTTCCTTGCCATCCTCTCTACAGGGGGGAACTCGGTATGGCTGAACTGCTAGGCTATGATGTATCAAATCTGGCCTTCGACCTCCTCTCAACACCACGACTGGGCCTCTCCCTAACTGCAAGTCTCTTCCTGGGACCCATTACAGCAAGCTGACCAGGGAAGAAGGAAGATAGGTTTAGAACTAAGGGACTGGCTACAGGCTGAGATAAGGAGAGTTTCATTTCTTTAAAAAAAAATATTCAGATAGGTTTTGAAAACCAAAGTTTAAACTAATTTTGGGTTGCAAAATACCTTAAACATCATTTGGAAAAACCATAAATCAGTTTAAAGTGGGATTTTTACACTTATACTTTGATTAAGTGACAATATTTCAAACAAATATTTATAGAAAATATTTTTGTTCTTTAAAACATATTTGAACCTTTGGAAAATAATTTTTGTAAGGCCTAAAAAATCAAAACCCATGGATTTTGGGTCTAAACACTTAGGGTTTTAGCAAATAGGTAAAAATGTCGCAAATATATCATGAAAAACCTTTCTAAATCAACAATAAATGGATTTAGTATGTTTAATTTTGATGAAAACCCAAATTATTTCAGCCAAAATCAATAAAACAGTATTTTTTTGCGAAAAGTGGGTGAAATAAGCATGAAAATGACCAAAAGATGAGAGAAATCCGAGAAAAATATGTTTAAATCACTATTCCCTCAAATAAAATTTTAGAAATCCACTAAAACACGTAAAAATCCGGTTAGATTCATGAAAAACACTCAGAAAACCCTATTCACGGTTGTTCGGTTCGAAAATGTCAAAAATAAAACCAAAAAAGAGGAAAATAAAATAAAAATGGATGGGGGAAATACCTGATTTGTGATGGATTAAAGGGTAAAAGGATGGATTTGGACAGAGGGGACCACTATTGCAAGAAATCAGCGGGGGAAGAAAATTACAAAAACCCTCGGTCGGCCTTTTTAAAAACTGTTTCTGTTTTGCAAGTGTCGACACTTAGAATGTGTCAAGTGTCGACACTTGGTCAGGTGTCGACACTTGATAATTTCCAAGTGTCGACACTTGGCTAAAAAATCGAGAAAATTCGAAAAATCTTTGAAAAATAGGAAACATTTTGATCAGGTTTTTGGGGCTTTAAACAAGAGGTTTTGAGATCTAGGATTTAGGATAATTAAAACTAAGAGAGTTATAGGAGAATGGATCAATGACACCTAACTCTCTTCTAATCAGACAGAACCTATCCTCACTCAAAGGCTCGGTAAACACATCTGCTAACTGATCATCAGTACATACAAAATCAAGAATAATATTAGAGTTTTGTACATGATCTCTTTTGAAATGATATCTTATTTCAATGTGTTTACTTCTTGAATGTTGCACAGGATTTTTAGATAGATTGATTGCACTAGTATTGTCAGATCTTATGGGTTTCTTAGTTAGTCTAATGCCAAAATCTTCGAGTTGTTGTTTGATCCAGAGGATTTGAGCACAACAGCTTCTAGCTGCTATATATTCGGCTTCCGCCATAGATAAAGCAACTGAGTTCTGTTTCTTGCTACTCCAAGAGATCAAATTTACTCCAAGAAACTGACAGGTTCCACTAGTACTTTTACGATCAAGTTTATACCCAGCAAAGTCAGCATTAGAATAAGCAATCAATTCAAATGAAGAATCTCTAGAGTACCATAAACCAATTTTAATTGAACCAGATAGATATCTAAGTATGCGTTTAACAGCCAAAAGATGAGACTCTTTAGGATTAGACTGATATCTAGCACCCATACAAACACTAAACATGATATCTGGCCTATTGCCAGTAAGATATAACAATGAACCGATCATGCCACAATATAATTTTTGGTCTATAGACTTACCTTATTTATCCTTGTCAAGTCTATAAGTAGAGCTCATAGGGGTACCTAAAGGCTTAATGTTCTCCATCCCAAACTTCTTGAGTATTTCTTTTGTGTATTTCGTTTGGTTGATGAAGATCCCCTCTTTGGTTTGCCTTATTTGGAGTCCGAGGAAGAAATTTAGTTCTCCCATCATGCTCATCTCGAACTCACCCTGCATTAACTTTGCAAAATCTTGACAAAGAGATTCATTAGTAGCACCAAATATTATATCATCTACATAGATTTGTACTACTAAGAGATCATCATTCTTTTTCTTTAAAAATAAAGTTTTATCTATATTACCTCTAGTAAAATCATTTTTGAGCAAAAAAGAGCTTAAATGATCATACCAAGCTCTTGGAGCTTGTTTCAATACATATAAAGCTTTATGAAGTTTATAAACATGATTTGGAAATTCAGAATTTTCAAAACTAGGGGGTTGCTCAACGTAAACTTCTTCTTCAATTAAACTATCTAAAAAGGTACTTTTAACATCCATTTGATATAATTTAAAATTCATGAAGCAAGCAAAAGCCAACAATAGCCTAATTTCCTCAAGTCTAGCCACAGGAGCAAAGGTTTCATCAAAATCTATTCTTTCCTCCTGATTGTATCCTTTAGTAACTAGTCTAGCCTTATTTCTAGTTACTACTCCATTTTCATCAAGTTTATTTCGAAAAACCCATTTTATACCAATAATTGAAGTGTTTGAAGGCCTATTTACTAATGTCCAAACATTGTTCCTTTTAAATTGATTAAGTTCATCTTACATAGCATTTATCCAATTACTATCACATTTAGCTTTCTCAATAGTTTTAGGTTCAATTTGAGAAACAAAAGCTAAGTAATCACAGATATTTCTAAGGGATGATCGAGTACTTACACCTTTAGATGGATCACCTATAATTAGTTCTTTTGGGTGTCCATGAGCATACCTCCATTCTTTTGGTAATGGATCAACAGTTGATATATTTTCATCACCTTGTGCTTGATCTCCTTCAGTATTTTGATCATCATTCTGTTCCTTGGTAAGCCCTTCATGTTGTTTATTTCTTCAGTTTTCTTGCTACCTATTTCATCAGAAAGTACATCTTCTTTTCTTGAAGATTTTTGGTTAGTTTCATCAAATACCACATGTATGGATTCTTCAACAACAAGTGTTCTTCTGTTGAAGACCCTGTATGCCTTAATAGATGTGGAGTAGCCTAGAAAGACTCCCTCATCTGATTTGGCATCAAATTTACTCAAATTATCTTTACTATTGTTTAAGATGAAACAACGGCATCCAAAAACATGAAAATAACGAATTGAGGGTTTTCTACCCTTCCAAAGCTCATAAGGTGTTTTCTTTAAAATCAGTCAAATTAAAACTCAATTTAAAACATAGCATGTAGTATTTATGGCTTCCACCCAAAAATATCTAGGTAAATCATTTTCACAAAGCATGGTGCGTGCCATTTCTTCAAGAGTTCTATTTTTTCTTTCTACTACCCCATTTTGTTGAGGTGTCCTAGGTACAGAAAAATTGTGATGAATTCCATTTTCAATACAAAATTTATCAAAATCAGCATTTTCAAATTCGGTTCCATGATCACTTCTCAAAGATACTACTGAAACACCTTTTTCATTCAAAACTCTTTTATGAAATCTAATGAATTCAGAAAAAGTTTCATCTTTATGTGCTAAAAACATGACCCATGTAAATCATGAGAAATCATCTACAATGACTAGACCATACTTCTTACCTCCCAAACTTGATGTTCTAGTTGGTCCAAAGAGGTCCATGTGAAGCAATTCCAAAGGTCTAGATGTAGAGATTACTCCTTTTGGTTTGAAAGAGAATTTTGTTTGTTTTCCAAGTTGACATGCACTATAAATCTTATCTTTTTCAAAAATGAGTTTAGGCAAATCCTTTACCAAGTTCTTTTTGCTAAGTTTTGAAATTAAATGCATGCTTGCATGTCCTAGTCTACGATGCCAAAGCCAGCTAGTTTCATTGATCTTGGCTTCCATTGCCACTATGCATTGACCTTTTTGAATAGGGAGATCATCAAGATCAACCATATAAATATTGCCATGCCTATGACTAATGAACTTAATGCCATTGTCATCTAGACTAGAAATAATGCACAAAGAAGATTCAAAAACAACTTTAAAATTTTTGTCACAAAACTGACTAATGCTAAGCAAGTTATGTTTTAAACCATCAACATATAATACATTATCAATATAAGAGGTAGGGGTGATATGACTTTACCAATACCGATAATTTTGCCCTTTCCATTATCACCAAAAGTTACATTGCCACCATTTTGATATATGAGTGATGAGAACTGCTCCACATCTCCTGTCATATGCCTTGAGCAACTGCTATCAAGGTACCACATCCTTTTCTTATTGGTTGCAAGGCATACCTGCAATAAAGATCAAGTGGAGACTTTAGGTACCCAAGCCATCTTGGGTCCTTTTTGGTTAGTGGCATTGGTTCCTTTCGGAACCCAAACTTTCTTAGTGTTATTTAACTTTCTTTTGTTGCACATATAAGATTTGTGTCCTTTGATACCACAAGTATAGCAAGTAATGGATGAAGATGCAGGCACAAAGAAATTTTTAAAGAGTTTTTGTTTCTTATGAGTTCTGAATCCTAAACCTGCTTTGTCAAATACTGCTCTTTAGTTATTTAAGAGTAAATTTAATTTTTTAGAATTGTAAGTAAATTTTTCTACAAAAGGTTTTAGTTTTTCAATTTCTTCTTTATATCTTTTGTTTTCATTTAAAATTTCTTTGCTTTGTTTTGACAAATTTTCATTTGAAAGTAAGTCACTTTTCTTTTTAAAGACATCCTTTTCTTTTTCAAGTGCCATAATCTTATCATTTAATTTTTTATTTTTCATAAGAATGCATTCATTTTCATTTGAAAGGTTGTTATTTGTTTTGGCTAGATCCAAATTTTGCTTCTTTAAATCTTTATATTTTGATTTTAACTTTTGAAATTCTATGACTAGTTCGTCAAAAACTTCATGAAGCTCATCAAAAGTAAATTCATTTTTGGTTTCGAAACATACCTCATTATGATCGGCCATTAGACAGAAGTTTGCTACCTCCTACTATTCTTCCTCAGAACTGGAGTCTTCACTTTCACTCCAGGTTGCCATCATGGCTTTCTTTCTCAACTTTCTTCTGCTTTTCTTTAACAAGGGGCAGTCTACCTTGAAATGCTCGGGTTTTTTGCACTAAAAACACGTAGGCTGCTCCTTCTCCTTTTCTTTGTCCTTCTCTTTACTCGGCTCACCTTTTAGAGGTTTCTTTTTGTAGTTAAACTTTTTCTTCCTCATGAACCTTCTGAATTTTCTTGCTAACAGAGCCGTCTCATCTTCTTCATCATCTTCTTCGGAGTCTTCACTTGAGTCCTCTCTAGCAGTAGATTTGAACGTGATTGCTTTCTTCTTTTTGTCGACCTCTCCATTCTTTTGTTTGAGGGAGAGCTCATAGGTCATTAAAGAACCAAACAGTTATTCCAGCGGGAGAGTGTTGACATCCTTAGCTTCTTCAATAGCAGTGACTTTTGCATCCCACGAAGCTGGTAGAGACCTGAGAAGTTTATTCACAAGTTCACCGTTAGAGATAATTTTTCCTAGGCTTCTCATGCCATTCACAATATTTGTGAACCTAGTGTACATCTCACTAATAGACTCAGTAGGTTCCATTTTAAACATTTCATATGTGTGAATAAGCATGTTGACCTTGGTGGTTTTCACTTTGTGTGTACCCTCATGGGTAACCTCAAGTGTATCCCAAATCTCCTTGGCGGAGAGACAATTTGATATTCTATTAAATTCACTTGGATCAAGAGAACAAAATAAAAGGTTCATAGCCTTAGCATTAAGCTTGAGTTGCTTAATGTCATTCTCATCCCAATCATCTTCCATTTTTGGGATGAGAATGCCATTAATTAACATCGTAGGCTGATGAGGACCTTTTACAATTATCCTCCATAAATTATAGTCAAGAGCTTGAATAAATATGTGCATGCGTGTCTTCCAATATGTGTAATTTGTGCCATTAAAAAGTGGGGGATGATTTGAAGCTTGACCTTCAACAATACCCATTCCTATTGGGGCTGCCATGATCTTTTACTCAAGATCCTTGGACCTACAAGAGAGTACCGGTGTTCTGATACCACTTGTTGCACAGAAATGGAGCCCAAGAGGTGGGGTGAATTGGGTCTTTTAAAAATTTAAGACAATAATGAGAGGGACTAGTGGTTATTGTGAACAATGATGAATTCAATGCAAGATATTTAAAGTAGTAGCAATAATTAAAGAGCAAGAGAGGAAGAGAGCAATCACACACAAATACAAGGTTTATAGTGGTTCGGTGCAAACCTAGCACCTACATCCACTCCCCAAGCCTCCCTTGGGAATTTCACTATAATCCAAACTAGATTACAGTTGACTTGTTTTTCACAAGGCTCACAAGTCAAAACCTAAGTTGGTTTTATCACTTAGGCTTACCAACAAACCTTAACACTTGTTTTGTCTTCGGGCTCACAAGTTAATCCTAGTTGGTTTTATCCCTTTGGCTCACCAACAAACCACAATAACCTTCTTTCAAGACACCCTTGAATGCAAGGTCAAATCATAATGAAAAAACTGATATATAATTTAAAACTAAAACAAACTCTCTTCAAGAGTAGATTGGAATCTTTGAAGCTCAAGTGGATGCTTTGTCTTCACTCTTCCTTGGAATCCCTTCAAAGTGCCTCTTTTGGAATGAAGTAAGGATGAGCTTGTAGGCTTTTCAAGGAATCAAACTATAAGAGGCTTTTGACATGAAGTATTTGAGAGAATATTGGCTTTTTGGCTATTAAGTAGACTTGATTGCACTTCAATACACTTCCTTATCTTTAAAATGAGGTTGGTGGAGGTTAAATACACCAAGAACCTTCCAAAAAATGGTTTGTGACCATTGGTACCTCGAAAATAGCCATTTGGAGCTTGAAAAGCAAGTACTGCAAGCCAGAAAAATAGATCCGTTAGAGCTGTCAGGCTGCAAGTGTCGGTACTTGGCTGTCAGGTGTCGACATTTGGTGTCAAGTGTCGACACTTGATCTCTGGGTGTCGACACTTGAACTTTCAAGTGTCGACATTTGATGCACAGGTGTCGACACTTGACAAAAAAAATCCTCAAATTACAAAGTTCTGTATTTTCAAAATTCTCAGGCCTTGAGTCGACACTTGGAAAACTAAGTGTCGACACTTGGAAACCTAAGTGTCGACACTTGGAAACCTAAGTGTCGACACTTGGTATCGACACTTGGTTGTAGGTGTCAACACTTGGCGTGCCAAGGATTTTTATCTGTGCCAAATGCTGAAGTGTCGACACTTGACTGTCCAGGTGTCGATACTTGAGACTGAAAACTCTCAGATTCAAGTAAAAATGCCTCGAAAACATAAATATAATTCTTGAAAACATAAACCCATAATATTTCAACATTTAGATGCCCTTTTTCAATGAAGAGGATGTCCGGATTCGTGAGAATTGCTCCATGCCATTACGTGCCATAAACCATAAGTTTTTGAGATTTTGAGGTGCTTTCTTCTTGGAAACTCACAACTTGAAATCCTCATTAGTATACAATATACACTCAATGTTTTGTTATTCATCAAAATCACTGGGTGAAGCCAACAACTTCCATCTTGTAATGGCTTATCTTGAATGCTTAGATCTTCCATTTTCTTTTATAGTGTACCTGCATCATTATCTACGCACTCATCCTTTCTAGATGGTAAGGGGTTAGCTTCATAAAAAATAACATGAATTGACTCTTCTATTGTAAGAGTCCTCTTATTAAACAGTCTATATGCTTTGCTATGAAGTGAATAACCAAGGAATATAGATTCATCAGACTTTGCATCAAACTTTCCTAAGTTATCTTTACCATTATTAAACATAAAGCATTTACACCCAAAAACATGAAAGTAATTAATATTTGATTTTCTTCCATTCCAAAGCTCAAAGGGGGTTTTCTTTGAAATTAGTCTAATTAAAACTTGGTTTAAAATGTAATAGGCTGTGTTCACCGCTTCTGTCCAAAAGTACCTTGGAAGATTACCTTCACACAACATGGTTCGAGCCATTTCTTTCAAAGTCCTATTCTTTCTCTCTATAGCACCATTTTGCTGTGGTATTCTAGGAGCGAAGAAGTTATGATCAATGCCATGCTCAGTGCAATATTTATCAAAAAACTGATTTTGAAATTCAGTTCCATGATCACTTCTTATAGAAATAACAGAAAGATTTTTTTCATTTAAAATTTTCTTATGAAATTTTTGAAACACATCAAAAGTTTCATCTTTATGTGCAATAAATAATATCTATGTGAATCTAGAAAAGTCATCTACAATCACAAGGCTATATTTCATATCTCCTAGGCTTGTGGTCCTAGTTGGTCCAAATAAATCCATGTGAAGTAGCTCAAGGGGTCTGGTTGTTGAAATAACATTTTTCGATTTAAAACTCCCGCTAGTTTGTTTGCCTAATTTACAAGCATCACATACATAATCAAGATCAACTTTAAAATATGGAAAACCTCTAACTAGATTCTTTGAGATTAATTTGGTAATTATATGTATGCTAGCATGACCTAATCATCTATGCCATAATAAACATGATTCCTTGGTCTTAGCATTCATTGCTACTAGACTTGAACTACTAGTCATGGCTAGATCATTTAGATCAACCACATAGATATTTCTAAGCCTATGACCAATAAATTTGTTGCTAAAATCAAGAGAGTTAGTTATTATACATGTAGATAATTCAAAGATAACCTTGAAGCCTTTATCACATAATTGACTAATACTCAATAAATTATGCTTCAATTTATCTACTAGCAGCACATCTTCAATAAAAGTACAAGGGGTTATTTTTATCTTACCGATTCCGATTATTCTTCCCTTTCCATTATCTCCAAATGTAACCAGTCCTCCTTCTTTCATTTATAGGGTGATGAACTAATTTTTATCACCCGTCATATGCCTTGAATAGCCACTATCAAGATACCATCTTTTCTTTAATTTGTGGGTTGCAAGATAGTCCTGCAAAACAGTCAAGGAGTGATTTTAGGTACCCAAGCTAACTTGGGTCCTTTTGGGTTAGCAAAATTGGTTCTCTTTGGAACTCAAACGGTTCTATATATCAATGCACCAATCATGGAACTTTTCAAAGAATTGCATTGATAAGATTTATGTCCAAATATGTGACATGCATAACAAATAATTTTATCATTTTCTAATGATGCATGCTTTGAAGCTTTAAAAGATGCAGAAATAGAAATATTTGATTTGAAGGATTGTTTCATATAATTCTTGGGAACATATTTCAAGCCATTTGAAATAGAATTTGATGGAAAAGCTTTTTCAAGTTTAACATTTGACGCCGAAGCTTTTGAAGATACAAATTTTGTTGCTGAAATTCTTTTAGCATTTAAAGCATTAAATCCAATTCCAGCTTTACTTCTTGAATCCTTTTGTTCTTTCAAAATTAGCTCAAGCTTGTTAGAACTCAAAGTAAGTTTCTCTACTAAAGGCTTAAGCTTCTCAACCTCCTTTTTTAAATCAATATTTTCAGCAATTAAAATTCGGTTTGTCTTATTTAAAGCAATTTTCTCATTATTCAAAATAATAAAATTTTTAAAAAAGTTATTGAATTTTTTTTGCAAAATGTTATTGTTTTCAGAAATCTCATCCTTATCTTTCAATAAAATATCATTTTGTTTATTCAGGGATTTAATTTTAACCCCAGCTTTCTTAAATTCGATAAGTAAATCATGAAATGCAGAATTTAACTCATCATATGTAAATTCAGTTTAACGCTCAGGGGATGATATCTCATTTTTAAGACCTATCAGATATAGATTTACATATTTCATGGTCTCTTCTTTTTCAATAGATGAGGATGCTTCGCTGTTGCTCCACATCGCTACCATAGCTTTCTTTTTCTTTTTCTTAAATTTCTTTTTCAATAATAGACAATCTGGTCGGATGTGCCCTGGCTTTTAGCATTCATAATAGGTGGGCACTTCTTTTTCTTTCTCCTTTTCCTTGTCCTTCTCCATAATGAATTCTTTGTTCTTGTTGAATTTTCTAAAATACCTTTCATTTCTTCTTCCTAAGAACTTTCTAAATTTCTTGACGACCATGGCAACGTCTTCGTCTTCCATGTCGCTTTCAGTAGAGGAGCATCCTTCTTCCGATTCTTCATCCTTTCTAGAATCCATAGTAGCTTTGAAGATGATTGATTTCTTTTTCTTTTGATCATCTTCAGTTCAGTGCTACATGGTCAGTTCATGTGTGATGAGAGATCCTAATAATTCATCCAACAATAAGGTATTTAAATCTTTCGCTTCCTGGATGACAGTCACTTTCTGATCCCATTTATCTGGAAGAGATCTCAGAATCTTCTGTACTAGATCTACATTAATATATACATTACCAAGACTTTTTAAGCCAATAATAATATCAGCGAAATGTGAAAACATGGCAGAGATTGTTTCATTAGGTTCCATCTTAAACAATTCGTAACTATGCATAAGAAGATTAATTTTAGAAGACTTCACTTGAGAAGTTCCTTCATGGGTCACTTCGAGTTTATCCCAAATTTTTTTTGCAGAGGAGTAAATAGAAATTTTATTAAACTCATTACTATCCAAAGCACAATATAACAGATTCATTGCTTTGGTATTTAACTCACCCATCTTCATGTCATGTTCGTCCCAATCCTCATTAGGTTTTGGAATGTCCATTCCATCAATTTTAGTCATGGGGATATAAGGACCCTTTAGGATGACCTTCCACAACTAAAAATCGAATGCTTGAACATAAATTTTCATTCTAGCTTTCCAGTATGCATAATTTGTGCTAGTGAAAAGTGGAGGTCTATTGGTTGATTGGCCTTCTTTCAAAGATGTACTCATTGGATAAGCCATCAATCTTTATTCTAGTATATTCAGAGACACTGCTCTAATACCAGTTGTTGCCTAGGTGGCTACCGAAGAGGGGGGTGAATTAAAAATTTAAAAAAATAAGGAAAGATTATGTGCAATTAAAAATCCCTTGCAAGGGTAGGTGCTATGACAAGATGATAAATTATAGAAGCTAAGTAAAAGCAAGGAAGCATAATACAAACACACAAAATTTATAGTGGTTCAGAGCAACCCAGCTCTTATGTCCACTACCCAAGATACCACTTGGGATTTCCACCATATTCACACCCGAATATAGTAGGATTGTTTTACAGGATCACAATCCAAAACCTCTACACTTTGGTTTTAATGGGATCACCAAGGAAAACCCAACACCCTTTGGTTTTAAATAGGCTCACCAAAGAAACCTAACTTAATTTTCACAAGATTACCAAGAAACTAACTTGGTTTTACCAGAATCACCAAGAACCCAATACTTGATTTTATCAAGGCTCACCAAGAACCTATTTGGTTTTCTAACTGGGCTCACCAATAACCCAACAATTCAAAAATTGAATTGAAATAAATGCAATAAAAATGACAAACTCAATTTATCGGATAGTTTCCGGTGCAGCTTGATGAAAGTTCACTTGAATGCACTTGAATAAGCTTTAATTAATTCAGTGGTTTCTTCCCAAAGTTGCTTCAAGCTTCATATCTGAGTTGGTGAAGACTTGAAGGTTGACTTGAATGCTCTTGTGCTCTTTTGCTGTTGGTGGTTAGGATATTCAATGAAGCTCTCTAAACTTTTAAGAATTTTTCAAGAACTCTTACTTTTTGAATGTTCAAATCCTTCAACTATAAGGTCTTCTATCACTCCAAGGCAGTTCTAGCCATTGTAGACCGTTGGGGAATGACTTGTGACCATTGGAGCACTTCTTGGCAATCAAAAATAATTTATGGAACTAGTCATTGGATACTCGAAAATGATGTTCGAGTCAGCTCGGATTCCTTCGAGTCAATAGGTCATGTCGCCAAATTTTTAGTGTAGTCAGCTCTTTGTCTCAGGGCACAAAACTTCACTCTGGACGAGTCGACTCTTGATAGCTCGGGTCAGCTCGAACTTCTTTCTTTGAAAAGCATGAACTTGATAAGTCGGCTCTTTTTAGCTTAGACTGGCTCTTCTTCTCAGGTTCAGAAATCCTCACTTTGGAAGAGTCAGCTCGATGCAGTTCGGGTCGACACACTTTCTCAGGTCTTCAAAATTAGGTCTGGCAGAGTCGGCTCTTTTTGGTTCGAGTTGGCTCGCCTAGTTATTCTAGAAATCTTCAGAAACTGGACTCTAGAGGAGTCGGCTCGGACAAATTCCACTCGATTTGGATTCATTAGAGTCGGCTCGGTTACCTTCGAGTCGGCTCATATTGTTGCATTCCAGAATCCTTGCTATATGCCAGTAGGTGGTGTCGGCTCTTCATCATGCTGGGTCGACTCGAGTATCTTCTTCAGAATTTTTATACTTGAACTCAAAGAAAAACTCTCATCAACTTTTTACATTTTCAAGCATACCAACTTAAAATAATTTTTACGGCACACACACACAGAAGTAACCCTTTTTACATGATTTTTTCTTTGGTTTTTCATCGGGTTCTTCTTTACAAAAATAAATTACAACACAACTCAAACAAGAAATAATAGTGTAGGAGTTGAAGTTTGAACAAAATAAACCATCCTACAAAAACTTGTAAAACACTTGAAGAGTTGTTAGAAATAAATTTACATGCTCCAATGTTTGGTTATCATCAAAATCACTTATGGGGTCAATACATTCATTTGGATAAAATTTTGATTCTATTTCATCTTTAAATTCTTCAATAGGTTCAGGAGATTTTTCACCTAGATTTTTAGTGGGTTTATCCTCTTCTTTATCTTTTTCATATTCATTAATTAAACTTGGCTCAGGTTCATATATTTGTTCCTTTAGCTCTTCAATGGGTTTAAAAACTTCTTCCTTACAAATTATTGGGATAATAGGAGTTGGCTTGATTGAACAAATCTGATTAGAACTTGGCCTATGTCTAGATGTATTATTCCTGTTGGACTTAGGTGTATCAAGAGTTCCTTCTGATATGTATCAAATTTTCTAGCAATTTGATAAACTTCTTCTAGGTAGGAAATTTTTCATTGAATCAATTCCCACTAGATGTCCTTACATAGACCAGCTCAAAATCTAGATATGATCATTGCCTTAGATTCGACTATGCTACATCTCCCGACAAACCCATTGAATTTAGCAATATACTCGAATACAGTTGCATCATCTTATCTTAATTTGTACCATTGGTTTAAAAGTATTTGCTCATAATATCTTTCTAGGTACCTTTCTCTCAGTTTACTCTTCATATCTCTCCAAGTAATTATTTTATCCCTACTATAATAACTTTTATGCTCAAATTCTCCTCAATATGTTTTAGCATGTCGGGCTAACTTTAATTTGGAAAATTGACACTTCCTTACTTCTTATATTTCATCAAACTCAAAATATTGATCCATTTTTTTCTTCCAATTGACATACACCTCAGGGTTTCCATCAAAAGTAGGTGCATATGATCGATTGCTACTAAAGACTCTCTGCTCCTAATCTATAAAGTCTTGGCAGGAGTATCTAGGATTATACTCAGGGGTGAGATCATGCCATTAGGCTCTTGGACCAAGGGAAGATGGATTAGGTGATTTGGGCTTAGTATGGTTCCCGATTTGATTATCCATTTGTCCTAACTCTTTGTTCATTGATCCTACTTATTTAGTCAGGGTATCAAATTTTTCAATCATGGTCCTTGTAAAGGATTCAAGATTGGGGTCCTTGGATAAACCAGACTGAGTGTAGGACTGTTGGTTTAAGGCTCTTGACCTAATAGACAAGCAATACAAACCTAGCTTCTAGGGTTCCTAGACTTAGAAGTTCAAAATACAGGATTTAACTAGGTGCTAATTAAGGATGCAATTACCCTGTCCACTGGCCAGGTAAGATGTGGGGTTGTGAGAGGATCCCCTCACTTTTGCGAGGTCCTAATTAAAAACTTCAAGTCTGTTTAAGGTGTTTACCATTGGACCTCTAGCCTTAGACACCAATTTCAAGTAGTAAGTACAAACTCAAATAGCACTTTGCCTCATCTTGGACTTGAACCTGACTTGTGGGTGTCCCAAGTTTAGGTTCATACTCAATTTTAATTAAGATTAGGTAAATGCATAATGATGAAAGTTTGTTTTGGGCTAAGGAAAGGTAATAACCTCCTTCCCTTAAGTTATACTGAATGCCCTTAAAATGATTTTGAAATGGATGCACAAACAACCAACTAGCTAACAAGATATGTAGACTTGCACAAACATACGAGTCAAACCTGAATTTCAAAGTTTCGAAAATTCAAAAATTAAATTGAAAATCTCAGACCTAGAAATCTCGATTTTAAAACTCAAATTTTAAAATTTAGTTAGAAAATTCGTTATTGGAGGTACAAGTTGTTGTAAGAAAAATTTCAGCCACTAACAACTTCTAACTAGCTAGTTTTGAAAAAAATGAAATTAAAATTTTAAAATTTTAAAAAAAAATTAAATTTAAATTTGAATAGTTGGATCTCAGAGTTAGGACATTATATTTCAAAATTTGAATTTTTATTCTCAAATCTTGGTTAGAAAATTCAATTTTGAAAGCTTGTTGCAGAAGTTGTTACAAGAAACTTCTAGCTAACAAACTCTCAACCATAAAATACCTATAATTCAAAATTTAAATTCAAAGATTTTGGAATTTGAATTTTTTAAGTGGATATCTCAGAGCCAAATCTATAATTTAGAGAAAAAGATTTTTTTTTAATTTTTTCTAGAATTTAATGGAACAACTAAATGGTATGAAACTAGAATTGAAGAAAGTACTAGCTAACTAATCGAGCGAGATGATGAATTCTAAACTACAAAAATTTGATATTTTTTAAAAAAAAATTTACATCTCAGATCCTATCATCCTAATATGCTGCAAAAGAATTCTTTTCAATTTTTTTGAATTGTGAAAAAAATACTAAAATTCATGGAAAACTTAGATTAATACTAGAGTAGAAATTTCAGAAATCAAACTAACCTCCAATTCACTAGATTCAAAATTCGAAACTCAAATTTAAAACCATTCTAAAATTTGAAATTTAAATGATAATCATCATATTTTAACATCTAGATCTCATCTATTGAATTTTAAATTTATAAGAAATAATCTTAATTTTTTTTGAAAATTAAACTAAAGGGAGGGGAAAACAGAATTTGAACAGCTTCTAGGAAACAACCTAAGAATCCAAATTTTAAACACTATAAATTCCAAGAAAAATGTTTTTTAAGTTTTATATTTTGGATCCTAAACTAATATAATATATAAAAATAATTTATTTGGATTTTTTGTTCCCTTTAAAAAAATACTAAATTTCATGAAAAACTCGGGTTGGTGCTAGTACAGAAATTTTAGCTTTCAGCAAACCTCCAATTGAGTAGATTCAAAATTTGAAATTTAAATTTAAAAATTTCAAAAAATTTAAATTTAAATTGTGACTTTCATATTTTGGAGTTAATATTTTATATCACAAATTTTGAAATTTAAATCTTGAATTTTGGATTTGAATTTCGGACTTGAAGGCAAGCAACACACAAAGGGAACAAAATTTCAGCAACTTGACCTAGTAGAACCTTAAGCTCTGATACCAAAAATGATGGGGGACGAATTTGATGAAATGAGTATATGGAGGTGTGATCTACTCACTTAGTATCATCATACAAGAATTTGAGCTTCAAATATGGCTGAAATTATGCATAGAAGAGATGAAAAACTTCAATATAAAAACTTGGTGAGCAGAATTTTGAACACCCTTGTGTAAGCTTTCTTTCAAGAAATTAAAAAGTAGGATCTAAGGGCATAGAATCTCTCAAACTAGGCTAAGATACCTTTAATAATCTCAGATCCATGGATTAAGAGGGTCTTCTTCCTAACAATGAAGAGGATCAAAGCTTAAAATGGAAGGATAGCACTCATCACTCAAGTATTGAAGTCTAGGGACAAGATCTACATTCCCTACTTAGAACTTCCCTTTGGAGCTTGGTCCTTGGTGTGGAACCTTCATCATCAGCTTCAAACCATCAAGAAAATCCTACAAGTGATTCAAAGTAAGGTCGTGGTGATAAAGAATTAAAAGAAAATGAAGGATTCAATAAAGGAAAGTAATGGGATTTGAAGAAGGTTGCTGAATTTTTTAGGCAGCACTTCTCCTTCTTCTTGATCTCCTTGGAATCTTGGTAGAATGGCTTAGGAATGGAACTTTGGGCCTCTCACCCTCTCCCTAAAGGAGTGACCTAGCTTTAATGGCTAGGGAACTAACACTTAAACTCAAACCAAACACTCAAGCTCAAAGAGAAAACAATGGAACTTGGCAAGGTGGAAGAAGAACCAAACTAAGCTTTCATTCATTCATAGGCTTTTCAATTGCTATACATAAGGGGGCCTTGGTCCTATTTATAGGCCAAGAGAACCCAGAAGTAGCAGCAAAAGGGAGGATTGAATGCTAACTAATCCATGTTTTGTTGGCAACTAATTACATTGAGAAGCTTATAGGTAACTAATCCTAATAAGAGAAGAAACTAGAATCTCCATGTGGCGCCATCCTATTTCGCCAAGTGTCCTAATCAAAAGCCTTCCATATGTCTTCTAAAACTTAGTCTTCAAATATGCTTCAAATTAGGTGAATCAAATCATAGGTTAGCTGGCCCAAATGGATAGCTTGGAATTTTGGAATGAAAGGTCTTCATTAGTTGAATTTCTTTGGCTTGCTTGTCTCAAATGAAAATGGTCTTGACCTGCTTCATACAATAGGGGCTCTTCTTTCTAAATAGGTGGAACTAAGAGCCTTCAAGATGCTTCATGAGGTTGGGCTTCATCTCCATAATTTTGAGTAGAACCTGAAAAAAATTGGACTAGCTACAAAACCAGAGATTGTTAGCTTGCAACTTCTTCCTCTTGCCAATGTCCCCATTAATAGTTCTTGGTCTTCTTGTTGGGCTTAGACTTCTTGGGTTGTTAGGCTTCTTCTTCTTGGACCCAAATCGGTTAGGACTCCTTAGGTGGTTAAGCATCTAAGTGGTTACAACCAACCAACTAACCACCTAGCCAACTAAGCTAACCTACTAACCAACTGAACCCCCTTTCAAACCTAAAAGGGCAACTGGCTACTCCTCTGGACCTAAACCCCATAACCCAACTGGGTTATGTTATAATCTCTCAAAAAATTATTTCTAACAAGTCAATATGAGAAAACACTCAAACCCCGAGCCTACGTATATCTATGTGTCACATGTTCTCTTAACCATGGCTCAAGCCCCCTGACCCAACAAGCTTAGGGCCCTGGAAACTTATAAACCAGCTCTTAAACCTGTGTGGCTCCACTCGTGGTCTCTTAAGACTTAGAGCACCACATTTGCCCCAACATCTTTCCTGACTAACTCCACCTCAACTAAAACACCCATGCTAGTAGAGTAGATGGCCTATCCTCCACCTGTGAAGGACAATCACTGCTGTTCACCTTTGTAGTTGCACTTCCATCCGTACTCCCCAGTCTCACCAAAATGCTCTCCTTATCAAAGATGACATTCCTGCTGACACTGTCCTCTGAGACTAAGGATCCCCCGGTAGGTAACACTTGATTCCTCGTGGATACCCAATGAAGATCATCCTTTTTGACTTAGGGTCCAACTTGCTTCTTTCGATTGCCTCCACATGTGCATAGGCCAGGCAACCAAACACCTTAAAGTGGTCAAGCTCCACCTTCTTTCCATTCCAAGCTTCTTCTAGAATGCCTCCATTTAGCTTGAAGTGAAGGGACCTGTTAACAAGAAAATAAGAAAGAGTTGTAGCATCACCACAAAAAGTTACCGGGAGTGATGTCTGTAGCCTCATACTCTTAGCCTTCTCCAATAGTGTCTGGTTCATCATTTCTACTACAACATTCTATTGAGGGGTCATCCTTACTATGTAATGGTGTTTGATGCTATTTTCCTCACGGTAACTTCTGAACTCCTTACTAGAGTACTCCCCTCCATTGTCAGATCAAAGGCACTTCACATGTCATCCTGTTTCCTTATCAACCTCAGCTCTCCAGGCTTTGAATCAGGCAAACATCTCTGATTTTTCTCTCTCAGATAAATCTACACCTTCCTTGAGTAGTCATCAATGAAGGTGACAAAGTATCTTGCCCCACTCCAAGCCAATACAGGAGCTCGTCCCCATACATCAGAGTGCACTAAATCCAGCACTCCATCAATTGGTTTGGTACTAACAGCAAACTTTACCTTATGTTGTTTACCAAAAATACATGGCTCACATAAGTCATCTCCATCCTTCTTCAGAACTGGAATTTTTCCTCTTCTACTTAATTTTGTGAGCCCTCGATTACTCAGGTGACCCATCCAATAGTGCCATAATTTATATATTAACTGCTCCTCCTGTGCCGCTGCAAGCACCTTTGCACGATCATTCACCTTGAGCCTTCCATCTTTTATAGATTATTGCTCAGTCTTTGTCCTCTCATCACCACCAAAGCCCCTTGGTAATTCTTAAACATCCACTACCAAACTGATAATTGAAAGCAGAACCCTGCTTCTCTAGGTAAGCCAAAGAAACCAAATTCTTCTTAAGTTCTGGTACATGTTTGATATTTGATATAGTCCTTATTACTCCATCATACATCCTCACCTTAATAGTGCCAACTCCAACTACTAGACAAGGGTGATCATCACCAAGGCTTACACTACCTCCATCTGACCTATCATACGTATCAAACCACTCCTGATGTGAGGTATAGTGAGAAGAGCATGTCGAATCCAATGTCCAAATGTTATCCAACTCAACAGATCCATCTAAAGCCACCAGTACATCTTCTCCACTGCCTTCAAATGCATTTTCACCACTAGTGTTGGCTTTTTCCTTCTCTGTCTTCCAAAGAGAATAATTTCCCCTGAAATGCCCAGGCTGATGACACTTATGGCATTTTCAGCTTTTCTGACTACTTTGAGACTGTGACCTACCCTTTGATCTCCCCCTAACTTTTTCCTTGGGTTTTCCCTGCCTTTTATTCACAGCAATTACCTCTGAGTTAGGATTTTCTTTGCAAATCTTCTCCTGTTGCTCATTTGATCTGAGCACTCCAACAACCTCTTCATATTTCAGGGTTTCCTTTCCATACACCAAGATTGTTATAAGACCATCATACGATCCCGGGAGTGAACATAATAGCAACAATGCCCGATCCTCCTCATCAATCTTCACATCCAGACTCATAACCTTAGAACATACTTGGTTGAACCTTTGAATATGAGCACAAGGTCTCCTTCAGGCATTCTCAAGCTATATAGCTGCTTCTTCAACCACAGCTTGTTTGTCAAGTTCTTTCCCATGTATGTGCTTCATAGTCTCAGCCAAAGGCCCTTTACTGTAGTCTCTGTACATACCTCAGGCAAAACCTGATCTATCAAATACATCTTGATAGTGCTGAACGCAATCTCTTCTATCCATTCCCAAAACTCAACACTGATCTTTTGCGGTCTCTCTTTAACCAAGACCTTATAGATCCTCTATTGAACCAGCAAATATTTTACCCTTTACTGCCATAGTGTAAAGTTCCCTTTGCCATCATACTTCTCAAAATCCACCTTGAAACTACTTGATGCCATTTTTACAATCAAGTAAAATCATAACCAAAAACAAAATTTTTATAACCAATACCAATAAAGAACTTTCCTTCCACTCCTTCCATAAGAAAAAGAAAATTCCCTCGATCTAAATCTGGAGATTTCATTGAAAGTCAAATGGATAAAAGATTGAAATAAGCTGGTATAGCAGAAACCTTTGGATGTAGAGATCTTCCTTCCTTCATGCAACCTTGCTCCGATACCAAATGAAGCGGGGGTGGAACGAGCAGTGCAGTGAAAGCGATCCAGATGTGTGGACAACCCTCTGCCAGCGATTTGAGGTGGATGAGGTAGGATACAGGTCTTACAAAGGTCAATGGATTCTTTGGATTGATAGAGAAGAGAGGAAGAAGAAGAAGAATATTTTAGGAGAATAGGGATTCCAATATATTGTATTCAGATGCTACATCTCGATCACAATACAAGATAAAACTTACATATATATACCTAGGTCACATAAGACCTAGTCCTCCAAAAAACTCCCCAGGCTACCACCGTGAGACTCTGAAATATTGACACCCGAGTCGGCTCGCCTCCTGCAAGTCGACTCATAGCTAGAAATAGTCCACTGGATGAGTCAACTCTTAGACTACAAGTTGGCTCGTCTAGAACATCATGTCTCTATCTGCACACACGAGCTGACTCCATCATAAGTTATTCGACTCTCACAAAAACACTTCATAACTGTTCCATGCTATGCCAACCAACGAGTCGACTCTCAAACAAGGAGTTGGCTCAAATGTTCAAACTGACAAAACTTAGCCTATCACCTAGGACTTGTCTGGATTCACTCCTAAACCTAGATACATCTGTGTGACTATGACTAACTAGACCAAGACCTATACCTTGGTCCCCCGAGCCTTGGATGCACCACCTGAGACTCAACAGATCAAGGGATGGGTTGCACCAAGTAAGCCTCTTGCCTTTGACACCAACCTTGAGTTGGCCAGGTAAAGAGTTAGCCCCAAAGAACCTTGATCAAGATGCCAGACTTACCTTAAACACCAATTGGTTTACCAGACTCAATTGGACCAACCTGAAGACTCGAGCTCACCACGAAGCCAAAAATCAAGTCCATTTAGATGTATGGACCGATCAAACTAACTAATTGGTGTGATCTATAGAAAAGAGACCTAATACAATATTTGATTAGACTTATTCTCTATTTAATCTATTTCATCTAAACTTAGGTCTAACCTAATTAAGGACAAATTATAGCTAACCCAATTAACCCAAGGTTATGATCATGTCTCAAGACTTTTGAATCACATTCCTAAATCTTAAAAGGTTATTAGACAGCTTAATTCATAATTAAGTTTATCAATTCTAATTGAAAAATTTTCAATTAATTACTTCTTATTTGAAACCATTTCAAATATGCGAAATAATTTTACAAAACATTCAAAGATTTTCACTAAACATTTTAGTGGATTTAGAGCATATCATTGTATTAGATCATATCTAAATAAATTAAAGATCTAACATGCAATATTAAAACTATTTTAGTCTACTAAACCTTTCACATTTCTTTTTCATAAGATCATGATGCAAGCGGCACCCATAAATTCCATAGGAGATCCCATTGAATGGGAAGAGAGGGCCTTTAAACCCTACTTCTCTCCTATGATTGGATGGCCATGGTGAATTCACCTTAATTCTAGTACTTCCTATGTGAAAGGAAACTAAGATTTTACATCTACATGTTAAATAATCATACAAATGAACCTGGCTCTGTGCCATTGTAAGGTAACATTATGTAGGCAATAATGATGCAACTTTAAAATTTTTTAACCTTGTATCACAGCAAAAAACTAGATTAATCATATTAATCAATATATAAAATTAGAACATTTTTAATATAGTCCTACAAATATGATCATGTATGAATGTTAACATGTAAATGAAAGATAATACAAACATACAAAGTTGTGCATCATATAGAATCATTCTATGTTCAATGCATATACCAAAGAACACTTCTTTAATAAACTCACCAAGAGCCTTACCTTTAATCCGATGCGACACTTTAACAGGTTGAGAAAAAGCTCACCAAGGAAGGCAATCACTCTGGAAGCCACACATGTGTTTGGCTTCTACAGGTAATCCACACCAGAGTTCTACCTTGACCTTCTTACTTTGAAGTGCTAGCTTCGCGAAACAAATTGGCTTATGGACTCTTCTTTTTCTTTGGGATGCTCTAGGAGATCAAGATGTAAGAGAACCAAGGCATAGGGCAAGAGCATGCAATTTAAAAACTTTTTCTAAATGCGTGGTGCAGTGGAAAAGGATAAAACCATTTTATTAAAGAATGTCAATCTAATTAATGTCACCCTAAGAAGATCTTAACGCATGTGTAGAATAATGTATGTATGAAATCAAGCATCCGTTGAATGAAAAACTGAACTATTCTAGATTCACATAATGATGCAACATATTATAGTGTGCCAAACAAATAATCTAAAGGTGTACCTTTGAGATGACAATCAACTGGAAGGCACGTGCTCCGACAGCAAGGTGGAACAGCACCCGATGGAGATCAGCCTTGCAAAAAGATGATCGAGCTCTATGAGCAGCACATGCATATTGCCTCTACAGGTGGTTCACACTAGATACAGGGACTTCTCATCCTTCCTTTGGGGTACTAACCCCTTGTAGAATAATGTTTACAGCAGTGACTCCTTCATCAACTACTTGAAGATGTGCAGACTCCTTCAACTCCTTGAAGTGCTGTTAGTGCAGTGGTGCAGGAACAAAGGTCCTTGAGAACCCATTCCCAATGCTCTATCCCAAACCTTCAATAGAAGGTATGCACTTAAAGATCCCACCCAAACCTCACTATCCCTCTCTAAGATAATCTCTCAAAGATAAAAAATGAGCTACTGGTCTCATTCACCGTTCTTCAAAAAAACACAGAACAGAAAACCAGAAAGCCAAATGAAAACATGAACGTGAACACTTCATAATCATATTTCAAGAGATTATAAAGAGAGTTGAGACCTTTGGGATTTAGGGGAGTTACAAGCCCCTTAGGATTCAGCAACAGCAACAATTAAAGCCTCGAAATGCCTAGCATTAAATCCCATAACCATTATAGCATTTAATAAAGCATTCTCGAATTTTAGCAGTTCGTTGGACTAGTCGACTCGACTATTCAAGTTGAGTTGAGTAAACTCGACCGTTCAAACATCGCAAGGTCCCGTATGGATAGGAACCATGTGATTGTGCTGTCAAACTACAGCAACCTTATTATGAGTAGCCAAGACACTCTAGGTCAAGGAACTATTCACATAACTACAGTATCAAGAAGTTATCGACGAGTGAGTAGTCATCCAAATAACTTTCTGTACTTGGTCATGCTCAGTACTGTTGATCTTTATCAACTAACACACTTTCACTCCAGTGTCACCACATTATAGGTCAGAGACTCATCTACCCAGAAAGGGAAGTAATCTGTGCACTGATTTTAATGGATCAATCACCGTTCTCATGATATTTCAACAATCAGGAGCCTTTAGGAGTTAATCTATAAAGATAGATGCCTCAGATTCTCAACTCTTGAAAATATGTGTCATTGTCCATTAACCCCATGGATGATTAATGGACACAACAATGTGAATGAAAATAATATTTTTTTAATTAATAAGGAAAATTAAGTTCAAAGTTCATGCCCTAAAATTAAAATGTGTCAAGCTAACATGGCTTTCAAGGCATACATCTAATACCAACATGCCTAGAAACTTTCGCAACCACATAGCCTCCTTTGCAGCATCTGATGCTGCAATTACTCTGCTTCATATATTGAGTCTGCCACTGTATGCTACTTCGAACTTTTCTAGCAGATAGCTTCTCCATTTAGGATAAACATAATTTTGGATACACTCTTTGATGGAAATTCTTCCAGAGTGCCAGGAATCATGCAGCATGCAGAAGTGAATTTCAAAATAAAAATTCAAAGCTTGAAACCCTAATTGGCTAGAAAACCCTAATTCCCAGGAACCCCTTATGCAATACCAATTAATGAAAAAAAAATGGAGTCAAAAAAACATACCTGGATCGCTGAAATCCAATCCTTTCCATGAGTGTCACAAGTGCAAGCCCTCCAACAGTGATCCACACATGAATCAAACCTAGGAACCTCTCCCTTGTAGGTTGCTTGATCAATTGGGACTCTTCCGATGGACTTTCTTCCTTCGGCAGCCTCTACTTCCTTGCTTAGACCTTCACCCTCCAGTAGAGCACTCTAAGCCCTCTCCAAAATCTCTCTTCTCTCTTTCTATCACTTCTTAATTCTATTCCTAAATCCTTATCTTAAAATGGTGGACTTGTCTTAAAGGAAGACCTATGTCCTAACAAGGGAAGGAAGAGACAACATGGATAGATGTAAGAGTGTAAGAAAGAAACCAAAATATATGATACCATCGGAACAAATATCGATGGCTATTTATAGGAGATGAGGAGGTGCCAGATAAGCTTTCTCATCAACCTTTGATCTATCCAAATACATTAAATAAGACCTATCACTAAGAAGGAGTCTTATCTTGAAACACCATGTCTCTTTATGCGCCAACCGCCTAATTCAAGTCCCTTCAATTTTTTATCTGACTTCTCCCTTTGCCACTTGGCATTATTTGTTAAAATGAAGCCAAGGGACATGACTTATGAATGAGAAGCATCAATGATTCAAAAGGACTTAAAGCAGAAGGACTCTGCTTACTTGAATTAGCACCAAAGTGAAGAGACACGACTCTTCACTTTGAACCAATTTCTCCATGCCATATGATACTTTTGACCTAGTCAAAGTATATGCAATATGCATGTCATATGAAATGGCATTAAGTCTACTTTCCAACCATATATTTTGTTTTCAGATTGGAAGTCAATTGGTCCTTGTGCACCCTTTTAAATGTAGAGGTGTCACTTAGGCATCAAGAGTCCCATGCCTTTTGGACTCTTCATATATGGCGCATAAAATGTCCAAAAAATATCTGATAAAATCTGATAAATTCATTCCACTTAGGACTCAACCCAATCTAGGTCTCCCATAAATTGGTTAGTCCATTTAGCAACCTTTCAGGCCCAATTCAATTGGGTTAGGAGATTAGGTCACCCTACACATGCTAGTGTGCAATCTAGCTAACCAATTAAGATCCCTTGACCCTAATTAAATGTCAATTGAGTTCTTAAGCTAACTCCTTAATGTGTGTGACCCATTGGGTTCTACATTTAGCTAGCAATAGCTATAGGTTTGAGCCAATTTGATTTGATCGAACCTGATTGACCTAATTTGGTCAAATTGGCTTACCTAATTATCCAATTCGAATCACACATCAAATTGACTCATGAAACCAAATCAATTGGTTCATGAAAACCTAAAAGACAAGATAGATGTCTAGCAACGTATCATGCCTACCTGAATGATGAAGAATTTGGTTGAAATTACCAATGTACCCTTCAGTAGTAAGTTACCGTGTAATTCAATCTTTCGATCTCCCATTTTCCCGATTAAGTGATAGGTATAGATATATGTCAAATCCTAACACTTAATCATATCGAATCTCATCTTGATCATGAGTACTCAGCTAATGACTGATTAGAAACCAATTCTAATCTCATCTTGCTTTGATCAAAGGCTCCTTGAGTCACTTATCGAAGAGAATGCATAGGATAATAATTCCTCTTACTAGGAAAGATCGATTCCTTGTTGGTCAATCACATCCTTCGTACACCTTCCACCATATCCAGAACACCCCGTACATGTCGCAATGGCATGAATGAGTATGAATTAAAGTATGGCTTAGTGTGCACAAGGAACCATGGTGACCTCAGGTCTGAAGATCACTGCACAACTTCTACTCTAGGATCTATCTTTTGATAAGTAGTGATACTTCCATAAGATAGTCCCGGTGTGATTAGTCTAGTGTACTCATACCCTGGTGAGCACCCTTATCCTTGTATTTGTGTCTCTGTACAAGTGGTTGCAAGATCAACCACCCTCATCAACTGAGCATACATAGGATAAGCTAGTCTTTTCGGATTCATTGGTCCCCAAATCGATGGTCCAATGACTAGGAACATTCTAGATTAGGATTTATAGGAATTAGGTCTCACTATTATTTTATCATAACTCTAATTCTATTGCCCTACTTTATGGGGTTCATCATAATCAACAAAAATATGACACAGCAGTATATGATGAATCAAATGCCTTTATTAATACGAAAAATATGTCATACATGAGCTGAAAGTTTACAAAAAGGCCCTCATAAAGATTGGCTCTTAGGGAACTTTTCTATCTCTCTTGCTGTCATCTCTATCTGATAGAAAACTAGAATCAGTATACCCGACAAGTTTTAAGTCAGGTTCTCTATAAATTAGCCATTGATATTTAGTACTTTGCAAATACTTAAAGATAGTCTTTACTACCTTCCAATATGCCTCACCTGGGTCAGAATGGTATCTACTCACAATCCCTATGAGTATGCCACATCTGGTCTAGTACATGTCAGGGCATCCATGATAGACCCACTATCGAAGCATATGAATTCTTACACATACGCTCTCTATCCTCTAGAGTTGTCACACAATCCTTCTTGAAAAAAGTAAATCCATGGTCTATTGGAAGATAGCTTTTCTTAGAATTTTTCATGCTGAACCATTTCAACACAGTGTCTATGTATATAGATTGAGACAATCCCAAAAGCTTCATAGATCTATCTCTATAGATTTTCATACCAAGTTTGTAGGAAGCTTCACCCAAGTCTTTCATAGAAAACTAAGATGACAACCAGACCTTTATTTTCTATAATGCAGGAATATTATTCCCAATTAAGAGAATGTCATCCATATACAGAACAAGAAATACAACTATAGAACCGTTAGCCCATTTATATATGAAGGGTTCTTCTCCGTTCCTAATGAAGCCATGCGTTTTGATATATTTATCAAAATGCATGTTTCAACTACAAGATGCATACTTTAGTCCATAAATGGACTTCTATAGCTTGCACACCTTAGACTTATCTATGGATGTGAACCCTTCTGGTTGCATCTATTGGAAATAGTATCCCAAAGCCAATCATCTAGGATGTAGATGGTTGTGCTATTTTGTAATTGTATATAAATTCTTTAAATAAATAAAAGTTATTCTTTTGGCTGTTCATCACATGTGCATTTTTTTGAAAAGAACTCTTGTGTGATGGAGTCCTTAGAACTACATTATATTTGATATAGAGAGGATGTATCGAGTAGTTTTTAAACTGGTTCATAACTAAATGATACATTGTTATAGGACCACGATGTATCTTAAGTATAGGTTATTGTATGTCACATTGGTTGGTTGTCCTCTTAACCCATGAGTATAGAGACACTGATATGATATACAGGTGAAATGTATGACATCTCACTAAACGTGATTATCTACAGAGTGCTCATCTACCAAATGGTTACTCACGAAGGGATATGGGTATATGTATGTATCCCTCAGACCTGAGGTCACCATGATAGCTTGCAAGCAACTCACTATACTTTGGTACCGGACTACCTGAATTTCTAATCCAGTGATGGAAGATTTCTGGGTACAGTCAAGTACTTGTGGAGCAGTGGATGATCAAGATAGGATTGACCCCTCCAAATGGTTTAAAGTGAATGACTCACTATGTCTCAATTTAGCAAAATCTTGGCTAGGATAGTTCTTATGAGGAGTCACAAAACATGTAAGGTTGAGACACGATCTAGATATACTAAATTAGGGTTGGCAGTCAAATCCTAGGTCAACCAGAGCATTATGAGGTTAAAGGGATGAATTATGCATAACTATATGCCAGAGGTTCTAGAGAGTTGCTCTACATCTTCGACCTATCTAGACATTGGGTATCATTACTAGATGATGACTTTGACTGGTACTAAAAACATTCCAGTGCTACTGACTTAGTGTTTGAATCTGTGGGGTCACATACTATAGGGGTTTCTATCTCATCTGAAGGCTGATCGATGATTAAGAATTATTTAGAGGCACTATGGGATCAATATGATTGACCATGACCCAAATGTCGACACTTCCATAAGTCGACACTTGGCTTTGACATGGATTTTTCACTAATTTGATTAGTAAATTTTTGGAGGACTTTTGCAATATGATTGCAATATGATGGGTCAAGCCAAATATGATTTGGCTTAGGATCAAATTAGATTTTATTTGTCATGCTCACTTTCCTTTAAAAGATTCAAATTTAATTTTTGAATTCAAATTTCAAATCTTGGTTGAAATTGGCTCCAAGGTTTTTTATGGAATACATTATTTGGAATGCAAATTTTTCCCAATATAAACTTAGAGCTAATTTGGTTCAACCCTTAACCCTCTTCCCCAATCACTCCTTTCATATCTCTCTCCCTCTTTGTTGCTATTATAAATAATTATCTTTTTAGGGGCAGCAGTGTTAGTTGAGGTTAACTTTTGCTGGGCTTTTCTAAGAGAGGGAGGGAAGGTATCCTTAGAGTGGGGTTTGAAAGGATTTGGGTTTTTGGGTGTGAGCCTACCTAGCAATCAAGCTAGGGTTTGGGAAGAAAGAGTTAGTGGGGAAGGGTTCCACTTCTACTTCTCCCCATTGTTCCCCAACCAGATTTTTTGGTGGCTTCAAGAAAGTTTTACAGGTCCAAGGAAGGAAAAGATCGGCCTCAAGGATCATGAGGAGCTAGCACTCCAAGGGAGTTGATTGGGATCGAGCCCTGGTGTGAAATACCCATAAAGGCCAGACAACTATGTGGCTCAGCGGCTCTTCATCACCTACATCCAAAGGTTAAAGGTAACGTACTCTTTCTTTTTCTTTGCTCTTGATATCTGTACATGCACTTTTATTATGTAGGATCCTATTGCAGGCAGATTGGTAGATCGACTTGATCGATCTACCAAGTCTTCCACTATGCTATACTTTAAAATAGTTTTAAAATATAGTATGTCTGCATCCTATGCCTTTTAAACTTTCATTGGTATTAGAGCCAGGTTGCTATAGAATTATAATAGTAGCATGTTAGGATATCATTAGCTTTCCTCACAAAGTACTTTGATTAAGGTGGATTCGCCATGGCCGTCTGGTCATAGGAGAGAAGTCTGGTTTGAAGGCCATCACTTCCCATTCAATGGGGTTCTCCTATGGCGTGTAGGGGTGCCACTGCATCATGACTTTATGAAGAAGAAAGTGAGAGATTTGATAGGTTAAAATAGTTTTAATCTATGGATGTTTGATCTAAAAACTTTAAATAGTTCAAGTAAAATGCTTGAATTTGAAGTCACTATTTTCTGCCCCAACAGACGAGCCGACTCGACCCCTACTCAAGCCAACTCATTTTTGCAGATAGAACAATCTATCTATTCTGTGTTTTGGATGAGCCCTTGACCCCTGCTTGAGCCGACTTATCTCTACAAATATAACAATTCATCAATTTTTAGTTCTGGATGAGCCAACTCACATTCTGCATGAGTCGACTCGACCAAAAAATCTTAAAATAATGAATTCAAATTCTATATGCTTGTAAAATTGTTTTATAATATAAATTGATTATTTCAATTTATGAAGATTATTGAGCTTAATTAAGAATTAAGTTACCTTGAATGACAAAGTGATCTAGGAATATGATTCAAAGACTCTAAATCATTTCAAAAACCTTTAAGGGTCATGGGTTAGCTTCAATTAGGTCCTTAATTGGGTTAGACCTAAGTTTAGATGAATGAATCAAATAGAGAACTAATCGAATCAAATGTTGAGTTCGGATTTCTTCTCTATAAATATCTTTAATAGTTAGATTGATTAGTCCATAAATCTAAATAGGCCTAATTTGTGGCTCAGTGGTCAGCTCGAGTTTTTAAACTAGTCTAATCGAGTCTAATGAACCATTTGATGTCTAAGGTTAGTATGGCATTGGATCATGGTTCTATGGGGCTACCTCTTACCTTGCCAACCCGGTTGGTGACTAAGGAAAAATGGTTAGTGATGGAACCCATCCCATGATCTCACTTACCTGGCCAGTGTGGTCAATCAGAATTGATTGGGTAGCTCACTGACTCATGTTAACCCATGTCACCTAAGGTTAATCAGTCTTGACTAATTTTAGGTTCCCATGGCTCATTAGTTTCTGAAACCCACTTTTATGACTACTGTAGTCAATGGGAGGTTGATCCATGTCCTTTTATCTATTTCATCTATCACCCTCTAAATTTTTAGGTTTATAAAAGCATGAAGTTATGGAGATAATTAAGTCCTAGCCTTCCATTAAGTGGAATGATAATGGGTCTAATAGTTAGGTGTTCATCGGTAGATCCAAAGATTGGGTGTTCATCGGGCTTTCAGAATTACCATTCCTAATATGATGGCTCAGTATTGTTGCATAGGTGGCTACCCAAGAGGGGGGTGAATTGGTAAATTAAAAATTAAGGCAAATAATGTGCAATTAAAAATCCCTTGCAAGTGGTAGGTGCTGTGACAGAGTAGAAAATTGCAGAAGCTAAGTAAGAATAAAGAAGCATAACACAAATACAAAATTTATAGTGGTTCGGAGCAACCCAGCTCCTGCGTCCACTACCCAAGATACCACTTGAGATTTCCAGTATATTCACACCCGAATACAGTATGATTGTTTTACAGGATCACAATCCAAAATCTCTATACTTTGGTTTTAACGAGATCACTAAAGAAAATCCAACACCCTTTGGTTTTAGACAGGCTCACTAAAGAAACCCAACTTGGTTTTCACAGGATCACCAAGAACCTAACTTGGTTTTACCAGGATCACCAAGAACCCAATACTTGGTTTTTATCAAGGCTCACCAAGAACCTATTTGGTTTTTCAATCGAGCTCACCAATAATCCAACAATTCAAAAATGAAATAAATTAAATGCAATAAAAATGACAAAATCAATTTGTCGGATAGTTGCCGGTGCAGCTTGATAGAAGTCCACTTGAATGCACTTGAATGAGCTTTAATTGCTTTAGTGGCTTCTTCCAAAAATTGCTTCAAGCTTCTAATCAGAGTTGGTGAAGACTTGAAGGTTGACTTGAATGCTCTTGTACTCTCTTCTTGTTAGTAGGTAAGATATTCAATGAAGCTCTCTTTTCTTTGAAGAACTCTCTAAAAAATTGCTTTAAGGAAGTTCAAATCCTTCAAATATATGGTCTTCCATCACTTCAAGGCAATTCTAGCCATTGTAGACCGTTAGAAAGTGGTTTGTGACCGTTGAAGAACATTTTGGCATTCAAAAACAAATTTTGGAACTAGCCATTGGATACTTGAAAGCGATGTTCGAGTCAGCTCGGATTCTTTCGAGTCAGCTCGGATCCTTCGAGTCGATGGGTCGAGTAGCCAAATCTTCAGTGCTGTCGGCTCTTTGTCTCAGGGCACAAAACTTCACTCTGGATGAGTCGGCTCTTGATAGCTCAAGTTGGCTCGAACTTGTTTCTTTGAAAAGCATAAACTCGAGGAGTCAGCTCTTTTGATCTTTGGTCGGCTCTTCTTCACTGGTTCTGAAATCATCACTTTGGAAGAGTCGGCTCATTGCAGTTCGGGCCGGCTTTCTTTCTCAGGTCTTCAAAATTTGGTCTAGCAAAGTTGACTCTTTCTAGTTCGAGTCGGCTTGCTTGGCTGTTCTAAGAAATCTTCAAAAACTGGACTAGAGGAGTCGGCTCGAATAAATTCCAATCGACTCGGATTCATTGGAGTCAGCTTGATTTCCTTTGAGTTGGCTCGGATTGCTGCTTACCAGAATCCTTGTTGTATGCCATGAGATGGAGTCGGTTCTTCAACATGCTGGGTCAGCTCAAGTAATTTCTTCAGGATTTTTACAATTGAACTCAAAGAAAAACTCTCACCCACACTCTTACATTTTTCAAACATACCAACTCAAAATAATTCTAAGGCACACACACATAGAAGTAAACCTTTTTATATAATTTTTTCTTAGATTTTTCATTGGGTTCTTCTTTAAAAAAATAACTTATAACACATCTCAAATAAGAAACAAATGTATAGGAGGTGAAATTTGAACAAGTAAATTATCCTACAAAAACTTGTAAAACACTTGAAGAGTTGTTAGAAATAAATGTACATGCTCCAATGTTTGGTTATCATCAAAATCACTTAAGGGGTCAATAATCTCCCCCTTTTTGATGATGATAAAACACTAGGCATGAAAAATTCTTTACACTTTACATATATAAAAGTATTTGAAGGTAAAATCCACATGTATTAAAGCTAACTAAATTTGTAAATAAGTGTCAGACCTCAAGAGATGATATCATTGTATATCATCAATGTACTAACTTTTCATTCTTCATAATACTATAATTCACATAAAACATGGAGTATCAGAGTTTTGAAAAAAAATTGACAAAATTAAGATCAATTTGTAGAGTAATAGCAATCAGAGCATTAAGATTAAGTAGAAATCAGAGCAAAACCATTCAAGAGAATCTCCCCCTTTCTCTAGGTTTTAAAGCATTAGGTTCTTTTGAATACTATCACTTTTGTGCTCCCCCTTTTTCATTCTCTTTAAGCACTTTAAGAATAATTGGTAGGAAGCTCAACATAAATATCAGAATTTTCATGATAGTTCAAACATTAATATTGATATTATTCTCTCATTTTCCCATTTTGATTGAACTATTTTCACATTCTCCCGTTTTTCATTTCTCCCCCTTTTTGTCAATCAATCAAAAAGGTGATTTCAAATAAAGGTCAGATTTTGAAATAGATTGAAAAAGTATTTAATATTTATTTGAGATAATTTCACTTTCTCAAATTAGAAATTCTAATTAAAAATTCATAATAGTTGTATCAAAAGCATTAAAAGGACAACTCATCATAATAAAAGATCTTTCATTTCATTGATAAATTTGCCATGCAAAGTAGGAAGGAAAGTACAATCATATTGTGAAAGATAAAAAGTAGAACATTAATAAAGTCAGAAGTACAATCAAAAGACTAACAAAATAACCTATTCTTCTTCTTCTTCACTAGGAGAAGAAGAGCCTACCTCTGTAACCTTATCAGAGGTCTTAGTTTTCAGGGATTTAAACCTTAAATCCCTGAACCTAGTTCTAACAGGTGCTCTAAAAGTCTTAGTCTTCTTGGTTTTAGGTTTATTTTTGGTCTCAACAGGTTTAGGTTTAAGTGGATCTGATGAAGGAATAGGAGCAGGAGTCTCAAGTGACTCCTTGAAGATCTGTACAGGAGCATCTTCAGTAGTGATTGTTTCCTTTTGTGATTGTAACAAGATGCTTCTGATTTCTTCTTTAAAATCCTCCATTTCCTTTTCAATTTTCTCCTAGTGAAGCTTTTGTTCAGATCTCATTTCTTACAAGCTGGCATTTACTGTATTTCTCATTTTATCAATTATAGAATTCATGTGATCTGTCACTGAATTTAAGATTTTTTCCATCTTTTGAAATTTAAGGTTCTTATGGTCAGATGAAGTAATCATTGTACCTTCAGATCCCTCTTCAACAGCAGTAGCTTCATCATCTTCTGAAGAAGTAGCAGCAACCCGACTAGACACTTTCTTTATCCATATTCCTTCTTGTAGTTTGTAACCCATTCTTTTTAGTGAATTGAAAGAATAAGTGTCAAAGTGATGCAGTGGCTTACCTATTTCATTGGTTAAGTCAACTCTAGCTTCTTCAAATAGTAGAGTGAAGACCATACCATAGGGTAGGCAGGCTTTGACTTTTCTGGCTGCTTCAGTCATTTGAATCATCATTATGTAGGGAAGGTTGAGAAGCTTTTCTTCTATCAGATGTCCCATAAAAGTCATATCTTTTTTGCTAACCCAATCAAAGTGATCGATCCTGGGAAGAAATATTTTGCTGACCATATTGTGAAAAAGCCTCATTTCCTTTGACAGTAAGTTGGCCTGAACATGTTGAACGGAGCTCACATCTTCCTTTTCCAAAATGAGTTTTAAAGTGTGTTCTTTATCAGGTAGGATAAGCTCAGTGGTGCTGTCCGTTGGTATTTGTAGTAAGTTCCCCAACTTTTATTCATCTATGATGATCTTGATTCCCTTAACAGTTGATTCCAGATGAAATTCTTGAAGAAGTATATTTTCATAGAAGATCCATACCAGTGAGGGGTAGGTTAAGATGTCCGAAGAACAAAAGTGCTTCCAACCCTTGCTTTCTATCCATCTATCGATCTTCATTTCCATCTCTTCTAGAAAGGTAAAATCGATCCTTCTTCCATAAGTCACAGGCCGGTTGGCTATTGAAACAATTTGTCTAGGAGGAGAAGGAGTTTCTTCTTCCTGTTGCTTAGTGGTAGACCTTTTCCTCTTTTCTCCTTTTTCTCTTGCATCTTCACTGCATGCGCTTGATTCACCAACTTGAATAATCTTCCTTGCAGATCTTTGTGGAGCCATTGTAGTGGGATTTGAGAAATCAAGGATTTAGGGAATGGTTTTTGGTAAAGTTTCTGAGTGGAGAGAGTGTGCTTGAAGTGAAAATAGAAAGAGTTAAGTTCAAGAAAGGATTACATGGAACTATTTAACCAACGAATTCCTGACTTTCGAGTTGGCTCACCCAACCATAGAAACATCCGAGTCAGCTTGGCCAGAGCGAACTCAGAAAAATTAAAGCATCGAGTTGACTAGGCAAAACTTTAGGTTAATCTAGTCAACTCGACCATAGCGAGGGCAGAAAACTCAGACATTCGAGCTGGCTCGACCATAGCAAAATTGCTCGAGTCGACTCGAACAGAAACTTTCCACAAAAAATGAAATGATTCAGAAATTGATTTCGATCGAATGAAATTTCAAGAAAAGTTGTTCAAAAATCATGGATAATTATAGGAGGTTTTCTAGATAATTCATCCTTAATCTCAAAGGAAATTAGGTTAAAGAAATCTAGAAAGGATTATAAAGCCCTAATTATCCTCCAAGCAATTCAAATCTATCCTGATTTAGTGGCTTAGTAAAAATGTCAGCTAATTATTTTTCAGTTGGAATAAATTCTAATTCAATATCACCATTCAAAACATGGTCTCTAATAAAATAATGTCTAATCTCTATGTGCTTGGTCCTAGAATGCTGAATAGGATTCTTGGTTAAATTTATAGCTCTTGTGTTATCATATTTGATAGGAATTTTGCATTATGTAACACTAAAGTCTTCAAGTTGTTGTTTAATTAATAACACTTATACACAAAAACTCCCTGCAGCAACATACTCTGCCTCAGTAGTAGATAGTGTTACCGAGTTTTGTTTCTTGCAGTGCCATGAGATTAAATTCAATCCTAGAAATTGACATATGCCGCTAGTGCTTTTTCTATCTACTTTACAACCAGCATAATCAGCATCAAAAAATTTAATTAAATTCAAAGATGATTCTTTTGAGAACCAAAGACTTAGATTCCTTGTACCTTTCAAATATCTTAGTATTCTTTTAATAGCAAGCATATCTGTTTCTTTTGGATTGTATTGAAATCTAGCACACACACATACACTATACAAGATGTCTAGTCTACTTGCAGTTAAATATAATAAGGATCCGATCAAATCTCTGTATTGCTTTTGGTCAACATTGGATCCATTTTCATCTTTGTCTAATTTGCAGGATGGGCTCATGGGTGTGTTCATTTGTTTGCTCGTCTCTATACCAAACTTCTTGATTATTTGTTTGGTTTATTTGGCTTGGTTGATGAAGATTCCTTCCTTTGTTCACTTTACTTGAAGTTCAAGGAAGTAATTGAGTTCACCCATTTGGTTTATTTCAAATTCTCCTACATTAGCTTAGCAAATTCTTCACAAAAATTCTCATTAGTTGCACCAAATATAATATCGTCAACATAAATTTGTACAACTAATATATCATTATTTTTCCTTTTGATGAAAAGAGTTTTATCAACATTTTCTCTTAAAAAAATATTTTCAATCAAGAAGGTGCTATGTCTATCATACCAGGCTCTAGGAGCTTGTTTCAAACCATATAAAGCTTTATTGAGTTTAAACACATGGTTTGGAAAAGCATGATTTTCAAAACCTGGTGGTTGCTCTACAAAAACTTATTCAGAGATAAAATCATTCAAAAATACACTTTTTACATCCATTTGAAAAAGTTTAAGATTCATGTAGTAAGCAAATGCAAGAAGTAATATAATGGCTTCTAGTCTTGCTACGGGTGCATAATTTTCATCAAAATCAATACCTTCTTCTTGACTATATCTCTTAGCCACTAATCTAGCTTTGTTTCTAATGACATTTCCTTGTTCATCTAGTTTATTCCTATAGACCCATTTGGTTCCTATAATTGGGTGTTCTTTAGGTCTATCAACTAATGTCCAAACCTTGTTTCTTTCAAATTGGTTCAATTCATCATGCATAGCCATCATCCAGTTTGGGTCACTTTCAGCTTCTTCTAAAGTGTGAGGCTCTATTTGTGATATAAAGGCTAGGTAATCATGTGCAGTCCTATGTGCAGACTTAGTCCTAAAACCTTGTAAAAGATCACCAATAATTAATTATTTAGGATGAGAAGTAACATACCTCCATTCTGTAGGTAGTTCGGTATGATCCTTACTTACCATTTCTTCTCCATCTTCAATTGGTCTTTCTTATATGCTCATGTCTTCCAACTCCTTTTGTATTGTACCTGTATCATTATCTATACACTTTCTTTCTTAGAAGGTGAAGGGTTAGTTTCATCAAAAATAATATGCATAGACTCTTCAACAATAAGAGTCCTTTTATTAAAAACCTTATATGCTTTGTTATGTAATGAATAACCAAGGAAAATTGCTTCATCAGATTTAGCATTGAATTCTCCTAAATTATCTTTACCATTGTTAAGCACAAAGCATTTACAACCAAATACATGAAAATAATTGATATTGGATTTCTTTTCATTCTAAAGCTCATAGGGGGTTTTCTTTAAAATAGGATGGATCAAAATGCGGTTTAAAATATAACAAGCAGTGTTCACCGCTTCTACCTAAAAGTACCTTGGAAGATTACCTTCACATAACATTGTTTGGGCCATTTCTTCCTAAGTCCTATTTTTTCTTTCTACAATACCATTTTGTTGTGGTGTTCTAGGAGTGGAGAAGTTATGATCAATGCCGTTTTCCGTATAATAATCATCGAAAAATTGATTTTCAAATTTAGTGCCGTGATCACTCCTAATTGAAATTATTGAAAGATTTTTCTGATTTGAAACCTTTTTGTGAAATTTTTGAAATACTTTGAAGGTTTCATCTTTGTGAGCAATAAATAAAACACAAGTAAATCTAAAAAAAACATCTACAATCACAAGGGAATATTTCATACCTCCTAGGATTGTGGTCCTAGTTAGTCAAAATAAGTCCATGTGAAATAGTTCTAGAGGTCTAGTGGTTGAAATCATATTTTTGGATTTAAATCTCCCCCTAGTTTGTTTACCTATTTGGCATGCATCATAAACATAATCAAAATCAACTTTAAACTTAGGCATGCCTCTAACCAAATTTTTAGAAATTAACTTGGTAATAGTATGCATGCTAGCATGACCTAATCGTCTATGCCATAATAAACAAGACTCCTTGGTCTTAGCATTCATTGCAACTAAATTGGAACTACTTGACATGCCAAGATCATTTAGATCTACCACATAAATATTTCCTATTCTATATCCAATGAATTTACTATCAGATTCAAGAGAGTTTGTTACTATACACATAGAGGATTCAAAGATAATCTTGAAGCCTTTATCACAAAGTTGACAAATACTCAATAAATTGTGCTTCAATTTATCTACTAGCAATACATTTTCAATGAAAGTATAGGGGATTATTTCGATCTTACCAATTTCAAATATTTTTTCCTTGCCATTATGTCCAAAAGTAGAACTATACCTCCTTTTATTTCTAAGGTGATGAATTATTCTTTGTCACCCGTCATATGCCTTGAACAGCCACTGTCAAGATACCATCTTTTCTTTAATTTTTGGGCTGCAAAACATTCTTGCAAGAAAATCAAGAAGTTCTTTTCGGTACCCAAGCTAACTTGGGTCCTTGCAGGTTAGTAGAGGTGGTTCCTTTGGGAACCCAAATCTTTCTTGATTTAATATAGACATTTCTAATGATGTTGCAATTAAAAGCTTTATGTCTTATCTCTTTGCAAGCAAAACATCTGATTTTAGAATTTTGAAAAGATTCATGCTTTGAAATTCTAGATGCATGAGATGTAGAAATAGCAGGTTTTGTAATTGAACTTTTTGGAACATACAAAGTAGCTTTTGAAATTGAAGTAGAACCTTTTGTTATAATACCTTTTTAAGAAGTAAGCTTGGGAACAAAATCATTTTGTTTTACAAATGTAGTTGCTAAAATATAATTTGAGTTTGAAGCATTAAAACCTATTCCAGCTTTATTACCAGAAATTCCTTGATCTTTAAGAATTAACTCAAGCTTGTTAGAAGACAAGGTTAACTTTTCAAAAAATGGCTTGAGTTTTTCAACCTCCTTTTTTAGCTCATTATTTTCTTTCAACAAACCATTATTTTTGTCTTGAAATTCACTATTCTCAGTTTTCAAAACATTATATTTATCAGAAAAGATATGTTGTTCTTTTTGCAATAAAGTATTCTTTTATGAAATTTTCTCTTTTTCTTTGAGTAAAGAATCATTGATATGCTTTAATGATCTAATCTTTACTCCTGCCTTTTTAAATTCAGATAAGAGATTAAGAAATGCAGAATTTAACTCATCAAATATAAATTCAATTTAAGTGTCAAGGGAAGTTACCTCATCCTCGAGACCCATTAGACATAAGTTAGCTATTTTCTTGGTCTCTTCCTTTTCAGTTGAAGTGGAGTCTTCACTATCGCTCCACGTGGCAACCATCACTTTTTTTCTTCTTTTGGAAGGATTTCTTTAGTAGTGGATAGTCCGGACGAATGTGCCTCTGTTTCTTACATTCATAGTAGGTGAGGACTTGTTCATTTTCTTCTGAGTGTTCTCCTCGTTTATGGAGTTTTCTGTTAAATCTTCCTTTCTTTTTTCTAATAAACTTTTTGAATCTCCTCATGACCATTGCGATGTCTTCATCTTCAAGATCGTCTTCGGAGGAGGTAGTGTCATCTTCCATTTTTTCATCATCCTTTGATTCCAAAGCAGCCTTGAATGCAATTATTTTCTTCTTTTTCTGATCATCATCCATTCTATGCTGCATGGCCAATTCGTGTGTGATAAGATAACCCATTAGTTCATCCATGGATAGAGTGTTCAAATATTTAGCTTCCTGGATGGCAGTAACTTTAGGATCCCATTTGTTAGGAAGTGATCTTAGTATCTTTTGCACAAAATCAGCATTTAAGTAAACCCTGCCAAGACTTTTCAAACTATTAATAATATTTGTAAATCTAGTGTACATGGTAGAGATATTTTCATTAGGCTCCATTTTAAACATTTCATAATTGTGCACTAAAAGATTAATCTTTGAAGTTTTCACTTGAGAAGTTCCTTCATGGGTCACCTCAAGTTTATCCCAATTTTCCTTTACTGAAGAGCAAATGGAAATTTGATTGAACTCATTTGAATCCAAAGCACAGTATAGCAAGTTCATGGCTTTGGCATTCAATTCCCCTAATTTCATGTTGTGTTCATCCCATTCCTTTTTAGGCTTAGGGACATCCACGCCATCAATTTTAATCACGGGAACATGTGGTCCTTTAAGAATGACCTTCCATAATTGAAAATCAATGGCTTGAATATTGATTTTCATTCTTGCTTTCCAATAAGAATAATTTGTGCCTAGGAAGAGTGGAGGTCTATTAGTTGACTGGCCTTCGGCCAAAGATGTACTCATGGGATGAGCCAACAATCTTTACTCTAGTATAATCAGAGACACTGCTCTGATACCAGTTGTTGCCCAGGTGGATACCCAAGAGGGGGTGAATTGGGAAATTAAAAATTAATGCAAATAATATGCAGTTAAAAATCCCTTGTAAGTGGTAGGTGCCATGATATAGTAGTAAATTGTAGAAGCTAAGTAAGAATAAAGAAGCACAACACAAACACACAAAATTTATAGTGGTTCGAAGCAACCCAGCTCCTACGTCCACTACCAAAGATACCACTTGGAATTTTCACTATATTCACACCAAAATATAGTATGATTATTTTACAAGATCACAATCAAAACCTCTATACTTTGATTTTAATGCGATCACCAAAGAAAACTCAACACCCTTTGATTTTAAACAGGTTCATCAAAGAAACCCAACTTGGTTATCACAGGATCACCAAGAACCTAACTTGATTTTACCAGGATATCCAAGAATCCAACACTTGGTATTTATTAAGGATCACCAAGAACCTATTTGGTTTTTCAACCGGACTGACCAATAACCCAACAATTCAAAAATGATTTAAATTAAATGCAACAAAAATGACAAACTTAATTTGTCGGATAGTTACTAGCACAGATTGATAGAAGTCCACTTGAATACGCTTGAATGAGCTTTAATTGGTTTAGTGGCTTCTTCCAAAAATTGCTTCAAGCTTCTGATCAGAGTTGGTGAAGACTTAAAGGCTAACTTGAATGCTCTTGTGCTCTCTTCTTGTTGGTAGGTAGGATATTCAATGAAGCTCTCTTTTCTTTGAAGAACACTCTAAAAAATTGCTTCAAGGAAGTTCAAATCCTTCAAATATATGGTCTTCCATCACTTCAAGGAAATTCTAGCCGTTGTAGACCCAAGTGGTTTGTGACCATTGGAACACTTTTTAGCATTAAAAAATAAATTTTGGAACTAGCCATTGGATACTTGAAAGCGATGTTCGAGTCAGCCCGGATTCCTTCGAGTTGGCTCGGATCCTTCGAGTCGATGGGTCGAGTGACCAAATCTTCAGTGCAGTCAGCTCTTTGTCTCAAGGTGTAAAACTTCACTCTAGATGAGTCAGCTCTTGATAGCTTGAGTCGACTCAAACTTGTATCTTTGAAAAACTTAAACTCGAGGAGTCGGCTCTTCTTCTCAGGTTTTGAAATCATCATTCTGGAAGAGTCCGCTCATTGCAGTTCAGGTTGGCTCGCTTTCTCAAGTCTTCAAAATTAAGTTTGGCAAAGTCGACTCTTTCTGGTTTAGGTCGACTCACCTGGCTGTTCTCAGAAATCTTCAAAAATTAGACTTTGGAGGAGTCGGCTCGGATAAATTCTAGTCAACTCGGGTTCATTGGAGTCAGCTTGATTGTCTTCGAGTCAGCTCGGATTGTAGTGTACCAGAATCCTTGCTGCATGCCATGAGATGGAGTCGGCTCTTCAACATGCTGGGTCAGCTCGAGTAATTTCTTCAAAATTTTTACAGTTGAACTCAAAGAAAAACTCTCACCCACACTCTTATATTTTTCAAACATACCAACCCAAAATAATTCTAAGGCACACACATATAGAAGTAACCTTTTTTATATGATTTTTTCTTAGCATTTTCATTGGGTTCTTCTTTACAAAAACAACTTACAACAAAACTCAAACAAGAAACAAAGGTATAGGAGTTCAAATTTGAACAATTAAATCATCCTACAAAAACTTGTAAAATACTTGAAGAGTTGTTAGAAATAAATGTACATGCTCCGATGTTTGGTTATCATCAAAATCACTTAAGGGGTCAACAAGTACGACTCTCTATCAATGGTCAGGTGGGCCGACCAAAATCGAGCTTGACTATTCATTGGTTGGAAGCATTGAATTTTGTCATGTTAATGGTTGGACCTAACCGGGACCTTCAATAGGAGGCCCAAAGGTTAATTGAAGTGCACCTTGGGGCAAAATCTAAATACTAGAAGTTACTTAGAGAAGTAATCGATTAAACAATCTACCTTTAGATGCGCATGGTGGGCCAGCCAAAGTCGGGCTCATGTGTTGTCTATTGGGTTCTAGTACCTACTAAAGAATTAAAGTAATTCCTCGGATTGGAGGTAGAGGCTAATAGTCTAAAGAAAATAGCGAGAGGGCCTTTAGACTAAAGTCCGTGTCTTTAGGTTAATAATTCATATACACTAATAAGTTTTGGTTTTCCTTTCAAATGTCTACCAACTTGTCACTCCGATCTCTTCTTGATAACGAGAAGCTCAAGGGTCACAACTTTGATAGCTGGTATCGAAGGCTCAAGATTATCCTGGAGCATGAACATATCTTATATGTGATATCAGATCCGGTGCCTGAAATCCCTGCTCCTAATGCTCGGGGTTTCATCAGAGACACTTATCAGAACTGGCTCTCTGATAGGACCACTGTTCGATGCATCATGTTGGCAGCAATGAACGATGAGTTCAGTCACAAATTTGAGAAAGCCCAACCAGAGGAGATCCTTCAAAAGTTAAAGGAGTCCTTCGGTACACCATATGATGTTGAGAGGTATAAGGTCTCCTGTGCTATCTACAATGCATGAATGCTTATGGGGCCTCAGTCACTGATCATGTATTATACATGATTGAGATGATTGAGAACCTGGGCAAGCTTGAATATCCCTTACATGAGCAGCTCAGCAAAGATGTGATACTGAATTTCCTGCCCTCTTTTTATCTAGACTTTCTCGATCATTTAAGAATGAATAAGCCTGCAGTTAACTACCATGGTCTATTGGGATTACTGCACACATATGAGGAAGACCACCAACTCAATAAAGGGATGGTAAATCTAGTGGGAGGATCCTTTATAGGGCATCATCCCTTTAAGAAAGGGAAAAAGAGAAATAAAGGGAAGAAGGTGCAAAATACTTCTAGGCCTAGTCAGGTCAAGAAGGTGAAGGCTGATAAGAGCTTGGTAGAGTGCTTCTTCTATAAGATGCAAGGTCATTGGAAGAAGAATTATCCTATTTATATTGCATCCCTTGACTCAAATAGGTCCAAGAAGAGGAAGCAGCAGGGTAGTGCTAGACAAAAAATTTATATGATAACACCTTGTAGTTTCTCTAGCTATGATACTACTAACTGGGTATTGGATATTAGAAGTTTAATTCATATTTACAATTCTTTGCAGGGACTTCAAGTTAGTAGGAGATTCGATGATTATGAGAGATCCTTGAACATGTTAAATGGAAGCCAAGTTCTAGTCTTGGCATTACGAACCCTCAAATTAGTTTTCGAGTCTTGTACAATAATTTTGAATAAGTGTCATTATTGTCCATCTTTTATTTTGAATGTCATTTATGTAGGCTAGTTGGCTATGTATGGTTATAAACTATCAATAAAGAATGACATTTGAAAAATCATTTGGAATGGTTATGTTGTGATGAATTGATACATGAATAATAGCATTTATGGACTATCGTGACCTATTAGTATAGTGTACACATCTAGAAAACATCCTAGGATAGATAATGTCAGCGAAGCATATCTATGGCATTGTAGTCTACGTCATATCAACAAGAACAGGATAAACATGTTGAAAAGTGAGGGCCTTCTTGAGATTAGTGAATGTGAATTGCTACCAACCTGTGAGTCCTGTCTTCTTGGAAAGATGATAAAATCACCTTTTTCTAGAAAAGATGAACGAGCCATAGAAATTCTAAGTCTGGTACATATTGATGTATGCGGACCTATGAATATTAGTACGAGCAATGGGTATAATTATTTCATTACATTTATATATGATCTTTTGAGGTTTGGTTATGTCTTCTTGATGAGACATAAATCTAAATCATTTAAAATATTCAAATGATATCGTAATGAAGTAAAAAAATAAATTAGAAAGTATATCAAAATCCTTCGATTAGATCGAGGTGGTGAATATCCTTTCGATGATATTTTGACATATCCTGAGGAGAATTGAATTCTCTCTCAATGGTGGTAGGGACATCAGGATCAGACATAGATCCCTGGATCCCATATGGTTTAATTAGTCATGTATCAAAGTTTTGAAAATTTTGTAATCAATTAAGATTGAGTCCTGTAATAAGTTGAGGTTAGTTGATTTGTCTTAACCCTCAACCTAGTCAGTATTTTGAGTCCTGTACATCAATTGTGAGTCCAGTATGAGCCAAATTTTTGAACAAGAGAAGAGGCCACCCTATTTTGGAGTTCCACCAAGCCACATCTAGGAGTCAGAGGCCACTACATTAGCCTATTGGATTTTGTGTGACATGACGTAGGATCCAAGATGCCTTCTTGAAATCCTAATTCCTTCCCGATATTTTTCAGATGCCCAAATTCCAGTCCAGATGCTAGAGCATATTTCTAAACTAGGGCATCCATGATTCCAGAGGTCCATCTACATCCCATCACAAAGAAATAAAGCCCAGGCACCAAGCCCAAGCCCTAAAGAAGCAAGATTCCATGGAATATTCCTGCTACCAGGCTACTAGGCCATCCCAGCTTCTAGGAGGCCCAAGCCCATGCGCCAAGCCCCTTTGGGCCAGCCCCTTGCTGCCCCTAAAAGCCCAACACACCCTCCTAGGAATCCGTGAAGTGTTGACCAAGTCTAAGAGGTGTCCTTGAGTGGAATAGTCAAAGCATGAAGGGAGAAGGAGAAGACTAGGTCAAATCCCAACCAAGTTATGACTTATGCTCCTAATTGTTTTAAGATTTGTTTTTCTAACCTAGCTAGGAGAGGACTTGTAACCCAAGTGTGTAACCCTAGTTAGAGGGCATGCGAACTCTATAAATACCTCATCCCTCCCCCTCTTGTAATAAATTTTTATTCATGATATCAAAATCCTGGTAAATTTATTTGAGCTTGCGAGCTTATGTGTTACTTTGTTTTTTTTTTCTTTGGTTACAATTGTGCTTGGCCAAATTCCTTGCTGCCCTAGCATCCTTCCATGTCCTAACTCACTGCCATCCAAGCCTTCACACATCCAAGAAGGAGTTCCCTAGGCCACCAAGCAAGGAGATCTTCATCAAACTTCAAGCCACCCCGCTTCTAAACCCTAACCTATTTCCTTCCAAACCTAGTTCCCTTTCTTTTTCTTACTTGCTATTTTGATGACCCTTGTCATTTTATAGGATCCTCAAGGTGTTTCACCTCCCCAGAGGAGGCTTTCCTTGCCTCCAGGACTACCCAAATCAGCCATCTAATCAAGGGAACCGAACTTCATCATCCAGACTCCAATCAAAGTGCTATGTGATCTCTTCATTGGAAGTTCTTCAAATCACTGATTGGTAACATCTTTCTCTTCTTTTAATTTTTGATTTGATGAAGATAATCTATCATAATCTGAGAGTTTCTCAATTCTTAGGTCCTGATAATTTATAATTTTGCATGAGTTTGCCTGCGATATGATGATTCTTTGCATTGCTACTTTTTATGCAAGTTCTTATTTTATTTTAGAAATCTAGCCTGCAAATATAATTATAAAAATTATTAAAAAATTAGTTTACTATTTTTCTTGTGTGATTAGCAATCTTAAAGTCATCCTGCATCAAATGGACACCTCCAGGGACACATCAATTAAATAGAGTGTCTTAAAGAAGGAATCGAACCCTGTTAAACATGGTTTAGTCCATGATGGGCTTTGGTTCTCTACTGCTATCCTTATGGGGATATGCTCTAGAGTCAACCTGCTACCTTTTAAATAGGGTTTCGAGTATGTTCATTAGCATAAACCCATATAATATGGACTAGACATAAGCCAACACTCACACACTTCGGGTTTGGGGTTACCTAGCTTATGTTAAACGTTTGGAAATAGATAAGCTTGGACCTAGGTCTAATAGGTCCCTATTTGTTAGGTATCTAAGGGGTACTACTTCTACTTGGCTGTGGAATAAAAGTTGTTCGTCAGTCTTAAAACCCCATAAGTGATTTTGATGATAACCAAATATTGGAGCATGCACATTTATTTCTAATAACTCTTCAAGTGGTTTACAAGTTTTTATAAGATGACATTCTTGTTCAAACTTCAACTCCTACATCTTTACTTCTTGTTTTGAGTTGTGTTGTAATCTTATTTTATAAAGAAGAACCCAATGAAAAAGTTAAGAAAAATCTATAAAAAGGGTTACTTCTATGAGTGTGTCTAGCTTAAATTTATTTTGAGTTGGTGTGCATGAAAGTTTAAAAATGTTGGTGAGAGTTTTCTTGAAGTTCAATTGTAAAAATTCTGAAGAAGTCACTCGAGCCGACCCAGCATGAAGAAGAGCCGACTCCACCTCATGGCATGCATCAAGGATTCTGGTATGCAGCAATCCGAGCTGACTCGAAGGTAACCGAGCCAACTCCAGTAAATTCGAGTCGACCAGAATAAGTCCGAGCCGAGTCTTCCAGAGTCCAGTTTTTAAAATTTTCTGAGAATAGCCAGGCAAGCCAACCCAAATCTCAAAGAGCCTACTATGCCAGAACATATTTTGAAGACCTAAGAAGGTGAGCCAACCCGAACTGCAATGAGCTGACTCTTCCAGAGTAAAGATTTCAGAACTTGAGAAGAAGAGCCAACCAAAGTTCAAGAGAGCCGACTCCTCGAGTTCAAGATTTTCAAAGATGAAAGTTCGAGCTAACCCGAGCTAAAAGAGCCAACCCATCCAGAGTGAAGTTTTGCACCCTGAGACAAAGAGCCGATTGCACTGAAGAACTAGCGACTCGACCTATCAACTCGAAGGATCCGAGCCGACTAAAAGAAATCCTAGACGACTCGAATATCATCTTCAGGTACATAACAACTAGTTCGATAATTTCTTTTCGATTGCTAAAAAGTGCTCCAACTATCATATGTCACATCGCAATAGTCTACAATATCTCAAACTGTCTTTGAGTGATGGAAGACCTTATACTTGAGATTTTTGAACTTCCTTAAAGAAGTAATTAATGAGTTCCTCAAAATTTTGAAAGCTTTATTGAATATCCTACCCACCAACAAGGAAAAGAGCACAAGAGCATTCAAGTCAGTCTTCAAGTCTTCACCAACTCTGATCTGAAGCTTGAAGCAATTTGGAAAGAAGCCACTAAAGCAATTAAAGCTCATTCAAGTGCATCTAAGTGGACTTCTCTCAAGCTGCACCGGTAACTATCCGACAACTAGAGTTTGTCATTATTGTTGCATTTATTTTTTAATTCATTTATGAATTATTTGGGTTATTGGTGAGCCCATTTGAAAAACAAAATAGGTTCTTGGTGAAACTTTGATAAAAACCAAGTATTGGGTTCTTGGTGATCCTAGTAAAACCAAGTTAGGTTCTTGGTGATCCTGTGAAAACCAAGTTGGGTTTCTTTAGTGATCATGTTTAAAATTAAAGGGTGTTGGGTTTTCTTTGGTGATCCTGTTAAAACCAAAGTGGAGGGGTTTTGGATTGTAATCCTATAAAACAATCCTATTGTATTTAGGTGTGAATATAGTGGAAATCCCAAGTGGTATCTTGGATAGTGGACATAGGAGCTGGGTTGCTCCGAACCACTATAAATCTTGTGTGTTTGTGTTGTGCTTCTTCATTCTTATTTAGCTTCTGCAAATTATTAATCTACCACAGCACCTAACACTTTAAAAAGGATTTTTAATTGCACATTATCTATTTAAATTTTTCAAATTCCTAATTCACCCCCCTCTTGGGTAGCCACCTGGGCAACAACTGGTATCAGAGTAGTGTCTCTGATTACATTAGAGTAAAGATTGATGGCTTATCCCATGAGTACATCTTTGACAGAAGGCCAGTCAACTAATAGACCTCCACTCTTCATAGGTACAAATTATTCGTATTGGAAAGCAAGAATGAAAATCTATATACAAGCTATTGATTTACAATTATGGAAGGTAATTCTTAAAGGGCCACATGTTTCCATGTTCAAAATTGATGGCGTGGATATCCCTAAGCCTTAAGAGGAATGGGATGAACACAACATGAAATTAGGGGAATTAAATGCCAAAGCCATGAACTTGCTATACTGTGCTTTGGATTCAAACGAGTTTAATCAAATTTTCACTTGCTCTTCAGTAAAGGAAATTAAGGATAAACTTGAGGTGACCCATGAAGGAACTTCTCAAGTGAAGACTTCAAAGATTAATCTTTTAGTACACAATTATGAATTGTTTAAAATAGAACCTAATAAAAATATCTCTGCCATGTACACTAGATTTTCAAATATTATTAATGGTTTGAAAAGTCTTGGCAGGGTTTACTCAAATGCTGATTTTGTACAGAAGATATTGAGATCACTTACAGATAAGTGGGACCCTAAAGTTACTGCCATCCAGGAAGCTAAAGATTTAAACACTCTATCCATGGATGAATTAATGGGCTCCCTCATCACACACGAATTATCCATGCAGCATAGAACTGATGTTGATCAGAAGAAGAAGAAAACTATTGCATTCAAGGATATTGAAATCAAAGAATGATGAAGAGATGGAAGATGACTCTAGCTCCTCCGAAGATGATTTAGAAGATGAAGATATTGCAATGGTCGTGAGGAGATTCAGAAAGTTTATGGGAAAGAAGAAAAAAAGATTTAATAGAAAATTCTATAAACGAGGAGAACATTCCAAAAAAAGGACAAGGACAAAGACAAAGAAATGGAACATGTCCCCACCTGCTATGAATGTAAGAAACTGGGGCACATTCATCCGGACTGTCCATTGTTGAAGAAATTTTTTAAGAAAAAGAAAAAGAAAGCGATGGTTGCCACGTGGAGCGACAGTGAAGAATCCACCTCAACTGATGAGGAAGAGATCACGAAAATAGCTTTCTTATGTCTAATGGTTCTCGAAGATGAGGTAACTTTCTCCAATGCTTAAGTCGAATTTATTTTTAATGAGTTAAATTTAGCATTTCATGATCTGTTATATGAATTTGAAAAAGCTGGAGTAAAAATTAGAACTTTAAAAAATATCAATGATTCTTTACTCAAAGAAAAAGAAGTTTCAGAAAAGAATACTTTATTGCAAAAAGAACTTCATGACTTTTTTGAAAACTATAAAGTATTGAAAACTGAAAATAATATTTATCATGACAAAAACAAGGTTTTATTGAATGAAAATCTTGAGTTGAAAACAGAGGTTGAAAAACTCAAGTAACTTGTTGAAAAACTAACTCTATCTTCTAACAAGCTTGAGTTAATTCTTAAAGAATAAAGATTTTCTGGTAACAAAGCTGTAATTGGTTTTAATTCTTCAAATTCAAATTATATTTCTACAACTACTTTTGTGAAACAAAAATATTTTTCTCTAATGTTTACTTCTCAAAAAGCTTTTGTGATAAAAGGTTCTACTTCTATTTCGAAAGCTATATTGTATGTTCCTAAAAACTCAAATATAAAATTTGCTATTTCTGCATCTCATACATCTAGAATTTCAAAGCATAAATTTTTTCATAATTCTAGAATCAGATGTTTTGCTTGTAAAGAACTTGGACATAAATCTTTTAAATGTAATACTGTTAGAAATGCCCGTAATCAATCAAGAAAGATTTGGGTTCCCAAAGGAACCATCTCAGCTAACCTGCTAGGACCTAAGTTAGCTTGGGTACCTAAAAGAACTCCTTGATTGTCTTGCAGGAATGTCTTGCAACCCAAAAATTGAAGAAAAGATGGTATCTCGATAGTGGCTGTTCAGGGCATATGACGGGTGACAAGGATCAGTTCATCACCCTAGAAATGAAAGAAGGAGGTATGGTTACTTTTGAAGACAATGGCAAGCAAAAAATAATCAGAATTGGTCAACTGTGTGATAAAGGCTAGTAAATAAATGTAATGCTAGTAAATAAATTGAATCACAATTTACTGAGTATTAGTCAACTGTGTGATAAAGGCTTAGGATCAAATTAGATTTGATTTGTCATGCTCACTTTCTTTTAAAAGATTCAAATTTGAATTTTGAATTCAAATTTCAAATCTTGGCTAAAATTGGCTCCCAGGTCTTTTATGGAATCCATTATTTGGAATGCAGATTCTCCCCCATATAAACCTAAAGCTAATTTGGTTTGACCCATAACCCTCTCCTCCAATCACTCCTTCCATATATCTCTCCCTCTTTACTACTACTATAAATAGGTGTCTTGTAGGGGCAGCATAGTTAGTTGAGGTTGACTTTCGCTTGGATTTTCTAAGAGAGAAAGGGAAGGTATCCTTAGATTGGGGTTTGAGAGGATTGTGTTTTTAGGTGTGAGCCTACCTAGCAATCAAGATAGGGTTTGGGAAGAAAGTGTTAGTTGGGAAGGGTTCCACTTCTACTTCTCCATATTGTTCCTCAACCAGATTTTCCGGCGGCTTCAAGAAAGTCTTGCAGGTCAATGGAAGGAAATGATCGGCCTCAAAGATCTTGAGGACCTAGCACTCCAAGGGAGTTGATTGGGGTCAAGCCCTGGTATGAACTACCCACAGAGTCTAGACATTTGTGTGGCTCAATGGCTCTTCATCAACTGCATCCAAATGGATATAGATAGAGTGGCTAAGCCCATCATGGATCGGACCATATCTAATAGAGTCTGATTCCTCCTTTTAGACTTTTATTTAACTGAGGTGTCCTTAGAGGAGTCCGTTGAGAAAGAATCCCATTCTCCTCAAGATAAGTTAGAAACTCACCAAAAAGAGACTCACCATCTCGATCTGATCGAAGGGTTTTAATAAACTTTCCAGTTTATTTTTCTACTCATTACGATATCGTTCAAACATTTCAAATGACTCAGATTTATGTCTCATTAAGAAGACAACCATACTTGGATAGGTCATTTGTAAATATAATGAAATAGTTATACCCACCCATGACACTAATATTCATTGGTCCATTTACATCAATATGTACCAAACTAAGAATATCATTGGCTCGCTTACCTTTTCTAGTAAAATGTGATTTGGTCATTTTGCCAACAAGATAAGATTCACAAGTTGGAAGTGATTCACAATCATTGATATTCAGGAGTCCTTCTCCAACTAACTTGTTGATCCTATTCTTATTAATATGACCTAGCCTACAGTGCCAGAGATAAGTATCACTGACATTATCTATCCCAGGGCGTTTGCAAGAAGTTTTCATTACTATAAAAGGTCGTGTAGTAAGTATATGCCATTACTTAAACGTCCATCCATAAGTCTCACACCATTCACAATGATAGAAAAAATATCATTCTTTATTGAAAATTCATAATTTTCATTGGCCAACTAGCCTATAGAAATGACATTCATAAGAAAAGATGGATAGTAATGATAGTCATTCAAAATGACATTACAAGACTCGAAAGCTAGCTTGATAACTCCCAATGCCAGGACTGGAACTTGACTTCCATTTCCCACATTCAGGAACTTCTCACCATCCTCGAATCTCCTACTAACTGAAGCCCCAACAAAGAATTGCAAATATGAATAGGACTTTTGGTATCCAATACCCAATTAGTAGTATTACATATAAAGAAATTATAAGGTGTTATCATATAATTATCTTGTGCAGCAATAGCTTGCTGCTTTCTCTTCTTTGGCTTGTTCGGGTCAAGAGTAGCAAGGCAGGCAGGACAGTTTCTCCTCCAATGATCCTGCTTCTTGTAATAGAAGCATCTGCCTTACTCTGATCAGCCTTCTTCCTCGTTTGACTAGCCCTAGCACTTTGCACCTTCTTGGATTTATTCTTTTTCTTTTTCCCTTTCCCAAAGGGATGACGTCCTGCCTCACTGCATCCCACTTGGTTCAGTAACCCTTTATTAAGCTGATCATCTTTCTCATAGGTCTATAGTAAACCCAAGAAATCGTGGTTGTTTACTTCAGGCCTATTCAATCTGTAGTGATCGAGAAAGTCCAAGAAGGAGGGAGGCAAGGAATTCAAAATTGCATCTTTTCCTAGCTGCCCATGCAAGGAAAATCCTAGCTTGCCTAAATGCTCAATCAACTCGATCATGTACAGTACATGATCAGTGTCGATGCTCCATCATGCATCCGAGTGCTGAAAATGGCAAAGGAGATCCTATACCGCTCAACATCATCAGGTGTGCCAAAAGACTCCTTCAACTTTTGAAGGATCTCCTCTATCTGGGCTACCTCGAACCTATGACTGAACTCGTCGTTCATCACCGCCAACATAATACATCGCACCATAGTACGGTCAGAGAGCCACTTTTGATAAGCATCCCTGACTACAGTACGGGCAGTGGTAGTAGGTTCCTTAGGTGCAGGTGTTGACTCCATTATTGATTTGATGATAAATAAAATACTTAAGTATAAGTTGAGTACTAATTATTTCTTTAAAGTGTGTTTTTATATAAAAGTATACTCATCAACTCAACAAGATTTGATTGCTTGCAAAAAATGAAGAAGTCCCTTCCATGAATGAAAGATCAATTTTAAATGGACTTAAGTACTTGAAGATTGCTTGAAAGGACTTAGATAGTGCAGTACATATTGATTTTAGTAGAGGTTCAATGGTTTTTAAAATGATGTCAGCAAGTGTCGACTCACAACTCAAGCATCAACTCATGATAGAGAAAGTGTCGACTCAAGCTAGTACATAGAAAGAATTTTAGATGGCATAGCTGAGGCATCGACTCATGACAGTCAAGTGTCGACTCAAGGTGTTGACTCGAGGAACGGCTCCAGGCCTGAGAAAATTTTGATACAGAACTTGTTGAAATTGAAGACTTGCCGAAAGTGTTGACTCATAGATGTCAAGTGTCGACTCAAGTGTTGACTCACCAAAAGAAGTGTCGACTCACCTGAGAATTCCAGAGAGCTTCATTGAAGAAATTTGAACTTGGTGTTGACTCATGGAACTTAAGTATCGACCCTAAGTATCAACTCATGGCTTGAAGTGTCGACACTTGGAGTTTTGAGAACAGTAATGGCTAGTGTTCAAATGCAGAACTCGGCCCTCTTGGCTCCTAATAGTTAGTTTTTCATGTCTAATGATCATAAACTGACTTTAAGGCCTTGGGATGGTATTTAAGTGATTCAAATTAAATTGGAATACATCAACAATAGAAAAAGAAAAGTAAGTGCATTCACTTCTATTCATTTAGAGCAACCACCTTCAAGCAAAAAGAAGTCTCAAAGCATTCAAAGCCTTCAAGAGCATTTAAGTCCAACATTCTTGAGCATTGATTAAGGCTTCATAAAGTTGAAGATAACATTTTGTCAAAGCTTCAAAGAGATGTCTGCTTTTATTAAAAAAGCTTTTCTTGTTGCTTTACTTTAACTCTATCTTTATTATAAAGGTTTTTGGTTAGCTTATTGGAAAACAAAGGAGGTTTTTGGTTAGCCTATCAAAAAATCAAGGAGGTTTTTGGTAAGCCTAGTTGAAAACCAAGGAGATTATTGGTTAGCCTTTGAAAACCAAGAGGTTTCTTTTGGTGAGCCTTGTAAAAACCAAAAGGGGTTTTGATTAGTGAGCCCGAAGAACTAATCGACTATAATCGGTAGAGATTATAGTGAATTTCCAAGTGGACCTTGGGGAGTGGATGTAGGTGCATTGGAAAGCACTGAACCACTATACTTGGATTGTGTTTGTGATTGTTTATCTCTCTCTCTTGCTCTTGCATTTATCACATTTAAATTTTCGCTGCATACTCTTTAAGGGCACTTTACTTTTGCATCTCATTGCACTTAAGTTGTTAATTGAATTGGTTCATATATTTGAATTTAATTTTTAGAAATCCAATTCACCCTCCCTCTTGGGTTGCTTACTGGGAAATAATTGGTATCAGAGCTATGTTCTCAGTATATAGGTCAACTGCCTTGAGTAAAGATCTATGGCAACCCCCTTGTTACTAGTGTAGTTGAGGGTCAAGCCTCAAATAGACCTCCATATTTTAATGAAACAAATTATACTTATTAAAAAACTAGAATGAGGATTCACATGCATTCAATAGATTATAATTTATAAAAAGTTGTTGATAAAGGTCCACATATTCCTTCGATTATGGTTAATGATGTTTCCATCCCAAAGCTCGAAGAGGATTCGGATGAAAATGACATTAAAAAATCCGAGATTGATGCAAAAGCAATGAATCTCCTTTATTATGCATTAGATCCTAGTGAGTTTAATAGGATTTCTTCATGCACATCTGCTAAGAAAATATGGGACATACTTGAAGTTACCCATGAGGGTATTTATCAAGTGAAGAATACAAAAGTAGACATGTTAGTGCACACTTATGAGATATTCTAAATAGAACCAAATGAATCTATCACTGACATTTACACTAGATTCACAAACATTATTAATGGCATGAGAAGATTAGGTAAAGTCATGTCTAATGCTGATCTTGTCAACAAAATTCTCACGTCATTTCCAACTTCATGGGATCTAAAGGTGACCGCCATACAAGAAGCCAAAGATGTTGACAAATTTTCCTTAGAGCAACTAGTGGGATCGCATATGACTTATGAGCTAAATTTGAAGCAGAAATCTATGGACTTGGACAAAAAGAAAAAGGGGATAGCCTTAAAGTCTATAATTCAAAAAGAATCCTGAAATGAAGAATCAGAAGAAGAAGAAGAGGATGAGATGAGGAAGCTCTTCTAGCAAGGAAGTTTAGAAGATTTATGAAAAGAAGGAATTCCTTTGCAAGAAAAGGTTCCAAATAAGTAAAGACAATGGAAAAGAAAAGGAGAAGGAATTACCCATATGCTTTGAATGCAAGAGCCAGGACATTATAAGTTTGATTGTCTTCTCCTAAAGAAATCAATAAAGAAGCTTAGAAAGAAAGTTATGATAGCAACCTTGAGTGACAGTGAGGACTCCAGCTCAGATGAGGAACCAATTGAAGTTGCCAATCTATGTTTCATGGCACAACAAGAACAAGAAGAGGTAATTTATGACTCTAAAGTGGATTTTACTTTTGATGAATCGAAAAATGCATTTGAAGAATTGATGCATGATTATAAATTGATTCTTTCTAAAAATAGAAAATAGAAAAAATATGTAATAGTTTTTCACATGAAAACAATTTGCTTTTGAATGAAGTTAATGAATTAAAAAGTAAACATGATGTTTTAGAAAAGAAAAACAAAGCTTTAACAATGAAAAATAAAGTTTTAAAAAGACCAAAAGCTGTTGTTTCAAATGGTGACCTTTTAAAGAAAAACAAAAATCAAGAAATAGAAAACAAAAATTATAAAGATGAACTTGATAAAATAAAACCCTTTGTTGAAAAGTTTACTTATAATTTTGAAAAATTAAATATTTTTTTAAGTAACAAAAGAGCTATTTTTAATAAAGCAAAATTATGATATAAATATCAAAAACAGCAAAGGTATTTCATAAATTTCTTTGTACCTACATCATCAAGCATTGCATGTTTTTCATGCAAAAAATAGGCTATAAAGCTTTTCAATGCAATTTAAGAAAAATCAATAATTTTGGAAAGATTTGGGTTCCAAAAGGAACCAATTTAAGCACTAACCTTCAAGGACCCAAGTTGGCTTGGGTACCTAAAAACAAAACTTGATTTGTTTCACAGGTGTGTCTTGCAATCAAGGAAAATAACAGGCTATGGTATCTTGATAGTAGTTGTTCAAGACACATGATAGGAGATGTGAAGCAATTCACCTCTCTTGAGGCAATAATTGGAGGGAGTGTGACCTTCGAAGATAATGGTAAAGAAAAAATCATTGGTACTGGTAACGTTCACATCTCCCCTTCTACTTGCATTAATAATATACTTTTAGTTAAAAATTTAAAGCATAATCTTTTAAGTATTAGTCAATTTTGCAATAATGGTTTTCAAGTTATTTTCGAATTGTTGCCCAGGTGGCTTCCCAAGAGGGGGTGAATTAGGATTATAAAAACTTTTCACAATTATGTGCACTTTGAAATTCTTTTAGTGTTGTAGTGTAATATGCAATGCGGAAGTAATTAAGTAAATGCAATAAGCTAAAGTAAGCATAAACACAAACACAAGGAAATTTAGAGTGGTTCGGATCAACTAGCTCTTACGTCCACTACCAAAGGACCACTTGGGATTTCAACTATATCCCTAAACTGGAATATAGTCGAAATATTTTACCAGGCTCACAATCCAAACCTATACACTTTGGTTTTACCGGGATTACCATAGAAACCCAAACTCCCTTTGGTTTTAAACGGGATCACCAAAGAAACCCTAACAATTGGTTTTATTCCGGGATCACCAAGAACCCAACTTAGGTTTTCACAAGGTTCATCTAAAAACCTTTAACCCTCTCTTAAGACACAGCCCCTTGCTATTTATAGAGAGAAAACAAAGATAGAGAGAAATGAAAAGCAACTACACAACAAACTGAGTTTATTTAAATATTGCCGATGTAGATCAAGATGAAGCCTAGCTTTGAATGCTCTTTAATGCTCTTCAAGCTACTTCTTTGCTTTTTCAGTAAGTGGATTCAATGATGAAGAGAAGTTGGTGAAGTTTTGAATCCTATCTTGAATGCTCTTGAAGTAGGTTGGTGAAAGACTTGAAGGCTCTTCATATTCCCAAGATAAGACAATAATAATCTCTCAAAAAATTATTTAATCCATCAAAAGTAATCCCTTTTATAGTTTTCCATGAGATATGACCGTTGTAGGGCCTAGGGATTCATGAAAGAGCTGTTGGAGACCATTTGGAATTCAAAAATCACTTTCAGCAACTAGCCGCTAGAGTGCAGAAAACTGTCACTCGAGTCGGCTCGAGGTCCATGAGTCAGCTCGAAGTCTCAGACAACCCAAACAAAATTTTTGTATGAGTTGGCTCCTCAAGCTAGAGTCGGCTCAAGCCTTCAATCAATTCAAGATAACAAATACCTTGAGTTTGCTCTTCAAGGCAGAGTCGGCTCGAAGTCTCAGTCACCAAAAAATCATAACTCTGACGAGTCGGCTATTGGAGCTCGAGTCAGCTCGAGATCTCAGACTTCATAAACATGTATTCTTCCACAAGTCGGCTCTTGGGACACAAGTCGGCTCTAGATACTGAAACTCTGAAATTTCTTCATGCCAAGCCACAAGGAATTGGCTTTTGATCCATAAGTCAGCTCTTGCTAAAACATCAATTGATGCTTCAAACTTCTCCAAAATTCTTCAACACTTGAATCAAATAAGAGCTAATCTAAACACTCTTATTTTTATAATTTTATAGCCCATTTACAAGATTACATAGTTGAAAAATTAGGGCTTTTACAATTCAAAGTCCATAATAGTTTATACATAATTGAATTACCTCTAAACCAATTTGAAAACCAATTTAAACTAAAGGTAACCAATTTCCTACAAAAACTTTTTAAGTAATCGAAAGAATTAGTAACATATACATGCTCCAATGTTTTGTGATCATCAAAATCACTCCAAGGGTCAACAATCTCTCCTTTTTTGATGATGACAAAACACTGGGCATGAACAAGATTTGAAAACACTTTACAATTACTGTGTATCATATTCACATGTATCAAATGATATTTAACATAGTGTGTATCAAATCAAATTGAGTATCAAATTGTTGAGTTGATAAGTGTTAATACAATGTATCACCATATATCATAAAACTGAAAACTATCAACACAAAGTATCATATGTATTGAAACAATGTATCATCTATATCAATACAATGTTTAATCTGTATCATATGTGTATTTAGTATCGAAATATAATGTATCAAAACATAATGTATCAAATATATTGCATATCGAAACTTCACATAATTAACTAGTATTTGAAGTAAGTTTCATGAAAACTTAATAAACACTTAAGATAAGCTCCCCCTTGCTACTATAATAACATTTTTTCATATTTTCTTCAAATTTTAATACAAATTCATTTTCATATTCACATCTATGCACATTTTATTCACATTTTCATGCACATTCATATTTTCTCCCTTCTCCCCCTTTTTGTCATCAACAAAAGATATATAAAATAGGAGAACATTCATTCATAGAAAGTCATTCAGAATGTGTATCATAAAAAGACATGTATCATAAAAAGTCATATATATATATATATGAAAGGTCAGTACATGAGTGATACAGTACAAAAGTGCCTCAGCACGACAAAAATAGTATCACAACAACAAAACATGACAAACATAAAGTCCTAAAAACATCAAAAGGATGGACTAAAACATCAAAAGGATGGACTGGAGTCATCATCACTAGGGTCTTCCTCACTAAAGGAGGAATCGACCTCTAAAATGCCTAAAGCATGACTAAACTTAGGGAACCTAGGCCTAAGGTCCCCGAGTCTAGTCCTAACAAGTGCAGTAGTCCTAAAGGTTTTGGTTTTGGCTTTAGCTTTAACTTTGGATTCAGAAAAAATCATAATAGGAGTGAGTCTAGCAGTAAGAGGATCAAAAGACAAGGCCAAAGTGCTGGTGGTATGGTGGGGACACTAGAGGCACCAGAATAAGATAGAGGCTTTACAACCCTCTGTGGATTGATCAATAATTTATTAGTCCATCTGTAATAAGGGCTTAGCCCATCTAAGTCCATTTTAGTTTTTATTTGAATCTTTTGAGTTGTTATTTCAGTCCTGTATTAGTCAGCTCATGTTGAGCTAGTTCAGTCCAATATTAGTCAGCTCATGTCGAGCTAAATTTATTTTTTTGAGTCCTGTCCAAGCATATTGAAGACTCAAGACCACATCATACAAGTGAAGACCAAGTCCAACCTGATTGAAGACATGGAAGTTGAGCCCAAGTCCAACCCAGCTTGATGACTTGAAAATCCCAGGAGGAGAAAATAAAAACAAGTACAAACCTGAAGCCCTGGACCAGCTGGAAGCAAATTGGGCCAGCCCAGGCCCAGGAAGGAGCTATGGCGCCATCCCTTATGGTGACCCTCCTCTTGGTCGGCCACTTAAGGTCACCCCCTTGGCCAACCAAGACAAGGAGAGGGAGAGCAAGTTTTTAGGGATTTCTACCTATGTTGCCTTATATTCCTTGCTAGGGTTTGAAAGGGAGAAGGAGTCCTATATAAAGTCTAAAGTACCCTTACTTGGGGCCCAAGACTAAGGGTCAATTTAAAGGACCCTAGTCTCTTGTATGAAGCTTACTTTTTGATATATGAAAATACTTGAGTTTCCATCAACTTTTATGTGATACCCTGCTGTGTGCATAAAGGGGTTTTTTGAGTTCTTCTTCCCGGTGTTTGCAACTACATCCTACCGCCAGCCAATCTTCCAGAGCCTTGGCCGCCCACTCCAAAAATTCCTTTCTCCTTTGATGTTTTCCTTTATTTTCTTGATCTCCTCTGAGTTTTCTAACCCCTGACAGGTCGTTTGCAGGTCCCCGCATTCCTACGAATCCAATGACTCTTTCCAAGCCTCAATCAGACCACCGAGCAGAAAGCCGGGTATCCGTGAGTCTTTGGCTCGATTTTCCAGGTCGCATCCATCACGGAACGAGAGATCCCTTCACTGTGATCTTCATCGGGCACTTCAGACATTGTCAGGTACACGCCCTCTACCACTTGTAGTTTTATTGTAGGAGAACTTGTCCTAACCGAGGCTTCTCAACCCCGGCGATCCTTCTTTACTGCTTTGCTGGGTTCTAATCTGCATGCTTGACTTCTAAAATTCATAGAGAATTCTCTATAACTTATTTTGATCCAACTTTTTATATTTAATCTCTTAACCATACATATAAAACAGAAAAAAATATTTGCATGCATATTAGTCCCGTATCATTTGGTATCAGAGCATAGATTTGGGCATGTTTTCTGCATCTTTCTCAGTCCGTATATACTTTGTTATTTTAATTATTTTTCCTTGTATAGAACTTCAAAAATTCTGAAATTTGTTTTGCTGGATTCATCATACTCAAAGAAATTTCTAGAATTTTTTTAGATTTTATTTTTGTCTGTGAATTTTCTGCAAGCTGAAATACAGCCTGCAAATTTTTGGCTCTATTTTTTTAGCATGACAAGTTTGGAAGTTTTAGGATTTTGTTTAGCATCTTTTAGCATATCTTTTAATTTTAGTATGTTTCCTACATATTAGGCCATAATTTGCAAGTTTTCTTCTATTTAAGAAAATACCAAAATATAAAAAAAAATTTACATATTCTCCAAAATCACCAAATATATATATATATCTAAACCCTAATTTGCATCATCATCTGCCTGCTATCATTGCATAATCTACCTTTAAGGGAACTCTTGGTATATCAAATAACGGGAGGAGTTGATAACCTCTCCTTAGCTCAAAACCAAACCCCTTGCATTCGATCCCAAGCCTAACCTAAAATTAACTAGACTTAATTTGCCCTAGTGGGCTAGGGGCACCAACTGGTCGGGTCCAGGCTAGTGTTAGATCACTGTGTCAAGTTAACCTGTTTGTGCCTTGTGCTCAGTGTCTAGAATGGTGGTTCAGGGATTCAATCTCGAAGGGCTTGTGTGCTGGTCTGCCTACCTGGCCAATTTCTAATTGGTGTCTAGGATTGGCAATCAGGGACCTAACACTCCCCTTACACCTGCCTGGCTGAGTACCAGGTTACTATGGACTAGTTTGCCACCCTGATTGAGCATATAGTTTGGACTCTATGTATGTCAGCTATAGTCAGTTTGATCGAGTCCTGCATGAGCACTAGATCATGAGCATCATATCAGCCATCATCGCCATCTTCTTGAACCCATGGATAAGCTGGGAGCCAAGATTCAATCCCTTATAGACCAAGTAGCCTAGATGAACCATAAGTTTAACCAGATGGAGAATAGGATAAGAACCATAGAGAAAATCCATAGGACCCAGACTAAATCCAAACCCGAGCCACCTTTACCCTATGTACCCAAAACCTATGAACATAGATCCTATCCATCCACTCCCTATAAGCCTAGTATACCTACAACTTATAGATCTTATGACTCCAAATCCTATGACTCTAGAACCTATGAGCCCATATCCAATGAGCCCAGTAGACCAAAGACCCATAGAGCTGAACCTAGATCCTATGATCCCAGATCCTATAATTTCATGACCCATAGATCTGCACCCTTGTCCTATGAGCCCAGAGAGCGCATAACCCCTAGGTATCAACCTAGTACCAGTTAGGTTTCCCTTAGTCAACTTGAATCCCATAGGATTAGTATCCCTAAATATGAATCCAGTAGTAAGCCACTACCCCTTAGGCAATCAGAACCTACTAGGAGTAGTGCCTATAATCTAAAACCAGGACCTAGCCAATTTTTTCTTAGCCGACCTTCCCCTACCATCCCTTTGATTGACAAGGCTTACATTAACGCAGAAGTGTATGAAGCTGATGTGAATTTAGCAGATGAGTATGAGGGAGAAGAGGACACACCTCTAGAAGACCTAGAATTAGTTGACCCCGTAGGTACCCAGGTAGAAGCCAACCTAGAGTTAGTTAACCTTGACTATACCCAGCCTAAAACTATAATTGAAGAACAATTAGAGGAAGGGAACCTAGGTACTGCTATTAAAGCCTTACCTGAGGAAACCATAGAGGAGAGCCAAATTACAGAGTCTAGTCCTAAAATATAAGAACCAGAAGAATTTAATAAGAACTTAATCTCTTTGAATCAGTACCCTCAAGATGAGCCTCGTCCTATAGTTCCCATTAAGGACCTCTTCCCTGAGATTAGTAATCCATCATTTCATTATGCAAACCACATAGATATACCCCAACCCCGTAAGGTTAGCCTCATTAGTCTATGATTAGTTTCTGACATGCCTTCTTTTATCCTACTTTATCCAACTAACATTGAACCTTTTTCCCTACCCTACCAAACTAATTCTGAACCCACTTCCTATTTTCTGCCCTTTCCAGACACCTCCAGCATTTCTAGGATCATTATATTACATTTAGTTGAGATTAGCATACTGTATTTATTCATTACGCATGTTAGGTTTGAATTATACTTCTGGCATACCCTTCGGAATTTGTTAGGAGCCTATTGTAAGTTTTAATGTCAAGCTAAGATCAAACCTAGAGAACCCATAATCTCTCAGGTTTAGGTCTAAAGAGCTCAATAAAATTTTCTACTATAGGAATGCATAGTCGAGTCTGTTAGGTGTAAGTTTGTGTCCTTTGCATCATCTTGTTAGGAGTCTGCAAGTGCCCAGCATGTTCACCACGTGCACTAATTTTGAAACAACTGGCTAATTCCTAAAGGTGGACCAAAGAATTTGATGTAGTGGATTCTATCTTGGTTAGGTTTAGGCCTAAAAGAAGCTTCATGCTCACAGAGCCAGACCTTCTGAAGTGATAGAGAAGGATGGATCAAATGCCTAGGTGTTAGACTTGCCTTCGGATTTGGGCATTAGTTCTACCTTCAATATTATAGACCTGGTTGAATACAGGGAACCGGCAACGATACCTAGTGAGGCTTTTAGGCCTATCCCCTCCTATTGTGAGTGACCCTAACCCAGAGTGTCCACTAACAAATTTGGCCTGAGAGAGGAGAACGGATCGAGCGTATCCTGAACAATCAAGCCATCACAACCCAGGGCCGTGGCTATCAACGCTTCCTGGTCTGATGGTAAGGCCGGTCAGAGTCAGACGATTCGTGGATTTTTTAAGAGGAATTGCATTGCCTCAACCCAGACCTCCTCGAGACATATGTGAGCCAGCCTGATCTTCACTCGATAGGGTCGGGTTTCCTCCCACCCCGGGAGAATTGGTGGGGACACCAGAGGCACCAGAATAAGACAGAGGCTTTTCAACCCTCAATGGATTGATCCATAATTTATGAGTCCATCTGTAATAAGGACTTTGCCCATCTGAGTACATTTTAGTTATTATTTGAATCTTTTGAGTTGTTATTTCAGTCCTGTATTAGTTAGCTCATGTTAAGCTAGTTCAGTCCAGTATTAGTCAGCTCATGTCAAGCTTAATTTATTTTTTTGAGTCCTGTCCAAGCATATTGAAGACTCAAGACCACATCATACAGGTGAAGACCAAGTCCAACCTGATTGAAGACATGGAAGTTGAGCCCAAGTCCAACCCAGCTTGATGACTTGAAAATCCCAAGAGGAGAAAATAAAAACAAGTACAAACCTGAAGCCCTGGACCAGCCGGAAGCAAATTGGGCTAGCCCAGGCCCAGGAAGGAGCTAGGGTGCCATCCCTTATGGTGACCCTCCTCTTGGTCGGCCACTTAAGGTCACCTCCTTGGCCAACCAAGACTAGGAGAGGGAGAGCAAGTTTTTAGGGATTTTCTACCTATGTTGCCTTATATTCCTAGCTAGGGTTTTAAAGGGAGAAGGAATCCTATGTAAAGTCTAAAGTATCCTTACTTGGGGCCCAAGACTAAGGGTCTATTTAAAGGACCCTAGTCTCTTGTATGAAGCTTACTTTTGATATATGAAAATACTTGAGTTTCCTTCAACTTTTGTGTGATACCCTTCTGTGTGAATAAAGGGGTTTTGTGAGTTCTTCTTCCCGGTGTTTGCAACTACATCTTGCCGCCAGCCAATCCTCCAGAGCCTTGGCCACCCACTCCAAAAATTCCTTTTCTCTTTGCTATTTTCCTTTATTTTCTTGATCTCCTCTAAGTTTTTTAACCCCTGACAGGTCTTTTGTAGGTCCCCGAATTTCTACGAATCCAACGACTTCAGCCAAGCCTCAATCGGACCACCGAGCAGAAAGCCGGGTATCCACGGGTCTTTGGCTTGGTTTTCGAGGCCGCATCCATCGAGGAATGAGAGACCCCTTCACTGCAATCTTCATCGGGCAGTTCAGATATTTTCAGGTACACTCGCTCTACCACCAGTAGTTTTATTATAGGAGAACTTGCCCTAACCGAGGCTTCTCAGCCCCAGCGATCCTTCTTTACTACTTTGCTAGGTTCTAATCTGCATGCTTGACTTCTAAAATTCATAGAGATATCCCTATAACTTATTTTGATCCAATTTACATGATTTAATCTCTTAACCACACATATAAAATATAAAAAAATAGTAGCATGCATATTCGCCCCGCATCATCTGGTATTAGAGCATAGATTAGGGCCTATTTTCTGCATCTTTTTTAGTCCGTATATGATCTGTTATTTTAGTTATTTCTTCCTGTTCAGAACTCCAAAAATTTTGAAATTTATTTTACTAGACTCATCATATTCAAAGTAATTTCTAAAACTTTTGCAGATTTTATTTCGGTCTGTGAAATTTCTGCAAGTCAAAATACAGCCTGCAAATTTTTGGCTCTATTTTTTTTCAGGAAGACAAGTTTGGAAGTTTTTGGATTTTGTTTAGCATCTTCTAGCATATCTTTTAATTTTAGTATATTTTTTGCATATTAGGCTATAATTTACAAGTTTTCTTCTATTTAAAAAAATACCAAAATATAAAAAAATTTACATATTCTCCAAAATCACCAACAAATATATATATATATATATATATATATATATCTACACCCTAACTTTTATCCTCATCTGCCTGCCATCATTGCATAATCTATCTTTAAGGGCACTCTTGCTATATAAGAACGGGGAGGAGTTGATAACCTCTCCTTAGCCCAAAACCACATCCCTTGCATTCGGTCCCAAGCCTAACCTAAAATTAACTAGACTTAATTTGCCCTAGTGGGCTAGGGACACCAACTGGTCGGGTCCAGGCTAGTGTTAGATCACTATGTCAAGTTAACCTGTGTGTGCCTTGTGCTTAGTGTCTAGAACGGTGGTTCAGGGATTCAATCCCGAAGGGCTTATGTACTAGTCTGCCTACCATGCCAATCTCTGATTGGTATCTAGGATTGGCAATCAGGGACCTAACACTCCCCTTACACCTGCTTGGCTGAGTACCGGGTTACTATGGGCTAGTTTGCCACCCTGATTGAGCATATAGTTTGGACTCTAGGTCTAGTCAGCTATAGTCGGTTTGATCGAGTCTTGCACGAGCACTAGATCATGAGCATCATATCAGCCATCATCGCCATCTCCTTGAACCCATGGATAAGCAGGGAGCCAAGATTCAATCCTTATAGACCAAGTAGCCCAGATGAACCATAAGTTTGACCAGATGGAGAATAGGATAGGAACCATAGAGAAAATCCGTTGGACCGAGACTATATCCAAACTCAAGCCACCTTTACCCTATGTACCCAAAAACTATGAACATAGATCCTATCCATCCACTCCATATAAGCCTAGTGTACCTACAACCTATAGATCTTATGACTCCAAATTCTATGACTCTAGAACCTATGAGCCCAGTAGACCCAAGGCCCATAGAGCTGAACCTAAATCCACTGACCCCAGATCCTATAATTCCATGAACCATAGATGTACATTCTTGTCTTATGAGACCAGAGATCATAGAACCCTTAGGTATCAGCCTAGTACCAGTCAGGTTTTCCTTAGTCAACTTGAACCCCATAGGATTAGTATCCCTAAATATGAATCCAATAGTAAGCCACTACCCCTTAGGCAATCTGAACCTACTAGGAGTAGTGCCCATAATCTGAAACTAGGATCTAGCAAATTTTTTCTTAGCCGACCTTCCCCTACCATCCCTTTGATTGACAAGGCTTACATTAACGCAGAAGTGTATGAAGCTGATGTGAATTTAGCGGATGAGTATGAGGGAGAAGAGGACACACCTCTAGAAGACCTAGAATTATTTGACCCCGTAGGTACCCAGGTAGAAGCCAACCTAGAGTTAGTTGACCTTTACTATACCCAGCCTAAAACTATAATGGAAGAACAATTAGAGGAAGGGAACATAGGTACTACTTTTAGAGCCTTACTTGAGGAAACCATAAAGGAGAGCCAAATTACAGAGTCTAGTCCTAAAATACAAGAACCAGAAAAATTTATTAAGGACTTGATCTCTTTGAATCAGTACCCTTAGGATGAGCCTCGTCCTATAGTTCCCATTAAGGATCTCTTCCCTGAGATTAGTAATCCATCTTTCCATTATGCAAACCCCATAGATATACCGCAACCCAGTAAGGTTAGCCTCATTAGTCTTGGATTAGTCCCTGACATGCCTCCTTTTATCCTACTTTATCGAACTAACCTTGATCCTTTTTTCCTACCCTACCAAACTAATTCTGAACCCACTTCCTATTTTCTGTCCTTTTCAGACACCTCCAGCACTTCTAGGATCATTAGATTGCACTTAGTTGAGATTAGCATACTACATTTATTCATTATGCATGTTATGTTTGCATTATACTTCTGGCATACCCTTTGGAATTTGTTAGGAGCCCATTATAACTTTTCATGTCAAGCTAGGATCAAACCTTGAGAACCTATAATCTCTTAGGTTTAGGTCTAAAGAGTTCAATAAAATCTCCTATTATAGGAATGCATAATAGAGTCTATTAGGTGTAAGTTTGAGTCCTTTGCATCATCTTGTTAGGAGTCTGCATGTGCCCAGCATGTTCACCACCTGCACTAATTTGGAAACATCTAGCTAAATCCCGAAGATGGACCAAAGAATTTGATGTAGTGGATTCTATCTTGGTTAGGTTTAGGCCTAAAAGAAGCTTCATGCTCGCAGAGCCGGACCTTTTAAAGTGATAGAGAAGGTTGGTTCAAATGCTTAGGTGTTAGACTTGCCTTCGGATTTGGGCATTAGTTCTACCTTTAATATTACAGACCTGGTTGAGTACAGGGAACCGACAGCGATGCCTATTGAGGCCTTTAGACCTATCCCTTCTTTTTGTGAGTGACCCTAACCCAGAGTGTCCACTAACAAATTTGGCCTGAGAGAGGAGAACGGATCGAGCGTATCCTGGATGATCAAGCCATCACAACCCAGGGTCATGGCTATCAATGCTTCTTGGTCTGATGGTATGGCCGGTCAGAGTTGGATGATTCATGGATTTCTCGAGAGGACTTGCAGCGCCTCAACCTAGACCTCCTCGAGAGATATGTGAGCCAACCTGATCTTCACTCGACAGGGTCGAGTTTCCTCCCACCCTGGGAGAATTGGTGGGGACACCAGAGACACCAGAATAAGACAAAGGCTTTTCTACCCTCAATGGATTGATCAATAATTTATGAGTCCATCTGTAAAAAGGGCTTAGCCCATCTGAGTCCATTTTAGTTATTATTTGAGTCTTTTGAGTTGTTATTTCAGTTCTGTATTAGTCAGCTCATGTTGAGCTAGTTCAGTCCAGTATTAGTCAGCTCATGTCGAGCTAAATTTATTTTTTTGAGTCCTATCCAAGCATATTGAAGACTCAAGACCACATCATACTAGTGAAGACCAAGTCCAACCTGATTGAAGACATGGATGTTGAGCCCAAGTCCAACCCAGCTTGATGACTTAAAAATCCCAGGAGGAGAAAATAAAAACTAGTACAAACCTGAAGCCCTGGACTAGCTGGAAGCAAATTGGGCCAGCCCAGGCCCAGGAAGGAGCTATGGCGCCATCCCTTATGGTGACCCTCCTCTTGGTCGGCCACTTAAGGTCACCCCCTTGGCCGACCAAGGCAAGGAGAGGGAGAGCATGTTTTTAGGGATTTTCTACCTATGTTGCCTTATATTTTTAGCTAGGGTTTGAAAGGGAGAAAGAGTCCTATATAAAGTCTAAAGTACCCATACTTGGGGCCCAAGACTAAGGGTCTATTTAAAGGACCCTAGTCTCTTGTATGAAGCTTACTTTTGATATATGAAAATACTTGAGTTTCCTTCAACTATTGTGTTATACCCTGCTGTGTGCATAAAGGGGTTTTGTGAGTTCTTCTTCTCGGTGTTTGCAACTACATCCTATCGCCAGCCAATCCTCCAGAGCCTTGGCCGCCCACTGCAAAAATTTCTTTTTCCTTTGCTGTTTTCCTTTATTTTCTTGATCTCCTCTGAGTTTTCTAATCCCTGACAAGTCATTTCCAGGTCCCCGAGTTCCTACGAATCTAATGACTCCAGCCAAGCCTCAATCAGACCACCGAGCAGAAAGTCGGGTATCCGCGGGTCTTTGGCTCGGTTTTCCAGGCCGCATCCATCAAGGAACGAGAGATCCCTTTGTTGCAATCTTCATTGAGCACTTCAGACATTGTCAGGTGCACCCCCTTTGCCACTAATAGATTTATTGTAGGAGAACTTGCCCTAACCGAGGCTTCTCAGCCCGGCGATCCTTCTTTTCTACTTTGCTAGGTTCTAATCTGCAAGCTTGACTTCTAAAATTCATAGAGAATTCCCTATGACTTATTTTGATCCAATTTTTGGGATTTAATCTCTTAACCCCACATATAAAACACAAAAAATAATTGCATGCATATTAGTTCCGCATCATGGTAGACAATATCTCTGTCGCCAGAGTGTCTCCAATGTTAGGACCTGGAATCTTGGTACCAACCTCAGCCTCAGTAGGAGTGGTCTCAGAAGGAATGTCACCGAAGTGTGATGCCTGTCCCTGCCCATAATTTGTTCTAGTGTTAGGTGCTACTGTAGAAGTAGTCGGTATAGACTGACTAGCTGCTATAAGCTATCGAAGAATAGCCATGATATCCTCAAAGCCATGGTGCATCTTTTACTGATTGCAGATATCCTGGCATCAGTCTTAGATCTCCCTCTATGAAGACTCGAAATCTTGTCCAGTACATGCTGCAATCGATCATCATCACCCGCTCGAATAGCTGTCAATCATCTGATAGGTGATCGAGGAGTAGAAGGAGCTGGCTCTGAGGGTCCAGCCTCGTCAACATGTGTCTTTCCCTCTGCACCATGTCCCTGTGCTACCTGAGCATCCTCATCTAAATCATCCTCTAAATGAGTCACTGGAAGACCTGAGCTCTTCCTAATCCAGTGACCCTTAACCTTAATAAATCCCATTCGGTTCGAAGATTTCATATTGTATTTGTCTGTGTGTAAAAGTGATCTGCTATCCTCTCTAGACAAATCAACTAGGGCATCCTGAAACAGTAAAGTAAATACCATCCCATATGGAAGACATGCTCGTGCCCTACGAGTAGCTTCCCTCATCTGTGATAACATAATGAATGGTGAATTAAGGGCGTCCCCCTCAACAAAGCATTTGATGAAAACTAGGTTGCGCTCACTAACCTAGTCAAACCTCCCCGTCCGGGGCAAAATGATACGACTAATAATGTTATGCAATAATCTCATTTCCAAAGACAATTGGTTTGCACTAACATGAACAACACCTTTCACATTTGTCCTCTCAAGTACCAATCTCAAAGTCTTTTGCTTGTCCTTCAATACTAGGTAGCTCTCACCTTCTTTTGGTATATGAAGAACACTATACAACTTCTTTTCACTGATTTCAATATGCTTACCCTTCACAGTACCTTCAATGTGAAATGCATCAAAGGACATGTTCTCAAAAAATTGCCTAACAAGGTTTGGATAAGTGGAAAGATTGAGCATACAGAAGTCTTTCCAACCTTGTTTAACCAACCAATCACCAATGTGCAAATTTTCTTGTTCTAGGAAATTGAAATCTATGCATCTACCCGATGTAACTTGTCTATTCCCATTAATATTACTTGCCTTGTTGCCTCTTGCTCTTCTTCATGCTCTATTTGATGTTCCTCTTCTTCATTGCTTTATCCTTTTTTCCTTCGCCACTAACTGAACCACTCTCCTAGGTTTCTTGGCCATAGCCTTTCGAAGAGCCATCTAGCTTAGATTAGGATTTTGGAGGGTTTAGGAGGTGTTCTAGGAGCTTTTCCTAGGTTAGGGAGAAGAGTCGGTTAAGGGAAAGTGAGAGAAATAAGAAAGGAAATAATGATTTCAAACCTATGGAACCCTATTTAAAAACCCTCGGCCCGACTCTCGAGTCAGCTCGCCGAACCACTTGGTGACTCGAGTCGGCTCAAACCAAAATTCAGCTCAAAACTCGAAAACAAGTAAAATTAATTTCTAAGGGATTCTTATCATTAAAATAGGTTGTCATTAGCTCTAGAAGGAAATTTGAAATGTCTAGATAATCTTTTCTTATTTTTCAAAAAATTAGGTCAAAATATTCAGAATGGGTCACACAGGCCTAATTCGCCTTTAGTTTTTTGAAATCTATCTTGAATAAGGGATTTAGTAAAAATGTCAGCATGTTGATTTTCAGTAGGTACAAATTCTAACTCAACAACATTATTTAAAACATGATCATGATTGAAATGATATCTAATTTCTATTTGCTTAGTTCGAGAATGCTGAATTAGATTTCTAGATAAGTTAATAGCACTAGTGTTATCACATTTAATAGGAGTTTTAGATTGGACAACACCATAATCTTCTAGTTGTTGCTTGATCCATAGCACTTGAGCAAAACAGCTCCCTGCAGCCACATATTATGCCTCAGCAGTAGATAGTGGTACAAAGTTCTGTTTATGACAGTAACATGAAATTAAGTTAACACCTAAAAATTAACAGGTGCCACTTGTACTTTTTTTATCAATTTTATAGCCTCCATAATCAGCATCAGATAACTAATTAATTTCAAAGATGTGTGCTTAGAGTACCATAAACCTAGATTTCATGTGCCTTTAAACTTAATGATTCTTTTAATAGCTATAATGTGTGACTCTTTTGGATTAGATTGAAAATGTGCATACATACAAACACTAAATAAAATATCAGGTCTACTGGCAGTTAAATAAAGTAAGGAACCGATCATACATCTATATAGCTTCTGATCAATATTTGTACCATTCTCATCTTTATCAAGTCTACAGGCATGATTCATGGGTGTTCCAATTTCTTTGCTTGATTCCATGCCAAACTTTTTGATAATCTCTTTGATATATTTGGCCTGGTTAATCAGGATACCTTCCTTAGATTGTTTGATTTGAAGCCCGAGGAAGTAACTTAGCTCACCCATCAAGCTCATTTCAAATTCTCCCTGTGTTAGCTTAGCAAAATCTTGACATAAAGATTCATTAGTAGATCCAAAAATAATATTATCAACATAGATTTGAACAACAAAAATATCATTATCTTTTCTTTGAATAAATAGTATGGTGTCAACACTACCTCTTACAAAATCATTTGCAATTTAAAACTTAGTCTGTCATACCAGGCTCTAGGTGCCTGTTTCAGACCATACAAAGCTTTATTCAATTTGAAAACATGATTTGGAAATGTGTGATCGATAAAACCCGGTGATTGTTTGACAAAAACTTTTTCTTATAGAAGATCATTTAAAAATGCACTCTTAACGTCCATTTGAAATAACCTAAAATTCATAAAGCATGCATATGCTAATAGTAATCTAATGGCTTCTAACCTAGCTACTGGTATATAAGTTTCATCAAAATTTATTCCCTCTTCTAGATTATATCCTTGTGCTACTAGTCTAGCCTTATTTCTAATTACATTTCTTTCCTCATCTAATTTATTTCTATAAGCCTACCTAGTACCTATAATAGGATAGTCATTAGGTCTTTGTACTAGGGTCCAAACATTAATCCTCCTGAATTGGTTTAACTCATGCATCGCTAACATCCAATTAGGATCAGTTTCAGCTTCTTCTATAGTGTGTGGTTCTACGTGAGAAATAAAAGCAATCATGTGTATCTCTAAGTGCAGCTCTAGTTCTAACACCTTGAGATGGGTCTCCTATAATTAGTTCTTTGGGATATGAGTGTACATACCTCCATTCTTTGGGTATAGTATCATGATTCTTGCTTACCTCTTCTTCATGTGGTTCACTTGATTGTTTGTCTTTGAGAGTCAAATCCTTCAGTCCATGTTCTAGTATACATGCATCATCATCAGCACGATCTTCTTTTCTAGAATATGAAAGGTCAGATTCATTGAAAATAACATATATCGATTCTTCTACAATCAAAGTTTTTTTGTTGAAAACTCGATAGGCTTTACTATTTAAAGAATATCCAAAAAAATAGCCTCATCATATTTCGCATCAAATTTACCAAGGTTATCTTTTTCATTGTTAAGAACAAAACATTTACATCCAAAAATATGAAAATATTTGATATTAGGCTTTCTATTGTTCCACAGTTCATAGAAGTTTTTCTAATGATGGTCTAATCAAAACACTATTCAAAATATAGCAAGCTGTATTTACAGCTTCTAACCAAAAGTATTTTGGAATATTTTCTTCACAAAGCATTATTTTGGACATCTCTTCCAAATTACGATTCTTTCTCTCTACAACACTATTTTGTTGTGGTGTTCTAGGAGCTGAGAAGTAATGGTCAATACCGTGCTTTGTGCAAAAGTGATCAAAATGTTGATTTTCAAACTCAGTGTCATGATCACTATGAATAGAAATAACAGATAGATTTTTCAAATTTAAAACTTTTTTATAAAATATTTTGAATACTTTGAAAGTTTCATCTTTATGTGCAATAAACAAAATCCATGTGTATCTTGAAAAATCATCTACAATCACAAGGCCTTATTTCATACCACCTAGGCTTGTATTCCTACTAGGTCCAAATAAGTCCATGTGAAGTAGCTCTAAGGGTCTAGTAGTAGAAGTAATGTTTTTAGATTTAAAACTCTCCCTCACTTGTTTTCCTAATTGATAAGCATCGCAAACATAATCAAAATTAACTTTAAACTTTGGCAATCCTTTGACTAAATCTTTTGAAATAAGTTTAGCTATAGTGTCCATACTAGCATGTCCAAGTCGCCTATGCCATAGTAAATTGATTCCTTGCTCTTGTCATTCATTGCTATAAGACTTATATTACTTGACATAGCCAGATCATTAAGATCTACTACATAAATGTTACCAAGTCTATGTCCAATGAATTTAGTACTAGAGTCAAGTGGATCAACTACTATACACATTGAAGACTTGAAGAAAATATTAAAACCAATGTCACAAAGCTGACTAATACTCAAAAGATTATGTTTTAACTTTTCTACTAGTAACACATTTTCAATAAATGTAGGAGTAATTTTGATTTTACCGATATCGATTATCCTTCCTTTATGATTATCACCAAATGTTACCATTCCACCATCTTTTTATTATAGGATGAAAATTGGTCAATGTCACCTATCATGTGTCTTGAACAGCCGCTATCCAGGTACCATCTTTTCTTTATATTTGTGGCTGCAAGACGTCCGTACAAAATAATCATGTAATAGATTTAGGTACCCAAGCTTTCTTGGGTCCTTGCAAGTTAGTGAAAATGGTTCCTTTAGGAACCCAAACTTTCTTGATTTTCTTCTTATCATTATGTTTCAAATGATACTCAAATGCCTTACGACCAATATTATTACAAGCATAGCATACAATCCTTGGCTTTGAATAAAAAGTACATGATGAAGCAAATTTAGGTCTTAATTATTTTGAAGTAATAAACTTAGGAGCATATATGTAGATGCAGAAAATTTATTTGAAATTGAATCTTTGTAATCAATTCCAAATTTGTTATTTATCTCTCTTTGATTTTTCAAAATTAATTCATGCTTGTTGGAACTTAGGGTTAATTTTTCAACCAAAGGCTTGAGCTTCTGAACTTCTTTCTTTAAATCATCATTTTCATTTTGCAAACCTTTGTTTTTCTCAAGAAGCTCTTCTTTTTTAAATTGGGTGGTCTTAAGTCTTTCATAAACTAGACTTAATTCGCTTTGCAAAATCTTATTTCTTTCACCAAATTCATTTTTTTCCTTTTTGATTGTATCACAATGATTTTTCAAAGTTTTCATTTTCAAACCAGCCTTTTTGTATTCTACTAATAATTCATAAAATGCATTATGTAGTTCATCATATGTAAATTCTAAATTAGGTTCAGAAGTAGTAACTTTGTCCTCCAAATCCATAAGATAGATCTGTGTAATTTTTGTTCCTTCTTCATCCTCTTCAGTGGATGTAGATCCGTCGCTGTCACTCCATGCTGCAAGCATTGCCTTCTTCTTCTTTCTGTTGATCATCTTTTTCTTTGCTTCAGGACAGTCAGGATAGATATGTCCTAGTTTCTTACATCCATAGCAGATTGGAACTTGATCCTTATCTTTGTCCTTCTCCTTTTCTTTGTCCTTTTCTCTCTCTCCCAAAATCTCCTTTTCTAAATTGCTTCCTCCATCTATTTTTCTTTCTTCTACACATAAACTTTTTAAACTTTTTCATTACAAGGGCTATCTCATCATTTTCAAGATCATCATTGTCAGATGAATCTGGATCTTCATTCTTGTCATCCTCAGTAGCTTTAAATGCTATAGCTTTCTTTCTTTTGGAATATTCATCAGTCCTTTATTGCATGGCTAATTCATGTGTAATCAGTGAACAAAGCAACTCATCCAGTGATAGGGTATTCAGATCATTTGGCTCTTGAATAGCTGTTACTTTAGCTTCCCATTTATCTGACAAAGATCTCAAAACTTTTTGAATAAGATCAGCATTAGTGTAAGTTCTACCAAGACTTTTGAGACCATTGATAATATCAGTAAAGCGAGTATATAAAGCATATATAGTCTCATTAGGATCCATCTTAAATAACTTATAGTTATACACAAGAAGATTGATTTTTGATGTTTTAACTTGTGATGTGCCTTCATGTGTAATCTCTAGCTTATCCCAAATTTTTTTAGCATAATTACAAGTTGAAATTCTGTTAAACTCATTTGGATCCAAAGCACAATACAACAAATTCATAGCTTTAGCATTCTGCTCAGCTAACTTCATATTATTTTCATCCCATTCCTCTTCTGGTTTAGGAACCTCAATATCATTAACTCTAATGGTGGGTGTGTGAGGTCCTTTCAAGATAATTTTTCATAAATAAAAATCTATAGCTTGAATGTATATTTTCATTCTTGCCTTCCAATATGTATAATTGGTTCCGGTGAAAAGTGGAGGTCGATTTGTGCATTGACCTTCGGCCAAAGAAGTGCTCATGGGATGTGCCATCTATCTTTACTCTAAGTAATTTTCAGAGACTCTGCTCTGATACCACTTGTTGCCCAGGTGGCTTCCCAAGAGGGGTGTGAATTGGGATTATAAAAATTTTTCATAATTTTGTGTACTTTAAAATTCTTTTAGTGTTGTGGTGCAATATACAATGCAGAAGTAATTAAGTAAATGCAATAAGCTAAAGTGAGCACAAACATAAATACAAGAAAATTTAGAGTGGTTCCGGCTCCTACGTCCACTACCAAAGGATCACCTGGGATTTCCACTATATCCCCGAACAGGAATATAGTCAAATTATTTTACCAAGCACACAATCCAAACCTATATACATTGGTTTTACCAGGATTACTAAAGAAATCCAAACTCCATTTGGTTTTAAATGGGATCACCAAAAAAACCCTCACACTTTGTTATATCCCTGGATCACCAAGACCCAACTTAGGTTTTCACAAGGTTCACCTAAAATCCTTTAACCCTCTCTTAAGACACAGCCCCTTGCTATTCTTAAAGAGAACAAAGATTGAGAGAAATAAAATGCAACCACAGAACAAATCGAGTTTGTTTAAATGTTATCGATGTAGATCAAGATGAAGCCAAGCTTTGAATAATCTTTAATGCTCTTCAAGCTGTTCTTTGCTTCTTCAATAAGTGGATTCAATGATGAAGAGAAGTTGGTGAAGTCTTGAATCCTATCTTGAATGCTCTTGAAGTAGGTTGGTGAAAGACTTGAAGGCTCTTCAAATTTCCAAGATAAGTCAATAATAATCTCTCAAAAAATTGTTTAATCCATCAAAAGTAATTCATTTTATAGTTTTCCATGAGATATGGCCGTTGTAGGTCCTAGGGATTCATGAAAGAGCTGTTGGAGACCATTTGGAGTTCAAAAATCACTTTTAGCAACTAGCTGTTAGAGTACAGAAAATGATCACTCGAGTCGGCTCGAGGTCCACGAATTGGCTTGAAGTCTCAAACAGCCCAAACAAAAATTTTGTACGAGTCAGCTCTTCAAGCTGGAGTTGGCTTGTACCTTCAATCAATTAAAGACAATAAATACCTTGAGTTAGGTCTTCAAGGCAGAATCGGCTCGAAGTCTCAGTCACCAAAAAATCATAACTCTAGATGAGTCGGCTCTTGGAGCTTGAGTCAGCTTAAGATCTCAGACTTCAGAAACATGTATTCTTCCATGAATCGGCTCTTGGGACATGTGTCGGCTCGAGATACTAAAACTTTGAAATTTCTTCGTGCCGTACCACAAGGAGTCAGCTCTCGCCAACACTTCAATTGATGCTTCAAACTTCTCCAAAATTCTTCAACACTTGAATCAAATAAGAGCTAATCTAAACACTCTTATTTTTATAATTTTACAGCCCATTTACAAGATTACATTATTGAAAAAATAGGGCTTTTACAATTCAAAGTCTATAAGAGTCTATACAAAACTGAATTACCTCTTAACCAATTTGAACCAATTTAAATTAAAGGTAACCAATTTTCTACAAAAACTTCTTAAGTAATTGAATGAATTAGTAACATATACATGTTCCAATATTTTATGATCATCAAAATCATTCCAGGGGTCAACATGAATCATCTTATTGCATGATTGCTAGTCCTGATAAAAATTGAGTAAAATTCATTGGAAAAAGGCATGGTAATATCTATCTAGTAGATTTGGATAATCTATCTTTGCATAATGGAGAATGCCTAGTTGCAATGAATTCTTCTATAAATGAGACTAGTTGTCTTCGGCATCGTAGACTAGGTCATGCTAGCATATATTTATTTTTGAAACTTATCAAAAAGGATTTAGTAAGAGATTTGCCAAAACTTAGTTTTGAAAAGGATAAAGTTTGTGAAGCATGCCAATTTGGAAAACAAGTAAAAATATCTTTTAAACCTAAAGATTTTGTTACAACTACTAGGCCATTAGAACTACTCCATATGGATCTCTTTGGACCAACTAGAACATCTAGTCTAAGAGGTAAAAGATATGGATTAGTTATAGTGGATGATTTTTCATGGTTTACATGGGTTTTATTTCTTGCTCACAAAGATGAATCATTTTCAGCATTCATGAAGTTTTATCGAAAGGTTTCAAATGAAAAAGGTACTTCAGTAATTTGCATTCGTAGTGATCATGGTTCTAAATTTGAAAATCAGGATTTTAAAAACTTTTGCAATGAAAAAGGGATTGAACATAATTTTTCTGTACCTAGGACATCTTAACAAAATGGGATTGTAGAAAGAAAAAATCATACTTTAGAAGAAATGGCATGCACTATGCTTTGTGAAAATGATTTACCAATGTATTTTTGGGCTGAAGCAATTAATACTGCTTGTTATATTTTGAATCATGCTTTAATTTGTCCTATTTTAAAGAAAACTCCATAAGAGCTTCGGAAACAAAGAAAACTAACCTTAAAATATTTTCATATTTTTGGTTGTAAATATTTTATCATGAATAATAGTAAAGATAATTTGGTAAAATTTAATGCTAAGTCTGATGAATGTATCTTCTTAGGATACTCTATATCAAGCGGGGCAAATAATATTTTTAACAAAAGACCCTTAGTAGTAGAGGAGTCTGTACATGTAGTCTTTGAAGAGTCTGCTGACAAATCCTCTAGAAAAAAGGATACTTCTGAAGCATGTACAGGTGCTAAAAAGTTAACAAAGCTAACATTGGATGATCAACCTTCTTAACAAAGTGAAGAAGATCAAGACAAAAATGAAAGAGAAGAAGCTATACAATCCACACCAAAGCTTCAAGATCTATCCAAGGAGTGGTGGTACGCTCATGGACATCATAAGGAGTTAATCCTAGGTGATCCATCAAAAGGGGCAAGAACAAGATCTTCAATTTGAAATGAATGTGATTATACTTTTTTGTTTCTAAAATTAAACCAAAATGTTTTGAAGATGCTGAAAAGACCCTAATTGGATTAATGCAATGCAAGAATAATTAAATCAGTTTGAAAGAAACAATGTTTGGACTCTAATAGAAAGACCATCTAATGTTTCAATCATTGGCACAAAATAGGTCTTTATAAAAAAATTGGATGAAAATGGTATTGTTACTAGGAAGAAGGCTAGACTGGTAGCTAAAGGATACAATCAAGAGGAAGGCATTGATTTTGATAAACCTTTGCACCTGTTGCTAGACTTGAAGCCCTTAAATTACTTTTGGCATTTGCATATTTTGTAAACTTTAAACTTTTTAAAATGGATGTTAAAAGTATTTTTTTGAATGGTTATATTGCAGAAGAAGTATTTGTTCAACAACCACCTGGTTTTGAAAATCATGCACATGCTGATCATGTTTTTAAACTACACAAAGCTCTTTATGGTTTAAAGCAAGCACCCCAAGCATGGTATGAAAGACTCGGTAAGTTTTTGATCAAAAATGATTTTTCTAAAGGCCATGTTGACACAACTTTATTTTTAATAAAGAAAAATGATGATTTATTAGTAGTACAAATTTATGTAGATGATATTATATTCGGTGCTACTAATGAAATCCTTTCTCAAGAGTTTGCCAAGCTTATGCAGGGAGAGTTCGAAATGAGCATGATGGGAGAACTCAATTTCTTTCTCGAACTCTAAATCAAGCAAACTAAGGATGGAATCTCCATCAACCAAGCTAAGTATACAAGAAAAACCTTAAAGAAGTTTGGAACGGAGACTACTAAGTCAATAGGTATACCTATGAGCCCCTCTTGTAAACTTGATAAAGATGAACATGGTAAATCTATTGATCAAAAACTATATAGAGGAATGATTAGCTCTTTATTATATTTGATTGCTAGAAGACCAAATATCATGTTTAGTGTCTGTATGTGTGCTAGATATCAGTCTGATCCTAAAGAGTCTCGTCTATTGGCTGTTAAGCGCATATTTAAATACTTATCTAGTATAATTGATATTGGTTTGTGATATTCTAGAGATTCATCTACTGATTTAATTGGATTTTTTGATATTGATTTTGCTGGGTATAAATTTGATAGAAAAAGTACTAGTGGAACATGCCAATTTCTTGGAATTAACTTAATCTCTTGGTTTAGCAAGAAACAAACTTCAATTGCACTATCCACAACCGAGGCTGAGTATATTGCAGCAGGAAGTTCTTATGCTCAAATCTTGTGGATTAAATAATAACTTGAAGATTTTGGAATCAAACTAACTAAGATACCCATAAAATGTGAAAATACTAGTGCAATAAGCTTAACTAAAAATCTTGTTCAGCACTCAAGAATTAAACATATTGAAATTAGACATCATTTTATTAGAAATCATGTTGAAAACAATGATGTTGTGCTTGAATTTGTTAATACTAAAATGCAATTAGCTGATATATTGACTAAACCTCTCCAAGAAGATCAATTTAGTATGATTAGAAGAGAACTTGGGATCATCAACACTTTTGATTGAAAATTTCTATCTCTTCATATTCTATGGCCCTTGAATGATCAAATTTGCTCTTAATTATGTTTAATCTTCTTGAATTCCATTGAAATTCTATTCATTTTGATCAATGCTCTTTTTTTTATTTTTCTTTTGATTTTAAGTCAAAGTGTCGACACTTGAAAGTGTCGACATCTGGAAGCGTCGACACCTTGAGTCTATGTCATGAGTTGATACTTGAACAGTAATAGATCGAAATAAAAATCAGAAAATGAAGTGTTTTCGTTATTTTGTTCCTTACAAATTGAGTCGACTCATCCCTAACACTTTTCCAATGACTTCTTCCCTCTAGGTTTCAACTCCAAACCTCTCAAATCCTTGTTTGGGATGCATTTTCCTTCAAGTTCTACTATTTTCCCCCTTCTTCTTTGATTTAGCACCATAGAAACCCTAGGTTTGTTCCCCTCTTGCATTTACATCTTGTATCTTTGGAATGGGGTCTATGAAGCAAATTATCTAGCATCCAAGACCATCCAATCAAGAAGAAGAAAGAAGAACAAAGGCAAGACATGAGGCTAGAGCAGCTGTGGAGCTTGAGCTTCCTGGTCCGATGGTAAGGCCGGCCAGAGTCAAATGATTCATGGATTTTTCAAGAGGAATTGTAGTGCCTCAACCCAGACCTCCTCGAGACATATGTGAGCCAGCCTAATCTTCACTCGATAGGGTCGAGTTTCCTCCCACCCCGGGAGAATTGGTGGGGACACCAGAGGCACCAGAATAAGACAGAGGCTTTTCAACCCTCAATGGATTGATCCATAATTTATGAGTCCATCTGTAATAAGGGCTTTGCCCATCTGAGTCCATTTTAGTTGTTATTTGAATCTTTTGAGTTGTTATTTCAGTCCTGTATTAGTTAGCTCATGTTGAGCTAGTTCAGTCCAGTATTAGTCAGCTCATGTCAAGCTTATTTTATTTTTTTGAGTCCTGTCCAAGCATATTGAAGACTCAACACCACATCATACAAGTGAAGACCAAGTCCAACCTGATTGAAGACATGGAAGTTGAGCCCAAGTCCAACCCAGCTTGATGACATGAAAATCCCAAGAGGAGAAAATAAAAACAAGTACAAACCTGAAGCCCTGGACCAGCCGGAAGCAAATTGGGCTAGCCCAGGCCCAGGAAGGAGCTAGGGTTCCATCCCTTATGGTGACCCTCCTCTTGGTCGGCCACTTAAGGTCACCTCCTTGGCCGACCAAGACTAGGAGAGGGAGAGCAAGTTTTTAGGGATTTTCTACCTATGTTGCCTTATATTCCTAGCTAGGGTTTTAAAGGGAGAAGGAGTCCTATGTAAAGTCTAAAGTATCCTTACTTGGGGCCCAAGACTAAGGGTATATTTAAAGGACCCTAGTCTCTTGTATGAAGCTTACTTTTGATATATGAAAATACTTGAGTTTCCTTCAACTTTTGTGTGATACCCTGCTGTGTGAATAAAGGGGTTTTGTGAGTTCTTCTTCCCGGTGTTTGCAACTACATCTTGCCGCCAGCCAATCCTCCAGAGCCTTGGCCACCCACTCCAAAAATTCCTTTTCCCTTTGCTATTTTCCTTTATTTTCTTGATCTCCTCTAAGTTTTTTAACCCCTGACAGGTCTTTTGCAGGTCCTCGAATTCCTACGAATCCAACGACTCCAGCCAAGCCTCAATCGGACCACCGAGCAGAAAGCCGGGTATCCGTGGGTCTTTGGCTCGATTTTCCAGGCCGCATCCATCGAGGAATGAGAGATCCCTTCACTGCGATCTTCATCGGGCAGTTCAGATGTTTTCAGGTACACTCGCTCTACCACCAGTAGTTTTATTATAGGAGAACTTGCCCTAACCGAGGCTTCTCAGCCCCAACGATCATTCTTTACTACTTTGCTAGGTTCTAATCTGCATGCTTGACTTCTAAAATTCATAGAGATATCCCTATAACTTATTTTGATCCAATTTTCATGATTTAATCTCTTAACCACACATATAAAATACAAAAAAATAATAGCATGCATATTCGCCCCGAATCATCTGGTATTAGAGCATAGATTAGGGCTTATTTTCTGCATCTTTTTTAGTCCGTATATGATCTGTTATTTTAGTTATTTCTCCCTGTTCAGAACTCCTAAAACATTAAAATTTATTTTACTAGACTCATCATATTCAAAGTAATTTCTAAAATTTTTGCAGATTTTATTTCGGTCTGTGAATTTTCTGCAAGTCTAAATACAGCCTGCAAATTTTTGGCTCTATTTTTTTCAGGAAGACAAGTTTGGAAGTTTTTGGATTTTGTTTAGCATCTTTTAGCATATCTTTTAATTTTAGTATATTTTCTGCATATTAGGCCATAATTTGCAAGTTTTCTTCTATTTAAGAAAATACCAAAATATAAAAAAAATTTACATATTCTCCAAAATCACCAACAAAATATATATATATATATCTACACCCTAACTTTTATCCTCATCTGCCTGCCATCATTGCATAATCTATCTTTAAGGGCACTCTTGCTATATAAGAACGGGGAGGAGTTGATAACCTCTCCTTAGCCCAAAACCACATCCCTTGCATTCGGTCCCAAGCCTAACCTAAAATTAACTAGACTTAATTTGCCCTAGTGGGCTAGGGACACCAACTGGTCGGGTCCAGGCTAGTGTTAGATCACTATGTCAAGTTAACCTGTGTGTGCCTTGTGCTTAGTGTCTAGAACGGTGGTTCAGGGATTCAATCCCGAAGGGCTTATGTACTAGTCTGCCTACCATGCCAATCTCTGATTGGTATCTAGGATTGGCAATCAGGGACCTAACACTCCCCTTACACCTGCTTGGCTGAGTACCGGGTTACTATGGGCTAGTTTGCCACCCTGATTGAGCATATAGTTTGGACTCTAGGTCTAGTCAGCATAGTCGGTTTGATCGAGTTTTGCATGAGCACTAGATCATGAGCATCATATCAGCCATCATCGCCATCTCCTTGAACCCATGGATAAGCAGGGAGCCAAGATTCAATCCTTATAGACCAAGTAGCCCAGATGAACCATAAGTTTGACCAGATGGAGAATAGGATAGTAACCATAGAGAAAATCCGTTGGACCGAGACTATATCCAAACTCAAGCCACCTTTATCCTATGTACCCAAAACCTATGAACATAGATCCTATCCATCCACTCCCTATAAGCCTAGTGTACCTACAACCTATAGATCTTATGACTCCAAATCCTATGAGTCTAGAACCTATGAGCCCAGTAGACCCAAGACCCATAGAGCTGAACCTAAATCCTATGACCCCAGATCCTATAATTCCATGAACCATAGATGTTCATTCTTGTCTTATGAGACCAGAGAGCCCAGAACCCTTAGGTATCAGCCTAGTACCAGTCAGGTTTTCCTTAGTCAACTTGAACCCCATAGGATTAGTATCCCTAAATATGAATCCAATAGTAAGCCACTACCCCTTAGGCAATCTGAACCTACTAGGAGTAGTGCCCATAATCTGAAACTAGGACCTAGCAAATTTTTTCTTAGCCGACCTTCCCCTACCATCCCTTTGATTGACAAGGCTTACATTAACGCAGAAGTGTATGAAGCTGATGTGAATTTAGCGGATGATTATGAGGGAGAAGAGGACACACCTCTAGAAGACCTAGAATTAGTTGACCCCGTAGGTATCCAGATAGAAGCCAACCTAGAGTGAGTTGACCTTGACTATACCCAGCCTAAAACTATAATGGAAGAACAATTAGAGGAAGTGAACATAGGTACTGCTTTTAGAGCCTTACTTGAGGAAACCATAAAGGAGAGCCAAATTACAGAGTCTAGTCCTAAAATACAAGAACCAGAAGAATTTATTAAGGACTTGATCTCTTTGAATCAGTGCCCTTAGGATGAGCCTCGTCCTATAGTTCCCATTAAGGACCTCTTCCCTGAGATTAGTAATCCATCCTTCCATTATGCAAACCCCATAGATATACCGCAACCCAGTAAGGTTAGCCTCATTAGTCTTGGATTAGTCCCTGACATGCCTCCTTTTATCCTACTTTATCCAACTAACCTTGAACCTTTTTTCCTACCCTACCAAACTAATTCTGAACCCACTTCCTATTTTCTGTCCTTTTCAGACACCTCCAGCACTTCTAGGATCATTAGATTGCACTTAGTTGAGATTAGCATACTACATTTATTCATTATGCATGTTATGTTTGCATTATACTTCTGGCATACCCTTTGGAATTTGTTAGGAGCCCATTGTAACTTTTCATGTCAAGCTAGGATCAAACCTAGAGAACCTATAATCTCTTAGGTTTAGGTCTAAAGAGTTCAATAAAATCTCCTACTATAGGAATGCATAGTCGAGTCTATTAGGTGTAAGTTTGAGTCCTTTGCATCATCTTGTTAGGAGTCTGCATGTGCCCAGCATGTTCACCACCTTCACTAATTTGGAAACATCTAGCTAAATCCCGAAGATGGACCAAAGAATTTGATGTAGTGGATTCTATCTTGGTTAGGTTTAGGCCTAAAAGAAGCTTCATGCTCGCAGAGCTGGACCTTTTAAAGTGATAGAGAAGGTTGGATCAAATGCTTAGGTGCTATACTTGCCTTCGGATTTGGGCATTAGTTCTACCTTTAATATTACAGACCTGGTTGAGTACAGGGAACCGACAGCGATGCCTAGTGAGGCCTTTAGACCTATCCCTTCCTGTTGTGAGTGACCCTAACCCAGAGTATCCACTAACAAATTTGGCCTGAGAGAGGAGAACGGATCGAGCGTATCCTGGATGATCAAGCCATCACAACCCAGGGTTGTTTCTATCAATGCTTCCTGGTCTGATGGTATGGCCGGCCAGAGTCGGACGATTCATGGATTTCTCGAGAGGACTTGCAGTGCCTCAACCTAGACCTCCTCGAGAGATATGTGAGCCAGCCTGATCTTCACTCGACAGGGTCGAGTTTCCTCCCACCCCGGGAGAATTGGTGGGGATACCAGAGGCACCAGAATAAGACAAAGGATTTTCTACCCTCAATGGATTGATCAATAATTTATGAGTCCATCTATAATAAGGGCTTAGCCCATCTGAGTCCATTTTAGTTATTATTTGAGTCTTTTGAGTTGTTATTTCAGTCCTGTATTAGTCAGCTCATGTTGAGCTAGTTCAGCCCAGTATTAGTCAGCTCATGTCGAGCTAAATTTATTTTTTTGAGTCCTATCTAAGCATATTGAAGACTCAAGACCACATCATACAAGTGAAGACCAAGTCCAACCTGATTGAAGACATGAAAGTTGAGCCCAAGTCCAATGCAGCTTGATGACTTAAAAATCCCAGGAGGAGAAAATAAAAACTAGTACAAACCTAAAGCCCTGGACTAGCTGGAAGCAAATTGGGCCAGCCCAGGCCCAGGAAGGAGCTATGGCGCCATCCCTTATGGTGACCCTCCTCTTGGTCGGCCACTTAAGGTCACCCCCTTGGCCGACCAAGACAAGGAGAGGGAGAGCATGTTTTTAGGGATTTTCTACCTATGCTGCCTTATATTATTAGCTAGGGTTTGAAAGGGAGAAGGAGTCCTATATAAAGTCTAAAGTACCCATACTTGGGGCCCAAGACTAAGGGTCTATTTAAAGGACCCTAGTCTCTTGTAAGAAGCTTACTTTTGATATATGAAAATACTTGAGTTTCCTTCAACTATTGTGTTATATACCCTACTGTGTGCATAAAGGGGTTTTGTGAGTTCTTCTTCCCGGTGTTTGCAACTACATCCTACCGCTAGCCAATCCTCCAGAGCCTTGGCCGCCCACTCCAAAAATTTCTTTTTCCTTTGCTGTTTTCCTTTTTTTCTTGATCTCCTCTGAGTTTTCTAACCCCTGACAAGTCATTTCCAGGTCCCCGAGTTCTTACGAATCTAATGACTCTAGCTAAGCCTTAATCGGACCACCGAGCAGAAAGTCGGGTATCCGCGGGTCTTTGGCTCGGTTTTCCAGGCCGCATCCGTCAAAGGATGAGAGATCCCTTCGCTGCAATCTTCATCGGGCACTTCAGACGTTGTCAGGTGCACCCCCTCTGCCACTAATAGATTTATTGTAGGAGAACTTGCCCTAACCGAGGCTTCTCAGCCTCGGCGATCCTTCTTTTCTGCTTTGCAAGGTTCTAATCTGCATGCTTTACTTCTAAAATTCATAGAGAATTCCCTATAACTTATTTTGATCCAATTTTTGGGATGTAATCTCTTAACCCCACATATAAAATACAAAAAAATAATTGCATGCATATTAGTTCCGCATCATGGTAGACAATATCTCTGTCGCCAGAGTGTCTCCAATGTTAGATCATGGAATCTCGGTACCAACCTCAGCCTCAGTAGGAGTGGTCTCAGAAGGAATGTCACCGAAGTGTGATGCTTGTCCCTGCCCATAATTTGTTCTAGTGTCAGGTGCTACTGTAGAAGTAGTCGGTACAGACTAACTAGCTGCTATAAGCTATCGAAGAATAGCCATGATATCCTCAAAGCCATGGTGCATCTTTTACTGAGTGCAGATATCTTGGCATCAGTCTTAGATCTCCCTCTATGAAGACTCGAAATCTTGTCCAGTACATGCTGCAATCGATCATCATCACCCGGTCCAATAGCTGTCAATCTTCTGATAGGTGATCGAGGAGTAGAAGGAGCTGGCTCTTAGGGTCCAGCCTCGTCAACATGTGTCTTTGCCTCTGCACCATGTCCCTGTGCTACCTGAGCATCCTCATCTGAATCATCCTCTAAATGAGTCACTGGAAGACCTGAGCTCTTCCTAATCCAGTGACCCTTAACCTTAATAAATCCCATTCGGTTCGAAGATTTCATATTGTATTTGTCTGTGTGTAAAAGTTGTCTGCTGTCCTCTCTAGACAAATCAACTAGGGCATCCTGAAACAGTAAAGTAAATACCATCCCATATGGAAGACATGCTCGTGCCCTACGAGTAGCTTCCCTCATCTGTGATAACATAATGAATGGTAAATTAAGGGTGTCCCCCTCAACAAAGCATTTGATGAAGACTAGGTTGCGCTCACTAACCTAGTCAAACCTCCCCATCCTGGGCAAAACGATACGACTAATAATGTTATGCAATAATCTCATTTCCAAAGACAATTGGTTTGCACTAACATGAACAACACCTTTCACATTTGTCCTCTCAAGTACCAATCTCAAAGTCTTTTGCTTGTCCTTCAATACTAGGTAGCTCTCACCTTCTTTTGGTATATGAAGAACACTAGACAACTTCTGTTCACTGATTTCAATATGCTTACCCTTCACAGTACCTTCAATGTGAAATGCATCAAAGGACATGTTCTCAAAAAATTGCCTAACAAGGTTTGGATAAGTGGAAAGATTGAGCATACAGAAGTCTTTCCAACCTTGTTTAACCAACCAATCACCAATGTGCAAATTTTCTTGTTCTAGGAAATTGAAATCTATGCATCTACCCGATGTAACTTGTCTATTCCCATTAATATTACTTGCCTTGGTGCGTCTTGCTCTTCTTCATGCTCTATTTGATGTTCCTCTTCTTCATTGCTTTATCCTTTTTTCCTTCACCACTAACTGAACCACTCTCCTAGGTTTCTGGGCCATAGCCTTTCGAGGAGCCATCTAGCTTAGATTAGGATTTTGGAGGGTTTAGGAGGTATTCTAGGAGCTTTTCCTAGGTTAGGGAGGAGAGTCGGTTAAGGGAAAGTGAGAGAAATAAGAAAAGAAATAATGATTTCAAACCTATGGAACCCTATTTAAAAACCCTCGGCCCGACTCTCGAGTCAGCTCGCCGAACCACTTGGTGACTCGAGTCGGCTCAAACCAAAATTCAGCTAAAAACTCGAAAATAAGTAAAATTAATTTCTAAGGGATTCTTATCATTAAAATAGGTTGTCATTAGCTCTAGAAGAAAATTTGAAATGTCTAGATAATCTTTTCTTATTTTTCAAAAAATTAGGTCAAAATATTCAGAATGGGTCATATAGGCCTAATTCGCCTTTAGTTTTTTGAAATCTATCTTGAATAAGGGATTTAGTAAAAATGTCATCATGTTGATTTTCAGTAGGTACAAATTCTAACTCAACAACATTATTTAAAACATGATCATGATTGAATTGATATCTAATTTCTATTTGCTTAGTTCGAGAAAGCTGAATTAGATTTCTAGATAAGTTAAATAGGAATTTTAGATTGGACAACACCATAATCTTCTAGTTGTTGCTTGATCCATAACACTTGAGCAAAATAGCTCCCTGCAGCCACATATTATGCCTCAGTAGTAGATAGTGGTACAAAGTTCTGTTTATGACAGTACCATGAAATTAAGTTAACACCTAAAAATTAACAGGGGCCACTTGTACTTTTTCTATCAATTTTACAGCCTCCATAATCAGCATCAGATAACTAATTAATTTCAAAGATGTGTGCTTAGAGTACCATAAACCTAGATTTCATTTGCCTTTAAACTTAATGATTCTTTTAATAGCTATAATGTGTGACTCTTTTGGATTAGATTGAAAATATGCATACATACAAACACTAAATAAAATATCAGGTCTACTGGCAATTAAATAAAGTAAGGAACCGATCATACATCTATATAGCTTCTGATCAACATTTGTACGATTCTCATCTTTATCAAGTCTACGGCATGATTCATGGGTGTTCCAATTTCTTTGCTTGATTCCATGCCAAACTTTTTGATAATCTCTTTGATATATTTGGCCTGGTTAATCAGGATACCTTCCTTAGATTGTTTGATTTGAAGCTCGAGGAAGTAACTTAGCTCACCCATCAAGCTCATTTCAAATTCTCCCTGCATTAGCTTAGCAAAATCTTGATATAAATATTCATCCGTAGATCCAAAAATAATATTATCAACATAGATTTGAACAACAAAAATATCATTATCTTTTCTTTGAATAAATAGTATGGTGTCAACACTACCTCTTACAAAATCATTTGCAATTTAAAATTTAGTCTGTCATACCAGGCTCTAGGTGCCTGTTTCAAACCATACAAAGCTTTATTCAATTTGAAAACATGATTTGGAAATGTGTGATCGATAAAACCCGATGATTGTTTGACAAAAACTTTTTCTTATAGAAGATCATTTAAAAATGCACTCTTAACGTCCATTTGAAATAACTTAAAATTCATAAAGCATGCATATGCTAATAGTAATCTAATGGCTTCTAACCTAGCTACTGGTATATAAGTTTCATCAAAATTTATTCCCTCTTCTAGATTATATCCTTGTGCTACTAGTCTAGCCTTATTTCTAATTACATTTCTTTCCTCATCTAATTTATTTCTATAAGCCTACCTAGTACCTATAATAGGATAGTCATTAGGTCTTTGTACTAGGGTCCAAACATTATTCTTCCTGAATTGGTTTAACTCATGCATGGCTAACATCCAATTAGGATCAGTTTCAGCTTCTTCTATAGTGTGTGGTTCTACGTGAGAAATAAAAGCAATCATGTGTATCTCTAAGTGCAGCTCTAGTTCTAACACCTTGAGATGGGTCTCCTATAATTAGTTCTTTGGGATATGAGTGTACATACCTCCATTCTTTGGGTATATTATCATGATTCTTGCTTACCTCTTCTTCATGTGGTTCACTTGATTGTTTGTCTTTGAGAGTCAAATCCTTCAGTCCATGTTCTAGTATACATGCATCATCATCAGCACGATCTTCTTTTCTAGAAGATGAAAGGTCAGATTCATTGAAAATAACATATATTGATTCTTCTACAATCAAAGTTTTTTTGTTGAAAACTCGATAGGCTTTACTATTTAAAGAATATCCAAAAAAATAGCCTCATCAGATTTCGCATCAAATTTACCAAGGTTATCTTTTTCATTGTTAAGAACAAAACATTTACATCCAAAAATATGAAAATATTTGATATTAGGCTTTCTATTATTCCACAGTTCATAGGGGATTTTTCTAATGATGGTCTAATCAAAACACTATTCAAAATATAGCAAGCGGTATTTACAGCTTCTACCCAAAAGTATTTTGGAAGATTTTCTTCACAAAGCATTATTTTGGACATCTCTTCCAAATTATGATTCTTTCTCTCTGCAACACCATTTTGTTGTGGTGTTCTAGGAGCTGAGAAGTAATGGTCAATACCGTGCTTTGTGCAAAAGTGATCAAAATGTTGATTTTCAAACTCAGTGTCATGATCACTATGAATAGAAATAACAGATAGATTTTTCAAATTTAAAACTCTTTTATAAAACATTTTGAATACTTTGAAAGTTTCATCTTTATGTGCAATAAACAAAACGCATGTGTATCTTGAAAAATCATCAACAATCACAAGGTCTTATTTCATACCACCTAGGCTTGTATTCCTACTAGATCCAAATAAGTCCATGTGAAGTAGCTCTAAGGGTCTAGTAGTAGAAGTAATGTTTTTAGATTTAAAACTCTCCCTCACTTGTTTTCCTAATTGATAAGCATCGCAAACATAATCAAAATTAACTTTAAACTTTGGCAATCCTTTGACTAAATCTTTTGAAATAAGTTTAGCTATAGTGTCCATACTAGCATGTCCAAGTCGCCTATGCCATAGTAAACTTGATTCCTTGCTCTTGTCATTCATTGCTATAAGACTTATATTACTTGACATAGCCAGATCATTAAGATCTACTACATAAATGTTACCAAGTCTATGTCCAATGAATTTAGTACTAGAGTCAAGTGGATCAACTACTATACACATTGAAGACTTGAAGAAAATATTAAAACTAATGTCACAAAGCTGACTAATACTCAAAAGATTATGTTTTAACTTTTCTACTAGTAATACATTTTTAATAAATGTAGGAGTAATTTTGATTTTACCGATACCGATTATCCTTCCTTTACGATTATCACCAAATGTTACCATTCCACCATCTTTTTATTCTAGGATGAAAATTAGTCAATGTCACCTATCATGTGTCTTGAACAGCCGCTATCCAGGTACCATCTTTTCTTTATATTTGTGGCTGCAAGACGTCCCTACAAAATAATCATGTAATAGATTTAGGTACCCAAGCTTTCTTGGGTCCTTGCAAGTTAGTGGAAATGGTTCCTTTAGGAACCCAAACTTTCTTGATTTTCTTCTTGTCATTATGTTTCAAATGATACTCAAATGCCTTACGACCAATATTATTACAAGCATAGCATACAATCCTTGGCTTTGAATAAAAAGTACATGATGAAGCAAATTTAGGTCTAAATTATTTTGAAGTAATAAACTTAGGAGCATATATGTAGATGCAGAAAATTTATTTGAAATTGAATCTTTGTAATCAATTCCAAATTTGTTATTTATCTCTCTTTGATCTTTCAAAATTAATTCATGCTTGTTGGAACTTAGGATTAATTTTTCAACCAAAGGCTTGAGCTTTTGAACTTCTTTCTTTAAATCATCATTTTCATTTTGCAAACCTTTGTTTTTCTCAAGAAGCTCTTCTTTTGTAAATTGGGTGGTCTTAAGTCTTTCATAAACTAGACTTAATTCGCTTTGCAAAATCTTATTTCTTTCACCAAATTCATTTTTATCCTTTTTGATTGTATCACAATGATTTTTCAAAGTTTTCATTTTCAAACCAGCCTTTTTGTATTCTACTAATAATTCGTAAAATGCATTGTGTAGTTCATCATATGTAAATTCTAAATTAGGTTCAGAAGTAGTAACTTTGTCCTCCAAATCCATAAGATAGATCTGTGTAATTTTTGTTCCTTCTTCATCCTCTTCAGTGGATGTAGATCCGTCGCTGTCACTCCATGCTGCAAGCATTGCCTTCTTCTTCTTTCTGTTGATCATCTTTTTCTTTGCTTCAGGACAGTCAGGATAGATATGTCCTAGTTTCTTGCATCCATAGCAGATTGGAACTTGATCCTTATCTTTGTCCTTCTCCTTTTCTTTGTCCTTTTCTCTCTCTCCCAAAATCTCCTTTTCTAAATTGCTTCCTCCATCTATTTTTCTTTCTTCTACACATAAACTTTTTAAACTTTTTCATTACAAGGGCTATCTCATCATTTTCAAGATCATAATCGTCAGATGAATCTGGATCTTCATTCTTGTCATCCTCAGTAGCTTTAAATGCTATAGCTTTCTTTCTTTTGGAATATTCATCAGTCCTTTATTGCATGGCTAATTCATGTGTAATTAGTGAACAAAGCAACTCATCCAGTGATAGGGTATTCAGATCCTTTGGCTCTTGAATAGCTATTACTTTAGCTTCCCATTTATCTGGCAATGATCTCAAAACTTTTTGAATAAGATCAGCATTAGTGTAAGTTCTACCAAGACTTTTGAGACTATTGATAATATCAGTAAAGCGAGTATATAAAGCATATATAGTCTCATTAGGATCCATCTTAAATAACTTATAGTTATACACAAGAAGATTGATTTTTGATGTTTTAACTTGTGATGTGCCTTCATGTGTAATCTCTAGCTTATCCCAAATTTTTTTAGCATAATTACAAGTTGAAATTCTGTTAAACTCATTTGGATCCAAAGCACAATACAACAAATTCATTGCTTTAGCATTCAGCTCAGCTAACTTCATATTATTTTCATCCCATTCCTCTTCTGGTTTAGGAACCTCAATATCATTAACTCTAACGACGGGTGTGTGAGTTCCTTTCAAGATAATTTTTCATAAATAAAAATCTACAGCTTGAATATATATTTTCATTCTTGCCTTCCAATATGTATAATTGGTTTCGGTGAAAAGTGGAGGTCGATTTGTGCATTGACCTTCGGCCAAAGAAGTGCTCATGGGATGTGCCATCTATCTTTACTCTAAGTAATTTTCAGAGACTCTGCTCTGATACCACTTGTTGCCCAGGTGGCTTTCCAAGAGGGGTGTGAATTGGGATTATAAAATTTTTTCATAATTTTGTGTACTTTAAAATTCTTTTAGTGTTGTGGTGCAATATACAATGCAGAAGTAATTAAGTAAATGCAATAAGCTAAAGTGAGCACAAACATAAATACAAGGAAATTTAGAGTGGTTCCGGCTCCTACGTCCACTACCAAAGGATCACCTGGGATTTCCACTATATCCCCGAACAGGAATATAGTCAAATTATTTTACCAAGCTCACAATCCAAACCTATATACATTGGTTTTACCAGGATTACTAAAGAAATCCAAACTCCCTTTGGTTTTAAATGGGATCACCAAAAAAACCCTCACACTTTGTTATATCCCTGGATCACCAAGACCCAACTTAGGTTTTCACAAGGTTCACCTAAAATCCTTTAACCCTCTCTTAAGACACAGCCCCTTGCTATTCTTAAAGAGAAAACAAAGATTGAGAGAAATAAAAAGCAACCACAGAACAAATCGAGTTTGTTTAAATGTTATCGATGTAGATCAAGATGAAGCCAAGCTTTGAATAATCTTTAATGCTCTTCAAGCTGTTCTTTGCTTCTTCAATAAGTGGATTCAATGATGAAGAGAAGTTGGTGAAGTCTTGAATCCTATCTTGAATGCTCTTGAAGTAGGTTGGTGAAAGACTTGAAGGCTCTTCAAATTTCCAAGATAAGTCAATAATAATCTCTCAAAAAATTATTTAATCCATCAAAAGTAATTCATTTTATAGTTTTCCATGAGATATGGCCGTTGTAGGTCCTAGGGATTCATGAAAGAGCTGTTGGAGACCATTTGGAACTCAAAAATCACTTTTAGCAACTAGCTGTTAGAGTACAGAAAATGATCACTCGAGTCGGCTCGAGGTCCACGAATTGGCTTGAAATCTCAAACAGTCCAAACAAAAATTTTGTACGAGTCGGCTCTTCAAGCTGGAGTTGGCTTGTACCTTCAATCAATTAAAGACAATAAATACCTTGAGTTATGTCTTCAAGGCAGAATCGGCTTGAAGTCTCAGTCACCAAAAAATCATAACTCTAGATGAGTCGGCTCTTGGAGCTTGAGTCAGCTTAAGATCTCAGACTTCAGAAACATGTATTCTTCCACGAGTCGGCTCTTGGGACACGAGTCGGCTCGAGATACTAAAACTTTGAAATTTCTTCGTGCCGTACCACAAGGAGTCAGCTCTTGCCAACACTTCAATTGATGCTTCAAACTTCTCCAAAATTCTTCAACACTTGAATCAAATAAGAGCTAATCTAAACACTCTTATTTTTATAATTTTACAGCCCATTTACAAGATTACATTATTGAAAAAATAGGGCTTTTACAATTCAAAGTCTATAAGAGTCTATACAAAACTGAATTACCTCTTAACCAATTTGAACCAATTTAAATTAAAGGTAACCAATTTTCTACAAAAACTTCTTAAGTAATTGAATGAATTAGTAACATATACATGTTCCAATATTTTATGATCATCAAAATCATTCCAGGGGTCAACATGAATCATCTTATTGCATGATTGCTAGTCCTGATAAAAATTGAGTAATATTCATTGGAAAAAGGCATGGTAATATCTATCTAGTAGATTTGGATAATCTATCTTTGCATAATGGAGAATGCCTAGTTGCAATGAATTCTTCTATAAATGAGACTAGTTGTCTTCGGCATCGTAGACTAGGTCATGCTAGCATATATTTATTTTTGAAACTTATCAAAAAGGATTTAGTAAGAGATTTGCCAAAACTTAGTTTTGAAAAGGATAAAGTTTATGAAGCATGCCAATTTGGAAAACAAGTAAAAACATCTTTTAAACCTAAAGATTTTGTTACAACTACAAGGCCATTAGAACTACTCTATATGGATCTCTTTGGACCAACTAGAATATCTAGTCTAAGAGGTAAAAGATATGGATTAGTTATAGTGGATGATTTTTCATGGTTTACATGGGTTTTATTTCTTGCTCACAAAGATGAATCATTTTCAGCATTCATGAAGTTTTACCGAAAGGTTTCAAATGAAAAAGGTACTTCAGTAATTTGCATTCGTAGTGATCATGGTTCTAAATTTGAAAATCAGGATTTTAAAAACTTTTGCAATGAAAAAGGGATTGAACATAATTTTTCTATACCTAGGACATCTCAACAAAATGGGATTGTAGAAAGAAAAAATCATACTTTAGAAGAAATGGCATGCACTATGCTTTGTGAAAATGATTTACCAATGTATTTTTGGGCTGAAGCAATTAATACTGCTTGTTATATTTTGAATCATGCTTTAATTTGTCCTATTTTAAAGAAAACTCCCTAAGAGCTTTGGAAACAAAGAAAACTAACCTTAAAATATTTTCATATTTTTGGTTGTAAATATTTTATCATGAATAATAGTAAAGATAATTTGGTAAAATTTAATGCTAAGCCTGATGAATGTATCTTCTTAGGATACTCTACATCAAGCGGGGCAAATAATATTTTTAACAAAAGACCCTTAGTAGTAGATGAGTCTGTACATGTAGTCTTTGAAGAGTCTGCTGACAAATCCTCTAGAAAAAAGGATACTTCTGAAGCATGTACAGGTGCTAAAAAGTTAACGAAGCTAACATTGGATGATCAACCTTCTTAACAAAGTGAAGAAGATCAAGACAAAAATGAAAGAGAAGAAGCTATACAATCCACACCAAAGCATCAAGATCTATCCAAGGAGTGTAGGTACGCTCATGGACATCATAAGGAGTTAATCCTAGGTGATCCATCAAAAGGGGCAAGAACAAGATCTTCAATTAGAAATGAATGTGATTATACTATTTTTGTTTCTAAAATTAAACCAAAATGTTTTGAAGATGCTGAAAAGACCCTAATTGGATTAATGCAATGCAAGAATAATTAAATCAGTTTGAAAGAAACAATATTTGGACTCTAATAGAAAGACCATCTAATGTTTCAATCATTGGCACAAAATAGGTCTTTAGAAAAAAATCGGATGAAAATGGTATTGTTACTAGGAACAAGGCTAGACTGGTAGCTAAAGGTTATAATCAAGAGGAAGGCATTGATTTTGATAATCCTTTGCACCTATTTCTAGACTTGAAGCCCTTAAATTACTTTTGGCATTTGCATATTTTGTAAACTTCAAACTTTTTAAAATGGATGTTAAAAGTATTTTTTTGAATGGTTATATTGCAGAAGAAGTATTTGTTCAACAACCACCTGGTTTTGAAAATCATGCACATCCTGATCATGTTTTTAAACTACACAAAGCTCTTTATGGTTTAAAGCAAGCACCCCGAGCATGGTATGAAAGACTCGGTAAGTTTTTGATCAAAAATGATTTTTCTAAAGGCCATGTTGACACAACTTTATTTTTAATAAAGAAAAATGATGATTTATTAGTAGTACAAATTTATGTAGATGATATTATATTCGGTGCTACTAATGAAATCCTTTCTCAAGAGTTTGCAAAGCTTATGCAGGGAGAGTTCGAAATGAGCATGATGGGAGAACTCAATTTCTTTCTCGAACTCTAAATCAAGCAAACTAAGGATGGAATCTCCATCAACCAAGCTAAGTATACAAGAAAAACATTAAAGAAGTTTGGAATGGAGACTACTAAGTCAATAGGTATACCTATGAGCCCCTCTTGTAAACTTGATAAAGATGAACATGGTAAATCTTTTGATCAAAAACTATATAGAGGAATGATTAGCTCTTTATTATATTTGATTGCTAGAAGACCAAATATCATGTTTAGTGTCTGTATATGTGCTAGATATCAGTCTGATCCTAAAGAGTCTCGTCTATTGGCTGTTAAGCGCATATTTAAATACTTATCTAGTATAATTGATATTGGTTTGTGATATTCTAGAGATTCATCTATTGATTTAATTGGATTTTTTGATATTGATTTTGCTGGGTATAAATTTGATAAAAAAAGTACTAGTGGAACATGCCAATTTCTTGGAATTAACTTAATCTCTTGGTTTAGCAAGAAACAAACTTCAATTGCACTATCCACAACTGAGGCTGAGTATATTGCAGCAGGAAGTTCTTACACTCAAATCTTGTGGATTAAACAATAACTTGAAGATTTTGGAATCAAACTAACTAAGATACCCATAAAATATGAAAATACTAGTGCAATAAGCTTAACTAAAAATCTTGTTCAGCACTCAAGAATTAAACATATTGAAATTAGACATCATTTTATTAGAAATCATGTTGAAAACAATGATGTTGTGCTTGAATTTGTTAATACTAAAATGCAATTAGCTGATATATTGACTAAACCTCTCCAAGAAGATCAATTTAGTATGATTAGAAGAGAACTTGGGATCATCAACACTTTTGATTGAAAATTTCTATCCCTTCATATTCTTTGGCCGTTGAATGATCAAATTTGCTCTTAATTATGTTTAATCTTCTTGAATTCCATTGAAATTCTATTCATTTTGATCAATGCTCTTTTTTTTATTTTTCTTTTGATTTTAAGTCGAAGTGTCGACATCTGGAAGCATCGACACCTTGAGTCTATGTCATGAGTCGATACTTAAACAGTAATAGATCGAAATAAAAATAAGAAAATGAAGTGTTTTCATTGTTTTGTTCCTTACAAATTGAGTCGAGTCATCCCTAACACTTTTCCAATGACTTCTTCCCTCTAGGTTTCAACTCCAAACCTCTCAAATCCTTGTTTGGGATGCATTTTCCTTCGAGTTCTACTATTTTCCCCCTTCCTTTTTGATTTAGCTCCATAGAAACCCTAGGTTTGTTCCCCTCTTGCATTTACATCTTGTATCTTTGGAATGGGGCCTATGAAGCAAATTGTCTAGCATCCAAGACCATCCAATCAAGAAGAAGAAAGAAGAACAAAGGCAAGACATGAGGCTAGAGCAGCTATGGAGCTTGAGATTCTGGTCAGACCTTTCTTTCCTGCAGCAAATCGCATAGGATCGAAGACCATTGTCAGAGGATGTTGTGTGGACTTTGATTTCATTGATTAGCAACAGTTTAGGATATGTCAGTGGCTCAGGGATGCAGGTTTGGTGCCATTTTGCTCCTTGATAAAGAGATTCTACCCAGGTTTGATTCGAGAGTTCTATGGTTCGCTTGACCGATGTAGTGATGAATGGGTTGCTCAGGTGCGAGGCAGAGATAGATGATTTACATGAGGGAGCCACTATAGTAGCTTCGAGGTTGAGGCCTGAGATGAGGTTACTGCATCATATAGTAGCTTGGATTCTTCTATCGAGGAATGGCTATTTCGACTTCATCACAGAGCGGGAGCTATTAGTGATGGTTTCTCTAGTACAGCGCATGCTAGTATGCCTCCCGGTACTCATGGAACATCAACTGACTGAGGCATCGATTAGCCATAGATTGTATTTGCTCTATAGGATGGGCTGACTTTACTATTTAGGCTTATGAAGTAGTTATGGATGATGAGCCCTACCGGTAGCTACTGCATACTAATGTCTATGACATGAGATCATTGCACCAGATGGGATATCAGCTTGTCAGAGGCTAATGGAAATGATGCATTCTGGTCAGACCACTGACAGAGATGAGGATATAGCAGAGGAGGAGCACATCTTTTCGAGTGAGGTAGGGCCCTCAGAGCCACCCACTGATATGCCTGATGTACAGCCCGAGCCTTTAGCATAGCCAGAGCCAACTCCTCAGCCTAAGCTACCATGGTCAGATATCCCTGGAGTTTCAGAGAGTCTAGAGGATAGGGTCGCTCGCATTGAGACTAAGGTGATGATTATTCGTCAGTGAGTCGTTAGGTTTCACATGGAGATGAGAGAGAGCCATCGAGGACTCAGAGATGGGATCTCTACCATTCTGTTTGCCTTGGGTAGACACTTTTCCGGTAGAGATCTTGATACTTCTGCTCCAGCTGATTCAGCTCCAGCACCACTTGCTCCAGGACCAGATTTGGATGATGATGTGACTGACTCTGATAAGTTTGACATGGTAGATCTGATGACAGAGCTAGTACCAGAGACTGTTGCTGACCTTCCTTGGAGTTCCATTCATGATCCATCTAGTTCATCTTTCCAGACTCCTATTCTACCCAATCCTTTCTCCAGGCCTACTGATCATGCTCCCATTCCTGCACCTACTCCTGTCATACCTTCAGCTTTTAATACACCTATTATTCATTCTTTCCCATTGCATACATCTTCCCTTATCACGGAACTAGGATTTTATACCCTTGGTTTCCACCATCTTGATTCAGGACCTATCTTTGATCATACACCATTTCATATTGATTTTGATACTGCCATTCCTGTCAGAGCTGTTCCTACTACTGACATAGCTTCTACCTCTTCTGCACCAGTTAGAGGCAAGACTTATGCTAGACGTAGAGGACGAGGCCATCATGTTCCATCGAGATCGACCAGGGCCCATCTTCATGATCTTCGATCTATATGGCCTCGATCTTGAGCTTTTACTGATACAGGACCGATCGAGATTGGATCCTCGGATGATGAGGACAGTGCTTAGGATAGTCTTTATGTTTAGCTAGTTTATATTTCTGTACTACCTGTATGCTTTTATGTTTATTTACTTTTATGTATCAAACTTGTGTTAATGTATGAAACATTATGAATGATTGAAATGTTCTACTTCATGCTATGTCTTTGGTTGCTATCTCCTCTGAATGAATGAATTGTATTACTTAATTTAAGTATTTTATTTTCACTATTTTCTATATTCCTTTTTAATGTTGACAAAAAGGGGGAGAGGTAAGTATAAAAGATAAAGGGAGAGATAAGTGAAAGATCTAAGATTAAAGATATATATATTTCTTTTGCAATGAAGATAAGTTTTGCAATGACGAATCTATTTGTGTTTGAGAAAAATATTTTGAGCATTGAGTGAGGGGGAGTAATCCCTTCTTTGAATTGCAAAATCTGATTTGCTAAAATTTCATGCAAAATCCTTAATTTTAGATGTTTAATTTTAGCTTTTTGTCTTTGAAAGATCTTTGAAAATTAAATTTTCATATCACCTCTTGAAGGGGAGTATTTATACTCTTTAATCTATTGTTCAAAAAATTCTTCTTTGATTACTTTCACCTTGTTTCATTTCTGAATTTATTATTCTTTAGCATGTTCTCTTTAGAGTATCATGATACATCAATTTCTTTTTTTTAGCTCTGATACTCTTAGTTCAAATTCGATTCAAATGATCTTTTAAACTTCATCTTTTACCTTTTTTTATTTGAATACATATTGTAATAAGCTTTATGTCTTTGAAAATTCTTTTTAAGAGCTTATTATGTGATTTATATTTAAAGGTTTTGTCATTATCAAAAAGGAAGAGATTGTTGACTCCATTATTGATTTTGATAATAAACAAAATACTTAAGTATAAGTTAAGTACTAATTGTTTCTTTAAAGTATGTTTTTATAGAAAAAGTGTACTCATCAAATCAATAAGATTTCATTGCTTGTCAAAAATGAAGAAGTCCCTTCCATAAATGAAAGATCAATTTTAAATGGACTTAAGTACTTGAAGATTGCTTGAAAGGACTTAGATAGTGCATCATATATTGATTTCAGTAGAGGTCAATGGTTTTTAAAAAAATCTTAGCAGGTGTCAACTCAAAGTATCGACTCACAACTCAAATGTTGACTCATGTCAGTGGAAGTGTCGACTCATGCCGATACACCGAAAGAGTTTCAGATGGCATAGCTGAAGTATCGACTCATGCCAGTCAAGTGTCGACTCAAGGTGTCGACTCGAGGATCGACTCAAGGCCTAAAAAAATCTTGATATAGAACTTGCTGAAATTGAAGACTTGCCTGAAGTGTCGACTCATAGATGTCAAGTATCGACTCACCAGAAGAAGTGTCGATTAACTTGAGAATTACATAGAGCTTCAATAAAGAAATTTGAACTTGGTGTTGACTCATGGAACTTATGTGTCGACCATAAGTATCAACTCACAGCTTGAAGTGTCGATACTTGGAGTTCTAGGAACAGTAACGGCTAGTTTTTCAAACGTAGAACTCGACTGTCTTGGCTTCCAACGGCTAGTTTTTCATGTCTAACAATCATAAACTAACTTTAAGGCCTTGGATGGTATTTAAGTGATTCAAATTGAATTGAAACACAAGAGGATCAAAAATAGAAAAAGAAAAGCAAATGTATTCACTCCCATTCATTGAGAGCAACCACCTTCAAGCAAAAAGAATTCTCAAAGCATTCAAAGCCTTCAAGAGCATTCAAGTCCAATATTCTTGAGCATTGATTGAGGATTCATCAAGTTGAAGATAGCATTTTTTCAAAGCTTCAAAAAGATATCTACTTTTATTAAGAAAGCTTTTCTTGTTGCTTTACTTTAACTCTATCTTTGTTGTAAAGATTTTTGGTTAGCCTATTTGAAAACCAAGGAGGTTTTTGGTTAGCCTATTGAAAAACCAAGGAGATTTTTGGTTAGCCTATTGAAAAACAAAGGAGGTTTTTGGTAAGCGTAGTTGAAAACCAAGGAGGTTATTGCTTAGCCTTTGAAAGCCAAGAGGTTTCTTTTGATGAGCCTTGTAAAAACCAAAAGGGGTTTTGATTAGTGAGCCCGGAAAAACTAATCGGTTGTAATTGGTGGAGATTATAGTGAATTCCCAAGTGAACCTTGGGGAGTAGATGTAGTGCATTGGAAAGCACCGAACCACTATACTTGGATTGTGTTTGTGATTATTTCTCTCTTGCTCTTACATTTATTGCATTTAAATTTTTTCTACATACTTTTTAAGAGCAATTTACTTTTGCATCTCATTACACTTAAGTTGTTAATTGAATTGGTTCACACATTTATATCTAATTTTTAGAAACCCAATTCACCCCCCCTCTTGGGTTGCTTACTGGGCAACAACAGGATCCTTTATCATACATAGGATCCTTTCAAGCTCCAAAACTATTCTAAGTCTTTGATACCAATTATCGAAGTTGGGACCCATAAGTTTGTCATTGTCAATCAATGATCAGAGCGACAGACTGGTAGACATGATCTGAATGGAAAAACCCCCGAAAATATTAGTGTATATGAATTATTAACATTCTAAAGACATAGACTTTAGTCTAAAGGTTTCTCCTACTATTTTGTATAGATTGATAGCCTCTACACTCCAATCCAAAGAATAACACTTACTCCTCAGGGAGTACTAGAATTCAATAGATTAGATGTGAGCCCGACATTGGCCGGCCAACCCATGTGCATCTAAAGGTAGGTTCATAACCAATTACTTCTCGAAGCAATTTCTAGTAAATAATTTTTGCCCCAGGGTGCCAATCAATCAGCCTTTGGTTCTCCAATTGAAGGTCCTAGTTAGGTCCTACCATTAACATGATCGAATTCAATGCTTCTAACTAACGAATGATCAAGCATGACTTTGGCCGGCTAACCAGACCACCTGTTAAGATAGTTGCATTGAGCCATCATATTATGAATGGCAATTCCACCAGCCTGATGACCACCCATTCTTTGGATCTGCTGATGATCACCCAACTAATGGGCTCATTACCATCCATTTAATGGTAGGCTAAGACTAGGTTATCCTATAACTTTGTCTTTTAAAGGACCTAATAATTTAGAGGATTTAATTCATTATGACACATTTAGAGAAGATATGGACGTAATCATGAAACCTCATGCAAGCTCATAAAGGAGCTCATGATCAATTGGTCCTTGGGCACCTAATAATCAGTCATGACTGACTAACCTTAGTTGACATGGGTTAACTCGAATCAACAAGTTATTCAATCAATTCTGATTCACCACATTGGCTAGGTAAGTTAGATCAAGGGATGGGTTGCTCCAAGTATGCATCTTGCCTTTGATACCAACCTTGAGTTGGCTAGGTAAGAGTTAGCCCCAAAGAACATTGATCAAGATGCTAGACTTACCTTAAATACCAATTGGTTTTCCAGACTTAATTGGACCAACCTGAAGACTAGGGCTCACCATGAAGCCAAAAATCAAGTCTGTTGCCCAGAAATGGAGCCCAAGATGGGGGGTGAATTGGGTCTTTTAAAAATTTAACACAATAAAATGAAGGTCTAGTGGTGCTTATGAGCAATAATAAATTAGATGCAAGATGATAGCAATTAATTAAAGAATAAGAGAGGAAAAGAGCAATCACACACAAACACAAAGTTTATAGTGGTTCGGTGCAAACCTAGCACCTACATCCACTCCCCAAGCCACCTTTGGGATTCCACTATAATCCACACCAGATTACAGTTGACTTGTTTTTCACAAGGCTCACAAGTCAAAACCTAAGTTGGTTTTGTCACCTAGGCTCACCAACAAACCTAAATACTTATTTTGTCTTCAGGCTCACAAGTTAACCCTAGTTGGTTTTAACACTTTGGCTCACCAACAAACCATAATAACCTTCTTTCAAGACACCCTTGAAAGCAAGGTCAAAGCACAATTAAAACAGATATAAAATTTAAAAACTACAACAAACTCTCTTCAAGAGTAGATTGGAATCTTTGAAGCCCAAAGGATGCTTTGACTTCACTCTTCTTCAAGTTGCCTTTTTTTTTGGAATGTAGTAAGGTTGAGCTAGTAGGCTTTTCAGTAGAATCAAGCTAGAAGAGGCTTTTGATTTGAAGTTTGGAGAGAATATTGGTTTTATGGCTTTTGAGTGGACTTGAATGCTCTTGAATAGACTTCTCTCTTGCTTTCTCTTCTTTTTCTTCACTTCTCTTCTTTTAAAATGAGGTTGGTGGAGATTAAATACACCAAAAACCTTCTAAAAATTGTTTGTGATCGTTGGAGCATTGGAAATAGCCGTTTGGAGCTTGAAAACCAATTTTTGCAAGCTAGAAAAATAGATCCGTTAGAGCTGTCAGGCTGCAAGTGTCGACACTTGGCTGTCAGGTATCAACACTTGGCTATCAGGTGTCGACACTTGATTTCTGGGAGTCGACACTTGAACATTCAAGTGTCGACACTTGATGCATAGGTGTCGACACTTGACACAAAAATCCTTGAAACAACAAAGTTCTGTATTTTCAAAAATCTCAGGCCTTGAGTCGACACTTGAAACCTAAGTATCGAAACTTGGTGTCGACACTTGAATATAGGTGTCTACACTTGGTGTGCCAAGGATTTTTGTCCATGCCAAATGCTGAAGTGTCAACACTTGACTGTCCAGGTGTCGACACATGAGATTGAAAACATCTAGATTCAAGTGTAAATGCCTCAAAAACAAAGATAAAATTCATGAATATATTAACACATAATAGTTAAACAATTATAAGCCCTTTTTTAATGAAGTGGATGCCCGGATATGTAAAAATTGCTCCGTGCCATTGCGTGCCATACACCATAAGTTTTTGGAATTTTGAGGTGCTTTCTTTCTGAAAACTTATAACTTGAAATCATCGTTAGAATACAATATGCACTCAATGTTTTGTTATTCGTCAAAATCACTGGGTGGAGCCAACAATCTCCCCCTTTTTGATGATGACAAAACCTTGAGAAAAAGAGACAATATAGTTCAAACTTTAATCATTTAATTTATAAATATGAATTTTAGTCATAATAGAGGCAACAACTTTATAGATAGGAAGAAACAATCTCTCCCTTAATTAGATACTTCTTATTAAGGTAAACTTCAAAGATTCTTGCAAGGTGAAATCAATATAATCAATATAATATACCTTTTTCTCAATAAAATCAAAATCAATACTTGTTCTCCATAAAATCAAAATCATTACTTGTTCTCCCCTTTTTTGTCAATCATAAGAAAAGGGAATAACCTCCCCCTCACAATTAGCATGGATACAAAAAGAGAGTAGAGAAACAAATATCAGAGCTGAAATTATGCTAATATCAAAGAGTATCAGAGTAAAAATATACCATTATAAAGAGTATCAGAGTTAAAATATACCATTATAAAGAGTATTAGAGTTAAAATATACCATTATAAAGAGTATCAGAGCCAAAGAATAATAAACTGAAGCACAAAATTTTCAAGATAATAGAGTACTGAACAAAAACACACATATATATATATATGAGATAAATTTTCAGTACAAAAGAGCTGAAACATACATATATTAATAGAGTCAATTAAGTATCAAACAAACAAAATAAGATCTGAAACAGACATCTGTGAGGCTAATCCTCATCAGATGGAACATCAAGACTGAAAGGAGCACTAATCCTAGATCTGGTGGCAATGCCCTAGGAGGTGCTAAAGCTCTAAGACTCCTGGTACGGTCGGCAGGACCAAAAGTGGGTACAACCCTAGAAGATCTAGTAGAAGGAGGTGAAAGACGATCAGCTGGCACAATAGGATCCGGTGCGAAGTCAGCCAGTGCAGTAGAAGGAGCAGGTGTAGTAGGAGGATCTCGACTGACCACCTTATAAGCATCGACTCCGCCTACACTGTCGCTGTCAATGCCCACTACCTCAGTGGCTCGGTCAACATCCTGATCACCGCCGTCAGCAAAATCAGCATGGTCGCTCTGGTGATCATCGCCATCATCATCATCATCGTCATCATCAGATCGAGCAAGTGCAGGTGCTGCAGGAGGTATATATGATCTGAGTAGACTCTCAATGCGGGTAAATCCCTCCTCCATGGATCTGCGAATCTCAGCATGCTCCGAGGTAGTCTGTGCTCGTAGAAGCTCGACCTCGCTACGCAGCTTAGTCACCTCACCTCTGATCTTTGAGAACTGTGCTCTGGCATGCTCCTCAAAAGATAATCCGGTAGATGGTGGTGGAGGAGCTGAAGCATCAGGAGACGGGTGCTCTGCCTGTGTCGATGGTACATCTACTGGAGGAAGAACTGCTGGCTCAGATGGTCCAGCCTCAGCCTCTCGAATCTCATCCTCCTCATCTGGCTCCTGGCCAGACTCTCTCCGAACCCATCGACCTCCAACCATCCTGAATCCCATCCGGTGCAGTGACCTCTCATCATATACATTCGTGTGTAGTATCTCTTTGGGGATCTCCCCCTCCAATGATACTCCACAATCTCTGAAAAGACGGGTCAGTGTCATGCCGTATGGCAAACAGTGTCGGCGATGAGTGGCAGCATCATGCATCTGTGATAGCATCAAGGCGGGTATATTAATCTGTCTCCTCTCGATCAGACTGGTCATCAACATAAGCTCTCTCTCGGTGATGAAATTGAATCTGCCAGTCTTCGGTAGAAGGATCCGTACAGTAATATGGTGCAGCAGTCGCATCTCTAAAGATAACTGGTTCGCGGTAACCACTGAGATACCGTGAACATCCTCTTGCTCAAGGATGCATCTGAAAGCTGCCTCTCTATCATCAACAGAAAATGCACAGACTCCTCTCCGGGGTATCTCCCATACTCGGCTCAGCAGCTCATCAGTCAAAGAGATCTGTATACCCCTGACGGACATCGTCCATAAAAGTCGTCGACAGTCCAGTGCACCGTAGAACTCCCTCACTAGGTGAGGATAGTATTTCTCCTGCATGGTGCAGAAGGGTACTAGTCCTGCATCTGTGAGTATCTCTCTAATGCTAAAGTGGTGCATGTCGAAACACTGTAGATCAACTCTCCTCCCTGAAGCTACAGACTTCCCTGCCATCCTCTCTGCAGGGGGGAGCTCGGAGTGGCTGAACTGCTCGGCTGTACAGGATCAAATCTGGCCTTCGACCTCCTCTCAGTACCCTGACTAGGCCTCGCCCTAACTGCAAGTCTCTTCCTAGGACCCATTACAGCCAACTGACCAGGAAGAATGAAGAAGGGTTTAGAACAAAGGACTGGCCATAGGTAGAGATTAGAGTTAAGATAGGTTTCGAAAACCAGAATCAATAAATTTTGATCAAATGACAAAATTTTTAAGAAAAATTTGAAGAAAAAATTTTGTTTGGTATAGCACATTTGAATCTTTGAAATTTTTTTTTTTTTTTTTGTAAGGTCTAAAAATCAAAAACCATGGGATTTGGATTTTAATCACTTAGGGTTTTAGCAAATAGGCAAAAATGTTACAAATATATCATGAAAAACCTTTCTAAGTCATCAATAAATGGATTTAGTATGTTTAAATTAGATGAAAACCCAATTTATTTTGCCCAAGATTGATGAAACAGTGATTTTTGCAAAAAAGAGTTGAAAAACGTCCAAAAGATGAGGGAAATCCGAGAAAAACTAATCTAAAACATTATTCCCTAAAACGGAGTTTTAGAAATTTACTAAAACACATAAAAATTTGGTTAGATTCAAGAAAAATATTCGGAAAACCTAAAACATGATCGTTTGGTTCGAAAACAACAAAATCAAATACATAGAAAAATAAAAACGAAATTAGAAAGGGAGAAATACCTGATTTGTGAAGGATTGAGGAGTGAAAGGACGGATTTGGACAGGGGGGACCACTGTTCCAAGAAATCAGGGGGGAAGAAAATTTCAAAAAAACCTTGTTCGATCCATTTAAAAATAGTATCAGATTCGCAAGTGTCGACACTTCGGATTTGTCAAGTGTCGATACTTGGTCAGGTGTCGACACTTGACACTTTCCAAGTGTTGACACTTGGCCAAAAATTCGAGAAAATCTGGAAAAAATAGAAAAAATTTCGACAAAGTTTTGGGGTTTTAATCAATAGGTTTTAAGCTTTAGGAATTAGGTAAAAATGATACTAAGAGAGTTCTAAGAGAATGGATCAATGACATCTAACTCTCTTCTAATCAGACAGAACCTATCCTCACTCAAAGGCTTTGTAAACACATCAGCTAACTGATCATTAGTACAAACAAAATCAAGAATTACATTAGAGTTTTGTACATGATCTCTTATGAAATGATGTCTTATTTCAATGTGTTTACTTCTTGAATGTTGCACAGGATTTTTAGATAGGTTGATTGCTGTATTCTCACATCTTATGGGTATCTTAGTTAGTTTAATGCCAAAATCTTCGAGTTGTTGTTTGATCCAGAGGATTTGAGCACAACAGCTCCCAGCTGCTATATATTTGGCTTCCACCGTAGATAGAGCAACTGAGTTCTATTTCTTGCTACTCCTGGAGATCAAATTTACTCCAAGAAACTGACAGGTTCCACTAGTACTTTTACGATCAAGTTTACACCCAGCAAAATCAGCATCAGAATAAGTAATTAAATCAAATGAGGAATCTCTAGAGTACCATAAACCAATTTCAATTGAGCTAGATAGATATCTAAGTATGCGTTTAACAGCCAAAAGATGAGACTCTTTAGGATTTGACTGATATCTAGCGCACATACAGACACTAAACATGATATCTGGCCTACTGACAGTAAGATAAAATAATGAACCAATCATGCCACGATATAATTTTTGGTCTATTGACTTACCTGATTCTTCCTTGTCAAGTCTACATGTAGAGCTCATTGGGGTACCTAATGGCTTAGTGTTCTCCATCCCAAACTTCTTGAGTATTTCTCTTGTGTATTTTGTTTGGTTGATGAAGATCCCCTCTTTGGTTTGCCTTATCTGGAGTCCAAGGAAGAAATTCAGTTCTGCCATCATGCTCATCTCGAACTCACCCTGCATTAGACTTGCAAAATCTTGACAAAAAGATTCATTAGTAGCACCAAATATTATATCATCAACATAGATTTGTACTACTAAGAGATCATCATTCTTTTTCTTTAAAAACAATGTTTTATCTACATTACCTCTAGTAAAATCATTTTTCAACAAAAAAGAACTTAAACGATCATACCAAGCTCTTGGAGCTTGTTTTAATCCATATAAAGCTTTATGAAGTTTATAAACATGATTTGGAAATTCAGAATTTTCAAAACCAGGGGGTTGTTCAACATAAACTTCTTCTTCAATTAATCCATTTAAAAAAGTACTTTTAACATCCATCTGATACAGTTTAAAATTCATGAAACAAGAAAAAGCCAACAATAGCCTAATTGCCTCAAGTCTAGCCACAGGAGCAAAGGTTTCATCAAAATCTATCCGTTCCTCCTGATTGTATCCTTTGGCAACTAGTCTAGCTTTATTTCTAATTACTATTCCATTTTCTTCAAGTTTATTTCAAAAAACCCATTTTGTGCCAATAATTGATGTGTTTGAAGGCCTATCCACTAGTGTCCAAACATTGTTCCTTTTAAATTGATTAAGTTCATCTTGCATAGCATTTATCCAATTACTATCACATTCAGTTTCCTCAATAATTTTAGGTTCAATTTGAGACACAAAAGCTAAGTAATCACAAATATTTCTAAGAGATGATTGAGTACTTACACCTTTAGATGGATCACCTATAATTAGTTCTTTTGGGTTTCCATGAGCATACCTCCATTCTTTTGGTAAAGGATCAACAGTTGATGTATCTTCATCACCTTGTGCTTGATCTCCGTCAGTGTTTTGATCATCATTCTGTTCCTTGGTAAGTCCTTCATTATTGTTTATTTCTTCAGTTTTCTTGTTACCTGATTCATCAAAAAGTACATCTTCTATTCTTGAAGATTTTTGGTTAGTTTCATCAAATACTACATGAATGGATTTTTCAATAACAAGTGTCCTTCTGTTGAAGACCCTGTATGCCTTACTAGATATGGAGTAGCCTAGAAAGACTCCCTCATCTGATTTGGCATTAAATTTACTTAGATTATCTTTACCATTGTTCAAGATGAAACAACGCCATCCAAAAACATGAAAATAATGGATTGAAGGTTTTCTACCCTTCCAAAGCTCATAAGAGGTTTTCTTTAAAATCGGTCGAATTAAAACTCGATTTAAAATATAGCATGCAGTATTTATGGCTTCCGCACAAAAGTATCTAGGTAAATCATTTTCACAAAGCATGGTGCGTGCCATTTCTTTAAGAGTTCTATTTTTTCTTTCTACTACCCCATTTTATTGAGGTGTCCTAGGTGCAGAAAAATTATGATGGATTCCATTTTCATTACATAATTTATTAAAATCGGTATTTTCAAATTCAGTTCCATGATCACTTCTTAAAGAAATTACTGAAACACCTTTTTCATTTAAGACTCTATTGTGAAATCTAATAAATTCAGAAAACATTTCATCTTTATGTGCTAAAAACATGACCCAAGTAAAACGTGAGAAATCATCTACAATGACTAGACCATACTTCTTACCTCCCAAACTAGATGTTCTAGTAGGCCCAAAGAGGTCCATATGAAGCAATTCCAAAGGTCTAGATGCAGAGATTACTCCTTTAGGTTTGAAAGAAGATTTTGTTTGTTTTCCAAGTTGACATGCACTGCAAATCTTATCTTTTTCAAAATTGAGTTTAGGCAAATCTTTTACTAAATTCTTTTTGCTAAGTTTTGAAATTAAATGCATGCTTGCATGTCCTAGTCTATGATGCCAAAGCCAACTAGTTTCATCAATCTTGGCTTCCATTGCCACTGGACATTGACCTTTCTGAATAGGGAGATCATCAAGATCAACCATATAAATATTGCCATGCCTGTGACCGATGAACTTAATGCCATTGTCATCTAGACTAGAAACAATGCACAAAGAAGATTCAAAAACAACTTTAAAATTTTTGTCACAGAATTGACTAATGCTAAGCAAGTTATGTTTTAATCCATCAACATATAAAACATTATCAATATAAGAGGTAGGGGTGATATGGATTTTACCAATACCGATAATTTTGCCCTTTCCATTATCACCAAAAGTTACATTGCCACCATTTTGATATGTAATTGATGAGAACTGCTCCACATCTCCTGTCATATGCCTTGAGCAACCGCTATCCAGATACCACATTCTTTTCTTGTTGGTTGCAAGGCATACCTGCAATAAAGATCTAGTGGAGACTTTAGGTACCCAAGCCATCTTGGGTCCTTTTTAGTTAGTGGCATTGGTTCCTTTTGGAACCCAAACTTTCTTAGTGTTTCATAATTTTCTTTTGTTGCACATATAAGATTTATGTCCTTTAACACCACAAGTATAGCATGTAATTGATGAAGATGCAGGCACAAAGAAATTTTTAAAAAGTTTCTGTTTCTTATGAGTTCTGAATCCTAATCCAGCTTTGTCAAATACTGCTCTTTGGTTATTTAACAGTAAATTTAACTTTTCAGAACTGTAAGTAAATTTTTCAACAAAAGGCTTTAGTTTATCGATTTCCTCTTTATATCTTTTGTTTTCCATTAAAATTTCTTTGCTTTGTCTTGACAATTTTTCATTTGAAAGTAAGTTACTTTTCTTTTCAAATATATTCTTTTCTTTTTCAAGAGCCATAATCTTATCATTTAAATTTTTATTTTGTATTAGAAGGTATTCATTTTCATTTGTAAGGTTGTTGTTTGTTTTAGCTAGTTCCAGATTTTGCTTCTTTAAGTCTTTATGTTTTGATTTTAATTTTTGAAATTCTATGACTAGTTCATCAAAAATTTCATGAAGCTCATCAAAAGATAATTCATTTTCGGTTTTAGAACATACCTCTTCTTGATCGGCCATCAGACAGAAATTTGGTACTTCTTGTTGTTCTTCCTTAGAGATGGAGTCTTCACTTTCACTCCAGGTTACCATCATGGCCTTCTTTCTTAGCTTTCTTCTGCTTTTCTTTAGTAAGGGGCAGTCTACCTTGAAATGCCCGGGCTTCTTGCACTCAAAACATGTGGGCTGCTCCTCCTTCTTTTCTTTATTTTTTTCTTTACTCGGCTCACCTTTCAGAGGTTTTTTTTTGTAATTGAATTTCTTTTTCCTCATAAACCTTTTGAATTTCCTTGCTAACATAGCTGTTTCATCTTCTTCGTCATCCTCTTCAGAGTCTTCGCTTGTGTCTTCTCTGGTAGTAGATTTGAACGCGATTGTCTTTTTCTTTTTATCCACCTCTCCATTCTTCTGTTTGAGGGATTGTTTATAAGTCATCAAGGAACCCAATAGTTGTTCCAGTGGGAGAGTGTTGACATATTTTGCTTCTTCAATTGCAGTGACCTTTGCATCCCATGAAGCTGGTAGAGACCTGAGAAGTTTATTCACAAGTTCACCGTTAGAGATTATTTTTCCTAAACTTCTCATGCCATTCACAATGTTTGTGAACCTAGTATACATCTCACTGATAGACTCAGTAGGTTCCATTTTAAACATCTCATATGTGTGAATTAGCATGTTAACCTTGGCGGTCTTCACTTGGTGTGTACCCTCATGGGTAACCTCAAGTGTATCCCAAATCTCCTTTGCGGAGAGACAGTTTGATATTCTATTGAACTCACTAGGATCAAGAGAGCAAAATAAAAGGTTCATTGCCTTAGCATTGAGCTCAATTTGCTTAATGTCATTCTCATCCCAATCATCTTCCATTTTTGGAGTGAGAATGCCATTAATCATCATTGTAGGCTGATGAGGACCTTTTACTATTGTTCTCCACAAATTATAATCAAGAGCTTGTATAAATATGCGCATGTGTGTCTTCCAGTATGTGTAATTTGTGCCATTAAAAAGTGGGGGTCGGTTTGAAGCTTGACCTTCAACAATACCCATGCCTATTGGGGCTGCCATGATCTTTTATTCAAGATCCTTGGACCTACAAGAGAGTACGGATGCTCTGATACCACTTGTTGCCCAGAAATGGAGCCCAAGAGGGGGGGCGAATTGGGTCTTTTAAAAAATTAACACAATAAAATGAAGGTCTAGTGGTGCTTGTGAGCAATAATAAATTAGATGCAAGATGATAGCAATTAATTAAAGAATACGAGAGGAAAAGAGCAATCACACACAAACACAAAGTTTATAGTGGTTCGGTGCAAACCTAGCACCTACATCCACTCCCCAAGCCACCCTTGGGAATTCCACTATAATCCACACCAGATTACAGTTGACTTGTTTTTCACAAGGCTCACAAGTCAAAACCTAAGTTGGTTTTGTCACCTGGGCTCACCAACAAACCTAAATACTTGTTTTGTCTTCGGGCTCACAAGTTAACCCTAGTTGGCTTTAACACTTTGGCTCACCAACAAACCACAATAACCTTCTTTCAAGACACCCTTGAAAGCAAGGTCAAAGCACAATTAAAACAGATATGAAATTTAAAAACTACAACAAACTCTCTTCAAGAGTAGATTGGAATCTTTGAAGCCCAAAGGATGCTTTGACTTCACTCTTCTTCAAGTTGCCTTTTTTTTTGAAATGTAGTAAGGTTGAGCTAGTAGGCTTTTCAGTGGAATCAAGCTAGAAGAGGCTTTTGATTTGAAGTTTGGAGAGAATATTGGCTTTATGGCTTTTGAGTGGACTTGAATGCTCTTGAATAGACTTCTCTCTTGCTTTCTTTTCTTTTTCTTTACTTCTCTTATTTTAAAATGAGGTTGGTGGAGATTAAATACACCAAAAACCTTCTAAAAATGGTTTGTGACCGTTGGAGCATTGGAAATAGCCGTTTAGAGCTTGAAAACCAATTTCTGCAAGCCAGAAAAATAGATCCGTTAGAGCTGTAAGGCTACAAGTGTCGACACTTGGCTGTCAGGTGTCGATACTTGATTTCTGGGAGTTGACACTTGAACATTCAAGTGTCGACACTTGATGCACGGGTGTCGACACTTGACACAAAAACTCTTGAAATAATAAAATTCTGTATTTTCAAAAATCTCAGGCCTTGAGTCGATACTTGAAACCTAAGTGTCGACACTTGGTGTCGACACTTGAATATAGGTGTCGACACTTGGCGTGCCAAGGATTTTTGTCCGTGCCAAATGCTGAAGTGTCGACACTTGACTGTCCAGGTGTCGACACTTGAGACTGAAAACTTCCAGATTCAAGTGTAAATGCCTTGAAAACAAAGATAAAATTCATGAATATATTAACACATAATAGTTAAACAATTATAAGCCCTTTTTTAATGAAGTGGATGCCCGGATATGTGAAAATTGCTCCGTGCCATTGCGTGCCATACACCATAAGTTTTTAGAATTTTGATGTGCTTTCTTCCTGAAAACTTACAACTTGAAATCATCGTTAGAATACAATATGCACTCAATATTTTGTTATTCATCAAAATCACTGGGTGGAGCCAACAAGTCCATTTAGATGTATGAACCAATCAAACTAACTAATTAGGGTGATCTATAGAGAAGAGATCTAATACAATATTTGATTAGACTTATTCTTTATTTAATCCATTTCATCTAAAGTTAGGTCTAACCCAATTAAGGACTAATTATAGCTAACCCAATTAACCCAAGGTTATGATCATATCTCAAGATTTTTAAATCATATTCCTAAATCTTAAAAGGTTATTAGACAACTCAATTCATAATTAAGTTTATCAATTATAATTGAAACATTTTTAATTAGTCACTTCTTATTTGAAACAATTTCAAATATGTGAAACAATTTTACAAAATATTCAAAGATTTTCACTAAACTATTTTGTGAATTTAGATCATATCATTGTATTAGATCATATCTAAACAAATTAAAGATCCAACATATAAGATTAAAACTATTTTAATCTACTAAACCTTTCACTTTTCTTTTTCATAAGATCATGACGCAAGCGACACCCCTACATGCCATAGGACATCCCATTGAATGGGAAGGGAGAGCCTTTAAACCCTACTTCTCTCCTATGACCGGAAGGCCATGGTGAATTCACCGTAACTCGAGTACTTCCTTTGTGAAAGGAAACTAAGATTTCATATCTACATGTTAAATAATTATACAAATGAACATGGCTCTGTGCCATTGTAAGGAAACATTATGTAGGCAATATTGATGCAACTTTAAAATTTTTTAACCTTGCATCATAGCAGAAAACTAGATTTATCATATTAATCAACATATAATATTAGAACATTTCTAATATAGGCCTGCAAATTGGATTATGTATGAATGTTAACATGTAAATGAAAGACAATATAAGCACACAAAGTTGTGCATCACATAGAATCATTCTATGTTTGATGCATATACCAAAGAACACTTCTTTAGAAAACTCACCAAGAGTGTTGACCCCTGAAATGATTTTGATGATAACAAAATATTGGAGCATGCTTTTGATACTAACTACTTTCAAGTGTTTTATAAGATTTTGTAGGATGATTTGAATGAACAACCACTTTGCCTATAGTTCTAAAATTATTGATGTATGACAAGTTTATTTTTTGAAAAAGTATCATGTAGTATAGAGCCCAAAGAAAAGTCACTTAAATATTCATGAAAATGGGCCAATTAAATGAAAATTTTCAAGTTTAAATTACTTAATTTAGGCTTTGAAAGAGTTTGGAAATCTTTGAAGTTGGTTGGAAGCCTTTGGAAGAAATCTAGAGAAGTTTGAAAGGTTTTTGGCAAAAACACTTGAGCCAACTCAAAGAAGAAGAGCTGACTCAATGTTCTAGCATGGTACTGAGTTTTCTGGAATGTAGTCGTCCGAGCTGACTCGAAAGAACCCGAGCTAACTCGTCTAGAGATACAATTCCTTAGTCAGACAACCGAGCCAACCCGATAGAATTCGAGCCAACTCAAATATTTAGTCAGACGATCGAGTCGAACCGATAGAAAACCGAGCGGACTCCTCCAGAGTATTGTAAAATCAATTCTAAGAAAAATAGTCAGGAGAGCCAACTCATCAGTGAAGAGTCTACTCAGCCATAGTTCAATTTCTATAGGATTGAGAATCTGAGTCGAATCGATGAATCCGAGTCGACTCGAATCACTATTCCAGGCATATAATGGCTAGTTCCAAAACTATGTTTTTGAATCCAAAAAGTGCTCCAATGGTCATATTTCAAATCCCAATGGTTTACAATGGTCATATTCATCTGAAATTAGTTCAAGGATTATATATAAAAAATTTGAACAACTTTTGATCAAGTTAATGAACTTTTAATGAGTTTTTAAAAGAACATTCAAGAAAGCTTTCAAGAGAAGAACTCAAGACTTCACGAACTCCCATTAGATTCTTGAGTTATTTATTGAGAAAGATTAGAAGCCTTAAAGAGCATTCAAGGAAGGAATCAACAAGGCTTCTAAAGAGCTACAACTGCAACCAGCCGATAATGATTGGTTTGTCATTAGTGTTGCTCTATTTTTTAACTCTTTATTTGAGTTGTTCCAGGTACAGCAGGTGCTATAACTTGGGAATTGATATAGGTTTTTGGTGAGCCTTTAAAAACCAATGTGGGTTGTTAATGAGCCTAGGAAAACTAACATTGTATTGGGTTCTTGGTGATCCCGGAGTAGAGCCATGTTTGGGTTGTGCTTTGTTATCCCGGTGAAAAACAAACTGGCTATATTTCGAGGTGAATATAGTGAAAATTTCAAATGGTATCTTAGATAGTGGATGTAGGATCTGGGTTGCTCCAAACAACTATAAATTGCATGTGTTTGTGCTTGTGTTCTTTATTTGGTTCTACATTTGATACTTAACTCATATCACTCACCACATTAAGATTTTTAAAAAGAGCACATACTTGAAAAAAAATTTAAATACCCAATTCACCCCCCTCTTGGGTTAGCCTCCTGGGCAACAACTGGTATCAGAGCAGTGTCTCTAAAATTTACATAGAGTAAAGATAAATGGCAAACCCTATGAGTACCTCTTTGGCTGAAGGCCAGTCCACAAATAGACCTCCACTTTTTACAAGCACTGATTATACTTACTAGAAAGCTCGAATGAAAATTTACATACAAGCAATAGATTTTTAGTTATGAAAAATTATTTTAAAAGGACCTCACACACCCATGAAAAAGGTTGATGGCATGGATGTCCCAAAACCTGAAGAAGAATGGGATGAACATGACATAAAGATGGGTGAATTGAATGCCAAAGCCATGAATCTCTTATATTATGCTTTGGATGCTAATGAGTTTAACTGGATTTCTACTTGCATCTTTGTAAAACAAATTTGGGAAAACCTTGAAGTAACCCATGAAGGAACCTCCCAAGTGAAAATCTCTAAGATTAATCTTCTTGTATATAATTATGAATTGTTTAAAATGGAACCAAATGGAACTATATCTGCCATGTTTGCAAGGTTTACAAATATTATTAATGGTCTAAAGAGTCTTGGCAAGACATATTCAAATGCAAACCTGTTGGCTTTGGCTCCTTAGTGTTGATGATTAACAAAAGGTTGAGTATATGTTTGGACTAATGTTTCATTTCAAAATAAAGTTTCAGGACTTAGGTTATTCAAAAAGAGTATCAAGAGTACAATGATGAAACCAAGCTTGCTTGACTTGGGAAAGAGCTCTTCCACTTTGAACAAGATCAAATTTCTCATACTGGACCTTATTATTAAGAAGCAATTGACAAAAGAAACAAAGGCTTAGAGAAACTCAAGCATGGCACACACCTCTCCAGAGTTTCAGAAAATTTCAGACCAGAGGTCGACCCCCAGAGGTCGACACCTTGCCAAAGGTCGACCACCAGCGGTCGATTCATGAAGAAAAGAAAGGTTCAGCTAGGCCGGCATGGCAAAATCTCAGTGGCACGCTCCAGAGGTCGACCACCAGAGGTCGACACCTGTCCAGAGGTCGACACCAGAGGTCGACTCATCGCCTGAGAATTCAAACTGGGCAGAACTATGGTTTTCTGGATTTTTGCCTAAGATAAACTGGAGGTTGACTCATGAGATTGATACTTGATCCAGAGGTCGACTCATGAGGTCGACTATGGCATAACGGCTAGTTTTTCTGAACTTTTGATTTTATTTCTATCGGCCATAAACAGCCATATTTTTGATTCTAACGGTCTTGTGGAGTTGTTTCATCTTGAATGAGGTATTTAACCTCCACCTAACTTCAAAAAAGACAAGGAGACAAAGTGAAAAAGAAGAGAGTGAATGTACAAAGCCTTCAATCAATTCTAAGCCAAAAAGAGTGAGAAAACCAAGAGATTCCTTAGCCAAAAGCTTTCCATCCTTGAGGAATCCAACTTTCAAGTGTTTGGCATTTAGTGAGGTCCAAAATTCCAAGAGAAAGGCTTGAAGAGTCTCCAACAAGAGCTACATCGAATTACTTTTTGCTCAAAAGGAGTTTGTCTTGTTTTATTCATTGTATTCATATTCTTTTTTTCCTAGCCTAGTTTCAAGGGAATTTGAAACTAGTGTGTGGTTTGTTGGTGAGCAATTGTTAAAACCAACTAGGGTTGCTTGTAAGCCCGAAGCCAAAACAAGTGAGTAAGGTTTGTTGGTGAGCCAATTGTTAAAACCAATTAGGGTTACTTGTAAGCCCGAAGCCAAAACAAGTGTGTAAGGTTTTGACTTGTGACCCTTGTAAAACAAATCGACTGTAATCTAGAAAAGATTATAGTGAAAATTCCCAAGTGGAGCTTGGGGAGTGGATGTAGGTGCTAGGTGCACCGAACCACTATACTTCTTGTGTGTTTGCATTGCTTTACTCTTCATTTGCTCTTTAATTGTTGTTATCTTTCATTGCTTCCGTTGCACAATTACTTGAGCACTATCACTCTTCACTTTTGAACTTGATAGCACATATATTGCTTTAATTTTTAAAATACCCAATTCACCCCCCCTCTTGGGCACCATATCTGGGCAACAAGTGGTATTAGAGCATCGGTACTCTCTTGTAGGTCCAACGATCTTGAGTGAAAGATCATGGCCGCCCCAATTAGAATGGGTGTAGTTGAAGGTCAAGCATCAAATCGCCCTCCTTTCTTTAATGGCACAAACTACACTTACTGGAAAACTCGTATGCGCATTTACTTACAAGCTGTAGATTATAATATATGGAGAGTAATTACTAAAGGGTCTCATCAGCCCACTCACTTGGTTAATGGCATTATCACCCCAAAATTTGAAGAAGAATGGGATGACAATGACATCAAACAAGCTGAGTTAAATGTTAAGGTGATGAATTTGCTATTCTGTGCACTTGACCCTAGTGAATTTAACAGAATATCAAATTGTATTTCTGCCAAAGAAATTTGGGATACACTTGAGGTTACCCATGAGGGTACACACCAAGTGAAGACCACAAAGGTGAACATTCTCATTCATACGTATGAGATGTTTAGGATGGAACCAACTGAGAGTATAAGTGAAATGTATACTAGATTTACCAATATAGTAAATGGTATGAGGAGTTTGGAAAAAATTATATCTAATGGTGAACTAGTTAACAAACTTCTCAGGTCTCTTCCGGCTTCATGGGATGCGAAAGTAACAGCCATAGAAGAAGCCAAGGATGTCAATACTCTACCTCTTGAGCAGCTTCTTGGATCACTGATGACTTACGAGCTTTCACTAAAGCAGAAGACAGTGGACAATGACAAGAAAAAGAAAGCCATAGCCTTCAAGTCCACTACAAAGGAAGAGTCAAGTGATGAATCAGAAGAAGAAGCTGATGATGAAGAGACAGCCACCATTATAAGAAAATTCAAAAGATTCATGAAAAAGAAGAAAGGCTTCTACAAGAAAAGGCCACAAAAAGGTGATCACAATAAAGATAAAGAGAAAGAAAAAGAAAGGGATCCACCTATCTGCTTCGAGTACAAGAAGCCTGGACATTATAAAACGGATTGCCCCTTGCTTAAAAAGAGTCGAAGGATGTTAAGAAAGAAAGCTATGATGTCACCTGGAGTGAGAGTAAGGACTCCAGCAGTGATGAAGAGCAGCAGGTAGTCGCCAACTTGTGTTTCATGGCCAATGAAGATAATGAGGTAAATTCTGAACCTGAAATTGAATTTACTTTTAATGAATTACATGATGCTTTTGATGATTTGGTTATTGAATATGAAAAACTAAAACTGAAAAATAAGAAATTAAGAAAGCTAAATCAAGAACTTACCAAAAATTCAGACAAGTTTTCAACTGAAATTGAAAATTTAATTCAAAAAAACAAGAAATTAACTGAACATGTAAAGACCTTGAAAAATGATAAGGACAATCTTTTAAAAGAAAAGGATTCTTTGAAAAATAATAGAAGCTTTGAAACTAATGAGAAAATTGAAAAACAAAACAAAGAACTGTTGCTTCAAAACAAGAATTACAAAGAAGAGTTAGAAAAAGTAAAACCTTTTGTAGAAAAGTTTACTTATAGTTCAGAAAAATTAAGTATGCTTTTAAATAGTCAACATGCAGTTTTTAACAAAGCTGGGCTTGGATTTAAGCCATAGAATCAGTAAAAACTTTACAAAAACTTTTTCATACCTGCATCTTCTAATATTACCTGCTATGCATGTGGTAAGTTAGGACATAAATCATATATTTATAATAGAAGAAAATTAAATACCTTTGGAAAGATTTGGGTTCCAAAAGGAACCAATTTGACTAACCCTAAAGGACCCAAGATGACTTGGGTACCTAAAGTTTCAACTTGATTAATTTTTGCAGGTGTGCCTTGCAACCAAAAACAAAAGAAGAATGTGGTATCTGGATAGTGGTTGCTCAAGGCACATGACTGGGGATGTGAAGCAATTCTCATCACTAGCAGCTATTGATGGTGGAAACGTTACTTTTGGTGATAATGGAAAAGGCAAAATCATCGAAATTGGTAAAATCCATATCACCCCCAATGCTTATGTAGATAATGTATTATTTGTTGATGGCTTGAAGTATAATCTTTTTAGCATTAGTTAGTTTTGTGATAAGGGTTTTAAAGTTATTTTTGAATCATCTTTGTGCATGGTATCTTGTCTAGATGTCGATGGCATCAAGTTCACTGGTCATAGGCATGGAAATATTTACATGGTTGATCTTGATGATCTAGCCATGGAAAGTGGTCAATGCCTAGTGGCTAGGGAAGCCAAGGCAAGTGAAACTAGTTGGCTTTGGCATCGTAGGCTAGGGCATGCTAGTATGCAGTTGATTTCAAAATTAAGCAAAAAGAATCTTGTAAAAGAATTGCCAAAACTCACATTTGAAAAAGATAAGAGTTGTGCTGCATGTCAATTTGGAAAACAAACTAAATCTACTTTCAAACCTAAAGGAGTAGTATCTACTATTAGACCCCTTGAATTATTGCATATGGACCTCTTTGGACCAACCAGAACAACTAGTTTGGGAGGTAAGAAATATGGGCTAGTGATTGTAAATGATTACTCACGATTTACTTGGGTAATGTTTTTAGCTCATAAAGATGAAATGTTTTCAACTTTTGTTAAATTTCATAAAAGGGTTTCAAATGAAAAAGATCTCACCATTGTTTCTTTGCGTAGTGATCATGGAACTGAATTTGACAATCATGATTTTGAAGCGTTTTGTAATAAAAATGGCATTAGTCATAATTTTTCTACACCTAGAACACCTCAACAAAATGGGGTGGTAGAAAGAAAGAACAGGACTCTTGAAGAAATGGCATGCACAATGCTTTGCAAAAATGATTTACCAAGATATTTTTGGGCAGAAGCCATTAATACTTCCTGTTACATTTTAAATCATGTTTTAATTCGACCTATTTTGAAGAAAACACCATATGAGCTTTGGAAAAATCGAAAACCTAATCTTAAGTATTTTCATGTATTTGGTTGCCGCTGTTTCTTATTAAACAATGGCAAAGACAATATCAGTAAATTTGATGCCAAGTCAGATGAGGGTATCTTCTTAGGATACTCTACTTCTAGCAAGGCATACAGGGTCTTCAACAGAAGAACTCTTCTAGTTGAAGAATCAATTCATGTAGTGTTTGATGAATCTAACGAAAATTCTTCTAGAAAAGAAGATTCTATTGATGATGAAATAGGTACAAAGAAGCTTGAACAATTGACAATCAATGAAGATGAGCCCAAAGGAGATGATGATCAAGAAAATGAAGATCAAACTCAAGAAATCAATGCAACTTCACCAAAACCTTTACCTAAAGAGTGGAGGTATGCACAAGGACTCCCCAAAGAGCTAATAATTGGTGATCCATCAAAGGGAGTAAGTACACGCTCTTCTATTATAAATGTTTGTGATTATTTAGCTTTTGTATCTCAGATAGAGCCTAAGTCAATTGATGAAGCTGAAAAAGATTGTAACTGGATTAATGCTATGCAAGATGAACTAAATCAATTTAAAAAAATAACGTTTGGACTTTAACTGAAAGACCCCTTAATGTTTCTGTAATTGGCACAAAATGGGTTTTTAGAAATAAACTTGATGAACATGGTGTTGTAACTAGAAACAAAGCTAGACTTGTTGCTAAAGGCTACAACCAGGAAGAAGGGATTGACTTTGATGAAACCTTTGCTCCTATTGCTAGGCTAGAAGCAATTAGACTTTTACTTGCTTTTGCTTGTTTTATGGATTTCAAGTTATTTCAAATGGATGTTAAAAGTGCTTTTTTAAATGGATTTATTGAAGAGGAAATTTATGTTGAACAACCTCCTGGTTTTGAAAATCATGAATTTCCTAACCATGTTTTTAAATTACATAAAGCATTGTATGGTTTAAAGCAAGCTCCTAGAGCTTGGTATGATAGATTAAGTTCTTTTTTGATGAAGAATGATTTTTCTAGAGGTAATGTAGATAATACATTATTTTTGAAAAAGAAAAATGATGATCTCTTGGTAGTACAAATCTATGTAGATGATATTATTTTTGGTGCTACTAACGAATGTCTTTGCCAAGAATTTGCAAAGTTAATGTAGAGTGAGTTCGAGATGAGCATGATGGGAGAACTCAACTTCTTCCTTGGACTCCAAATTAAGCAAACCAAAAAGGGGATCTCCATCAAACAAGCCAAGTACACAAGGGAAATATTGAAAAAGTTTGGGATGGAGACTACCAGACCAATAGGTACCCCTATGAGCTCTTCATGTAAATTAGACAAAGATGAATGTGGTAAATCAATAGACCAAAATTATATAGAGGCATGATTGGTTCATTGCTATATCTAATTGCCAGTAGACCGGATATAATGTTTAGTGTTTATATGTATGCACGTTTTTAGTCTGCTCCTAAAGAATCACATCTCTTAGCTGTAAAACGTATATTTAGATACCTATCTGGGTCAATTGAAATTGGTCTTTGGTACTCTAGAGAGTCATCATATGAATTGATTGCATATTCTAATGCTGATTTTGCTGGGTGTAAACTTGATCGTAAAAGTACTAGTGGAACTTGTCAATTCCTATGAGTTAATTTGATTTCATTGAGCAGCAAGAAACAGAATTCGGTTGCTCTATCTATGGCGGAAGCCAAATATATAGCAGCTGGAAGCTGTTGTGCTCAAATTCTATGGATCAAACAACAATTCGAGAACTTTGGCATCAAACTAACTAAGACACCCATAAGATGTGATAATACTAGTACAATCAATTTAACGAAAAATCCTGTACAATATTCAAGAAGCAAACATATTGAAATAAGACATCACTTCATAAGAGATCATGTTCAAAACTCTAATGTGTTGTTAGAATTTATTTGTACTAATTATCAATTGGCTGATATATTCACAAAACCATTGAATGAAGATAGATTTTGTATGATCAGAAGAGAATTGGGAGTCATTGATCCTTTTGCTTGAAACTCTTCTATTTCCATCAAAATTTTTCAAAAATGATTTATAAGTTCTCAAATATGTTTAAAGCTTATTTTTCTAAATTTTATCAATTTCTTAAATTTTACCGAATTTTATTTTGGCTAGTTTATTTTTTGGAGGTCGACACTTAAGTTTTCGAAGGTCGACACTTGAGGTCGACCCCTAAGATTTTTTAGAGGTCGACACTTGAGGTCGACCCCTGAGATTTTTTAGAGGTCGATACTTGAACGGAAATTTTGTTTTTTAAAACTCGTCCGCAAGCCTTTTTTCTTCCATTTCCTTCCTTTTCTCCTTCGTGTGGTCCCCCTCCATTGCTCCTAAACCTCTAAACAGTGGATTTCCGACCCTCTCCTTCCTCTTTTTGGGTAATCTTTTCCTCTCCTCTTATTTTCTTTTGAACCAAACCGTTTTTGACCATGTCCTTTGTTTTTGGACAACCGAAAGCTTTTGCCTCTATCTACCCTCTAATATCGATTATTTTTCAATTGAAATCACTTATTTCTTTCCTCCGTTACTTGCATTTCCTCCATTTACTCTCGATTTTCTCCATTTTCACAAACCCTATCTTACCATTTCACCATTTCCTCTTTTGCTCAACCCGTGAACCTCTCTTCTCCTCTCTTTTCTTGGTTCCTTCCCTCTTAGCTCTGCATTACCCTACTTCTCCCTAATTTATCCCTCTTCCATCCATATGGGTCCAAGAAAGCACTTGGCACTAAGAAAAAGGAGAATAGAACAAGGCCAAAGTAGCACTGAGCGACGAAGAAAGGTCAGACAGGAGCATGAGCCGACCCCAGAGCCACCTGCACCAATGCCAGCCAGCTTAGTATGGAAGAGCATTGCGAGCGGGAGACGTGTGGACATACCTTTCTGGGATCAGCATCACTTTTTTATAGGAGATGTGCTGAGAGATGCAGGTCTGGTTCACTTTTGCACGATGACTGAGAGATTCTACCCAGACCTCATCAGGGAGTTCTATGCATCCATGGCCATTGATGGCATTGGATGGTCAGCTCATGTTCGTGGGATCGAGATTCCAGTGACACCGGAGGTCATCAATCATGTTTGGAGGATTCCACTTCATGGCACAGCTGCCACTTCTATCAGCGACAGAGAGCACGCCATCAAATGTATCCTAGAGCGCGAGGATGTTAGCGGCATTTCCACAGTAGCTGCTAACCAGCTTTCACTGGAGATGAGAGTGCTGCATCATATCATCGCCCGCATCCTGATTCCAAAGAGTGGGAGATTCGACTTTATCACTGAGCGTGAGCTGGTGTTGATGGTGTCCCTGAGACAGCGGACTCCCATCAACCTTCCCAGGATCATGCTTCAGCAGATGGGTGAGGCAGCATCTCACAGGAGACTAGTTCAGCCATATGGTATGGGGCTGACACAATTATTTAGAGAGTATGGAGTTTCATTTGATGGTATACCCTTCAGTCAGCTGCAGCATACTGATACATATGGAGAGAAATCCCTGCATAGGATGGGATTTCGATTGATTGGTGACCGTTGGGTGCGACGAGAGTCTGGCCAGGAGCCAGATAAGGAGGATGAGATTCGAGCTGCTGAGGTAGGGCCTTTAGAGCCTACTGATCATGATACACCTCCTCGCCCAGCACCAGAGTCAGAGACTACGGAGCCTGAGCCATTCACGCCACCACCCTCATCAGCTCCAGCACCTACTGCTACTGCTACACCATGGAGGACTACAGCGAGCATATCGGACTTTGAGCAGAGAGTGACTGATCACATTTCAGAGGTCCGGACAGAGATTGCTGGTGTACGACAGGAGCTTCATGGTCTGCAGATCCACACAGATATGCGCATTGGAGCTCTCTCAGCTAGTGTAGATGCAGGATTCTGACAGATCCTCAGCCTACTGAGATTAGCATTGCCACCAGGGACTATAGATCCGACAGTATCTCCTCCACATTCTGATGATGATGATTATGACTCCAGTGGATACAGTGATAGTGATGGAGATCAGCCTGGAGCAGGTAGCTCTGATGTTCCACCTGCAGATCCGATTCCAGAGATTTCCCCTTCTACTGATCCTCCTTCTACTGATCTTCCCAGTACTGATCCTCTAGCTACAGATGTGCCAGTAGATACTGAGATTACTGAGTCGCTTTTTAAGACTATTACAGGGATTCCGGATGATAGAGATGAGCATACAGAGACAGATATTGATGATCCCACTGCTTATGAGCTTGTCAGCAGGCACACTCCAGCTCAGTCTACTCAACATACTGATCCATCTACTCCTTCTGCTACTGCTTCTGTTAGGACACCTGTAAAGTCTTTTCCTCGGACCTATAGATCTCGTAGGACTACCCCTAGGTCTGGTCCCTCTCTGAGGACTCGGAGTCTCACTCATAGGACTCCAAAATCCTCATCTAGGATCTCGGCTCCTATCTCTTTTGATATACCTTCTGATGAGGAGTAGCCTCATAGATTTGCTTGATGTATGTTGTACTAGTTTGCTTTGTATGATCTGATGTATCAATGTTTTATGCTTACTATGTAAGCAATTTTGTAACTGAATACACTCATTTATATACTTATCTACATTGTGATATTTTACTGTCTGATACCAACTCTTAGCATTTATCCTTTTAAACCCTCAAGTTAGCATGTTTTTGTTATATCGAATGCACAAATTGAGGGGGAGCATGTATTTTATGCAACTAAGTACTTCATTGTAATGGAACATAATTTTCTTTAATATATCTTTTACTACAAAGAATGCACTTCTTGATTCTTGACAAAAAGGGGGAGAATAGTAAAGTTTGTAATATATATATGGTAAAGTATGACTCTTTCATAAAGTATAGTAAAGCTATTATGGTTCTTATCTTTTTGACTCATGAGAATGCTTTCACAAAAAGAAAGAAATAGATGAAAAGTGGTAAAATATAGTAAAGCTATTATGGTTGGTAAAGTATGACTCTTTCATAAAGTATAGTAAAGCTATTATGGTTCTTATCTTTTTGACTCATGAGAATGTTTTCACAAAAAGAAAGAAGTAGATGAAAAGTGGTAAAGTATAGTAAAGCTATTATGGTCCTTAACCTTTTTGAATCATGATAATGTTTTCACAAAAAAAAAATAATAGATGAAAAGTAAAATTTTTATGATATACTCATGTATGTGAGGTTTCTTTGAAAATTTTTATTATTGCTATATTTTGCTTTTGGACTTAATTGCATATATACTCAAGGTTTTGTCATCATCAAAAAGGGGGAGATTGTTGGCTTTGGCTCCTTAGTTTTGATGATTAACAAAAGGTTGAGTATATGTTTGGACTAATGTTTCATTTCAAGATAAAGTTTCAGGACTTAGGTTATTCAAAAAGAGTATCAAGAGTACAATGATGAAACCAAGCTTGCTTGACTTGGGAAAGAGCTCTTCTACTTTGAACAAGATCAAATTTCTTATATTGGACCTTATTATTAAGAAGCAATTGACAAAAGAAATAAAGGCTTAGAGAAACTCAAGCATGGCACGCACCTCTCCAGAGTTTCAGAAAATTTCAGACTAGAGGTCGACACCTTGCCAAAGGTCGACCACCAGAGGTCGACTCATGAAGAAAAGAAAGGTTCAGCTAGGTCAGCACGGCAAAATTTCAGTGGCACAGTCAAGAGGTCGACCACCAGAGGTCGACACCTATCCAGAGGTCGACACCAGAGGTCGACTAATCACCTGAGAATTCAAACTGGGTAGAACTATGGTTTTTTGGATTTTTGCCTAAGATAAACTGGAGGTCGACTCATGAGGTTGACACTTGATCCAGAGGTCGACTCATGAGGTCGACTCATGGCATAACGGCTAGTTTTTCTGAACTTTTGATTTGATTTCTAACGGCCATAAACGGCCATATTTTTTATTCTAACGGTCTTGTGGAGTTGTTTCAGCTTGAATGAGGTATTTAACCTCCACCTAACTTCAAAAAAGACAAGGAGACAAAGTGAAAAAGAAGTGAGTGAAAGTACAAAGCCTTCAATCAATTCTAAGCCAAAAAGAGTGAGAAAACCAAGAGTTTCCTTAGCCAAAAGCTTTCCATCCTTGAGGAATCCAACTTTCAAGTGTTTGGCATTTAGTGAGGTCCAAGATTCCAAGAGAAAGGCTTGAAGAGTATCCAACAAGAGCTACATCGAATTACTTTTTGCTCAAAAGGAGTTTGTCTTGTTTTATTCATTCTATTCATATTCTTTTTGTCCTAGCCTAGTTTCAAGGGAATTTGAAACTAGTGTGAGGTTTGTTGGTGAGCCAATTGTTAAAACCAACTAGTGTTGCTTGTAAGCCCGAAGCCAAAACAAGTGAGTAAGGTTTGTTGGTTAGCCAATTGTTAAAACCAACTAGGGTTACTTGTAAGCCCGAAGCCAAAACAAGTGTGTAAGGTTTTGACTTATGAGCCTTGTAAAACAAGTTGGCTGTAATCTAGAAAAGATTATAGTGAAAATTCCCAAGTGAAGCTTGGGGAGTGGATGTAGGTGCTAGGTGCACCGAACCACTATACTTCTTGTGTGTTTGCATTGCTTTACTCTTCATTTGCTCTTTAATTGTTGTTATCTTTCATTACTTCTGTTGCACAATTACTTGAGCACTATCACTCTTCACTTTTGAACATGATAGCACATATATTGCTTTAATTTTTAAAATACCCAATTCACCCCCCCTCTTGGGCACCATATCTAGGCAACAAAACCTTATGCAAAAAATTTTGATATTTCTATCAGACAAATGAGATCCAAAGGTCACCACTATCCAGGAAGTGAAAGACTTGAATACTCTACCACTGGATGAGCTATCGAGATCCTTGATCACTCACGAACTAATAATACAACATAGAGGTGAGGATGAAATCAAGAAGAAAAAATCTATAGCCTTTAAAGCTGCAGCAGAATTGAAGAAGCAAGAAGAAGAAATAGAACAAGAAAGCCACTCCTTTGAAGATGATCTTGAAAACAAAGATATTTCTCTAGTTATGAAGATATTTAAAAAATTTTTGGGCAGAAGAAAAGCAAGACATTGGAGAAAACACTATAGAAAGGAGGAACAAAGCAAAGAGAAGGAAAAGACAAAGAAAAATATAAAGAGGAATAGCCCATCTGTTATGAGTGTAAGAAACCAGGGCATTTTCAATCAGACTATCCAACATTGAAGAAAGCATATAAAAAGAAGAAGAAGAAAGCGATGGTTGTAACTTGGAGTGATAGCGAGGAATCTACATCAAATGATGAAGAAGAGACCACAAAAATAACTAACATATGTTTGATGGGTCTTGAGGATAAGGTAATGTCTCCAAAACCTAATTATGAATTTACATATGAAGAATTGAATACTGCTTTTTATGAGCTACTATCTGAATATAAAAAGGCAGGTTTAAAAATTAAAACTTTAAAAAATAATAATAATGTTTTAATGAAAGAAAAAGATAAAATTTCAGAAAAGAGAAATATTTTACAAAAAAGAACTTAAGAGTATTTTGGAAAAATGTAGTGTTTTGGAAAATGAAAGGAATGAAAATTTTGGAAAGAACAAGGCTCTTCATGAGGAAAATGTATGTTTACAAAAAGATGTTGTAAAACTCAAGCCTTTAGTTGAAAAATTAACTTTGAGTTCAAATAGGCTTGAGCTGATTTTGAAAAGTCATAGGGATTCAAATAATAAAGCTGGAATTGGTTACAATTCATTGCATTCTAATAGAATTTCAGCTACAAAGTTTATAGCTTCAAAATCATATGTACCAAAGTTTTCAAATCAAAAATATCTTGCATCTAGAGTTTCAACATTTGCATCCTTTCAAAAATCAAGAGTTGTTTGTTATTCATGCAATGGGGTTGGTCATAAAGCTTTTGAATGTTACATGAAAAAGAAAAATAGAAGTAAAACTAGAAAGATTTGGATTCCCAAAGGAACCACTCCTACTAACCTGCAAGGACCCAAGAAAACTTGGGTACCTAAAAGAACTACTTGATTATTTTGTGAGAATGTCTTGCAGTCGAGAATACAAGAAAAAGATGGTATCTAATAGTTGCTATTCAAGACATATGACAGGTGACAAAGAATAATTCATCATCCTAGAAATGAAGGATAGAGGAATGGTCACTTTTTGTGACAATGGTAAGGGAAAGATCATTGGCATCGGTAAGATCAGAATTATCTCCTCTACATTTATTAAAAATATATTTTTAGTTGACAAATTGAAGCATAATTTATTAGGTATAAGTCAATTATGTGACAGAGGCTTCAAGGTTGTCTTTGAATCTTCAATGTGCATGATAACAAACTCACTTAATTCTAGCACTAAGCTCATTGGTCATAGACTTGGAAATATATATGTGATAGATTTGAATGATCTTGCCATGTCTAGTAGTACAAGTCTAATCACAATGAATGCTTAAACCAAGGAGTCTAGCTCACTTTGGCATAGGAGATTAGGTCATGATAGCATGCATATAATAGCTAAATTAATTTCCAAAGATCTAGTTAGAGGTTTACCAAAATTTAAAGTTGATTTTGAACATGTTTATGATGCATGCCAATTTGGTAGACAAACTAGAGGGAGTTTTAAATCAAAAAATATGGTTTCTACTTCTAGACCTTTAGAGATACTACAATGGACCTATTTGGACCAACTAGGACTACAAGCCTAGGTGGTATAAAATATGGACTTGTGATAGTAGATGACTTTTCAAGATTTACTTGGATCGTATTTATCGCACACAAAGATGAAGCTTTTAAAGTTTTTCAAAAATTTTAAAAGAAAGTTTCAAACCCAAAAAATATTTTAGTTATTTCTATTAGAAGTGATTATGATACAAAATTTGAAAATCAATATTTTGAAGAATATTACACTAAGCACGACATTGATCATAACTTCTTTGGTCCTAGAACACCACAGCAAAATGGTGTAGTAGAGAGAAACAATAGGACATTGGAAGAGATGGCCTGAACTATATTATGTGAAGGCATTCTTCTAAGGTACATTTGGGCAGAAGCTATAAACACTACCTGTTATATTTTAAACCATGTTTTGGTATGACCTATTTTAAAGAGAACCCCCTTTGATCTTTAGAATGATAGAAAACCTAGCATTCATTATTTTCATATTTTTGGTTATAAATGCTTTGTGTTGAACAACGAAAAGGATAACCTAAAAAAATTTGATACTAAATCTGATAAAGTAATTTTTCTAGGTTATTCAACTTCTAGCAAAGCTTATACAGTATTTAATAAAAGAACATTGACTGTTGAAGAATCTATTCATGTTATATTTGATGAATCTAACCCCTCACCTTCTAGAAAAGAAGAGTGCATTAATAATGATGCAGGTACAATCGACAAAGCTATGGAGGACATGAGCTTAAAGGACAAACAAGTGGATGAAAGAGAAGAAATGGTAAGTAAAGATCATGGTGATTTACCAAGAGAATGAAGGTATATAACTTCACACCTTAAAGATTTAATTATTGGTGATCTCTCACTAGGTGTTAGGACTAGGTCATCACTTAGAGATGCACGTGATTACCTAGCATTTGTTTCACAAGTAGAACCACATAGTATAGAAGAAGCCAAAAATGATCCTAATTGGATGATGGCCATGCATGAAGAACTTAACCAATTTGAAAGAAATAATGTATGGACCTTAGTAAATAGACCCTCTAATCATCCTGTAATAGGTACTAAATGGGTTTATTGAAACAAACTATATGAAAAAGGCCAAGTAATTAGAAATAAAGCAAGATTAGTGGCTAAAAGATATAAGCAGGAAGAAGGAATAGATTTTGATGAAACCTATGCACTTGTAAAAAAGATTAGAAGTTATTAGATTATTACTTGCATTTACTTGCTACATGGATTTCAAATTAATTCAAATGGATGTAAAATGTACATTTTTAAATGGTTTTATTTTAGAAAAAAATTTTATAGAACAACCACCAGGATTTGAAAATCATACTCTTTCAAATCATGTTTTCAAACTCAATAAAGCATTGTATGATTTAAAACAAGCCCCAAGAGCATGGTATGATAGATTAAGCAAGTTCTTACTTGAAAATGATTTTGTTAGAGAAAATGTAGACACTACTTTGTTCATTAAAAGAAAAGTAAATGACATGTTAGATGTACAAATCTACATAGATGATACTATTTTTGGTGCAACTAAAAAAATTTGTGTAGAGAATTTGCTGAGCTTATGCAGGATGAATTTGAAATGAGCCTGATGGATGAACTAACTTACTTTCTTGGACTCCAAATTAAGCAAACAATAGAAGGAATATTTATCAACCAAGCGAAGTACATCAAGGAAATCATTAAGAAGTTTGGTATGGAGTCAGTCAAAGAAATTGGCACATCCCTGAGCCCCTCCTGCAGACTTGATAAAGATGAAGATGGAAGTAATGTTTATCAAAAACATTATCAAGGTACGATTGGATCACTATTGTATTTAACTGCTAGTAGGTATGATCGATGACATCTTGGAGGTGGCGGTAATGGCGAGGCAACATCTTGAGATTGCAAGGAGGTAGCAATAGTGATGGTTCAAGGTGGTGGCTGGTGACTATGATGGGAAGAAGAGGTGATAGTAATGAAGGGAAGGAGACGATCCATAGAAGAGCACTTGTAAACTGAGTAGCTGATCCTTTATGGACCAGCTGCTCTAAAATCTATGCTAGTCTTGGATTTGAGTTGATTTTGAATGCTCTTAAGCTACGATTTGGGTTCAGTTTGCATCCTCTCAACTTGTCCATTAAGCTTTTTAAGTTCGTGAGATTCTAAATTAATAATTTCACCAGATCTCTAGAGTTCCAAAGTTAACATCTCCACCAATTTATTGTACTTGCCAAAGAGAAAAATATATAAATTAAATCATTTAGTAAACTTCCAATGGGTGTGAATTTATTTTAGTGCTTAAAATGATCAATCACTTAACAACTACATCTTATAATTATGCCCTGATTTCATATTTTTTAAATTATTTCAAAAATATTTAATTTTATAAGAAAGTCTAATTTAGTTATAAAATTAGGGTTTTTAGAATATGTTAGCACCATTAATTAACTAAAATACTCAAAATAAATATATACATAGATGATTTATCACACCCTCAACTTACTCATTGCTAATCTCTTAGCAATGTAAATATATATAAACATATTGATTTATAACCTTGTGTAATTAAGAATTTCTTTTATAAAAATAGATCTAGGATAGAAATTTAAAACATTTAACAAGTATCACAAGTATTGAGTTTTGGAAGAAAATTTTGTAGTTAGTTCAATCAGGAACTTCCTTAGAATTCATCTAAAGATCTACAACATTTATGCTTGTGAAGTCTAACTTAACATTTAGGTACTAGCTTAAAAAGGATAAATGTAGCTTTTCTTAGTACCCATTTTAGTCAATTTTCTATACACCCCCAAATTAAGCTCATGAACTAATGTAGCTTTCATACTACCTATTTTATTTAAAGTGCTGAGCATCCTGGCCTTCCCTTCACTATTTGTTGCAAACCTCAATACTTGACTTAGGTGTAGAGATCCAGTCACTAAGCTTAGGGCAATCCACATATACTCTATGTTTTGTACTTTTATTTTGATAGGTAGCTCTTTCCTTAAATTCAAGGTAGATTTCATACTTCCTAATTTGTTTAGGTAGGTAGCTCTTTCCTTAAATTCAAGTTTATTTAATTGAGATGTATATCAATTTGTAGTTTTCAATGATAATTAAGTCCTTAGTTGGCTTTACAATCAACACTTACTTTGTTTTATCATTGTGCATGTGCAATAAAAAGTGCTAATACCTTTAAGTAATCTAAGTAGGCTACTAAAAGATTTACTAACTAGTTTACTACTTGACTAGCTACAGTCATTAGCAAAACTCTCTAACTCTTATTACTTTTTTCTAGTCTTTTTTGTTCTGAATCTTCTTTCTTGACATATGATTTATTCAAGTAAAAATCTTTTCAAAAATTTCAAGCGATGTTTTAAATTTTTTTAAATTTTTTTTTAAAAAAGATTTTCCCTACCTCCCAACTTAAATATGATTATCCCTAATGGTAGAAGAGAATAATAAAATAACAATCATAAAATACAACAAGGAAGGATTCCACCAAACTTCGTGTGTTCATTCATTGCTGGATGAAAGCTCCTTCACTGTGGGAGTGGTTAGTCCTTGATTCATCTAAATCTTTGATAGGTATCAAACATGTACTCTCCTCTAAACTTGGCAAGTTTTCATTATTCAATTTCTACAAAATAGAATTAACAAGGTAATTGAAAAGACATATATATATTAGGTTGCCTTCTAATAAGTGTTAAGTTTAAAATCTTTAGCCAGATTATGCTGAGATTCAAGGTGGCTCATAGATAGGTTCCACTAAATATATGGGCAAGATTAGTGCAGTATGGCTATGCTTGTTGATATATGATTGTGCATACTAGCCAGTAGCCCATGGAGGATGATAAGAGGAAAGTATACAAGTTAACCACTCTATCGAAACACACCATTCATCTCCTTGCCACATTGGGTTCTAGTTAGGCCATTTCACCACCTCGCATTCATCGATGTCTTCAATAATTTGGTTCACTCTCCTTGAATTGCATCATATTCATCCATTTTCCCATAATTTTGGTGTATATGGGTAAAAGGGTAGATGTTGCTTAATTTAGTATTGATCTATTCTATAACCCCTATATGATTACTTGAAAGCTGTACTTCCTGGTTAGAGATCAGATCAGATGTAATGTAATTTATTATTGCAGTGGCCCCTTGGGAGGTGTCATTGGATCCTGAAAGGTCATCGTTCTACACATTAGGAAGTGGCTCTAACTCTAGGATAAGTGGTGCCTCTAAGGATGGTGCTAGAGGACTTGATTGAGTAGGTGATTACTCATACATTAAAGTCTAAGGAGGGGTGGTACTAAAATTAGGTGGTTCTAGTAAAGCATATACTTCTTCAATGTATCCATCAATATCAAAATTTTCTACTCTAAAATATATTAGGCATGTCTGTAAAGGGTCTAAATTGATCAAGGTAGGAATCTTATTTTCTATCACTTCCTTTAGCATGTTGATCTCATCATGGTCGTACTTAGGTGGTCCCTAAGATGCATTGAAAATATTCAACCTTAGGTTTTTATTTTAGAAAGACACATCCATGACCTAGGTCCTATAATTATATAGGTATTAGAAATTTCTAAGAAGGGTCTACATAGGATGATTGGTAATTAGTTGGGGTTGCTATTAGATTCCATGTCTAACACTAGGAAGTCGATAGGAAAGTAAAATTCATCTACTTTAACCAACACTCTTCTAGCATTCCATGGGGCATATTAATGGATTGGTATGCTAGTTGTAATGTTACCAAAGGGGAATTCAATTCTTTGAATCCAAATAGGTCATAAATAGAACTCGGGAGAAGGTTGATACTTGCACCCAAATCTAATAAAGCTTTCTTAATCTTAAGGTCCCCTATGATATAAGATATAATTGGGGTACCAAGTCCTTAAGTTTGGGTGGGATAATTTGTTGAAAAATTGAGTTGGCTTGTTCAATCAAGTGGACCATTTTTGGGATTGTGGCATAGATGCAAGGAGAGGAGGGCACGGTTCCTTCAGCATGGGCATTGGTGTGCCGGAGTGATAGGGATCGTGCATGTCGGAGGGGATGCGGGCGGCACGTGGGGCGGCGGCTCGGAGGCAATGTGGGCGATGCAGTGATGCCGGCTCGAAGGCGATACGGGTGATAACGAAGGGAGGACCCAATGGGCCGATGATGGAGATCTAGATAGGAGGATGGTGGTGGTGCTTGGGTTCGGGCAATGCGTAGGACATAGTCGGTAGTAGGGGGTTCCGGATGGTGGTGATTATGGTTAGAGGCAGTGGAACTGAGACTTCAATGGCATCCGAGGATAGTTCCAATGGGGCTTTGATCTAGGTGGATAGAGCGTGGTCATCGGCTGTTGTGGATTTGGGAAGAAGAGGGTGGAACGGACAAAATAGAGAATTACATATCTGGCGGAGATTAGCATCGTGGTCGGCTTGGATGGGTTTCCACTTTTTGCTAAGGGTGCGAAAAGTGGAGGAATGGTGGATATGATCGATGGTGGTGGGGCGTGGGAGGAGTCACGGGAGGGAAGGCGGGGCATCGGCACAGAGATGGTCGGCAATGAAAGAAGGGAGATCTATTATTATTATTTTTTTGGATCTTGGAAGTTGAGAGGATGGAAAAGATGGTTCGGTGTAAAGCTGAGGGGGGATCTGGGGTGATATAAAATGTACCCTAATTTTCTAGCTTTGATACCAAATGTGATGGGGGACGGGCTGAGGATGGATCGTTGGCGAGCCTAGAAGTCACCAAAATTAGGGTACTACTAGTTTTTCTTTTATTTTTTAATTTTCTATGGAGGTGGTGAAGGAACAATGGAAATGGAAGACAGGGGTCGGCGCTTTCATAAACTTTGGGAATCACACTCATGGAGATATCTCAAACCTCTAGGGTTTCCGACCTCACTAATGGAGCCGTACAGAGAGATCTCACACCTCTAGGGCATCCTACCCACCTCACTAAAGGATCCATTAGGGTGAATCTCAAAGGACATGAGGGCGGTAAAGAAAATAAAATTAGAGAAAGAGATAACTAGATATGACCTCGCATCATGTCCGGGGGTTGCACCTCACGTGCTCTCTGTATAGAGTGTAAGTTAGGCCTCTCACCCTCTCCATACAGAGCGAAAGAAGAATCTCTCTTGTCAAATTTTCATTTCATTCGAATTCTCCTTTTATACAAGAGATGGGTCCTTTATATAGAGTCACATGACTTATGACCTAAGTTATGAAAACAAGGAATTAATGGGGTGCCCTAAACCTTCCTCCTTTGCAAATTGAATACATGGAAGAAATCTAACAAATGCCAAATAAAAGTCCTCCAAAGATGGTATGTAGTGGGCGGACCAAAAGGGGGGGACCAAGGTGCCATCTTTTTTCTTCTCTTGGCTTGGGATGGACGACTTCTTTCCTAAGCAAGATGGTATGAATCATGGAATTCATGTTTATCTACTTTGACTTTCCTTCTTATAATGCTGGCGTGTGGAGTTCGTGTGCTTGAGTATTGAATTGATGTGCTGTCATGTGGACACCAAATCCTAATATTGGGCCGACCACATGTAATCATCCATGTAACCCTAGTGTGGCGCTATCCAAGCTGTGACTAGGACTCCATGTAGTTGCTAAGATGGCACACTGAATGTGGCACTATGATTGGGATCCCATGTGGTTGCTGAGGTGGCTGCTCTCTCAGGTCCCCATCTTTCCCTTAAAGTGGGAAGAACTCAACCACATCGAGTTTGGGTCAACAGGGACTTTGGTGGGACCGAATTCCAATCAAGTCAAAAGAGGCTCTGCTTTGAGATCTGTGCAACTTTGAAAATTGAGCAGCTCTGAAATCCATGCAGCTTTGAGGATCGTGCAGCATCGAAGTCAGCAACAGGGAGGGGCAATGCTTTCATGATTGTGCGGTGCTTCTCCTCCTTCACCATGAACCGAAACTTTCGAACAGGGGAGGCTTTCGAAGGGCAGTCCGATGGGCGTTCACCAGTAATGGTGGTGAGAACGATGGTGGTGGTACAGGTGGGGACGGCATTCGATGGCAGAGGTGAGGCATCAAGCATTTCGGCATAGTTGCAGGAAGAGGAGGGCACAATTCCTTCAACACGGGTGTGGGTGTGCTGGAGCGATAGGGATTGGGCATGCCAGAGGGGATACGGGCGGCATGGGGGGGGGACGGCTCAGAGGTGATGCAGGTGATGTAGGGATGTCGGCTCGGAGACAATATGGGCAATGGCGAGGGAAGGACCCAACAGGATGGCGATGGAGATTTGGACAGGAGGGCGGTGGTGGCACTCAGGTTCGGGCGATGTGTTGGCTACAGTCGGTGGCTTTGGAGTCATTGATCAGAGGAGTGGAGGGTGGTGATGGTTCCGGTTGTGATGATCGGGTGTTCTTGGCAGTAGGGGGTTTTGAATGGTGGTGATCATGATCAGAGGCGGCAAAACTGAGACTTTAATGGCATCCGAGGATGGTTCCGGTGGGGCTTTGATCTGGGTGGCTGGAGTGTGGTCATCGGCTGCTATGGATTTGGGTGGAAGAGGGTGTGGAATGGACAAACCGAAGAATGGTAGATCCGGTGGAGATTGGCATTGTGGTCGGCTTGGATGGGTTTCCACTTACTGGTGAGGGCACGAAGAGTGGAGAAAGGGATGCGGGACTATGAGATGCTAAGATAAGATGAAGGATTCAAGTGATTTTTCTTTTTATGATTTTTAAGCTTTCTTATGGATTTAGGATTCCCAAAGACAAACAAGAGCAGATCTAGAAATTCTATAATGATAAGAACTTCTAAAAGCAAATTAGCCCCTAAATAAGGATAATGAGAGGACCCCGGGATTGAGAAACCCCGTAGGACTTAGCTCTTAGAACAATATCAACATAGGATTTTGGGGATGCAAACCTTAATAAATTATATGATGCAACTGATGCCGAGTTCACTCGCTCTCATGGATGCAGCCTGGAGGATCAAGCCTTCAACCCGTGGATTCACCAGCTTTCCGTCCGATGGTTGCGAAGGCAAGGAAGACCGACTCCATTGTCCGTGGTACCTAGAGGACCTATGAGTAACCAAGAGAAGGGTTAGGAGTCATTAAGAAACAAGCAAGAGATGAGGGAATGAAAGTTGAGATTGGTGGTGGATGGAATTCTTCTTGTTGGGCGCCCAAGTGGATCATCCAGATGGCTTCCGATCTTAAAGAAAGGTTGGTGGCTTGAAGATGGTAACCTAGGGCCTCTCACCCCTCGATGCCCCAAAGGACAAAGATGCTCCCTCTCAGAGTTCCAAGTCTAGAAGACAAGGGCTAGAAGAGTGACTTCAAAGTTTCTTTTCATTTCATCAACATTGGTCCATACAAGGGAGGGGTAAGGCCCTTTATATAGGCACCTTTAAACCCATTGAAATTCAAATGAAAAATTTAAAAGGCTTCATGAAGAGGGTGTCCAAATTTTGATTTCTTTTTCTCTTGGCTGACCAAGGTCTTGTTTGCTTGATGGTGTGGCTTGATTTGGGGCTTGAAAAAAGGGAGTTGTCTTCTTGATTTGAGTTGGCGCCCTTTGGGTCAATTCATTTCTTCCATGGCTGACCAAACACTTTGGGAAGAAGGCTTGATATGGGGCTTGAAACAAGGATCATGTCTTCATTGCCCATTGACCTTCTTTGGGCACCCAGAGCTCCTTTGGAAAGAGGCTTGATAGGGAGAGGGAAGGGAGGAAAGGATCAAGGAATGGTGCCCACAAATTCAGCATTTCCTTCTTGCCTTGGCCGCCCACTTGTCATGATGATGTGGCACCACATGGGATGGATGAGGTGGTGCTCAAGGGCTGAGGTGGCATCCTTTAAGGAGTGGGAGATGGCTTGACCCATTAATAATTGGACTAGACTCAATGACCACTCCTTTTTCAAACAAGCTTGGGCCCAATCTTTAAGTAGACTCGGGCTTGGACCAATTCAGCTGAATACAGGGTTTATAGACCTTGCTTGACCACATTGTTTAAGGAACAAGACTAAAACAAAAGAACATGACTTAAAATAAAATTGCCTAGGCTCGAAGGCTTATTACGGGAACCAACAAAATAAGACCCTAATCAGAGATCTTCGAAGGATTGAGGAGCCTCTGTCTGATCTTGGTGCCCATGCCAATTCTTCCAGGATGGGAGGAACTCGACCATGTCAAGTAAGGGTTGATTTGGCTTTGATAATTTTCTAGAAGGTTGGGGTCAAGGTGCTGCAAGTCCTCTCGGGTAACCCATAAATCATCGAACTACGGTCAGCCTTGCCATTGGATCAAGTAACGCTGATAGCCTTTGTCCTGGGTGGTCATTATTGGGAATTGTGTCCCAAAGCCAATCGTCTAGGCTATAGACGGTTGTGCTATCTTCGTATTTATAAATGAATTCTTTTTAATAAATAAAAGTTATTTATTTTGGCTGTCCATCATATTTACATTTTCCTATAAAGAACTCTTGTATGATGGAGCCCTTAGAACTACATTATTTGATATAGAGAAGATATATCTGGTAGTTCTTAAACTGGTTCACAACCGAAGGATACATTATTACAGGACGACGATGTATTAAGTATAGGTTGTTTTATGTCGCATTTGTTGGTTGTCCTCTTAACCAAGTAGTGTGGAGACACTGGTGTGACATGGAAGTGAAATGTTTGACATTTCAATGAACGTGACTATCTGTGGAGCTCCCTTCTGCCAAAGGGTTGCTCACAAAGGGATATGGGTATATGTGTTCCTCAGACCTGAGGTCACCATGGCAGCTTGCAAGCAACTCACTGTACTTTGGTACCGGACTACCTAGATTTCTATTCCAGTGATGGAAGGTTTCTGGGTACAATCAAGTACTTATGGAGCAGTGGTGGATCAAGATGGAATTGACCTCTACAAATAGTTTGGAGTGAATGACTCACTATCTCGATTCAGCAAAACCTTGGCCAAGATAGTTCTTGTGAAGAGTCACAGAACTTGTGATGTTGAGACATGATCTGGATAAACCAAATTAGGGTTGGCGGTAACCTTAGGTCATCCTGAGCATTGTGAGGTCAAAGAGATGAATTATGTGGCAACCATATGCCAAAGGTTCTTGTGAGGTGCTCTATATCTTCGACCTATCTAGACATCGGGTATCATTTCTAGATGAGGATATTGACTGGTACTGGAAATGTTCTAGTGCTACCAGCTTAGTTTTCTAACCTATGGGGTCATAAACCATAGAGGATTTCTATTTGATCTTTTGGCTAATCGATAATTAAGAATCATTTGTCATCGCCGGAGGTCAATTTGATTGACCAGGTTCCAAGTATCGATACTTAGAATTTTGCAGGTGTCGATACTTGGTGGAGTGTCGACACTTGGCAATTTTTGAGTGTCGACACTTCCTGTGATGAACAAATTTCTGGAAGGATTTCGTGGAAAATTTTTGGGCAGGTTTTGACCTAGTTTGATTTCGAATTCAAACCAGTTTTGGCTCCAAGGTTTTATGTATGAAAGTCAAACTTACCTTAATGGGTTGGACCCATTTGGGATGGCCTTGATCCTCTCCCCCATTCTCTCCCCTCATCTCTCTTCCATCCTTCTTCTCCCTCTCATGGCTGCACCTATAAATGAGGGTCATTATATAGGTTGTAGAGGTTACAACAATAGCAAAAGAAAACTTTAAGAGAGATAGAGAAGGGTTGTGAGAGTTCTAGGGATCGGGTGTGAGCAACCTAGCACTCTAGCTAGGTCTTGGGTAGAGAGATTTTGGGAAGGGATTCCTGCTCTCCTCCTAGTCTTCCTAGAAGAAGAAGATTGGCCAAGGATCCCAAAGAGCTAGCACTCCGAGAGAGTTGATCAGAGCGAGCCTAGGTGTGGATTTCTTGTAGAGGCTAGATACGTGTGTGGCTTGAGCACCCTGTTCCTTCTCACAGCACTTCCACTACCTGTCTTAGAGGTATAAAGATATGGTACTTTTATATATATTCTCTTTCTTTTGATGTTATATGCATGCTAGATCTTTATACTAGTTCCTGTTGCAGGCAGATCAGTAAATCGTTTAGATCTATCTACCGAGCCTTCCACTGTGCATGCTTTAAAATTGTTTTCAAATGCATATCCTTCTGCCCTTTTTTCTTGCATATTGTATGCTAGGTGTAGGTGCTTTTTACCTTCAGTCATAGCTTGAACATCCAGGACATGCTTGATCCGCTCTCCTCTCTGAGGTAAAATTGGAGGTAGACACTCTAGGTCGGGTTCGCTCTCAAATGAAAGGTCAGGTCCAAATGGGTCATTGGGTATGTTTGCTGGTTCCTTATACTCGACTAAGTTCAAGATATTGAAAGTCAAGCTAATGCCATAATCCGAGGGTAGCTCAAGCACATAGGCATTGGGGCCAACTATCCTTATCACTTTAAAGGGGCCAGCTCTATGAGCATGAAGTTTCTTAACAGATCCGGGTGGAAACTGTTCAATCGTAAGCCTAATCATTACAGATCCCTTATTTCATATTATTTGGCTTGCTTTCAGGAATCAGCCAATTTCTTGTATTAGGTTGATTTTTAGGCTAATTTCTTTATGCATGCCTCTAATATGCAGTGCAAATGATTTTGTGGACTCTGAGACTCTTACTGACACTTGATAAAAAGTAGACTCAACTATGTATTCCTATTGAGAAGAAATTTATTGGACTCTCTAGGGCCTAAACCTAACAGATTATTGACTCTCTAGGTTTGACCCTGGTCTGGTATAGACATGAAAAATTACCAAAGATCCCTAGCAAATGCCATAAGGTATACCAGAAGTAGGTAGCAAATTGGATGGGCTCTAAGAATTCATGCAATCTAGTAATCTTAGCAAAATGTAGCCCCATGACTCTAGAAACATGAGAATGTTGGAATTCTCCTAGGAACAAGGAAAGTATGTTGCACAAAATTAGGCATCAAAAGCCTGACCAGCGAAAGCAGATATAAAAATGATTTTATATCTAATCATGTAAATCATAAATAAATCTAATTTTTTTATCATAAATTCCTAACATGCTGAATAACATGAGAAAAATATTAGATCTGAAATAAAAATTATTTTAAGCATAAAATACTTACCTAGATCGCTATCCGGGCCTGCTCTGAAAAGCATGCAGATTCGCTACTCAAAAGCAGGGATTCTATCGAAGCCATGCAATTTTCCGGCCTCTACTGGTATCTACACGAAGCTCTCATAATCGAGTCCTAGAGGGCACCAAACTGCTAGATCCTTGTAGCCTTCTCCTCATTCTACAAATCACCTGCTTTAAAATCTATGCCAATCCGAATCTAGACCGGCTTTTGGCTTCTGTCTTGCAATCTTAGATCTGCACAACCTTGGACCCTATTTCTCTTTTCTCTCTAGTAGCGCATCTCTCTAGATCTCTTAGAAGGAAGAAGAAAGCATATAAAAGGAGGAGATGTTGGCCTCAGGAGAGAGACTCCATGGAAGACGTCTAAGAAGAAGCACGCCCAAAATAATTCATGCCAATATTTTTTCTCTTCTATTTGGCCACCATCTTCTATCCCCTTTTATATTTATTTCACGATAAAAGTCTCCTCCTTTAATTGAAACAAAATACCAATGTTTCAATTTCAACCGGTTGAAAATTAAGAGTGGAAGAGAACGACTCTTCCCTCTCTTAATTTCCTTCATGCCAAATCATATTAGTGCCCACTTATTCATGCCCCATCCTTCATTTGTCGGACAAAATAAATGGGGGCCCACTTTGGCATGTGGAGGGAATGGGAGACAAAGAGAGAGAGTCCCAGTTTAACTGGACTCTATTTCTTAGTCCAAATGTAATGATTTTACAGTCAAACTAAAGTCGATTTTAAATTTGATCGAACCATTACGAAGTAGACATTGACTCGAGTTAATTAGGATTAATTAATTGCATCTAACTCAATTAAATTAAATCTAATTTAAATTAATTAACAATTAATCCATAATCAGTGATTCGATTCCTCTATCAAAATCCCAACATGATGTTGGTTACGGATACTCGTCAAACCCATCAGTCATATGCTTAACCTAATCGACTCAAGTCTAATTGTAATACTAATGAAAACACCTTTTCATTATCACCCTGCTATGGTCATAGACTTCTGGACTTAGTCTCATTATGCTTGCATAGGATTATACCTTACTAATAAGGCTGATAGATCCCTAAGAGTGAACACCCTACTCCTTTAATAAAATTACTGCAGCCAACGAACACCACAAGGTCCCGTATGGATAGGAACCATGTGATTGTGCTGTCAAACTACAGCAACCTTATTATGAGTAGCTGAGACACTCTAGGTCAAGGAACATTCACACAACTATAGCACCAGGAAGTTATCGACGAGTGAGTAGTCATCCGTATAACTCTAGTACTAGGTCATGCTCAGTACCGTTGATCTCTATCAACAACCTACACTCTCACTCCAGTATGACCACACTGTAGGTCAGAGACTCATCTACCTAGAAAGGAAAGTGATCTATGCACCAATTTTAACGGATCAATCACCGTCCTCATGATATTCTAATAATCGGGAGCCCTTAGGAGTTAATCTATGAAAACACATGCCTCAGATTCTCAACTCTTGAGAATATTTGTCATTGTCCATTAATTCCATGGATGATTCAAAGACACAATAATATGAATGAAACTAATATCCTTTTAGTTAATAAGAAAAATTAAGTATAAGGTTCATGCCCTAAAATTAAATTGTGTCAAGCCAACATGGCTTTCAGGGCATACATCTAACAATCTCCCACTTGCACTAAAGCTAATTGGCTACATATCTAAGTCCCATTTTCTCAAAGTGAACTTTAGCCTTCTGTTGGATTAAAGTCTTAGTAAGTGGGTCTGCCATGTTGTCCATGGAGTCTACTCTTCGCACCTCAACATATTTCTTCTCGAGGTAGTCGCGTATGAAACGAAACCATCGCTCAATATGCTTTAACTTATGGTGAGACCTGGGCTCTTTAGCAAGAGCTATTGCACCATTATTATCACAATATATGGGGATGGTATCAGATGGCATCACTCCAAGCTCCATAACAAACTTTTTGTACCAGAAGGATTCTTTTGTAGCTTCAGAGGCAGCGATGTACTTTGCTTCCATTGTTGAATTTGCTATGATGGCCTGCTTGGAACTTTTCCAACGAGTTGGCCCACCATTACACAAAAACACAGACCCTAATGTAGACCTTCTATCATCAGGATCAGACATAAAGTCTGGGTCGTATATTCCTTTATCCCTAATTCTGAACTTCCTCCAAATACTAAGAACAAATCTTTAGTCCTTCTCAAGTACTTAAGAATGTTCTTCATAGCTATCCAGTGTTCTTCACCTGGATTCGACTGATATCTGCTCGTGACTCTCATAGCAAGAGCTATATCAGGTCGAGTACACAACATGACATACATAAAGCTTCCAATTGCCAAAGCATATGGAATCTTGCTCATGCATTGAATCTCTTCAGGTGTGTTAGGACATATTTTCTTGGAGAGATTAATGCCATGCTGAAGAGGCAACAATCCTCTTCCAGAGTTCTCCATGCTGAACCTTTTCAGCACTTTCTCTATGTACAATTTTTGTGAAAGGCCAAGCATCCAATTAGATCTATCTTTATAGACCTTAATTCCCAAAAATAAGATACTTTACCTAAGTCTTTCATAAAGAATTCCTTAGATAACCAACCTTGGACTGAAGTCAACATGGGAATATCATTCCTAATAAGGAGGATGTCATCCACGTATAATGCGAGGAATGTCATTACCCTCCCACTAGCCTTCCTGTAAACACTTGGCTCATTCTCATTCTTGATAAAATCAAACAATTTGATTGCATCATCAAAAGGAGTATTCCAACTTTGAGAAGCTTGATTCAATCCATAGATTAATCTATGCAGCTTGCAGACCTTATGATCTTCATCATTGGAAGTGAAACCCTAAGGCTGCTCCATATAGAAATCTTTCTTAAGATATCCATTCAGGAATGCAGTTTTCACATCCTTTACCATATCTCATAATCATGATATGCTGTAATTGCAAGCAATATACGGATGGATTTCAGCATAGATACTGGTGAAAAGGTATCATGATAATCAATGCCTTCACATTGACTATACCATTTCACCACCAACCTAGCTTTAAAGGTCTCTACTTTACCATTTGAACCTATTTTCTTTTGTAGATCCATTTACAACCAATAGGTACAATACCCTCTGGTGGATCAACTAAGGACCAAACTTGGTTAGAAAGTAATGAATCAATTTCTGACTTCATAGCGTACAACCATTTCTCGGGGTCGATGTCTGACATCGCCTTATCATAAGTCTTAGGATCAATCAATTGATCCTTGTCCCCAACAAGAAACATTTTCTTTATATCCTCTGTAAGCATACCCAAGTATCTTTCAGGAGGTATGGAGACTCTAATAGACCTACAAGGTGGAAGAGCATTTACGTGCAATGGTTGATTAGGTTTGATCTATTCTATAGCTGGCTACTATTCAGAGACTTTCTTATTGAACTTAATTAACCTCCCACTACAACCTTCTTGAATAAACTATTTTTTAAGAAATGTGGCATGTTTGCTCACAATCACATTATGATCTTCAGGAAGGTAAAAGTAATATCCTAAAATTTTTTAGGATATCCTCTAAACTGAGCTTTCACAGATCTAGATTTTAACTTGTCTGCCATTAGTCTTTTGACATAAGCTGGACATCCCTAAATCTTGAAATGAGCAAGACTTGGTTTCTTACTATGCAAAATCTCTTATGGTGTGGTAAAAACATATTTAGATGGAACCCTATTTAGAATATAAATTGATGTTTGTAAGGCATCTCCCCAAAGAAATAAAAGCAAGTCAGCGAAGCTCATCACGGATCGAACCATATCTAATAATGTCCTGTTTCTCCTCTCAGACACCCCGTTAAGCTGAGGCATACCTGGTGGAGTCCATTGTGAGACTATGCCATTATCCTTAAGATAACCTAAAAATTTCCTACTAAGGTATTCTCCTCCCCGATCTGACTGAAAAACCTTAAGGGTTTTATATGTTTATTTTTTTACCTCATGTCTGAATTCCTTAAACTTTTCAAAAGCTTTAGATTTGTGTCTTATAAGAAACACATAACCATATCATCAACAATCATCAGTAAAGGTTATGAAGTAGTAAAAACCATCCCTGGACTGCACATCAAATAGACCATACACATCAGTGTGTACCAGGGCAAGTAATTTTATGGCCCTCTCCCCATGTCCTATAAAGGGTAACTTGGTCATTTTTCCTTGAAGACATGACTCATAAGGTGGGTATGATTCAAAATTAACTGAATCTAGGATCCCATCCCTTTCCAGTTTGTTAATTCTGTTCTCACCTATATGACCGAGCTTTAGATGCCACATTTATTATTTAGGTCATCTCTAGGATGTTTATGTCCTATGGCATTCACTTTAATTTTCTCGTTAATGTTCAAAGATGCATTGGCATGCAAATGATAGAGACTGTCTATTAAAATAGCTTTTGCAACCAATTTATTTCTGAAATAAATACTACAAAAGTCTTTATTGAATATAAATACAAATCCTTCCTGTGCTAGCACAGAGATAGAAATCAAATTTCTACTAGCTCTAGGCACAAAATAACAGTCACTAAGAACTAATCTAAACCCTAAAGGTAACACCAAACAATATGATCAACGGCTTGAGCAGCATCTTTTGCTCCATTTCCAATATGTAGGACCATCTCACCTTCTCTCAGCATTCTACTTATTTCCAGACCCTGCATTGAAATGCATATATGAGCACTAGAGCCAGAGTCTAAAATCCAGCTGGAAGTAGATGAAACCGTTAGGTTAGATTCAATAACGAGTATAGGCTTACCTTTAGAAGGTACATCCTCATTCTATTTCTTTAGGCTTTCCAAGTAAAAAGAACAATTCCTTTTCCAGTGGCCATATGTGTTGCTATGGAAACATTTCCCTTTGCTAACCTTGGCTTTCTTGGGAGTGTCTTTCTTCTGTTTGTTCTCCTTCTTCTGCTTCTTTGCAGGTTTCTTCTTCTTTCAAGTAGACTTTCTTTTGGAGGAAGACTGCTCCACAGAGAAAACAGAGCCCCTTGAACTCTTCAAGGTCCCCTCATTACTTACCATCATGTTCAATAATTCAGGCAAAGTGTAATTTAACTTGTTCATATTATAGTTCATTACAAACTGAGCATATGAACTAGTCAAGGACTGGAGGATCAAATCCACCTGAAGCTCCTTGTGAATAAGAATGCCCAACTTCTCAAGCTGTTCAATATCTTTGATCATTGTCAAACAATGATCGTAGATTGACTGCGCTTCATGCATCTTGTTGTTGAAAAGCCTTTTCGACACTTCGAAGCGTGCAATCCAACTTTGCTCACCATATAACTCTTGTAGGTGAATCAAAATCGATTTAGCAATTGGCATATCCTCATGTTGGCTCTGCAATTTATTTGACATTGAGGCCAACATATAACACTTAACCTTTTTATCATCTTCCATCCATTTCTCATATGCAATCATTTGATGAGAATTTGGATGGTCAGGTAAGATAGGGGGTTCTTTGTCAAGCACATAGCCCAACATCTCAGAACACAAAATAATTTTGAAGTTTCTCAACCAATCTTTAAAATTGAGGCCTACAAGTCAGTTTGTCTCTAGAATACAGACTAAGGGATTTGAAGCAGACATGGTTAACTGCAAGAGTAGAAGATTCAAATTAGATGCATTATACTTAATTATAAAAATTATTCTTGGATCTTTAAGAAATAATTTTAGAACTCCCACTATTTTCTTGGATCTCTCACACTCCCCGTGGTGATCCGAAAATCCTGCAACTCTAGGTTTCTAGTGGGTGCTATGATCCCATCGATGTGCAGTACCTCACTGTATCCAGTTATTGATAACACGCTACACCAATAAGTGGCCAGCTCTTGTCCAATGTATCTAATACAAATTATAGCTCTGGGTCTCTAAATCATGGAACCTCAACGTGCCCATTTGATGGTCCAATCATTAGTTATGTCAGACCCACCATTCCTGCTAGACAAAGCCATCAATGAGTCCCTCAACATGCCCATTTATTGGGCCCAGCCCCATTAGTGCCTAGCAACGTCTCATATGTAATAGGGTGGTTGTGTCTTCCCGATGCAACTAGACCACTATAACCAGCCGAGAATAATCAACACCAGTAGGACACCCGCACACCTATAATGGTGGAGGACTTATGACTTAATATTTATTGAGAGCTTAGGTTCAGGTCTCCTCTAAATTGATTAGCCAAATCATGACTAACCAATTACATTAAGTCAGAACAATCTCATGTCTGACTAATTACATTCAGTTAGCACAATCTCATGTCTGACTAAAAATAGTTACCATGGGCGAACTCAAATCAAAAGTGATCATTTTGAAAACTTAATCAACTAAATTGGCCAGGTCAATTTGATCCATGGGAGGGTTCTGCCAATATACCATCTTTCCACCAAACTAGTTGGTTGAGAAAGAGTTAGCCCTAATTAGCAAATCATGATCGAAACCTTCCTTAGACACCTATTGACTGATAAGGTTTAATTAGGTCATCTAATGATCTGGGCTCATCACAAAGCCAAATTAGGTCTTAACTTATCGATTCACCAACGTGAATCGATCTGACCAGACTACATCTAAAAACAATTTTGAGCACACTTGACCTAACCCTAATCATTATCTGATTAAGTTAAGTCACTTGCTCGAAATCATATTAGGGTTACTAGTTGATCTAATCAAACCCTAATCATGCAGCCCAATCTCTAGACCAAATTTGTTCAACCCAAACCCTCATGCACCTAATTTGATTTGCTAGATCAAATCAATTTTAAAATTAGGTTCAAGTGCATGTTTTAATGGCTTATGATCATGAATCACATTTAAGATCTAAACCCTAAGCATCACATACATCAATATCAATAATCATAAATTGATCAAAACCCATTTGAAAATCCTTTTTCAAAATCGGTATACATCAAAGTAGGACAACCTTTGCACTATAGAGGGTAAACCATATAGAAGTATAACCTTATGTCACTTTGCACAACCTTTGATCAATTTAATTTTAGATTATTAAATTTAATTTCAGATCTAAAAATTATGATTTTAATTTCAAAAATATTTTTTTAAAATATAAAATTCTATGCTAGAAGAATCTCATGTTCAACATAGATCTAAAATAATCAAAATTATCTATCTAATCTGATTATTTTTTAGATCAGATTCTCATGCATGCATGTTAAAGAGAGAACCGTGGCTCTGATACCACTGTTGGAATTCTCCCAGGAACAGGAAATTATGTTGCATAAAATTAGGCATCAAAATCCTGACCAACAGAAGCAGATATAAAAATAATTTTATATCTAATCATGCAAATCATAAATAAATCTAATTTATTTATCATAAATTTAAAACATGCTAAATAATATGAAAAAAATATTAGATCTAAAATAAAAATTATTTTAAGCATAAAATACTTACCTGGATCGCTATCCGGGCCTGCTTTGAAAAGCATGCAAATCCTCTACTAAAAAGTCAGGATTCTATTGGAGCCATGCAATTTCTCGGCCTTTGCTAGTATCCACATGAAGCTCTCACAACCGAGTTGTAGAGGTCACCGAACTGCTAGATCCTTGCAGCCCTCTCCTCTTTCTGCAAATCGCCCGTTTTAAAAACTATGCCGATCCAAATCCGGATCGACTTTTGGCTTCTATCTTGCAATCTTAGATATGCAAGACCTTGGACCCTTTTTCTCTTCTTTCTCTAGTAGAGCATCTCTCTAGATCTCTCAGAAGGAAGAAGAAAGCATATAAAAGGAAGAGGAGATTTGGCCTTAGGAGAGAGACTCCCTGGAAGATGTCCAAGAAGAAGCATGCCCAAAATAATTCATGCCAATATTTCTTCTCTTCTATTCGGCCACCCTTTTCTCTCCCCTTTTATATTTATTTCATGGTAAAAGTCTCCTCCTTTAATTGTAACAAAATGCTGGTGTTTCAATTTCAACCGGTTGAAAATTAAGAGTGGAAGAGAACAACTCTTCCCTCTCTTAATTTCCTTCATGCCAAATAATATTAATGCCCACCTATTCTTGCCACATCCTTCATTTGTCACACAAAATAAATGGGGGCCCACATTGGCATGTGGAGGGAAGGGGAGACAAAGAGAGAGAGTCCCAGTCTATCTAGACTCTATGTCTTGGTCCAAATGTAATGATTTTACAATCAAACTGAAGCCAATTTTAAATCCGATCAAACCATTTCAAAGAAGACATTGACCCAAATCAATTAGGATTAATTAATTGAGTTTAACTCAATTAAATTATATCTAATTTAAATTAATTATCAATTAATCCATAATCAATTAATTGTAACATTTATAATTAGATCAAATATTAATTGTAACACTTATAATTAGGTCCAATTGATTTGCTGATTGATTACTTGAGCTCCTAATGTGTGTGACCCCTTAGGTCCTATCCTGTCTGGTAATAAGACATGCTATAATCTCCATTATACATCATAGAAACTCCTTTAGATGGACCGAGATAATTTTAGCTTAACACTAATTAGGATCATCGATCCGAGAATGATCCTAACGGGCACTCATAATCTACCAGTGATACCTAGCAATATGAGTGGCAACCCAGCAGAATAAGATTGGAACCCCTAGGTGTAGTTACCATGTGATTCCATTCCTTTATCAAAATCCTGACATGATGTTGGTTATGGATACTCGTCAAACCCATCAGTCATATGCTTAACCTAATCGACTCAAGTCTAATTGTAATAATAATGAAAATACCTTTTCATTATCACCCTGCTATGGCCATAGACTTCTAGACTTAGTCTCATTAAGTTTGCATAGGATTATACCTTACTACTAAGGCTGATAGATCCCTACAAGTGAACACCCTACTCCTACAATAAAATTACAACAGCCGACGAACACCGCAAGGTCCTGTATGGATAGGAACCATGTGATTGTGCTGTCAAAGTAAAGTAACCTTATTGTTAGTAGTCGAGACACTCTAGGTCAAGGAACTATTCACACAACTACAGCATCAGAAAATTATCGACGAGTGGGTAGTCATCCATATAACTTCCTGTACTTGATCATGCTCAGTACCATTGATCTCTATCAACTACCTGCACTCTCACTCCAGTGTCACCACATTGTAGGTTAGAGACTCATCTACCTAAAAATGGAAGTGATCTGTGCATCGATCTTAACGGATCAATCTCTATTCTCATGATATTCTAACAATCGAGAGCCTTTAGGAGTTAATCTATAAAGACACATGCCTCAGATTATCAACTCTTGAAAATATGTGTCGTTGTCCATTAACTCTATAGACGATTCATAGACACCATAATATGAATGAAACTAATGCCCTTTTAATTGATAAAAAAAATTAAGTACAAAGTTCATGCCCTAAAATTAAAATATGTCAAGCCAACAAGGCTTTCAGGGCATACATCTAATAGAGAAGACTCAGGAAAGGGTAGGAAATAGGAATCAAAGTCTTGGGGCAATCTATGGGAAGCAAGAAACAGACCTTGGTTATTTAGGATGATCTTAATGTTGGGAATTGTGTCCCAAAGCCAATCGCCTGGGTTGTAGGCGGATGTGCTGAGTTTTGTATTTATTTTATGAATTAATAAATTATTATTTTTGGCAGCTCATCACATATTGTATTTCCCTAAGAATGAACTCTTTCTATGTGATGAAGTCCTTAGGGCTACACTAACTTCGATACAGAGAGGATGTATCGACTGGTCCTTAAACCCTGTTCACAACCAAAGGATATATTGTAATGGACAGCAATATATCAAGTATAGGTTGTTGCAATTCACATCGTTTGGTTGTCCTCTTGACCAAATGAGTGTGGTGACACTGATGTGATCTGCAAGTGGGATATATGATATCTCATTGAACGTGACTCCGTGAAGCCCCTTTATGCCAAAGGGATACTCACGATTGGATATGGGTATATGTGTCCCTCTGACCTGAGGTCATCACGGTAGCTTGCAAGCAACTCCCTGTGCTTTGGTGCCGGACTACCCGGATTTTTAATCTGGTGATGGAAGGTTTCTGGGTACAGGCAAGTACTTGTGGAGCAGTGATGGACCAAGATGGAATTGACATGTTCGAACAGTTTGGATTGAATGTCTCGTAGTATCTCAATTTAGCAAATCCTCGGCCGGGGTAGCCCTAGTAAAGAGTCACTGGGCTTGCGAGGTTGAGAAACATAGTCGACTAACTCAGTCTGGGTAGGCAGCCCAATATCAGTCGTCCTGAGCATTAGAGGTCAAAGGGATGAATTATACAGTAACCATATGCCAGAGGTTCGATAGTATGCTCCAGCATCTTTGACCTATCCGGATGCCGGGACCCATTGCTAGATGGTTTCCTGTGCCGGTACTGGAATTGTTCCAGTGCTACCATTTAGGTTCGAACCTATGAGGTCACATGCCATAGAGGATAACTCTCTGATCCGGATACCGATTATGATTGGGAATTGTCTCGGTTTTATGGTCACGATATTTTTTGAGCACTCTTTTCCCCATCTTGCCCTTGTCTGCGTCAACCAGAAATTGTTTCGGGCTGACCTGGACTGTGCCAAGATTTTTCTGAATCAGTTTTGAACTGATTCAGAGCTTGTTTCAGTCTCCAATTGGGTATGAACCAATTGAACCCAAATTTGATTGAGCTTGAACCGGTTCAATTAGTTTGAACCATTGGGTTTAATGGGATTGAACCTCAATTTGTTTGAACCGGTGGTTTTCTCATTCCTGTGACCGTTTACACGGTGTATCGCTGGAATGGAATTCCTAGCGTCATTTTGCTGAAAATTTTTTATTCACCAGTTGGGCATTTTTCTTTTCCTCCTCCCAACGGCTTACTTTATTTTTTCTTATGGCTGTTTAATTGGTGTTTTTGGCCACCGGCATCGTTTGGCCTCCCAGCCTTTCCATTTCTCTTTCGCTGCTGCATCTTTTAAATCCCTGCTATCCCCTGGTTCTAAATAGCAGACGTGACTGTGTGTGAGAGGCTGAAACAGATGTGTGAGAAGTCTTCTTCCTAGGAGATTTTCTTTTCCATTCCACCGGTGATTTAGAGGGCTGGGATTTGAATTTTTGGTGCAATTTTTGGTTGAAAGGAAGGGCTCTAAATGTTGAATAATCATCTCCCCTTTGAAGGAAGACCAACCAAATAGTTCCCTTGCTATTGGTGCTGGAAGGAAGATCAAATAGTTGGCAAATTCCTTTTTGTTTTGCAGCAGCTTTTGGAGAAAAGAAGAGACCCGTCAACGTGCTGGAAGTAGAAGATGATAGGAATAAAATTATTCCTGTTATCCCAGCAATTCCAGCTTTATACCAAGGCTATTCAAGGTAGGAATAAGGTATAGTTTCTAGTTTTAATTTTCATGCATGTCTAGATCTAGGTTTTTATAATTGTTTATAAATATTACATTCTCTTGTGCATGCCTAATATTGCCTATACATGCATCAAGAATTTGTTAGATCCTGTGCGGAGCAGGTAGTTTCCGCTGTGAATTTAAAATTTTTAAAATTCATGCCTGCTCCCTGCTATGCATGCTTAGCGTAGGCACTTGCAACTGCGTTCATTATCTTTCAGTGGTATTAGAGCCAGGTTCAGTTGTAGCATTTCTTGATTGCATGTATAGTTGATTGAAATGTTTAATCTTTGGTATTGTAAATCATAAAGTATGGTTTGAGAGTACTTTTAGGAACCTAGTTGAGACCTTCACCATGACCGTGTGTCTTTGACACGATGCGGTTTGTCTGTGTTGGCCTCTTCAGAAGGATCCTTTAAGGAAATCTTGGAATTAAAATTGTTTTAATTCAAATACATATTTGGCATGTCTGTTATTTTCAATTGGGCTATGTAATGTTTATAAAAGAATAATCTAGATATGATGCATGATTTTTGGTTATGTAAAAATGTTTTACATTGTGACTTAATTAAAAATTGTTTTAATTAAATCTTTGGCTTATTAAAATCTTTTAGGTTTATGAAATCTAAAACACTCGCATAAGCCATTTTGGGTAGATTGGGTTAGTTATCTAATTGGGTCCTTAACTAGGTTAGACCTAGGTTTAGTTGAACCGGATAAAAGAAGATTAATCAAAAGTTGATTAAGGTCCTTCTTTAAAACTATCTAATAGTTAGAATAGTTGATCCGTTCATCTAAAATGGATCCAATTAGTGGCTCAGTGGACGCCCGAGTCTTTAAGCTAATCTGATCGAGTCTGGTAAACTGACTGGTGTCGAGGTAGGTTTGGCATCTGTGATCATGGTTGTATGAGGCTACCTCTTTCCTGGCAAACTTGGTTGGTGTCTAGGAAAGATGGTTAATGGAAGATACTCACCCATGATCTCACCTACCTGGCTAGTCGAGTCGACCAGAACTGATTGGAAAAGCTCAATGACTCGAGTTAACCCATGTCACGTAGGTTGATCGGTCTGACTGATCTTTAGGTGCCCATGGATCATTTGTTGAATTATTTCAACCCTCCTGAAATCTAATTGATTTGGTGGGAGGTTGATCCATGTCCTTGTCTTTTCTTCTGTCATAACCAAAATTCCTCTAAAATTATTAGGTCCTTAAAAGACTAAGTCAAAGAGTTGACAGTGTCTTAGCCTCCCGTTAAGTTGGATAGAAATGTGTCCACTAGCTTGGTGTGCATCGGCAGTTTCATAGAACGGGTGTACATCCGGCGACTGGAATTTCTATCTGATCGATGATGGTTCAGTGCAACCTCCTTAATGGGACCAGGTGGGCCGGCAATAGTCGGGCTTGGTCTTTAGTTAGCTGGAAGCATTGGATTTGTCATTTTAATGGTTGGACCTAACCATAGATCCTCAATAGGAGGCCCCTAGGCCAATTGAGGTGTTCTCTAGGGCAAAATAAAATACTGAAGATTGTTTAGGGAAACAATTGGTTTACGAACCTACCATTAGGCTCGTATGGGTGAGCTGGCCTTAGTCGGGCTCATGCGAGGCCTATTGGATTTCAGTACCCACTTGAAAAGATGTTGTTTTCATGGATTGGAGTTAGAGGCTACCAATCTGAAAAATTAATGGGAGAAACCTTTAGACTAAAGTCCAAGTCTTTTGGTTAAATTATTAATTCAATACACTAATTTGTTCTTGTTTTCTTTTCAGATGTCTTCAAATTTATCGCTCCGGTCACTTCTCGATAACGAAAAGTTAAAGGGTCATAACTTCGATAGTTGGTATCGAAGATTAAGAATTGTTCTGGAGCATGAACGGATCCTATATGTGATAACGGATCCGGCACTTGAAATCCCTCCCGCTAATGCATGGAGTGCGGTCAGAGACGCTTATCTGAAGTGGGTCTCTGATCGGACTACTGTCCGATGCATTATGTTATCGGCGATGAACGACGAGTTCAGTCGCAAGTTCGAGGAGGCCCAACCTGATGAAATCCTTCAAAAATTGAAGGAATCCTTCGGCACCTCGGATGATGTAGAACGGTACAAAGTATCTTGTGCCATCTACAACTCCAAGATGTCGAATGGTGGTTCAGTCACTGATCATGTATTGTACAAGATCGAGCTGATTGAAAAACTGGGCAAACTCGGATACCCCTTGAACGAGCAGCTCGGCAAGGATGCGATCCTGAATTCTCTTCCCTCCTCCTATCTTGACTTTCTTGATCATTACAGAATGAACAAGCCTGCAATAAACTACCATGGCCTTTTGGGGTTGCTGCAGAATTTCGAGAAAGACCACCAACTTAATAAGGGGGTGGTGAATTTAGTACGATGAAGTAGAGGTCGTCGTCCCTTTAGGAAAGGGAAAAAGAAAATAAATAAAAAGGAAAAGAAGGTGCAGAATGATCCTATCCTAGTCAGACCAGGAAGTATAAGGCTGATCAATCTTCTGCAGAGTACTTCTACTGCAAGAAGAAGGGACACTGGAAGAGGAACTGTCCTCTTTATATTGCGTCCCTTGATCCGAACAGGCCGAGGAAGCAGAAGTCTACTGAACAAGGTATTTATATGATAAAACCTTGTAATTACTCAATTGTTGATACTGCTAACTGGGTATTGGATACTGGTAGTCCAATTCATGTTTGTAATTCATTATAGGGACTTCAAGTTAGCAGAAGATTTGAAGATGGAGAACAATTTCTGAGCATCGGGAATGAAAATCATGTTCCAGTACTGGCGGTTGAAGTCCTGCATCTTGTCTTTGAGTCTTGTACTGTCGAACTAGTCGACTGTCACAATTGTCCTAGTTTCATTATGAGCATAATCTCTATAGGCCTTTTGGCCAATTATGGTTTTGAACTTTCAATAAAAGGAGATTTTTGCAATGTTATTTTGAATAACTCTGTTATAATGAAAGCTAGATTAAATAATGGCATATACATACTATCAAGGCCTGTTAGTGTAATGTACACTTCTAGCAAACGTCCAAGGTTAGATAATGTCAATGATTTGTATTTTTGGCACTGTAGGCTAGGTCATATTAACCAAAATAGGATAAACAAGATGTGAGGAGATGGACTTCTCGAGGTCAGTGATTCTGAATCACTGCCCACTTGTGAATCCTGTTTACTTGGTAAAATGACCAAGTCACCTTTTACTGGAAAGGGTGAACGAGCTACAGAACTTCTAAGTCTAATACATACTGATGTATGTGGACCGATGTCAGTTAGTGCCAGAGAAGGATACAAATATTTCATTACTTTTACAGACAACTTTTCAAGATTCGGTTATGTCTTTTTAATGAGACATAAGTCTGAATCGTTTGAAATGTTCAAATGATACCGTAATGAAGTAGAAAAGCAAACTGAAAAAAGTATTAAAACCATTCGATCTGATCGAGGTGGTGAATACTTATCTGATGCTTTTTTGACATATCTTGAGGAGAATGGAATTCTCTCTCAGTGGACTCCTCCAGGAACACCACAGATGAATGGTGTGTCCGAAAGGAGGAATCAAACCTTGTTGGACATGGTTCGATCCATGATGGGCTTTGCAATTCTGCCGCTATCCTTTTGGGGATATGCGCTTCAGATAGCCTGTTACTTATTAAAAAATGTTCCAAGTAAGTCTGTTGTCTCCACTCCGTATGAGATGTGGAATGGATGTAAACCCTCAATCTCACACCTTCGGGTCTGGGGTTGTCCGGCTTATGTAAAATGTTTAGATGCAGACAAACTTGGTCCTAAGTCTGATAGGTGTTTATTCATTGGTTATCCTAAGGAAACCAAAGGGTATTTCTTCTACTTACAGAATGAACAAAAGGTGTTCGTTGCTCTTAGAGTTATCTTTTTGGATAAGGAGTTCCTTGGAGAAGGAACTATAGCTTCTAAGATTGAACTTGATGAAGTTCAGCCAATAGAAGAACCTGCACACTCTAAGGACATCGTGGAACCGGCTGTGATTGACTCACACCCTGAACCCATTAGGAGATCTGGTAGAATACCGTGTCAGCCGGACAGATACTATGATTTCTTTGTCCGGGACGGCGATCCCATTGAGCTCGATGAGAACAATGAGGATCCGATCACCTATATGGATGCACTTCAGAGATCTGACTCTAAGGCATGGCTTGGAGCCATGCGATCCGAAATGGAGTCCATGGAAATCAACAATGTTTGGACATTGGTTGATCCGCCTGAAGGAATAAAACCCATCGGGTGTAAATGGATCTTCAAGAGGAAAAGGGACGCAGATGGGAAGGTAGAAACCTATAAAGCCCGTCTGGTTGCTAAGGGGTATCGTCAGCGATATGGTATCGATTATGACGAGACATTCTCCCCTGTGGCAATGCTCAAGTCTATTTGGATCATGCTTGCTTTGGCAGTATATTTTGATTACGAGATCTGGCAGATGGATGTCCGAACCGCTTTCCTAAATGGGGAGCTGGAAGAGGAGGTGTATATGATACAGCCTGAAGGGTTCACATCCACAAATGAATCAAAAGTATGCAAGTTGCAGAGGTCCATCTATGGACTCAAGCAAGCATCTCGAAGATGGAACTTACGGTTTGATAGGTGTATCAAATCGTACGGCTTCGTTAAGAATGGAGAAGAACCGTGCATCTATAAAAGGGTTAATGGTTTTGTGATTGTATTCCTAGTACTGTATGTTGACGACATTCTCTTAATAGGGAATGATGTTGTAGCATTACAAGGAATAAAGATCTGGTTATCATCTCAGTTCTCCATGAAGGACTTGGGGGAAGCTTCTTACATACTAGGTATGAAGATCTATAAAGATAGATCTAAGAAGCTTTTGGGACTATGCCAGTCTACGTACATAGATACCATGCTGAAACGATTCAGCATGGAAAATTCCAAGAAATGCTATCTTCCGATAGGTTCTGGAATTACTCTTTCCAACAAGGATTGTGCGACAACTCCTGAGGAATGAGAGCGCATGAGTAGAATACCTTATGCTTCTGCAGTAGGCTCTATCAAGTATGCTATGACTTGTACTAGACCAGACATGGCATACTCACTAGGAGTAGTGAGTAGATACTAGTCTGACCCAGGTGAGGCGCATTGGAAGGCGGTTAAGACCATCCTTAAGTATTTAAGAAATACTAAAAATCAATAGCTGATTTATGAAGAACCTGACTTGAAACTTGTGGGGTACTCTGACTCCAGTTTCCTGTCAGATAGAGATGATAGCAAGAGTGTGTTAGGGTTTGATTTACCCTGAACGGAGGAGCGATCTGCTGGAAAAGTTCCAAGCAGGCAACTGTTGCAGACTTGGTATGCGAAGCAGAATATATTGCAGCATCAGATGCAGCAAAGGAAGCCGTATGGTTGCGAAAGTTCCTTGAAGAGCTAGGGGTGGCACCTTCCCTAGATGGTCCTGTTCCGATGTACTATGACAGCACTGGAGCCATTGCCCAAGCTAAGGAGCCTAAAGCTCATCACCGCACCAAGCACATATTGCGGTGCTACCACCTCGTACGAGAAATCATGGAGCGAGGCGACATCAATCTTCTGAAGATCGATGGAAAAGAAAATATGGCCGACCCCTTCAATAAAGCCCTCGGAATTAAAGAGTTCGACTATTGTAAATGGGAAATGGGTATAAGATACTCTTCTGATTGGCTTTAGGATAAGTGGGAGTTGTTGGGAATTGTGTCCCAAAGCCAATCGCCTGGGTTGTAGACGGTTGTACAGAGTTTTGTATTTATTTTATGAATTAATAAATTATTATTTTTGGTAGCTCATCACATATTGTATTTCCATAAGAATGAACTCTTTCCATGTGATGAAGTCCTTAGGTATACACTAACTTCGATACAGAGAGGATGTATCGACTGGTCCTTAAACCCTGTTCACAACCAAAGGATATATTGTACTGGACGGTAATATATCAAGTATAGGTTGTTGCAGTTCACATCGTTTGGTTGTCCTCTTGACCAAATGAGTGTGGTGACACTGATGTGATCTGCAAGTGGGATATATGATATCTCATTGAACGTGACTCCGTGAAGCCCCTTTATGCCAAAGGGATACTCACGATTGGATATGGGTATATGTGTCCATCTGACCTGAGGTCATCACAGTAGCTTGCAAGCAACTCCCTGTGCTTTGGTGCCGAACTATCCAGATTTTTAATCTGGTGATGAAAGGTTTCTGGGTACAGGCAAGTACTTGTGGAGCAAAGATGGACCAAGATGGAATTGACCTGTCCGAACAGTTTGGATTAAATGTCTCGCAGTATCTCAATTTAGCAAATCCTCCACCGGTGTAGCCCTAGTGAAGAGTCACTGGGCTTGCGAGGTTGAGACACGTAGTCGACTAACTCAGTCTGGGTAGGCAGCCCAATATCAGTCGTCCTGAGCATTAGAGGACAAAGGGATGAATTATATAGTAACCATATGCCAGAGGTTCGATAGTATGCTCCCGCATCTTCGACCTATCCGGATGTCGGGACCCATTGCTAGATGGTTTCCTGTGCTAGTACTGGAATTGTTCCAGTGCTACCGTTTAGGTTCGAACCTATGAGGTCACACGCCATAGAGGATAACTCTCTGATCCGGATACCGATTATGATTGGAAATTGTCTCGGTTTTATGGTCACGGTATTTTTTGAGCACTCTTTTTCCCGTCTTGCCCTTGTCTACATCAACTGGAAATTATTTTGGGCTGACCTGGACTGCGCCAGGATTTTTCTGAATCAGTTTTGAACTGATTCAGAGCTTGTTTCAGTCTCCAATTGGGTGTGAACCAATTGAACCCAAATTTGATTGAGCTTGAACCGGTTCAATTAGTTTGAACCATTGGGTTTAATGGGATTGAACCTCAATTTGTTTGAACCGGTGGTTTTTTCCTTCCAGTGACCGTTTACACGGTGTATCGCTGGAATGGAATTCCTAGCATCATTTGGCTGAATATATTTTATTCACCAGCTAGGTGTTTTTCATTTCCTCCTCCCAATGGCTTACTTTATTTTTTCTTATGGCCGTTTAATTGGTGTTTTTGGCCACCGGCGTCGTTTGTCCTCCCAGCCTTTCCATTTCTCTTCCGCTACTGCATCTTTTAAATCCCTGCTGTCCCCTGGTTCTAAATAGCAGACGTGACCATGTGTGAGAGGCTGAAACAAATGTGTGAGAAGTCTTCTTCCTTGGAGATTTCTTTTCCATTCCACCGGTGATTTAGAGGGCTGGGATTTGAATTTTTGGTGCAATTTTTGGTTGAAAGGAAGGGCTCCAAACGTTGAATAATTATCTCCCCTTTGAAGGAAGACCAACCAACTAGTTCCCTTGCTTTTTGTGTTGGAAGGGAGATCAAATAGTTGGCAAATTCCTTTTTGTTTTGCAGCAGCTTTTGGAGAAAAGAAGAGACCCGTCAACGTGCTGGAAGTAGAAGATGACAGGAATAAAATTATTCCTATTATCCCAGCAATTCTAGCTTTATACCAAGGCTATTCCAAGCAGGAATAAGGTATAGTTTCTAGTTTTAATTTTCATGCATGTCTAGATCTAGGTTTTTATAATTGTTTATAAATATTACATGCTCTTGTACATGCCTAATATTGCCTATACATGCATCCGAAATTTGTTATATCCTGTACGGAGCAGGTAGTTTCTGCTGTGAATTTAAAATTTTTAAAATTCATGCCTGCTCCCTGCTATGCATGCTTAGCGTAGGCACTTGCAACCGCGTTCATTATCTTTCACTTAAAATTTGGACATTGATCTATGGTGTCATATGGTCCACTTATTTTGGTGGTTCTTGGAGCTCGATAGAGTTAATCCCATAGTGAAGAAGGTTTGTTAATGAGAATCTTGGGACCAAGTCTATAGCATACTGAATGTCCCTTAGGGGTGGTAATTGATCTAGTGAATCATTGGGTAAAACATCGTCAAACTCTTTCAGAGTGTCAACTACTTCCTGAGGGTGTTATTTTTGGATCGATTCAGGAATCTCTTCAGTGGCAGGGGTTCCCTCAGTACTCTCATTGGGTGGTAGTTGATTAGGTAACTCATCAGGAAATACATCCTCAAATTTTTTTAGAGTTTCAACTACCTCTTGAGGGTGTTCTCTTTGGGTTGGCACTTGGACCTCTTTAGTGGCATGGTTAGGATATGGAACTCTTCTGGGCTTAGCCTCTAAGGAGGGATCATGTTGAGGGAATCTTCTAGGGTGGGGAGGTGATTCAAACTCTGGTTTAATGTGAGGCTCCCGGGTCCTCTCCAGAGTTCCTAGCCTTGTTCCAAATCTATCAACTCTTTGGATCAACATGGCAAGCTATTCAGTGATGAGCCTAAGTTGATTCTTGTGGTTGTTCTCCATGGGTTCACCAAACTGAGTGTGATGTTGGTGATACAGGACTCCTGACCTAGTCGGCGTGCAACACATAACGAATGGTGCTATGGGTTTGCTAGACATAGGAGTTCAATCAGAATAAATCAACGTAGAAGACACACAGCACAACAACTAGCCCTTTCACCGGCCAGGTAAGAGGTGGGAGTGTGGAAGGCCCCCTTGTTTTTGCAAGGACCCAAATAAAGAACAACAACACCGCTTAGGTCGTTTGACACTAAACCTCTTGCCTTGACACCAGCTTCCCGGTACTAATTGAAGGGTTGCATGCACAAGCTTTCCCAAAATGGTTAAACCCAACTCATTGATGTCCCTAATCTTTTAGGTTGCTACAATATTTTAGATTAGGTTTGGGTTCGAAATACAAGGGTGGTGGTTTTTGGGCTAAGGAAAGGTAATGACTTCCTTCCCTTATCTTGTGATATTGATGCCCTTAAGTTAATTATGAGAATGATGGCATACACATAATCTAATGGAATGTATCTAAGTTTTGTTTTTGGATTTTTGATGTATGTTAGCAGAAATAAGATGTTGGAAATAAAAAAATATGAACCTAAATGCAGAATTAAACTATATGGAAAATGAAAGTGTGATGAAATGCACTTGCCAGAATTTCATAATAGATTTGCTCTCAAGTAGTATTCCAGCATGTAAAAATTTTATAGATTGCAATAAAATCTAAGAAAATTTCAAAAAATACTCTCGAACATATGGAATCCAGAAAAACAAAAATCATGTAAATCAGAGGTTTGTACAGGTAGAAACAACTAAAATAGTAGACTATGTACTCGGTTGCTAAAGTTCTAAAGATGCTGAAATCAACGATGCAAAATTTTTTTTATTAAGGATCTAAACCTATCTCCTTGTGTTCCCCTTCACGGGTCAATCACATCAGCACCTCTACATGCCATAGGAAATCCCTGGGGAATGGGATGTGAGGGTCTTGCAGCCCTACTTTTTCCTATGATCGGATAGCCATGGTGAAGCACCCAATCCAAGTACTTAAAAAGATGCTAAGACCTAACCATGCTCTGATATCAAACAGGATGTGGGACTAAGAGATGTTAAGATGCATGCTGATGCAAATGATTTTTTTTGTTATTTTTTATGTTTTTAATAGAGTTAAGGATTCCCAAAAATAAGCAAAGAGCAGATCTAAAATTCTAAAATGATAATAACTTTCGAGCATGCAAGATAGCCCCTAAACAAAGATAAGGAGAGGACCCTGGGATTGAGAAACTCCGTAGGACTTAGCTCTTAGAACAATATCAACTTAGGAGTTTGGGGATGCAAACCTTAATAAATTCTGATGCACCCGATGCCGAGTTCACTCGATCTTGTGGATGTGGCTTGGAGGATCAAGCCTTTAACCCTGTAGATTCACTTACTTTCTGTCCGATGGTCATGAGTCAAGGGAGACCGATTCCGTTGTCTGTGGTACCTGAAGGACCTACAAGTAACCAAGAGAAGGGTTAGGAGTCATCAAGAAACAAGCAAGAGATGAGAAAATGAAAGTTGAGATTGGTGGTGGATGGAGTTCTTCTTGCTCGGTGCCTAAGTGGATCATCCAGATGGCTTCCGAACTTGAAGAAAGGTTGGTGGCTTGAAGATGGTAACTTAAGGCCTCTTACCCCTCGATACCCCGAAGGATAAAGGTGCTCCCTCTCAGAGTTCCAAGTCTAGAAGACAAGGGCTAGAAGAATGACTTCAAAGTTTCTTTTTATTTCATCAACAATTGGTCCATACAAGGGAGGGGTAAGGCCCTTAATATAGGCACCTTAAAACCCAATCAAATTCAAATGAAAAAATTTTAAGGCTTCATGAAGGGGGAGCCCAAATTCTAATTTCTTCTTCTCTTGGCCAACCAAGGTCTTGTTTGCTTGATGGTGTGGCTTGATTTGGGGCTTGAAAGATGGGAGTTGTCTTCTTGATTTGAGTTGGTGCCCTTTGGTTCAATGCATTTCTTCCATGGCCGACCAAGCACTTTGGGAAGAAGGCTTGATATGGGGCTTGAAACAAGGATCATATCTTTATTGCCCATTGACCTTCCTTGGTCGCCCATAGCTCCTTTGGAAAGATGCTTGATAGGGAGAGGGAAGGGAGGAAAGGATCAAGGAATGGCCCCCACAAATTCAGCATTTCCTTCTTGCCTAGGCCACCCACTTGTGATGATGATGTGGTGCCACATGGGATGGATGAGGTGGCAATCAAGGGCTGAGGTGGCATCCTTCAAGGCATGGGAGATGGCTTGACCCATTAATAATTGAACTAGACTCAATGACCACTCCTTTTTCAAACAAGCTTGGGCCCAATCTTCAAGTAGACTCGGGCTTGGACCAATTCAGCTGAATATAGGGTTTATAGACCTTGCTTGACAACATTGGCTAAGGAACAAGACTAAAACAAAAGTATATAACTCAAAATAAAATTGCCTAGCCTTGAAGCCTTATGACAGGACCCAACAAATTAAAACCCTAATCTGAGATCTTTAAAGGGTTGAGGAGCCTCAGTCTGATCCTGGTGCCCACACCAAGAAAGGTGGATATGATCGATGGTGGTGGGGCATGGGAGGAGTCATGGGAGGGAAGGAGGGGTACTGGCACAGACATGCTCAGCGATGGAAGAATGGAGATCTGATTTTTTTTTTTTTTTTTGGTTCTAGGAAGATGAAAGGATGGAAAATATGGTTTGCTGTAAAGTGGAGGGGGGATCGGGGGTGATATGAAATGTATCCAGATTTTCTAGCTCTGATACAAAATGTGATGGGGGACGGGCTGGGGATGGATCGTTGGCAAGCTTAGAAGTCACCAAAATTAGGGTACCACTATTTTTTTAAATTTTTAATTTTCTATGGAGGTGGCAAGTAACAATGGAGATGTTAACAAGGGTCAGGGCTTTCATGAACTTTGGGACTCACACTTATGGAGAGATCTCATGCCTCTACGCTATCCCACCTCACTAATGGAGCCGTACAGAGAGATCTCACACATCTAGGGCATCCTACCCACCTCACTAATGAAGTCGTTAGGGTGAATCTTAAAGGACATGATGGTAGTAAAGAAGAGGGAATTAAAGAAGGGGATAACTGGACATGACCTCGCATCATGTCCGAGGGTTGCACCTCATGTGCTCTCCTTATGGAGCGAAAGTTGGGCCTCTCACCTTCTCCATACAGAGCGAAAGAAGAATCTCTCTTCTCAAATTTTCATTTCATTCGAATTCTCCTTTCATAGAAGAGATGGGTCCTTTATATAGAGTCACATGACTTAGGACCTAAGTTATGAAAACATGGAAATCATGGGGTGCCCTAAACCTTCCTCCTTTGCAAATTGAATACATGGAAGAAATCTAACAAATGCCAAATAAAAATCCTCCAAAGATGGTATCTAGTGGGCATCCCCAAAGGGATGGACGAAGGCACCAACTTCTTTCTTCTCTTGGATTGGGGTGGACCACTTCTTTCCTAAGAAAGTTGGCATGAATCATGGGATTCATGTTTATCTACTTTGACTTCCTTCTTGTCATGCTGGCATGTAGAGTTGGTGTGCTTGAGTGTGGAATTGATGTGCTATCATGTGGACACCAAATCCTCATATTGGGCAAACCTCGTGTAATCCTCCATGTAACCATAGTGTGGCACAATCCATGGTGTGACTAGGACTCCATGTAGTTGCTATGATTGTGCACTGAATGTGGCACTGTGACTGGGATCCCATGTGGCTGCTGGGGTGGCTAGGCTCTCGGGTCCCCATCATTTGGATGGGATAATTTGTTGAAAAATTGAGTTGGCTTGTTCAATCAAGTGGACCTTCTTTGGTGTGTGTGCCTTAGATTTTCATTTTTATGATCTCTTTTAAGAATTTAGCAGAAGTCAAAACTTATTTAGTGGAATCAAGAAATGGTAGGTTTATTTGGACATGTTTGGATAGTTCGAACATTTCATTCATTTTTATGACCTTCTTACCGAGAGGTAGAGGGAATTCTAAAGCATTGGGAAATGGGGCCTTAATTATAGGTGATGGATCATGGGTTCCTCCATCTCTTTTTGTTTTTTCTTTCTTTGCTTGGCCAACTTTGGTGATCTGGTTGTTGTGTTACTTCATGCTGATTTAAGTTTTCCCTCTTCTAAGGGTCATACCCACTTGGGCACATTCAAGAAATATTTCTAGGCTAGTGGAGCTTTCAGCCATGTACTATTCTTTTGGGTTACTAATAGATTGGCTAGGTAGTTTACCTCTTCCCTTTTACTGAATGCTATCGCTAACTGACCTATCTGGGTCTTTAGCTTTGTAATGGACTATGTGTGGGAGTGAAGGATCTGGGTGTTCTTTCCTGACCCCTTAAGTGCTTGTAGTACCTTCTCCTCAAAGGCAATATTTGGAGAAGGTTGTGGGTTCGGTGCATAGTGTGGATATGGAGCCAATTATAGGCTCCCTCAAGATAATGAGGTCTTTATATTAGAGGCCTGGTAGTAGATTGCTAAGTCTGAAAGAATTAGGATGATCTCTCCAACCAAATTATAGGTGTTGGTTAAGGATTGTATCCATGTCTAAAGTTACTATGAGTCTAGGCTTGATTTACCTATTCATGCATGAACTTAAGGTACTGTGGTGCATCAAGACACTTGTGATAGAGTATGTAGGATTTGAACAAATGGAACAAACATTTCATACATGTGTGGCTGGGGTACCAGTGGGTATGACCTATAGCAATCAATCAATTTTCTAAGATAAATCATCCACTTTGTTGTGGATGTCAATTGAGCTCCTTATTTCATAAATCCCTCCATGTTTTGGTCCAGTCATAGGAGGGTCTCTCTTGGTAGTAGATAAATGGTGCAATGAGTTCTCATTTAGTGTTTCAAACAATTGCTAGGCTTCGTGCTCATTCTTTAACATGAAGGTCCTACCACATGAAGCATCTACCATTTATAGTGCATCTTTGTCAAACCATCATAGAAATGCTAGACCAATTGCCACTTGGGTACTACATGGTATAGGAACTTCCTAATCAATTCTTTTAACCTCTCCTAAGTCTCAAAAAACATTTCTCCATCCATTTAGGAAAAATTGGTGATAGTATTATGGATTTGATTTGTTTTTCCTATCAGGATATACTTATTGAGGAATTTCCTCTGAAGTTAATCCCATGTTGAAATTGTTATAGTATCTAAGGAGTCCAGCCAATATTTAGCTTTGCCCTTGAATGAAAAGGAAAATAATTTTAGCCTTAGAGCATCATTAGAGAAATGCTAGATTTTCACATTTGAGCAAATTTATAAAAATTCATCAAGGTATTTTTAGGTGTCCTTATTTATAAGTCTATAGAAGGATGGAAGCATCTGAGTAGTACTTATTTGATTTTATATGGTAGGGCCTATACTAGAGGGACTTGGATACAAGAAGAGTAATTATATGCTAAAGGAGTAAAGTACTCCTTCAGTTGTCTTGGTGGATCAATCGAGCTGTAAAGTACTATTTCAATTGTCTTGGTGGATCAATCTCTCGGTCTCAATCTATGGCTATAAGTCTATTTGGTCTAAGAGTTATTTCTCTTTCTAGATTTAAGAAATAGATTTCAAGTTGTAGGGAATGATGACCAAGCATACACCCTTTAATGGTACTCTATAGCAAATAGTGGTTCATGTTTTTATGGTTTTTTTAAAGAAAATAGAGGAGAGTGAAAGAAGTCTAAAGAGAAGAGCCTAAGAGTCCTTAATCAAAAAAGATATAGAAGAATTAATATTTTTATCTTTTTAATTTTTTTCAAACACTCAATAAACAAACTTCTATCCTAGGTTATCCTAATCCAAGATAGCTCTTAACTTCCAAGGCTACCTTGGATTCCTCCATGTCAAGAACCAACTAGCTAACAAGCGAGGTAAGGATGAGGTCTATCAGGGTCCCCTATTGCTTACCTTAGACACCAATTAGATTGGCTAGCTAAGTGAAAGGAACCAATTAAAGAACCACCTTCCTTTGGAGCTATATCATCCTTGATCCTCTTTCTTAGACACAAGTCAACCAACTAATCCTTACTCGGTCTAACTCTTCCAGGTGCCTCATCCTAATGAGCTCGAGTTCCTTAGGGACTAACATCTAGTTAATTTTAATTAGTGGCTTGGGTCAATGAAAATGCAGGATGATGATTTGTTGGCCAAGGGAGGGTGTTGAAATCCCCACATTATATTATTTATGGGTTATACCCTTAAGATTTTTATGGAAATATGTAATGCAAAAGAAAGATGTCCAAGCATGTAGTTAGCACACAATCAAAATTAATTTGTTTCTCTTTTAGTTTTTATGGTTAGGTATCTATTTCCCTAAATAGCTTATAAGATATCAATGTAAGGATTTTTTTTTATTTTGCAAAAAAGTAAGTTTGTTAAGCACTAAAATAGACTAAACTAAAAAATTATAGAGAGAAAATAAAATAAATATATATATATTTTAGAAACTTTTTTCAAAGATTCTAAATCAACTCAACCTATTCTTCCACTAGAACAACCATGCAACCTAACTTCCAGTTATGCTAAGACAACCTTATGTCAGGGCAATCAGATTGATAAAAATCAAAAAATAACCTAAAATAAGATTTTTAAAAATTTTTTGTACTTGAAACAACCATGCCAATGGTCTTCAAAAATAACATCAAAATTTGATCACTATCATATACGATCAAAGATAAATCTCTAACTCAAAACTATGGAGATAGCAGTGAGTCAGGTTCGTATACATGAGGACCATGGGTTAAGTTGTATTTGAGTAATAGAATTTGGAAGAAAGTAGATATTGATTTATTACTTAGAAAATAAACTAGCAAATAGCAAAGTAAAAGAAATTAATAATTAATACTAGATTCAAATATGTGAGAGAAATCTTGGGATTTCAACGACATTCTTGCTAGATAGTTAGTACCCTTCTTAACATGTAAATTATATGCATGCAATCAACTAAGATATAGCCTATATAGGAAGAGCACGGTTCATACCCATTGGATCACCACCCTTTCCTTAGGAGTATAGGCTAGTCAAGGTTATATTATATAAAATAAAAGGGATTGTATTTGAAAGAATAGTACCCCGAAAGCCAATCATATTTCTTATGTATCAAGGGTATTTCTGTAAAATTCTCTAGACTCATGTATGATGAAAGATATTTTGTTTCATCATATGTAGTGTCTTATATTTTATTATTTTAAGATTATGATGAACCCTATAGATTAGGATAATGGTTTTAGGGTTATGATGGAGTTCATAATAATGAGACCTAAGATCATATAAATCCTAATCTAAAATATTTTTAGTCATAAAATCATCGAGTTGGGGATCAATGTTTTTGGAGAGACTGGCACATCCTATGTATGCTAGATGAAGAGATTGGTTGGTCTCACAACCACTTTTGTAGGGACACTAATCTAAGGATGTGGGTGCTCATCAGGGTTTGAGTTCATTGAATGATCCATCATGAAATATCTTATGGAAGTCTTACTTACATGTCAAAAGATGATTTTCTTAGTGAAAGTTATGCAAGTGATCCTTAGACCTGATATCACCAAGATATCTTGTACACATGAATCCATGTTTTGGTTCATACGAATTCATGACTTAGTTATGTATGGGATGTTCATGGATATGGTGTGCTGCCACCAAGATCGCCACCGCCTGCAGCTCGACCATGCCGGGGTGGTCCTCCCGTCACCGTTGGGTACCGTGATGGGGGCCTCTCGGGGTCCCGTCCACTATGTCCTGCTCCATGGCTACCAACCAGCACGCCACACCGGCCAACCATGCTCCTTCCTTCTTGCAAGATAAGGGAGACCCGGGTCGAAGATTCTAGCGAGGACACTCTGATGATGAAGTCATTGGGAGATCAAGGAGAACAGACAAGACCTCCATGGTGTAGGGCTTGGGGGACCCGTCTGCCAGGAGGGTGTGACTCTAGAGCATGTATGTAAAGGAATGGAAAAGAGGAGGTATCGAGAGTGGGTCTATGGATCAATGGATCGCCGGGCGGTACATGGTCGCCTACTTACTTACCTCTCCCTTGCCTTCGCCCACGTGCATACCTTCCTTACCTTCCTCCGAAGGTAGGGTTTGACCCCTGTGGCCTTTGGGAATCTTTAGAGAGAGAGCTAGAGCCCTCTCCCACGAGCCAGCCAGAGAGACCTCTGCAAGCCAAACCCGAGAGAGCTCTGTCTGTTGAATTAGAGAGATCTCCACCAGTCGGTCAAAGAGAGCCCCCTAGTCGACCAGAGAGAGAGTGTGTGTCCTTTCTTCTTGGCTTCCATTCCCCTTGTAGGAGGTGTGCTTCCATTTTGGGAGAGACTGCCCAGGGCTGTAGGTCCTAGGGCCTTGAATGGATTCTCCTCTTGGGATAGCTCTAAGCATTGTGCCATGACTGTTGGCAGCTAATGGTGGTGCGGCTGTGGACATGGCAGTGCATCAATAGGCATGGGGTCTGGGGGTGCCCTTGTCATACCTCTAGCACCACCTGCAAAAAGCTACGGGTGGCCGGGCACTGCTCTACCATAATTCAAATATTTGTTCCTCTGGTAGGAACATCATATCGTGGGCTCCGCATTGGGGTACGGACATGACCTCGGCAACGAGCCAACCTTAGATGGGGGAGCTTGTCCAATGAGCCCAGCCTCAACTGGGGGCTGACCTCGGCAGGGAGCCGGCCTCAAACGAGGGGGCTCACCCAATGAGCCCGGCCTCGGTTAGGGGATGACCTCGACAGGGAGCCGACCTCAGACCGGGGGGCTCACCCAATGAGCTTGGCCTCGACTGGGGGCTGACCACATAGGAAGCATGCCTTAGACAGGGGAGGTCATCCAATGAGCCCCGATGGCAAGTCTTCTATCATCGTAGCCACCAATATGCTCCATATCAGCAGATGTTACCACATCAGATGCCCCCCACTCCTGAGCCTTGAGGGTGCGCATTGCTCAGGGCGAAGGGAGTAATGAGCCCGCTAACATGGGGGATGCTCATATGATGCCATCAATGCCTCGAGTGCCTATGGCCCAAAAATTATGCCCTTGGTATAAACGGCACAATGCTCTGCTCAATTTCCCCCTGAGGCAGCATGACTGCTTTGTTTGAATCGAAGCGATGACTGTGGGCTTGGCCTATCTTGGGCATCCTATAGGGCCAAGTGGTGACCTCTCGTTGGATAAGAAGCCCAAGGGGCACACGCTCTGTATCGGGATGAAGCAGAGGCATGCGGCGGCCTTTACTATGAAGGGCTTGCCACCGTGCCTTTTTAAGGGATTCTTTGGGTGCCAATGCGCAACATTCCACAATGCGCTCTTCTCCTTCCTCCATGCTTTTTCCTTCTTTCCTCCTTTCACTTTCGGGCTGCGCCAGAGGAGGGCCCCTGTGGACTCTAGTCCCCCGGTCGAGGAGGCAGAGGGGGAGAGGGAGTCTTTTTGCCTTCTTTGCGGGCGATCGGATGGAACCAAGCTGTGGATATCCGGAATGGAGAATAAATCTACTGAGCTAGAAAGATCCTTCAATGGGGACCCCAAGAGGAGAGTGAAAAAGGTTGCTCTCAAAAATAGGGTAGCAGAGCTGAAGAGGGAGAAAGAGGCTGCTTATGCCTCCCCTCAAGACCAGAGGTCCTTGACAATAAGGCGGCGGCTAGGGCGGTGGTCATCGTGGAAGAGGTCGCGGTCATTATGGTGCCATGGAAGGGAGCCTAACAGGGAGATGCTGCAGCTGCTCTTGGAATCACGGGATCCGTGAGTCCCAAGGATGGCACGATAGAGGTGGTGGTGGAGGAATACTTTTTCCTCAGCCGATGGCAAGCAAAGCACTTGAGGAAGGGCATCCACCATAACAGAGAAGGCCGGCATCTTCTGAAGGTAGAGGTCATCGCCTAGGGGGAGAATCGTCCATTAGTCCGAGAACTCCTTTCTCTCTGCTTGTAATCTACCCTTTGAGAGATCTCCCAGCCTATCGGAAATCTCCCTTAATGTAAGAGACTTTTGATCAAATGAAAAAAATTTATTCATTTGTCATCCTGAAAGGAAAGTGCCCTAAAAGCCAATATTATGTAAGGAAATTTTTGTAATCTTCCAACTCCTGTATGATATTTAATATACTAATAAAGGCATATTGTTTCATCATATTGCTGTGTCTTATTTAAAGATTATGATGAACCCCATAGGTTATGGCAAATTGAATTAAGGTTATGATGGAAATCATGATAGTGAGACCTAAGTTCCTATAAATCCTAACCTAAAATGTTCCTTATCGATGGACCACCGGTTCGGGGATCGATAAGTCCGGAAAGACTAGCTTATCCTATTTATGCTCTGTTAAGAGGGTGGTTGGTCTCATAGCCACTTGTGTAGAGACACTAATAGAAGGATAAGGGTGCTCATTAGGGTATGAGTTCACTGAATAGATCTGCACCATGACTATCTTATGGAAGTCTTACTCTTGTTAAAAGATAGATCTCAAAGTAGGAGTTGTGAATGTGATCTTTAGACCTTAGGTCACCATGGTTCCTTGTGCACACTAAGCCATATCTTTGTTCATACTCATTTATAACATTAATTCATGTACGGGGTGTTCTCGGATATGGTGGATGGTGTATGAAGGATATGAGTGGACCAACAAGGAATCAATCATTCATAGTAAGAGAAATTGTTATCCCAAGTGATCTCTTTGATTAATGACTCAAGGAGTCTTTGATCAAAGTAGGATGAGATTGGAAGTGGTTTTTAATCAGTCATCAGCTGAGTCTTCATTATCGAATAGAGATTCGAAATGACTAAGTGCTAGGATTTGACATTTATCCAACCCATCACTTAATTAGGATAATGGGAGATCGAAAGATTGAATTGCACGGTAAATTTCTACTGAAGGGTATCTTGGTACTTTCCACCAAATTTTTCATCTTCCGGGTAGGCATGACACATTGCTAGATGTCAATCATGTCTTTTAGGTATTCATGAACCAATTGGATTGGTTTTATGAGCCAATTCGATGGACATATTGAATTGGCAATTTAGGTCAGCTCAATTTGACATAATTAGGTCAAACGAGTTCGATTGGTTTGGATTGGCTTAAACCTAAACCTACTGCTTGCTAGATGTGGAAGCCAAAGGGTCACACACATTAGGGAGTTGACCATGGAAGACATTCATAATTTAATTAGGGTCATGGGATCCTAATTGGTTTGCCAGATTGCACACTAGCATGTGTAGGCTAACCTAATTCCTAACCCAAGTTAATTTGGGTCTAGTTGCTTGCTAATTTGATTAAGCAATTTAAGAGAGACTTAAATTGGGTTATGTCTTGATTAAGATAACCTATATCAGGTTTTATCCTTATTTAATTGGACATGGAATGCCCCTTGGACTAGAGACCAAGTCTGTATGGACACCTTGGGCGCATATGTGTGTGCGCCAAGGAAGGAGATCGCAGAAATGACCAAGAGTCCTTCTACAAATGAATAACTCTGGCTGATTCATCTAGGACTCTATAGGCACATATCCCCATGCCTTTTATGATTATTTTTGACCGGTCAACTTATTTTGAACTGGCATGAAAAGGTTTGGAAGGAGAACGGGTGCATGAAGGGACGCGTCTCTTCATTTGGTGCACTGTCTGAAGCAGAATTCTTCTGCTATCAGGACTCTTCAAATTCTTCAATGCTTGGAGATTGAAAAGACATCTCTTAGCTTCCCAGTGACCGGTACTTGCCATGTGGCAGTGAGAAATCATCTAGGAATGAGAAGGGATGTGGATATGGGCCTTGGTGCATGAATCGACATATTGGATATTATTTTTTAAGCCAGATAACTTCTCTTCCCATGGATCCTCCCTGCTCCCTTGCCAGAAGAAGACTGTCTCCATTGCCTGCAACCGAACGAAATAGCCTCCACTGTGCCATCACCGAAATCATCCAATCGTGTCACCGTTTCCTCCAAGTGCCGTCGCCGGAGAGCCTGCCGGTGAACCCCTCTGTGAAGATCTTCCCTATTCTGGTTTCCGTTCATGAAGAAAAAAGGAGAGGGACACACAAACATGAAAGCTACATGCTCTTTAAAGCTACACAGATTTTAAAGCCACACCAATCTCAAAGCTACACCATTTTCAAAGCAAAGCTAATTAAAGAAAATCATGGTTATGTCAAGCTAGAGTTTGGAGTTCCCAGAGCCTGAAGTCAAGCTGAAGCTGGAACTAGAGCCTGACCCAAACTCAACGGAGTCGAGTTTTCCCCACCTCAAGGAAATAATGGGGATATTGCCTGCATGGATCCCAAAGCAAGCATGGATCCTGGAGCTGCACGAACCTTGGAGGATATCTAGATTAAATTTATTTGGGATTTATCTTTATCTTTTGTTTGAATTTTGAATTAGGATTTAGAGAGTTAGGATTAAGATATGGATAGGCTTATCATATCTTATCTTGTATTTGAATTTGAATTATCCTTATCTTTTTATCTTGTACTCAAATTCAAATGAAGTTTGATAGGTCTATAAATACCACCCTCAATCCTTTGTAAAAAATCAATTTGGTTAATCAAGTGAGTTTTTAGAAAAGAGTGATGGGGGATGAAGCTCTGATACCAAAATTGATGTAGGACAAAAGGGGGGCTAGGATGATCGTTGGACAGCTGAGAAGTCTCCTGTGATTAGGGTCAAAAAGGCAGAAAAAATATGTGGGGGCGAGAAAGATGGATACTCTATGGACTTGGAACTTACCTTCATGGAGAGATGTCACACCTACAGGGCATCTCACCCACCCCACTACATGTAGTCTAGGGCATCCCACCCATCTCACTACATGCAGAGCCTAGGGCGTCCCACCCAAATCACTACCTGGGGCCGTGAAGGAGAAGCTCCAAGATCATAGAGGAGACTCAGCTAGGAAGAAGATAACTGGGGCCCACACCCCTCGACAATCGCAGGTGAAGGAAAAATAGGCCTCATGCCCACTCCTAACGGAGGCAGAACCAAGAACACACTTTTCATGGGTTATTCCGTGGGATTCGCTGGTGTCCCATAAGGAGATCGACGCCGATGGAAGTGGACGGCTATCGGGGTGGCACCGGTGATTGGGCATGGAGGATCCAGGATGATTGGGAAGAAAAAAAAAAAAAAAATGGCATTCTGGGAGTTGTTTGGGAGGAAGAAGATGATAGGGATAAACATGGAATAAGTCTGGAATAAAATGAGGATAAAGTAAGGATAATGGAAATAGATGGAATAGCTGGGATAAATATTTTTAAACTAAAATAAAAAAATTTGAAAAAAGAAAAGCAAAACCAGCATGGGTTTTGATGTCCCCATCAAAGAGTTTTTCTTTTCATTCGCCCCATATGGGGAGGGTGAGAGGCCCGTCTGTCCTTCGTCTTCGGGCGTCGAGTGGTGAGAGACCCTAGTCCTTCGCTTTCGATCATCGAGGGGTGAGAAACCCTAGTCCTTCACTTTCAATCATCGAGGGGTGAGAGATCCTAGTCTTTCACTTTCGAGTGTCGAGAAGTGTGAGACCCTAGTTATCTCCTTTTCTCCATTGAGTCCCCTCTATGGTCTTAGGGATTTTCTTTTACTGTCCTAGGTAGCGATTTGGGTGGGATGTCCTAGTCTCCGCATATAGTGAGATGGGTGGGATGCCCTAGGCTACATATAGTGGGGTGGGTGAGATGCCCTAGAGATGAGATATCTCTCCATGAATGTATGTCCCAGTTCCAAGAGTGTCCAATTTTTCTAACCTCCATCTCTATTTTTTCTTTCGCCACCACCATAAAAAAAATAATAATAAAATCAAAAAAAAATAAGATACCCTAATCTTCGGTAACTTCTTGGCTTGTCGATGATCCTACCCTGATCTTATTCCCCATCATGGATGTATCACACACCCCTCTTAAAACTATAAATAGGGGCGATGTTATGAGTTTCAGAAGAGATTTCCACCGTAGTTTATTCTGAGTGTTTTTTCTCACTCTCTCCTCCTTAAGACAAACATTATCTCTTTAAGACAAGGTTGTTCTTACTAGGACAAGTCTTAGAAATTAAGATATAAGACTAGAGTATCCTAGAAGAGCATAATCCCAAATCCAAGAGTTGTTTTGGAAAGCATTCAGAGTACCCTACAAGAGGGTAGGGTGTCCTACAAAGGTCAAAGTCCAGAAGGCTATCAAGAAGAGTTTTAGTGAAGCAAGCAACTGAAGTAGGAGTTCTTCCTTGGGTCAATTCCTATGTGGATCATCGTTGAAGGGCTTGCACTTGTGAGCCTAGTGGAAAGGAGTGGAAAACAACATTCCAGGTATTTATCATGAACCATATTAGTGATATATTAGTTGTATAAGAATGAGGGGATCTTGGGATTAGGGTTTCTAGTCAATAAGGGTTTTCTTTGTATAAATTTTGAAATCCAATGCATCATACATGCATGATGACCCTTTAGAAACCCATAAGTGGTATCACGGCAACCCTTAATTCATTCAATTAATTATCATCTATATGATCAAATGCTTATTAGATAGCAAGTTTGATCATAGTTTTTGATGCACGCCATTACTTAGGGTTCAGTGTAATGCTTTATGGTTTTGAAAAATAATCATAGTTTGATGTTTGCCATTGGATTAGGGGATGTTGTTCTTAAACCCTAATCTATGTATGATAGTAAATATTATCATGAAAAGAGCATGTTATTGTTTCAATATGATATTATGCATATTGCTAATTAACTGCTTCTTAGTAACATTTCTTATCCTAGTAACTGCTTTGGATTGGGTTAGTCACCATGGCCATCCAGTCATAGGGGTTAAGTAGGGTTTAAAGGCTCTCTTTTTCGATTCAATAGGGTCTCCTATGGCGTGTAGGGGTGCCGCTATGGCCATAGCCCATGAATAAGTAAGGTGAATGGAGAATTATAAAATCATGCTATGATTTGCATATTAAGATAAATATGCCTGATGGATAATCATATTTTTGCATATGCTAGATTGATATGCTTTTGTTTATACTTGTTATGAACAATGATAACATGATTATTTAGGATGTGTATAAGACCATCAAAAAGCCCTCATAAAAAACATATTTAGTCATAGTATAAACTCAATCATGATGCAAAACTGATTAGGGCTTGATTAGCCAGTTGGTGTCTAGGCAAGTGGTTTTGGGAAGGTAAAGGGAATGAGATTTTTAATTGGATATATTGTCTGACCTGGCCAAATCAATTGGTGTTTAAGGAAAGCAACGGGAGGACCCCCTCACCCCTTCCACTAACCTGGCCAATTTGGTCATATCTAAACCTTAACTTGGGAATTCTAATTGATTGAGCATACTAAAATTGACCTTCCTTCATGCTAAGCCAAATTAATATCAAAACTATTGTAGGTTTGTTATGTAGCACAAGGCCTACTCTAGGGTTTGATATAAAATTTTTCTTGGTGCACTTAGTGCTTTATGGCATTGTTGGAAATTGTTACTTTGTTGTGTAACACAAGGACAACATTATTCCATCATGGCTATATAGAAATGAAGGGTCTAACTAAACTAAGACATTATAGTTTGTTGTGTAACACAAGACTATAAATGTCTTAGAGGCAGTTTATTTGTTGAGAATTGCATGGGTTGCAATTAGAAAGGAAGTCCTATCTTTGAACTCATGACTGTTTGTTGTATAACACAAGGCACTCATAAGGAATTGGGATCTCTAATGGGAATTTTTCTAGGGTGTCGGAAATCATGCAGCATGCGGAAGTGAATTTCAAAACAAAATTCTAAGCACGAAACCCTAATATGGCTAGAAAACCCTAATTCCCAGGAACCCCTTATGCAATACCAATCAATGAAACATAAATGAAGTCAGAATACATACCTGGATCACTGAAATCTAATCTTTTCCATGAGGCTCACAAGTGCAAGCCCTCCAACGGTGATCTACATGAGAATGGTACCAAGGAAGAATCCCTACCGGGGTTGCTTGCTTCAACAGAGCTCTTTTGTCAGCCTTTTGACCTTTGACCACTATAGGACACCCTATCCTACTGTAGGGCTTTCTAGACACAGTCCTAAACCACTCTTGGTTTTAAGACAATCCTGATCTAGGACCCCTTAGGCTTATGATCTAAAACTAAGCCTTGTCCAAGTAGAAAAGACTTTGTCTTAACATGACAAGTCTTGTCCTAAATTAAGAAAGAGGGAGTAGAAGAACACTCAGACTAACAGACTCTCGGGAAAATGGAATTCCTGTTTTCTGATGACCAAAAACTATATCTCTCATTTCACCATACCCCCTTTATATAATATTTCAGGCAGCGTGAAAACCATCCCGACATCTCTTATCAGATATGTTATTTCATATCTGATAAGACTCTTCAGGATTGAATAGTCTTATCTATGTTCTTTCCCTTTCCAGATTAAATCTCCATGTGCCATTGGCATTTACCGGTTAAGAAGAATGGAAGGAGGCATCATTTTAGATTTAAAAACCATGGAAAGAGTAGAGTCCTGAGAGCAGAAGGACTCTACCTCAAAATCGTGCGCAGATGAAGAGACGCGACTCTTCATCTATGCACGCAACTCCTTTTCCCATTTCATGCCGCCCTTTTATTCTCTTTGATCGGTCATTTAAATCCAAAGGGCATGGGGATAAGACGAGAAGGTGCCCCTTGCTAAAACACTGGAGTGTTTCATCTGTAGAAGGACTTTTGTCCTTCTGTGCGCACCTTCATTTCCCACGCGCGCCAAGAGGCACCAAGAGTCCTTTTGTGGTCAACTTTATCTACACCCCATGCAACCTTTGACTAGTCAAAGCATATGCAATATGGGTGTCAAAAGAAAGAGCATTAAGTCTTCTTTCAATCCATATAAATATATTTCAGATCAAAGGACTATAGACTCTTCTAGGCCTTTTTGAATGCTAAGGTATCATTTTGGCATCTAAAGTCCCAACTCAAATGGACTCTTCAATAAAATGTCCAAAAGTCCAAAATAAAATCAGATCAAGCTCTGATTTGGCTATCCCCACTTAGGACTCAACCTAATTTAGGTTTCTTTTAATTAGGTTAGCCCAATTAGCAAGCAACCGGATCCAATCCAATTGGGTTAGGAATTGGGTTAGCTTATATATGCTAGTATGCAATCTAGCTAACCAATTAGGACCCCATGACCCTAATTAAACCATGAGTAACTTCTTTGGCCTGCTCTCTATTATGTGTGACTCATTGGGTTCCACATCTAGCCAGCAGTAGGTTTAGGATTGAGTCGATTTGATCCGATCGAACCCGATTGACCAAATTAGGTCAAATTGGCTCACCTAATTGTCCAATTTGAATCACACATCGAATTGACTCATAAAACCAATCCAATTAGTTCATGAAAATCCACAAGACAAGATTGATGTCTAGCAACGTGTCATGCCTACCTGGAAGATGAGGAATTTGATGGAAATTACAAAAATAACTTTCAATAGTAAGTTACCGTGCAATTCAATCTTTTGATATCCCATTATCCCGATTAAGTGATGGGTATGGATAAATGTCAAACCCTAATACTTAATCATATCAAATTTTAGCTCAATCATGAGGACTCAGCTAATGACTGATTAGAAGCCACTTCTAATCTCATCCTACTTTGCAAAGATTCCTTTAGTCACTCATCGAAGAGATTACATGGGATAACATATCCCCTAACCAGGATTGATCAATTCCTTGTTGGTCCACTCACATCCTTTATACACCTTCCACCATATCCAGAACACCCCATACATGTCGCAATGCCATGAATGAGTATGAATCAAAGTATGGCTTAGTGTGCACAAGGAACCATGGTGACCTCGGGTCTGAAGATTAAATGCACAACTTTTACTTTGGGACCTATCTTTTGACAAGGAGTAAGACTTCTATAAGATAGTCCTGGTGCAGATCAGTTCAGTGTACTCATAACCTAATGAGCACCCTTATCCTTGTATTAGAGTCTCTACACAAGTGGCTATGAGACCAACCACCCTCATCAACTGAGCAAACATATGATAAGCTAGTCTTACAGGATTCATCGATTCCCAAATCGAAGGTATAATGACTAGGAACTTTTTAGATTAGGGTTTATAGGAATTAGGTCTCACTGTTATTTAATCATAACCCTAATTCCATTGCCCTACTCTATGGGATTCATCATAGTCAAAAATATGACACAGCAGTATATGATGAATCAAATGCCTTTATTATAAATAATGATGTCATGCATAAGTTGGAAGATTACAAAAAAGGACCAAACAATGATTAGCTCTTAGGGCATTTTTCTATCAATCTCAACCCCAGTAAAAAAATGAGTAAGGTTTCTTGCTCACCATAGATTGAGGGTTATGGTATTTGAATAAAATAGTGGAAGACATAATTTGATATAAATTCTTTATCTAGTTATGAATGTCATCTTGAGTGGTCCGCTTATATTGTTCTTAATTAAATGTAGGATTTTTATATAATGGCTTCAAATTTGTCACTACGGGGCATCTTAGATGCCAACAAGTTAACGGTCCTAATTATGTGGACTGGTTGAGGAACATGAGAATAGTTCTTACTCGAGAAAAACTTTCTTATATTCTGGATTCTTCGGACCTTGAGCCGATCAGACAAGATGCATCAGAGAAGGAAATTGCCACACACAAAATGTGGTAAAATGAAAGTACAACTATCAGGTGCATTATGTTAGCCTCGATGAGCAACGAGCTCCAAATGCAACATGAAGGTATGGAACCTTAGTCCATATTGCTCAACTTAAAGGAGCTATATGGAGGGCAAAGTAGGGTTGCTCGATACAAGATATCAAAGTAGTTGTTCCATGCATGGATTAGTGATGGTTCATCTACACAAACCCATGTATTAAAAATGATTGACTTAATCACCCGATTAGGTCAATTAGGGTTTGTGATGGATGGTGAACTCAATCAAGATTTAATCCTGCAATCACTTCCAGATTCCTACTCTTAGTTTGTTCTTAATTATCATATGAACAAACTGAATATATCTTTGCCTGATTTTTTGAATATGTTAAAGACAGTAAAGAGACACTCAAAAGGTGATAAGGCTCATCTTCTTCTCATTGGCGGGAAGAAGAAACAGGCAAATAGAAAGGGTTTGAAAAGAAAGTTCAACCCTAAAAAGAGCATCTAGAAGAAGAAGAAAGTCAAGAAGGCAGTTAATGATGGAGCCTGTTTCCACTGAAACAAGCAGGGGCATTGAAAAAAAAATTGTAAGACATATCTTACAAGTGTTAAGCCAAATGCAAGTGAAGCATCTAAAGGTTTGTACATGATACAGACTAATTTATCATTGAGTACTTCCATTTCTAATTCATGGGTATTGGATACCGCATGTGGGTCTCATATCTATAAATCTTTATAGAGATTCCACAGAATTAGAGAATTGAAGTAAGGTGAGTTCAAACTATATGGCACAAGTGGAGAAGCCATGTATGCTAAAGCTGTGGGTACCTATCTTTTATTATTAGCTATGGGTAATATTTTAAAGTTAGAAGAATGCTACTATGTACCAGATATTGTAAAAAATATTGTATCAATACCCTTGTTGTTACAATAAGGATTTGAGGTAAATGTAAAGAGCAGTGGCTGCTCTATTCTTCATTGCAATAAAATATTTAGACATGGTTATTTTTATAAATGGTCTTTTGACATTAGAACTCAATGATGAAATATTACTTGTGATAATAAGAAGAGAAAGAGAGATAATGTCAATGTCACATTTCTCTGGCATTGCCGGTTAGGTCATATTAGTGAGTCGAGAATAAATAAGTTAGTCAAAGATAATTACTTTAACCCTTATGATTTTTAATCATTAGGAAATTATGAGTCTTGCCTCAAAGGAAAAATGACCAAGTCTCCATTTACTGGACATGGGGATAGGGCAACTGAGTATTAGGTGTTGTGCATACTGATGTGTATGGACCTATGACAACTCAAGCCAGAGGTGGATATTCTTACTTCATCACTTTTATTGATAACTTGTCTAGGTTTTGTCATGTGTATCTAATGAAACACAAGTATGAAGCCTTTGATAAGTTTAAAGAATATCAAAGCATGGTTGAAAAACAAACTAGACATAGTATTAAAACTCTTCGTTCTGATCAAAGAGGTGAATACTTGTCTATTGAGTTTCTAAACAATCTCAAGGACAAAGGCATAATCTCTGAATGGACCCCTCCATATATATCCCAATTAAATGGTGTGGCAGAAAGGAGAAATCGCACTTTGTTAGACATGGTGAGGTCCATGATGCACTTCACAGATCTTCCCATTTCATTCTAGGGACATGCCCTGGAGACTGCTGCCTATATTTTGAACAGGGTACCATCTATGTCGGTGATTAGCACTCCATATGAGTTATGGAATGGCAAAAGACTAAGTCTTAAGTACTTAAAGATTTGGGGTTGCTATGCTTATGTCAAGAATAATTTTGGACATAAGTTAAGTGCTAGGGCTGATAAATGTAGGTCCGTTGGTTATCCTAAGGAGGGTGTTGGATACCTCTTTTATAATACTATTGAACAAAAGGTATTTTTCGGTAGACATGCTACATTCTTGGAGCAAGAATTCATCCAAGAAAGAAGTAGTAACTCTACACTTGAATTAAGTGAAAAACAAAACCAACAACCCGATGAGTCTTCAAGCAAAATTCCTCAACCAGAAGTTCCTGTAGATCAAGAACAGCCACAATACACACCTCCTTTTTGAAGGTCAGAGAGGGTGCGAGAAGCACCTCTTAGATATGGCTTTGTCATCAGGGATAACAATGAAGCTAGTATCATTCAGGATGATGATCGTGTGACCTATTCGAAAGCTGTCGAGAGAAAATACTCCAACAAATGGCTAAATGCCATGAAGTCTGAGATGGACTCCATGTATTCCAATCAGGTATGGACCTTGGTAGATCCACCTGAAGGAATTAATCCAATAGGGTATAAATGGGTCTTCATGAAGAAGATAGGAGCTGATGGTCAAGTAAAAACCTACAAGGCCAGGTTGGTAGCAAAAGGTTTTAGACAAAAACATGGCATTAACTATGATGAAACCTTTTCACCAGTAGCCATGCTCAAGTCTATTTGGATATTGCTTGCAATAGCATCATACCATGATTATGAAATCTGGCAAATGGATATCAAGACTGCTTTCCTTAATAGAAATCTTGAGGAAGAAGTCTATATGACACAGCCAGAGATTTTTGTCTCAAGTGGGAGACCAAACAAAGTATGCAACCTAAAGAAGTCCATTTATGGACTAAAACAAGCATTGAGGAGTTGGAACATCCGTTTTGATGAAATAATCAAGGAATTTGGTTTTGTCAAAAATGTGGATGAATCATCTGTGTATAAGAAGACAAATGGGAGTGCACTTGTTTTCTTGGTTTTGTATGTTTATGACATACTAATCATTGGGAATGATGTCCCAATATTACAATCAGTTAAAACTTGGCAATCATTAAAGTTTTCTATGAAGGATTTGGGAGAAGGATCCTATATATTAGGTATAAGGATCTGTAAAAATAGATCTAAGAGGATGCTAGGCTTATCCCAGTCCAGGTACATTGACTTAGTGTTGAAGAATTCAACATGGATGGAAGTAAAAGGGGTTATTTACCTATGAGTCAAGGCATACATCTCTCTAAGAAAATGTCTCCTAAGATATCAGAAGAAAGAGAAATGATGGCTATGATTCCTTATGCTTCGACTATAAGATCAATTATGTATGCTATGCTATGTACCAAGCCTGATGTTGCTTATGCCTTAGGCATAGTAAGTAGATTCCAGGCAGATCCAGGTGAGGATCATTAGAAAGCTATGAAAAATATTCTAAGTACCTTAGAATGACTAAAGATATTTTTCTTATTTATGGAGGATCAGAGTTGAAACTAGGAGGATATATGGATTCTAGTTTTCAATCATATCTAGATGATAGTAAATCCATATCAGGGTATGTCTTCACCCTATATGGTGGTGCAATAAGTTGGAAGGGTACAAAGTAGCCAACCGTAGCCAACTTAAACACTGAGGTAAAGTACATAGCCACAAGTGAAGCCATAAGGGAAGCTATGTGAATGAAGAAATTCATCATGAAATTGGGCATGGTACCTACTATAAAACAACCAATGGAGTTGTTGTGCATGTTAAGGAACCAAGGTCTCATAACAAGTCCAAGCATATCCTAAGATGCTTCCACGTCGTTCAAGGACAAGATGTTGTCATCGAACGGGTTGATACAAAGAACAATATAGCAGATCCATTCACAAAAGCAGTACCTAAGTAGCAGTTTGATCGCTACTTAGATTGTATGGGTATAAAATACAAGGGCAATTGGCTTTAGTGCAAGTAGGAGATTAAAAGGAAAGTTCCCTAAAAGCCAATCTTATGTAAGGGCATTTTTGTAATCTTCCAACTCCTGTATGATATTTAATATATTAAATAAGGCATATTGTTTCATCATATTGCTGTCTTATTTAAAGATTATGATGAACCCCATAGGTTATGGCAAATGGAATTAGGGTTATGATGGAAATCATGATAGTGAGACCTAAGTTCCTATAAACCATAACCTAAAATGTTCCTAGTCAAAGGACCATCGGTACGGGGATCGATAAGTCCGGAAAGACTAGCTTATCTTATGTATGATATATTAAGAGGGGTGTTGGACTCATAACCACTTGTATAGAGATACTAATACAAGGATAAGGGTGCTCATTAGGGTATGAGTTCACTGAACTGATATGCACCGGGACTATCTTATGGAAGTCTTACTACTTGTCAAAAGATAGATCTCAAAGTAAAAGTGGTGCATGTGATCTTTAGACCTGAGATCACCATGGTTTCTTGTGCACACTAAGCCATGTTTTGGTTCATACTCATTCATGACATTAAGTCATGTACAAGGTGTTCTCAGATATGGTGGAAGGTGTATGAAGGATATGAGTGGATCAACAAGGAATTGATCATTCCTAGTAAGAGGAATTGTTATTTCAAGTGATCTCTTCGATTGATAACTCAAGGAGTCTTTGATCAAAGCAGGATGAGATTGGAAGTGGTTTATAATCAGTTATCAACTAAGTCTTCATTATCGAATAGAGATTTGAAATGACTAAGTGCTAGGGTTTGACATTTATACATACCCATCACTTCATCGGGATAACGGGAGATCAAAAGATTAAATTGCATGGTAACTTTCTACTAAAGGGCATTTTGGTACTTTCTACCAAATTTCTCATCTTCGGGGTAGGCATGACATATTGCTAGATGTCAATCATGTCTTGTAGGTATTCATGAACCAATTGGATTTGTTTCATGAGTCAATTCGATGGACAGATCGAATTGGCAATTTAGGTTAGCCCAATTTGACCTAATTAGGTCAAACGGGTTCGATTGGTTCGAATCGGCTTAAACCTAAACCTACAGTTAGCTAGATGTGGAACCCAAATGGTCACACATGTTAGGGAGTTGACCAAGGAACTCATTAAAAATTTAATTAGTGTCATGCGATCTTAATTGGTTAGCTAGATTGCACACTAGCATGTGCAGGCTAACCTAATTCCTAACACAAGTTAATTTGGATCCAGTTGATGCGAGACAGACCCTGATCAATATTTATTTTAGGAGATTGGATCGTTGGTCACTAGGAAACGACCCTAGGCTAGGTTAATCCAGGCCCAAATTATTTTATCAAATTTTTTTATTCAAATGAAACCTTTTTTTTCATACTTTTTTTCTTTGATTTTTATTTTTCCCTCTTATTTTTATTTTTTTTTATTTGAAGTAGGCAATGGAGGGCTGACTATACTTTGATGAGCAAGCAAGAAGACTCCTTACTTTCACGATCGTGCGGGGGTTCTTCCTTGTGCTTTGATAGGCGTGCAAAATAGGGACGGCTTCGAAGGGGCAGATCTGGTGGGCTCTCACCGCCAGACTGGTGCTGGACTAAAGGTGGCGGCATGGGAAGATGGAGGTGTGGCCCTGCTTCGGTGATTGGCGGCAACACGATGGGGAGAAGGGCGGCACGGGCTCTAGTGACCGGTGATGGGGAGGAGCTGGCGGATGTTTTCTCCCCATTTGTGCTCATCTTCGACCATGGAAGGAGAGGACGGAGAGCATGAAGAGGAGGTTGCCCTGCGCCAGATCAGGCGGGTGTTGATCTTGAGCTCCTCGAGGGGAGGGGGCTCATCGTTGAAGGAGGCGGCACCTGGTGGCAATCTTGGGGTAGAGGTTTGTCAAATTGGGATCATTGAGGGGGCGTTAGCCATCAGTGTGGTTGAGGAGGATTACACCGGAAGGCCAAATATCGGCCATGGCACCATTGTAGACCCTCTTGGAGAGGACCTTTAGTGCGGTGAACACGGTGTGCCATAGAAGGTCTGGAAGAGGTGATCACCGACAGCGGGGAAGATGACGGCATTGAGGCAGAAATCGAAGATCTTGAGGTCCGACAATGGTGGTGGGGTGTGGGATCGGCTGTCGAGTTGAAACACGGGAGGCTGTTAATGGGTTGTGGATGCTTATCAATGGTGTGCTTGGGAAGTTTGACTGGATGGCAAGAGAAAGAGTAGGGAACTGGGAGAAAAGAGAAAGAAATGGGAGAATCCAGAGGAAGGAAGAATCGGGGAAGGGAAATTAGAGGGAAGGAACTAGGAGAGGGAAAATAGAGAGAAGGAGAAATAGGATGTCTCAGAGGAAGGAGGAAAGAAAGTAGAAGGAGAAGAAGAAGGAGAGTCCAGGGGAAGAAATAATTGGAAGGAAAAGAGGAAGGGAGAGAGGAGAGGGGGGAAGGGAATCGGGACACACCCAAGCTCTTTTCTCAAAATATTCTTTGCTAACTTTATTCCAATGATAAAAGACACCTTAAAAAGAATAAAAAATTAGAACCTTCAAAGGAGATCTAAACAAATCCTAAAACAACTGATAAGATAAATCCTAAAAACAAACAATCGGAACAAACTAAACAACGGCAATGTGTGCTCATCGACTCTAAGATCTTGGGCCCTAGGGTTTGGGCTGGGTTGGCTTCAGGTTCTAGGCTAGCTTCTGGGTTGGGCTAGCTTCAGCTTCTGGGCTGGGCTGGGTTTCAGGTTCTGGGTTGGGCTTCATGTTTGATCTGGGCTGCTTCAGATTCTAGGATAGTTGATGTCCCCATCATTTCCCTTGAGGTGGGGAAAACTCGACTCCGTCGAGTCGGGCTTCAAAAAATTATCTCCTTGATGCATCATCTGTAGACTGAAATTTTCTTTTTAATACAAATAATGTAATTAAAAAATGACTAACCTAACCTAACCTAAACTTGCTCTGATACCAAACTGATGTGGGATAGACCCTGATCAATATTTATTTTAGGAGATCGGATCGTTGGTCACTAGGAAATGATCTTAGGCTAGGTTAAATCAGGCCTAAATTAATTTTCCAAAATTTTTTATTCAAATGAAACCCTTTTTTTTCATACTTTTTTTCTCTGATTTTTCTTTTTCTCTCTTTTTTTTTTCTTATTTGAAGTCAGTAATGGAGGGTCGACTATGCTTTGATGAGCGTGCAGGAAGACTCCCTGCTTTCATGATCGTGCAAGGGTTCTTCCTTGTGCTTTGATGGGCGTGCATAATAGGGATGACTTCGGAGGGGCAGATCTAGCAGGCTCTCGCCGGTGACGGTGCTGGACTGAAGGCGGCGGCATGGGAAGATGGTGGCGTGGCCTTGCTCCGACGGCTGGCGGTGACACGATGGGGTGAAGGGCGGCACGGGCTCCAGTGACCGGTGATGGGGAGGAGCCGGTGGATGTTTTCTCCCCATTTATGCTCATCTTCGACCATGGAAGGAGAGGATGGAGAGTGTGAAGAGGAGGCTGCCCTGCGCCAGATCTGGCGGGTGTTGATCTCGTGCTCCTCGAGGGGAGGGGGCTGGTTGTCGACGGAGGTGGCACCCGATCGTGATCTTGGGGCAGAGGTTTGTCAAATTGAGATCATTGAGGGGGGGATAGCCAGTGGTGAGGTTGAGGAGGATTACACCAGAGGGCCAAATATCGGCCATGGCACCATCGAAGACACTCTTGGAGAGGACCTTTAGCGTGGCGAACATCGGCATGCCGCAGAAGGTCTGGAAGAGGTGATTGCCGGTGACGGGGAAGACGATGGTGTTAAGGTGGAAACCGGAGATCTTGAGGTCTGACGAAAGTGGTGGGGCATGGGATCGGCTGTCGAGTTGAAACAGGTGATGCTATTGATGGGTTATGGATGCTTTTCAATGGTGTGCTTGAGAAGTTTGACTCGATGGCAGGAAAAAGAAGTAGGGAACTGGGAGAAAAGAGAAAGAAATGGAAGAATCTAGAGGAAAGAAGAATCGGGGAATGGAAAATAAAGAGAAGGAACCGGGAGAGGGAAAATAGTGAGAAGGAGAAATAGGATGTCTGTTGCCCAGGTGGTTACCCAAGAGGGGGGTGAATTGGGAGTTTAAAAAATTTAAGCAGATAATGTGCACTTAAAAATTGTTTTTAGAGTGTTAGGTGCTATGGCAAAATAATAACTTGCAGAAGCTAAAGATGATCAAAGAATCATAACACAAACACATAGAAATTTATAGTGGTTCGGAATAACCCAACTCCTACGTCCACTACCAATGATACTACTTGGCATTTTTACAATATTCACACCCGAATACAGTAGGATTGTTTTACAGGATCACAATCCAAAATCTCTATACTTTTGTTTTAACAGGATCACCAAAAAAAACCCAACACCCTTTGGTTTTAAGCAGGATCACCAAAGAAACCCAACTTGGTTTTTACAAGATCACCAAGAACCTAACCTAGTTTTCACAGGATCACCAAGAACCTAACCCTTGGTTTTTTTCTAAGGCTCACCAAGAACCTATTTGGTTTTTCAAATGGGCTCACCAATAACCCAAACAATTCAAAAATGAATTGGAATAAATGCGACAATAATGACAAACTCTAATTGTCAGATAGTTGCCGGTGCATCTTAAGAGAATTCCACTTGAATGTGCTTCAATGTGCTTTAATTACTTCAGTGGCTTCTTTCCAAAGTGCTTCAAGCTTCAGATCAGAGTTGGTGAAGACTTGAAGACTGACTTGAATGCTCTTTGTGCTCTCTTGCTTGGTGGTTGGTTAGATATTCAATAAACCCTTTATTCTTTCTTATCTCTTGCTTCAAAGAAGTTCAAATCCATCAAATATAAGGTCTTCTATCACTTCAAGGTAGTTTGAGATGTTGTAGACCGTTGGGATGTGACATATGACCGTTGGAGTACCTTTTGGCATTCAAAAAGAATTTCTAGAACTAGCCGTTATGTACCTGGAAATGAAATTCAAGTCAGCTCGGATTCTTCGAGTCAGATCAGATTCTTCGAGTTAGCTCGAATCCTTCAAGTTGATAGGTCGAGTCGCAAATTTTTCAGTGCAGTCGGCTCTTTGTCTCAGGGTGCAAAAACTTCACTTTGGATGAGTCGACTATTGATAGCTCGGATCGGCTTGAACTTCTGTCGTTGAACACATTGAACTCGAGGGGTCGGCTCGCTTGAATTTTAGTCGACTCTTCTTCTCAGAATTAGAAATCATTACTCTGGAGGAGTTGGCTCGATGTATCCTGGGTCGGCTTACTTCACTAGGTCTTTAAAATTTGGTCTGGTAGAGTCAGCTCATTGTGATTCGGGTCGGCTTGCCTGTCTTGTTCTTAGAACACTTCAAAACTAGACTCTGGAAGAGTCATCTCGGACTTATTCTAGTCGACTCGGATTCACAAGTGTCAGCTCGATATCCTTCGAGTCGACTAAAATTGCTGCGTGCCAGAATCCTTGTTGCATGCCATGAGGTAGAGTCCGCTCTTTTGAGGTTGTGTCGGCTCGAGTGACTTCTTCAGGGATTTTATAATTTAACTTCAAGAAGACTCTCACCAACACTCTTATACATTTGATACAAACCAACTCAAAATAAATTGAAGGCATATCACACATAGAAGTAACCCTTTTTCATGATATTTTTTAACTTTTTCATTAGGTTCTTCTTTACAAAATCAGATTACAACATAACTCAAAACAAGAAGTAAAGATGTAGGAGTTCAAGTTTAAACAAATAAATCATCCTACAAAAACTTGTAAATAACTTGAGAGTTGTTAGAAATAAATGTGCATGCTCCAATGTTTGGTTATCATCAAAATCACTTATGGGGTCAATAATCTTTCCCTTTTTGATAATAACAAAACATTGGGCATGAAAAAGTAAGATAAAATTTTACATTTACAGATTTACTTGTATACTTGTATTTGCAAAAGTGTATGAACAAGTAAAAAGAATTGACTTCAATTAGTGTCAAACTATGAAAGGAGAAATAGGGCTAGTTAGTGATAAGGAATCAGAGTAGTATGAAATAATCTCCTCCTCAATAAAAAACTCCTTGTTTTGACACACTTTCCATGCAAGTTCAAAGCCCAAAAGTTTCAAAGAGAACTTTAAGTATCAAAGCTTAAAACATTATGTAACATGGCTTAACACATTTAAAACATTGTATATCAGAGCTTAAAATGATCTTTATACATTAAAGCAAATTGTGTTTCATGTACCAGAGTACAATCAGATAGATTTTATCCTTTTCAAGCTTTATGTATCAGAGCAAAAATAAAAATGAGCAAAAATAAAGACATCTTATTTTTTTCATACAATATCTTCATAAGTTTTTTCCTCTTTTTGTCAATCACTCAAAAAGGTGAAGTTAGAATGAAGCTCAGATTTTAAAATAGTATGAGAGAGTATTTAAAATTTGTTTGAGATAATTTCACTTTCTCACATTTATTTTGATATTCTAATAAAAAAATCAGACATTGTATTAGCAAAATATGAACTTTCATTGTAAAAGCACAAGAGTAATTCAAAATTCAAACTTTCATTTCATTTCAATCATAGATTGTCAATACAAAGTACAAAAAAAAAGAAAGTACATCTAGTCATTGTCTATGTCTACTCTAGGGTTTGTAGATTGACCAGGAATTTGGATGCCCAGAGGCATAGAAGCAATTGGGTCAGGATCTAACACAACAGATGGTGGAGTGGTATAGAATCCCTGGGGCCTTAAATGTGGAGCTGGTTGTCTGGGATGAGCAGAGTGACCAGCAAAAGATGAGGGTTGAGGCCTAGGTCTAGATGAAATAGGAGTAGGATCCAGTGATGCTGAAGGAGGTATAATCTAAGCAGCTTGAAGGTCTTCAACTTTAATCATCAACTTCCACAAAAAAACTATTAATTTCTTTTAATCCAACTTCAATTTTCTTTGAATTCTTGGAAGCAGTCAGTTTTTCCATTGAAACTCTTATTTCTGCAAATTCCTTCTTCATTGAAAGAATTTCAGAGAATTGTACATTTGCAAATGCTTTGGCTGATCCTCTTTGCCTTCCTAGTTCACCTCTTAGAATTCCCAAATCTTTTATGTAGTTGTCCTCCCTTCTTAGTCTTTTCTCTATATCTCCCATACCCTTTTTCATTGAGTTCAATTCCTCTCTAATCTCATCAAGACTTTGATCCACTTTTGCTTTCAGATCATCAATATGGATCCAAAGGAATTTGACAAACCTTCTGCAAATTTATAAAGCTGCTCTATGATATCAACATGATGGATAGTAGAGGGTTTTGGAGCAATAGTAGGAGCAGGTTCTAGAGCAGTAGCAGGAGCAGGTTCAGTTATTGGAGTATCAGAAGGAGTAGGAAGAGCAATGGGAGTAAAGTTTGGTATGAATGCATCAAAAGCTATCTGAACTGGTGAACCTTGAAGTGGTTGAGGCTCAGGGATTGGAATTGAGGTGCCTTCACCAGTTTCCATCTCATCCTTTTCTTCTTTTGGTAGTGACTGGTGCTTCAGATTTCATCTTCCAAGTCCCCTCAGATAGCAAGTAACCCATCCTTTGTAAGGTTTTAGCTATATAAGTGTTAGTATGTAGGAGGGATTTACTATCTTCTCCTGATAGATCAATATTTGCAGCCTGGAAGAAAAGATTAAGAATTATCCCATAAGGTAAACATGCCTTCACCTTTGTCACAGCTTCCTTCATCTATCTTATCATTATAGCAGGAAGATTGATTTTATCTCAAATTATCAGTAGCTCCATAAAACATAAGTCATGCTCACTCATCCAGTCAAATCGACCTATCTTGGGTAGAAATATCTGACTTATGAAGATGTGGAGCAGCCTCAACTCAATGAATAAGGAGCTAGCTTAAAGGATTCCAATCTCATCAACATCAGTCTGCTCTAGTACAGTCCGTAAAGCCCTTGTCCTATCCTTTAGGACTAAATAATCTATACCCTCAAATGGCATTTCCATGGTATTTCCAAGTAGTTCTTCAAAGATAATGATCCTTTTCCTTTTGACCAGAGACTCAATGTGGTCTTCTCCAAATTTCATGTTCTCATAAAATGTTCCAACCAGATTTTGATAAGTTCGAATGTCCAAAGAACACATATTCTGCCAGCCTTGATTTTTGATTAAATCCCCAACTATGAACCCTATTTCTTTAAGGAATTCAAATAAAATTTTTTTACCTATTGTTATAGAACGCATACCTAAGAAAATTTGTTGACATGGAGAGACGGAGCTGGGTTCTTCAGCCGGTTGAGGAGGAACTCGAGAAGAGCTATCTTCACGGTATTTGGTTCTTCTTTCCTATGGAGCTTCCTCAGTTTCCCGTCGAGACTTCTTCCCCACTGCCCTTTTTAATGGGGGACAAGTATCGAATGATGCATTTCTAGGAATTAGAGGGACTAAATGAAAATGAAACAGATAAACATGCAGCTATTCTATGTAAAAGGAACAGGATTATATGAAAGGAACATAATGAAATAAACTAGACTAGAAAATACTCTATCAAAATAACTAAAAAAGGGGTCTTTGTGGTTAGAAAACCACACAGATTAGGGTTGACTTACTCACTATTTCAGATATGAAGGAAGATTAAGATGGTTATCCGGCATTAATATTTTGAAATAAGGAAAGGGACACTCAAGAAGAAGTAATAAATGACTAAGAGATTACTCTAGGTTTCAAGGCACTCTGTATTTGAATCTTTCGCACAGTAGACCATCTTGGAAACCATGAGACTCGGGGATCCTACATAAATAGATGGAAACATTAAATGGTTAAGAAGGATGGTTGGAGGAATGGAAGTGGAGAATTAGGAATAGAAGAAGATGTTTAGGCTTGGAATGAAGTAGATCCAATTTGGTGCCCATAGCTTGAATCTGCTTTGCTTGTTAGCATGGGGAACTCCATTGTAGATGATCTCCTTTAGAAGGTGGGATGGACGAATTTGGAGAAGCTTTAAGAGGGTTCTTCAAGGGTGGCCGAATGGGATTGGAAGAGGGATTAGTAGCTTTTTTGGTTAAGTATCCTAGGTCTCACACCTACTTTCTCTCAAGGGTCTTTGGCTAGGTAAGGAAGAAAGCTTCTTAGAAAAAAATTTCATTTCATTCATCATCCCTATTATAAGAGAACTTAGGAGCTTTTATAGACTTTAAGCTTCCTTTCAAAATTCAAACTACACCTCCTTTCATGGAGAAAATCAAGGGGCATCGCATGAAGAGAGGAAGGCCCTTTCAAATTTGAAATTCCTACTTACAACGGAGAAAATCAAGGGCATCCCAAAGATGGTGGAATGGCTCTTGCAAGGTGACATCCCAAGAAGAGTGGAGCTTCATTTGAATTTTTCTTGGATGGGAATCCATGGTTGACTTGTCTTGGTGATGTGGCATGTTCTCTCCAAGTGGCATGACTTGTCTTCCAAGGTGGCATGGTTCAATGATGATGTTGTGCTCCAAGTAGTTGGTGAAGCTCGTTGCACTTAATCTAGCTTAATTGAAACCCAGCTTCAAGTAGCTTTTGAATCAAACTTAATACAAAGCCTAATTGAACTCTTATTGGACCCAAATTAAAATAAAACAGAACTCAATTATTCAAATAAAATAAATACAGGACTCAAAGACTTATTACAGGGCTTTAATTCTTAGTCTTCTAACCATAAAGAGCTTGGCATTAGTTGAAGCCTCTTTATGATCCTGGTGCCCACACCAATTCTTCCCGAGTGGGAGGAACTCGACCCTCTCGAGTAAGGATTGGTTTGACTGTAGTATTTTTCTAATATGTCTGGGTCAATTTATTGTAGATCCTCTCAGGTAATCCAGGAGTCTTTAGATTCTAGTCGACCATGCCAATGAACCAGATAACGCTGATAACCCTTATTTCTAGTAGTAATCACTTAGTCATCTAAGATACGTTCAATCTTGTCTCTTCGGTCTAGTGGAATTGCTGGTGGACACTCGAATAGGGTTTTGCTCTCAAAAGCAGGGTGAGGTCCAAAAGGCTCACTAGGAATTAATGCTAGTTCTTTAAATTCTTTCATATCAGAAATATTAAAAATGGAGCTAATGCCATAATCAGGTGGTAACTCTAATGCATATGCATTAGATCCTATTTTCTTAATTATTTTGAAATGTCCAGCTCCCCGGGCATGCAATTTCTTAATAGTTCTCGTTGGAAACCTTTCAGGTCTAAGTTTTATCATGACTGAGTCCCCTTCATTAAATTCTTTTATCCATTTACATGAATCAGCCACATGCTTATAAACTTCATTTCTCATTTGAATTTTCTTACTAATTTTCTTATGTAATTCTTTATGATGCTGTGCATATGACTCGGCAGACTTAGATACACGTGATTGTGTGGGTAATGGGATAAGGTCGATAGGTCTCCTAGGTCTGTAACCATGGACAATCTCAAAGGGACTTTTACCGGTAGACCGGTTGACCGAGCTGTTGTAAGCGAACTCAGCACAAGGTAGAAGTAAATCCCAATTTCCCAGACTCTCTCCAACAAGGCACTTTAATAAGTTCCCTAGACTTCTATTTATAACTTCAGTTTGTCCATCAGTCTGAGGGTGGTAAGCAGTTGAGAATTTTAGTTATGTTCCTAATAGGTGCCAAAGGGTTTTTCAAAAATAGCTTGTGAATCGGACATCCCTATCAGAAATAATGGTCTTAGGTAACCCATGTAACTTGACTACTTGATCGAGAAAAAGCTTGGCTACCCTGGAGGCATCAAAAGTTTGGGAGCAGGGTATAAAATGGGCCATTTTCAAAAATCGGTCTACCACTACAAAGATAAAATCATGTTTTCTAAGGGTCTTGGGCAGTCCTAAAATGAAGTCCATGCTAAGATCCTGCCATGGACAATCCGACACAGGTAAAGGATGTATAACCCGGTGTTTTGTCTTTGATGTTTGGCAACCACACTTTTCCTACGTTGGGCAACAACATTGGCTACCTGTCTCTTAAGGCCTGGCCAGTAAAATTTCTCCTCAATTATCAATATGGTATTGTTTCTTCCAAAATAGCCAGCCAAATCTCCAGCATGGGTTTCCTAAATTAAAAAATCTCTCAGGAAAGTCTTTGGGACACAAAGCTTCTTTTCCTTAAACAGATAACCATCTAAAAGGGTGTACTCACCATGGTCACTAGATGGTCCCAATTTCAAGGTTTGGAAAACTTCACTAAAGTTTAGACAATTATCATACTCATCCGTAAGTCTTTCAAATCTAACGACTTCAGTGCTAATCGAGCTCAGAAGCAGGGCTCTACGACTAAATGCATCGGCTACCATATTCTCAGTCCAACATGGTGTTTTAGGACAAACATGTAGGCCTGGATGTATTCGACCACTTGGCATGCCTAGGATTCAACTTTTTTCTGGGAACTAAGAAATCTAAGGGCCTTATGATCAGAAAATAGGACAAATTCAAGCGTTAGTAGATAGTGCCTCCAATACCTTAAAGCTTGTACTACCGCATAGATCTCCTTATCATAGGTGGAATACTTAAGCTTTGCTTCATTTAATTTTTTACTAAAGAAAGCAATGGGATGGCTCTCTTGGTTTAAAATTCCACCTATTCCAACTCCTGATGCATCATAAGCAACTTCAAAAATCTTGGAAAAATCAGGCAATCTTAGAATTGGTGCTTGTGTCATTTTATTCTTAACATCTAGGAAGGCCCTATCAGCAGCTTTTGTCCATTCAAATTGGCCTCTTTCCTAATGCAATCCGTGATTGGAGCAACTATGGTACTAAACCTCCGAATGAATCTTCTATAAAAAGTAGCTAGGTCATGAAAACTTCATACTTCATGAACACTTTTTGGCACAAGCCACTCAACAATTGATTTAATCCTTTCGGAGTCAGCAGAAACTTCGTCAGGTGTGATAATAAAACCTAGGAAAATGTCTCTATGGGAAAAAAAATCATATTTCTTAAGGTTTGCAAAGAGACTATTTTCCCTAAGTGCTAAACATACTTGATTCAAGTGATCCAAATGATCCTCTTAGATCCTGCTATATATAAGAATGTCGTCGAAGTAAACTACGACAAACTTTCCTATAAATAACCAAAGGACTTGGTTCATAATACGCATAAAGGTACTAGGAGCATTGGACAGTCCGAAAGGCATTACTACCCACTCGAAAAGACCCTCCTTGGTCTTGAACGTAGTTTTCCACTCATCCCCATATCTAATCCTAACTTGATGATAGCCACTCTTAAGGTCAATCTTTGAGAATATTGTTGCTTCGGCCATCATATCTAACATGTCATCCAAACGGGGTATGGGAAACCTATATTTTGTTGTGATCTTGTTAATGGCATGACTATCAATGCACATCCTCAATAGCTACCCAATGCCACTTAGCATATCGGGTTAACCTACGTGTGGCCAATCTAAATTTCTCTAACTCCGATATCCTAGTGTACTCGAAATAGTGATCCATGCTCTCCTCACAATCGATATACACCTCTTGTCTTCCATCAAAAGTGGGCGCATAAGGTTGGGTGCTCCTAATGGGTCTCTCCTCGGAGTCAACCAAGTATGGATATGGGCTCCTAGGGCTAGATTTAGAGGCAAGATCATGATCATAGGTTCTTTGATCAAGGGAATTGGGCCTAGAGGAGTTGAACTTAGCATGGGCCTTGCGAGCTTCTGCCCGTGCCTCTGCTTATGCCATCTGATCAGTCATGCTTTGGTTGGTCTGGGCCAACTGGTCAGTCAGGTTTTGTTTTAGTTGGGCCATTTGATCATTCAGGGTTTTCATCAAGGTCTCAAAATTTTGGTCCATGGTTACACTAGATTGGGCTTGGGTTTGCTGATAGGGTGCTCCTGATCTAGTTGCCATGTACACACGGAATAAAACTCGAACTAGGGGTTTGCTAGACCTAGAGCCCAAATCAAATATTAGGTCAAATTGATAATCAGGGTTGTAGTAACTTGGTACCTGGCCAGATAAGTGTAAGGTTGGTGGAGGTTCCTCTTTGCTTACCTTAGACACCAATTTGAAATTGGCCAGGTAAGCGAACCAACCCACCTTCTTTCGAGCTCTTGTCCTTGAACCACTTGCGTAGACACCAGATACAAGAACACACAAACAAGTTGTCAAAGTCGGCTTGACACTTGATTCGACCCGACCTTGTGGGTGTCCCTAGCTCGCTAGAGCAATTAAATGTCTAATCCATTTTAATTATAGTTGGGTTCGCTATGCAGGTTGGTGATTTTTGGGCTAGGGACAGGTAATGAAATCCTGACCCTATGTCAAATTGATGCCTTAAGATGATTTATCATGAAACGAATGCAAGCATGCAAATGAACCCTAATTTCAGGTGCAGAAATCAGTGTGTTGTAGTTCTGATGTGGTGTAGAAAAGTATAATATAATTATGTCCAAAAATTCAAAAAATATCACAAAACATTTCTAACTTATGGATGACAAACTAGATGAAAAAAAAATAAAAAATAAAACCTGTGCTGTGCCGAGCAGATCCTGAAATTTAGATAACGTAAAAGGAACAGAACAGAACATACAGGAGTTTTCGCAACAGTGATGGAGTACGGGAATTTTCATATTTTTTGTGATTTTTTTTTTTAAAATAAGATTTTTTATGATGATAGCTAACTTAATATGGATTAGGAAAAAAAATACATCAATAAAAAATTAACAACTTTTTTTTAGAGTTTTATATGAATTACAGTCAGCCTACTCAGAAATATAGCAAGCAGAAATTTTAAAGATGCTAGATTTAAGTGATGCAAAACTATTCTTTAGGATTTTAAGCTTACCTTCTTTTGTTCCCCTTTAAGGGTCAATCACAATGGCACCCTGACACGCCTTAGGAGATCCCCGTGGAATGGAAAGAGAGGGTCTTGAAACCCTACTCTTCTCCTAAGACCGGACGGCCTGGTGAAGCATCCAAATCCAGGTATTGAAAATGATGCAAAGCCCTAACCTACCATGCTCTGATACCAAATATGATGGGGGACGAGTATTGAATGATGCATTTCTAGGAAAAATATCATAAAGTTGGTTTTTAGTTGGCACAAAATCTAGTTCAATGTCACCATTCAAAACATGATCTCTTATAAAATGGCGCCTAATTTCAATGTGCTTAGTTCTTGAATGTTGAACTGGATTTTTAGTCAAATTAATGGCACTTGTGTTATCACATTTTATTGGAATTTTAGACTGTGTAACACCAAAATCTTCTAGCTGTTGTTTAATCCAAAGCACTTGAGCATAACAATTGCCTACAGCAACGTACTCTGTCTCAGTAGTGCACAATGCTATGGAGTTTTGCTTTTTATAGTGCCATGAAATTAAATTCAGCCCTAGAAATTGACATGTTCCACTAGTACTCTTTCTATCAATTTTTCAACCAGCATAGTTAGCATCCAAAAAACCAATTAAGTTTAAAGATAATTTTTTAGAATACCAAAGACCTAGATTACTTGTACCTTTTAGATACTTGATAATTCTTTTAACAGCAAGCATATGTGTTTCTCTAGGATTACATTGAAATCTAGCAAAAACACATACACTATATAAGATATCCGGTCTACTAGCAATTAAATATAATAGTGATCTGATCATACCTTTGTATAGCTTTTGATCAACATTGGATCTATTTTCATCTTTGTCTAGAATGCAGGTTGGGCTCATGGGTGTGCTAGCTTCTTTGCTTGTTTCCATGCCAAACTTCTTGATTATTTCTTTGATATACTTGGCTTGGCATAAAAAGATTCCTTCCTTCATTTGTTTGACTTGTAATCCAAGGAAGTAGTTGAGTTCACCCATAAGTCTCATTTCAAACTCACCCTGCATTAACTCAGCAAATTCTCTACAATGATTTTCATTAGTTGCACAAAAAATAATATCATCATTGTAAATTTGTACAACTAACATGTCACTCCCTTTGTTTTTAATGAAAAGAGTTTTGTCAACATTCCCTCTTTTGAAATCATTTTCAAGTAAAAATTTGCTTAGTCTATCATACCAGGCCCTAGGTGCTTGTTTCAAAACATATAAAGCTTTATTTTATTTAAACACATGATTTGTAAAAGCATGATTTTCAAAACCTGGTGGCTGTTCTACAAAAACTTGTTCAGAAATAAATCCATTTAGAAAAGCACTTTTGACATCCATTTGGAATTGTTTAAAATTCATGTAGCAAGCAAATGTAAGAAATAATCTAATGGCCTCAAGCCTTGGTATAGGAGCATATGTTTTATCAAAATCTATTCCTTCTTCTTGGTTGTACCCTTTAGGAATAGTTTAAAATTCATGTAGCAAGCAAATGTAAGAAGTAATCTAATGGCCTCAAGCCTTGCTACAGGAGCATATGTTTCATTAAAATATATTCTTTCTTCTTGGTTGTACCCTATAGCTACCAACCTTGCTTTATTTCTCATAACCTTACCATTCTCATTTAGTTTGTTCCTATAGACCCATTTAGTTCCTATGATGGGATGGTGTATAGGTCTTTTAACTAGAGTCCAAATATTATTTCTTTCAAAGTGGTTTAATTCATCATACATGGCCATCATCCAGTTTGGATCACATTCAGCTTCTTCTAAACTATGTGGTTCAATTTGTGAGACAAAGGCTAGGTAGTCATGTGCATCTCTATGTGCAGCCCTAGTCATAACACTATGAGAAGGATCACCAATAATTAAATCTTTAGGATGTTAAGTTACGTACTTCCATTCTGATGCGGGATGACTCTAAGATCGCTAAACATGCAAGAAAAATAGTAAAATATTTTTTTTATGATTTTTATAATTTAGGTTTGTAGGCTAAATTCCTAAACTAAAGTAACAACTAGCATAAGGAGTAGCAATGCAAAGAATCATCGTATCGTAGGCAAACTCATGCAAAATAATAAATTACTAGAACTTGAGAATTGAAAAACTCCCAGATTAGGATATCTATTCTTTATCAAATCAAAAATTAAAAGAAGGAAAGGTTTCTTACCAGTCAGAGATTGAAAACTTTGCAGTGTAAAGGATCACTCACACTCTGATAGGAACCTGGATGAAGAAGCTTCAGTTCCTTGAATCTGAGGCAGATTTGGATCCATTCTGAAGGCAAGGAAAGCCTCCTCTGGGGAGATGAAACATAACGGGGATCCTGCAAGCACCAAGGGTCAATCAAAATAGCAAGTAAGAAAAAGAAAGGAAACTTGGTTTAGAAGGAATCAGGTTAAGGATTAGAAGCTGGGCTATGTGAAGCTTATTGATGATCTCCCTGCTCGGTGGCCAAGGGCACTCCTTCTTGGACGTGTGAAGGCTTGGATGGTAGTGAGCTAGGGTGTGGAAGGATTCTAGGGCAGCAAGGAATTCGGCTAAGAACAATAGTAACCAAAAAAAATAAAATAACACACAAGTTCGCAAGCTCAAATAAATTTACCAGGGTTTTGATATCTTGAATAAAAAATGCTTATAAGAGGAGGAGGGGTGGGGTATTTATAGAGTTCCCATGCCCTCACTAACCATGGTTACACTTGGATTACAAGTCCTCTTCTAAATTGGAATACAAGTCCTTTCCTAGCTAGGTTAGAAAAACAAATCCCCATTAGCTTAGGAATTGACTTAGTCTTTTCCTTTTTCCTTCATTCTTTGACTATTCCACTTAAGAACACCTATTAAACTTGGTCAACACCTTAGGGATGTCTAGGAGGGTGTGTTGGGCTTGTAGGAGCAGCAAGGAGCTAGCCCAAAGGGGCTTGGGTGCATGGGTTTGGGCCTCTGGAAGCTGGGGTGGCTTGGTAGCATGGTAGCATGAATATTCCATGGAATCTTGCTTCTTTAGGGCTTGGGCTTGGCACCTGGGCTTGATTTCCATGAGCTGAGATGTAGCTAGGCCTCTGGAATCATAGATTCCTTGGTTTAGGAATATGCTCTGACATCTGGAAGAAAATCTTGGCATCTGGAAGAAATCAGGGTTTCTGGAAGCATCTTGGATCCTTGGTTGTCACAAAAAATATAATGGGTGATGTAGTGGCCTCTGACTCCTGGATATGGCCTAGTGAAACTCCAAAATAGGGTAACCTCCTCTCTTGTACAAAAATTGGGCTCATACTGGACTCATAATTGATGTACAGGATTCAAAATACTGACTAGGTTGAGGGTAGAGACAAATCAACTAACTTCAACTTATTACAGGACTCAATCTTAATTGATTACAAAATTTTCAAAACTTTGATATGTGACTAATAAAATCATATGGGATTCAGGGATCTGTGTTTCATTCTGGTGTCCCCACCAATTCTCCAGTGGAGGGAGGATCTCGACCCCATCGAGATGGGTCAATTTGGCTCAAGGAGGATCTGGGTTGAGGTGCTGCACATCCGTACCAGCATTCCACAAGTTCTCAGATTCTGGCTGACCTTGCCACCGAACCAAATACCGCTGATAGTCTCTATCCTGGGTACCGATAGCTTGATCATCCAGAGCTCTTTCAACCTTTAGCTTACCATAAGGCCAAATTATATGTGGTCGCTCTAGGGTGGGTTCTCTCTCAAAGAATGGGAGTGGCTCAAGGGGCTCGCTGGGTATCACTGCTAGCTCCCTAGACTTTCTAAAGTCTGAGATGATGAAAGTGGAGCTAATATATAAATCAGGTGATATCTCAAGTACATAGGCATTGGGTCCACTACTATTCATTATTTTGAATGGTCCAGCTTCGCAAGCAGAAAATTCTTTAACAGTCACATATTCCTCCCCAGAAAACTCTTCATCTTTCTTTTGGTAATTAGCCAAGTTGTTATTTAGTTCATTAATTATGCTCAGCTCTTCACTAATTTCATGATGCATATGCTATGCAGAGGCTACTGTAGGTGCAGATATGTGATTTAAGACTGTGAATTTTATTGGACTCAACTAATACCTATTAAACTTGACTAAACTTTCCTATTGAAGGAAATTTTTTTGGACTTTCTAAGGTCTAAACCAACACACTATAGACTATCTAGGTTTGACTCTAGCATGGCATGCATATGAAAATTTAGTATGTATGCCTACTAAATGCCAAAGGGTTTGCAAAAGGTAAGATGCAAACCTAACATGTACAATAAATGAATGCAACATGCAAACCTCTACATGATGCAGGTGAATGATTAAAGAAATATAGGAAAATTCAAGAAAAGGCAGGAAATATGAGGTAGATTCTAGGTTAGTCTGGTGGGGTAAAAAGGGTTCAAGGTTGATTGGATAGAATAAGATGTAAGAAGAGGTGTCAGGGATTAAATCTAGACTAATAAGATTGACCCTGTGGGGTTGATGTCTGTCTACTGGGTCTACCTTATGGAAGAATGGGTCACTAATTTCAGGAAGAAGATCGTCAATGGGAACTACAGGATGAGGTCCTTTTTGAGGGTACTGATAAGCCAAATCTTAATAAAGTCATCTAGTTCAAGAAATTTTGGACTAGGATCTACAATTGGGTCCTTTTCTGAAGTTTCCTCAGGTGGTGCTATAGTAATAGGATCTGGGTTCCCTTCCTCTAACCACTCTTCCATTATTGCCTGGGTGTGATCTGGGCCATCTAACTCTCGGTCGACTACTATGTGGGTATGGTCAGGGTCAACTAATTCTAGGGTTGCTTCTACCTGGATATCTATTGATTCAACTAGCTCTAAGTCTTCTATCAGGAACTCCTTTTCTTCCTCATACTCTTTCACTAGGCTTGGGTCACCTCATATATCTCCTCTTCACGATCATTTGGGTGAACCAATGAAGTGGTAAAAGGGGGTAGACTAAAGAAAAACTGACTAATGATTGGGTTGAGAAGGGTGGGTTGGCTAAGGTGCTCCTGACTAACACTGGGTTCATTTCTAAGGGTACTAATCCTATTGGGCTCAAGCTGACTAAGGGTTATGGGTTCAGTCCTATGGGTCTTGTCTAGGGTTCCTAACTGATCTCCTACTTGGTTAAAACTAGTGGTTAATTGGTTGATCCTAGTGGTTGCCTGGTCAAATCGTTGATCTTCTTGGTTGAATCTATGGTTCATTTGGTTATGGGATTGGGTAACTGGGTTATCTAGTCTTGGGTTTGGTCAAGTTTAGCATTAATTTGGGCATTGGATTGGTTTAGTTGGGTAGTTAATTGGATAACCATCTGTTCATTCATGGTTCTTATCAAAGCTTCAAGACTGGACTCCATGGATGAACTGGGTTGGAGTTTAGACTTTTGATATTGAATTTCTAGTCTAGTGGTCATGCAATCAAACAATCAATCAAAGTAGAATGGTGCAGCCTAGCATGCAAAAAGAAAAAAGATTAGTATAATCTAGGGTTTCCTAGACCTAAAGCCAAAACTGGGTGGGGTGGTGGGAGGCTCCCCCTGCTTGTCATAGGGTCCTAATTATAAACCACTAGTCCACTTAGGTCATTTGACTTTGGACCCCCAGCCTTAGACACCAGCTTTCAGTAATAGCTAAATGATTAAATGCACTAGTCGGCCCACATGGTTCAGACCCAACTTGTTAAGTGTCTCCTAGCCCACTAGGGCAATATAGGTCTAATTGATTTTAATTAGGCTTGGGTCAGAATGATGATGATTGTTTTGGGCCCAAGACAGGTTATGACCTCCTGCCCTGATGTTATATTGATTGCCCTTAAGATTAGATTAAAAGATGATGAACATTCAATGGTCCTGATGCAAACTAAAACAATCTAAAAAATAAAGTATTTTTTATGTATATTTTATGGAATGACAAATTAGGTTTAGTTCAATTAAGTTAGCAATCAAATTGGGCTTGGGATTAGGGTGTGAAAGTTAATTAGGGTTTGGTTTGGACAAGTATGCAAATCAGCAAAAATCAAAAAAATTAGGATTTTAGATGATGCAGATTTTGACATAGATACAGATGTATAAAAAAATTAGAAAAATTCTATGATAGAGGATGAGTGGTGGTGATGATACCTACCAAGTTTAATGCAAAAAAAAAATCAAAAGATAAAAAAAATCCTAGGGTTTTCAGAATGCTATAGAAATATCAGAATCTTTGTTAGAGTTTCTAATATGCCAAGTTTTAAGAATTTAGGTTTCCTATAAATTTAATTAAAAATTTTGAAAAAATAGAGAACAAGACATAGAACAATTCATACAAATTTCAGAGAAAAATAAAATTTTTAGATGGTTGAAAATAGATGCAAAAAATATATCTAATGTAGTTGATAGAATGCTGAAATTAGGGTTTCTGAATGCAATGCAGATAAAAACTATCCTAAACCTGCTCTGATACCAAACTGATGTAGGACAATTCTAAGATTGCTAAACATGAAGGAAAAATAGTAAAATAATTTTTTTTATGATTTTTATAATTTAGTTTTGTAGGCTAAATTTTCAAACTAAAGTAAGAAATAAGGAGTAGCAATGCAAAGAATCATCGTATCGCAGACAAACTCAAGCAAAATAATAAATTACCAAGACCCAAGAATTGAGAAACTCCTGGATTAGGATATCTATTCTACATCAAATCAGAAATTAAAAGAAGGGAAGGATTCTTACCAGTCAGAGATTGAAAACTTTGCAGTGTAAAGGATCACTCACACTCTGGGAAGGTAAAACATCTCCGGGAAACTTCAAGCATCAAGGGTCAATCAAAATAGCAAGTAAGAAAAAAAAAAGAAACCAGGTTTAGAAGGAATCAGGTTAAAGATTAGAAGCTGGGTTGTGTGAAGCTTGTTAAAGACCTCCCTGCTCGGTGGCCAAGGGCACTCCTTCTTGGATGTCTGTAGGCTTGGATGGTAGTGAGCTAGGGCATGGAAGGATGCTAGGGCAGCAAGGAATTCAGCCAAGAATAATAGTAACCAAAAAAAAATAAAGTAACACACAAGCTCGCAAGCTCAAATAAATTTACCAGGGTTTTGATATCATGAATAAAAATTGATTACAAGAGGGGGAGGGGTGGGGTATTTATAGAGTTCCCATGCCCTCACTAACCATGGCTACACTTGGGTTACAAGTCCTCTTCCAAATTGGAATACAAGTCCTTTCCTAGCTAGGTTTGAAAAACAAATTCCCATTAGGTTAGGAATTGACATAGTCTTCTCTTTTTTCATTCATGCTTTGACTATTCCACTCTAGAACACCTCTTCGACTTGGTCAACACTTCAAGGATGCCTAGGAATGCATGTTGGGCTTTTAAGGGCAGTAAGGGGCCGGCCCAAAGGGGCTTGGGTGCATGGGTTTGGGCCTCTGGAAGCTAGGGTGGCCTAGTAGCCTGGTAGCAAGAATATTCCATGGAATCTTGCTTCTTTAGGGCTTGGGCTTTGCACCTGGGCTTGATTTCCTTGAGCTGGGATGTAGGTCAACCTCTGGAATCATGGATACATTGGTTTAGGAATATGCTCTAGCATTGGAAAGGGAATCTAAGCATCTGGAGGGCATTTGGAAGAAATCATGGTTTCTGGAAGCATCTTGGATCCTGGGTTGTCACACAAAATCCAATGGGCTGATGTAGTGGCCTTTGACTCCTGGATATGGCCTGGTGAAACTCTAAAATAGGGTGACCTCCTCTCTTGTACAAAAATTAGGCTCATACTGGACTTATAATTGATATACAGGACTCAAAATATTGACTAGGTTGAGGGTTGAGACAAATTAACTAACCTCAACTTATTACAGGACTCAATCTTAATTGATTACAAAATTTTCAAAACTTTGACACATGACTAATTAAACCATATGGGATCCAGGGATCTATTTTTGATCCTAGTATCCCTACCATATTCTTTCGGTAAATCAGTATGATCCTTACTTACCACTTCATTTCCATCTTGTGCTTGCTTGTCTTGTATGCTTAGAACTTCCATTTTCTTTTGTAGTGTACCTGCATCATTGTCTATACACTCATCTTTTCTGGATGGTGAGGGGTTAGCTTCATCAAAGACAACATGAATTGACTCTTCTATAGTGAGAGTCCTTTTATTAAATACTCTATATGCTTTGCTATGTAGTGAATAACCAAGGAATATATATTCATCAGATTTTGCATCAAATTTTCCTAGGTTATCTTTACTACTATTTAACATAAAGCATTTACACCCAAAAACATGAAAATAGTTAATATTTGGTTTTCTTCCATTCCAAAGCTCATAGGGGGTTTTCTTTGAAATTGGGCGTATTAAAACTTGGTTTAATATGTAACAGGTAGTGTTCATTACTTTTGTCCAAAAGTATCTTGGAAGATTACCTTCACACAACATGGTTCGGGCTATTTCTTCCAAAGTCCTATTCTTTCTCTCTGCAATACCATTTTGTTGTGCTGTTCTAGGAGCGGAGAAGTTGTGATCAATGCCGTGCTCAGTGCAATATTCATCAAAAAATTGATTTTGAAATTTAGTTCCGTGATCACTTCTTATAGAAATAATAGAAAGATTTTTCTTATTTGAAACCTTCTTATGAAATTTTTGAAATACATCAAAGGTTTCATCTTTATGTGCAACAAATAATACCCATGTGAATCTAGAGAAGTCATCTACAATCACAAGGCCATATTTCATACCTCCTAGGCTTGTGGTTCTAGTTGGTCCAAATAAGTCCATGTGAAGTAGCTCAAGGGGTCTAGTAGTAGAAATAATATTTTTTGATTTAAAACTCTCCATAGTTTGTTGGCCTAATTACCAAGCATCACATACATAATCAATATCAACTTTAAAATGTGGCAAACCTCTACCTAGATTATTTGAAATTAATTTGGTAATGGTATGCATGATAGCATGACCAAATCGTCTATGCCATAATAAACAAGACTCCTTGGTCTTAGCATTCATTGCTACTAGGTTGGAACTACTAGTCATGGCTAGATCATTTAGATCTACCACATAGATGTTTCCAAGTCTATGACCAATGAATTTGTTACTAGAGTCAAGAGAGTTAATTACAATACATATAGATGATTCAAAGATAACCTTGAAGCCTTTATCACAAAGTTGACTAATACTTAATAAATTATGCTTCAATTTATCCACTAGCTGCACATCTTCAATAAAAGTATAGGGGGGCTATTTTGATCTTACCGATTTCGATTATTTTCCTCTTGCCATTATCACCGAAAGTAACCAATCCTCCTTCTTTCATTTAAAGGGTGATGAACTGATCTTTGTCACCCGTCATATGGCTTGAACGGTCGCTGTCAAGATACCATCTTTTCTTTAATTTATGGGTAGCAAGACAATACTGCAAAACAATCAAGGAGTAATTTTTGGTACCCAAGCTAACTTGGGTCATTTCAAGTTAGCAAAATTGGTTCCTTTTGGAACCCAAATAGTTCTATACTTCAATATATCAATTTTGGAATTTTTCAAGTAATTGCATTGATGTACTTTATGTCCAAATGTATGACATGCATAGCAAACAATTTTTTCATATTTGAATGATGCATGTTTTGAAGCTTTAACAGATGCAGAATTAGACATGTTTGGTTTGAAGGTTTTTTGAACAAAAATCTTAGGAATGTACTTTAAGCCATTTGAACTAGAATTTGATGGAAAAGCTTTTTGAAATTTTGTATTTGAAGCTGAAGCTTTTAAGGATACAAATTTTGCTGTTGAAATTCCTTTAGCATTTAAAGCATTAAATCTAATTCCCGCTTTGCTTTTTGAATCTCTTTGTTCTTTTAGATTTAGCTCAAGCTTACTGGAACTCAAAGTAAGTTTTTCTACTAAAGGCTTAAGCTTTTCTACCTCCTTTTTCAAATCAATGTTTTTGGCAACTAAAACTTTGTTTGTCTCATTTAAAACATTCTTTTCATTTTTCAAAGCAATAACATTATAAGAAAAGACATTCAATTCTTTTTGCAAAATGTTATTCTTTTCAGAAATTTGATCCTTGTCTTTTAGTAATAAATCATTTTGTTTTTTCAAGGATTTGATTTTAACCCCAGCTTTCTTGAATTCAATAAGCAAATCATGAAATACAGAATTCAATTCATCATAAGTAAATTCAATTTGAAGCTTAGGAAATGATACCTCATTCTCAAGACCCATTAGACACAAGTTCGTTATTTTCGTGGTCTCTTTTTCTTCAGCAGATGTGGATGCTTCACTATCGCTCCACGTCACTACCATAGCCCTATTTTTCTTTTTCTTGAAACTCTATTTCAACAATGGACAATCCCGTCGAATATGCCCTGGTTTTTTGATTTCATAGCAAACGTGCAATTCTTTTTCTTTTTCTTTTTCCTTGTCCCTTTCTTTGCTGAATTCTTTATTCTTTTGGAATTTCCTATAGTTTCTTCCTTTTCATCTTCCCAAGAACTTCTTGAATCTCATAATGACCATGGAAACATCTTCATCTTCCATGTCGCTTTCAATAGAGGAGCATTTTTCTTCTGATTCACTATCCTTTTTTGAATCCATAGCAGCTTTGAAGGCAATAGACTTTTTCTTCTTTTGATCATCCTCAGTTCTATGCTGCATGGTCAGTTCATGTGTGATGAGAGATCCTAGTAGTTCATCTAGCAGTAAGGTATTCAAATCTTTCGCTTCCTGGATGGCAGTCACTTTTGGATCCTATTTATCTGGAAGAGATCTTAAGATCTTCTGTACAAGATCTACATAGAATATACCCTGCCAAGTTTAAGTCGTTAATAATATCAGCGAAATGTGAAAACATAGCAGAGATTGTTTCATTAGGTTCCATTTTGAATAAATTGTAACTATGCACAAGAAGATTAATTTTTGAAGACTTTACTTGAGAAGTTTCTTTCGTGGGTCACCTCAAGTTTATCCCAAATTTTCTTTGCCAAGGAGCAAATGGAAATTTGATTAAACTCATTACTATCCAAAGCACAATATAGCAAGTTCATTGCTTTGACATTTAACTCATCCATTTTCATGTCATGTTCGTCCCAATCCACTTCAGGTTTTGGAATGTCCACTCCATCAATTTTAATCATCGGAATATAAGGACCCTTTAGAAGGACCTTCCACAACTGAAAATCAACTGCTTAAACATAAATTTTCATTCTAACTTTCCAGTATGCATAATTTGTGCCAGCGAAGAGTGGAGGTCTATTGGTTGATTGACCTTTGGCCTAGGACATACTCATTGGATGAGCCATCAATCTTTACTCTTATGTAATCAGAGACACTGCTTTGATACCAGTTGTTGCTCAGGTGGCTACCCAAGAGGGGGGTGAATTGGGAGTTTAAAAAATTTAAGTAGATAATGTGCACTTAAAAATTCTTTTTAAAGTATTAGGTGCTGTGGCAAAATAATAACTTGTAGAAGCTAAAGATGATCAAAGAATCATAACACAAACACACGAAAACTTATAGTGGTTCGAAGCAACCAAGCTCCAACATCCACTACCTAGGATACCACTTGGGATTTCCACTATATTCACACCCGAATACACTAGGATTATTTTACAGGATCACCATCCAAAACCTCTACACTTTAGTTTTAACGGGATCACCAAAGAAAACCCAACACTCATTAGTTTTAAGCAGGATCACCAAAGAAACCTAACTTGGTTTTCACAGGATCACCAAGAACCTAACCTGATTTTCACAGGATTAACAAGAACCTAACCCTTGGGTTTATCTAAGGCTCACCAAGAACCTATTTGATTTTTCAAACAAGCTCACCAATTACCCAAACAATTCAAGAATAAATTGAAATAAATGCAACAATAATGACAAACTCTAGTTGTTGGATAGTTGCTGGTGCAGCTTGAGAGAAGTCCACTTGAATGTGCTTCAATGAACTTTAATTGCTTCAGTGGCTTCTTTCAAAAGTACTTCAAGCTTCAGATCAGAGTTGGCAAAGACTTGAAGACTGACTTGAATGCTCTTTGTGCTCTCTTGCTTGGTGGTTGGTTAGATATTCAATAAACCCTTTCTTGTTTCTTATCTTTTTGCTTCAAAGAAGTTCAAATCCCTTAAATATAAGGTCTTCTATCACTTCAAGGTAGTTTGAGACATTGTAGACTGTTGGGATGTGCCATATGACCATTGGAACACCTTTTAGCATTCAAAAAGAAATTATGGAACTAGCCATTATGTACTTGAAAATGATATTTGAGTCGGCTCGGATTCTTCGAGTCGGCTCGGATCCTTCGAGTCGATAGGTCGAGTCATCAATTCTTCAGTGCAGTCGGCTCTTTCTCTTATGGTGCAAAAGCTTCACTCTGGATGAGTCGGCTCTTGATAGCTTGGGTCAGCTCAAACTTCTATCATTGAACACATTGAACTTGAGGGGTCAACTCGCTTGAATTTGGGTTGACTCTTCTTCTCAGAATCGAAAATCTTTACTCTCGATGAGTCGTTTCGTTGTAGCTTGGGTCATCTCGCTTCACTATGTCTTCAAAATTTGGTCTGGCTGAGTCGGCTCATTATGATTCGGATCGGCTCCCCTGGCTTGTTCTTAGAACACTTCAAAACTATACTCTGGAAGAGTCAGCTCGAACTTATTCCAGTCGACTCGGATTCACTAGAGTCGACTCGATATCCTTCGAGTCGGCTCGAATTGCTACATGCCAGAATCCTTGTTGCATGCCAAAAGGTAGAGTCGGCTCTTTTGAGGTTGGGTCGGCTCGAGTAACTTTTACATGGCTTTTACAATTTAATTTCAAGAAGACTCTCACCAACACTCTTATACATTTGATACAAACCAACTCAAAATAAATTGAAGGCATAGCACACATAGAAGTAACCCTTTTTCATGATATTTCTTAACTTTTTCATTGGGTTCTTCTTTACAAAATCAGATTATAATACAACTCAAAATAAGAAGTAAAGTTGTAGGAGTTGAAGTTTGAACAAATAAATCATCCTACAAAAACTTGTAAATCACTTGAAGAGTTGTTAGAAATAAATGTGCATGCGCCAATGTTTGCTTATCATCAAAATCACTTATAGGGTCAATAATGTCTTAGAGGAAGGAGGAGAGAACGTAGAAGGAGAAGAAGGAGAGTCCATGACAAAAAAGAACCAGAAGAAAAAAAGGAAGGGAGAGAGGAGAGGGGGGGGAAGGGAGTCGGGACACACCCAAGCTCTTTTCTCAAAATATTCTTCTCTAACTTTATTCCAATGATAAAAGACACCTTAAATAGAATAAATAATCAAACCTCCGAAAGAGATCCAAACAAATCCTAAAACAATCGATAAGATAAATCCTAAAAACAAACAATCAGAACAAAATAAACAACCAAATCAAATTCTGAAATAACAGTAAAATAAATTCTAAAAAATCATATGGAAACTAATCCTAAAATCTTAAGATAACCCAATCCCTCGTACACCCATGAAATAAAATATTTTATTTATCCTGCTCCATGGTTTGTGTACTTCGGGATTTGTGCTGCACAAGAATGTTTGCTTATCGAAGCTAGGATCTTGGGCCCCAGGGTTTGGGCTGGGTTGGCTTCAGGTTCTAGGCTGGCTTTTGGGTTGGACTGGCTTCAATTTTGGGCTTGGCTGGCCTTCAGGTTTGATCTGGGCTGCTTCAGATTCTGGGCTAGTCGTGTCCCCACCACCAGTTGCTTGCTAATTTGACTAACAAATTTAAGAGAGACTTAAATTGGGCTATGTCTTGATTAATACAACCTATATCAAGTTTCATCCTAATTTAATTGGACATGGAATGCCACTTGGACAAGAGTCCTAGTTGGCATAGACACCTTGGGCGCATAAGTGCGCGTGCCAAGGAAAGAGATTGTAGAAAGGACCATTAGATGGTGCATGAAATAAGAGCCATAAGATGGAATGAAGCTTTGATTGAAGCTATCTCACCAAGACACCTTATCCAAGAGAATGGACACTTGGCACCCATACATGAAGATTTTCATATTCGGACACTTGGCACCCATGCATACAGATTTTCATATTTAGACACTTGGCACCCATGCATGCAGATTTTCATATTTAGACACTTGGCACCCATGCATGCAGATTTTTAGATTTGGTGCCTCCTTTTCATGAATTTTGAAATTCAAATATGTAACTACATTTCCCCCTCTTTTCATATAAAATTTGAATTTCAAATGGGGCTTAGAAGGTTATAAATAGGCCCTTAATCTCTTTGTAAAAGGATGCTTTTGAATGAATGAAATCCAGAATTTTCTTATCTCCATTTGTGTTTGCAAATGCCATCCATGAGGGATTGAGTGAGAGGCTCAACCAAGTGCTTTAGTTCTCAAATTCTGGCAAAAGTTCTTCTTCCATTGACCCCTACCTCATCTTCAAGAGCAGCTGGCTACACCCCACCAAGATCACCAACAATCCTCTACTTCCCTCCCTTCCATTATTTCTATTCCATACTATCTTCCATCTCCCCCAAAATACTAATGTTTGTTCTTGTAGGATCCTAAGGAGTATCTAGTCTAGGATGAAGTCCTCCTTGCCTTCAACTTAGCAGCAAGAACCTCTACTTCCAATGGGTGGGTTAGCTTGATCAGTTAGTCGCCAATCTTGAGTGTGAAGGAGTGAACATAGTGTAAGGTTATTGGAGAGTCATTATTGGTATCTAAACTCTTTCCTTTCCTCTTGTGGCCTGAACTTTTGAATATGGTATAGTTCTAATTAGATGGTTCTTCTAGCTACATAGTTCCTAGTTTATTAACTTAATTCAAATTTGCACTGCGAAGCATATAAGCCTTCTAGTTTAGTCTTCTTTAATGCATCTTAATGACTCCACTATGACTGAAATTAGATTATATGATTTAGAGTTTAACTAGATTAATTGCTTTAGTCATTCATGCCATATTTCCTATAAGTATGCCGCATCACTTAACCCAAGTCCTTCATAGAGAACTGAGATGATAACTAGACCTTTATTCCTTGTAGTGCTGGGATGTCATTCCCGATTAAAAGAATATCATCCACATACAACACAAGGAATACAATCACAGAACCATTATCCCATTTTTAAATGCAAGGTTCTTCTCCTTTCCTAATGAAGCCATACGACTTGATACACTTATCAAATTGCATATTCTAACTCTTTGATGCTTGCTTTAGTCCATAGATGGACTTCTGAAGCCTGCACACTTTTGACTCATCTGTGGATGTAAACCCTTCAGGTTGTATCATATACACCTCCTCTTCCAACTCACCATTCTAGAAAGTTGTTCGGACATCCATTTGCCAAATTTTATAGTCAAAGTATGCTGCTAAAGCAAGCATAATCCAAATAGATTTGAGCATTGCCACAGGAGAGAATGTCTCGTCATAGTCAATGACATAACATTGACGATACCCCTTGGCAACCAGACAGGCTTTATAGGTCTCCACCTTCTGTGCCCTTTTTCCTTTTGAAAATCTATTTGCACCCATTGGGTTTTATCCCTTCTGGTGCATCAATCAATGTCCATACAATTTTGATCTCCATGGAGCCCATTTCGGATTTCATGGCTCCCAGCCATTTCTCAAAGTCAAGCCTCTGCATCGCATCCATATAGGTGATCGGATCCTCATTGATCTCATTGAGTTCAATGGGATCACCATCCCGAACCAAGAAACCATAGTATTTGTCTGGTCAGCTCGGTACTCAACTGGATCTCCTTAATGGTTCCTGAGTGGGCTCTGGGTGTGACCTAATCACAGCTGGTTCTATGTTGTCCCTTGAGTATGTTGGTTCTTCTACTTGTTGAACTTTACTAAGTTCAATCTTAGCGGCTACAGTCCGTTCACTAAGGAACTCCTTTTCCAAAAAGATAGCCCTAAGACCGACGAACAACTTTTCTTCTTCAGTTAAGTAGAAGTAATACCCCTTAGATTCTTTTGGATACCCAAAAAATAGGCATCGGTCGGACCTAGGTCTATTTTTGTCCGTTTCCAAATGTTTTATATAAGCCGGGAACCCCCAAACCCATAGGTGTGATAGTGTCGGCTTACATCCAGTCCATATCTCATATGGTGTTTTACTAATGGACTTACTTGGAGCCTAATTCAGAAGGTGATGGGGACATCAGGTCAACCCAAGTTTACTATGGGTCCCTGAGTTTTTTGTCCTTAGCCATGATGCAAATTTTGTCTTTGAATCCAATAATTTGCCTATGTTAGCCATTTGAGTTTTGTATTTGGGCCTTGAGGTTTTTTTCAGGCCTTGTTACACTTGAGTATGTATTTTGGCCCTCGAGTCTTATTTAGAGCATTTCTACAATTGAGTCCTGTAATTAGAGTATTGAGTCAAGTTTTGGATGCTTAGTGAGTCTTATGAGTCCTGTAAGTTTTGGATGCTTAGTGAGTCTTATGAGTCCTGTAAGTTTTGAGTTTTATGCATTCAGTCTAAATTTGTAAGTCTTATATTGAGTCCAGTCTAATTTTGTAAGAAGACCCAAGTCACTTATGAAGCCAATCAGCATAATACTACAACCACTGCATGGAATCCAGCCATCCACATAATTATGCCACTTGGAAAGCATAAAAGGATTCTTGGAGCTATCATTGAAGACCTGGATGATAAGTACATCAGCCCAACATGAGGAGATGGACAACCGGATGAAACCCTAAAAGATCCAGCCCAGCACTGAAGTGGGCCGCCCAAAGCCCAAAAGCCCAAAGTTCTTCATATGGTGCCCCACCTTATAGTCACCCTCCATATGGCACCCTCTTATGATTACCCCCATTGGACCAAGTGAAAGAAAAGGAGAAGACCAAGTCAAAGAGGAGGATATGAGTATTCCTAGTTGGGAGAAGAAATTTGAACCTATTTGGGAGAGGACATGTGGAAGAGTTTGTAAAGGAAAAGGAAGACGATGTAAAATCTCTTGTATGCCCTAACTTGTATGCCTATATAAAGGCCCCTTCCCCCCCATGTATTATTGTTGATTATTAATGAATGAATTATTCTTGAGTTCCTCAAAATTGTGTGTGAAGTTTTTTGTGTGATTTAGGGCATCTGTGTGATCCCTTAGGGGATCTATGTGATCCCTGCGCCCTTCCTCCAAGCCGACAACCTCTTCATCTTCCTAGCTGCCCCTCTTTCTTCCCTTCCTTCCCTTCTTCCTTCAGTGATTTACCTTTTTTTTTCTTTATTTTCTAACCCTTGAATGATAATTTACAGGTCTCTCAGAGTTCACAAATCCAGGATTCCAATCGACAAGCTTTCGGGTCACCGGATTGAAAGCTGCGAATTCGCAGGGTCGATAGCTTTGTTTTCCAGGCCGCATCCATCGAGCGTAGAGCAAACTCTTCATGGATCAATCTTCAAATCTCTACCAAGTACACCCCCTAGACTCATCAGGTAGAAGTATTGCAGAAGATCTAGTCCTAACCAGGGCTTTTTAGCCTTGGCGGTCCTGTTTCTTCACTTGTAGGATCTATTTTTGCATGCATCTGCTTCTAGAGTTTTTATAGAATTCCCTACTTCAAATAATGGCTTGGGATTTGGGATATAAAGTCCTAATTTAATGTTTAATGCACGAAAAATAATTGGCATGCATGAATAGTCCCGCATCAATTTGGTATCAGAGCATGTTTAGGGCTAGTTTATGCATCCTATCATTTCCATACATAGTCTGTTGTTTTTCCTGTTTCTATATGTAGGTAGATCAAAAAATTCTGATTTTTATTTTTTCAGATCCTGAATAATTTTTAGTATTTTTATAAATTTCTTCATGATTTATTTCTATCATTAAAAGTTTTTTCAAACCTATTTTATTTTGCTCTAGAAAATCTCTACATCCTATTATGCATTAGGATTCCAAGTTTAGGCCGAGTTTCCCATCATAGAGTTACTGTTTTTTTCTAATTTTTGGACTGAGTAACCCTTTAGTCGTCCTCTATTTTACTGTTATTTTTATTGATTTTTCTTAATCTAAAAACAATAAAGAAACCTTCTTCATAGAAACCATAACCCAAATTCTATTCTTTCCTACACCCAGTTAGAAACCCTAGGTTTTGCATCATCATAGCATTTTTGTTTTGCATGAAATCTGGTATGAAACATTATCACACATCATTATATGTTCTTTAATTTTCTTAGAATATTTCTGTATTGAAATCCATGCTAACATCTGCATCAAACCAAATCCTAATTTCAGTTTCTGCATATCTGACTAAACTAAACCTAATCAACTGCCAAACCCCTCCCAACACAGGCCATTTTTGTTTGATAACCTAACCAACTTAAATTTAAGCTGCAACTTCATAAAAGAGATAAAATTTCTTTTATTTTCTATAGTATTTTAGATTGCATCAAGTCTTATAGTGTGTTCATCATCTCATTAAATCAATCTTGAGGCCAATTTTACTTTCTCAGAACAGAGCAGGAGGTCATTACCTATCATGGGCCCAAAACAATCTCCTTGCATTCTCACCCAAACCTTAATAAAAATTAATTAGAATTAATTTGCCCTAGTGGGCTAGGTGACACCAACAGATCAGGTTCGAACCATATGGGCCAGCTGGTGCATTTAATCCTATGGCTATTATTAAAATCTAGTGTCTAAGGCTGAGGGTCCAGAATCAAACGACCTAACTGGTGTTGTGGTTTTTAATTGGGTCGCTACGAAAGCAAGAGGGCCTCCCACACTCCCACCCTCTACCTAGCCAGAGGAAAAATTAGCTACTAGGTTAATTGTAAGTTGAGCTGACCCACCCAGTTTTGGCTTTAGGTCTAGGAAACCCTAGATTATACTAGCCTATTTCCTTTTGCATGCTTGGTTATATCATTCCATTCTGATTACTTGATTGAGTGTATGACCACTAGACTAGGAACCCAATACCAGAAGTCTAAACCCCAACCTAGCTCAACCATGGACCCCACTCTAGAAGCTTTCATGAAAACCATGATCGAATGATTTGACTGAATTGATTTAGCCAATAACAAATCCAGTGCCAAAATTAATACTAGGCTTGACCAACTAATCCAATCAAGTACTTAAGCAATCCATAGTTTTGACCAGGTAGGAGATCAATTAGGAACCTTAGGCAAGACCCATAGAGTTGAACCCTTGCCCTATAGACCCCAGGAACCCATAGTCCCTAGATATGAACCCAATAGTAACTCATTATCCCTTAGTCGACTTGAACCCCATAGGATTAGTACCCCTAAAAATGAGCCTAGTGTTAGTCCACTTTCCTTTTGTCAACCTAAACCCTTTAGGACTAGTGCCCCCAGCCCAGGATCAGATCCTAACCAGCCTAGTACCTCAATGGCCCATAGAGGGGATATAGGCAAGTCTATAGAGGCTCAGAGGAGTTCCAATCTCCCGAGAGTGTGTTTTAGATGTCGCAAATTAGGCCATTTTGCTAGCCAGTGTCAATTTAGCACCCTACACCTAGGTGAGTTTGATAAAGATGAGTCTGAACCTATTGTTGAGCATAGTATTAGTCAGGAACCCCTTAGTCAACCCACCCCCACGCCTGTCATTAGTCAATATTTCTTTAGCCAACCCCCTCCTACTACCCCATTGGTTCACAAAGCTGACATTGAAGAGGAAGTATATTGATGTGGAATGAGATGAAAGATTTCTAATTTAGTGGTTGATTTAATTTGTTGAGCAATGACCCCTTCAAACATAAACTTAATTAAATTATAAATTGGCAAAGAGTCATATGAAGGGAAAACTAAATAAGGGATAACTCAAACTAGGGCTGCATGTTTATCCATGAAGATTGGACCTAAGGCTTGTGAAACCATCCTATCTAGGGCATAGACCATTCAAAGATTTAGACCTAAGAAATAAGAAGGGCTTTCTTACCAATATTGATGTCTCACGCCATTGGTAGGGATTCAATTTCATCACTCTCGAATAGAGATTGATACTAGAAACTATCACTCCAAGAGATGCAGACCTCTGGCTTGAAAGGTTCCAAGGGCAAGGCCAACTTCCTCTTCAACTTATGATCTTAGAGAACCCTATAAAGAAAAGGGATTAAAGACATGAGATGACAAAAAAAATGAAAGTTACTAAAACTTCAAGGAAGAATAATATGATGGAGTTGGAGGAGATCAAGTGGCTTCATTTAGAGTCTGGAATGTAATCTCCTTGGATTACTTGAACTGTGATAGTATGGAATGGCATCCAAAATCTGCTGTAGAAGCCTCTTTGAAGATTGGAGTTGGCGACCTTGAAGAGAGGAAATGGTGAAGAAGCCTTGGTTGGAATTTGGAAGAACTTCTTTTGTTGGTGGTGGGGTGTTTTCTAGCTAGAGTATTGGTCGGTTTAGGGGAAATTAGGATAGCTAAAGGATGATGTTTTGGGTCTCTCACCCACTCCCTCTCGGAGGACACATTGCATATATCAAGTGAAAAAAAAACTCTTTTGATTTCATTCATCAATAATCTTATTTACAAGGGGTTTGGAGTGGTATTTATAGCCTCTCCAAAGTCATTTGAAAGTTTGAATTCAAAAGGAGGTTACATAAATCATGGAGAGATAAGTGGGAAAGTTGATACCATCCTTGATTCATGCCTTGATAAGTGAGAAAGTTGAAACCATCCTTGATTCATGCCTTGATAAGTGGGGAAGTTGAAATCATCCTTGATTCATGCCTTGATAAGATGAAGTGAGGTGGCCTCATGAGGTGGCTTCCATGTGGGCTTGGGAGAAGAGGTGTCTTCCATATATGTTTGATGATGTGGAGCTCCAACTTGGCAATATTTGTTGAAGTGGTTTGCCTCACCTAATCTTTGTCTTCATGCTTCATTTGAGCCCAAACCAAACCAAACTTGAACCCAACTTATAAATTCACTAATTACAAGACCAAATTGACATTAATTGGACTCAAAAGACTAAATTGAAATAAGCCCAACCCTTATTACAAGACTTAAACTTAACCAGAGAAACAAATTTTCCTATTTACAAGACACATGTTCAATAAAAGAAATAAAATTGAAATCAAAAGTGGCATTAACTCAATCAGTTGAAATCCATGATGAATTTGGCTTGATAAAATTGGATTGAAGCTTTTTTCAAACTGTGGTGCCCGCACCAATTCTCCCGAGATGGGAATGACTCGACCATGTCGAGTAGTTTCTCTCTATCTTTGATAATATTATAGTAAGTCCGGGTTGATTTGTTGTAGGTCCTCCCGAGTGATCCACGAGTTATCAGATTCTATTCGACCTTGCCATTTCACCAAATAGCATTGATAGTCTTTATTTCTGGTAGAGATAGTTTTGTCATCCAGAATTCTCTCAATTCGATCTCGCCAATCTGGTATAGAGGCTGGTGGACACTCAGGGGTAGGGTCACTCTCAATAGTAGGTTTAGTCTCAAAAGGCTCACTGGGTATCAATATTGGCTCCTTGTATTCTACTAAGTCTGAAATGTTAAAGGTCGAGCTGATACCTAGGTTAGATGGTAGTTCCAATACATATGCATTAGGTCCAATCTTCTTTAGGATTTTGAAGGGCCCTGCATCGCGGGCATGTAATTTTTTCATAGTTCCAGGTGGGAACCGTTCTGGTTTGAGTCTAACCATTACATAGTCTCCTTTAGAGAACTATTTGATTTTCTTATGTGAATTAGCCATGCGCCTATAGGATTCATTGCTTATATTGATTTTTTTATTGATTTTTATATACAAGTCTTTAACATGCTGTGCGTATGACTCAGCTGACTCAAACACTCGTGCATATGTGGGTAAAGGGATAAGATCTAAGGGTTTCCTAGGTTTGTAACCATGGACCACCTCAAAAGGACTCTTCCCAGTAGATCTATTGATTGAGTTGTTATAAGCAAATTCAGCACGAGGGAGTAAGAGGTCCCAATTTCGCATACTATCACCAACTAAACATCTCAGAAGGTTTCCTAGACTTTGATTGACTACTTCAGTTTGGCCATCAATCTGAGGATGATAGGCAGTAGAAAATTTCAGCTTGGTTCCTAGCATTTGCCAAAGGGTCTTCCAAAAATAGCTAGTAAACCTAACATCTCTATCTAAAACAATGATTTTGGGTAAACCATGTAATCTAACTACCTCGTTAAGGAAAGGTTTGGCCATTTTTGAAGCATCTAAGATTTGGGAACATGGAATAATGTGAGCCATGTTAGAAAATTGATCGACTATAACGAAGATGGAATCATGTCTCGTAGAGGTCTTTGGGAGTCCTAGTACAAAGTCCATACTAAGATCCTTCCATGGACAATCAGGGACTGGTAAAGAAGTGTACAACCCAGTGTTCTGCTTTTGCTATTTGGCAACAGCACATGTTCGACATTGCGCTACAACTTGGGCAACATTCCTCTTAAAATTAGGCTAGGAAAATTGATCTTCTACCACTTGGAAGATCTTATTTCTTCCAAAATGGCCGGCTAAGCCTCCAGCATGAACTTCCCGGATCAAAAATTCTCTAAGAGAAGTTCGGGGAATACACAGTTGATTTCCTTTGAAAAGGAATCCATCTAGGAGTGTATAGTCACTATGTACACTAGATGGTCCTTGTTGGAGGGATTGATAGATCTCACAAAGTCTGGACACTTAGGGTATTCCTCATTCAGTCTATCAAACCATACAACCTCAATGCTAACTGAAGTCAAAATCATGGATCTCTGGCTTAATGCATCTGCAACCCTATTCTTAGTGCCGGCACGGTATTTCAGGACAAAGGTATATGCTTGGATGAATTCTACCCATTTCCCATACCTAGGGTTTAGTTTCTTTTGAGAACTAAGGAATCGTTAGGCTTCATGATCAGAATAAAGATTGAATTCTTGTGGTAGTAAGTAGTGTCTCCAATACCTCAAGGCTTGTACTACTGCATATAATTCCCTATCATATGTCGAGTATCTCATTCTCGCCTCATTCAACTTTTCGCTAAAGAATGCCACTAGATGACCTTCTTGACTCAAAACTCCTCCAATTCCTATCCCAGAGGCAGCATAAACAACCTCAAATACCCTTGAAAAATCAGGTAACCTCAAAATAGGTGCTTGTGTCATTTTCTTCTTTATTTCTAGGAAGGCTCTATCAACAGGTTTTGTCCATTCAAATGTTCCCTTCCTAATGCAGTCAGTAATGGGTGCCACTATTGTGCTGAACCCTAGAATGATCTCCTATAGAAGGTGGCTAAACCATAGAAACTATGAACATCATGGATGCTCTTGGGTACGGGCCACTAGACTATGGTCTTGACCATTTCGGGGTTGGTAGATACCCCTTCAGTGGTGTCAACGAATCCTAGAAAGATAACTCTATGGATCATGAATTCACATTTCTTGTGGTTGGCATAGAGACTATCTTGTCTAAGTGCTTGGAAAACTTGCCTAAGATGGTCCAAGTGGTCTTCCTTTGTTCTACTGTAGATGAAAATGTCATCAAAGTAGACCACTACGAATTTCCCTATGAATGTCCTTAAAACCTGGGTCATGATTCTCATGAAGGTACTAGGTGCATTGGACAAACTGAAAGGCATTACTACCCACTCATATAGGCCATCTTTGGTTTTGAAAGAAGTCTTCCATTCATCCCCGGGCCTAATTCTTACTTGATGATAGCCACTCTTAAGATCAATTTTGGAGAAAATCTTTGCTCCAGCCATCATATCCAACATATCGTCTAAACAGGGAATAGGAAAATGGTACTTAATGGTGATTTTATTTATGGCCCTACTATCTACACAAATTCTCCTTGTGCCATCTTTCTTAGGGGTCAGAAGGGCTGGTACTGCACATGGGCTTAGGCTCTCTCTAATGAATCCCTTTTGGAGAAGTTCTCCAACTTGACGTTGTAACTCAGAGTGTTCTGTAGGGTTCATTCTATAATGGGAAAGGTTTGGTAATGTCGATCCTGGGATCAAATCTGTTGCATGTTGAATGTCTCTCAAGGGTGGAAGGTGATTAGGAAGGTCCTCTGGAAATTTTTCTTGAAACTCCTCTAGAAACCTTAACACTTCCTGGGGTTGTTCCTTATGGGGTTGGTCCTAGGTTTCCTTAGCTGTCAAAATCCATACGGGGGAACCACCACTAATCTCCTGTTCCAATTCCTTAGCACTAATCAGGTTTACCCCTTGTTTCTTATCCTTCAAGTGACTTGATCCTCTCTTAATTTGGTCCTTAGGTGGTGAAGAATTGATTACGATCTTTCTCCCATTATGAGTAAAAGCACAAGAATTAGAGTGACAATAGAGTATAGCATCATGGTCATACAACCATGGTCATCCTAATATGATGCTGCTTACCGCCATGGGAAGAACATTGCACCATACCTTTTCTTGGTAGGATTGGATTCGGATTGTGACTTGGCACCTAAATGTGATGGGAATCGAGGTGGAATCTATCCAGGATACCTTATATGGGTTGGGATGGGGTATAGTGGGCAATCCTAAGTTCTTCACCGTACCGGTTGATATAGCGTTGACACAACTTCCACTATCTAAGATGATCTTGTAGACTTTTTCCTCTATTTTAACAAAAGTTTGTAGGATGTTGGTCCTACGCCAATCTTCTTGTTCCTTACCCTGGGTCAAGATACATCACACAACTCCTAGGAATTCAGATGAGTCTATGATCTCTCTTCATCCCCTTCATACTCATCAGCTAGGTTCTTTCTGGCCTTATATACCTTTTCCTCATAATCTTCTATGGGTTCAGGGGCCTCCTCATCTATTTCTCCTATGTGTGGCACTCTGTTGGGACATTGGCTTGATATGACCTTCTTGACGATACCTAAAACAATGGACACTACCTCCTCTTCGAACTTAAGTGCTTTTTCCTTTGTCATCTCTACGAGCTATTGGAGTTATAGTATTGGGTCTGTTTGATGGGCTTGGGTTTGGGCTGGGCCTACTTCCAAGGGAATTAATCCTAGTGGGCTCAGGTCGGCGAAATAAAGGTCTCCTCTGGAATCTCTCACAGTCCCTAGCAACTTGGTAGGCTTGGGCTAGGTCATGGACTTCTCTCAAAAATAGTTCTCTCTGGATCTCCTCATGTAGACCTGCTCTAAACCTAGACAAGGTTGCTGCCTCAGACTCGACCACATTGCATCTCATCATGAGCTCATCAAACTTGGCAATATATTTGGATACTGTCTCATTCCATTGAGTTAATCATTGCCATTGATCCAAGAGACTTTGTTCATAGGACATTGGTAAATACTTCTCCCTAGTTTCACCTTCATAGCTCTCCAAGTGGCTATGGTCATGTCACCCCTCTGTTGGCTCATGTGTTCAATGTTACCCCAATACAATCTAGCATGACAGACCAATCTAAGTTTGGCAAACTTAAATTTTCTATCTTCCGACATTTTATACCAATCAAAATATAGGTCCATATCACCCTCCCAGTCTATATACACCTTAGGATCCAAGTTTCCATCAAATGTGGGTGCATCTAAATGAATGTTTCTAAGGGCCCTTTCATCCTGGTCAACATAATCAAGGTGAACTCTCCTTGGATGTGGGTCGGAGTAAATTCCTGGCATTGTACTCTAGGATGGACAGGTGGCAATATGGGTGACTGTGGCTCAGCAGGTATCAAACGGGTCTCTTCAAGGGTTCCAATTCTCTCTTCCATTTATTCAAACCTAATGTTCAATTGCTTGAACTGCTCAGTCATAGTTCTCATCAGGGTTTCTATATTGGGATCCATGGAAGAACTGGGATGGTCAAGTGAATGTTGAAAGGAAGTTCCTAATCTAGTAGTCATTCAATACAAAATTCGATCTTAAGTTCGCTAGACCTAAAAGTCCAATATAGTATGAATTGACTTAGTACAGATCGAGACTACAAATACCCTTTTAAATGGCCAGATAAGAGGTGGGATTGTGGAAGGCCCCCCCTGCTTTTGCGAGGACCCAATTAAAGAACCACAAATCCTCTTAAGGCATTTGCCTTTGGACCCCTAGCCTTAGACATCACTTTCCAGGAGTAGATGAAGCAATGATTTACACTAGTCTCAACACACTAATTAAGCTTGACATGTTGGTGTCCTTAATCTAATTAGGTTGCTACTCAATTTTAATTAAAAGGTTTGGGTTCGATGCAACATGGGGTTGGTTGGTTTTGGGCTAAGGAAAGGTAATGACCTGCTTCCCTTATCTTATGATATTGATGCCCTTAAATAGTTTAAAATGAATGCAATTGCTTTTTTTTTGTGTTTTGTGAAGTGACAAGTTTGAATTTCAATTGATTAAAGATCAAACAAAATGGCTTGGGATTGGGAGTGTTTGAAAGTGATTTTAATTTCAGCCCAACAATACATACGAAATTTTCAGCATGCCTATTTTTTTTTATAGAATTTTTTTATTTTTTTGAATTTATAAAATCATGAAAAAATAACAAAAATTAATAGAACTAATCAAAGAATAAACAATGTAAAAATCAAATGAAAACAGTAGAGATTGATTGGTGAATCAGACTGAAGTTCAAACTACCAATGCAAAATCAGTGTGTAGAAACTTTAGTAGGGCTATTTTCTTAGATAGATAACACTTAGTTTTTGAATGAGTAAAATCTCAAAAAAATTACAGTAAATAGTGGATTAAGTGGAGATTAACTTATATAAAAATTAGGCTAAAATAGTGAAAGCTTGATGGTAAAACAGTCCTAGGTTTCAGTTCCTAACACAGAAATCAGCAAACATAATTTAAACATGCAAGGGAATTCAAATACCAAAACTTCAACCTAAGGATTCACGTCCGGCCATGGCTCATTATTCCCATGGGTCGTGACAGTGTACAGGTGTACACCTTCTCAGGTGGCATGAATCTTAGATTTGGATTGGATTTAAAAAGAAAAAACAAATAACAAGTATGAAGACTATGCTACCAATGCAACCATGCTCTGATACTAGATTTGATGTGGAATGAGATTGAAGATTTCTAATTTAATGGATGATTTAATTTGTTGAGCAAAGACCCCTACAAACATAAACTTAATTCAATTATAAAATGGCAAAGAGTCGTATAAAGGGAAAACTAAATAAGGGATAACTCAAACTAAGGCTGCATGTTTATCCATGAAGATTGGACCTAAGGCTTGTGAAACCATCCAATCTAGGGCATAGACCATTCAAAGATTTAGACCTAAGAAAAAAGGAGGGCTTTCTTACCAACATTGATGTCTCACGCCATTGGTAGGGATTCAATTTCAGCACTCTCGAATTGAGATTGGTACTAGAAACTATCACTCTAAGAGATGTAGAACTCTGGCTTGAAAGGTTCCAAGGGCAAGGCCAACTTCCTCTTCAACTTGTGATCTTGGAGAACCCTAGAAAGAAAAGGGATTAAAGACTTGAGATGATAAAAAAATTGAAAGTTACTAAAACTTCAAGGAAGAATAATATGATGGAGTTGGAGGAGATCAAGTGGCTTCATTCAGTGTCTGGAATGTAGTCTCCTTGGATTCCTTGAACTGTTATAGTAAGGAATGGCATCGAAAATCTGCTATAGAAGCCTCTTTGAAGATTGGAGTTGGCGACCTTGAAGAGAGGAAATGGTGAAGAAGCCTTAGTTGGAATTTAGAAGAACTTCCTTGGATGGTGGTGGGGTGTTTTCTAGCTAGAGTATTGGTGGGTTTAAGGGAATACTAGGATGGCTAAAGGATGATGTTTTGGGTCTCTCACCCACTCCCTCTCGAAGGACACATTGCATATAACAAGTGGAAGAAAAACTCTTTTGATTTTATTCATCAATAATCTCATTTACAAGATGTTTGGAGTGGTATTTATAGCCTCTCCAAAGTCATTTGAAATTTTGTATTCAAAAGGAGGTTACATAAATCATGGAGAGATAAGTGAGGAAGTTGAAACCATCCTTGATTCATGCCTTGATAAGTGGGAAAGTTGAAACCATCCTTGATTCATGCCTTGATAAGTGGGGAAGTTGAAATCATCCTTGATTCATGCCTTGATAAGATGAAGTGATGTGGCCTCATGAGGTGGCTTCCATGTGGGCTTGGGAGATGAGGTGTCTTCCATATAAGTTTGATGATGTGGCACTCCAACTTGGCAAGATTTGTTGAAGTGGTTTGCCTCATCTAATCTTTATGTCTTCATGCTTCATTTAAGCCCAAACCAAACCAAACTTGAACCCAACTTGTAAATTCACTAATTTCAAGACCAAATTGACCTTAATTGGACTCAAAAGTCTAAATTGAAATAAGCCCAACTCTAATTACAGGACTCAAACTTGATCAGAGAAATAAATTTCCCTATTTACAGGACACATGTTCAATAAAAGAAATAAAATTGAAATCAAAAGTGGAATTAACTCAATCAATTAAAATCCATAATGAATTTGGCTTGATAAAATTGGATTGAAGCTTCTTTGAACTATGGTGCCCACACCATATATGAAGCTGAGATGAGCTTAGTGGAACAGTATGAGGAAGAAGAAGAGGAGTTACTTATAGAAGACCTAGAATTAGTTGACCAGATATATAACCAGGTAGAAGCCAACCTAGAATTTGTTGACCCGGTAGATACCCAGGTAAAAGCCAATCTAAAGTTAGTTGACCCTGACACCACCCAAACTGAACTTGTAATGGAAGACCAATTTGAGGAAGAGAACCCAGATATTACTATTAGGATCTTACCTGAGGAGCAACTAGAAGAAAGCCCAATTATAGAGTCTACTCCTTTGATTCAAGAACCAGAAGAATTCATTAAGGACCCGATCTCTTCAAATCAACACCCTCAAGATGAAGTCAGTCCATTAATCCCAATTGAAGATCTCTTCCCTGAAATTAGTGATCCATCCTTCCATTATACAAACCCAGTAGATGTACATCAACCCCATAAGGTCAACCTTATTAGTCTAAGACTAATCTCTGACATCCCTTCTTACATCCTATTATATCCAATCAACCCTGAACCCTTTCCTTACTTTCTACCCTACCGGACTAATCCTGAACCCGCTTCTTATTTTCTACCTTTTTCTGAAACTTCTCCTAATTTTCTTATTATTAGATTGCATTTTATAGAAGTTTGCATGTTGTATACATTCAGTATACATGTTAGGTTTGCATCTTACTTCTTGCATACCCTCTGGCATTTATAAGAAGTTCATTGTAAGTTTTCATGTGTATGTCAAACCAGGGTCAAACCTAGAGAACCTATAGTCTATTAGGTTTAGGCCCAGAAGAGTCCAATAAAGTTCCTCTCAATAGGAATGCATAGTTGAGTTTGCATTTTGTTAGGTGTCAATACAAGTCGGTGCATCATTTGCATTAAGCATTAATTTTGAATCAAACTGTCTAATTCCCGAAAAGAGAGCCAAAAGATTTAATGTAGGAGATTTTATTATGGTTAAGAAGCTTCATGCTCATAGAGCTGGACCCTTTCGAGTGATAGAGAAGGTAGGATCCAAAGCTTATATGCTATATCAGCCCTCGGATTTTGACATTAGCTCTACCTTCAATATTGCTAACTTGGTTGAGTATAGGGAACCGATAGTGATTTCTAGTGAGGTTTTGAACATACTCCATCCTTTGAGAGTGAACCTAACCCAGAATGTCCACTTATAAATTGGCCTGAGAGAGGTGAATAGATTGAGCGTATTCTGGACGATCAAGCTATCACAACCCGGGGCCGTGGTTATCAATGTTACCTGCTCCGTTGGCATGGTTGACCAGAATCTGGCGATTTATGGATTACTTGAGAGGACCTGCAGCACCTCAACCAAGACCTCCTTAAGCGATACCAGAGCCAAAGCAACCCTTACTCGATGGAGTCGAGTTCCTCCCACCCTAGGAGAATTGATGGGGATATCAAGTCAACCCTAGTTTACTATGGGTCCCTGAGTTTTGAGTCCCTAGCCATGATGCAAATTTTGTCTTTGAGTCCAATAATTTGCTTATGTTAGCCATTTGAGTTTTGTATTTGAGCCTTGAGTTTGTTTTTCAGGCCTTGTTACACTTGAATGTGTATTTTGATCCCTGAGTCCTATTTAGGACCTTTCTATAATTGAGTCTTCTAATTCGAGTATTGAGTCATGTTTTGGATGCTTAGTGAGTCTTATGAATCCTGTAAGTTTTGAGTTTTATATATTCAATCAAATTTTGTATGTCTTATATTGAGTGCAGTCCAATTTTGTAAGAAGATCCAAGTCACTTTGGAAGCCAGTCAACATAATACAACCACTACATAGAATCTAGTCATCCACAAAATTGTGCCACTTGGAAAGAATAGAAGGATTCTTGGAGCTATCATTGAAGACCTAGATGACATGTACATCAGCCCACCATGAAGAGATGGACAATCGGAAGAAACCCTAAAAGACCCAACCCAGCATTGAAGTTGGCCACCCAAAGCCCAAAAGCCCAAAGTTCTTCACATGGCGCCCCACCTTGTGGTCACCCTCCATATGGCGCCCCATTATGATTACCCCCCTTGGACCAAGTCAAAGAGAAGGAGAAGACCAAGTCAAAGAGGAGGAGAGGAGTAATCCTAGTTGGGAGAAGAAATTTGAACCTATTTGGGAGAGGACATGTGGAAGAGTTTGTAAAGGAAAAGGAAGACCATGTAAAATCTCTTGTATGCCCTAACTTGTATGCCTATATAAAGGCCCCTTCCCCTCATGCATTATTGCTAGTTATTGATGAATGAATTATTCTTGAGTTCCTTAAAATTGTGTGTGAAGTTTTCTATGTGATTTAGGGTATCTGTATGATCCCTGTGCCCTGCCTCCAAGCCGACAACCTCTTCTTCTTTTTAGCCGCCCCACTTCCTTCCCTTCCTTCCATTCTTCTTTTAGTGATTTAACCTTTTTTTCTCTTTATTTTTTAACCCTTGAATGGTGATTTACAGGTCCCTCAGTGTTCATGAATCCAGGATTCCAATTGACAAGCTTTTGGGTCACCGGATTGAAAGCTACGAATCCACATGGTCGATAGCTTTATTTTCTATGCCTATCGAGCGTAGAGCGAACTCTTCATGGATCAATTTTTAAATCCCTACCAAGTACACCTCCTAGACTCATTAGATAGCAGTATTATAGAAGAGCTAGTCCTAACCAGGGCTTCTTAGCCATGGCAGTCCTGTTTCTTCACTTGTAGGATCTATTTCTGCATGCATCTTCTTCTAGAATTTCTATAGAATTTCTTACTTCGAATCATGGATTGAAATTTGGGATATAAACTCTTAATTTAATGCTTAATAAATGAAAAATAATTGGCATGCATGAATAGTCTCACATTAGAAGGAAATAGGCTAATTTTAGAGTATATCCCTAAAAGGATACTGGCAGAGAAGCAAAGCCCATCATGGACCTAACCATATCTAACAGGGTTCGATTCCTCCTCTCAGGCACTTAATTTAATTGAGGTGTCCCTGGAGATGTCCACTAAGCTGAATCTCATAGTCCTCGAGATATGTCAGAAACTCACCTGAAAGATATTCACCACCTCGATCGGATCAAATGGTTTTGATACACATTGTAGTTTATTTTTCTACTTCACTGTAATATCGTTTGAACATTTCAAATGACTCAGATTTATGTCTCATCAAGAAGACATGACCATACCTCGAAAGGTCATCTGTAAATGTAATGAAATAACTATACCCTTCCCTGGCACTAACATTCATGGGTCCGCATACATCAGTATGTACCAGACTCAGAATTTCTTTGGCTCGTTCACCTTTTCGAGTAAAAGGTGACTTGGTCATTTTTCCAAGAAGACATGACTCACAGGTTGGAAGTGAACTATCATCACTAAAATCAAGGAGACCCTCACTTTTCAACCTGTTTATCCTGTTCCTGTTAATATGACCTAGCCACAATGCTATAGGTATGCTTCGCTGACATAATCTATCATAGAAAATTTGCTAGACGTGTACATAAATGCCATCATGCATTTATTCAATCAAAACCATAGAATCATTCCAAATGATTTTGCAAACATCATTCTTTATTGATAGTTTATAACCATATATGGCCAATTGGCCTACAGAAATGACATTCAAAATAAAAGATGGACAAAAATGACACTCGTTAAAAATGACAGTACATGACTCGAAAATAAGTTTGAGGACTCCTAATGCCAGGACTGGAACTCGGCTTCCATTTTCCACATTCAAGAATCTCTTGCCATCCTCGAATCTTCTACTAACTTGAAGTCCCTACAAAGAATTACAAATGTGAATTGGACTTCCAGTATCTAATACGCAGTTAGTAGTATCACAAACTAAGAAACTATAAGGTGTTATCATATAAATACCATGTCCAGGACCATCCTATAGCTTTTTCTTCTTTGACCTGTTTGAGTCAAGGGATGCAATATTAAGATGACAGTTCCTCTTCCAGTAACCATGCTTCTTGCAGAAGAAGCACTCTGCACGACTCTGATCAGCCTTCACTTTCTTGGCCTGACTGGGCCTAGAAGCACTTAGCACCTTTTTCCCTTTATTTTTCTTCCTCCCTTTCATAAAGGGATGATGCCCTCCCGAAGATCCTCCCACTAGATTCACCACCCCTTTATTCAATTGGTGGTCTTTCTCATAAGTTTGCAATAACCCCAACAGATCGTGGTAGTTAACTGTAAGCTTATTCATTCTGTAATGATAAAAAAAATCTAGATAAGAAGAAGGGAGAGAATTCAATATTGCATCTTTCCCAAGCTATTCCTGTAATGGACAGTTGAGTTTGCCCAGGCACTTAATCATCTTGATCATGTACAATACATGATTAGTGACCGAGGCCCCATCACGCATCCATGCATTGTAGATAGCACAGGAGACCCTGTACCTCTCAGCATCGTCTGGTGTTCCGAAAGACTCCTTCAACCTTTGAAGGATTTCTTTTGATTGGGCTTCCTCAAACTTGTAACTGAAATCGTCGTTTATCGTAGCCAACATTTTGCACCAGATAATGGTCCTGTCAGAGAGCCACTTCTGATAAGTGTCTTTGACTGAACCCCGAGCATTGGCAGCAGAGATCTCTAGTGCCTGATCTGATATCACATATAGGATCTGTTCATGCTCTAGGACATTCTTGAGTCTTCGATACCAGCTATCAAAGTTGGGTCCATTGAGCTTCTCATTATCGAGAAGAGACCGGAGTGATAGGTTGGAAGACATCTGAAAGGAAAACCAAAGCTAATTAGTGTATATGAATTATTAACATAAAGATATGGACTTTAGTCTAAAGGTCACTCCAATTATTTTGCTCAGACTGGTAGCCTCTACCTTCAATTCGAAGAATTACTTTAATTCCTTAATGACTACCAAAGTCCAATAGACAACACATGAGCCCGACTTTGGCCGGCCCACCCATGCATGTCTAAAGGTAGGTTCTTTAACCGATTACTTCTCCATGTAACCTCTAGTATTTGGATTTTGTCCCAAGGAGCACTTCAATCGACCTCTGGGCCTCCTATTGAAGGTCCCAATTCTGTCCAACCATTAACATGATAAAATTTAATGCTTCTAACTAATGAATAATCAAGCCCGACTTTGACCGGCCCACCTGACCACTTTTAAGAGAGTCCCACTGAGCCATCATATTAGGAACAACAATTCCAATAGTCCAATGAACACCCAATCTCTGGATCTATCGATAAACACCCAACTACTGGACCCATTACCATCCCACTTAATGAAATGCTAGGACTAGGTTATCCTTATAACTTTATCCTTTTAAGGACCTAATAATTTAGAGGGTTTTAAAATAATATGATAGATGAAGAGATGAGAAGACATGGATCAACCTCTCACTGACCAAATCAGTAATCTAGGAGGGTTACTTATAACAAATGATCCATGGGCACCTAAAATCATTCAAAATTGATTTACCTTGGGTGACAAGGGTTAACACTAGTCAATGAGCTATCCAATCAATCCTGATCGACCACATTGGCTAGGTAAATGAGATCATGGGTTGGGTTCCGCCATTAACCGTCTTGCCTTAGACACCAATAGAGTTGGCCAAGTAAAAGGTAGCCCCAAAGAACCATGATGAAAATGTCAAACTTACATTGACACCAATCGATTCTTCAGACTCGATTAGACTAGACTAAAGACTCGGGTTTTCCACTGAGCCACAAATTAGGTCCATTTAGATTATGGACAAATCAATCTAACAATTAGATAGATCTAGTGAAGAAATCCTAACTCAACATTTGATTAGATTAGTGTTGGGTTCCGGTGCACCGCAGCGGAAGTGTAATTTCAAAATGATGAAATTTGCACCATAATCCCTTAGCCAAGATCTCCTTATTCAGGATTAAAACATATAATAAACATACAAACTTACATTGTTAGAATTAGGGTACCAACCTGTAATCGCTAATTCCAACAAAATTTGATGTTGAAGGGGCTGATTGAATTCACCAGGCGTCCAAATGTCCACCCACCAATGGTGATCCACAAGATGATTGATCAAGATGCAAGCTTCTTCAAAATTCCTTCACTTGAATTCTTATCCTAGAACTCAAGAGGACTATGGCTTTAAAACTTCAGGGTAGGGGCTCCTTACTTCCTTTCTTTCTTCTTCCTCTCCCTTTCTTAAGACCTTGTCCTAAGAATAAAACTCTTGTCTTGAAGGAGGAGAAGGATTTAAGACACTAATGTCTTAAAGTAAAGGAAATAGAAATAGAGTAGGAGTTCATTTCTTTTACCGATCGAGAGATTCTTCCTATCTCTTATTTTCGACTTGAGTTTCAATAGAGAAGAGAACTCTGTAAGAGGGAAACTCTCTGTGTCCTAAACAAGCTAAGGAGGAATCAGTTTCCTGGAAACAAAAGAAAAATAAAATCCTTTGTCGTACATTAGTCAAACACTCGAGACCTCTGTTGTTTAAATAGATTACAGAGAGATGTCTTCTCAAAAGAACACAACTCTCCGTAAACACCATTCCACTTTGTCTCACGCCCCTTCCCTATTTCTCACGCCCCATCCTCCCATCTCATGGCCTTCCAGATTAAATCCCACGGCTTTTCTTAAAGGAAAAATCACGTTGTTTTAAAAGGAAAGGGGTCGCGACATTTCATCTCCGAAGAGATGTTATTTCACGCGCCCGGGAAGAGTCAGCGCATTCCTTCTTTCTTAAAATCCCATCAACCGTTGGATTCCCATCCAAGGGGGGACAGATGGTGTGCTAATCATTAAGAAAGGAGGCCACCCCATCTTAATTCATCGGAGAATTAAGCGGGGTGCGCCAAGAGTCCATGCGCCATGGACTCTTCCAAATGGCACGCCAAGAGTCCATAAGCGCATGGACTCTTGGCATTTGGCATGAAAATGCAAGGGGGGCGGGTGGGGAGGCTAGCCTAGTTACATGGCTAGCCAATAGGGTTAGCCATAATCCCAATTAACTCAATTAGGATCTAATTAGATCCAATTAGAACCCAATTTGAATCAATCCGGAACCCTAATTCGAACCCGATTCGAATAGAAGCTAGGGTTTGCAACACCTGCTAGAGTGTTATCCTGCAAAGATGATTTAATTCCAAATTAAACTATTGATCAATTTTTTTAAGTGTGTGACCCATTGTGTTCCACATCTAGCCAGCAGTGGGTTCGAATACAAGTTGACCTAATTTGATTAGAACTCTTTCTAATCGATTTAGGTCAAACCGGGCTTACCCGATTTGATCAATTAGGACTCTTCCTAATAAATGATCTTTGAATCTGATCAACCCACAAGACAAGATTGACGTCTAGCAACGTGTCATGTCTACCCGGAAGATATGGAAATTCTGGTGAAATACCAAAATTACGCTTCAGTAGAGAGTTACCGTACAATTAAATCTTTCGATCAGCCTGCACCCAAAATATAACTATGGATATGGATATATATCAAATCCAATATTATATTTATTTCTAGCTCAATCTTATATCGATGATTCAATTATCTTGATATTAGAAACCATCTCTAATATCTTTACTTTGATCAATGATTCCCTGAATCATCATCCGATTGTTAACTAGCTGGATGCAATCTCCTCTTACTAAGAGTGATCGATTCCTTGTTGACCTACTCATTACCTTCATATCCAATTCACCATTCCCAGTATCAATCCTGTGCATGACTCAGTGTCATGATTAGGATGAACCAAAGAATGGGTTCATGTACATAAGGTACTTATGGCAGTCTCAGGTCAAAAGATTACTTGTACCACTCCCACTATAAGAACCATCTATTGACATGTAGCTAAGACTCCATTAGATGTTCTCAATTTGGATCATATCAGTGAACTCATTCTCCAATGAGCACCCACATCCCAGTATTAGTGTCAGACACAAGTGACTGTGAGAGCAGTCACCCTATCCAGTATACATGGGATGTGCTAGTCTTATCGGAAAACCCTGATCCCCTACTCAGGGTTCCTTTGACTAGGAATACTTTAGATTAAGGTTTTAAGATTTTAGGTCTCACTGGTATGATCTCATCATAACCCTAAAATCATAGCCCTAATCTATGGGGTTCATCAAATAATATAAACACAGCGTTTGATGAAAAATAATGCCTTTATTAGAAAATTGTCAATTACAATGGTTCGGGAGATACAACATAGATTGGCTTGTAGGGCATATCCCTTTCAATCTCCCACTTGCACTAAAGCCAATCGCCTTTAAATCTTAATCCCATACACTCGAGGTGGCGATCAAACTCTCGCTGTGGTAGAGCCTTAGTGAACGGGTCCGCTACATTGTTCTTTGTATCAACTCTATTTATGTAGACATCTTGTCTTTCTACTATTTCTCGGACGAGATGGAAGCATCTCAGAATGTGCTTGGACTTATGATGAGCTCTTGGTTCCTTAGCTTGAGCAACAGCCCCAGTGTTGTCACAGTAAAGTGGCACTGGGTTTTCAATTTCAGGAACAACACCCAACTCTGTGATGAACTTCTTCATCCAGACTGCTTCCTTGGCGGCTTTATTAACAGCTATGTATTCTGCCTCTGTGGTTGAGTCAGCTACAGTCTGCTGCTTGGTACTCTTCCAACTCACTGCTCTACTATTTAGGGTAAAAACATATCCCGAAATGGATTTGCTATCATCAGGGTCTGATTGAAAACTAGAATCACAATAAGCTTCTAGTTTAAGATCAGAACCACCATAAACCAGAAAAATATCCTTAGTCCTTCTCAGGTACTTAAGAATATTTTTAACTGCTTTCCAATGATCCTCTCCTGGATCAGCCTGAAACCTACTGACAATGCCTAAAGCATTTGCCACATCAGGCCTGGTACATAACATGGCATACATTATGGACCCTATTGCCGAAGCATAAGGTATAGAATTCATTCTATTTCTTTCTTCAGGTGTCTTAGGAGATATCCTTTTAGAAAGATGTATGCCTTGACTCATAGGAAGATAACCTCTTTTACTTCCATCCATGCTGAATCTTTTCAGTACTAAGTCAATGTACCTAGATTGGGATAAACCTAGCATCCTCTTAGATTTATCTCTATAGATCTTAATACCTAGTATATAGGATGCTTCTCCCAAATCTTTCATGAAAAAATGGTTTGATAGCCAAACCTTGATTGATTGCAACATTGGGATATCATTCCCAATGAGGAGTGTGTCATCTACATACAGAACCAAGAAGACTATGGCACTCCCACTAGTCTTCTTATAAACACAGGGTTCATCCACATTTTTGATAAAACCAAACCTTTTAATAGTTTCATCAAAGCGGATGTTCCAACTCCTTGAAGCTTGCTTTAATCCATAAATGGATTTCTTTAGTTTGCATACTTGATTAGGATTATTTTTTGAAATAAAAACTTTAGGCTGTGACATGTAGACTTCTTCCTCAAGGAAACCATTGAGGAATGCAATCTTCACATCCATCTGCAAGATCTCATAATCGTGGTATGCTACTATAGCAAGTAAAATCCGAATTGATTTGAGCATGGCAATAGGTGAGAATGTTTCATCATAATCAATTCCCTATTTTTGTCTAAAACCTTTAGCCACTAATCTGGCTTTATAGGTTTCAACTTGGCCATCAGCCCCAATCTTTTTCTTATAGACCCATTAGCACCCAATAGGATTAACACCCTCTGGTGCCTCAACCAAAGACCATACTTGGTTTACATACATAGAGTCTATCTCGGATTCCATGGCTTCTTGCCATCTATCTAAATCAGTACTCAAGATAGCTTCCGTATAGGTCAGAGGTTCATCATTTTGAATGACTTGGGCTTCATTATTTTCAATAATAAACCCATACCTCTCAGGTTCCTGTGGCACTCTATCAGACCTACGGGGAGGAGTTTTGCATTCTGGTTCTGTCCAAACTATATGTTCTAATGGTTGAGAATTGTCTATCTATGTTTCTTGTACTTCTCCAAGTTCAACAGTTCTACCATTGCCCTTTTCTAAAATGAACTCCTTTTCTAGAAAAGTGGCATGCCTGCTGACAAAAATCTTTTGTTCAGTAGGATGGTAGAACAGATATCCTCTACCCTCTCTAGGATATCCTACAAATAGACATTTATCCGCTCTAGGTTCCAACTTATGTCCAAACTTTCTTTTAACATAAGCTGGACAACCCCATACCTTAAAATATTTAAGATATGGTTTCTTTCCACTCCAAATTTCATATGGAGTACTAACAACGGATTTAGAAGGTACCTTGTTCAGAATGTAAACAGCAGTTTCTAGGGCATGACCCTAGAAGGAAATGGATAAATTTGTGAAGCACATCATGGATCGTACTATATCTAATAAGGTACGATTCCTCCTTTCAGCTATACCATTTAGTTGTGGTGTATAAGGAGGGGTCCATTCAGAAAGAATTCCATTAACTTTAAGATAGTCTAAAAACTCCGTGGATAAGTATTCTCCTCCTCGATCAGAACGAAGAACTTTAATACTTTTCCTGGTTTGTTTTTCGACCATACTTTGATACTCCTTAAATTTATCAAAGGCTTCAGATTTATGTTTCATAAGATACACACATCCGAACCTAGATAAATCATCTGTAAATATGATAAAATATGAGTATCCTCCTCTGGCCTGAGTTGTCATTGGACCACATACATCAGTATGTATAAGTCCTAATAACTCAGTTGACCTTTCTCCATGTCCAGTAAATGGAGTCTTGGTCATCTTACCCATGAGACATGATTCGCAAGTCTCTAATGATTCATACTCATAAGGGTCAAGGAATTTTTCCTTGTATAACTTGCTTATCCTAGACTCATTAACATGACCAAGTTGATGATGCCAAAGTAAAGTATCATTAAAGTCTTTTCTTTTTCTTTTATTATTGACATGAAAAACACTATCATTGAAAGAAAGAGTTAAGAGCCCATTGCTAAACATGCCAGAACAAATAATTTTATTAGATAACATTATCGAGCAACCAGTGCTTGTTACATCCATTACATATCCTTATTTTAATAACAAAGGAATAGATATAATGTTCCTAATAATCTTTGGCATATAATAACAATTTTCTAACTCCAAGATCTTCCCTGAAGGCAACTTCAGAATATAGGTCCCTACAGCTTCTACTTGGATGATATCACCACCAGCACCGTAGAGATTGAAGTCGCCTTCCTTCAATACTTTAAGCTTGTGGAGGTCTTGCAAAGATTTGCATATATGGTAACCACGAGCAGTATCCAATACCCAAGTATTTGATATAGACGAATTTAATGTCAATATAGTATGTATCTCATACATACCTTTTGGTGCATCTGCCGCACCAGGCTTCATAGTTGCAAGGTAAGCCTTGCAATTCCTTTTCCAATGTCCCGCTTTGCCGCAAAAGAAACAGGTTGACTATTTTGAGGCCTTCTTTCCTTTCTTGTTCTTATTGATGCCACCCTTAGGGTTTAGCCTCCTATTAAAACCCTTTTTGCCTGATTTCTTCTTATTGGTCTTATCAACATGAAGAAGTGGAGCCTTTTCTTTCTTAACATGGCTCTCTGCTATTTTTAACATATTTAACAGCTCAGGCAAGGAAGTGTTCAGTTTGTTCATGTGATAATTCAAGACAAACTGAGAAAATGACTCCGGGAGTGATTGCAGGATTAAATCCTGATTCAGCTCCCCATCCATAATAAACCCTAATTGACCCAATCTGGTGATTAAGTCAATTACCTTCAGAACATGATCCTGAACGGATGTTCCCTCTGTCATCCTAGCATGGAATAACTGCTTAGATATTTCGTATCTAGCAGTTTTGCTTTGTTCTCCATAAAGCTCTTTTAAATTGAGCATTATGGATTGAGTATCCATGCTTTCATGCTGTCTCTGTAACTCATTGGTCATAGAGGCCAGTATGATACACTTGACTGTGAGGGAGTCATTATGCCACATTTTGTATGTGGCCATATCTTCCTGTGTGGCATCATCCCCTAGTGGATTAAGACTAGGGGTATCAAGAATATAAGAAAGTTTTTCTGAACTCAGTACAATCTTTAAATTTCTCAACCAGTCCACATAGTTTGGACCAGTCAGTTTGTTGGTATCTTAGATACTTCGCAGTGATAATGAAGATGCCATTTATCTACATTTAATAAAGAACAATATATAAGCAAACAACCATTAAATGACTTACAAAATTAAATTAGGTCTTCAATTTAATTATGTCTCCCACTAATTTATCAAAAATCATAGCCCTCACTATAATAATCGAGAAGAACCCTAATCAGTTTTTCTTAGTGAGATTGAGATCCTAATAACTTATAAAAGATTTTGCAGATAACACAACAAATCTTTTACAAGGTCAAAGGTAGGAAACTCTTCCAATTATATCTCATATAATTCTTAAGAAGTAACTTGGCCTCTAGAACATTATTAGTCTTGCAGAAAACACAACAAACCATAATGTTCTAGTTAAGTCAAGACCCTTTCATTTCAATACAGTCAGTACTCAAATATAATGCCCTTGCAGATAACACAACAAAGCATTATACTGAATATACTGTAAGCATATCTATGCACTAGACTAGTATTATGTCAATCACCATATTAGGTCTTGCAGATAACACAACAAACCTAATGTGGTTCATAACACAATAATGATCCAGCATGAAGGAAGGCCAATATATAGTATTTTTTAACACTAAGCATTTTAGTCAAGATTTAAATAAAATCAAATCGGCCAGGCAAGTGGAAGAGATATGGGAGTCCCCCCGTTGCTTTCCTAGATACCAATAAAAATTGGCCAGGTCAGTCAACGGAACCAATTAAAAACCATAATTCTCTTTACCTTCCCAGAACCACCTTTCTAGACACCGAATGATCAATTGTTCATCATGACTAGTGATGCTTATTAGTTAAATATACTATGACTTAATATAATTTTAAGAGGAGGGCTTTATAAAATTGCCAGCACATTCTTATAGAACATATCACAATCATATCACTCTGATAAAACAAATATATGCTAAGTGTGTCATCATACTAGGACAACCATTTACCACATAATGGATCCACCATTATGCCAGGGCAACCTTATTTCAGTATGATGACTTCAAAACTAATCATATCTCTATAATAATTAGGGTTTGAGTGAAAAACCCTAACTAGTGGCATACACCAAAACATATATGCATCCAAAAATATGCTAAGTGTATCAGCATTCAAGGGTTTAAAACCCTAACATGCGACACTACATCAAAACAACATAAAAATTTTCATATGTTTTAACTGTAATAAGGGTGGCTCTGATACCACTGTTGGGTTCCGGTGCACCGCAGCGGAAGTGTAATTTTAAAATGATGAAATTTGCACCATAATCCCTTAGCCAAGATCTCCTTATTCAGGATTAAAACATATAATAAACATACAAACTTACATTGTTAGAATTAGGGTACCAACCTGTAATCACTAATTCCAACAAAATTTGATGTTGAAGGGGCTGATTGAATTCACCAGGCATCCAAATGTCCACCCTCCAATGGTGATCCACAAGATGATTGATCAAGATGCAAGCTTCTTCAAAATTCCTTCACATGAATTCTTATCCTAGAACTCAAGAGAACTATGGCTTTAAAACTTCAGGGTAGGGGCTCCTTACTTCCTTTCTTTCTTCTTCCTCTCCCTTTCTTAAGACCTTGTCCTAAGAATAAAACTCTTGTCTTGAAGGAGGAGAAGGATTTAAGACACTAATATCTTAAAGTAAAGGAAATAGAAACAGAGTAGGAGTTCTTTTCTTTTACCGATCGAGAGATTCTTCCTATCTCTTATTTTGGACTTGAGTTTCAATAGAGAAGAGAACTCTGTAAGAGGGAAACTCTCTGTGTCCTAAACAAGCTAAGGAGGAATCAGTTTCCTGAAAACAAAAGAAAAATAAAAACCTCTGTCGTACATTAGTCAAACACCCGAGACCTCTATTGTTTAAATAGATTACAGAGAGATGTCTTCTCAAAAGAACACAACTCTCCGTAAACACCATTCCACTTTGTCTCACGCCCCTTCCCTATTTCTCACGCCCCATCCTCCCATCTCACGGCCTTCCAGATTAAATCCCATGACTTTTCTTAAAGGAAAAACCATGGTGTTCTAAAAGGAAAGGGGTCGCGACTTTTCATCTCCGAAGAGATGTTATTTCGCGCGCCCGGGAAGAGTCAGCGCATTCCTTCTTTCTTAAAATCCCATCAGCCGTTGGATTCCCATCCAAGGAGGGACAGATGGTGCGCTAATCATTAAGAAAGGAGGCCGCCCCATCTTATTTCATCGGAAAATTAAGTGGGGCACGCCAAGAGTCCATACGCCATGGACTCTTCCAAATGGCGCGCCAAGAGTCCATAAGCGCATGGACTCTTGGCATTTGGCATGAAAATGCAAGGGGGGCGAGTGGGGAGGCTAGCCTAGTTACATGGCTAGCTAATAGGGTAAGCCATAATCCCAATTAACTCAATTAGGGTCTAATTAGATCCAATTAGAACCCAATTTGAACCAATCCGGAACCCTAATTCGAATCCGATTCGAATAGAAGCTAGGGTTTGCAACACCTGCTAGAGTGTTATCCTGCAAAGATGATTTAATTCCAAATTAAACTCTTGATCAATCTTCTTAAGTGTATGACCCATTGGGTTCCACATCTAGCCAGCAGTGGGTTCGAATACAAGTTGACCTAATTTGATTAGAACTCTTTCTAATAGATTAGGTCAAACCGGGCTTACCCGATTTGATCAATTAGGACTCTTTCTAATAAATGATCTTTGAATTTGATCAACCCACAAGAGAAGATTGACGTCTAGCAACATGTCATGTCTACCCGGATGATATGAAAATTCTGGTGAAATACCAAAATTACCCTTCAGTAGAGAGTTACCGTACAATTAAATCTTTCGATCAACCTGCATCCAAAATATAACTATGGATATGGATATATGTCAAATCCAATATTATATTTATTTCTAGCTCAATCTTATATCGATGATTCAATTATCTTGATATTAGAAACCATCTCTAATATCTTTACTTTGATCAAAGATTCCCTGAATCATCATCCGATTGTTAACTAGCTGGATGCAATCTCCTCTTACTAAGAGTGATCGATTCCTTGTTGACCTACTCATTACCTTCATATCCAATTCACCATTCCCAGTATCAATCCTGTGCATGACTCAGTGTCATGATTAGGATTGAACCAAAGAATGGGTTCATGTACATAAGGTACTTATGGCAGTCTCAGGTCAAAAGATTACTTGTACCACTCCCACTATGAGAACCTTCTATTGACATGTAGCTAAGACTCCATTAGATGTTCTCAAGTTGGATCATATCAGTGAACTCATTCTCCAATGAGCACCCACATCCCAGTATTAGTGTCATACACAAGTGACTGTGAGAGCAGTCACCCTTTCTAGTATACATGGGATGTGCTAGTCTTACCAGAAAACCCTGATCCCCTACTCAGGGTTCCTTTGACTAGGAATACTTTAGATTAAGGTTTTAAGATTTTAGGTCTCACTGGTATGATCTCATCATGACCCTAAAATCATAGCCCTAATCTATGGGGTTCATCATATAAACACAGTGTATGATAAAAATAATGCCTTCATTAGAAAAATTGTCAATTACAATGGTTTGGGAGATACAACATAGATTGGCTTGTAGGGCATATCCCTTTCAATTAGTTCTTTAATTTGTCCAATGCATCTAAACTTAGGTCTAACCCAATCATGGACCTAATAGAAGCTAACCCATTTCCCTTAAGGCTTATTGAAATGACTTAAAAAATCTTTGAATCATATTCCTAGAGTTCTTAGTCATTCTTAATTCTCAATTAAGTTCAATAGCCTTAATTAAATTAAAACAATTTTAATTTACAGATGTAAAACAATTTTACAAAAATTTCAAAATTTGAATTCACTATTTTTCTGCATCTTCATCCCAAGTATCGACTCATCAGGAGCAAGTGTCGACACCTAGTGTCGGCACTTGGGTCAACTCAAGGCCTGAGACAGGAGGAAAATAGAAAACCAAGTTTTCTGGCAAGTGCTTATGAGTCGACACTTACAAGGCAAAGTGTCAACTCATAGCCCGAGATAGTGAAAACATAGTGATTTCAAATCCAATGTTTCTCTAAACATTCAATCAAAACGGATCAATAAACACTCTTAGATCTCATCTAAAGTTGTTTTATGATCATTTCATTTGATTAAAATATTTTTAATCTAAATTTTCTTGCTTCTTATTTTTCTTTTCAAGAGTCAATTACATTGGCACCCTTACACATCGTAGGAGATCCAATTAAATGAAAAGAGAGGGTGTTGCAGCTCTACTTCTCTCTGATGACCGGATGACCATGGTGAAGCACTCAATCAGTACTTAAGAAGTGATGTTATTAGCATGCTAGAATCATTATACTACAAAAAGGAATCATTGCTCTGATACCATTGAAGGTGAAGTGCATCTACGAAGCAGACCAATATGCAAACATGCATTCATGAAAGAAGGGCAAAAAATATGCATTTTAAAAAAATTTTAAAACATGCACAGCGGAAGGCTCAATAGATAGATCTAAATGATCTACTGATCTACCTGCAATAGGATCTAGCATAATGTAATAGCATTCATCATAACATCAAAGCATGATAGAAACATAAATATAAAAGTACCATACCTTTATACTAGAGAAAAGCTATAGAAGGAGGAGGGCGCTCGAACCACACACGTGTCTGGTCTCTACAAGTAATCCACACCTGGGCTCGACTCTGATCAACTCCCTTGGAGTGCTAGCTCTTCGGGATCCTTGGGCTGATCTTTTTCTTCTAGGAAGACTAGGAGGAGAGCTAGAACCCTTTCTTAAGAGAACTCTCTTCCCAAGTCCTAGCTAGATTCTAGGATTCTCACACCCAATCTTAGACCTCTCATCGCCCTTCTCTATCTTCTCTCTTTTCTCTTGTTGTGTCTCTCTAGTTGTTGTTGTTGTAACCTCCGCAGCCTATAGAATGACCTTCATTTATAGGTGTAGGCATGAGACGGAGAAAGAGGAAGGAGGAGAGATGAGGGGAGAGAATGCGGGAGAGGATCATGGCCATATCAAATGGGTCCATCCCAAGAAGGAAATTATGACTATCATACCAAGGAGCCAAAACTAGTTTGAATTCAAAATTCAAATCATATCAAAACTTGCCCAAAATCCTTCCAAAATTTTTTCTAATAAATCAGCTCGTCACAAGAAGTGTCGACTCACAAAAATTTCTAAGTGTCGACACCTACAAAATTCAAAGTATCGACACTTGGAACAAAGTCAATATGTTACCCATAAATGGAGCCCAAGTGGGGGGGTGAATTGGGTCTTTTAAAAATTTAAAGTAATAATGTGCAGGCCTTATATTGTTTGTGAGTAATAAAATTAATGTACTAGATTATATGCAGCAGAAAGCAATAACTAGAGTGCAAGAAGTAAGAATAAAATTAAAGGAGATAATCACAACACAAACACAAAGTTTATAGTGGTTCGGTGCAAACCTAACACCTACATCTACTCCCCAAGCCACCCTTGAGAATTTCACTATAATCTCTCCAAGATTACAGCCGACTTGTTTTTCCAAAGGATCACAAGTCAAAACCAATGTTGGTTTTGTCACCTAGGCTCACCAACAAACCTTTACACTTGTTTTATCTTCGGGTTCACAAGTTAACCCTAGTTGGTTTTATCATCTTGGCTTACCAACAAACCACAACAACCTTCTTTCAAGACACCTTGAAAGCAAGGTCAAATCATAAGAGAATTTCATATATACAATTTAAATAAATAAGACAAACTCTCTTCAAGAGTAGAATGAAAGCTTTAAGGCTCTAATTGATGCTTCTCTTGTCTTCTCCTTTGAATATTCTTCAAGCTCTTCTTTTGGAATGTTGAAATGATAGGCTTGTAGGCTTTTTCAGGGAATCACTCTTTAAATGGCTCTTGAAGTGAAGTTCTTGAGAGAATCTTAGCTTTTTAGCTTTCAATGGACTTCAATACCTCAAGAATGAAGTTGGTGGAGCTTAAATACAAAGAAAAACTTTCAAAAAATGATTTGTGACCATTTGAGCATCAAATCTAGCCGTTGGAAGCTTGAAAATATGTTTCTGCAAGTCAGAAAAATAGATCCGTTAGGGCTGTCAGAACCCGAGTGTCGACACTTGGTTTGTCAAGTATCGACACTTGACTTCCAGGTATCGATAATTGACTTCCAGGTGTCGACACTTGAACTTTCAAGTGTCGATACTTGACATGCAGGTGTCGACACTTGACACAAAAATACTCAAATGGCCAAGTTCTATATTTTCAAAAAATCTCAAGCCTTGAGTCGACACTTGGAAACTTAAGTGTCGACACTTGAGTTTCTGGTGTCGACACTAGAATTCTGGATGTCGATACTTGGTGTGTCAAGGAGTTTTTCTGCATGCCAAATGCTGAAGTGTTGACACTTGACTTTCTAGGTATCGATACTTGGTTTTGCAAAATTCATAATTAAATGCAAATCAAGCCAAAAATGCAAGTGTTGAAAATGAAACATAAATCCAATGAAATTAAGTAATAAATGAACTTATTTAAGCCCTTTTTGTATAAAGAAGACTCTTCAATTCATGAAAGATTCTTCATGCTATATTGAGAATTTGAGGTACTTGTTTCCTGAAATCTCATAACTTGAAATATACATTAGTGCACAATATGAACTCAACATTTTGTTATTCATCAAAATCATGGGGTAGAGCCAACAATCTCCCACTTTTTGATGATGATAAAACCTTGAGTAAATAACCATTTAAGTCCAAAATTCATATATGATTATGATTTCAAGCTTATAAACATAATTTGCATATTTAATAGGGATGAATCTATCCCTTAGAGAGACACTTCATATCATAGCAGGTTTCGAAGAACAAAACCTTGAATTTTGAAATTTAAAGCAATCCATTTCTACTCCCCCATTTTGTCAATCATTAAATAGCAAATGGAGTAAACTCCCCCTCAAAAAGTGCATATAGGCAAAAGGTAATAGAGCAGATACAATATTCAGTTTTTCAAAAATGAACAAGTATAAGAGCCAAAAATTAAAGTAACAAACATAGTGAATTCAAAAGAGTATAATCAAGGTGAAATGGATGTATATATCAAGTAAAGTTTCCAGTACAAAATTTGCTGACATACTCAGCAACACTGAAATAATCAAGATATAACAGTCAATGATACATAATGTTGGCATGGAGTCCCTGGATCGGCCGGTCGGAGCCGCAGCATCACAGGACCGCTCCCTGGTTCACCTACAAAATAGGTCCCTTGCCGGAGTTGTTCCGGCGGAGGACACTTCGATGCCTAATTCAGTGGCGGATTCCAGCCACAGAATGGGGAAGATATCGATAGTGGAAGAGAAAAAGAGTTCTTAGAGATTGAAAATGTATTTGTACGAGATTATTCATGCGTACCTCTCGAGCCATCCTTCTTACCCATATTTAAAAGATGGCCTCCGGTTTGTGGCCCGCTCTTTTTCCGGAGATCATGGGGAGCCAATCTCTTCCATGATTGGCGATCGTGGGTTGTCAATGAGCGGTTCCGACTAGATCGGACGTGTAGCTGCAGGAATTGCATGCCATGATCATGGCATGATAAGTGTCGATTGTAACCGTTGGTTACAATTTCCTTTTTGGAATAGATTGGGGTTCAAGCTTTGGGTTTCCCCTTGCATGGGCTGAAGGCTAGGTATTTTCCCGAGGCCGGAGATCTTGTCTACGGCGGGGACCAAAGTTCATGTCTTCGAAAGTTGATGAGTAGTTCAGACTTCGGCCGGGGCCGAAGGTGCTACCTGAAGGATTGGCCTTCGGATGTTGTAGTTCGATATGAAGCCTTGAGTTGCTTGCGGTTGGCCTTTGCTTAGTCTGAAGTAAATAGTCCAGAGAATCGGGGCTTCGATAAGTCGAACCGAAGCCTGGTTCGTAGCTGAACCAGGATATCCTAACACATAACATAAAACATAACATAAAGCATCTATGAGGCTAGTCCTCATCAGATGGAATCTCAAGAGAAAATGGGGCACTAATCCTAGATCTAGGAACAAAAGCCTTAGGTGGTCCCTGGGCTAAGGCCCGGTGACTCCTTGTACGGCTAGAAGGTCCTAGAAGGGGTAAAACTCGAGAAGATCTGGTGGATGGAGGTGAAAGAATCTCAGCTGGAGTGATGAAGTCTGGAGTAGAATCAACAATACACTACAGGAGTAGCTGGAAGATCATGGCTGACAACCTCATAACCATCAGCTCCATCGTCATTGTCACCGTCACTCTCAACAATATCAGTACCTCTATCCTCACTCCTATCAGCACGGTCACCACCATCAACAGTATCATCATGGTCATCCTGGTGGTCATCGTCATCATCATCACCAGCAGGTGGATCAGTAGGAGCAACAGGAGGAAGGAGGGATCTAAGCATATCCTCAATGCGAGCAAATCCTGCCTTCATAGAGTGACGCAACTTAGTATGCTCTGAAGTTGTATGAGCTATAAGGCTCTCTATCTCTATCCGAAGCTGAGACGACCGTACTCCAAGACCAATGATCTCACTCTGTACCTCCATGAATTGCTAACGAGAATGCTCCTCAAAAGATAATGCAGTAGACAATGGAGGAGGAGCTGAAATAGTGGCAGTAGGTGTCATAGGCTCTGTCTCAGTCGGTGGAACAACAGGAGGAGGTGTACTAACTGGCCCAGATGGCACTGCCTCGGCCTCTCGAATATCATCCTCCTCATCTGGCTCCTAGCCAGACTCTCTCTGAACCCACCAACCTACGACTAATCAATATCCCATGCGATTTAGCGACCTCTCGTCGTAGACGTCCGTATGCAGAATCTCCTTGGAGATCTCTCCATCCAAGGATACTTCACAAGCTCTAAATAATCTGGTCAATGCCATGCCGTATGGTAAATAGTGTCGATGCTGAGTCGCAGCATCTCTCATCTGAACTAGCATCAATGATGGTATATCAACCTGAGTCCTCTAAGTCAGACATACCATAAGCATCAGCTCTCTCTCGGTGATGAAATTGAAGTGCCCAGTCTTCGGAAGTAATATCTAAACTGTGACAAGGTGCAGAAGGCGCATCTCCATTGAAAGCTAGTTCACGGTGACCACTGTCACTCCGTGAATGTCTCGCACTCAAGAATGCACTAGAAGGCAGCCACTCTGCCCTCCATAGAGAATATACTGATTCCACGATGGGGAATCTGCCAAACTCTACTCAGAAGCTCCTTAGTCAAAAGAATCTCTACACCCCTGACAGTAGTCCTCCATAGTAAGCGACGGCAATCCATAGCACCATAAAACTCACACACTAGATTAGGGTAATACCTTTCTTGCATGGTGCAAAAGGGTACCAGTCCTGCATTAGTGAGTGTCCGTTTGATTTGAAAATGCTGTCAATCAAAAATGTCAAGATCTACCGGTCGTCCAGCAGCTAGAACCTTCCCTACCATCCTCTCTGCAGGGGGTGATCCAGGTGCTGCTAAACTGCTGGCCTAACCAGCATCATGTCTTGTCTTGGTCCTTCTCTCCTATCCCTGACCGGGTCTCCTAACAGCTAATCTCTTTCTTAGACCCATCACAACCAAGCTAAGCAAGAAAGGAAGAAGATAAATAACCTATGGGGAGCATTGGTTTCATTTAGGTTGAGAACTTGGGCTAAAGGAGACTATGTTTTCCTAAAAGAGGGATACTGGCTTTTAAGAAGGGCTAGAATATGTTTTGAAAACTGGGATTAAACATATTTGAGTTGTAAAATACCTTTAACACAAGAAATCGAGGGTAAAATTCCTTTATCGGGGAATTTTATCCATACAAAATACATTTGGGTTAAAAATACATTTGTGCTTTCAAATCGATAAAACATATCTATGTTGTAAATTATATAAAAAATATATAAAGCACATTTTATAAACAAGTGAGCTAGGATTTGCACAAAGTAAGCTAACTATTTGGGATTTTGGGTTAAACTCAAAATACATTAGGGTTTTAGATTTAAACACAAAAATAATGGAGAGGAAAACATCACAAATACCCTTTTTAAATCAATGAGAATGTAATAAATAGTTTAGAAAATTGATTTTAAGATGAAAACCCTAGGATATTTTGGCCAAAAATCAATCCTACAGTGATTTTAAGAAAAAAATGGACAGAATGTGTGGGAAATCATCAAAAAATCATGAGAAATCCAAGAGGAATACATTCAAACAAGATTCCCCTTAAATGGAAACTTTCAATCGATTAAAATATTCAAAAAATTTGATTAAACCCCATTAAAATGGATGGAAATACCTAAATCTAGGTTACACGGTTTAAAAAGATAAAAAGGAGAATGGAAATACCTTGATTTAGTAGGAGCAAAGGGGGAATAAGTTGATGTCGGAAGGAGTGGAGCTTGGGGACCACTGGAGCTCGAGAGAAAAATGAGAGAAAAACAAAATACAAAATGTTTGGCTTGCCCAAAAAAGATAGAAATTTTTCACGAGTGTCGACACTTGGGATTTCTCAAGTGTCGACACTTGGTCAGGTATCGACACTTCACAAAACCCAAGTGTCGACACTTGGCCAAGAAAATCCCAAAAAAAATGTAAACATTTTCAAAAATTCAAGGATGTTTTTAAAAGACTTTTGGGACTTAACACAAGGATTTTTGAGCAAAAACAACTTGGGTAAGATGAAATTTGAGAGAGTTCAAGGAGAATGGATCAATGATACCTAACTCTCTTCTAATCAGACAAAATCTCTCTTCACTCAATGATTTGGTAAACACATCAGCTAATTGATCATTACTACACACAAATTCAAGTACTACATTAAAGTTTTGTACATGATCTCTTATGAAATGATGTATTATCTCAATGTGTTTACTTCTTGAATGTTGCACAGGATTCTTTGTTAGATTGATTGCACTAGCATTGTCACATATTATGAGTGTTTTAATTAATTTAATGCCAAAAATCTTTGAGTTGTTGTTTGATCCATAGAATTTGAGCACAATAGCTTCCAGCTACTATATATTCGGCTTCAGTAGTGATAGAGCAACTGAATTATATTTCTTGCTGCTCCATGAGATCAAATTTACTCCAAGAAACTGACAAGTTCCACTAGTACTTTTACGATCAAGTTTACATCCAGTAAAGTTAGCATCAGAATAAGCTATCAATTCAAAGGAAGAATCTCTAGAGTACCAAAGACCAATTTCAATTGAGCCAGATAGATATCTAAGTATGCATTTAATAGCCAAAAGATGAGACTCTTTAGGATTAGACTGAAATCTAGCACATATACAGACACTAAACATGATATCTGGCCTACTGGTAGTACGATATAACAATGAACCAATCATGCCAAGATATAATTTTTGGTCTATAGATTTGCCTGATTCATCCTTGTCAAGTCTACAAGAGGAGCTAATAGGAATACATAATGGCTTGGTGCTCTCCATCCCAAACTTCTTGAGTATTTATTTTGTGTACTTGGCTTCGTTGATGAAGATCCCCTCTTTGATTTTCTTTATTTGGAGTCCGAGGAAGAAATTAAGTTCTCCCATCATGCTCATCTCGAACTCACCCTACATTAACTTTGCAAACTCTTGAAAAAGAGATTTGTTAGTAGCAACGAATATGATATCATCCACATATATTTGTACAACTAAGAGATCATCATTCATTTTCTTCAAAAATAAAGTTTTGTCAACATTACCTCTAGTAAAGTCATTTTTGAGCAAGAAAGAACTAAAATGATCATACCAAGCTCTAAGAGCTTGTTTCAAACCATACAAAGCTTTATGAAGTTTGAAAACATGATTTGAAAATTCAGGATTTTCAAAACCAGGTAGTTGTTCAACATAAACCTCTTTTTTGATAAAATCATTCAAAAATATACTTTTAACATCCATTTGAAATAATTTAAAATCCATAAAATAAGCAAAAGCCAATAATAGCCTAATTATCTCAAGTCTAGCCACAGGAACAAAGGTTTCATCAAAATCAATCCCTTCATCCTGATTGTATCCTTTGGCAACTAGTTTAGCCTTATTTCTAATAACAATTTCATTTTCATCAAGTTCTCCCATCATGCTCATCTCGAACTCACCCTACATTAACTTTGCAAACTCTTGAAAAAGAGATTTGTTAGTAGCAACGAATATGATATCATCCACATATATTTGTACAACTAAGAGATCATCATTCATTTTCTTCAAAAATAAAGTTTTGTCAACATTACCTCTAGTAAAGTCATTTTTGAGCAAGAAAGAACTAAAATAATCATACCAAGCTCTAAGAGCTTGTTTCAAACCATACAAAGCTTTATGAAGTTTGAAAACATGATTTGAAAATTCAGGATTTTCAAAACCAGGTAGTTGTTCAACATAAACCTCTTTTTTGATAAAATCATTCAAAAATATACTTTTAACATCCATTTGAAATAATTTAAAATTCATAAAACAAGCAAAAGCCAATAATAGCCTAATTGCCTCAAGTCTAGCCACAGGAACAAAGGTTTCATCAAAATCAATCCCTTCATCCTGATTGTATCCTTTGGCAACTAGTTTAGCCTTATTTCTAATAACAATTTCATTTTCATCAAGTTTTTTTCTAAAAACCCATTTAGTGCCAATAATTGAAACATTTGAAGGCCTATCTACTAAAGTCCAAACATTATTTCTTTTAAATTGACTAAGTTCATCTTGCATAGTATTTATCCAATTACTATCAATTTTAGCTTCTTCAATAGTCTTAGTGATGGGGACCCGAAACCCATCCGGGTTTCTCTTTTTACTTTTTTTAAAATTTGATGTGGTGATGGCGGACATGAAGAAACCTGGGGTTTTTCGGAAATGGAAAAAAAAAAATCTAAAGCAAACCAAGGATCGTGGGAGGGCTAAAAAGCCTCCCGGGACTAGGATAGGACGACCCCGAAAGTCCTAAAACATCCAGACTTTTTTGATTTTCAGTTTTCTTGGCGGAGGTGGCAAAGGAAGGACGGGGATGGGAGACAGGGGACTGGAACTCATGGACCTTGGGGCTCATCCTAACGAAGAGACCTCTCACCTCTAAGGCATTACTCCCTCCTCGATACTTGGAGGCGCTAGGATGAATCTCAAGGTCACGAGGGGAACAGGGAGAGACATGAGGATGGGAGAAAAGAATGGGATACTAGGGGCCTCACACCCCTCGATGTCTCGAAGGATGAAGGCAAACGGGCCTCAGCCCAAAACCACATGCAAGTGAAAAAACACTCTAAAAATTCATTTTCATCAACTACTTTATTACAAGAGGAGTATGGGTATTTATAGATGCCAAAATCCTTTTTGAAATTCAAAAATAAAATCCCTTGAAATCCTCCCCTGATTTTGAATTTAAATTCAAAATTAAAATCCCAAATTTTCCAAATTACATTCATTAAAAAATACAAAATAAATCCCCTTTATTTGAATTTTGAAATCGCCTCTGCTTTGAAATTTGTGTCGCTCCAAAATTCATGCGAAACAGTCTCCTTCCAGCTGCTTTGAGAAGCGTGAAAAAATTTCCTTCACGGTCGAGCAACAGGGGGGTCGAATCTCCGGCGGCCGGCCCAGCGGGCAGCGGCGGGGTGGCATGGCGGCGCACCAGCAGGTGGGCGGCGGCGACGGGGCAGCACGACAGCACGGACGAGCGGCACGGGTCATCACGGGCGCCCGTTCATCTTTCGTGGATGTGGGCAGTGGCTTGGCACCGGCGAGGCCTCCGGCCGGTCGGGCGAGGGCCAGGGGCGGCGGGCGGCGGCAGTCGGGCGGCTGCGGTGGATGGCCATGGGCGACGGTTGGTCTTCCCACGGCCGACCCTTCATCTTTCGTGGACAGGGAGGTGGATGCCGTGGTTTTCGACGAGGGCGGGGCCGGCGAGCATCGGCGGGTGGGCCGGCGGAGACGGCCGGGGATCAGGCAGGGCAGATTTGGGACCGGCAGCGAAAAAATCAGAGTTCTGGGCGATGGTTTTGAGGAAGAAGAAGACAGGAATAGCAAAGGGATAACTCGAGAATAAACCTGGAATAAAATAGGAATAAAAGGGATAGGCAGGATAGCGGGAATAACTAAAAAAAATGTAAAAAAATAAAAAGAGAAACCCGGATGGGTTTCGGGTCCCTATCACTTAGGTTCAATTTGTGATACAAATACTAAGTAATCACAAATATTTTTAAGAGATGATCGAGTACTTAAACCTTTAGATGGATCACCAATGATAAGTTCTTTTAGGTGTCCATGAGCATACCTCCATTATTTAGGTAGAGGATCAATGGTAGATGTGTTTTCATCTCCTTGTGCTTGATCTCCTTCAGTGTTTTGATCACCATCTTGTTCCTTGGTAGGCCCTTCATTGTTATTCACATCTTCAGTTTTCTTGGTACCTATTTCATCAAAAAGCATATCTTCTTTTCTAAAAGATTTTTGGTTAGACTCATCAAATACTACATGTATGGATTTTTCAACAATAAGTATTCTTCTGTTAAAGACCCTGTATGCTTTGCTAGATGTAGAGTAGCCTAGAAAGACACCCTCATCTGACTTGGCATCAAATTTGCTTAAGTTATCTTTACCATTGTTTAAGATGAAACAACGGCATCCAAAAACATGAAAATATCAAATTGAAGGTTTTCTATCCTTCCAAAGCTCATAAGGTGTTTTCTTTAAATTCGGTCGGATTAAAACACAGTTCAAAACATAGCATGCAGTGTTTATGGCTTCCACCCAACAGTATCTAGGTAAGTCATTTTCACAAAGCATGGTGCGTGCCATTTCTTCAAGAGTTCTATTTTTCCTTTCTACCACCCCATTTTGTTGAGGTGTCCTAGGTGCTAAAAATTGTGATGAATGCCATTTTCAATACAGAATTTGTCAAAATTAGAATTTTCAAATTCAATTCCATGGTCACTTCTCAAAGATATAATTGAAACACCTTTTTCATTTGAAACTCTTTTATGAAATCTAATAAATTCAAAAAATATTCATCCTTGTGTACTAAAAACATGACCCATGTAAAACGTGAGAAATCGTCTACAATAACTAGGTCGTACTTCTTACCTCCAAAACAAGATATTCTAGTTGGCCCAAAGAGGTCCATATGAAGTAACTTTAAAGGTCTAGATGTAGAGATTACTCCTTTTGGTTTAAAAGATGATTTGGTTTGTTTTCCAAGATGGCAAGCACTACAAATCTTATCTTTTTCAAAACTAATTTTTGGTAAATCTTTTATTAAATTCTTATTGCTAAGTTTTGAAATCAAATGTATGCTGGCATGTCCGAGCCTACGATGCCAAAGCTAACTAGTTTCATTGATCCTAGCTTCTTTGCCACTAGGCAATGGCCATTTTGAATAGAAAGATCATCAAGATCCACCATATAAATATTGACATGCCTATGACCAATGAACTTGATGCCATTGTCATCTAAGCTAGAAACAATACACAAAGAAGATTCGAAAACAACTTCGAAATCTTTATCATAAAATTGACTAATGCTAAGCAAGTTACGTTTCAATCCATCAACATATAATACATTATCAATATATGTAGAAGGGGTGATATGGACTTTACCAATTTCGATAATTTTGTCCTTTCTATTATCACCAAATGTCACATTACCACCATTTTGATATACAAGTGAAGAAAACTGCTCCATATCTCTAGTCATATGCCTTGAGCAACTGCTATTGAGGTACCACATTCTTTTTTTATTGGTTGCAAGGCATACCTGCAATAAAAATTAGGTGGAGACTTTAGGTACCCAAGTCATCTTGGGTCCTTTCAGGTTAGTGGTAATGGTTCCTTTTGGAATCCAAATTTTCTTAACATTGCTCATTTTTTTCTTATTGCACATGTAAGATTTATGCCCTATAGTACCACAAGCATAACAAGTAATGGATGATGATGCAGGCACAAAGAAATTTTTGAAAAACTTTTGTTTCTTTCGAGTTCTAAAACCTAACCGGCTTTATCAAAAACAGCTCTTTAATTATTCAAAAGCATATTTAGTTTTTCATAACTGTATGTAAATTTATCAACAAAAGGTTTTAACTTATCAATTTCTTCTTTATATTTTTTATTTTCATCCAAAATTTTCTTGTTCTGATTTGAAAAATTTTCATTTGAAACAGAAATGTTCTTCTTTTTCAAAACCTCCTTTTCTTTTTCAAGAGCAATAATCTTATCATTTAACATTTTATTTTGAAAAAGTAGGCAATCATTTTTGTTTGAAAACTTGTCATTAGCTTTGACTAAATCCAGATTTTGCATTTTTAGTTCTTTATGTTTTGATTTTAGTTTTTGAAATTCTATAACTAACTCATCATAAACTTCATGCAGTTAATCAAATATAAATTCATTTTCAGTTTTAGATTGTACATCATCATGATCTGCCATTAAATAGAAGTTTGCGACTTCTTGCTGTTCTTCTTCGGAGCTGGAGTCTTCACTGTCACTCCAGGTTACCATCATGGCCTTCTTTCTTAGTTTTTTTCTTCTTTTCTTAAGTAAGGGGCAGTCTATCTTGAAGTGGCTCGGTATTTTGCATTCGAAGTACGTGGGCTGCTCCTCTTTCTCTTTCTCTTTCTCTTTGATGGACTCACCTTTCAGAGGCTTCTTCTTAAAGTTATATTTCTTTTTTCTCATGAACCTTCTGTACTTTCTTGCCAATAGAGCCGTTTCATCCTCTTCTTCCTCTTCTTTGGATTCATCGCTTGATTCTTCTCTTGCGGTAGATTTGAAAGTGATTACTTTCTTTTTTTTATCAACATCCACATTTTTTTGTCTCAAAGAAAGCTCATAAGTCATTAATGATCCTAACAATTGCTCGAGGGGAAGAATGTTGACATCCTTGGCTTCCTCTATGGCCGTTAGCTTGGCATCCGATGAAGCTAGAAGAGACCCGAGAAGTTTGTTTACAAGTTCACCGTTAGATATAATCTTTCCTATATTTTTCATGCCATTTACAATATTTGTTAACCTAGTATACATCTCACTTATAGATTCAATAGGTTCCATCTTAAACATTTCATATGTGTGAATGAGCATGTTAACCTTAGTTATTTTCTTTTGGTGTGTACCCTTATGGGTAACCTCAAGTGTGTCCCAAATCTCCTTAGCAGAGAGACAGTTAGATATTCTATTGAATTCACTCGGATCAAAAGAGTAAAACAATTCTCATTAAGCTCTATTTGCTTAATGTCATTCTCATCCCAATCATCTTCCATTTTTGGAGGGAGAATGCCATTAACCAATATAGTAGGCTGATGAGGACGTTTTATGATTGTCCTCCAAAGATTATAATCAATTGCTTGAATGAATAAGCGCATGCTAGTTTTCCAATAGGTGTAATTCGTGCCATTAAAAAGTGGGGGATGGTTTGAAGCTTGACCTTCAACAACACCCATTCCAATTGGGATTGCCATGATCTTTTAATCAAGATCCTTGGACCTACAAGAGAGTACCAGTGCTCTAATACCAATTGTTGCCCAGAAATGGAGCCCAAGAGGGGGGGTGAATTGGGTCTTTTAAAAATTTAAAATAATAATGTGCAGGCCTTGTGATGTTTGTGAGTAAGAAAATTAATGCACTAGATTATATGCAGCGAAAAGCAATAACTAGAGTCCAAGAACTAAGAATAGGAAGTAAAGGAGATAATCACAACACAAACAAAAAGTTTATAGTGGTTCGGTGCAAACCTAGCACCTACATCCACTCTCAAAGCCATCCTTGGGAATTCCACTATAATCTCTCCAAGATTACAGCCGACTTGTTTTTTCAAAGGATCACAAGTCAAAACCTATGTTGGTTTTATCACTTAGGCTCACCAATAAACCTTTACACTTGTTTTGTCTTCGGGCTCACAAGTAAACCCTAGTTGATTTTATCACCTTGGCTTACCAACAAACCACAACAACCTTCTTTCAAGACACCTTGAAAGCAAGGTCAAATCATAAGAGAATTTTAGATATACAATTTAAATAAACAAGACAAACTCTCTTCAAGAGTAGAATGAAAGCTTTGAGGCTCTAATTGATGCTTTTCTTGTCTTCTCCTTGAAATATTCTTCAAGCTCTTCTTTTGGAATGTTAAAATGATAGGCTTGTAGGCTTTTTCAGGGAATCACCCTTTAAATGGCTCTTGAAGTGAAGTTCTTGAAAGAATCTTGGCTTTTTAGCTTTCAATGGACTTCAATACCTCAAGAATGAAGTTGGTGGAGCTTAAATACAAAGAAAAACTTTTAAAAAATGATTTGTGACCATTTAAGCATCGAATCAAGCCGTTAGGAGCTTGAAAAGATATTTCTACAAGTCAGAAAAATAGATCCATTAGGGCTGTCAAAACCCGAGTGTCGACACTTGATTTGTCAGGTGTCGACACTTGACTTCCAAGTATCGATAACTGACTTCCAAGTATCGACACTTGAACTTTCAAGTGTCGACACTTGACATGCAGGTGTCGACATTTGACACAAAAATACTCAAATGGCCAAGTTCTATATTTTCAAAAAATCTCAGGCCTTGAGTCGACACTTGGGAACTTAAGTGTCGACACTTGAGTTTCAGGTGTCGACACTTGAATTCTGGATGTCGACACTTGGCGTGTCAAGGAGTTTTTCTGCATGCCAAATGCTGAAATGTCGACACTTGACTTCCCAGGTATCGATACTTGGTTCTGCAAAATTCACAATTAAGTGCAAATCAAGCCAAAAACTTAAGTGTTGAAAATGAAACATAAATCCAATGAAATTAAGCAATAAATGAACTTATTTAAGCCCTTTTTGTATAAAGAAGACTCCTTAATTTGCAAAAGATTCTTCGTGCCATATTAAGAATTTGAGGTGCTTGTTTCCTGAAATCTCATAATTTGAAATAAACATTAGTGCACAATATGAACTCAACATTTTGTTATTCGCCAAAATCATGGGGTAGAGCCAACACAATCATATTGACTTCCAGTGACGGCAAATGATTCTCAATCATTGATTAGCCTTAAGATCAGATAGAAATCTTCTATGGTGTGTGACCCCATAGATTTAAACACTAAGCTGGTAGCATTGAAACATTTCTAGTACCAGTCAAAGTCCTCATCTAGCAATGATACTTGACTTCCGGATGGGTCAAAGATGCAGAGCACCTCACAAGAACGTCTAGCATATGGTTGCCCCATAATTCATCTCTTTGACCTCATAATGCTCAGGATGACCTAGGGTTCGACTGCCAACCCTAATTTGGTTTATCCAGATCATTTCTAAACCTTAAAAGTTCTGAGACTCATCACAAGAACTATCCTGGCCAAGGTTTTACTAAATTGAGACATAGTGAGTCATTCACTCCAAACTTTTTGGAGAGGTCAATTCCATCTTGAACCACCATCACTCCACAAGTACTTAAATGTACCTAGAAACCTTCCATCACTAGATTAGAAATCCAGGTAGTCCGGCACCAAAGTACAGTGAGTTGCTTGTAAGCTACCATGGTGACCTCAGGTCTGAGGGATATATATACCCATATCCCTTTGCGAGCAACCCTTTGGCAGAAAGGAGTTCCGCAGATGGTCACATTCAGTGAAATATCATGCATTTCACTTGCATATCACACCAGTGTCTCCACACTCCTTGGATAAGAAGACAACCAACAAATTTGACAACCAACAACTACTTGATAGCACAATAATTAAAATGAGTTTTAGAAATACTTGATATATCCTTTCTATATCAAACAATGTAGTTCTAAGGACTCCATCATATCGTTCATTTTAGGAAAATGTAAATATGATGAACAGCCAATAAGAAAAGAATAACTTTTATTCATTCAAAAATCATATACAGTTACAAGATAGCACAACTGTCTTCAACCTAGACGATTGGCTTTGGGAGACAATTCTCAACACCTGGTGGAGGAGGCCGAGAGGCCTGGCATTAGAGGCTAGAGTGCTTGGTGGAGGAGGTTGAGAAGCCTGATGAAGGAGGCCAAGGGGCCTAGCACCGAAGGTTGAGGAGCTTGGTGAAGGAGGTCGAGGGGCCTGGTGAAGGAGGTCAAGTGGCCTGGCATTGGAGGCTGAGGAGCTTGGAGAAGAAGGCGGAGGCTGGGAGGCCAAATGTCGGAGGTTGGGGAGCCTAATGAAGGAGGAGGAGGCCAAGAGGCCTGATGCTGGTGATGTGAGACAATAATTAAAATTAAACTACTGATACTAATAGCTAATTGAGAAAGAAAATCATAAACTAATTTTTATATATTTGTATATTTTATATATTTTTAAAAAGACTTCAATGGAGATAGAAAAGGAAACTAGTTATAATTATCTACCCGAAAGTAAACCTACAATTTAACTAAGAAAGCATGATTTAGTGATTGAAAAATCACCATAAACTATGGTTTATCTTATCAATGAATTAGAGAAGAATAAGAAAGGAATATGTTTCAATTTTACCAATGAAGAAATGCACATCTGAATCGAATCAGACAAAACTCTTAAGATCATCACAGCAGGGTTTCAAGAATTTGATCCCGGGCTCTGATCTTCCATGCGAAGCTGGTTTTGAGGCAAGAATACCTGATCTTGACTCCTGATCACCTGTAACACTCATCAATAAAAATCACAAATTATGAAGCAGCAAAGAAAAAGAAAGAATGAAAGAAAAGGAAGGTTTAGAAATGATGGTTTTTGAAATTTTCTGGTTGGCTGGATAGGTAGGGCCTCACACCCCTCGATGTTCCATAGAACAAAGGAAGTACCTCACACCTTATGATGCACATAGCAAAGGAAAAATTTTGGCAGAATAGCTTTCTTTATTGATGAATGAATTAATAATTATTACAAGGGGGTTGATAGGGTATTTATAGACCTTTAACCAGGGTGTAAGGGATTCAAACACTAGACTTTTTCTCCCTTGGACTACTCCTAGATTCTGGCTCTAGGCATCCTGGACTCTTGTCTCTGGATATAAGAGGACTTAAGAGTTTTGGTAAGACTCTGGAGTTCTGGAAACTTAAGCAGCTCCAAACATGTTTGTTTCAAATATCTGCGGTAGAGAACCATTGAACCTCCTACATTTGGATGATCAAATATTGTAGAACTCCTTGGAAGTTGGCGTGAAAAAAATGTTTGGCCGACTCTTGGAATTTTTTGGCATGAAATTATTGAGTGGAGGTGCCAATTTAGGAGAGTCCTTCACATTTACTTATTTTAAAAATAAGTTGGCATGAAGTCTTGAGTGAGAGGGTGCCAAGGATGAGACTCCTCATTTACTTCTCTTAAAAAGAAGTTGGCACTAACACCTTCTTATGTAGCTGACCAAAGAGGATTTGTGGCATTTGTTGTCATGTGATGATGTCCAAATAAAGTGACATGGAGTGTGTTGGCATGACATGTCCAAACATGACATGTGTTGATGTCCAAATTCTTGAGAGATGGTGCCAAGAAAGGGTTGCACATGCTAAGTGACTTGGGCTAGCATATGGAGTCACATAGCTTGTCTTGGGCTAGCACATGGCTTGTCTTGGGCAAGCACATGGGTCTTCAATTTGGTGCACATGAAGTCACATGTGTCTTTAATTTGGTCTCCCTTGTATTATAGGACTCAATAACTTATTATTACAGGACTTAAAATCAAATAACTAAAGCCCGATTGATCAATAGATCAAAAGGCTTAACCTCATATAACAAAAAGAATAGATTGGTAAATAGGGTTTGGCACTATAGGATTTGACACAATCGATAAAGGAGGTTTTGATCAATGTGGTTAAAAGGGTTTTTCCCAAAAGGCTAAATAAAAAAACCCTAATTATAGTTGGTAAAAATGGCTAACCCTAACTAACCCAAAATAACATAAATTTAAATAAAATATTTACATGGTAAAAGGGGTTGGTTCCATGGCTTTATTCACAGGTGATCCACAGGGATGTGGGTTCAACCTGTCGATATTTTCTGGCCCTGGTGTTCACACCAATTCTCCCCGGGTAGGAGGAACTCGACCCTATCGAGTATGGGTCAATGCTGCTATGATAGTGCTTTAGCAAGTCTTGGTCAACTCTCAGCAAGTCCTCTCTGGTGATCCAAGAATCATCAGTTTCAAGTCATCCTTACCATCAAACTAGATATCGCTACTAATTTTGCTTCGAGTAGCAATGATCTTGTCATCCAAGATCTGCTCAATCTTGTCTCTCCAGGCTAGTGGTTTGGTAGGTGGACACACATGGGTTGGTTCACTCTCAAGGACTGGATTAGGCCCAAATAGCTCACTAGGAATCAACATTGGTTCCCTATACTCAATAAGGTCTGAAATGTTGAAAGTAGAGCTAATGCCTAGTTCAGGTGTTTACTCGAGCACATAGGCATTAGGTCCAATTTTCTTCATTACTTTGTATGGTCCACTACTACGGGCATGTAACTTTTTCATGGTTCCAGGTGGAAACGGTTCAGGTCATAGTATAACCATAACAAAGTCTCCTTCATTATATTCCTTGAGTCTTCTTTTAGAATTAGCCATATGATTCTTATACAATTCTTTAATGTATTATGCATATGACTCTGCAAATGTCTAATAGACTCACTATTCATTACTATTGAAGGAAATTTTTTTATTTGTTTATTATTATTATTATTATTATTATTATTATTATTATTATTATCTTTTTAAGTCCTTAATTTCAATTATATGCTTGACCCTTGGTCGATGGGTGACATGTAGATGAAAATTTAGCATGCACTCCTAATAGATGCCATAGAGTCTGCCAGAAATAGGTTGTAAACCTAACATGCTCAATGGGCTTATGCAACATGTTAACCTCTACAAAATGTAATTTAATGGTCCTAGAAATGCTGGAAGCTTCAAGAAAGGGTAGAAAATAGGAAGTAAATTCATGGTTAGTTTGGTAGGGTGGGAAATAAGAAAAGGGTTCATAAATTTATTCTAAACTAATGGGGTTGACCTTAAGTGTTTGACATTGATTCATACCTACAGGGAATAAAGGGTCAGCTAGAAGAAAAGATGAGTAAAGAATTTCAAGAAAAAGGTCTTCAATGGGGACTGATGGAGTGAATTCTTCCTGAGGTTACTGGTATGGAAAAATCAAGTCCTCACTGATTATTACTTCAAGACTAAGCTCTATAGCTTGACTCTTTTTTAGGGTTTTCTCAGGTAAGGTCTCGTAGTAGGGTTAGACTACTCCTAGGTCCCTTTTTTTGAGGGTCCTACCAATACAGTTTCAGTTAGGGAATGGTCAGGATTATCTAACTCTAGTCTAGCTTTAGTCTGGGTGTCCACTATGTCAGCTAATTCTGGGTTAGCCATATGTATTTTCTCTTCTCCCTCAGACTCATCCACTAAGTTCACATCAGCTTCCTACACTTTTTTAATGTTATCTTTGTGAACCAATGGGATAGTGGGAATGGGTCGGTTAAGAAAAAATTAGCTAGGATCTAGACTAGTAGTGGTAGGTCGGCTTGGATTAGGGTTGAGTCAACTTGAGTGAGAATTGGGTCGACTCTGCTGAGGAATGGGTCGACTCAGGTGGACTTGACTAGATCCTAATTTTTGATAAGTTGCATTGATCCTAGTGGGTTTAGGCTAATTTAGGGGAACCTGACTAGCACTTGGTTGATAACTATGAGTTATGGGTTCCTTGGGTTCATAGGATATAGGTTAAGACCTATAGGTTGTGGTTCTGGGTTTGTAAGAGCTGGGTTCAAAGGATTTGGGCACATAAGAACTAGGTTCATATGATTTGGGTTGATACTTTTCCCTATATTTAAGTTTCATGTCACTCCAAGTAGATATGGGAAGTCCTCTACTATTTCTAGTCATCCTTTCAATCTTATCCCAATAGATTCTTGCCTAGCGAACTAACTTGAGCTTGGCAAACTTAAACTTTCTTTCATCAGACACTAGTTCCCTCTCAAAATACAGATCCATACCTTCTTCCCAATCAATATAGACCTTAGGATCCAAACTACCCTCAAATGTGGGTGCATCTAATCGAATACTTCTAAGGATCCTTTCTTCCTGGTCATTCACATCAGGGGTGTGGTGCCTAGGGATTGGGTCAGGAGTAATTTCCTTATGTTAGGCTCTTGGACCTAGGTAAGCAGGTTCTCTATACTAACCTCTAAGATCTGGGGGATTGAGTTGGACTCGAGGAATTGGGGGAATGTGTTTAGGCATCTCAGAGCTTTGTCCTAGAGGAATGGGTCTAGGCATTTCAGAACTTTGACCTGGGTGAATGGGTCTAGTTGTTTCAGAATCTGATTTAGTCGCATGGGATTCTTCAAGATTACCTAGTCTCTCTTCCACTTGTTCAAACCTTTAGTAAGCTAACTAAGTTGATCAGTTATTGTTCTCATAAAATTCTCGATACTAAGGTCCATGGGTGGACTAGGTGGGATTTGAGCAGGTTGATAGGGTGTGCCTGACCTAGTCACAATGCAATGCAATCACACAGAACTCAACTCGGACTAGGATTTCTTTAACCTAGAGCTCAAGTAAAATGGGTCAGCTCAAATTATAGCCAATTCAATAATTACCCTGTCCACTGGCCAGGTAAGAGATGGGGTCGTGGGAGGCTCTCCCTCTCTCGCAGGGTCTTAATTAAGAACCACAAAACTGCTTAGGGCATTTGCCTCTGGACCTCTAGCCTTAGACACCATATTCAAGTGATAATCAGAGGATTGGGTGCACTAGCTTACACACAATACTTCGAACCCGACCTATTGGTGTCCCTCGCTCACTAGAGCAATTAAGTCTAATGGATTTCAATTAGGGTTAGGACTAATTCAAAGGTGGTGATTGTGGGCTAAGGAAGGGTGCTAAAATCCCTCCCTTATGTAGATATTGAATGCCCTTAAGATTAGGTTTATTGATGATGCACACATAAGATGAAACCCTAATATGCAATGAAGCAATAAAATAATAAAAATAGTAGAAAAATAATAATAAATTATTTTTTTGTACTTTCATTAAGTTAAGTTTTAGATTAGATGTATTTCAACTTTCTGATCTCAGGATTTCACGTCCGGCCATAGCTCATTACTCCCATGGGTCAAAAGTATGCTTTCGTATATCCGCTCAGGAGGCGTGATTTCCTTCCACCAAAAAATAGCAGAAAAAAAATTTATTTTAATTTGATTTTTTTTGATTAGCAAAGGATTAATATTAGATTAACAAAAAGTTTATTATTAATTTTTTTGAATTTTTTTAAGATTGGTTTTATGCAAATTAATTTTAGCCTAGTTCTATGTATGCAGAAATTTTAAAACTACTAGTTAAACCCTAATTTAACCTTCGCTCTGATACCAAAGATGATGCGAGAAAATAATTAAAATTAAATTACTGATATTAATAGATAATTAGTAGAGAAAAATAGAAACTAATTTTTATGATTATTTTAATATTTTTTAGATTTTTAAAGAAGAGTTCAATGAAGTCAGAAAAAGAAAACTAGTTATAATTATCTGTTTGCAAGTAAACCTACAAATTAACAAGGAAAGTAGGTCTTGGTCATTGAAAAATCACCGTAAACTAGGGTTTATCTTATCAACGAATCAGAGAATAATGAGAAAGGAATAAGTTTCAATTTTACCAACAAAGAAATGCTCCTCTGAATCGGATCTGACATAACTCTCAAGATCTTCACGGCAGGGTTTCAAGAACTCGATCCCGAGCTCCAATCTTCTGTGCGAAGCTGGTTTCGAGGCAAGAATACCTAATCTTGACTCCCAATCACCTATAACACTTGTAACACTCAATAATGAAAATCATGAAATAAGAAGCAGCAAAGAAAAATAAAAAATGAAAGGAAAGGAAGGTTTAGAAATGGTGGTTTTTGGGATTTTCTAGTTGGCTAGATAGTTAGGGCCTCACACCCCTCGATGTTCCATAGACCAAAGGAATGGCCTCACACCCTGCAATGCACACAGCAAAGGAAAAAATTTGGTAGAATAGATTTCTTTATTGATGAATGAATTAATAATTATTGCAAGGGTGTTGATGGGGTATTTATAGACCCTTAACTAGTGGTGTAAGGGATTCAAACACTAGACTTTTTCTCCATTGGACTACAACTCCTAGAATTCCTGCTCTGGGCATCCTGCTCTGGGCATCCTAGACTCTTGTCTTTGGATAGAGGAGGACTCAAGAGTTTTGGTGAGACTTTTGAGTTCTGGAAACTTCAGCACCTCCGAACCTGTTTGACCCAAACATCTACGGTAGAGAACCATTGAACCTCCTCCATTTGGGTGATCAAATATTTTAGAACTCCTTGGAAGTTGGCATGAATAAAATGCTTGGCCAACTCTTGGAATTTTTTAGCATAAAATTCTTCAGTGGAGGTGCCAATTTGGGAGAGTCCTTCAGATTTACTTATCTTAAAATTAAGTTGGCATGAAATAATGAGTGAGAGGGTGCCAATGATGAGACTCCTTCTCATTTACTTCTCTTAAAAAGAAGTTGGCACTAAGTCCTTCTTAAGTGGTCGACCAAAGAGGATTTGCGGCATGTGTTGTCATGTGTTGATGTCCAAATAAGGTGACACGGAGTGTGTTGGCATGACATGTCCAAACATGACATGTGTTGATATCCAAATTCTTAAAAGGTGGGGACAAGAAAAGGGTTGCACATGCTAAGTGACATAGGCTAGCACATGGAGTCACATGGCTTGCCTTGGGCTAGCACATGGCTTGTCTTGGGCTAGCACATGGGTCTTTAATTTGGTGTACATGAAGTCACATGGGTCTTCAATCGGGTTCTCCTTGTATTATAGGACACAATAACAAATTATTACCGGACTCAAAACCAAATAACTAAAGCCCGATTGATTAATTGATCAAAAGGCTTAACCTCATGTAACAAAAAGAATAGATTGGTAAACAGGGTTTATCCCAATATGGTTTGACACAACCGATAAATAGGTTTTTGATTAATGTGATAAAAAGGGTTTAGCACAAAAGGCTAAATAACAAAACCCTAATTATAGTTGGTAAAAGGGGCTAACCCTAACTAATACAAAATAATAGAAATTAAAATAAAATATTTACATGGTAAAAGGGGTTGGGTCTAGAGCTTTATTCACAGGTGATCCACAGAGATGTGGGTTCAACCTGTCGATATTTTCTGGCCCTAGTGTCCACACCAGCTTAGCCTGATGAAAAAGAGGAGGAGGCTGGTAGGCCTGATGAAGGAGGCTGAGAGGCCTGGCACCAAAGGCTGAGGAGCTTGGTGAAGGAGGAGGAGGTTGGGAGGCCTAATAAAAATGATCGTGAGGCCTGGCACCAGAGGTTGAGGAGCCTGGTTAAGGTGGAGGAGGCTGGGAGGCCAGGCATCAGAGGCTAAGGAGCTTGGTGAAAGAGGCTGAGAGGCCGAGAGGCCAGGCACTAAAAGCTAAGGAGCTTGGTGAAGAAGTTGGAGGCTAGGAGGCATGATGCCAGAGGCTTGGGAGCCTGATGAAGGAGGAGGAGGCCGGGATGCCTGATGCCGGAGGTTGAGGAGCTTGATGCTGATGGAGGCTAGGAGGCCTAGCACTGGAGTTGAGAAGCCTGATGAAGGAGGCTAAGAGGCCGAGAGGCCTAGCATCGGAGGCTGAGGTGCCTAACGAAGGAGGCCGAGATGCTTGACATCGGAGGCTGAGAAGCCAAGTGGAGGAGGAGGCCGAGGTGCCTAGCACCAAAGGCTAAAAAGCCTGGTGAAGGAGGAGGCCGAGGGGCCTGGCACCAGAGGCTGAGGAGCCTAGTGAAGAAGGAAGAGGCTGGGAGTCCTATTGCTGAAGGCTAAGGAGCCTGATGCTGGAGGAGGCCAAGAGGCCTGGCATCGGACGATGTGGAGCCTGATGTAGGAGGCCGAGAAGCCCGACACTGGAGGTTGAGGAGCCTGGTGGAGGAGAATGAGTAGCTTGATGAAGGAGGCCAGGGGGCCTAACACTAGATGCTAAGGAGCTTGGTGAAGGAGGCCAAGGGACCTGGTGCTAAAGGCTAAGGAGCATGGTGGAGGAGGCCATGAAGCCGATGAATGTGGCTGGCGGGCCTGACACCAGAGGCTAAAGAGCTTGGTGGAGGAGGAGGTCGAGGGGCCTAAGACCGGGGACTGAGGAGCCTGGTGGAGGAGGAGGTTGAGGGGCCTGGAATCGAAGGTTGAGAAGCCTAATGAAGGAGGATGAGAGGCCCAAAGTTCTGGCATCAAAGGCTGAGGAGCCTGGTGAAGGAGTTCGAGAGGCCTGGCATTGGAGGCTGGGAAGCCTAGTGAAGGAGGCTTAGAAGCCTGATGAAAGAGCCTGAGGGGCCTGGCATTAAAGGCTGAGAAGCCTGGTGGAGGAGGTTGTGCGGCCTAGCACCGAAAGCTGGGGGGCCTGGTGGAGGAGGCTGAGAAGCCTGATGAAAGAGTTCGAGGGGCCTGGCACAGGAGGCTGAGGTGCCTGGTGAAGGAGGCTGAGGGTTCTGGTGAAGGAGGCTGAGGGGCCTGGCATTGGAGGCTGAGGAGCCTGGTGGAGGAGCTTGAGAAACCTGATGATGGAGGCCGGGGGGCCTGACACCAAAGGTCGAGGAGATTGGTGGAGGAGCAGGCCGAGGGGCCTGATGAAAGAGGCTAAGAGGCCTGGCACCAGAGGTTGAAGAGCCTGTTGGTGGAGGAGGCCGATGGGCCTGATGTGTCGAGATATGAGTTAGGCGATAGATGGCCAGGACTTCTTGAATTTCCCGGCATACATCTCTCGATTGTGAGCAACGTGGCTAGAGCCGAGTGGCTGGCGGAGCTTCTGGTCTTAAGTGCCAGGCTTCGTAAGTTTCCAGGCTTAGAGTGCTAGGCTTCGGGAGTTTTCAGGCTTAGAGTGCCGGGCTTCAGGAGTTTCCAAGGTTAGAGTGCTAGGCTTCGAGAGTTTTCAGACTTAGAGTGCCGGGCTTTAGGAGTTTCCGGGCTTAGAGTGTCGGGCTTCGGGAGTTTTCAGGCTTAGAGTGCCGAGCTTCGGGAGTTTCAGGGCTTAGAGTGTCGGGCTTTAGGAGTTTCCAGGATTAGAGTGCCGGGCTTCGGGAGTTTCCAGGCTTAGGTTGGCATGGAGTTGGTTGAACGAGTCCCAGCATAAATTGAAGACAAGGTTGCTCTGAAAGTGAGTTTTAATAATCAAGGGAGGAGTCTTACATCGTTGTCCAGGTGGTGGACTACTCCGATCTCGAAGCCTTGATGCGGGCCCGTCGAGAGGTCTTGGCTCGCTGGTTGACCATGCTACGAGTTAAGTGGCGGAGATTCTAGAATCGCTGCGGACATCCTAGGATCGTTTGTGCAGCGGGTGCCAGCTTGCGAGTCAAGCGATGGACAACAGGACCATCGGGGTTCCCCGTGAACCTCTCCAGAATGTCAGCATAGTAGATGCCAAACAATGAGCCTCATGGTAGATGGACGGACTTCGCTGAGTCATCGTGACATCTTTGGACTGTGAACAAGGCAAGAGCTAAACTGAGAGTTAGGTGGTAGGTGGCAGGGGCCTTTTTGCTGTCTTCACGGACATCTTCGGGCTATTAGCACAGCGGTTATGTTGACCCCTTGAGTGATTTTGACGATAACAAAATATTGGAGCATGTATTTGTGTTACTAACAACACTTCAAGTACTTTAAAAGTTTTTGTAGGATGATTTCACTATTCATTTTCAACTCCTGCATTCTTATTTTCTATCATGAGTTATGTTGTAATTATCTCATGTAAAGAAGAACCCATAGAAAAAGTTAAAAGAAAATCATGAAAAATGGGTTGCTTCTATGTTTTTCAAGCATTAAATTTCTTAGATTCATTTGTAAGTTGAGTTTGAAAAGTTTGAAGTATTAAAGACTTGCTGGAAAACATCTGGAGAGAAGTTCAAGTTTTTTACTGAAGATCTATCCGAGCTGACTCTAGTGGAAAGAGCCGAATCTGATCTATCGCACAGCTGAAGGTTTTTGGCATGCAGAAAGTCGAGTCGACTCGAAGAAACCCGAGCTGACTCATCCAAAGTATCAATTATTGAATCAAACAGGCGAGCCGACCCAAAGGAAATCAGAGCTGACTAAGTAATTTAGTCTGGCATTTGAGTCGACTCTTCAACATCCGACTCGACTCCTCCAGAGTCCAGAAAGAGCCGTTCTGAGTGAACAGCCAGGAGAGCTAACCCGGAGGAACCCGAGCCGACTATTTTAGAGTATAATTTTGAAAGCCTAAGAATTCGAGCCGACTCGAAGTAAGGCGAGCCGACTCTTCCAGAGTAAGGAATCAAACTACTAAGAACCAAGCTGACCCAAATAAAGTAAGGCGACTTGACCAGAACTACTTTAAGGATCCATGCCGACTCGAGAAGATCCAAGCCAACTCGAATGTCGATTTCAAGCAAGTAACAACCAGTTCCAGAACTCCATTTTTGATTTTAAAAAGTGCTCCAATGGTCAAGGGTCACATCTTAATGGTCTACAATGACTAAAACCATATGAGAAGAGTACAAGACTCTATAAAGGAGGGATTGGGACAACATTTGAAAAGGTTAATGAATGATTAATGCTTACTTGAGCTTGTGAGCTAGAGAGCACTGCAAGAGCATTCAAGATAGACTTCAAGCATTCACCAACTCCAATAAAAAGCTTGAAGCACTTATCAAAGAAATTGAAGAAGCAATTAAAGTGCAATCAAGAAGGCTTCTCTCGAGCTACATCGGCAACCATCTGACAGTATAGTTTGTCATTATTGTTGCTTACTTTCTTCTACTCTGGTTGAGTTGGATTATTGGTGAGCCCGATCTAAAAAACCAAGTGGGTTGTTAGTGATCCCGTTCAAAACTAACTGTGTAAGAGTTCTTGGTGATCTAGGTAAAACCAAGGTGGGTTCTTGGTGATCTTGTTTAAAACCAAGAGTTAGATTTTTGGTGAGCACGGATGAAAAACCAAGTTGGGTTTAGATTGTGAGCCCGGTAAAATAATCTGACTGTATTCCGATAGTGAATATAGTGAAAATCCCAAGTGGTATCTTGGGTAGTCGACGTAGGAGCTGGGGTGCTCCGAACCACTCTAAATTACTGTGTTTGTGATTGTGCTTTTACTTCTTCTATTAATTGCTTCTGCATCAAATTTCTGAATCACAGCACCTACCACATCAAAGAAGCTTTTAAAAAGGCACATACTCTATTGAATTTTTTAAATTTCTAATTCAACCCCCTCTTGGGAAAGCCACCTAGGCAATAACTAGTATCAGAGCAGTGTCTCTAAATTTATCTAGAGTAAAGATAAATGGCTCATTCCATGAGTACCTCTTTGGCGAAGGCCAATCCACAAATAGACCTCCACTATTCTCTAGAACAAATTATTCTTATTAGAAAGCTTGGATGAAAATTTATATACAAGCTATAGATTTTCAGTTATGGAAGGTCATCTTAAAGGGTCCAAGTATACCCATGATTAAAATTGGTGGCGTGGATGTCCCAAAACCTGAAGAGCATTAGGATGAACATGACATAAAGATGGGGGAATTGAATGCCAAAGCCATGAATTTATTATACTATGCTTTGGATGCTAATGAGTTCAATCAAATTTTCACTTGCTCTTTTGCAAAGGAAATTTGAGATAAATTTGAAGTAACCTATGAGGGAACTTCCCAAGTGAAGACCTCCAAAATTAATCTTCTGATACATAATTATGAGTTATTTGAAATGGAACAAAATGAATATATCTCTGCCATGTTTTCTCATTTTATGGATATCATTAATGATTTGAAAAGTCTTGGCAGGGTCTATTCAAATGCTTATCTAGTACAGAAGATTTTCATATCACTTCCGGATAAGTGGGACCCCAAAGTGACTACCATCCAAGAAGCCAAATATCTAAATACTTTACCTCTGGATGAACTGATGGGTTCTCTCATCACAAATGAGCTAGCCATGCAGCAGAGGACTGATGATGATCAGAAGAAGAAGAAAACAATAGCCTTCAAAGCTGTATCGGATTCAAAGAAAGATGAGGAATCTGAGAATGAATGCTCCTCCTCTGAAGATGACTTGGAAGATGAAGATATTGCTATGGTCATGAGGAGATTTAGAAGGTTTATGGGAAAAAAGAAAGGAATATATTATAGAAAATAACATAAACGAGGTGAGCACTCTAAGGAGAAGGACAAAGAAAGAGAAAAAGAAAAATAACAGATACCCATGTGCTATGAATGCAAGAAGCCCGGGCACATCCGTCCAAATTGTCCTCTATTGAAAAAGATGTTTAAGAAAAAGAAGAAGAAAGCAATGGTTACCACATGGAGAGACAATGACGAGTCGACTTCAATCGAAGAAGAAGAGGCCACAATGACTGCAAATCTATGCCTAATGGGTCTCGAAGATGTGGTAACATCCCCTAAACCTCAAATAGATTTACATTTGATGAATTGAGTTCTACATTTCATGACTTATTGTCTGAATTCAAAAAGGTTTGTGTATAGATTAGATCATTAAAGAATATCAATGACTCTTTACAAAAAGAAAAGAAAAAGATTTTAGAAAAGAATAATTTATTGCAAAAAGATTTACATGTCTTTTCTGAAAAGAACAAAGCTTTGGAATATGAGAAAATTACATATCTTGAGAAAAATAAAGCTTTGACAGTTGAAAATTCTAATTTGAAAAGGGAGGTTGAAAAGCTCAATCCCTTAGTTGAAAAACTTACTTTATCTTCAAACAAGCTTGAGTTAATTTTAAAAGATCAAAGAACTTCTAGAAACAAAGCTGGAATTGGTTTTAATTCTTCTAATTCAAATGAAATTTCAGCTATTGCTTTTGTACATTCAAAAGCTTATATTCCAAAAGTTATATCTCAAAAGGCTTATGTTTTAAATCCTTCAACATCCATTTCAAGAGCATCAAAGTATATTCCTAAGTTTTCAAATCATAAATCTTTAAAGTCAAATATTTCTACATATGCATCTATCTATTTCTAGAACTTTAAAGCATACATCCTTTCAGAATTCTAGAATTATCTATTATGCTTGCAAAAGAATGGGACATAAGGCTTTTCAATGCAATATTTATAGAAATGTCCAAAGTAAAATAAGAAAGATTTAGATTCCTAAAGGAACCACCTCTACTAACCTGCAAGGACCCAAGGTAGCTTGGGTACCAAAAAGAACTTGATGACTATTTTGTAAGAATGTCTAGAAGTCCAAAAATTGAAGAAAAGATGGTACCCCGACAGTGGCTGTTCAAGGCATATGATGGGTGACAAGGATCAATTTATCACCCTAGAGATGAAAGGAGGTTTGGTGACCTTTGGAGATAATGGCAAGGAAAAAATAATCGGTATTGGTAAGATCAAATTGACCCCATATACTTTTATTGAAAATGTATTGCTAGTAGACAAATTGAAGCATAATTTGTTAAGTATTAGTCAATTATGTGATAAAGGCTTCAAGGTTGTCTTTGAATCATCTATGTGCATTGTAACAAACTCTCTTGATTCTAGTAACAAATTTATTGGGCATAGACTTGGAAATATTTATATAGTAGATCTTAATGATCTAGCTATGTCTAGTAGTTCCAGTCTAGTAGCAATGAATGCTAAGACCAAGGAGTCCTGTTTACTTTGGCATAGATGATTAGGTCATGCTAGCATGCATACTATTGCCAAGTTAATTTCAAAGAATCTTGTTAGAGGTCTGCCTAAGTTTAAAGTATATTTTGAACATGTTTGTGATGCTTGTAAATTAGGTAAACAAACTAAGGGGAGTTTTAAATCAAAAAATATGATTTCAACTTCTAGACCCCTGAGCTACTTCATATAGACTTATTCGGACCAACTAGGACTACAAGCCTAGATGGTATGAAATATGCTATTGTGATAGTAGATGATTTTTCTAGATTTACATGGATTTTGTTTATCGCACACAAAGATGAAACTTTTAAAACTTTTCAAAAATTTTACAAAAAAGTTTCAAATCAGAAAAATCTTTCAATTATTTCTATTAGAAGTGATCATGGCATGGAATTTAAAAATCAAGTTTTCGATGATTATTGCACGAAAAATGGCATTGATCACAACTTCTCCACTCCTAGAACACCATAACAAAATGGTGTTGTAGAGAGAAAAAATTAGACTTTGGAAGAGATGACCCGAATAATGTTATATGAAGGCAATCTTCCAAGATACTTTTGGGCAGAAGTAGTGAACACTGCTTGTTATATTTTAAACCATGTTTTGATTCGTCCAATTTTGCAAAAAATCCCTTATGAGCTTTGGAATGAAAAGAAATCCAATATCAATTACTTTCATGTATTTGGCTGTAAATGCTTTGTGCTAAATAATGCTAAGGATAATCTAGAAAAATTTGATGCTAAATCTGATGAAGCAATTTTTCTTGGTTGTTCAATACATAGCAAAGCATATAGAGTATTTAACAAAAGAACATTGACTGTGGAAGAAACTGTACATGTTATTTTTGATGAAACTAACCCCTCACCTTCTAAGAAAGAAGAGTGTATAGATAATGATATAGGTACACCTCAAAAAGAATTGGAGGATATGAGCATACAAGAAAGATCGACACAAGAAGGAGAATAAATAGTAAGGATCACACTGATCTACCAAGGAAATGGAGGTATGTAACTTCTTATCCAAGAGATTTAATTATTGGTGATCCTTTACAAGGTATTAGGACTAGGTCATCATACAGAGATGTACATGATTACCTAGCCTTTGTATCCCAAATAGAACCACATAGCTTAGAAGAGGCTGAATCTGATCCAAATTGAATGATGGCCATGCATGAAGAACTAAATCGGTTTGAAAGAAATAGTGTATGGACTTTAGTTTAAAGACCATCAGACCATCACATCATAGGAACCAAATGGGTCTATAGAAACAAATTATATGAACAAGGAAATGTAGTTAAAAACAAAGCTAGACTAGTAGCCAAAGGATATAACCAAGAAGAAGGTATAGACTTTGATGTGACCTATGCACCCATAGCAAGACTATAATCCATAAGATTACTTCTTGCATTTGCTTGCTACATGAATTTTAAACTTTTTCAAATTGATGAGAAAAGTGTATTTTTAAATGGTTACATTTATGAATAAGTTTTTGTACAACAACCACCAGGTTTTGATAGCCATGCTTTCCCAAATCATATTATTAAACTCAATAAAGCTTTATATGATTAGAAACAAGTACCAAGGGTCTGGTATGATAGACTTAGAACTTTCTTTCTTGAAAATAATTTTAAAAGAGGAGATGTTAATAAAACTCTTTTTTATCAAAAAGAAAAGCAATAATATATTAGTTGTATAGATTTATGTTGATGATATTATATTTATGCAACTAACGAAACTCTTTGTGAAGAATTTGCTAAGTTAATGCAGGATGAATTTGAAATGAGTCTAATGGGTGAATTGAACTACTTCCTTGGACTCCAAGTAAAATAGACAAAGGAATGGATCTTCATAAATCAAGCCAAGTACATCAAAGAAATCATCAAGAAGTTTGGTATGGAGACAAGCAAAGAAATGAGCACACCCATGAGCTCAACCTACATATTGGATAAAGATGAAGAAGGCAACTAGTGCGGACACTAGAGACACCAGAAAAAGACAGAGGCTTCTCAACCCTCTATGAATCACATAGTTACATTCAAGTCCATTTGTAATAAAGCTTAGTTCATCTAAGTTGTTTTTATATTAGTCAGCTCATGTTGAGCTAGATCAGTCCAGTGCTAGTTAACTCATGTTGAACTAATTTTATTTTTTTGAGTCCTGTCCAAGTGCACTGAAAACTCATGACCATATCATACAAGTGAAGACCAAGTCCAACAAGTTTGAAGACATGGAAGTGATGTCCAAGTCCAGCCCAGCCTGAAGATCATGAAAAGCCTAGGAGAAGAAATCAGAAGTCAATCAGAAGCCCAGGACACAAATCTGAAGCCCTGAAGCCCTGGACCGTAGCTGGAAGCAAATTAGGCCAGTCCAGGCCTAGGAGAGGAGCTAGGGTGCCACATGCTTATGGTGACCTTCCCCTTGGTCGGCCACTTAGTGTCACCCCTCTTGGCCGACCAAGGCAAGGAGAGGGAGAGAAATTGTAGGGATTTTTTCTACCTATGTTTTCTTATTTTCTAGCAAGGGTTTGGGTGGGAATAGAAGTCCTAGGTAAATACTATTGTACCCTTACTTGGGGCCCAAGACTAAGAGTCTATTTAAAGGACCCTAGTCTCTTGTATGAAAAATTAATTTTGATATATGAAATACTCTTGATTCTCTAAGTATTGTGTGCTTCCCTACTGTGTGCATTAAGAGATCTTGTGTGAGCATGAAGTCCCGCCGAAGTGCTGCCCGAAGAAACCCTAGCCGACCAACCTTCATCCAAGCCTCTTCTTCCAACACACCCCTTGCTGCCTTTTCTAAAATTTTTCTTATTTCCCGCTTTGTTTTCTCACCCTTGATAGTTGTTTGAAGGTCCACTAGTTCCTACGAATCCAACGACTCTAGCCAGGCCGCAATTGGACCACCGAGCAGAAAGCCAGGAATCCGTGGGCCTCCAACTTGATTTTCCAGGCCGCATCTATCAAGGAACGAGTGATTTCTTCACTGTGATCTTCAACAGGAGTATCAGACATTGCCAGGTACAACCCTTATATTCTCTAATAGTTTTATTGTAGATGAATTGGCCCTAATCGAGGCTTCTTAGTCCCGGCGATCCCTTTTTACTGCTTTCTTAGGTCCTGATCTGCATGCGTAGCTTCTAAAATTCATATAGAATTCTACATATCTTATTTTGACCTAATATTCAGGGTTTAACCACCTCACCCCACATATAAAACACACAAAAATAATCGCATGCATATTAGTTCCGCATCAATTTGGTATCTAAGCCTGTTTTGGGCTCAGTTCTCTTTGGATTCTCGGATCGGGTGCTTCACCATGGCCGTCCGGTCATAGGAGATTATTAGGGCTTCAAAACCCTCTTTCCTAATCAATGGGATCTCCTATGGTAGTAGAGGTGCCGCTGTGAATTGGTTCAGGAAGAAGAACACAAGGAGTTCTTAGGTTTTTTTATTTTTCGGCCTTTTTCAAATATACTTTAATATTTTAATTGTTTCAACCTACATAAAATTGAGAAAATTCAAAATCTTGATTTTCTAGATTCCTTATAATTCAATGTATTTATCTAAATTTTCTCAGGAATTATTTTAGTTTGTGGATTTTCTCCCAGCTGAAACACTGCTTGAGAATAATTCTGCTCTATTTTGGCAACAAACCCGATTTCAGAAAGTTCAGTATTTTTTTAGTAAAATCTTTGCATATCTTTATTTTTAGCATATTTCCTACATATCATAGTAGAATCTGCAATTATCTTCCTTTTTAAAAAAATTCCAAAAAAATAATTCTTACATATATTCAAAAATACCAAAACATTGAAACCCTAATTTGCATCTTCGTCTGCCTGCCATCATTGCATAATTTACTTTAAGGTCCCTCTCTTTATGCCAGATAAGGGAAGGATGTCATTACCTTTCCTTAGCCTAAAACCACCATCTTTGCATTCTATCCCAAGCCTAACTTAAAATTAACTAGACTTAATTTGCCCTAGTGGGCTAGGGACACCCATCGGTTGGGTTCAGTCTTTGTGGGATGACTAGTGCACCCAATTCATCTCCTATTACTGGATACTGCTGTCTAGGCAAGGGGTACAGTGTCAAACGACCTAAGCAGATCGGTGGTTCCTTAATTGGGTCCCTGCGAGAGCAGGGGGCCTCCCACCATCCCACCTCTTACTTGGCCAGATTGAAGGATTAGGATTTGAGTTGTGTGTAAGTTGAGTCAATCCATTTTGATTGGGCTCTAGGTCTAGGCAGCTGTAGTTGAGTTAGTGTTGAGTCTTGCATGAGCACTAGATCAGGAGCATCATATCATCCACCATCTCTCTGAACCCATGGATAAGTTGGAAGCTAAGATTCAAGTCCTTGTAAACCAAATAGCCCAGATGAATACCCAAATGACCCAGATCAATAGCCTCAACCCAACTCAATCTAGTGAAACCATGGAGCCCAACCCTAGGAGAACCCAATACTCTGACCTATATAGGGAGTCCAACCCTAGGAGAACCCAATACTCCAACCCATATGGGGAGTCCAACCCTAGGAGAACCCAATACTCTGACCCATATAGGGAGTCCAATCCTAGAAGAACCCAATACTCTGACACATATAGGGAGCCCAACCCTAGGAGAACCCCTTACCATGACCCCTATTTGGAGCCCAACCCTAGGAGAGCCACTAGGTATGTTGTGTTGGTAGCACCAAAATGTTGTGATCCTGAGTATGAGGATTATCTTGCTTGGGAAAGAGATATAGACCTGTATTTTGAACAAAATATGGGTTTCGATTCTGAAAGATGTCAGTTCAAGTTTGCTAAAGCTAAGTTAGTTCACTAGGCTAGGTTAGACCGGGATAATGTTGAGAGAATACTTAGGCTAGAAGGCTGTGAACCCATAACTACCTGGAGTGATATGAAACTTGAACTAAGGAGAAAGTACCTACCCAAGTCCATCAGTCCCAAAGACCCATAACCTATTGATCTTATGACTCCAAATCCTATGAACCTAGAACCTATAAGCCCATATCCCATGAGTCCAGTAGACTCAAGACCCATAGAGCTGAATCCAAATCCTATGACCCCAGATCCTATAATCTCATGACCCATAGATCTGTGCCCTTGTCCTATAAGCCCAGGGAGCCCATAACCCCTAGGTATCAGCCTAGTACTAGTCATATTTCCCCTAGTCAACTTGAACCCCATAGGATTAGTACCCCTAAATATGAGCCCAATAGTAAGCCACTACCCCTTAAGCAACCTGAACCTACCAGGAGTAGTGCCCATAATCAGAAACCAGGACCTAGCCAATTTTTCCTTAGCCGACCTTCCCCTACCATCCCTTTGATTGAGAAGGCTTACATTAACACGGAAGTATATGAAGCTGATGTGAACTTAGCTAATGAGGATGAGGGAGAAGAGGAGATGCCTATAGATGACCTAGAATTAGCTGACCCAATAGATACCCAGGTAGATGCCAACCTAGAGGTATTTGACCCTAACCACATCCAGCCAAAAGCTATAGTGGAAGAACAATTAGACGAAGAGAACCTAGATATTGCTGCTAGAATATTGTCTGAGGAAACCATAGAGGGGAGCCAAATTATAGAGTCTAGTCCTAAAATACAAGAACCAGAATAATTTATTAAGGACCTGATCTCTTTGAATGATTACCCTCAGGATGAGCCTCCACCTATAGTTCCCATTAAGGACCTCTTTCCTGAGATTAGTAATCCATTCTTTCATTATGCAAACCCTATAGATAGACCTCAACCTCATAAGGTTAACCTCATTAGTCTAGGATTTGTCCCTGACATGCCTCCTTTTATCTTACTTTATCCAACTAACCCTGAACCTTTTTCCCTACCCTACCAAACTAATTCTGTACCCACTTCCTATTTTCTGCCCTTTCCAGATACCTATAACATTTCTAGGATCATTAGATTGTATTTAGTTAAAATTAACATACTGCATGCATTCATTATGAATGTCAGGTTTGCATTATTCTTCTGGCATACCCTATGGAATTTGCTAAGAGCGCATTATAAGTCTTCATGTGCATGTCAAGCTAGGATCAAACCTAGAGAACCTATAATCTTTTAGATTTAGGTCTAAAGAGTTCAATAAAATTTCCATCCATAGGAATGCAGAGTCGAGTCTGTTAGGTGATAGTTCGAGTCCTTTGCATCACCTGTTGGAGTCTCCATGTGCCTAGCATGTTCACACTTACACTAATTTGAAACAAACTGGCTAATTTCTTGAAGAAGGGTCAAGGAATATGATGTAGTGGATTCTGTCTTGGTTAGGCTTAGGCCTAAAAAGAAGCTTCATACTCGTAGAGCCGGACCTTTTAAAGTGATAGAGAGGGTTTGACCAAATGCCTATGTGTTAGACTTGCCTTTGGATCTGGGCATCAGTTCTACCTTCAATATCGCAGACCTAGTTGAGTATAGGGAATCGGCAGCAGTACTTAGTGAGGCCTTCAGACCTATTCCTTCCATTGAGAGTGACCCTAACCTAGAGTGTCCACTAATTAATTAGCCTGAGAGAGGAGAGCGAATCGAGCGTATCTTGGATGATCAAGCCATAACGACTCGGGGCCATGGTTATCAACGCTACCTGGTCCAATGGCAAGGCTAGCTAGAGTTGGATGATTCATGGATTTCTCAAGAAGACTTGGAATGCCTCAACCCAGACCTTCTTGCGAGATATGTGAGCCAGCTTGATTCCCACTCGACAAGGTCAAGTTCCTCCTACCCTGGGAGAATTGGTAAGAATACTAGAGGCATCAGAATAAGACAGAGACTTCTCAACCCTCTATGGATCACTTAGTTACATTCATGTCCATTTGTAATAAAGCTTAGTTCATCTAAGTTGTTTTTGTATTAGTCAGCTCATGTTAAGCTAGTTCAGTCCAGTGCTAGTCAGCTCATGTTGAGCAAATTTTATTTTTTTGAGTCCTATCCAAGTACACTGAAGACTCAAGACCACATCATACAAGTGAAGACCAAGTCCAACCAGTTTTAAAACATGGAAGTGAAGCCCAAGTCCTACCCAGCCTGAAGATCATGGAAAGCCTAGGAGAAGAAATCAGAAGTCAATCAGAAGCCTAGGACAAAAATCTGAAGCCTTAAAGCCCTAGACCACAGCTGGAAGCAAATTGGGCCAGTCCAGGCCCAAGAGAAGAGCTAGGGTGCCACATGCTTATGGTGACCTTCTCCTTGGTCGGCCACTTAGTGTCACCCTTCTTGGCCAAACAAGGCAAGAAGAGGGAGAGAAATTTTAAGGATTTTTTCTACCTATGTTTCCTTTTTTTCTAGCTAGGGTTTGGGTGGGAATAGAATTCCTAGGTAAATACTATTGTATCCTTACATGGGGCCCAAGACTAAGAGTCTATTTAAAGGACCCTAGTCTCTTGTATGAGAAATTAATTTTGATATATGAAATACTCTTGATTCTCCAATTGCTGCGTGCTTCACTGCTGTGTGCATTAAGGGATCTTATGTAAGCCTGAAGTCCTTCTGAAGTGCTACCCGAAGAAATGCTAGCCGACCAACCTTCTTCCAAGCTTCTTCTTCCAACATTCCCCTTGCTACCTTTTCTAAAATTTTTCTTGTTCCCTACTTTGTTTTCTCACCCTTAACGGTTGTTTGCAGGTCCCCAAGTTGCTATGAATCCAATGACTCTAGCCGGGCCGCAATCGGACCACCAAGCAGAAAGCCAGGAATCTACGGGCCTCCGGCTTGATTTTCCAGGCTACATCCATCGAGGAACGAGTGATCTATTCGCTGTGATCTTCACCAAGAACATCAGACATTGCCAGGTAAACCTCTTATATTCTCCAGTAGTTTTATTGTAGATGAACTGGCCCTAACCGAGGCTTCTTAGTCCTGGCGATCCCCGTTTACTGCTTTCTTAGGTCCTGATCTATATGTGTAGCTTCTAAATCTCATATAGAATTCTCTACATCTTATTTTGATCTAATATTCGGGATTTAACCACCTCACCCCACATATAAAACACACAAAAATAATCGTATGCATATTAGTTTCGAATCAGCAATAACATTGATCAAAAGCTATATCGAGGTATGATTGGATCTTTATTGTACTTAACTGCAAGTAGACCTGATATCTTGTTTAGCGTATGTGTTTGTGCTAGATTTCAATCTAACCCAAAAGAATCACATATGCTTGCTGTGAAAAGAATAATAAGATATCAAAAAGGAACAAGTAATTTAGGTCTATGGTGCTCAAAGCATTCTTCATTGAATTTACTTAGTTATTCTGATGCTGATTATAATGGATGTAAAATAGATAGAAAAAGTACTAGTGGCACATGCCAATTTCTAGGGTTAAATTTAATCTTATGGTACTACAAGAAATAAAATTCGGTAGAACTGTCTACTGTTGAGGTTGAGTATGTTGCTGCAGGGAGTTGTTGTACACAAGTGTTATGGATTAAACAATAACTAGAAGACTTTGGTGTTACACAATCTAAAATTTCTATCAAGTGTGATAACACGAGCTATTAATTTGTCTAAGAATCCAATTTAGCATTCTAGAAAGCCTCTTGAAAAAAATAGATTTGAAATGATTAGAGGAGAACTAGGACTTTGTGAACCTCTTTAGGATTCTTTTGGCCTAAATTCCCTTAAATCTAAGGAAACATTATCTAGAAAGCCTCCTACATTGATTTAAGGTCTTTGACTATCTCTCCTTGTGATTTTTGGAATTAATTCTCATTTTTTTAATCTCTTTTTGACTTTTTTGAAGAATCTTGATTCGAGTTGACTTGGGCTTTTGTGCTCAAATCTGGTCAACTCGGGTTTTTGATTAAGTCTGATTTTCTCTGCTCGAGCCGACTCGAGCAATTTAGGGCTTGTTGAGCTGACTTGGCTGTCGGGCTAGCCATTTTTTAATAGAGCCATAGAGCCTACACTAAAATTTAATGTTCTTTATTTTGGCTCTCAACCCTTGCTCTCCACTCAGACATCAACTCCATTCATCCAAACTTACTTTTCGAGCTTCAATTTTCTCTCTTTTCTCACTAAGGATTGCAATGGCACCAAAGATGGTGGTTGGAAAGAGATCCAAACATGGTGGGGACACCGGAGGCACCAGAATAAGACAGAGGCTTTTCAATCCTCTGTGAATTTATCAATAATTTATGAGTCTATCTGTAATAAGGGCTTAACCCATTTGAGTCTATTGTAGTTGTTATTTGAGTCTTTTGAGTTATTATTTCAGTTCTGTTCTAGTCAGCTCATGTTGAGCTAGTTTAGTCCAATGCTAGTCAGCTCATGTTGAGCTAATTTTATTTTTTTGAGTCCTGTCCAAGCATACTGAAGACTCAAGACCACATCATACAAGTGAAGACCATGTCCAAATAGATTGAAGGCATGGAAGTTTAGCCCAAGTCCAACCTAGCTTGAAGATTTGAAGACCCCAGGAGGAAAATCAGAAATCCTGATTCCTTGCAGATAACCTCCAGATGTCCAGATTCCCTTCAGATGCCAGAATATATTCATAGACCTGGGCATCCATGATTCCAGAGGTCCACCTGCATCCTAGCCCAAAGAAATCAAGCCCAGGCACCAAGCCCAAGCCCCTAAGAAGCAAGTTACCAGGGAATATTCCTGCTACCTAGCTACCAGGCCACCCCAGCTTCCAATGGCCCAAACCCATGCGCCCAAGCCCATTTGGGCAGGCCCCTTGCTGCTCATAGAAGCCCAACACGCCCCCCTAGGCATCCTTGGAGTGTTGGCCAAGTAAAGAGAATTTTTAGGGATTTTTATACCTAATGTTTCCTTATTTTTTAGCTAGGGTTTGAGAGGGAAAAGGATTCTTATGTAAAGACTAATGTACCCTTACTTGGAGCCCAAGGTTAAGGGTCTATTTAAGGGACCCTAGCCTCTTGTATGAAACTTGATTTTTGATATGAAATAAATCTTGAGTTCTTATATTGTTTTGTGTGATTACCCTATTGTGTGCATAAAGGGGTTTGAGAGTTCTTCTTCCCGGTGTTTGCAACCATCTTCCTGCCGCCAACCATCCTCCCAGCCCCCTCCAAAACTTTCTTTCCTTTGTAGTTTTTCTTTGTTTTCTTAATTTCCTCTAAGTTTTCTAACCCCTAACAGATCGTTTGTAGGTCCCCAAGTTTCTACGAATCCAATGACTCCAGCCAAGCCTCGATCGGACCACCGAGCAGAAAGCCGGGTATCTGCAGGTCTTTGGCTCGATTTTCCAGGCCGCATTCATCGAGGAACGAGAGATCCCTTCGCTGCGATCTTCACCGGGTGATTCAGACATTGTCAGGTACACCCCCTCTACCTCCAGTCTTTATATTGTAGGATAACTTGCCCTAACCGAGGCTTCTCAGCCTCGACGATCCTTCTTTAGTACTTTTCTAGGTTCTAATCTGCATGCTTGGCTTCAAAAATTCATACAAAACTTTTTACAACTAATTTTGATCTTTAAATTAAGGAATTAATCACCTAACCCCACATATAAAATATATATAAATAATTGCATGCATATTAGTCCCCCATCATTTGGTATCAGAGCTTAAATTAGGTCTTGTTTTCTGTAATTTTTTAGTTCATATATATTCTATTTTTTAAATTATTTCTCTCTGATAAAAACTCTAAAAATCTTAAAAGTTGTTTTTCTAGATTCTCCATAATTCACAGTAATTTTCAGAATTTTTTCAGATTTTATTTCAGCCTGTGAATTTTCTGCAAGCCGAACTATAGCCTGCAAATTTTTGGCTCCATTTTTTTCAGCAAGACAAGTTTAGAAGTTTTAGGGTTTTGTTTAGCATCTTTTGCATGTCTTTTAATTTTAGTATATTTCCTGCATATTAGGCCATAATTTTCAAGTTTTCTTTTATTTAAGAAAGTACCAAAATAAAAATAAAATTATGTATTCACCAAAAATACCAAAAACATCTAAACCATAATTTGCATCCTCATCTGCCTGCCATCATTGCATAATTTACTTTTAAGGGCACTCTTGCTATATCAGATGGGGGGAGGATTTGATCACCTCTCCTTAGCCCAAAACCACATCCCCTGCATTCGGTCCCAAGCCAAACTTAAAATCGATTAGACTTAATTTGACCTAGTGGGCTAGGGACACCAACTGGTCGGGTCCAGGCTAGTGTTAGATCACTGTGTCAAGTTAACCTGGTGTGCCTTGTGCTCAGTGTCTAGAATGGTGATTCTGGGATTCAATCCCGAAGGGCTTGTGTGCTGGTCTGCCTACCTGGCCAATCTCTGATTGGTGTCTAGGATTGGCAATCAGGGACCTAACACTCCCCTTACACATGCCTGGCTGAGTACAGGGTTACTATAGGCTAGTTTGCCACCCTGATTGAGCATCTAGTTTGGACTCTAGGTCTAGTCAGCTGTAGTCAGTCAGATCGAGTCTTGCATGAGCACTAGATCAGGGGTTTCATATCACCCACCATCTCCACTTTTGGCTGAACCCATGGATAACCTTGAAGCTCAAATTAATGCACTCAATGAGCGACTAACACAATCCATGACCCAGATGGCTACACAAATAACTACCCAGTTAATTTCCGAAATGACTCAGTTGACCCAAAACAATAGCCTCAACCCAACTCAACCTAGTGAAACCATAGAGCCCAACCCTATAAGAACCCACTACTCTGACCCATATAGGGAGTCCAATCCTAGGAGAACCCAATACTCTGACCCATATAAGGAGCCCAACCCTAGGAGAACCCCTTACCATGATCCCTATTGTGAGGTTGAACCTAGGAGAGACCATTAACATGACCCTTATTATTATACTGAACCTAGGAGGACCCCAAACCCTGATCCCCACCGTGAGGTTCAACCTAGGAGAGCCCATCGTCATAACCCTTATTATGATACTAAACCTAGGAGGACCCCAAACCCTGACCCCTACCGTGAGGTTGAACCTAGGAGAGCCCATCGTCATGACCCATACTATGATACTGAACCTAGGAGGACCCCAAACCCTGATCCCTACTGAGAGGTTGAACCTAAGAGAACTCATTGTCATGACCCATACTATGATACTGAACCTAGGAGGACCCCAAACCCTGATCCATACCTTGAGGCTGAACCTAGGAGAGCCCATCGTCATGACCCAATCCCTATGGTTAGTCCTAGAAGACACAATCAGGATTTTGTAGACCAGAAGATAGATCCTATGTACCCTCTCCCTATAAGCCTAGTATAGCCACAAACTATAGATCTTATGACTCCAAATCCTCTGACTCTAGAATCTACGAACCCATATCCCATGAGTCCCGTAGACCCAAGATCCATAGAGCTGAACCCAAATCCTATGATCCCAAATCTTATAATCCCGTGACCCATAGATCTACACCCTTGTCCTATGAGCCTAGAGAGCTATGCCCCTAGGTATCAATCTAGTACTAGTCAGGTTTCCCTTAGTCAACTTGAACCCCATAGGATTAGTATCCCTAAATATATGCCCAGTAGTGAGCCACTACCCCTTAGGCAACCTGAACCTACTAGGATTAGTGTCCATAATCAGAAACCAGGACCTAGCCAATTTTCTCCTAGCCGACCTTCTCCAACCATTCCTGAGATTGGCAAGGCTTACATTAACGCAGAAGTGTATGAAGCTGATGCGAGCCTAGAGGATGAGTATGAAGGAGAAGAGGAGACACCTTTAGTAGACCTAGAATTAGCTGACCCAGTAGATGCCCAAGTAGAAACCAACCCAGAGCTAGTTGACCTTGACCATATCCAATCTAAAGCTATAGTGGAAGAACAATTAGAGGAAGAGAACTCTGATACTAGAATTTTACCTGAGGAAACACTAGAAAAGGATCTAATTGTAGAGTCTTTTCCTAAATTCCATGAACAATAAGACTTTATTCAGGATTTGGCTTACTTAACCCATTGCCCTCAAGATGAATCCCTTCCCGCCATTCCTATTGAAGATCTCTTTCCAGAAATTGTTAACCCATCCTTCCATAGCATGGACCTTTTCTTGCCCATAGATATACCTCAACACCGTAAGGTTAGCCTCATTAGTCTAGGATTAGTCCCTGACATGCCTTCTTTTATTCTACTTTATCCAACTAATCTGGAACCTTTTTCTCCACCCTACCAGACTAATTCTGAACTCACTTCCTATTTCCTACCCTTTTTTGAGTCTTCTTATGTGTTTAAAACTATTAAGTTACATTATGTTGAGGTTACTAGGTTGCAAGGATCCATAGAGCCCATCCCATTTGCTACCTACTTTTGGCAGACCCTCTGGCACCTATTAGGAGTTACTAGTAAATTTTCTTTTGCATGTCACCCATCAACCACGACTCATGCCCCCTTGCCCAAGTGGTAGTTAAGACCTAATAAACCTTTTTAGTCGAGTTAGTTAGGTACAGGTTTGAGTCCTTTGAATCATCTTGATAGGAGTCTGCATGTGCTTAGCATGTTCACCACCCGCACTAATCTTAAAACAACTGGCTAATTCCCGAAGAAGGGTCAAAGAATTTGATGTAGTGGATTCTATCTTGGTTAGGCTTAGGCCTAAAAGAAGCTTCATGCTCGTAGAGCCAGACCTTTTAAAGTGATAGAGAAGGTTGGATCAATGCCTAGGTGTTAGACTTGCCTTCGGATTTGGGCATTAGTTCTACCTTCAATATTATAGACCTGGTTGAGTACAGGGAACCGGCAACGATACCTAGTGAGGCCTTTGGACCTATCCCCTCCTGTTATGAGTGACCCAAACCCAGAGTGTCCACTAACAAATTTGGCCTGAGAGAGGAGAATAGATCGAGCGTATCCTGGACGATCAAGCCATCACGACCCAGGGGCGCGGCTATCAACGCTTCCTGGTTCGATGGCAAAACCGGCCAGAGTCGGACAATTCATGGATTTCTTGAGAGGACTTGCAGCACCTCAACCCAGACCTCCTCGAGAGATATATGAGCCAGCTTGATCTTCATTCGACAGGATCGAGTTCCTCCCATCCCGGGAGAATAGGTGGGGACACCGGAGGCACCAAAATAAGATAGAGGCTTTTCAACCCTCTATGAATTTATCAATAATTTATGAGTCCATCTGTAATAAGGGCTTAGCCCATCTGAGTCTATTGCAGTTGTTATTTGAGTCTTTTGAGTTGTTATTTCAGTTCTGTACTAGTCAGCTCATATTGAGCTAGTTCAGTCCAATACTAGTCAGCTCATGTTGAGCTAATTTTATTTTTTTGAGTCCTGTCCAAGCATACTGAATACTCAAGACCACATCATACAAGTGAAGACCAAGTAAAACTAGATTGAAGACATGGATGTTTTGCACAAGTCCAACATAGCTTGAAGATTTGAAGACCCTGGAAGGAAAATCAGAAACCCTGATTCCTTGCAGATACCCTCCAGATGCCCAGATTCCCTTCCAGATGCCAGAATATATTCATAAACTAGGCATCTATGATTCCAGAGGTCCACCTGCATTCTAGTCCAAAGAAATCAAGCCCACGCGCCTAGCCCAAGCCCCTAAGAAGCAAGATACCAGGGAATATTCCTTCTACCAGGCTACCAGGCCACCCCAGCTTCCAAAGGCCCAAATCCATGAGCCCAAGCCCCATTGGGCTGGCCCCTTACTGCTCTTAGAAGCCCAACATGCTTTCCTAGGTATCCTAGGAGTGTTGGCCAAGTCAAGAAAATCTTTAGGGATTTTTTTACCTAATGTTTCCTTATTTTCTAGCTAGGGTTTGAGAGGGAGAAGGATTCTTATGTAAAGAGTAATGTGCCCTTACTTGGAGCCCAAGGTTAAGGGTCTATTTAAGGGACCCTAGCCACTTGTATGAAACTTGATTTTTGATATGAAATAAACCTTGAGTTCTTATATTGATGGGGATCTAGGACAGGTCCGGGTATTTTTCTATTTTTTCTTATTTTCTCAGAATTTTTTATTTTTCCTATCCCGCTATTCCACCTATCCCCGCTATTCTGGTTTTGTTCTCGGTTTATCCACGAGTTATCCTAGCATTATTCCACCTCCTGCAACCTTTCTCCCTTGAATTTTTTTAAAAGATCCGAACCCTAGCCCACCGCCCCTCCGACCCCAAATCTAGGCCGCCCGCCCTCCGGCCGCCCCCGCTGACCACCGCCGAAGCTTGCCTGCCCCCGCCCTCGCCGGAGAAGCCGCTGCCACCGCCGCCGCCGCCCATGCATGTAGGAAGCCGAACGGATGAGGATGTGTCTGCCCGCCAAGGCCCATGGCCACCGCTGCCGCCGCCGTCGCCGATCCGCTACCCGCCGCAATTCCCGTCGCCCGCCTGCCCTCGCCCGGTCGCCGGTGGGATCACCGCCACCCATGCCCGTGGGAAGACGAACGGACGCGAGAGGCATCTGTCCGCCCGTGTGCTGTCGTGTGGCGACGCCACCCACCGCCTGACGCCACCGCCGCCGCCCGCCTGTCCGCCGGACACCGTCCCACCATCCCCGGCTTCCCCAGCCGTCCACCAGCCATTCCCGGCACCCGGGAGGTCTCCCACGGCCATGGGAGACCAAACGACATGCTGGGCATGCCATGCCAGACCATTTGCCACCTCGCCTGCGGCCGCTGCTGGCCATCCACCGCTCGTCGCCAGCCAGCCCCGTCCGTCGCCTGCTTTTCGATCGCCGGCCATGTGCTCCGTCGGACGATCCATCCTTCGCACGGCCGTGAGTGGAGTTGCATGGATTTCAGAGCATCCCATATTTCAGAGCAGCACGCTTTCTAGAGCAGATCATCAAGCTGACACACTTCTCAGAGCAGATCAGCACCACTTTTGATGCAACATGAATTTTGATGTAATTTATTTTCCTTTTTTAGTTTTCTTAGGGGCTAAGAAACTGAGGGTTTTGGTTTTTCTATATAAAGGCCCCCTCTCCACCTGTAAGAGAGAGAGATTTGATATAGATTTTTTGGTTGGTTCCGATTCTGGTTCTGGGTTGAGGCCCGTTTTTCTTCGTTCCCTGCTGTGTGCATTATGGATTCGATGAGGGGTGTGAGGCGTTCCCTGCTGAGTGCATTATGGGTTCGATGAGCACCCTAGTTATCCCCTATCTCATCTTCTTTATCCCCTCGTGTCCTTCGAGAGTTATCTTAGCGCATCTATGTGAGAGCCCTACTGTGTGCATTATGGGTTCGATGAGAGCTCAGGGTAGCTGGTGCTATGACCCCTTTGGAAGGATAGCTTTATGCTCAGGGTAGCTGGTGCTGTGATCCCTCGGGAGGGTAGCTTTAGGCTTTGAGCCCTGACTTTCTGTGTGCATCCCTCACTAGAGTGAGTCTCTGGGCCATGAGTTCCAGTTCCCGGTTCTCCCATCTCCATCCTTCCTTCGCTTCATCCACCCAAAAAAATGAAAACAAAATAGATCAACTATCTTAGGATACTAGAGTCAGTATGCCCTAGTTTCGGGAGGCTTCATAGCCCCCCACGGTCCTAGTTTGTTTAGTTGTTTCCGTATTTTCCAAATAACCAGGTTACATCGATTGTTCGTCCCGCATCATTTGGTATCAGAGCTAGTTATGGATTTAGGGTGTGCTCCATTTTTCGAACTCGATGGTGTCGAGTTCTTCATGGTGGAGGAGAATGATGGGGATCCAGGGCAGGTCCGGGTACTTTTCTATTTTTTCTTGTTTTCTTAGAATTTTTTTATTTTTCCTATCTCGCTATTCCACCTATCCCTGCTATTCTGGTTTTGTTCTCGGTTTATCCCCGAGTTATCCCAGCTTTATTCCACCTCCTGCAACCTTTCTCCCTTGAATTTTTTTAAAAGTTCCGAACCCTAGCCCACCGCCCCTACGGCCCCAGATCCGGGCCGCCCGCCCTCCGGCCACCCCCGCCAGACCGCCGCTGAAGCTCGCCGAACCCTGCCCTCGCCGGAGATGCCGCCGCCACTGTCGCCTTCGCCCACGCCCATGGGAAGCCGAACGGACGCAGAGGCATCTGCCCGCCATGACCCATGGTCGCAGTCGCCGCTGGCCTGCTGCCCGCCACCGTTCTCACCGCCCGCCTGCCCTCGCCCAGCCACCGGTGGGGTCCGCCACCGCCCACGCCGGTGGGAAGAAGAAGGGATGCGGGAGGCGTTCGTCCACCCACGTGTGACCGTGTGGCGCCGCCGCCCACCGCCTGACGCCGCTGCCCGCCTGTCCGTCGGACATCGTCCCACCGTCCCCGGGCTCCCCCATCGTCCACCGGCCATTCCCGGTGCCCGGGAGTCTCCCACAGCCGTGGGAGACCAAACGGCATGCTGGGCATGCCTTTCTAGACCATGTGCTGCCTCCCCTGTGACCGCCGCTGGTCGTCCGCCGGTCGCGTCCGTCGCCTGCTTTTCAATCTCCGGTCGTGTGCTCCGTCGGACGATCCATCCTCTGCACGGCCATGAGTGGAGTTGCATGGATTTCAGAGCATCCCATATTTCAGAGCAGCATGCTTTCTGGAGCAGATCATCAAGCCGACACACTTCTCAGAGCATATCAACACAACGTTTGATGCAACATGAATTTTGATGTAATTTATTTTTCTTTTTTAGTTTTCTTAGGGGCTAAGAAACTGAGGGTTTTAGTTTTTCTATATAAAGGCCCCCTCTCCCCCTGCAAGAGATAGAGATTTGATATAGATTTTTGGGTTGATTCCGGTTCTGGTTTTGGGCTGAGGCCCGTTTTTCTTCGTTCACTGATGGGTGCATTATGGGTTCAATGAGGGGTGTGAGGCGTTCCCTGCTGTGTGCATTATGGGTTCGATGAGCACCCTAGTTATCCCCTATATCGTCTTCTTTATCCCCTCGTGTCCTTCGAGAGTCATCTTAGCGCATTTATGTGAGAGCCCTGCTGTGTGTATTATGGGTTCGATAAGAGCTCAGGGTAGCTGGTGCTGTGACCCCTTCGGGAGGGTAGCTTTATGATCAGGGTAGCTGGTGCTCTGATCCCTCGGGAGGGTAGCTTTAGGCTTTGACCCCTGACTTTCTGTGTGCGTCCCTTGCTAGAGTTAGTCTCAGGGCCATGAGTTCCAGTTCCCGGTTCCCCCATCTCAATCCTTCCTTCGCCACATCCACCCAGAAAATTGAAAACAAAAGAGATCAGCTATCTTAGGATACTATAGTCAGTATGCCCTTGTCCCAGGAGGCTTCTTAGCCCTCCCACAGTTCTAGTTTGTTTAGTTGTTTCCCTGTTTTCCAAATAACCAGGTTACATCGATTGTTCATCCCGCATCATTTATTGTTTTGTGTGATTACCCTGCTGTGTGCATAAAGGGGTTTGAGAGTTCTTCATCCCGGTGTTTGCAACCATCTTCCTGGCACCAACATTCCTCCCAGTCCCCTCCAAAACATTCTTCTCTTTGATGTATTCCTTTGTTTTCTTGATTTCTTCTGAGTTTTCTAACCCCTTACAGGTCATTTGCAGGTCCCCGAGTTCCTACAAATCCAACGACTCCAACCAAGCCTCAATCGGACCACCGAGCAGAAAGCCGGGTATCCGTGTGTCTTTGGGTCGATTTTCCAGGCCGCATCCATCGAGGAATGAGAGATCCCTTCACTGCGATCTTCACCGGGTACTTCAGACATTATCAGGTACACCCCCTCTACCTCCAGTCTTTATATTGTAGGAGAACTTGCGCTAACTGAGGCTTTTCAGTCCCGACGATCCTTCTTTAGTACTTTTCTAGGTTCTAATCTGCATGCTTGGCTTCAAAAATTTATACAAAATTTCTTACAACTAATTTTGATCTGAAATTTGGGATTTAATCACTTAACCCCACATATAAAATATACAAAAATAAGTGCATGCATATTAGTCCCCCATCAAAACAGGCTATTATTGGGAATTGTGTCCCAAAACCAATCGCCTAGGCTGTAGGTAGTTGAGCTGAGTATTGTACTCTTTATATGAATTAATAAATATTATTTTGGCAGCTCATCATAGTCTTACTTTTCCTTGTAATGAACTTTTTTTCATGTGATGATGTCCTTAGGACTACATTAACTTTGATATAGAGAGGATATATCGAGTGGTCCTTAAACCAGGTTCACGACCAAAGGATACATTATACTGGATGACAATGTATCAAGTATAGGTTGTTGTGATTCACATCGTTTGGTTATCCTCTTGACCAAAGGAGTGTGAGACACTGATGTGATCTGCAAGTGGGATATATGATATCTCATTGAACGTGACTCCGTGTAGCCCCTATCTGCCAAAGGGATACTCACGATTGGATATGGATATATGTGTCCCTCCGACCTGAGGTCATCATGGTAGCTTGCAAGCAACTCCTTGTGCTTTGGTACCGGACTACCCGGATTTCTAATCCGGTGATGGAAGGTTTCTGGGTACAAGCAAGTACTTGTGGAGCAGTGGTGGACTAAGATGGAAATTGACCTGTCCAAATAGTTTGGATTGAATGTCTTGCAGTGTCTCAATTCAGTAAATCCTCGACCGAGGTAGCCCTAGTGAGGAGTCACTAGACTTGTGTGGTTGAGACATGCTTTGGATTGACTCAGCTAGGGTTGGCAGTCTAACCCTAAGTCATCATAAGCATTAGAGGTCAAAGGGATGAATTATACGGTAACCGTATGCTAGAGGTTCGACTGATTGCTCTCACATCTTCAACCTATCCGGATGCCGAGACCCATTGCTAGATGGTATCTTGTGCTGGTACTGGAATTGTTCCAGTGCTACCGCCTAGGTTCGAACCTATGAGGTCACATGCCATAAAGGATCTCTCCCTGATCTAGGTACCGATTTATGATTAGTAATCATTTCGGTAACGATTTTGATTGAGCATACATTGGATTGACCCAGTTTTGGGTCGATCAAAAATTGTTCAGGTCCACCAGGAATTATTTCTAGGTGACCGGGATTTGACCAAGCCATCTATTTATTAGATTTTGATCTAATTATTTTGTGAACTGGTTTAGAATTGGTTTGGGATTTTTTTTGAACCGGTTGTGAACCAAATTGGACCCATCAACACGGTATTTTTGGCTTGGGCAAACAGGGGTTTTAGGCATCTCTTCATCTCCTCCTTCCACTTCGTTTTTGGCTGATTTTAACCACCAATTAATGGCTCTTAATTGGTTGGTTAAACAATAATTTGATTCGTGCTCTAATCCAATGGCCTATCGAATTCCCAGCATGTCTTCTTAGCTTCCCAAATCACTGTTTTCATGGATTCTCACTGGTTATAAAAATTTCTGGGCGGTGTAATAGAATAGGCTGAAAAAAAATGTTGATTGGTATTCTTATTTTCAAAGCATCCATCATCCATTCAATTAGAGTTTTTTTTGGGGCTGGGTTTAGTTGAGAGACTGGGATTGAAGAGTTCTTGGATTCCCTGTTCTAGTTGGTGCTCAAATTGGTGGAAGAGAAATTCTATTTTGGAGAAAATAGCAACAGAACAAAGTGTTCTGTTCTTCTTCCTTCCTCCCACCGTTCCAAGTGCTTTCTAGTGACTAGCATCATGCCTGAAGCACGATCTGAGGAGGCCAGGCATGTCCCCCCTCTAGAGGGTGTTCCCATGAGCACCTGAGAGCTACATCTCCTCCTTTGTTGCTACTTTTTCCTTCCCCTATTTCTGGTTGCAGGGCTTGCCATTGTTGCAGAAATTGTTGGGTGAAGGGGACTTCAAATGATCCAAGAACACTCCTTTGAAGCAAGCTCCATCAAGCATCTACCTTGCTGTTTTTGCAAGAAGAGAGACCAAAGGAAAGCCCCATTTGTGGTTGGGCTTTGCTACTCTAGGAGAAGACATGAAGAATGTTTCAAAAGGTTGCTGGAAGAAGAAAAAGACTAGAATAAGTTAATTCCAGGTATCCAGCTATTCCAGCATTATCCCTACTTTATTATAAGTAGGAATAAGGTAAAGTTTTTGGTTTTACTTTTTCATGCATGTCTTGATCTAGGTGTTTATAAATATTACATGCCCTTTACATGCTTTGTTTATCCTGTACATGCATCTTGAAAGTGTTAGGTCCTGTACGGAGTAAGTTTTTTCACTGTTATTTTAAAATGTTTTAAAATACATACCTACTCCTTGCACTGTTGCATGCTTAGTGTAGTTACTAGCATCTCTGAATGTGCTATTGCATGCTTAGAGTAGGCACTCGAACCCTAGTTTTACTTTCAGTGGTATCAGAGCCACGTTCAGGTATAGCATATCTTGATTGCATGTATAGAAGATTAAACTGTTTAATCTTTTGTTATGTATCTGTATCTTAATCATAGGATATGATTAGAGAGTACTTTTAAAAACCTAGTTGAGACCTTCACCATGACCATGTGTTTTTGGCACGATGCAGTTCGTTTATGTTGGCCTCTTCAGAAGGATCCTTTAAGGTAATCAAAGAAATTAAAATTATTTTAATTTAGATACATTTTCTTGCATGTCTTAGAACTTTCTTTTTGGCTATGTAATATTTATAAAAGCATTAAACTAGATATGATGCATGAAAGTGATATGTAAAAAAAGTTTTACATGTTTTAATTAAAATTATTTTAATTAAAAATTTTGGCTTATATTCAAACAATTTTGAATTGTATGTTTAAATTAAATGATAATTTATCTTAAGGTTTATGAAACCTAATGTCATTTAAATAAGCCAATTGGGTTAATTAGGTTAGCTATCTAATTGGGTCCATTTTTGGGTTAGACCTTTGTTTAGTTGAATTGGATAACAAGAAGACTAATCAAAAGTTGATTAAGGTCCTTCTTTTAGAACTATCTAATAGTTAGATAAGTTAGTCCATTCATCTAAAATGGATCTAATTAGTGGCTCCATGGAAGCCCGAGTCTTTAGGCTAGTCTGATTGAGTCTGGTAAACCGGTTGGTGTCGAGGTAGGTTTGGCATTGTGATCATGGTTGCATGAGGCTACCTCTTTCCTGGCCAACTTGGTTGGTGTCTAGGAAAGATGGTTAATGGCAGATACTCACCCATGATCTCACCTACCTGGCCAGCCTTGTCAACCAGAACTGATTAGAAAAGCTCATTGACTCGAGTTAACCCATGTCACCCAGGTTGATCAGTCTGACTGATCAGTAGGTGCCCATGGATCAATTGTTGAATTGATTCAACCCTCCTGAAAACTGATTCGTTCAGTGGGAGGATGATCCATGTTCTTGTCTTATTCTTCTATCATAACTTAAAATCGTCTAAAATTATTAGGTCCTAAAAAAGACTAAGTCAAAGAGTTGATGGTGTCTTAGCCTCCCATTAAGTGAGTTAGTAATGTGTCCTTTAACTTGGAGTTCATTGACAGTTCCATAGAATGGGTGTGCATCCTATTACTGGAATTGCTTTCACATAAATGATGGTTCAGTGCAACATTCTTAATGGTGATCAAGTGAGCTAGCCATAGTCGGGCTTGGTAATTCGTTGGCTGGAAGTATTGGATTTATCATGTTAATGGTTGGACCTAACTGGAGACCCATAATAGGAGGCCCCTAGGTCGATTGGGGTGCTCTCTGGGGTAAAATAATTTACTGGAAGTTGCTTTGGGAAGCAATTGGTTAGTGGACCTACCTTTAGGCACGTATGGGTGAGCTGGCCATAGTCAAGCTCATACATTGTCTATTGGATTTCAGTACCCACTATGAAATAGTGATTTCATGGATTGGAGTTAGAGGCTCCCAATCTGAAAAATTAATGGGAGAGACCTTTAGACTAAAGTCCAAGTCTTTTGGTTAATTGATTAATTCATACTCTAATATGGTCTTGTTTTTTCCTTTCAGATGTCTTCAAATCTTTCGCTCCGGTCACTTCTCGATAATAAGAAGTTGAAGGGCCACAACTTCGATAGTTGGTATCAAAAGTTGAGGATTGTCTTGTAGCATGAATGGATCCTTTATGTAATAACGGATCCGGCACTTGAAATCCCTCCTACCAATGCTCAGAGTTCGGTCAGGGACACTTATCAGAAGTTGATTTCTGATAGAACTACTATCCAATGCATTATGCTGGCGGTAATGAACAATGAGTTCAGTCATGAGTTCGAAGAGGCCCAACCAAAGGAGATCCTTCAAAAGTTGAAGGAATCTTTTGGCACACCGGACGATGTAGAGTGGTACAAAGTATCTTGTGCTATCTACAATGCTAAGATGCCGAATGGTGGTTGTCACTGATCATGTATTGTCTTGATCGAGCTGATAGAAAAGTTGGGCAAGCTTGGATATCCTTTGCACGAGCAGCTCGACAAGGATGCGATTTTGAATTCTCTGCCCTCCTCCTATCTTGACTTTCTCGACCATTACAGAATGAACAAGCTGCAGTCAATTACCATGGTTTGATAGAATTACTGTAGACTTACGAGAAAGACCACCAGCTGAACAAGGGGGTGGTGAATTTAGTGGGAGGTTCTAGAGGTTGTCGTCCCTTTAAGAAATGGAAGAATAAAAAGAAGATAAAGAAGGTTCTAAATGCTCCTAGCCCGAGTCAGACCAGGAAAGTGAAAGCTGACTAGTCTAATGCAGAGTGCTTCTACTGTAACAAGCGGGGACATTAGAAGAGGAATTGTCCTCTTTACCATGCATCCCTAGATCCGAACAGGCCAAGGAAGGGAAAGCAGCAAACTGCTGGACAAGGTATTTATATGATAAAACCTTGTAATTTCTCTATTTGTGATACTGCTAACTGGATATTGGATACCGGTAGTCCAATTCATGTTCGTAATTCATTACAAGGACTGTAGGTTAGCAAGAGATTCAAGGATGGGGAACAGTTCCTGAGCATTGGGAATGGAAATCATGTTCCAGTACTGGAGATCGGAGTTCTAAGTCTTATCTTTGAGACCTATACTATCGAGTTAGTCGACTGTCATTATGTCCTAGTTTCATTATGTGCATAATCTCTGTAGGCCTTTTGGCCAATTATGGTTTTGAACTACCAATAAAAGGAGATATTTGCAAAGTTATTTTTAATAACTCTGTGATAATGAAAGCTAAGTTAAATAATGGCATTTATGTGCTGTCATGGCCTGTTAGTGTAATGTACACATCTAGCAAACGCCTAAGGTCAGAAAATGTCAGTGATCTGTATCTTTGGCACTGTAGGCTAGGTCATGTAAACCAGAAAAAGATAAACAAGTTGCGAGGAGATGGCCTCCTCAAGGTCAGTGATTCTGAATCATTGCCTACTTATGAATCCTGTTTACTTGGTAAACTATCCAAGTCACCTTTTACTGGAAAAGGTGAACGAGCTACAGAACATCTGAGTCTCATATATACTGATGTATGCAGACCCAGACAGTTATTGCCAGAGGTGGATACAGATATTTCATTACATTTACAGATGACTTTTCAAGGTTCGGTTATATCTTTTTGATGAGACATATATCTGAGTCATTTGAAATGTTCAAACGATATCAAAATGAAGTAGAGAAACAAACTGAAAAAAGTATTAAAACCCTTCGATCTAATCGAGACGGTGAATACGTATCTGGTGAGTTTTTGATATACATTGAGGAGAATGGGATTCTCTCTCAGTGGACTCCTCCAGGAACACCACTGTTGAATGGTGGGTCTGAAAGGAGGAATCGAACCCCGTTGGACATGGTTTGATCCATGATGGGCTTTGCAACTCTGTCGCTATCTTTTTGGGGATATGCACTTGAGACAGCTTGTCACTTGTTAAATAATGTTCCAAGTAAGTCTGTTGTCTCCACTCCATATAAGATGTGGACTAGATGTAAGCCCTCAATCTCACACCTTTGGGTCTGGGGTTGTCCAGCTTATGTAAACATTTAGACTCAGATAAACTTGGTCCTAGGTCTGATCAGTTCTTGTTTATTGTTTACCTTGGAGGATGAACAGAAAGTGTTCATCATGCTTAGGGCTATTTTTTTAGAAAAAGAGTTCCTTGGAGAAAGGACTGTAGCCTCTAAGATTGAACTTGGTGAAGTTTAGCTAGTAGAAGAACCTGCACACTCTAAGGACATCATAAAACTGGCTGTGATTGGATCGCACGCAGAACCCATTATTTGGAGATCCGATAGAGTACCGCCTCAGCCGGACAGATACTACGGTTTCTTAGTCCAGGACGGTGACCCATTGAGCTTGATGAGAATAATGAGGATTCGATCACCTATATGGATTTACTTCAGAGATCTGACTCTGAGGTATGGCTTAGAGCCATGCTATCTAAAATAGAGTCCATGGAAATCAATAATGTATGGACATTGGTTGATCCACCTGAAGGGCTAAAACCCATCAGGTGAAAGTGGGTCTTCAAGAGGAAAAGAGGCACAGATGAGAAGGTGGAGACCTATAAATTCCGTCTGGTTGCCAAGGGGTATCGTCAGCGATATGGTATCGATTATGACAAGACTTTCTCCCCTGTGGCAATGCTCAAGTCCATTCGGATCATGCTTGCTTTAGCAGCATATTTTGATTATGAGATCTGGCAGATGGATGTCCGAACTGCTTTCTTAAATAAGGAGCTGGAAGAAGAGGTGTATATGATATAGCCTGAAGGGTTCACATCCTCATATGAGTCAAAAGTATGCAAGTTGCAGAGGTCTATTTATGGACTCAAGCAAGCATCTCGAAGTTGGAACTTACGGTTTGATAGATGTATCAAATTGTATGGCTTCATTAGGAATGGAGAAGAACCGTGCATCTATATGTGGGTTAATGGTTCTGTGATTGTATTTCTGGTATTGTATGTTGATGACATTCTCTTAATCAGGAATGACGTCGTAGCATTACAAAGAATAAAGGTCTGGTTATCATCTCAGTTCTCCATGAAGGACTAGGGTGAAGCTTCTTGCATATTGGGTATGAAGATCTATAGAGATAGATCTAAGAGGCTTCTGAGATTGTCCCAGTCTACGTACATTGATACCGTGCTAAAATAATTCATCATGGAAAATTCCAAGAAAGGCTATCTTTCGATAGGTTTTAGAATTACTTTCCATGATGGATTGTGTGACAACTTCTGAGAAAAGAGAGTGCATGAGTAGAATACCTTATGCTTCTGCAGTATGCTCTATCATATATGCTATGACATGTACTAGACCAGACATTGCATACTCACTAAGAGTAGTGAGCGGATACTAGTCTGACCCAGGTGAGGCATATTGGAAGGTGGTTAAGTCCATCCTAAAGTATTTGAGAAATACTAAAGACCAATGGCTGATTTATGGAGAATTTGACTTGAAACTTGTGGGAAATACTGACTCTAGTTTCCAGTCAGACAGAGATGATAGCAAGAGTATGTCAGGGTTTGTATTTACCCTAAATGGAAGAGTGATATGCTGGAAAAGTTCCAAGCAGACGACAGTTGCAAACTCGGTATGCGAGGTAGAGTACCTTGCAGCATCAGATGCAGCGAAGGAAGCTATGTGGTTATGGAAGTTCCCTGGAGAGCTAGGGGTGGCATCTTCCCTAGATGGTCTTGTTCTAGTATACTGTGACAACACTGGAGCCATTGCTCAAGCTAAGGAGCCAAAAGCTCATCACCGCACCAAGCATATTCTACGGTGCTACCACCTCGTACGAGAGATCGTAGAACGAGACGACATCAATCTTATAAAGATTGATGGAAAGAAAAATCTAGCCAACATTTTTACTAAAGCCCTTGGAATAAAAGAGTTTGACTTTTGTAAAAGGAAAATGTGTATTAGATACTATTCTGATTGGCTTTAGTACAAGTGGAAGTTGTTGGGAATTGTGTCCCAAAGCTAATCACCTAGGCTATAGGCGGTTGAGCTGAGTATTGTACTCTTTATATGAATTAATAAATATTATTTTAGTAGCTCATCATAGCCTTACTTTTCCCTGTAATGAACTCTTTTTCATGTGATGAAGTGCTTAGGACTACATTGACCTCGATATAGAGATGATATATCGAGTGGTTCTTAAACCAGGTTCACGACCAAAGGATATATTGTACTGGACGACAATGTATCAAGTATAGGTTATTGTGGTTCACATCATTTGGTTATCCTCTTGACCAAAGGAATGTGATGTCACTGATGTGATCTGCAAGTAGGATATATGATATCTCATTGAACGTGACTCCATGTAGCCCCTATCTACCAAAGGGATACTCATGAATGGATATGGGTATATGTGTCCCTCCGACCAGAGGTCAACATGGTAGCTTGCAAGTAACTCCCTGTGCTTTGGTACCGGACTACCCAGATTTCTAATTCGATGATGGAAGGTTTCTCGGTACAGGCAAGTACTTATGGAGCAGTGGTGGACCAAGATGGAAATTGACCTGTCCAAATAGTTTGGATTGAATGTCTCGTAGTGTCTCAATTCAGCAAATCCTCGACCGAGGTAGTCCTAGTGAGGAGTCATTGGACTTGTGAGGTTAAGACATGTTGTGGCTTGACTCAGCTAGGGTTGGCAGTCTAACCCTAGGTCATCCTAAGCATTGCAGGTCAAATGGATGAATTATACGATAACCGTATGCTAGAAGTTTTATTGATTGCTCTCATATCTTCGACCTATCCAGACACCAGGACCCATTGCTAGATGGTATGTTGTGCTGGTACTAGAATTGTTCTAGTGCTACTGCCTAGATTCGAACCTATGAGGTCATGTGCCATAGAGGATCTCTCCCTGATCTAGGAACCGATTTATGATTAGGAATCATTTCAGTAACGATTTGATTGAGCACACATTAGATTGACCTGGTTTTGGGTCGATCAAAAATTGTTCAGGTCCACCAAGAATTGTTTCTTGGTGACCGGGACTTGACCAATCCATCTATTAATTAGATTTTGATCTAATTATTTTGTGAACTGGTTTAGAACCGGTTTGGGATTTTTTTTTCAATCGGTTGTGAACTGGATTGGACCCATCAACACGATATTTTTGGCTTGGGCGAATAGGGGTTTTAGCCATCTCTTCCTTCCACTTTGTTTTTGCCTGATTATAACCACTAATTAATGGCTCTTAATTGCTTGGTTAAACATGAATTTGATTCGTGCTCTAATCCAATGGCCTATCGAATTCTCAGCATGTCTTCTTAGATTCTCAAATCACCATTTTCACTGGTTCTCACTGGTTATAAAAATTTCTGGGCGGTGAAATAGAATAGGCTAAAAAAAATGTTGATTGGTATTCTTATTTTCAGAGCATCCATCATCCATTCAATCAGAGTTTTTTTTTGGCTGGGTTTAGTTGAGAGATTGGGAGTGAAGAGTTCTTGGATTCCTTGTTCTAGTTGGTGCTCAAATTGGTGGAAGAGAAATTCTATTTTGGAGAAAACAGCAACAGAACAAAGTGTTCTATTCTTCTTCCTTCCTCCCACCGTTCCAAGTGCTTTCTAGTGACTAGCATCGTGCATGAAGCAGGATCTGAGGAGGCCCAGGCATGTCCCCCCTCTAGAACACTCCTTTGTTGCAAAAATTGTTGGGTGAAGGGGACTTCAAACGATCCAAGAACACTCCTTTGAAGCAAGCTCCATCAAGCATCTACCTTGCTGTTGTTGCAGGAATAGAGACCAAAGGAAAGCCCCATTTGTGGTTGGGCTTTGCTTCTCTTGGAGAAGACATGAAGAACATTTCAAAAGTTTGCTGGAAGAAGAAAAAGACTGGAATAAGTTTATTCCTGGTATCCCAGCTATTCCAGTGTTATCCCTGCTTTATTCCAAGCAAGAGTAAGGTAAAATTTATGGTTTTACTTTTTCATGAATGTCTTGGTCTAGGTGTTTATAAATATTACATGCCCTTTACATGCTTTATTTAGCCTGTACATGCATCTTGAATGTGTTAGGTCCTGTGCGGAGTAAGTTTTTTCGCTGTTATTTTAAAAATGTTTTAAAATACATACCTACTCCTTGCACTGTTGCATGCTTAATATAGGCACTAGCAACCCTGAATGTGCTGTTGCATGCTTAGAGTAGGCACTCGAACCCCAGTTTTACTTTCAGTTATACCTTCTATAGAAAGGGAAAGATGGACAAAGCATCGACAGGAATAGCTGACTCGATCCGTGGAATGGGAAGAAGAAGTAGAAATTCAACAAATGCCTGCTACCTCTTCTCCAAGACAACTGTTCTCCATGCCCAATCGACCCGTGACCAGTAGACGAAGGATTATTTTCTCATTTTTCAAGGAACTAGGGCTACGAATAGGTGATCTAATTGAAGATCAAAGGTGGAGCTTCTTTTGCTCACTGAATGTACCAACCTATCCAGCTCTGGTAAGATTATTTTATGAAAATCTGAGATCAGAAGAACAACATATGGAATCCTCAGTTAAAGGGAAAAGAATTATAGTTAGTGAAGAAAGGATTTGCAACCTACTAGAAATGCCAAATGATGGATTGAAACATCTGGTTCTGAAGGATAGAGAGAAAACCCACAAAATGGTTTTGAACAAAGAGGATGTGAGTGGTATTGGCAATGTAATAGCCAATACTTTATCCCTTGAGATGAGGTTATTGCAGAATTTCATTAGTAGGATCTTTCTCCGAAGGACAGGAAGATTCGATTGGGTAAGTGAGAAAGATCTTAGTTTCATGGGATATGTTATTGAGGGGGAGGCCCTCAACTTACCTCACATCATGATGATGCAAATGAATGAGGCTGTGAGGAAGGTAAAGGCCTGTCTGCCCTATGGTATGGTCCTTGCTCTACTCTTCCAGGCCTCTAGAGTGAATCTTAAAGGTGAAGATGGAAGACCCCTTCACCATACAGACACCTACACTTCCAAATCCTTATAGCAAATGGGTTATGAACTTAAAGAAGGAACATGGAGGAAGAAAGGAATATATATAAGAGCTATAGGATCCTTCAGCAGTGAGGATGATGATGATGATGAAGAGCTACCCGGGGAGATTATCTCTGATACTATTGCTGATACTACCACCCTTGAGGAGCCTCCTACTGTTGCTGCTACTGACATTGCCTCTATTGAGCTAAGTTTGCTATTGAGCCTGCTACTCATGACACTATGGAGACGAGCATACAGCTTATGGGAGTCCCAGGACCTTTGGTGTAGGCATCAAGATCAGACATAGATTACTGGATCCATATGGTTTACTGATAAGGATTTAGAGCCTTAGTTATGTGTCACAATTTTGTAATCATGTAAGATTGAGTCCTGTAATAAGTTGAGGCTAGTTGATTTGTCTCAACCCTAGTCCAGTTATTGAGTCCTGTACTTGAGTATTAGTCCAGTACGAGTTCCATTTTGTATAAGAGGAGAGGTTACACAGTTTTGATGTTCCACCAGGCCTCATCCAGGAACCAAAAGCCTTCATAGCAGCTTATTGGGCCTTGTTTGCCACCCTAGGGTCCAAGATTTCTTCTAGATGCCCCAGATGCCCTCCAGATGCCTTCCAGATGCCTTGATATCCTCTAGATGCCAAAGAATAATCCAAGATTAGGGCACCTCATAATTTCAGGAATATGCCAGCACCCAGGCCAAGAGATTCCAAGCGCAGGGATCAAGCCCATGAGCCCCAAAACCAAAATCTAAGGAATATGCTGATACCACGGCACCCTAGTTTCCTAGGCCTAAAGCTCATGCATCAAGGCCAAATGGAGGATGCCCCCTTGCTGCCCATGAAGCCCACACGCTCAAGCCCAACACATGTGGGCGTCCAAGCCCTTTGAACCAAGTCCAAGCCTTTGACCAATTCATAGAAGGAAAGAAATCCAAGTAGAATAAGGAGAACTAGTTTCAATCAAAGTGTATTCTCCCAATCTTAATCAAACTTGTAATCCCTTTCCCTCTCTACTTTATATTCCTATCCTAACTAGGAGAGGACTTGGGTAACATCTATTGATACCCCACCCCTCCCCTTCTTGTAAGTAATCTTTATTCATGATATGAAAACTCTGGTAACTTTTATTTGAGATTGCTCTTGTGTTCTACTTTGTGTGAAGTGAGTGTTTGGAGTTGTGTGCCCTAATCCTACCAAGCCCTAGCCATCCCAGGTGATCTTCATCCAAGCCCCAACATGCCATCAGCAAGTGCCCTAGCCGACCTCAAACAAGGAGCATCCTTCTTCCACCTTCAAGCCGCCCACATCCAAAACCCTAAACTCTTCCTTTCTAACCCTAGTTCCATAATTCCACTTTTTATTTGTTCTCTCACTAATCCTCTAATGCTTGCAGGATCCACATGGTATTCACTCCAAGGAGGAGGCCCTCTTTGCTTTCTGGACCAATCCCAGATAGCTGACTAATTCAAGGTCTAAAGGCTTGTCTTCCAGGCGCCGATTCAGAGTGTAGTGCGATCTCTTCATCGATCGGATCTTCAAATCCATGCCTAGTACAATCCTTCCCCCTCCTAACTTCTAATTTGATAAAGTAATGCTATCCTAATCAGGGGTTTCATAAACTTTGAGGTCCTATCTTTTATTATTTTGCATGAGTCTTATGCGGGTATGCTAGTTTCTTTCATTACTAGTTTCCTAGTTATTCTTTACTTGATTTCGGGAACTTTAGTCTGCAAATTAAAATCCTAAAAAAATTGTAAAAATTTAATTTCTATTTTCTTACATGCATATGAGTCTTGGTATCATCCTACATCAATTTGGTATCATAGCTAGTTTAGGATAGCTTGCATCTTCACCAAAAAACACAAAAATATTCATTTCTATTTTTTTCTGCATCCTATCAATAGTAGTAGGTGTATGAGATTTGGTGATGTTCATCATCTTAGGAGCCTTATTTCTCATTAAAATTTACATGACATGTTATCTCTTTAGTCCTGGTAATTATTTTATTATTTTTATCGAAACAAAAAAATATAAAAATTTTGCATCTTAGAAACCCTAACTAAAATCTTGAGATTTCTGCATCAGTTTGAATACCCAAGGATTTGCATAATCATCTATTTTTTTTTACATAAAATTTGGTAGAGATCATCATCATCGACGATCCTATGTTATGTAATTTTTTAGATTTTTTTATGCATTAAAAACTATGTCAAATTCTGCATCAAATCAAACCCTAAATTCTATTATGCATACTTGATCAAACCAAACCTAATCAGCATCCAAACCCCTCAGTCCCAAGCCGAATTTTGTTTGCTAACCTAATCAACTTAAACCTAACTTGCCATCTCATAAAACATCAAAAAATATTTTTATTTTTTTGATTGTTAGTAAATTGTATCAAGACCATCGAATGTCATCATCGATATTAAACTAATCTTAAGGGCACTTTCACTATCTCAGATCAGGGCAGGAGGTCATAACATGTCCTGGGCCCAAAACAACATCCTTGCATTGTCACCCAAGCCTTAAAATTAATTAGACTTAATTTGTCCTAGTGGGCTAGGTGACACCAACAGGTTGGGTCCGAATTGTGTGGGCCAACTAGTGCATTCAATTTACCAACTATTACTGGAATGTGGTTTCTAAGGTTGGGGGTCCAGAGTCAAATGACCTAAGTGGTGTTGTGGTTTTTTATTTGGATCCCTGCGAAAGCAAGGGGGGCCTCCCACACTCCCACCCTGGTGCGGACACCAGAGGCCCTAGAATAAGATAGAGGATTCTCAACCTTCTGTGGATTACTTAGTCATATTCAAGTCCATTTGTAATAAAGCTTAGTTCATTTAAGTTATTTTATTAATCACTTGAGTCCTGTACTAGTCAGCTCATGTTGAGCTAGTCATTTTCCGGAGTTCAATACATATCTAGTAATGACTCATACAAGTGAGGACCAAGACATCCAAGTGAAGACTAACCCAACTAAAGCTATGAGGATAACGGAAAGCCTAGGAGAAGAAATCAGAAGCCTGGGAGACAAGCCCGAAGCCCTAAAATGCAGTCCTGAAGCAAACTGGGCCAGCCCAGGCCCAAGAAGGGAGATAAGTGGTGCCAAGACCTTATTCCTACCACCCTTGGTCATCCACAAGGGTCACCTCCCTTGGCCAACCAAGGAAAGAGGAGGGAGAGAAATTTTAGGGATTTTTTCTATATATTTTTTTCTTATTTCCTAGCTAGGGTTTGGGTGGGAATAGAATTCCTAAGTAATTACTTTTGTATCCTTACTTGGGGCCCAAGACTAAGGGTCTATTTAAAGGACCCTAGTCTCTTGTATGAGAACTAATTTTGATAAATGAAATACTCTTGACTCTTCAATTGCTATGTGCCTCCCTGCTGTGTGCATTAAGGGATCTTCTGAGAGCTTTTCTACTTCCTGGTATTTGCAACTATCTCCAACACCATCCTGCCCTCCAAAGCTCTGGCCGGCCACTCCAAAAACCATCTTCACTTTGCTATTTTCCACCTATTTCTTATTCCCCTTCGAGTTTTCTAACCCTTGATTGGTTGTTTGCAGGTCCCTCTACTCCTACGAATCCAACGACTCCAGCCAGGCCGCAATCGGATCACCAAGTAGAAAGCCGGGTATCCAGGCTGCATCCATCGAGGATGAGTGATCTTTTTGCTACGATCTTCACCAGGTGCATCAGACATTGCCAAGTACACCCCCTCTGCCTGCTTGATGCTTTATTGCAGAAGAACAAGCCCAACCATGGCTTCTCAGCCTCTGCGGTCCTTCATTTTATTGCTTGTACGTCCTGTTATGCATGATGTAGCCTCATATTTTCCTATAGAACTTTTTACATCATTCCTTAGTCTGTTCTTCGGGATTAATCATACAACTTAATATTTAAATTACAAAAAAAATACTTGCATGCATATAGGTCCCGCATCATTTGGTATCAGAGCCTATTTGGGCTCGGTTCTCTTTGGATACTCGGATCGGGCACTTCACCATGGCCGTCCGGTCATAGAAGATTATTAGGGCTTCAAAACCCTCTTTCCAAATCGACGGGTTCTCCTATGGCAATAGGGGTGCTGCTATGAATTGGCTCGTGAAGAAGGACACAAGGTGTTCTTAGGGTTTTCATTTTCGGCCCTTTTTAAATATACTATTTTCTTTTAATTGTTTCTCCTTCCCCAGGAATTAAAAAATTTAGATTTTTCTTTTTCTGTATTCATCTTAATTAAAAGTATTTTACATAATTGTTTCAGATTTTATTTCGATCTGTGCATTTTTTGCAAGCCAAAATACAACCTACAAATTTTTGGCTCTATTTTTTTCAGCAAGATAATTTTGGAAGATTTAGGGTTTTGGTTTGCATCTCTTTGCATATCTTTTATTTTTATCATGTTTCTATCATATTAGGTCATTGGATAAAACCATATTTCTACAAAAGAACTCAAAAAAAAAAATACATATAATCAAAAACTCCAAAAACAACTAAACCCAAATTTGCATTCTCATCTGCCTGCCATCATTGCATAAACTACCTTTAAGGGCAGTCTTGCTATGCCAGATAAGGGGAGGAGTTGATGACCTCTCCTTAGCCCAAAACCATATCCCTTGCATTCGGTTCCAAGCCTAACTTAAAATTAATTAGACTTAATTTGCCCTAGTGGGCTAGGGACACCAACTGGTCGGGTCCGGGCTAAGTGTCAGATCACTGTGTTAGGCTAACCTATGTGTGCCTTGTGCTTAATTTCTAGAATGGTGGTTCAAGGATTCAATCCCGAAGGGCTTGTGTGCTGGTCCGCCTACCTAGCCAATCTCTGATTGGTGTCTAGGATTGGCAATCAGGGACCTAACACTCCCCTTACACCTGCCTGGCTGAGTACAGGGTTACTATAGGCTAGTTTGCCACCCTGATTGAGCATCTAGTTTTGGACTCTAGGTCTAGGGAGCTGTAATTGCTTTGATCGAGTCTTGCATGAGCACTAGATCAGGAGCATCATATCACCCACCATCTCCACCTTTGGCTGAACCCATGGATAACTTTGAAGCCCAAATGAAAGCCCTTAATGATCAACTAGCCCAATCCTTCACTCAGCTGAATTAAAGGTTTGACCAGATGGAAAATAGGATAGGAACCCAAGAGAAAACCTGTAGGTCCCAGACTAGATCCAAACCTGAGCCACCTTTACCCACACTACCCATAACCTGTAGATCTTACGACTCCAAATTCTATGAACCCGGAACCTACGTACCCAAAACCTATGAACCTAGATCCTATGACTCTAGATCTTATGCACCCACACCCTATAAGCCCAGTAGACCCATGAGCTATAGATCTGAACCCATGACTTATGAGCAGAATGAACCCCTAGGCCATCGACCTAAATCCCATAAGGTTAGTTGGTGTGGTATGCATGATGAGGATGCAAACATGTAACTCTAAAGGAGATTAACCAAAATTTAACTAGCAATTCCTACTTGCATATGAGTGATTCAACATATAAGATCAAGGTGATCTAAATAAGAAACCCTAAATGCTTATACTTAAACCCAGCTAGGAGGACTATCAAAATCTTAAAGAAATAGGACAAGATTAGAATTCGCACACAAGTCAAGCTAGCCCTATTTAATGATCCCGATCTTAAAATACTAGGAGTTCAAGCATTGAAATCTCAAGCACAAGGGATTCACTCTTAAGGTTCTCAAATGAAAGATCATACCACATAAGATGGGCCTTCTAACTTTCTGGTTTGTAGCAAGTAATCCTTCCTCTTGGATCTGGAGCCTAGAGAACCCTGCAACAAAGAAACCAAGATGATTAGAAACTTAATTAGAAGTGAGAAGATTGATGGAACTCAAAAGGAGAGTTTGTTGGAAATGATCCTTGGCACCATGGTGGAAGCTTGTGTTGGTGTTGATCTTCTTCTTGTGAGGATGTCCTTAATTCGCTTTGAAGGAAGAGGATTGCTTGGAAGATGAAGAGTAAAAGAGAAGGATTAGGGAGAAGAAATGATGGAGGAGAGGAAGAGGTTCACTTTGGCACAAAGATCCACATAGGCACATAGAAACACATAGAAAATTGCTGGAAATTTGTATTTACTCATCAATCCTTTACAAGGGGCGTCCAAGGCTTTAAATAAAGCCTTACAAATTTTGAAATTTCAAATCCCCAAACAAGTGGAGTAATATAAGGGGAGAGGGCTGATTTTCTTGCTTGAAATCATCCTTGGCCAACTTCCTTGAATTTGAACTTGGGATGGCGCCCTCTTGTGGTGAGGTGGCATGTGAGGTGGCATGTGGTCCCCTCTTGACGTGGCATGTGGTCCCAAGTTGAGGTGGTGCAAGTGATGTGGCATGTGGTCCCCAATTGAGTTGGCTTTGGTCTTGATTTGGGGTATACATTATGAGTCTTCTTTAGGCTTGATGCTAGTTGACCCATTTGGATTGGACTAAGACTAGACCCGACATGGACTCGACTTACATGATTATTTTGGACTCAAAAGAAAGATTACAGGACCCAACATGGACTCGACTTACATGATTCTTTTGGACTCAAAATAAAGAAAGGTTACCGGACTCTCTAGTCCAACCATAAAGATTCGGAATGGGCTTGAATTGGTTGGAGTCTCTTTCTGATTCTGGTGCCCGCACCATTAGTACCCCTAGTTTTGAGACCAGTAGTAAGCCACTACGACTTAGGCAACCTGAACCTACTAGGATTATTGCCCATAATCAGAAACCAGGACCTAACCAATTTTCCCTTAGCTGACCTTCCCTTACCATCACTTTGATTGACAAGGCTTACATTAACGTAGAAGTGTATGAAGCTGATGTGAACATAGAGAATGAGTATGAGGGAGAAGAGGAGATACCCCTAGAAGGCCTAGAATTAGTAGACCCCGTAGGTATCCAGGTAGAAGCCAATCTAGAGTTAGCTAACCCTGACCATGCCCAGATTGAACCAGCATAGAGGACCAATAGAGGAAGAGAACTTTGATACTAGGATTTTACTAGAGGAAACACTAGAAAAGGGTCTAATTGTAGAGCCTATTACTAAATTCCATGAACTAGAAGACTTTATTGAGGATTTGGCTTACATAACTCATTGCCCTCAGATGAATCCCTTCCTGCCATTCCTATTGAAGATCTCTTTCTAGAAATTATTGACCCATCCTTTCATAGCATGGACCTTTTCTTGCCCATAGATATACCGCAACCCCGTAAGGTTAGCCTCATTAGTCCAGGATTAGTCCCTAACATGCCTTCTTTTATCTTACTTTATCCAACTAACCTTGAACCTTTTTCTCTATCCTACCAGACTAATTCTGAACCCTCTTCCTATTTTCTACCCTTTCAAGACACCTCCAACATTTCTAGGATCATTGATTGCATTTAGTTGAGATTAGCGTACTGCATGCTTTAATTATGCATGTTAGGTTTGCATTATACTTCTGGCATACCATTTGAAATTTGCTCGGAGCCCATTGTAAGTTTTCTTGTGCATGTCAAGCTAGGATCAAACCTAGAGAACCTATAATCTCTTAGGTTTAGGTCTAAGGAGTTCAATAAATTTTTTTTCAATAAGAGTGCATAGTCGAGTATGTTAGGTGTAGTTTGAGACCTTTGCATCACCTGTTAGGAGTCTGCATGTGCCCAGCATGTTCACCACCTGCACTAATCTTGAATCAAACTGGCTAATTCCCGAAGAAGGGCCAAGAAATTTGATGTAGTGGATTTTATCTTAGTTAGGCATAGGCCAAAAAAGAAACTTCATGCTCGTGGAGCCGGACCTTTTAGAGTGATAGAGAGGGTTGGACCAAATGCCTATGTGTTAGATTTGTTTTCAGATATGGGCATTAGTTCTACCTTCAATATCGCAGACCTGGTTGAGTATAGGGAACCGGCAGCGATGCCTAGTGAGGCCTTTGGACCTATTCCTTCCATTGAGAGCAACCCTAGCCCAGAGTGTCCACCAATAAATTGGCCTGAGAGAGGAGAACGGATCGAGCATATCCTGGACGATCAAGCCATAACGACACGGGATCGTGGCTATCAACGCTACCTGGTCCGATGGCAAGGCTGGCCAGAGTCGGGCGATTCATGGATTTCTCGAGAGGACTTGCAATGCCTCAACCTAGATCTCCTCAAGAGATATATGAGCCAGCTTGATTTTGACTCGACAAGGTCGAGTTTCTCCCAATCCGAGAGAATTGGTGCAGACACCCGAGGCACCAAAATAAGACAGAGGCTTTTCAACCATCTATGGATTACTTAGTCATATTCAAATCCATATGTAATAATGCTTAGTTCATCTAAGTTATTTTTCTTATCACTTGAGTCCTATACTAGTCAGCTCATGTTGAGCTAGTCATTTTTCAGAGCTTAGTACATATCCAGTAATGACTCAAACAAGTGAGGACCAAGCCATCCAAGTGAAGACCAATCCAACTAAAGCTATGAGGATCATGGAAAGCCTAGGAGAAGAAATCAGAAGCCTAGGAGACAAGCCCGAAGCCCTGAAACGCAGTCCTAAAGCCTTGAAATGCAGTCTTGAAGCAATCTGGGCCAGCCCAGGCCCAAAAAGGGAGATAAGTGGTGCCAAGACCTTATTCTTACCACCCTTTGTCATCCACTAGGGTCACCTCCATTGACCAACCAAGGAAAGAGGAGGGAGAGAAATTTTAGGGATTTTTTCTACATATTTTTTCCTTATTTTCTAGCTAGGGTTTGGGTGGGAATAGGATTCCTATGTAATTACTTTTGTATCTTACTTGGGGCCCAAGACTAAGGGTCTATTTAAAGGACCCTAGTCTCTTGTATGAGAACTAATTTTGATATATGAAATACTCTTGATTCTTCAATTATTGTGTGCCTCCCTGCCGTGTACATTAAGGGATCTTCTGAGAGCTTTTCATCTTCCCAGTGTTTGCAACTATCTCCTGTCACCAGCCTGCCCTCCAAAGCCCTGGCCGCCCACTCTAAAAGCCTTCTTCCATTTGCTGTTTTCTTCATATTTCTTGTTCCCCTTTGAGTTTTCTAACCGCTGACAGGTCATTTGCAGGTCTCTCGACTCCTACGAATCCAACGACTCCATCCAGGCCATAATCGGATCACCGAGCAAAAAGCTGGGTATCCACGGGTCTCTGGCTTGGTTTTTCAGGCCGCATCCATCGAGGATGAGTGATCTCTTCACTGCGATCTTCACCAGGTGCATCAGACGTTACTAGGTACACCCCCTCTGCCTGCCAGATGATTTATTGTAGAAGAACTAGACCAACCGTGGCTTCTCAGCCTCGGCGATCCTTCATTTTTATTAATTGTAGGTCCTGTTATGCATACTGTAGCCTCTTATTTTTCTATAGAACTCTTTACATCATTTCTTAGTTTGTTCTTCGGGGTTAATCATACAACTTAATATTAAAATTATAAAAAAAAATACTTGCATGCATATAGGTCCCGCATCATACCCCCTACCTGGCTAGAGGAAGGATTAGTTGTTGAGTTGGGTGTAAGTTAAGCTGACCCACTCAATTTTGGCTGCAGGTCTAGCAAACCCTAGATTGTACTAACCGTTTTGCATGCTTGGCTGCACCATTACAGCTTGATTGATTGTTTGTTCGGATGACCACTAGAATAGGAACCCAATACTGTGACCCATACCAGGAACCCAAATCTTATGAACCCAGGACCAATGCACCTAGATGTACTCAATCCCGATCCTTTGTATTTAGATCCTATGACTCTAGATCCTATTACTCTAGATCCAATGATCGTGAACTTTTAAGACAATTATGAGAACTGAGTCAGGGTAATAAAATTGTGTCCGAATACATTGACAAATTTGATGAGTGATGCGGAACTAAAATTGCATGAAAATATATTTTTATATTTTTTTTAGGTTAAGTTATGAATCTAAATCCTGAAGAATAGACCATGAATCTAAGAAGAGAATTCTATGCAAGAAAGAAACAACTGCATGCAAAGTAGAACCTAAAAAGCAATAAGAAGAGGACCACCAAGGCTAAAAAGTCTCGGTTGGGCTAGTTCTTCTCCAATAAAGTGAATGGCAGGCAGAGGGGGTGTACTTGACAATGGTTGATGTGCTCGGTGTAGATCGTAGATGAAGGGATCACTCTCGCTCATGGATGGGGCCTGGAAAACCAAGCTAGAGACCTGTGGATTCTTGGCTTTCAACCCGGTGATCCGATTGCTGCCCAACTAGAGTTGTTGGATTCGTAGAAGCCGAGGGACCTGCAAACAGCCTTTCAAGGGTGAGAAAACAAAGCAAGGATAAAGTAGTAAAGGGAAAATAGCAAGGGAAAAAAGAGTTTGAGGTTAGGCGGCTAGGGTTTGGAGAGCTAGATGGTGGCTGGAGATAGGGCACAGAACAGCAGGAAGAAGGAGGGGCTCACACGAAATCCCCTTAGCACACAGCAGGTAGCACACAGCAATTGGAAGAACTTAGTTATATTTCATGAATAAAGTGCCTTGATACAGGAGAGTAGAGTCTTTTAAATAGACTCTTAGACTTGGCCCCCAAGTAAGGTTACAATAGTCATAACCTAGGAATTTGAATCCTACCCAAATCCTAGCTAGAATACATGGTAGGACTAGGATTTAAAATCTCTCAAATCACTCTCCTCTCTCTTGCCTTGGTCGGCCAAGAGGGGTGACTCTAAGTGATCGACCAAGGGGAAGGTGACCATAGGCATATGGCACCCTAGCTCCTCTCCTAGGCCTTGGCTTGCCCAATCTGCTTCAGGCTACGGTCTAGGGCTCTCGGGCTTCCGATGTGACTCCAGGATTTTTGATTTCTTCTACTGGGCCTTCCATGAACTTCATGTCTTCAGGCTGGGTTGATCTTTACTTGTACTAGCTCGGTCTTCACTTGTACTTGTGCTGTCATGCTTTCACTTATACTTGGATTGATATGTACAGGACTCAGGAAGAAGATAAGCTCAACATGAGCTGAGTGGTACAAGACTCAAATAATAACATGACAACTTAAATGGACTAAGCCCTTATTACAAATAGACTCAAACACTACTAATTAATCCACAGAGGATTGAGAAGCATCTAACTTATTATGGTGCCTCTGATGTATGCACCAATTCTCCCGGGATGGGAGGAACTCGACCTTGTCTAGTGAAGATCAGGCTAGCTCACATATCTCTCGAGAAGGTCTGGGTCGAGGCACTGCAAGTCCTCTTGAAAAACCATGAATTGTCTGACTCTGGCCAGCCTTACCATTGGACCAGGTAGTATTGATAGCCGCGGCCTCGGGTTGTGATGGCTTGATCATCCAGGATATGCTCGATTCGTTCTCTTTTCTCAAGCCAATTTATGGGTGGACATACTAGGCTAGGGTCACTCTCAATGGAAGGAATAGGTCCAAAGGCCTCATTGGGTATCGCTGTCGGTTTCCTGTACTCAACTAGGTTTACAATATTAAAGGTAGAACTAATGCCCAAATCCGAATGTAAATCTAACACATAGGCATTTGGTCCAACCTTCTCTATCACATTAAAAGGTCCAACTCTACGAGCATGAAGCTTCTTTACGGTCCCGGGTGGGAACCGCTCAGGCCTAAGCCTAATCATGATAGAATCCCCTAAATTAAATTCCTTGGCCCTTCTTCTGGAATTAGCCAGTTTCTTATATGTTTTGTTACTTAGATTTATTTTTTGGCTAATGTCCTTATGCAAGTTTTTAATATGCTGTGCGAATGATTTTGCAGATTCTGAGACTCGTGCATGAACAGGTAAAAAAATCAGATCAATGAGATGATTAGGCTTATACCCATGGACTATCTCAAGGACTCTTGCCCGTTGTCCTATTCATTGAGCTATTATAGGCGAACTCTGCTCTAGGCAACAATAGATCCCAAGTTCCAATGTGTTCACCTACCAGGAATCTAAGGAGGTTTCCTAACAAGTGCCAGAGGGTTTTCTAGAAATAACTGCTGAACCTAACATCACTATCTGATATCATGATCTTGGGTAGGCCATGGTGTCTGACCACCTTATCTAAGAAAATCTTGGCTACTCTAAACACATCAAAGGTCTGGGAACATGAGATGAAGTTAGCCATCCTAAAGAACCTATCGACCACTACAAAGATAGAATTGTGTCTCTTTTGAGTCTTAGGTAATCCTAACATGAAGTCTTTACTGAGATCCTGCCAAGGACGATCAGGCACTGCTAAATGTGTGTAGAGACCAGTGTTTTGCTTTTATTGTTTTGCAACAGCACAAGTTCTATACCTGGCCACAATCTGAGCAACATGCCTTTTCAAAACTGGCCAAAAGAACTGGTCTTCTATCGCTAAGATGGTCTTATTCCTACCAAAGTGACTAGCTAAACCTTTAGCATTGGTCACCCAAATCAGGAGTTCTTTAAGAGAAGTTCTAGGGATGTAGAGTCTATTATTTTGGAAAGGATAGCCATCCTAAATGGTATACTCACTATGGATACTGGATGGTCCTAGCCTAAGGGTCTAGTAAATGTCTCCAAAGTCTGGGCAGGTTTCATACTCATCCTTTAACCTATCAAATCCTATGACTTGGGTGCTGACTGAACCTAAAAGAAAAGACCTATGGCTAAGGGTGTCTGTTACCTTATTGTCTATTCCGGCATGGTGTTCAGGACAAAGGTGTGTGCCTGAATGTACTCAATCTATTTACTATGCTATGGGTTAGGTTTCTTTTGGGAGTTCAGCACCGGAGTGCCTCATGGTCAGAAAATAAGACAAACTCCTACGGTAGTAAGTAATGTCTCCAATATCTAACAGCTTGGACTACTGCATAAAATTCCTTGTCATAGGTAGAGTACTTAAGTTTAGCCTCATTCAGCTTCTCACTAAAGAAGGCAATAGGATGGTTTTCTTGACTCAGTATCCTACCTATTCCTACACCCGAGGTGTCTCAAGCGACCTCAAACATCTTAGAGAAATCAGGTAATCTAAGAATGGGTGCATGGGTCATCTTATCCTTAAGCTCTAAGAAGGCCTTATTAGCTGCTTTGGTCCATTCAAATTTACCCTTCCTAATGTAATCAATTATAGGTGAGATGACCGTACAAAACCCCTAATAAATCTCCTATAAAAGGTTGTTAGGCCATGGAAACTATGTACATCATGGACACTAGTGGGTACGGGCCACTCAATAATTGTCCTAACATTTTCAGGATCTACAGAAACTCCCTCATGGGTGACAACAAAACCTAGGAGGATAACCCTATGTGTCATGAACTCATATTTCTTAAAGTTGGCATAAAGGCTATTCTCCCTAAGGGTCTGGCATACTAGTCTAAGGTGACTAAGGTGGTCCTTTTTAGTCCTGCTATAGATCAAGATGTCATCAAAATAGACCACAACAAATTATCCAGTATATTCTCTCAGGACTTCGATCATAATCCTCATAAACATACTTGGTGTATTTGACAGGCTGAAAGGCATCTCAACCCACTCAAACAGGCCATCCTTAGTTTTGAAAGCAGTCTTCCACTCATCCCCAGGTCTAATCCTAACCTAATGATAGTCGCTTTTAAGGTCTATCTTCGAGAAAACTTTATCACCGGCCATCATGTCTAACATGTCGTCCAATCGAGGGATGGAAAACCTATACTTCACAGTTATTTTGTTGATGGCTCTACTATCTACACACATCCTCCAGGTACCATCTTTCTTAGGGGTCAATAGAGCAGGGACTGCACATGGACTTAGCTCTCCCTAATGAAACCCTTCCTAAGCAACTCTCCCATCTGCTTCTGTAATTCTTGATGCTCATTGGGGTTCATTCTATAGTGAGGAAGGTTTGGTAAAGTGGCTCCTGGGACAAGATCAATGACATGTTGGATGTCTTTAAGGGATGGTAATTGATCAGGTAAATCATCAGGGAAGACATCCTCAAATTCTTTAAGAGCCTCAATAATTCTTGGAGGGTGTTCCTTTTGGGTCGACTCATGTATTTTTTTGATGGTCAAGATCCAAATAGGGTTACCCTCAGTAATCACTTTCTCTAACTCCTTAGCCTTAATTAGATTAACTCCTGGTTTCTTGTACTTAAGGCTACTATAACCTCTATCGACTGGGTCTCTAGGTGTAGTTGGATGGATAACAAACTTATTCCCAAGGTGGCTAAAAGCACAGACATTGGTTCAACCAAACAGGGTTGCATCATGATCAAAAATCCAAGGTCAACCTAAAATGATACTACTTACTTCCATGGAAATAACATCACACCAAATCTTTTTCTCATAGGTTTGCAGTTTAACTAAGATTTGGCACCTAGACTTGATCTGGATGGAGGTGGAATCTACCCAAGAAACCTTGTAAGGGCTAGGATGGGGAACTATGGTCAACCCTAAAGATTTGATTGTACTAGTAGAGATGGCAATGTCATAACTCCCACTGTCTATGATGATCTTAAGAACCTTACCCCTACCTTAACAAAGGTTTATAGGATGTTAGTCCTACACCAATCTTAACTTGGGTTTGGGTCAAGATGCACCTAACCACTCCTAATAGGTTCTCAGACTTAGGTTCCTCCTCCTCACCTTCATACTCATCAACAATTGGTCATTAGCCTCATAGATTTCTCCCTCAGGTTCAGCTATGGGTTTAGGCTCTTCTTCCTCTAGGTCACCTAAGTGTAGGGCACTAACTAGGCACTGGCTAGCAAAGTGGCCTAGTTTTCAACATTTAAAATAGGTTTTTTGGGGATTGGGACTCCTATGGACCTGTACAGGTTTACCTCTATCCTCTCTATGGGTCAAAGGAGTACTAGGCTGGGTCGACTCGGGTCAGGGTGGCTCGGATTGGGTTGACTCGGGCTAAGTCGGCAAGATTGGGTTGGCTCTAGAGGGACTGGCTAGCTCCTGGGTACTGACCAGGGTAATTAGTGGTCTTGGGTTTACGGTAGACAGGCCATCTTTGGAAATGCTCATAATCCCTAGCAATCTGGTAGGCATGGTCCAGGTCCCTAACCTCTCTCATGTAGAGCTCCCTCTTAATATCATCTCTCAGGCCATCCCTAAACCTAAACAGGACAATATTCTCAGCCTCATTTAAGTCACATCATATGGAATACTCATCAAATTTTGCGATGTACTCATCTACACTCTTGCTACCCTGATTCAATCGCTGCCACTAATCCCATAAACCATAACATATGAGGTAGGAATGTATTTTCCTTTAAGCTTAGCCTTCATGGCCCTCTAGGTGACTATGAGATCATGACCTCCTAGTCTAAGTATTCTCTCAACACTCGCCCAATATAACTTGCCCTCATGGACTAACTTAAGCTTGGCAATCCTAAACTTACGCTCCTCATACATATTGTACCACTCAAAATATTGGTCAACCTCTCCCTCCCAATCTATATAAACCTTAGGATCATGACAACCATCAAAAGTGGGTGCTTTTAACCTTATGTTCTTGTAGGCTCTATCCTCCTGGTCTATGAAGTCCTGATTGGGTCTCCTTGGATGAACCTCTTGGACTGGGTCATGACGATGGGCTCTCCTTGGTTCAGCCTCAAAGTAGGGATCAGGGTTTGGGGTCCTCCTAGGGTCGGCCTTATAGTAAGGATCACGGTGAGGGGTTCTCCTATGATGGGGAGGTGACTCAGGATCTGGTTCAGACTGCGACCCATGGATTCTCTCTAAGGTCCCTATATGATTTTCTACTTGATCAAACCTATTGGCTAAGTGGTCAAGTCTATTATGGATTCGGGTATTGGACTGGGTTATCTGGGTATTCACCTGGGCTAAGGATTGGGCTAGCTGTTCGGTAAGGGCTTTAATCTGGGCTTCAAGATTATCCAAGATTTCAGCCAAAGGTGGAGATGGTGGGTGATATGATGCTCCTGATCTAGTGCTTATGCAAGACTCAACACTGACTCAACTACAGCTGCCTAGACCTAGAGCCCAATCAGAATGTGTTGACTCAACTTACACACAACACAAATCCTAGTCCTTCAACTAGCCAAGTAAGAGGTGGAATGGTGGAGGCCCCCCTGCTCTAGCAAATACCCAATAAAGGAACCACTGATCCGCTTAGGTCGTTTGACACTGTACCTCTAGCCTAGACACCAAAATCTAGTAATAGAAGATGAATTGGATGCACTAGTCATCCCATAATGACTGAACCCAACTGATGGGTGTCCTTATCCCACTAGGGCAAATTAATTCTAGTTAATTTTAAATTAGGCTTGGGACTGAATGCAAGGTAGGTGGTTTTGGGCTAAGGAGAGGTTATCAACTCCTCTCTTTATCTGATATATACAAAGTGCCCTTAAAGCATTTTATGCAATGATGGCAAGTAAATGAAAATGCGAATTAGGTTTAGCTATTTTTTGGAGTTTTTTTGAGTATATGTAATTTTTTTTTTAAGATTTTCTTAAACAAAAAGATTACTTGCAGATTATGACCTAATATGCAGGAAACATGCTAAAATTAATGATATGCAAAAATTATACTAAAAGAATCCTAAACTTTCTGAAATCAGCTTTGCTACCAAAATAGAGCAAAACTATTCTTAGATAGTGTTTTGGCTGGGAGAAAATCCAAAGACTGAAATAATTATTGAGAAGATTTTGAAAATTAATTTCAATTATAAAAAATTTAGAAAAATAAATTTTAGATTTTTTTGAGTTCCATATAGGTAGAAACAATTGGAATAACAAGGGATGTACTGAGATGTCCGAGAATGCAAAAACCCTAATGGAACCCTTTATGTTCTTCTTTAGGGGACCATTCATAGTAGCACCCCTGCCACCATAGGAGATCCTGTAGATTGGGAAGAGAGGGTCTTGCAGCCTGACTAGTCTCCTATGATCGGACGGCCATGGTGAAGCACCCGATCCGAATATCCAAAGAGAACTAAGCCCAAAATAGGCTCTAATACCAAATGATGCGGAACTAAAATTGCATGAAAATATATTTTTGTATTTTTTTTAGGTAAAGTTGTGAATCTAAATCCTGAAGAATAGACCATGAATCTAAGAAGAGAATTCTATGCAAGAAAGAAACAATTGCATGCAAAGTAGAACCTAAAAGGCAATAAGAAGAGGACCGCCGAGGCTGAGAAGTCACGGTTGGGTTAGTTCATCTCTAATAAAGTAATTGGCAGGTAGAGGGGGTGTACTTGATAATGGTTGATGTGCCCGGTGTAGATCGTAGATGAAAGAATCGCTCTCGCTCCCATATGAGGCCTAGAAAATAAAGCTAGAGACCCGCGGATTCTCGGCTTTCAACCCGGTGATCCGATTGCGGCCTGGCTAGAGTCGTTGGATTCGTAGAAGCTGAGGGACCTACAAATAGCCTTTCAAAGATGAGAAAACAAAGCAAGGATGAAGTAGTAAAGGGAAAATAGCAAGGAAAAAAAGAGTTTGAGGTTAGGCGGCCAGGGTTTGGATAGCTAGATGGTGGCTGGAGACTGGGCGTAGAACACCAGGAAGAAGGAGGGGCTTACACAGAATCCCCTTAGCACATAGCAAGTAGCACACAGCAATTGGAAGAACTCAGTTATATTTTATAAATAAAGTGTATTGGGTTTGCCCTTGATTTTGATGATGAACAAAACATAGAGTACATATTTTGTACTAATATTTCAAATATAGTTTTGAGTTTCAGGATACAGGTACCTCAATTTCTCCAAAGGAAAGTATCTTGAAGCTAGGCGAAACTCATGTTTTAGGAAGTTTTCTCACCATGAAAAAGGGCTAAAAAATGTTTAATTATCATTTACATAAGTGCATTTAAAGTTCATTTATATATCCTTATGTTTTTGGGTCATTTGGCACTCATTTTGACATTTTCAGATCCAAGTGTCGACTCAAGCAGTTCCAGGTGTCAACCTTCAGTGAATGACCTGCAAAAAAACTTGATTGGCATGCCAAGTATCGACACCTGAGACACAAGTGTTGACACCTGAGACACAAGTGTCGATACCTAGAATCCAAGTGTCGACTCAAGGCCTGAGACTTTTTGAAAATCTAGAATATGCCATTGCAAGGGTTTTTGGATCAAGTGTTGACACCTATGATTCAAGTGTCGACACCTGAAATTCAAGTGTTGATACCTGCAGGACCAAGTGTCGACACCTGAGGACCAAGTGTCGACACTTGGAAGTCAAATGTCGACTCACAGGGTCTGACAGCTCTAATGGATATATTTTTCTAAGTTATAGATTTGTCTTTTTAAGCTCCCAATGGCTAGTTTCAATCCTCCAACAGTCTCAAACCATGTTTTGAAAGTTTTTGAAGTATTTAAGCTTTACCAAACTCACTCATGAGGCATTGAACTCCATTGAAAGCTCAAAAGTCAATATCCCTCATGAACTTCACTTCAAAAGCCATAAAATGAGAGATTCCCTGAAAAAGCTTACAAGCCTATCCTTTCATCCTTCCAAAAAGAGAGCTTAAAGAAGATTCCGAAGAGAAGACAAGACAAGCATCAATTAGAGCCTCAAAGCTTCACTTTCTACTCTTTGAAGAGAGTTTGTTGTATTTTATTTATTATATCAATGAAATTCCTTTTTGTTTGACCTAGCTTTCAAGGGTTTCTTGAAAGTAGGTTGTTGTGGTTGTTGGTGAGCTAAAAGGACAAAACCAACTAGGGTTAACTTGTGAGCCTGAAGATAAAATAAGTGTAAAGGTTGTTGGTGAGCCCAGGTGACAAAACCAACTAAGGTTTCGTTGACTTGTGAGCCTTATAAAATAAGTCGGCTGTAATCTTGAAGAGATTATAGTGAAATTTCCAAGGGTGGCTTGGGGAGTGGATGTAGGTGCTTGGTTTGCACCAAACCACTATAAAACTTGTGTTTGTGTGTGATTGCTATTCTTGTTTATCGCTATTAGCATTTAATCTTGTATTTCCACTGCATATCTTTGTGTTATTCACTTTGCTCATAAATACATCAAAGGCTGGCACATAATTGCTTTAAATTTTTAAAAGATCCAATTCATCCCCCTTCTTGGGCTCCATTTCTGGGCAACAAGTGGTATCAGAGCACTGGTACTCTCTTGTAGGTCCAACGATCTTGAGTGAAAGATCATGGCAGCTCCAATAGGAATGGGTGTTGTTGAAGGTCAAGCTTCAAACCGTACCCCATTATTTAATGGCACAAATAACACTTATTGGAAGACTCGCATGCGCATTTTTATTCAAGCCATTGATTATAATCTTTGGAGGACTATTGTTAAAGGTCCTCATCAACCAACTATTTTGATTAATGGCATTCCCACTCATAAAATGGAAGATAATTGGGATGAGAATGACATTAAGCAAATAGAGCTTCATGCTAAGGCTATGAATCTATTGTTTTGCTCTTTGGATCCGAGTGAATTCAATCGAATCTCAAATTATCTCTCCACAAAGAAAAAATGGGATACACTTAATGTTACCCATGAGGGTATATACCAAGTAAAAATAACTAAAGTTATCATGCTCATTCAAACATATGAAATGTTCAAAATGGAACCTACTGAATCTATAAGTGAAATGTATACTAGGTTCACAAATATTGTGAATGGCATGAGAAGTTTAGAAAAGATTATATCTAATGGTGAACTTGTCAATAAACTTCTTAGTTCTCTTCTGGCTTCATGGGATGCAAAGGTGACTGCTATAGAAGAAGCCAAGGACATCAATACTCTCTCTCAAGCAACTATTAGGCTCATTGATGACATATGAGCTCTCATTAAAGCAAAAGAATGTGGATGTTGACAAGAAGAAGAAAGTTATTGCTTTCAAGTCCACCACTAAAGAAGAGTCAAGTGAAGATTCTGAAGAAGAAGATGAAGAAGATGAGACGGCTATCATGGCTAGAAAGTTTAGGAGGTTCATGAGAAAAAAGAAGTATAACTTCAAGAAGAAACTTTAAAAAAGAGAGCCTAGCAAAGAAAACGACAAAGAGAAAGAAAAGGAGCAGCCCACATGTTTTGAGTGCAAGCAACCAGGCCACTTCAAGATGGACTGCCCCTACTTAAAAGGAGCAGAAGAAGATTAAGAAAGAAGGCTATGATGGCAAACTGGAGTGACAGCGAGGACTCCAGTTCTGAAGAACAGCAACAAGAAGTTGCAAACTTTTGTCTAATGTCCAACAATGAGAGGTAACATCTGAACTAGAAGAAGAATTTATATTTAATGAGTTGCATGATATTTTTGTTGAACTTGTTATCGAATTTCAAAAACTTAAATCAAAGCATAAAGAACTAAAAAAGAAAAACTTGGTTTTAGTCAAAGCAAATGATAACTTTTCAACTGAAAAAGATTGTTTACTTCTTCAAAACAAAAAGCTAAATTACAAAATTATTCTCCTTGAAAAAGAAAAGGAGGTTTCAAAAAAGAGAAACTCCTCTACATCTAATGAAAACCTTTCAAAACAAAATAAAGAGATTTTGGAAGAAAATAAGAAATATAAAGATGAACTTGAAAAATTAAAATCTTTTGTTGAAAAATTTACTTATAGCTCTGAAAAACTAAATATGCCTTTAAATAATCAAAGAGTTGTTTTTAACAAAGCTGGTTTGGGTTTCAAAATTCAAAAGAAACAAGAATTTTTCAAGAATTTCTTTGTGCCTGCTTCCTCTTCAATTACTTGTTATTCTTGTGGTAAGGTAGGACATAAATCTTATTTATGCAACAAAAGAAAAATTAGCAAAGTTAAAAAGGTTTGGATTCAAAAAGAACCATCACCATTAATCTTAAAGGACCCAAGATGACTTGGGTACCTAAAGTCTTCACTTGATTTTATTATAGGTGTGTCTTGCAACCAACAAAATAAGATTGTGGTACCTTGACAGTGGTTGCTCAAGGCATATGACTGGAGATGTGGAGCAGTTCTCATCACTTGAATATCAGAATGGTGGTAATGTAACATTTGGTGATAATGGAAAGGACAAGATTATCGAAATAGGTAAATCCATATCACCCCTTCTACTTACATTGATAATACTTTTTATATTGATGGTTTGAAACATAATTTACTTAGCATTAGTCAATTTTGTGACAAAGATTTTAAAGTTATTTTCGAATCTTTTATGTGCATTGTTTCAAGTCTAGATGACAATGGCATCAAGTTTATTGGTTATAGGCATGGTAATATTCATATTGTTGATCTTGATGATCTTCCTATTCAAAATGATTAATGCCTAGTTGCAATGAAAGCCAAGATCAATGAAAGTAGTTGGCTTTGGCATCGTAGATTAGGACATGCTAGTATGCATTTGATTTCAAAACTTAGCAAAAAGAATTTGATAATGTTGATTCCACCAATTGATTTTGATGATAAGCAAAATAGTTAAGTATAAGTTGAGGACTAATGATTTGCTTTGAGTGTGTTTTTATTGAAAAAGTGCTCATAAAATTTAAAGAAGCCAAGTTTGAATGAAAAGGTTGCTCAAAAGAAGATTTAGACACTTAAGAGTTGGTTGAATGGATGGCTAAGTCAAGTGGAAACTTGTTCCAGCTCAAATTCAGTAGTTTCTGTATATTTTTTAGAGAAGTGTCAACTCAAAGTGTCGACACATGACATGAAGTGTCGACACAGACCGGTATGCAGCAATGTTTCAAATGACACAGATCAAGTATCAGCACATGGACCTGATATGTCGACTCAAGGTGTCGACACATGGATCAACACATCACCTAAGACTTTCAAGCCACAGAACTTGTAGAAGTTGAAGGAACGGCTGAAGTGTCGACACAAGGAAGCAAGGTATCGACTTAAGGTGTCGACTCAACTGAGAAGGTGTCGACACATATGAGATTTCCAGAGAATCTAAATGTAGCATTTTGAACTAAGTGTCGACTCAAGAAGAATGTGTTGACTTTATGAGTCGACTCAATTGAGAAAGTGTCGACACATGGAGTTCTGGCAATAATAACGGCTAGTTTTTTCAAACACAGAACTTGCCCAAATTGCCCCTAACGGCTAGTTTCTCAAGTCTAACAGCTAGGATTCAGTTTTAAGGCCTTGGAAGGGTATTTATATGCTCCAAATCAAATCTAAACATAGGATATTGCATACCATTAAAGAGTTTTAAAATAAAAGAAGAGAGAAGAGTCTTAACTCCTATTCATTCATATTTCAACCACTCTCAAGATAAAGGAAGCCTCCAAGCATTCAAAAGCCATCAAGAGCATTGAAGATCATTTAATCTTGGGCATTGAAAAGGCTTCAACAAGTGCAAAGCAACTCTACATCGAGCTACATCGACATATTCGCTTTGTTATTGAAAGCTTACATTGGTTCTTTATTTCTAAACCTTTTTTCTTGTAAAGGTTCTTGGTTAGCCTATTATAAAACCAAGTAAGGTTATTGGTAAGCCTTAAAAAACCAATTAGGTTGGTGGTTAGCCCGCAAAACCACTAAGGTTCTTGGTTAGCCTGGAAAACCAAGGGAGGTTGTTGGTTAGCCTTGTGAAAACCAATTAGGTTCTTGGTTAGCCCGTAAAACCAAGTGAGGTTTAACTTGTGAACCTTGTGAAAACAAGTCAAGTTTTGATTAGTAAGCCCGAAAAACTAATCGCCTATAATCATGTGATTATAGTGAATTTCCAATGGGATCTTGGGGAGTGGATGTTGGTGCATTGGTTGGCATCGAACCACTATAACTTTTGGTGTTTGTGATTGCTTGATCTCTCTCTCCTTGCTCTTTATTTATTGCTCTTAATTTTTACTGCACTTTTATTTAGAACATTGCATTTGAGTCATAGTATCTTGCTATATATACTTGTTGAATTGGATTGCTTTGCTTAGCATCAAGTTTTATTAAGTTAGTAGCTTGTCTTGTCATATTAAATTAGTTTTTAGAGACCCAATTCACCCCCCCTCTTGGATTGCTTATTGGGCAACAAGTGGTATCAGAGCCCTATTCTCAGTGTATAGGCTTTATCGCCTTGAGTAAAGATCTATGGCAGCCCTAATTGGTACTAGTGTAGTTAAGGGATAAGCCTCACATAGACCTCCTTTTTTCAATGGAACAAATTATACTTATTGGAAAACTAGGATGAGAATTTATATGCTTTCTATTGATTACAATTTATGGAAAGTAGTTGATAAGGGTCCTCATATTCCTTTGGTAGTGGTTAATGGTGTTTCCATCCCGAAGCTCGAAGAGGATTGGGATCAAAATGATATTAAATAATCCGAGATCAATGCTAAGGCAATGAATCTCCTTTATTGTGCATTAGATCCTAGTGAATTTAATAGGATATCTACATGCATGTCTGCCAAAGAAATATGGGACACACTTGAAGTTACCCTTGAGGGTACCGATCAAGTGAATAACACTAAGGTTAATATGTTAGTGCACATATATGAGATGTTCTGGATGGAACCAAATGAATCTATCACTAATATGTATACACGATTGAAAAATATAGTTAATGGAATGAGAAGTCTTGGTAAAGTCATGTCTAATGCTGATCGTGTGAATAAAATTCTTAGGTCACTTCCAACGTCATGGGATCCGAAGGTGACCGTAATTCAAGAATTAAAGGATATGGACAAGCTACCTTTTAAGCAACTAATGGGATCGCTCATGACTTATGAGCTCAATCTAAAACAGAAATCCATGGACATTGATAAGAAGAAGAAGGGGATTGCTTTCAAGTCAAATATACAAGAGGAATCCTCAATTGATGATTCTGAAGATGAACAGGAAGAAGAAGGTGAAAAAGCCCTCCTTGCATGAAAGTTTAGAAGATTCATGAAGAGGAGGAAGTTTCCCTACAAAAAGAAATATTAGTCCAAGGAAAAGGGAAAATAAAAAGAGAAAGAAAAAGAAAACGAAAAGGAGAAGGAAGTACCTACATGCTTCGTGTGCAAGCTATGACATTACAAGTTTGATTGTCCTCTCCTCAAGAAATCAAGAAAAAAGTTAAGGAAGAAAGCAATGATGGCCACTTGGAGTGACAGCGAAGACTCTAGTTCAGAAGAAGAGCAGACTGAAGTTGTAAATCTCTGCTTCATGGCATATCAGAAAGTGATGAGGTATGTTCAGACATTGAAATTGATTTCACTTTTGATAAACTTAAGAATGCTTTTGAAGAGCTTATGCATGATTATAAATTAGTTTTATCTGAAAATAAGAAATTGAAAAAGCATGCAAATAGTTTCTCTTTTGAAAATAATTCATTACTAAATGATGTTAGTACTTTGAAATCTAAATTAGATATTTTAGAAAAGAAAAATAATGCTTTATGTATGAAAAATAAAGTTTTAAAAACACCTAAAAATGTTGTTTCTAACAATGATCTTTTAAAGAAAAACAAGGATTTAGAACTTGAAAATGCTAAATACAAAAATGAACTTGAAAAGATAAAACCTTTTGTTGACAAATTTACTTATAGTTCAGAAAAGTTGAATTTACTTCTAAACAATCAAAGAGCAGTTTTTAATAAGGCAGGTTTAGGATATAAAACATAGAAGCAACAAAAGTATTTCAAAAACATTTTTTTACCTGCATCATCTAGCATTACTTGTTTTACTTGCAAAAAGCTAGGTCATAAATCATATCAATGTAATTTTTAAAAAATCATTTCTTTTGGTAAAGTGTGGGTTCTAAAAGGAACCATTTTGAATGCTAACCCTAAAGGACCCATGTTAGCTTGGGTACCTAAACACAAAGCTTAATCTTATTGCAGGTGTGTCTTGCAACCAAAGGGAACAAAAGAGTTTGGTATCTTGATAGTGGTTGCTTAAGACACATGACTGGAGATGTGAAGCAATTCACTTCTCTTGAAGCTTTGAATGGAGGAAGTGTGACCGTTGGTGATAATGGCAAAGAAAAAATTATTGGTATTGGTAAGGTTCACATAACTCCTAATAATATTAGTAATGTACTTTTAGTAGATGGTTTAAAGCATAATCTTTTAAGCATCAGTCAATTTTGCGATAAAGATTTTCAAGTAGTTTTTAAATCATCATATTGCATGATTACTAGTTTGGATATCAATGGAGTATAATTCATTGGAAAAAGGCATGGAAATATTTATTTGGTAGACCTTGATGATCTATCTTTACCTAATGGAGAATGCCTTGTTGCAATGAATTCTATGAAGGAAGAGACTAGTTGGATATGGCGTAGAAGGTTAGGGCATGCTAGTATGTACCTTATTTCAAAACTTTGAAAAAGAAATTTAATTAGAGATTTACCTAAAATTTATTTTGAAAAAGATAGAATTTGCCAAGTATGTCAATTTGGAAAACAAATCAAAACTTCTTTTAAATCAAAAGAATTTGTAACTACTAGTAGGCCACTTGAACTACTTCATATGGATCTCTTTGGACAAACTAGAACATCAAGTCTAGGAGGCAAGAGATATGGATTAGTCATTGTGGATGATTTTTCAAGATTTACTTGGATTTTCTTTTTAGCATAAAAAGATGAATCATTTTCTCCATTTATTAAATTTTATAGAAAAGTTTCAAATGAAAAAGGTGTTTCAGTCATTTATATTCGTAGTGATCATGGAACTAAATTTGAAAATCAAGATTTTTAAAAAACTTTTGCAATGAAAAAGGCATAGAACATAATTTTTCTGCACCTAGGATACCTCAGCATAATGGGGTAGTAGAAAGGAAAAACTGTACTTTGGAAGAAATGGCATTCACTATACTTTGTGAAAATGATTTGCCAAGGTATTTTTAGGCTAAAGTTATAAATATAGCCTGTTATATTTTAAATCGAGTTTTAATTCGCCCTATCTTAAAGAAAACTCCTTCTGAACTTTGGAACCAAAGAAAACCGACTTTGAAATATTTTCGAGTTTTTGGTTGTAAATGTTTTGTTTTGAACAATGAAAGGATCATCTTGGAAAGTTCGATGTCAAGTCTGATGAAGGTATCTTCTTAGGATACTCTACATCAAGCAAGGAATACAGAATATTTAATAAATGAACTTTGGTTATAGAAGAGTCAATACATGTTGTATTTGAAGAATCTACTAACAAGTCCTCGAGAAAAGAGGATACATCTGATGAATGTGCAGGTGCTGACAAGCTTCAGAAGTTGACATTGAATGATCAACTCAACCAAATGAAGAAGATCAAGACAAGGATGAGAAAGAAGATGACACTCCAAAGCATCAAGATCTACCTAAGGAGTGGAGGTATGCTCATGGACACCCTAAGGAATTAATCTTAGGTGATCCATCTAAAGGGGTAAGAACTTGAGCTTCTATTATAAATGAATGTGATTATATAGTATTTGTATCTCAAGTAGAACCTAAATGTTTTGAAGAAGATGAAAAAGACTCTATTTGGATCAATGCTATGCAAGAAGAACTAATATAATTTGATAAAAATAATATTTGGAAATTTATAGAAAGACCATCTAATATTTCAATTATTGGCACTAAATGGGTATTTAAGAATAAATTAGATGAAAATTGTATTGTTAATAAAAATAAAGCTAGGCTAGTTGCTAAAGGTTATAATCAGGAGGAAGGAATTGACTTTGATGAAACTTTTGCTCCTATTGCTAAACTTGAAGCAATTAGACTATTATTGGCATTTGCTTGTTTTATGAATTTTAAATTATTTCAAATGGATGTTAAGAGTGCTTTCTTAAATGGTTTTATATCTGAAATGGTTTTTGTTGACCAATCACCTGGGTTTGAGAATTATGCACATCCTGATCATGTTTTCAAATTACACAAAGCACTTTGTGGATTAAAGCAAGCACCTAGAGCATGGTATGAAAGATTAAGCAAATTTCTGATTAAAAATAAATTTTCTAGAGAAAATGTTGATAAGACTCTATTTTTGAAAAAGAAAGATAATGATTTATTAGTAGTACAAATATATGTTGATGATATTATTTTTGGTGCTACTAATGAAATTCTTTGTCAAGAGTTTGCTAAGCTAATGCAAGGTGAGTTCGAGATGAGCATGATAGGAGAACTCGATTTCTTTCTTGGACTCTAGATCAAGCAAACTATAGATGGTATCTTCATCAACCAAGCTATGTACACAAGAGAAATTATTAAGAATTTGGAATGGACACTACTAAAACAATAGATCCGCCTATGAGCCCTTCTTGTAGACTTGATAAAGATGAATATAGTAAATCTATAGATCAAAAGTTATACAGAGGTATGATAGGCTCTTTATTGTATCTGACTACTAGTAGACCAGATATAATGTTTAGTATTTGCATGTGTGCTAGATATCAGTCTGAACCTAAAGAATCACATCTTATGGCTGTTAAGTGCATTATTAGATATCTATTTGGTACTATTAGTATTGGTTTATGGTATTCTAGAAATTCATCTGCTGAATTGATTGGATATTTTGATGTAGACTTTGCTAATTGTAGATTAGATAGAAAGAGTACTAGTGAAACTTGCCAATTTCTTGGAGTGAACTTAATCTCATGGTTTAACAAGAAACAAACTTCAGTTGCACTATCCACAGCTGAGGCTGAGTATATTATAGCAGGAAGTTGTTATACTCAAATCTTGTGGATTAAGCAACAACTTGAAGACTTTGGAATCAAATTGGCTAATACTCCTATTAAATGTGATAATAATACCAGTGCTATTTGCTTGACTAAAAATCCTATTCAACATTCTATGAGTAAGCACATTAAAATTAGACATCATTTCATTAGGGATCATGTAGAAAATAATGATGTTTTGCTTGAATTTATCAGTACTGAATTTCAATTAGTAGATATTTTAACTAAACCTCTTCTGGAAGATCAATTCTGTATGATTAGAAGAGAGCTCGGGATCATCAATCCGTTTGATTAAATTTTTCCCATAATTTGACTCAAACTAGATCAATTTGACCTTATTCATGATGAATCATGTTTAATCATTATTGATGAGACTCTAGATCTATCATATTTCAATTGATTTTGATCTGCCTATGAAATCCTTGAATTTTTGTTTTTTAAGTTGATGTGTCGACACATCGATGTGTCAACACCAAAATGTGTCGACACATGCGTGAGTCGATACATGAATGATAGCGGACTGAGATTTAAGGGGTTTCTAAACCATTTTTCCCCCAAATTTTTTCTCTTCCAAGCCGACACAAGGATTCAAGGTACCCATACTATTCATCTCTCTATTTCATTATTTTTGCCAGACATTTTCTTGGATTTGGATGTTAGGTAGCCATTTTTGTTTGGATTCTACCTAGGTTTTAATTCCTAAACCCTAGAAATCCCAAATTTTCTGGTGCGGACACCAAACGCACCAGAATAAGGCAGAGGCTCTCAACCCTTTGTGGATCACTTAATTGACATTCAAGTCCACTATAATAAAGCTTAGTCTAGCTGAGTTGTTTTTATTTGAGTCCTGTAATTAGTCAGCACATGTTGAGCAAGTTCAGTTCAGTATTAGTCAGCTCATGTCGAGCTATTTTTATTTTTTTGAGTCCTGTCCGAGCATATCGAAGACTCAAGACCACATCATACAAGTGAAAACCAAGTCCAACCTGATTGAAGACATGGAAGTTGAGCCCAAGTCCAACCCATCTTTAAAACTTGAAGATCCAAGGAGGAAAAAATTAAAACTAGCACAAACATGAAGCCCTGAACCAGCCGTAAGGAAATTGGGCCAGCCCAGGCCCAGGAAGGAATTAGGGCACCAACTCTTATGGTGACCATCCCCTTGGTTGGCCACTTATGGTTACCCCTTGGCCGACCAATACAAGGAGAGGGAGATTAATTTGTGTGGGATTTTCTACCTATGTTACCTTATATTCTTATTAGGGTTTGAAATGGAGGAGTCCTATGTAAAGTCTAAAGAACCCTTACTTGGGGCCCAAGGTTAAGGGTCTATCTAAGGAACCCTAGCCTCTTGTATGAAACTTGATTTTGATATATAATATAAACCTTGAGTTTTTCTATTGCTTTGAGTGTTACCCTGCTGTGTGCATAAAGCGGTGTGAGAGTTTTCTTCTTCCCGGTGCTGCAACCATCATTATGCCGCCAGCCAATCCTCTAGAGCCTTGGCCGCCCACTACAAAATTCCTTTCCCCTTTGCTATTTTTCATTATTTTCTTGATTTCCTCTGAGTTTTCTAACCCATGACAGGTCATTTGCAGGTCCCCGAGTTCCTACGAATCCAACGACTCCAGCCAAGCCTCAATCGGACCACCGAGCAGAAAGTCGGGTATCCGCGGATCTTTGGCTCGATTTTTCAGGCCGTATCCATCAAGGAATGAGAGACCCCTTCACTGCGATCTTTATCGGGCACTTTAGACATTGTCAGGTACACCCCCTCTACCTCCAGTCTTTATATTATAGGAGATTTGTCCTAACCGAGGCTTCTCAGCCCCGGCGATCCTTCTTTAGTACTTTTCTAGGTTCTAAACTGCATGCTTGGCTTCAAAAATTCATACAAAGTTCTCTACAACAAATTTTGATCTGAAATTTGGGAATTAATCACCTAACCCCACATATAAAATATACAAAAAAAATTACATGCATATTAGTCCCGCATCATTTGGTATCAGAGCTTAGATTAGGGCTTGTTTTTTGTAATTTTTCAGTCTGTATATGCTTTGTTTTTTAAATTATTTCTATATAAACAAAACTCTAAAAATTCTGAAATTTGTTTTTCTGAATTAATATAATTCAATGTGATTTTCAAAGTTTTTTCAGATTTTATTTCGGCCTGTGATTTTTCTGCAAGCCGAAATACAGCCTGCAAATTTTCAGCTCTATTTTTTCAGCAAGACAAGTTGGGAAGTTTTAGGGTTTTGTTTAGCATCAATTGCATATTTTTTAATTTTAGTATATTTCCTGCATATTAGGCCATAATTTGCAAGTTTTCTTCTATTTATGAAAATACCAAAAAAAAAATTACATATTCTCCAAAAATACCAAAAAAATATCTAAATCCTAATTTGCATCCTCATCTGCCTGCCATCATTGCATAATTTACTTTTAAGGGCACTCTTGCTATATCAGATGGGGGGAGGATTTGATCACATCTCCTTAGCCCAAAACCACATCCCTTGCATTAGGTCCCAAGCCTTAACCTAAAATTAACTAGATTTAATTTGCCCTAGTGGGGTAGGGACACCAACTGGTCGGGTCCGGGCTAGTATTAGATCACCGTGTCAAGTTAACCTGTGTGTGCCTTATGCTCAGTGTCTAGAATGGTGGTTTATGGATTCAATCCTGAAGGGCTTGTGTGCTAGTCCGCCTACATGGCCAATCTCTGATTGGTGTCTAGGATTGGCAATCAGGGACCTAACACTTCCGTTACACCTGCCTGGCTAAGTACAGGGTTACTATAGGCTAGTTTGCCACCCTGATTGAGCATCTAGTTTGGACTCTAGGTCTAGTTAGCTATAGTCGGTTTGATCGAGTCTTGCATGAGCACTAGATCAGGGGTTTCATATCACCACCATCTCCACTTTTGTCTGAATCCATGGATAAGCTAGAAGCCCAGATGAAAGCCTTTGCTGAGCAGCTAACCCAATCCATGGCCTAGATGACTACCCAGTTAACTACCCAGATGACTACCCAGATGACTCAATTGAATCAGTTTACTACCCGAACTAATAATAGACTTGAACCCTTAGCCAATAAGTTTGACCAGACGGAGAATAGGATAGGGAGCCTAGAGAAAACCCATAGGACCCCAAATCCTGATCCCTACCATGAGGTTGAACCTAGGAGAGCCCATCATCATGACCTATACTATGATACTGAACCTAGGAGGACCCCAAACCCTGATCCCTACCATGAGGTTGAACCTAGGAGAGCCCATCGTCATGACCCATACTATGATACTGAATCTAGGAGGACCCCAAACCCTAATCCCTACCGTGAGGTTGAACCTAGGAGAGCCCATCGTCATGACCCATACTATGATATTGAACCTAAGAGGACCCCAAACCCTGATCCATACCTTGAGGCTGAACCTAGGAGAGCCCATCGTCATGACCCAATCCCTAACGTTAGTCCTAGAAGGACCAATCAGGATTTTGTAGACCAGGAAGATAGATCCTATTTACCCACATCCTATAAGCCTAGTATACCCGTAACCTATAGATCTTATAACTCCAAATCCTATGAACCTAGAACCTATGAATCCAGAACCTATGAACCTAGATCCTATGACTCTAGATCCCATGATCATAGATCCTATGCACCCACACCCTATAAGCCCAGTAGACCCAAGACCCATAGAGCTGAACCTAAATCCTATGAGCCCAGAGAGCCCATAACCCCTAGGTATCAGCCTAGTACTAGTCATGCTTCCCCTAGTCAACTTGAACCCCATAGGATTAGTATCCCTAAATATGAACCCAGTAGTGAGCCACTACCCCTTATACAACATGAAACTACTAGGAGTAGTACCCATAATCAGAGACCAGAACCTAACCAATTTCTTGCAACCGACCTTCTCCAACCATTCCAGAGATTCACAAGGCTTACATTAATGCAGAAGTGTATGAAGCTGATGTGAGCCTAGTGGATGAGTATGAGGGAGAAAAGGAGACACCTTTAGTAGACCTCGAATTAGCTGACCCAGTAGATACCCAGGTAGAAACCAACCCAGAGCTAGTTGACCTTGACCACATCCAACCTAAAGTTATAGTGGAAGAACAATTAGCGGAAGAGAACTCTGATACTAGGATTTTACCTGAGGAAACACTAGAAAAGGATCTAATTGTAGAGCCTATTCCTAAATTCTATGAACAAGAAGACTTTATTCAGGATTTGGCTTACTTAACCCATTGCCCTCAGGATGAATCCCTTCCTGCCATTCCTATTGAAGATCTCTTCCCAGAAATTGTTGACCCATCCTTCCATAGCATGCACCTTTTCTTTCCCATAGATATACCACAACCTCGTAAGGTTAACCTCATTAGTATAGGATTAGTTCCTGACACCCCATCTTTTATCCTACCGTATCCAACTAACCCGAAACCTTTTTCTCTACCCTACCAAACTAATTCTTAACCCACTTCCTATTTTCTGCCCTTTCCAGACATCTCCAACATTTCTAGGATCATTAGATTGCATTTAGTTGAGATTAGCGTACTGCATGCATTCATTACGCATGTTAGGTTTGCATTATACTTCTGGCATACCCTTTGGCATTTGCTTGGAGTCTATTGTAAATACTCTTGTGCACACCACACTAGGGTCAGACCTAGAGAGTCTATAGTCTCTTAGGTTTAGGCCCATAAAAGTCTAATAAATTTCCTTTGATAGGAATACAAAGTCGAGTCTATTAGGTATAGGTTTGAGTCCTTCGCATCATCTTGTTAGGAGACTGCATGTGCCTAGCATGTTCACCACCCGCACCAATCTTAAAACAACTGGCTAATTCCTGAAGAAGGGTCAAAGAATTTGATGTAGTGGATTCTGTCATGATTAGGCTTAGGCCTGAGTGGTTCCCACCAGGAACCGTTAAGAAGCTTCATGCTCGTGGAGCCAGACCTTTTAAAGTGTTAAAGAAGGTTGGATCAAATGCCTATGTGTTAGACTTGCCTTCGGATATGGGCATTAGTTCTACCTTCAATGTTACAGACCTGGTTGAGTATAGGGAACCGGCAACGATACCCAATGAGGCTTTTGGACCTATCCCTTCTGTTGAGAGTGATCCTTACCCAGAGTGTCCACCAATTAATTGGCCTGAGAGAGGAGAATGGATCGAGCGTATCCTGGACGATCAAGTCATTACGACCTGGGGCCGCGGTTATCAATGCTTCTTAGTCCGATGGCAAGGCCGGCCATAGTCGAATGATTCATGGATTTCTCGAGAGGACTTGCAATGCCTCAACCCAGACCTTCTCGAGAGATATGTGAGCCAGTCTCATCTTCACTCGACAGGGTCGAGTTCCTCCCACCCCGGGAGAATTGGTGCAACACCAAAGGCACCAGAATATGGTAGAGGCTTCTCAACCCTCTGTGGATCACTTAATTGACATTCAAGTCTACTGTAATAAAGCTTAGTCCAGCTGAGTTGTTTTTATTTGAGTCCTGTAATTAGTCACACATGTTGAGCTAGTTCAGTTTAGTATTAGTCAGCTCATGTCGAGCTATTTTTATTTTTTTGAATCCTGTCCAAGCATATCGAAGACTCAAGACCACATCATACAAGTGAAGACCAAGTCCAACCTGATTGAAGACATGGAAGTTGAGCCCAAGTCCAACCCAGCTTGAAGACTTGAAGATCCTAGGAGGAGAAAATTAAAACTAGCACAAACCTGAAGCCCTGAACCAGCCAGAAGGAAATTGGGCCAGCCAAGGCCCAGGAAGGAATTAGGGTGCCATCTCTTATGGTGACCCTCCCCTTGGTCGGCCACTTATGGTCACCCCCTTGGCCGACCAAGACAAGGAGAGGGAGAGCAATTTGTGTAGGATTTTTTACCTACATTACCTTATATTCCTAATTAGGGTTTGAAAGGGAGAAGGAGTCCTATGTAAAATCTAAAGTACCCTTACTTGGGGCCCAAGGTTAAGGGTCTATTTAAGGGACCCTAGCCTCTTGTATGAAACTTGATTTTTGATATGAAATAAACTTGAGTTCTTATATTGTTTTGTGTGATTACCCTACTATGTGCATAAAGGGGTTTGAGAATTCTTCTTCCCGATATTTGCAACCATCTTCCTACCGCCAACCATCCTCCCAGCGCCCTCCAAAACTTTCTTTTCTTTGCTGTTTTCCTTTGTTTTCTTGATTTCCTCTGAGTTTTCTAACCCTTGACAGGTCATTTGCAGGTCCCCGAGTTCCTACGAATCTAACGACTCCAGCCAAGCCTCGATCGGACCACCGAGCAGAAAGCCGGGTATCCGCAGGTCTTTGGCTCGATTTTCCAGGCCGCATCCATCGAGGAACGAGAGATCCCTTCGCTACGATCTTCACCGGGTGCTTCAAACATTGTCAGGTACACCCCCTCTACCTCCAGTCCTTATATTGTAGGAGAACTTGCCCTAACCGAGGCTTCTCAGCCCCGGTGATCCTTCTTTAGTACTTTTCTTGGTTCTAATCTGCATGCTTGGCTTCAAAAATTCATACAAAATTCCCTAAAACTAATTTTGATCAGAAATTTGGGAATTAATCACCTAACCCCACATATAAAATATACAAAAGGAATTGCATGCATATTAGTCCCGCATCATTTTCACCAAAAACCTTGCCCAAACATTGAATCTAAGCAATGGATCATCATCACAAGCAAGTTGTTCGTCGACCTCGTCAGTCAAACCAAGAGGAAGAGCAGAGGACGAAGGCTCAACATGAATCTAGAGCTATAGATCCGCCCACACAACCCTTGTTTGTTCCATCTAGCTGGATGAGCTCGAAGACAGTGGTTGGAGGACGCCGAGTGGATTTCTCTTTTATCAACCAGTAGCATTTTCAAATTGGAGAGTGGATTCGATAGGCTGGTCTGACCACATTCTGTTCACTCAGTGAGAGATATTACCCCGGGCTGATGAGAGAGTTTTATGGATCACATACCCGCGGGACTGATGGTTGGTTAGCACAGGTTAGAGGACAGGATATCCCCATTACTTCAGAGATTCTGAGTAGAGTATGGGATATACCGATGGCAGGATCTATTGTTGACAGTCTGATGGATCGAGTTAGTGGTCTTAATTGCATTTTTGAGTCTGACATTCTACCATAGGGAACCACTGTACCAGCATCCAGGTTGTCTGTGGAGATGAGACTACTGCACCATATCATCTCTCGGATTCTTCCACCGAAGATCAGACATTTTATCTATATCACCGAGCGAGAGTTGCTCGTGATGGTCTCATTGGTTCAGCGCATGCTAGTATGCATTCCAGTTCTGATGGTACATTAAATTACAGAGGCATCGACTAGCCAGCAGCTCTACTTAACTTATGGAATGGGATTGACTATATTATTTCAGGAGTATGGAGTCAGCTTTGAGGATGAGCCTTATCGTACATTACTTCATACCGATGTGTATGACATCAGGTCATTACATCGGATGGGCTATCACTTGTTCCAAGGCCAGTGGACTCACAGGATATCAGGTCAGGCCAAGGATAGAGCTGATGATGATGACACAGCAGAGGAAGAGCAGATTCTCTACTGTGAGGCAGGACCCAGCGAGACTCATCCTAAGATGGCAGCATAGCCAGTGGTTGCACCTCAGTCTGATCCTTTTACATCTGCATAGCCTCAGTCAGCACAGCACATTAGATAGTTTAGAGGACAGAGTCAGACGCATCGAGATAGATGTATTTATCATGAGGCAGCGTCTTGACGTATTCATAGCTGAGACGAGAAAGAGCCATATTGGACTTAGTCATGGCATCTTCGCTATTCTTTCTACACTGTCCAGATCTACGATGAGTACTCCGACTGCAGATACTACTCCTACTCCTGCTCATGTACCTGCTCCTGCACCAGCTAATAACATTGAGGATATCGATACTGGTGTTGATATTTCTTTTGGAGATGGTGATAGTGTTGGTGACACAGTTATTAGAGATGATAACAGAGATCAGGAGATCGACTCAGATAGATTTGACATTGCTGATCTTACATTAGAGCCAGTTCCGGAGGTGATGGATGACTTGCCTATGAACCCTGTTGTTGACCCATCCATCTTACTTGCCCAGACTCCTATTCCATTCTGTCCTTCTAGATCGGATGATCACACTCCAGTTCCTATTCCTATTCCAATTCTCACTCCTATTATCGATACACCTATTATTGACTTCCCGGACATTGATACTTCATTTGTTCATACACCTATTATTGAGACCCCCACTATTGATACACCCATCATAGATACACCGATACTTTCTATAGCTGATACTTCTATTCTTGATATGCTTGTATGATTAGCTGTTACCCCTGTTTTTGATACTCAGATTACTGATACTCCTACCCTTCATACGCCATCATATTCGAGAGCTTGGGTTTTATACACCCGGCTTTCAGTATCTTGACTTTGGACCTTCATTTGATCGCACACCTCTTCCAACGGTGGCTGAGTTGGTTGACCCGATCACTTCCATTCCTGTAGAGGATATAGTTCCTACCTCTACAGTTCCAGCCAGAGGTCGAACATATGCTCATTGCAGAGGACATGGTCATCGTACTCCTCCATAGCCGACCAGGACCAAACTTTGAGATCTTCGATCAAGATGGCCGCGTGCTCGATCTTTCACAGATATAGGATCGATTGAGATCAGTTCATCTTCTGATGATTCCGTGGATGAGGATTAGGACTTTCTTATACTTCTAGATAGTTTACTTTCATGCTTCTTTGTATTTTTACCTTTGTTATGTATTTGTTGTACAAGTTCTAAGAATTTATGAAAAACTTTTTGATTCCTCATCTCTCTGTGTTTGATGAAAATGAATGTTATATCTTGAATTGCTTTTATGCTTCAATGTCTTCACTCTTAATTGAATAAATTTCTTAATGACAAAAGGGGAGCAATTTAGAAAATGAATTTATTATCTCAATGCTATATCTTGACTATTCGATTTATTTGAACCTTTTTAATGATCATAAAAAGGGAGAGTAATTTAGTGAGATTTAAGTATAAATTCTAGTTTTGATTTTGTGATATGCAAAGAATAGACAAATTTTTTGAAAAACCTGAATTGAAAATCATTTACAAAATTCCTTAAAAAATGGGAGCTTTACTTTTTGCTCATTTGAAAATCCTTTCAAAGCGAATTTAACCCTTACAACCCCCCTTTCAATGTTTGAAAAGATTTTTACAAATTTTGTTATGAATTATTGATTCAGGGGGAGCTTTGTTGTTTGCTGAAATTTTCTTGTAGAGTATCATGATACATGTTCTCTATGCGTTTAAATGAATCCCAAAGTTCTGATACTCTTTATCTTTATAACAAACTCTAATACTATTACTTGTATTCTGAATGGTCATATCTTTAATGTAAGTAATGTTGATATACTTAATGCTTTCAATGTTATGCACCTTGATCAATTCTCTTAAAGCTTTATTTTTAAAGTAATTTAAACTTAAGGGTTTTGTCATCATCAAAAAGGGACAGATTGTTGATTCTACTAATTGATTTTGATGATAAACAAAATAGTTAAGTATAAGTTGAGGACTAATGATTTGCTTTGAGTGTGTTTTTATTGAAAGGGTGCTCACAAAATTTGAAGAAGCCTAATTATTTTGAAGAAGCTAAGTTTGAATGAAAAGGTTGCTCAAAAGAAGACTTGGACACTTAAGAATTGGTTGAATGGATGGCTAAGTCAAGTGGAAACTTATTCCAGCTCAAATTTAGCAGTTTCTATGTATTTTTCAAAGAAGTGTCGACTTAAAGTGTCGACACATGGAGATGAAGTGTCGACTCAGGTTGGTACGCGCAATGTTTCAAATGGCACAGATCAAGTGTCAACACATGGACCTGATGTATCGACTCAAGGTGTCGACACATGGATCAACACATCGCCTAAGACTTTCAAGCTATAGAACTTGCATAAGTTGAAGGAACAGCTGAAGTGTCGACACATGGAAGCAATGTGTTGACTCAAGGTATCGACTTAACTGAGAAGGTGTCGACACATCTGAGATTTCTAGAGAATCTGAATGGAGCATTTTGAACTAAATGTCGACTCAAGAAGAACATGTGTCGACCGTATGTGTCGACTCAACTGAGAAAGTGTCGACACATGGAGTTCTGGAAATAGTAACGGCTAGTTTTTTCTAACGCAGAACTAGCCCAAATTACCCCCAATGGCTAGTTTCTTAAGTCTAATGACTAGAATTTGATTTTAAGGCATTGGAAAAGTATTTATATGCTCCAAATCAAATCTAAACACATGATATTGTATACCATTAAAGAGTTTTGAGATAAAAGAAGAGAGAAGAGCCTTAACTCCTATTCGTTCAAGTTTCAACCACTCTCAAGCTAAAGGAAGCCTCCAAGCATTCAAAAGCCATCAAGAGTATTGAAGATCATTCAATCTTGGGCATTCAAAAGGCTTCAACAAGTGCAAAGCAACTCTACATCGAGCTATATAGACATATTTGCTTTGTTATTGAAAGCTTATATTGGTTCTTTATTTCTAAACCTTATTTCTTGTAAAGGTTCTTGGTTAGTCTATTGTAAAACCAAGTAAGATTATTGGTAAGCCTTGGAAAACCAATTAGGTTGGTGGTTAGCCTTGTGAAAACCAATTAGATTCTTGGTTAGCCCATAAAACCAAGTGAGGTTTGACTTGTGAACCTTATGAAAATAAGTCAGGTTTTGATTTGTGAGCCCAGAAAACTAATCGACTATAATCATGTGGTTATAGTGAATTCCCAAGGAAATCTTGGGAAGTGGATATAGGTGCATTGGATGGCACCGAACCACTATAGCTTTTGGTGTTTGTGATTGCTTGATCTCTCGCTCCTTGCTCTTTATTTATTGCTCTTAATTTTCGCTACGCTTTTATTTAGAACATCGCATTTGAATCATAGTACCTTACTATATATACTTGTTGAATTAGATTGCTTTGCATAGCATCAAGTTTTATTAAGTCAGTAGCTTGCCTTGTCATATTAAATTAATTGTTAGAGACCCAATTCACCCCCCCTCTTGGGTTGCTTACTGGGTAACAGATAAAATATTTGCCAAAACTTGTTTTGAAAAAGATAAGATTTGTACTGCTTGCTAACTTGGAAAACAAACCAAATCATCTTTTAAACCAAAAGAAGTAGTCTCTACATCTAGACCCTTAGAATTGCTTCATATAAACCTCTTTGGGCCAACTAGAATATCTAGTTTGGGAGGTAAGAAGTATGGTCTTGTTATTGTAGACGATTACTCATGTTTTACATGGGTCATGTTTTTAGCACACAAAGATTTTCTACATTCATTAGATTTCATAAAAGAGTTTCAAATGAAAAAGGTGTCTCTATTATATATTTGAGAAGTGACCATGGAATCGAATTTGAAAATTCTGAGTTTGATAAGTTTTATAGTAAAAATGGCATTCATCACAATTTTTTTGCACCTAGGATACCTCAACAAAATGGGATGGTAGAAAAAAAAATAGAACTCTTGAAGAAATGACACGCACAGTGCTTTGCGAAAATGACCTACCAAGATATTTTTTAGCGGAAGCCATAAACACCGCATGTTATGTTTTGAACCATGTTTTAATCCGACCAATTTTAAAGAAAACACCTTATGAGCCTTGGAAAGGTAGGAAACCTTCAATAAAATATTTTCAAATTTTTGGATGCTGTTGTTTCATCATAAACAATGAAAAGGATAATCTAAGCAAATTTGATGCCAAGTCAAATGAGGGTGTCTTTTTAGGCTACTCTATATCTAGCAAGGCATATAGGGTCTTCAACAGAAGGACACTTGTAGTTGAAGAATCCATCCATGTTGTATTTGATGAAGCTAACCAAAAATCTTTTAGAAAAGAAGATATTCTTGATAATGAAATAGGTATCAATAGAAATGAAGAAGTGAACAACAATGAAGAACCCACCAAGGAGTAAGATGACAATGAAAGAGATAAAGCACAAGGTGATGAAAACACATATACAGTTAATTCTCTACCTAAAGAATGGAGGTATGCTCATGGATACCCTAAAGAACTTATCATTGGTGATCCATCAAAGGGTGTAAGTACTCGTTCATCTCTTAGAAATATATGTGAATATTTAACTTTTATATCTCAAGTAGAACCTAAATTTATAGAAAAAGCTAAAAATGATTAGAATTGGATGAATGCTATACAAGATGAACTAAATCAATTCAAAAGAAATAATGTTTGGACTTTGGTTGATAGACCTACTAATGTTTCGATAATTGGCACAGAATGGGTTTTTATAAATAAACTTGATGAAAATGGTATTGTCACTAGAAATAAAGCTAGTCTAGTTGCTAAAGGATACAATCAGGAGAAAGGGATTGATTATGATGAAACCTTTGCTCTTGTGGCTAGACTTGAGGCAATTAGGCTATTATTGGCATTTGCATATTTTATGGATTTTAAATTATTTCAAATGGATGTCAAAAGTGCCTTTTTAAATGGTTTTATTGAAGAAGAAGTTTATGTTGAACAATCCCCTGGTTTCAAAAATCATGAATTTCCAAACCATGTTTTTAAACTTCATAAAGCTTTGTATGGTTTGAAACAAGCTCCAAGAGCTTGGTATGATCGATTGAGTTCATTTTTACTTAAAAATGATTTTACTAGAGGTGATGTAGACACTACTTTATTTTTGAAAAAGAAGAATGATGATCTTCTAGTAGTACAAGTTTATGTGGATGATATCATATTCGGTGCTACTAATGAGTGTTTGTCAAGAGTTTGTAAAGTTGATGCAGGGTGAGTTCGAGATGAGCATGATGGGAGAATTCAATTTCTTTCTCGGACTTTAGATAAAGCAAACAAAAGAAGGGATCTTCATCAGCCAAACCAAGTACATAAAGAAAATATTAAAGAAGTTTAGGATGGAGAGCACCAAGCCATTAGGTATACCTATGAGCTCCATTAGGTACACCTATGAGCTCCTCTTATAGACTTGACAAAGATGAATCAGGTAAATCTGTAGACCAAAAATTATATCATGGCATGATTGGTTCATTGTTATATCTAACTGCTAGTAGGCCAGATAATATGTTTAGTGTTTGTGTGTGTGTTAGATATCAGTCTGATCCTAAAGAATATCATCTTTTGGCTGTTAAACGCATACTTAGATATCTGTCTGGCTCTTTTGATATTGGTCTTTGGTACTCTAAAGATTCATCATTGAATTGATTGCTTATTTTGATGCTAATTTTGTTGGGTGCAAACTTGATCGAAAAAGTACTAGTGGAACTTGTCAGTTTCTTGGAGTCAATTTGATTTCATGGAGCAGCAAAAAAATAGAATTCAGTCACTCTATCTATGGCGGAAGCCGAATAAATAGTAGCTAGAAGCTATTGTTCTCAAATCCTACGGATCAAACAACAACTCGAAGATTTTGGCATCAAACTAACTAAGACATCTATAAGATGTGACAACACTAGTGCAATCAATTTAACAAAGAATCCTGTGCAACATTCAAGAAGCAAATACATTAAATTAAGACATCACTTTATAAGAAATCATGTGCAAAACTCTAATGTGATGCTTGAATTTGTTGGTACTGATGTTCAATTGGCGATATTTTCACCAAACCTTTAAGTGAATAAAGATTTAGCATGATTAGAAGAGAGTTAGGAATCATAGATCCCTTTTCTTATAACTCTCTCAAATCTTGTCCATGCCCAATTCTAGTGCTCAAATTAAAATTTTTTAAGACTTAAACTTCTCATTAGAGTTCCCCCAATTTTTAATGATTTTATTAGATTTTTCTAGAATTTTCTTGGCCAAGTGTCAACACTTGAAAAATCCTAAGTGTCGACACCTAACCAAGTGTCGACACTTGAAAAATCCCAGGTGTTGACACTTGGACGAAAAATCCTATTTTTTCTAGGGCTTCACTGAATCATTTTTATTTGTTTTCTCTTCCCTCCGCTCGTGCCCTAGTGGTCCCCCAACTATCCATAGACCTTGGAATAGTGGTCTTCCTCTCTTGCCCTTCATTTTCTGGTAAATCCCTTTACTTTCCACCGTAGATTCATGCTTTTACTATTTTCCCATGGTTTTTCACCGATTTCTCATCGTTTTCCCATGATTTGCCCTCTTTCCCATCAAAAATCTCTATTTCTATTGGGTTTGTGGTTGGATTCTTGGATTTTTCCCATTTGGACTATTTATGCACTTTAATTTTTTGATTTTTGCCCTTGTTCTACAAGGATTCATTGTTGCGTTAAAGCTTTTGGGCTGATGATAATCACATTTGAATTTTTCCCTCATTTAAACCATTCTTTTACTGGAAAGAAATGATTTTTACTTGGCACAGTCTGATTTCACTATTTTTATCTATTTTTCTTCAACTTTTACTCTCCGATTTCACTATTTTATAAGTTGATCTTGAACCTAAAGTGACCCATTTGATTTTTCCCTCTTGAACCAAACCCTAATTGATTTTCTTCAAATCATTGTTGATTTAAATCACAACCAAATACTATTTTCCCACACTTTAGCTCAATTTCTTAGTCAAAACTCCTGCTTTTTGGTTCTTTCCCCCATTTCTCCTCTTGTCTTCTCCTCTTTTTGATTGTTCCATGTTCCATCTTTCTTTTTTCCCTTAGCTGGTAGTAATGGCACCTAGGAAGCAGTTGGTCTATAAAAGAAAACCAGCACCGGGTTCAGCAGAAAGGAGAACGAAGGCTCGAAATGACAGCAGACAGACTGGCAGTACAGTAGCTCCAGCTTCACCTTCTGCAGAGAGGATGTCTGGGAAGGTGGTCGTAGTTGGCAGACGAGTGGATCTTGACTTTTTCGATAGACAAAGCTTTCAGATTAGACAAACTCTTCAGGATGCTGGGTTGATCCCCTTCTGCACCATGCAAGAGAAGTATATCCATACCTAGTGCACGAGTTTTATGGGAGTCTCGATTGCCGTCAATTGCTTTGGAGTATGACTGTTAGAGGCATCAGGATCCCACTTTCAGAGGAGGTACTGAGTCATTTCTGTGAGATCCCACATCGAGGGATTGTTACTTTTGCTGTTGAGGATCATGAGGAGGCGTTCAGATGCATCTTGGAGTGCGAGGATGTTCACGACATGGCTATGGTACCGTAAACTAGTTGTCAGTGGAGATGCATCTGCTTCATCATATCACTGCATGGATCCTTCTACTGAAGACTGGAAGGTTTGATTTTATCACATAGCGTAAGCTGATGGTGATGACTTGCTTGACTCAGAGGACAGAGATCGATCTTCTTGCACTGATACTAGTCCAGATGAGCGATGCGGCCCCATAGAGGCATTGCTTATCATACGGTATGGCACTCACACGTCTGTTTCATGCTTACAATATTCCTTTGGAGGGGGAGACCTCCAAGGATATTCTTCATATGGATGTTTATGATGAGCCTTCACTCCACCGTATGGTGTACAGATTGGTTTCTGGTCACTAGGTACGTAAAGAGTCTAGCCAGGAGCCAGATGAGGAGGACGAGATCAAAGAGGCTGAGGCAGGGCCATCAGGCCTACAGTTTCACCTCCTCGTTCAACAGCAGCTACCAGTGAGCCAGTCACTCCAGTTCCAGCTCCAGCCACTACACCAGCCGATGCTCCTCCCTCTACTATTGGTTCGTCTTTCAAGGAGCTAGTCAGACAGTAGTTTACTGACATCAAGAGTGAGATAGTAGGATTGGGTGTCCGCACTACTCAGTTGCGCATTGAGATAGAGGGCCTTAGAGCCTATACTACTAAGGAGCATGCTGAGATATGTCGGACCATGGAGGCGGGTTTTGCTCAAATTAAGGATTTGTTGAGATCCCTTTTACCTCCAGCAGCACCTGCAGCTCCACCTCCTGATATTGATGATGATGAAGACCACCAGGCTGGACATAATGATGCAGTTGGTGGTGGTGACCGAGATGATGGGAGCGATGATAGAGCGACTGATGTTATTGATCATGATAGTGACAGTGATAGTGATGACAATGCAGATGACTATGGGATGGTCAGCCGAGAGACACAGACACTTGTTATTCCACCTGCTGATCCTTGTGACACACCTATCTCCACAGCTCTAGTTTTCATCACACCCGCAGAGACTCTACCACCTCCTCCTACATGCTCATCTAGGGTTGTACCCTACATAGGACCTGAAGGTGAAAAACACCTACACCTAACATACATTATGCAAGAAACAGGATAGAGAATACGTATTTTAAAATATTTTTAAGACATGCATAGCAGAAGGCTCGGTAGATAGATCTAAACCATCTACCGATCTGCCCGTAATAGAATCTAGTATAAAAACCTAGCATGCATATAAATATCAAAGCAAGAGAAACCATAAAAGTACCATACCTTTTCCACAAGAGAGAAGCCAAGGAAGTGCTGTGAGAAGGAGGAGGGCACTCCAGCCACACACGCATCTGGCCTCTATAGGATGTCCACACTTGTGCTCGACTCTGATCAACTCCCTCGGCGTGCTAGATCTTCGAGATCCGTGGGCTGAACTTCTTCTTCCAGGAAGACAAGAAAGAGAGCAGGAACCCCTTCCCAAAACCTCTTTCCCAAGACCTAGCTTGATTGCTAGGTGGCTCACACCCAATCCCTAAACCTCTCATAAAGCCCTTCTTCTTCCTCTCTTTTCTTTTCTCTCTTACTGTTCATGTAACCCTAGCAGCCACTACAAAGACCTATATTTATAGGGGCTGCCATGAGAGGGAGAAGAAGGAAGGAAGAGAGATGGAGAGAGAGAATGGAGGAGAGGATCAAGGCCATTCCAAATGGGTCCAACCCATTAAGGTAAGTATGACATTCATACCACAAAGCCTTGGAGCCAAAATTGGTTTGAATTCGAAATTCAAACTAGGTCAAAACCTACCCAAAAATAACTCTCACGAAATCCTCCCTGATTTCTGCTCGTCATAGGAAGTGTCGACACTCGAAAATTGCCAAGTGTCGACACTTCATCATGTGCCGACACCTACAAAAATCCAAGTGTCAACACTTGGAGCAAAGTCAACCATATTGACTTCAGGTGATGGCAAACGATTCTCAATCATTGATTAGCCCAAAAGATCATATAGAAATCCTCTATTCTGTGTGATCCCATAGGTTCAAATACTAAACCGGTAGCACTGGAGCATTTCCAATACCAGTCAAAGTCCTCATCTCGCAATGATACCTGACATCCGGATAGGTCGAAGATGCATTTGGTTGCCATATAATTCATCCCTTGGACCTTACAATGCTCAGGATGACATAGGGTTCGACTGCCAACCCTAATTTGGCCTATCCAGATCATGTCTCAACCTCACAAGTTCTATGACTCCTCACAGGAACTATCCTGGCCAAGGTTTTGCTGAATTGAGACATAATGAATCATTCATTCCAAACTATTTGGAAAGGTCAATTCCATCTTGATCCACCACTGCTCCATAAGTGCTTAACTATACCTAGAAACCTTCCATCACTGGATTAAAAATCCAGATAGTCTGGCACCAAAGTATAGTGAGTTGCTTGCAAGCTGCCATGGTGACCTCTGGTCTGAGGGACACATATACCCATATCCCTTCGCGAGCAACCCATTGGCAGAAGGAAACTCCGCAGATGGTCACGTTCAGTGAAATGTCATACACTTCACTTGTATGTCACACCAGTGTCCTCACACTCCTTGGTTAAGAGGACAACCAACAAATGTGACATACAATAACCTACACTTGATACATTATCGTCCAATAACAATGTATCATTTGGTTGTAAACCAGTTTAAGAACTACTTGATATATCGTCTCTATGTCAAAACAAAGTAGTTCTAAAGACTCCATCATACAAGAGTTTATTACAGAAAAATGTAAAATGATGGACAGCCAAAAATAAATAACTTTTATTTATTATAAAGAATTCATATATAAATACAAAGTAGCATAACCATCTACAGCCTAGACGATTGACTTTGGGGCACAATTCCCAACAACTCCCACTTGGGCTAAAGCCAATCAGTACAGAATCTCACTCCCATTTTTCATTTACAACAGTCAAACTCTTGAACTCCGATGGCTTTAGTGAAGGGGTCAGCCAGGTTCTCATTTCCATAGATCTTCTGAAGGTCGATGTCACCTCGTTCCCTGATCTCTCATATAAGGTGATAGCACCGCAGAATGTGTTTTGTGTGGTGATGAGACTTCGGCTGTTTGGCTTGAGCAATGGCTTCAGTGTTGTCATAGTATACCGAAACAGGACCATGCAGGGAAGGTGCCACTCCCAGCTCACCAAGGAACTTCCACAACCACACAACTTCCTTCGCTGCATCTGATGCTGCAATGTACTCTTCTTCGCATACTGAGTCTGCCACAGTAGGCTGCTTGGAACTTTTCCAGCAGATAGCTCCTCTGTTCAGGGTAAAGACAAAACTTGACACACTCTTGCTATCATCTTTATCTGATTGAAAACTGGAGTTAGTATACCCCATAAGATTCAAGTCAGATTCTCTATAAATTAGCCATTGGTCCTTAGTATTTCGTAAATACTTAAGGATGGTTTTAACCACTTTCCAATGAGCTTCACCTGGGTCAGACTGGTATCTGTCACTACACCTAGTTAGTATGCCACGTTTGGTCTAGTACATGTCAGGATGTACATGATAGAACCCACTACCGAAGCATATGGAATTCTACTCATATGCTCTCTCTCCTCAGGAGTTATCACATAAATCCTTTTGGAGAGATTAATTCCATAGCCTATCGGGAGATAGCCCTTCTTGGAATTCTCTATGCTGAACCGTTTTAGCATGGTGTCGATGTACGTAGACTGGGACAGTTTTAGAAGCCTCTTAGATATATATCTATAGATCTTTATACCTAGTATGTAAGAGGCTTCACCCAAGTTCTTCATAAAGAACTAAGATGATAACCAGACCTTTATTTTTTGCAGTGCTGTGATTTCATTCCTGATTAAGAGAATGTCATCCACATACAGTACAAGGAATACAATCACAAAACCATTAGCCCATTTGTAAATACAAGGCTCTTCTCCATTCCTAACGAAGCCATACGACTTGATACACTTATCAAATCGCATGTTCCAACTCCTTGATGCTTGCTTCAATCCATAGATGGACTTTTGAAGCTTGCACACCTTTGACTCGTTTGTGGATGTGAACCCTTCAGGTTGTATCATATACACCTCCTCTTCCAGTCACCATTCAGGAAAGCTGTTCGGACATCCATTTGCTAGATTTCATAGTCAAAGTGCGCTGCTAAAGCAAGCATAATCCGAATGGATTTGAGCATTGCCACAGGAGAGAACTTCTCGTCATAGTCAATACTATAACGTTGATGATATCCCTTGATAACCAGATGGGCTTTATAGGTCTCTACCTTTCTGTCTGTGCCCCTTTTCTTTTTGAAAATCTATTTGTATCCAATGGGTTTTATCCCTTCAAGTGGATCAACCAATGTCCATACATTGTTGATCTCCATGAACTCCATTTCAGATTTCATGGCTCCTAGCATGACTCAGAGTTGGACCTCTGCAACGAATCCATATAGGTGATCGGATACTCATTGTTCTTATCGAGTTCAATGGGATCATCGTCCCGGACCAAGAAACCATAGTATATGTTTGGTCAGCTCGGTACTCTACCGGATCTCTTTAATGGTTCTTGAGTGGACTCTGGGTATGATTTAATCACAGCCAGTTCTATGTTGTCCCTTAAGTGTGTCGGTTCTTCTACTTGTTGAACTTCACTAAGTTCAATCTTAGCGGCTATAGTTCCTTCACCAAGAAACTCCTTTTCCAAAAAGATAGCCCTAAGACTGACGAACAACTTTTGTTCCTCAACTAAGTAGAAGTAATACCCCTTAAACTCCTTTGGATATCCAATAAATAGGCACCTGTTAGACCTAAGTCCAAGTTTGTTTGTTTCCAAATACTTTACATAAGCCGGGCACCCCCAGACCCGAAGGTGTGAAAGTGTTGGCTTACATCCAGTCCACATCTCATATGGTGTTTTACTAACGGACTTACTTGGAACCCTATTCAGAAGGTAACAGGTTGATTTTAAAGCATATCCCCAAAAGGATAATGGTAGAGAAGCAAAGCCCATCATGGACCGAACCATGTCTAACAGAGTTTGATTCCTCCTCTCTGACACTCCATTTAATTGAGGTGTCCCTAGAGGTGTCCACTAAGAGAGAATCCCATTCTCCTCAAGATATACCAGAAACTCACTGGAAAGGTATTCACTGCCTTGATCAGATCGAAGGGTTTTGATACACTTTCCAGTTTGTTTTTCCACTTCATTACGATATCGTTTGAATATTTCAAACGATTCAGATTTATGTCTCATCAAGAAGACATAACCATACCTTGAAAGGTCGTCTATAAAAGTAATGAAATAACCATACCCTCCCTTAGCACAAACATTCATGGGTCTGTATACATCAGTATGTATCAGACTAAGAATTTCATTGGCTTGTTCACCTTTTCCAATAAAAGGTGACTTAGTCATTTTTCCAAGAAGATAGGACTCATAGGTTGGAAGTAAATTATCTTCACTAAAATCGAGGAGAACCTCGATTTTTAACTTGTTTATCCTATTCCTGTTTATATGACCTAGCCTACAATGCCATAGGTACATATCGTTGACATTATCTATCCTAGGGCATTGGCTAGACGTGTACATTACACTAACAGGTCATGACAGTACATAAATGCCATCATACATTTGTCCATTCAAAACAACATAATCATTCAAAATGTTTTGCAAATGTCATTCTTTATTAATAGTTCATAACCATACATGGCCAACTGGCCTACAAAAATGACAGTTAAAATGAAAGGACAAAAATGACACTTGTTCAAAATGATAGTACAAGATTCGAAAATAAGTTTAATGACTCCTAACGCTAGAACTGGAACTCGACTTCCATTTTCCATATTCAAGAACCTCTGGCCATCCCAGAATCATCTAATAACATGAAGTCCCTGCAAAGAATTGCAAACGTGAATTGGACTTCCTGTATCCAATACCCAGTTAGTAGTATCGCAAATAAAGAAACTACAAGGTGTTATCATATAAATATCTTATCCAGGACCATCCTACAGCTTTCTCTTCTTGGACCTGTTCGGATCAAGGGATGCAATATAAAGAGGATAGTTCCTCTTCCAGTGTCCCTGCTTCTTGTAGAAGAAGCACTCCACACGACTTTGATCAGCCTTCACTTTCTTGGCTTGATTGGGCCCAAAAGCACCAAGCACCTTTTTCCCTTTATTCTTCTTCTTCCCTTTCTTAAAGGGACAATGCCCTCCCGAGGAACCTCCCACTAGATTTACCACCCCTTTATTCAACTGGTGGTCTTTCTCATAAGTCTGCAGCAACTCCAACAGACCATAGTAGTTGAATGCAGGCTTATTCATTCTATAATGATCGAGAAAGTCTAGATATGAGGTGGGGAGAGAATTCAAAATTACAACTTTCCCAAGTTGTTCATGCAAGGGACATCCAAGCTTGTCCAGGCACTCAATCATCTCGATCATGTACAGTACTTGATCAATGACTGAGGCCCCATCACGCATCCTCGCGTTATAGATAGCACACGAGATCATGTACATCTCAACATCGTTTGGTGTTCCGAAAGACTCCTTCAACCTTTGAAGGATTTCTTCCGGCTGGGCTTCCTCGAATTTATGACTAAACTTGTCATTCATTGCTGCCAACATGATGCATCGAATAGTGGTCCTATCAGAGAGCCACTTCTGATAAGTGTCTCTGACCGAACCCCGAGCATTGGCATCAGGGATCTCATATGCCAGATCCGATATCACATGTAGGATCCGTTCGTGCTCCAGGACAATCCTGAGCCTTCGATACCGGCTATCGAAGTTCAGTCCATTGAGCTTCTCGTTATCAAGAAGAGACCAAAGTGACAGGTTGGAAGACATCTGAAAGGAAAATCAAAACTAATTAGTATATATGAATAATGAACCTAAAGACATGGACTTAAGTCTAAAGGTCCCTTCCACTATTTTGCTCATATTGGTAGCCTCTACCTTGAATCCGAGGAATTATTTTAAATCCCTAGTCGGTACCAAAGTCCAATAGACAACACATGAGCCCGACTTTGGCCAGCCCACCCATGCATGTCTTAAGGTATGTTCTTTAACTGATTACTTCTCCAAGTAACCTCTAGTAATTGGGTTTTGCCCCAAGGAGCTCTTCAATCGGCCTTTAAACCTCCTATTGAAGGTCCCGGTTAGGTCCAACCATTAACATGACAAAATTCAATGCTTCTAACTAACAAATGGTCAATCCCGCTTTGGACGGCTCACCTGACCACCATTAAGAAAGTTGCACTAAGCCATCATATTAGGAATAGCAATTCTAATAGCCCGATGAACACCCGATCTTTGGATCTGTCGATGAACACCGAACTAATGGACACATTACTATCCTACCTAATGGGAGGCTAGGACTTGGTAATCTCAATAACTTTGTCCTTTAAGGACCTAATAATTTAGAGAGTTTTAATTAATGTGACAGATGAAGAGAAGAGAAGACATGGATTAACCTCCCACTGACCACATCAGCAATCTAGGAGGGTTACATATAACTAATGATCCATGGACACCTAAAATTAGTCAAGACTGATTAACCTAGGTGACAAGGGTTAACATGAGTCAATGAGCTATCTAATCAATCCTGATCGACCATATTGGCATGGTAAGTGAGATCATGGGTTGGGTTCTGCCATTAAACATCTTGCCAAGACACCAATAGAGTTGGCCAGGTAAGAGGTAGCCCCAAAGAATCATGATCACAATGCCAAACTTACCTCGATACTAATCGGTTCATCAGACTCGATTAGACTAGCCTAAAGACTCGGGCTTTCCACTAAGCCACAAATTAGATCTATTTAGATTATGGACTAATCAATCTAACTATTAGATAGATCTAAAGAAGAAATCCTAACTCAACATTTGATTAGATTAGTTCTCTAATTAGTCCAATGCATCTAAACTTAGGTCTAACCCAATTAAGGACCTAATAGAAGCTAACCCATGACCCTTAACACTTATTGAAACGACTTAAGATCTTTGAATCATATTCCTAGAGTTCTTAGTCAATCTTAATTCAAAATTAAGATCAATAACCTTAAAATAAATTAAAACAATTTTTATTTATCATTGTAAAATAATTTTATAACAAAACAAAATTTGAATTCACTATTTTCAGCATTTTCTGCAGCCAAATGTCGACACTTCAAGAGCAAGTGTCAACTCAAGGCCTGAGACAGGGAATAGAAAAAAGAACAACATGTTTTCTGGCATGCCTCAAGTGTGGACACTTCAAGTGTCAAGTGTCGATACTTCAGGATCAAGTGTCAACATTTCAGGATCAAGTGTCGACACTTCAGCCTGTCTCAGAAGAAAAATAGAAACCAGATCTCAGGAAATTTTTCCATGAGTCGACACTTCAAACGCCAAGTGTCGACTCACAGCCTGAGATAACGAAAAAATAGTGATTTCAAATCTAATGTTTCACCAAACATTCAACAAATCCAATAAAAAATAACTCTTAGATCTTATCTAAAGTCATTTTATGATCATGCCATTAGATTAAAATATTTTAAACATACAAATTTTTTTTTTCTTATTTTCTTTTTCATGAACCAATCACAGTAAGCACCCCTACACGCCATAGGAGATCCCATTGAATGGGAAGAGAGGTTCTTGCTGCCCTATTTCTCTTCTATGACCGGAAGGCCTGGTGAAGCACTCAATCTAAGTACTTAAGAAGAAAAGAGATATTATTAGCAAGCTAGCACCATTATACTATAAAATGAACCTATTGCTCTGATACCATTGAAGGTGAAAAATACCTACACCTAATATACATTATGCAAGAAACAGGGAAGAGAATATGCATTTTAAAATATTTTTAAGACATGCATAGCGGAAGGCTCGGTAGATAGATCTAAACCAACTATTGATCTACTCGTAACAGGATTTAGTATAATAACCTAGCATGCATATAAACATCAAAGCAAGAGAAAACATAAAAGTACCATACCTTTTCCACAAGAGAGAAGCCAAGGAAGTGCTGTGAAAAGGAGGAGGGCGCTTGAGCCACACATGTGTCTGGCCTCTATAGGATATCTACACCTGGGCTCGACTCTGATCAACTCCCTCGGAGTGCTAGCTCTTCGGGATCCATGGGCTGAACTTCTTCTTCTAGGTAGACAAGAAAGAGAGCAGGAACCCCTTCCCAAAACCTCTTTCCCAAGACATAGCTTGATTGCTAGGTGGCTCACACCCAATCCCTAAACCTCTCATAAAGCCCTTCTTTTTCCTCTCTTTTCTTTTCTCTCTTACTGTTCATGTAACCCCAGTAGCGACTACAAAGACCTATATTTATAGGGGCTGCCATGAAAGGGAGAAGAAGGAAGGAGGAGAGATGGAGGGAGAGAATGGTGGAGAGGATCAAGGCCATTCCAAATGGGTCCAACCCATTAAGGTAAGTATGACATTCATACCAAAAAGCCTTGGAGCCAAAATTGGTTTGATCCAACCCATTAAGGTACGTATGACATTCATATCAAAATGCCTTGGAGCCAAAATTGATTTGAATTTGAAATTCAAACCAGGTCAAAACCTGCCCAAAAAAAAACTCTCACGAAATCCTCCCAGATTTCTGCTCGTCACAGGAAGTGTCGATACTCAAAAATTGCCAAGTGTGAACACTTCACCAAGTTCGACACCTATAAAAATTCAAGTGTCGACACATGGAGCAAAGTCAATCATATTGACTTTATGTGATGGCAAACGATTCTCAATCGTTGATTAGCTCAAAAGATCGATAGAAATCCTCTATGGTGTCTGACCGCATAGGTTCGAACACTAAACCGGTAGCACTAGAATATTTTCAGTACCAGTCAAAGTCATCATCTAGCAATGATACCCGACGACCGGATAGGTCGAAGATGCAGAGCACCTCACATAAACCTCTGCCATATGGTTGCTGCATAATTCATCCCTTTGACCTTATAATGCTCAGGATGATCTAGGATTCAACTGTCAACCCTAATTTGATCTATCTAGATCATGTTTCAACCTCACAAGTTCCGTGACTCCTCACAAGAACTACCCTGACCAAGTTTTTGCTGAATTGAGACATAGTGAGTCATTCACTCCAACCTATTTGGAGAGGTCAATTCTATCTTGATCCACCATCGCTCCACAAGTACATGACTATACCCAGAAACCTTACATCACTGGATTAGAAATTCATAAGTCTGGCGCCAAAGTATAGTGAGTTGCTTGCAAGCTACCATGGTGACCTCAGGTCTGAGGGACACATATACCCATATCCCTTCACGAGCAACCCATTGGCAGAATAGAGCTCCGCAGATGGTCACGTTCAGTGAAATGTCATACACTTCACTTGTATGTCATACCAGTGTCTCCACACTCCTTGGTTAAGAGGACAACCAACAAATGTGACATATAACAACCTACACTTGATACATTATCATCTAGTAATAATGTATCATTTGGTTGTGAACCAGTTTAAGAACTACTTGATATATCCTCTCTATATCAAAACAAAGTAGTTCTAAGGACTCCATCATACAAGAGTTCATTACAGAAAAATATAAAATGATGGACAGCCAAAAATAAATAACTTTTATTTATTATAAAGAATTCATATACAAATACAAAGTAGCACAACCACCTACAGCCTAGATGATTAGCTTTGGGACATAATTCCCAACAGGACCTTCCACTAGGACTAGAAGTCGTAGCATGAAGAAGACCCCAAGGGCTCTAGCTCATAGGTCCAGGATCACTAGTCCCATATCATTTTAGATTCCATCTGATGAGGATTAGCCTCATAGATGTCTATTCTGTTGTTGTTGTTGTCATTTATCTTATGTTTCATGCTTATGTATTCCATCTTATGTTATATGTTTCAGTGTATGCTGATTGTTTCAGCAAATTTTGTACTGAAAACTCTTTTATATATATATTCCACTTTTTGACTTATTTGTCAATCTTGATTCTTTTGCTAGCTTTGATTGAACTTATAATATTTAAATTATGCTCTGACAATATTGACTCGATACCCTACTCTTTAGCTCTGATCTTTGGTAATTTTTGAAAAACTAATCTTGTATCATGGCCCTTCTTTGTCTAAATGCATTTATTAAGGTAGAGTTTACTCCCTTTATTATTTAACGATTGACAAAAAGGGGGAGTAGGATATAAAGTTTCAAATTTTATATTTTATTCTTCAATTAAAAATTACTCGGGTACGAAATAACCTTTGATACAAATTGTTTCATGTCTTAATTACAAAATGCTCTAAAATACTCTGATACAAAATGTTTCACTGAGGGAGAGAGTAAATGTAATTGCCATACCTAAATTATACCTCTCCTCTATTTAGATGGTGTTGTATGAGCTTTAAGTTCATTTTTATGAAGTATCATATCTAAAAACTGAATTTGAATGCTTATATACTCAAGGTTTTATCATCATCAAAAAGGGGGAGATTGTTGGGTTTGTCCTTGATTTTGATGATTAACAAAATGTTGAGTACCTATTTTGTACTAATGTTTCAAATGTAGTTTTGAGTTTCAGGATATGGGCACCTCAAATTCTCCAAAGGAAAGTATCTTGAAGCTGGGCGAAACTCATACTTTAGGAAGTCTTCTCACCATGAAAAAGGGATAAAAAATGTTCAATTATTATTTACATAAGTGCATTTAATGTTCATTTATATATCCTTATGCTTTTTGGTCATTTGGCACTCATTTTGACATTTTCAAACCCAAGTGTCGACTAAAGCAGTTCCACGTGTCGACACTTCAATGAATGGCACGCAAAAAAATTTGACTGGCATGCCAAGTGTCGACACCTAAGTTCCAAGTGTCGACACCTATAATCCAAGTGTCGATTCAAGGCCTGAGACTTTTTGAAAATCTAGAACATGCCATTCCAAGGGTTTTTGGGTCAAGTGTCGACACCTATACTTCAAGTGTCGACACCTAAAATTCAAGTGTCGATACCTGAAATTCAAGTATCGACACCAGAAGGACCAAGTATCAATACTTGAGGACCAAGTGTTGATACTTAGAAGTCAAGTGTCGACTCACAAGATCAGATAGCTCTAACGGATCTATTTTTCTTGAGTTGCAGATTTATCTTTTCAAGCTCCCAATGGCTAGTTTTGATCCTCCAACGGTCTCAAACCATTTTTTGAAAGTTTCTGAGATATTTAAGCTTCACCAAACTCATTCATGAGGCATTGAACTCCATTGAAAGCTCAAAAGCCAATATTCCCTCAAGAACTTCACTTCAAAAGCCATAAAAGAGAGATTCCTTGAAAAAGCTTACAAGCCTATCCTTTCATCTTTCTAAAAAGAGGGCTTGAAGAAGATTCCAATGAGAAGACAAGACAAGCATCAACTAGAGCTTCAAAGCTTCACTTTCGACTCTTTGAAGAGAGTTTGTTGTGTTTTATTTATTATATCTCTGAAATTCTTTTTTGTTTGACCTAGCTTTCAATGGTTGCTTTAAAGTAGGTTGTTGTGGTTGTTGGTGAGCTAAAGGGACAAAACCAACTAGGGTTAACTTGTCAGCCCAAAGACAAAACAAGTGTAAAGGTTGTCGGTGAGCCTAGGTGACAAAACCAACTTAGGTTTTGACTTGTGAGCCTTGTAAAACAAGTCGGCTGTAATCTTAAGGAGATTATAATGGAATTCCCAAGGATGGCTTGGGGAGTGGATGTAGGTGCTTGGTTTGCATCGAACCACTACAAAACTTGTGTTTGTGTGTGATTGCTCTTCTTGATTATCACTCTTAGCATTTAACCTTCTATTTTCACTGCATATCTTTGTGTTCTTCACTTTGCTCACAAACACATTAAAGGTTGGCACATAATTGTTTTAAATTTTTAAAAGACCCAATTCATCCCCCCTCTTGGGCTCCATTTCTGGGCAACAAAGTGCCTTGATACAAGAGAGTAGAGTCTCTAAAATAGACTCTTAGACTTGGCCCCTAAGTAAGGTTATAATAGTCATTACCTAGGAATTTGATTCCCACCCAAATCCTAGCTAGAATACATGGTAGGACTAGGATTTAAAATCCCTCAAATCACTCTCCTCTCTCTTGCCTTGGTCGGCCATGAGGGGTGATTCTAAGTGGCCAACCAAGGGAAAGGTGACCATAAGCATATGGTGCCTTAGCTCCTCTCTTGGGCCTTGGCTGGCCCAATCTGCTTCAGGCTGCGGTCCAGGGCTCCCGGGATTTCGATGTGACTCCAGGGTTTTTGTTTTCTTCTACTCGACCTTCCATGGTCTTCATGTCTTCAGGCTGGGTTGATCTTTACTTGTACTGGCTCAGTCTTCACTTGTACTTGGGTTGGCATATCTTCACTTGTACTTGGACTGACATGTACAGGACTCAGGAAGAAGACTATCTCAACATGAGCTGACTGGTACAGGACTCAAATAATTACATGACAACTCAAATGGACTAAGCCCTTATTACAAATGGACTCAAAATACTACTAATAAATCTATAGAGGGTTGAGAAGCCTCTATCTTATTCTGGTGCCTCTGGTGTCCGCACCAGTGAGTTTTATGAGACATGTTACACAGTTGAACATGAGTCTCAGATCATATCTAGGTTTCTAATACGGGATGAAGCTCTGATACCAAACATGAAGCGGGATGAAGATGAAGTAGGACTATACTAATGATGAGATGGATATGCAAATGATTTCTTTTTGGTGTTTTAAGTTTTAAATGAATTTTTGATTCACAAAGTTGAGCAAAGAGTAGATCTAGGGGTTCTATACAAACAAGATACTTCTAGCATGCAAGTTTAGTCCCTAAATAATGATGAAGAGAGGACCCCGGGATTGAGAAACCCAGTAGGACATAACTCTAAAACAATACCTACTTAGAAGACCAGGGAATGCAAACCTTAAAGTTTTTGATGCGCCCGATGCCGAGTTCTCTCACACTCATGGATGCGGCATGGAAGATCAAGCCTTCAACCCTATGGATTCGCCGACTTTCTGTATAATGGTCGAAGGCAAGGGAGACCGAATCCTTTGTCTGTGGCACCTGGAGGACCTGCGAGCAACCAAGAGAAGGGTTAGAAAATAAAAAGTAGGGGTATGAGAAAGTGAAAATAGAGGAGAGAATTAATCGAAGATGGTGGTCGAAGAGGGTTCTTCTTGTTGGGCATCCATATGGATCTTCTAGGTGGCATCCCAGCATGAAGATGGACTGATGGCTTGTGAAGGAGGAAGGTAACTCAGGGCCTCTCACCCCTTGATGTCTCAAAGGACAAAGGCACTCTCTCACAGAGTACCTAGTCTAAGAAGACAAGGGCTAACGGAAGAAAACTTGAACTCTTTTTTTCAATTCATCAAAATTCCATTTACAAGAGGTTAAGGCTTCTTTTATAAGCACCTAAGTCTCATTTGAATTCAAATGAGAGGAGTTACAAAACATTAAACAAGGGGTGCCAAAATCTGCATTTAATCCCTTAAAATTTGAATTCTTGGATGCTTGGCCGACCTTGCTTTGGAGGAGCTTGATATTGGGGATGTTGTCTTCTTGATTCAAGGTGGAGCCCACTTAACTTTATTTTTCTTCCATGGCTGACCTGACTCTTTGGGAAGAAGGTTTGATGTGGAGGCTTGAAGAAAGGAACATGTCTTCAAAAATCATGGGATGCTTCAACCTTCCTTGGCCAATCAAGCTTCTTTGGAAAAGAGCTTGATGTGGGGAGTGGGATGGGGAATTTGTTGGCTTGGAGCATGGGCATCCAACAAGCATTGACTTTGAATCCCTCCATTCTCTCTTAGCTGCCCAAGTGTCCAGATGATGTGGCGCACCCTTTCGCCGAGTGGTGCCAGTAAGGTGGCGCTCCAAGAGCTGAGGTGGCAATTTTTTGTGGCATGAGGAAGATGGCTTGATGCATCAACTGGGCTTAACTCAAGTGTCCACTCCAACTTCAAACTAGCTTAAGCTCAATCTTCAAGTAGACTTTGGCTTGGACTAATACAACTAAATACAGGACCCATTGATCTAGCTTGACCAAATTGTCCAAGGTACAAGGCTAAAGCAAAAATTGAAACTAAATACATGACTCAAAATTAAAATGCTCAGGCTTGATACCTTATTACAGGACCTAATTAATTAAAACCCTAATAGAGATCCACAAAGGATTGAGGAGCCTCTGTCTGATTCTGGTGCCCACACCAATTCTCCCGGGGTGGGAGGAACTCGACCCTATCGAGTAAGGGTTGATTTGGCTTTGATACTTCTCTAGAAGGTCATGTCGAGGTGCTGCAAGTCCTCCCGAGTAATCCATGAATCATCGGACTCCGGTCAGCCTTGCCATCAGACCAAGTAACGCTGATAGCCTTTGCCCTGAGGGGTGATAGCTTGATCATCCATGACACGCTCGATCCGCTTTCCTCTCTTAAGTAAAATTGGAGGTGGACACTTTGGGTCAGGTTCACTCTCAAATGAAAGGTCAAGCCCAAATGGCTCACTGGGTATGTTTGCTAGTTTCCTATACTCGACTAAGTCTGAGATATTGAAAGTCGAGCTAATGCCATAATCCTAGGGTAGTTCAAGCACATAGGCATTAGAGCCAACTCTCCTTATCACTCTAAAGGGGCCAGCTCCACGAGCATGAAGTTTCTTAATGGTTCTTGGTGGAAACCATTCAGGCACAAGCCTAATCATTACAGAATCCCCAATTTCAAACTCTTTAACTCATTTCCGGGAATCAGTCAATCATTTTTATGCATTATTACTTTGATTGATTTTTTGGCTAATTTTATTATGCATGCTGTGAGAATGACTTTGTGGACTATGAGACTTGTACAGACACCTATCAAATGTACACTCAACTATGCATTCCTATTGAGAAAAATTTTATTGGACTCTCTAGGGCCTAAACCTAATAGATTATAGACTCTCTAGGTTTGACCCTGGTCTGGCATGCACATTTAAATTTATAGTGGATCCTTAGCAAATGCCAAAAGGTCTTCCAAAAGTAGGTCACAAACCTAACATACTCACAGCACTGGTGCAACTAAACGACCTCAACAAAGTGTAATTTGATAGTTTGGGGAATATTGGAAGCCTTAGGGTATGATAGGATATAAAAATCAGAGTCTTGGTATAATCTATTAGAAACATGAAATAGACCTTGGTTACCCAGGATGACCTTAAGATTTGAATATTGATCTATGGGTGTAAGGTTTAGGGTAGGCTGGATGCTCCTAGATGGTGGAAGGTCATCAGGAACGTCTTCGGGAAGTTTAGCTTGAAAGTCTTCTAAAATAATGTCTACTTCCTGGGATTGCTCCTTAGGGACTTATTCCTGGACATCTTTTTTGGACAACTAATGTGAACCCTCAATTTCATCTGATATGTTTGATCCTGGCTCAGTCACTCCTTCAAATTCTATAGTGGGTTCAAGATCTTTTTTTATTAGTTTCTTAGTAATTTCAACCTTGCGTTTACCTTCATCGTACTCTTCCACTAGACTTGATTCATAGATATCTTCTATGGACTCTTCAATGGACTCAGGAATTTTTTCCTCTAGATTCTTAATGGGTTCAACCTTTTCTCCCTAAAATTCTTTAATGGGTTCTTCCTCTTCCCCTTCATATTCATTAATTAGACTCGGTTCAACCTCATAAACTTCTTTCTCAGGCTCACTAATGGGTTCAGGGGTTTTTCCCTTGCAAACTAATGGGATAGGAGTAGTAGGCTGGTTTTAAGAAATCTGTCTTAGAATTGGCCTAGATGTGCTAATCATGCTAGGCTTAGGTCGGCTGCTCATGAGTTCTCTTTTATAAGACTCGAATTCTCTAGCAATTCGATAAGCTTCCTTTAGAATATGAATTTTCCATTAAAGTAATTCCCCCTAGGTATCTTTACATAGGACTCCTCAAAATCTAGATATGGTCAAGGTCTTAGATTCAGTTGTGTTACATCTCTTGACAATCACCTTGAATTCCTCAATATACTCAGATACTGGTCTATCACCTTGTCTCAGTTTGTACGATTGGTCAAAAGTCTTTGCTCATAGAATCTTCCTAGGTACTTTTCTCTTAGCTTAGTTATCATGGTTCTCCAGCTATGTATTCTATCTCCTCTTTGATAACATTCATCCTTAATAGCTATCCAATGACACTTAGCATATTGGGTTAACTTATGTGTGGCCAATCTAAATTTCTCTAACTCCGACATCCTAATGTACTCGAAATGGTGATCCATGCTCTCCTCCCAATCGATATACACCACTTGTCTTCCATCAATAATGGGTGCATACGGTTGGGTGCTCCTAATGGGTCTCTCTTGGAGTCAACCAAGTAAGGGTATGGGCTCTTAGGGCTCGACTCAGGGGCAAGATCATGATCATAGGCTTTTGAATCAAGGGAATTTGGCCTAGAGGAGTTAAATTTAGCATGGTCCTTGCGGGCTTCTGCCTGTGCCTCTGCTTGGGCCATCTTTTGGTCCAATTGGGCCAGTTGTTCGTTGAGGGCCCTCAAGTGGGTTTCAAGGTTTGACCCCAAGATTACACTGGGCTGGATATGGACAAATGGGCTAATGGATTCCTAATCTAGACTAGACATGCAACACACAATAGATGGTACTACGATTTGCTATACCTATGAATTTAAACAGAATGGGTTAACTTAGTTGATACACAGCACAACAACTAGCCCTTTCATCAGCCAGGTAAGAGGTGGGAGTGTGGGAGGCCCCCCTTGCTTTCGTAAGGATCCAATTAAACAATCACAACACCACTTAGGTCATTTGATACTAGACCTCTTGCCTTAGACACCAGCTTCCTGGTACTAATTGAAGGGTTGCATTCACTAGCTTCCCCACAATGGATAAACCCGACTCGTGGGTGTCCCTAAGTTATTAGGTTGCTACTTGATTTTAGATTAGGCTTAGGTTCGAGATACAAGGGTGGTGGTTTTCGGGTTAAGGAAAGGTAATGACCTCCTTCCCTTATCTTGTGATATTGATGCCCTTAAGTCGATTATGTAGATGATGGCATACACATGAATCCTAATTAAATGTATCTAAGTTTTTTTGTGTTTTGATGTAGATTAGCATAAGTATAAGTTGCTGGAAATAAAAAACATGAACCAAAAGTGAAAAATTAAACTATATGGAAATGAAAGTATGATGAAATGAACTTGTTGGAAATTCATAGTAGAATTAGTCTCAGATAGTAATCTGGTATGTGAAAAATCTATGGACTGAGATAAAATCTAAAAAGCTTCTTAAAAAAACTATCAATTATGCAGAATCCAACAAAAGAAAAATCAGCAAAATCAGAGATTGCTACTGGCAAAAACAACTAAAACAGCAGACCATGTACTGGGTTAAAAAAATGTAAAAATTTTAAAGATGATGCAAAACTTTTTTTTAGGATCTAAAATCTATCTCCTTGTTTTCCCCTTCAAGGGTCAATCACATCGTCACCCCTACACACCATAGGAAATCCCCTTTGAATGGGATGTGAGGGTCTTGCAGCCCTACTTTTTTTTATGACCGGACGGCCATGGTGAAGCACCCAATCCAAGTACTTAAAGAGAACTAAGCCCTAACCATGCTCTGATACCAAACATGATATAGGATGAAAGCTCTAATACCAAACATGATGCAGGATGAAGCTCTGATACCAAACATGAAGCGGGATGTAGATGAAGTGAGACTATACTAATGATGAGATGGATATGCAAATGATTTCTTTTTGGTGTTTTAGGTTTTAAGTGATTTTCTAATTCTCGAAGTTGAGCAGAGACTAGATCTAGGGATTCTATAAAAACAAGATACTTCTAGCATGCAAGTTTAGTCCCTAAACAATGATGAAGAGAGGACCCCGGGATTGAGAAACCCTATAGGACTTAGCTCTAAATCAATACCTACTAAGGAGACTAAGGAATGCAAACCTTGAAGTTTCTGATGTGCCCGATGCCGAGTTCTCTCACACTCACGGATGCTGAATGGAAGATCAAGCCTTAAACCCTGCGGATTCGCCAACTTTTTGTCTGATGGTCCAAAGGCATGGGAGACCGAATCCTTTGTCCGTGGCACCTGGATGACCTGCGAGCAACCAAGAGAAGGGTTAGAAAATAGCAAGTAGGGGTATGAGAAAGTGAAAAAGGAGGAGGAAAGGAATCAAAGATGGTGGTCAAAGAGGGTTCATCTTGTTGGGCATCTAGGTGGATCTTCTACGTGGTGTCCCAGCTTGAAGATGGATTGATGGCTTGCGAAGGAGGAAGGTAACTCAGGGCCTCTCATCCCTCGATGTTCCAAAGGATAAAGGCACTCTCTCACAGAGTTCCTAGTCTTAGAAGACAAGGGCTAGTGGAAGAAAACTTGAACTCTTTTTTTCATTTCATCAAAATTCCATTTACAAGAGGTTAAGGCTCCTTTTATAAGCACCTAAGTCTTATTTGAATTCAAATGAGAGGCGTTACAAAATATTAAACAAGTGGTGCCCAAAATCTGCATTTAATCCCTTGAAATTCAAATTCTTGGATGCTTGGCCGACTTTGCTTTGGTGGAGGAGCTTGATTTGGGGGATGTTGTCTTCTTGATTCAAGGTGGCGCCCAATTGACTTTATTTTTCTTCCATGGCCAACAATGACTCTTTGGGAAGAAGGCTTGATGTAGGGGCTTGAAGAAAAGAACATGTCTTCAGAAATCATGGGATGCTTCAACCTTCCTTGGCCGACCAAGCTTCTTTGGAAAAGAGCTTGATGCAGGGAGTGGGATGGGAAATTTGTTGGCTTGGAGCATGGGTGTCCAACAAGCATTGACTTTGAATCCCTCCATTCTCTCTTGGCCATCCAAGTGTCAAGATGATGTGGTGCACCCTTCTGCCAAGTGGTGCCAGTGAGGTGGTGCTCCAAGAGCTGAGGTGGCATTTTTTTATGGCATAGGGAAGATGGCTTGATCCATCAACTAGGCTTGACTCAAGTGTCCACTCCAAATTTAGACCAGCTTGAGCTCAATCTTCAAGTAGACTTAGGCTTGGACCAATACAACTAAATATAGGACACATTGACCTAGCTTGACCAGATTGGCCAAGGTACAAGGCTAAAGCAAAAATTGAAACTAAATACATGACTCAAAATTAAAATGCTTAGGCTTGAAGCCTTATTACAGGACCTAATAAATTAAAATCCTAATCAGAGATCCACAAAGGATTGAGGAGCCTCTATCTGATTCTAGTACCCACATCAGTTTCGAGCTAGCCTGTGTAGAGATATCTAGGGTGAATTATTTTGATGGCAAATTCGAGACCTAGATGACGCCTATGACATAGCCTTGGAATTCGAGTCAAATCAGAGAGAACTCACATTTTGTCAAACTAAGTCCAACAAGAGTGACCCTCCTAAACCCCAGATCCATAGAACTGAACCCATAACCTTTGAGCTCGTATCCTATAAATCCATAACCTTTAAATCCATAACCCTTAGTTTACCCACCCCTATTACCCCAGACCATAGTCAATTTTCCATTAGCCAAACCCCTCTTACCCCCCCATTGGTTCACTAGGATGACCTAGAAGAAGAGATATATAAGGCTGACCCAAGTTTGGTAGAGGAGTATGAGGATGATGAGTCTACTAAAGATTTAAAAGAAGAGATACCTATAGGCGACCTAGAGTTAGAAGCCAACCCAGAATAAGTTAACCCAATGGAAACCCAGATAGAAATCAACCCAAAGTTAGTTGAGTCGGAAGTCCAGTACAACCAACCCAGTTCAACCATGGACTTCAATTTTGAGATTTTTATGAAAGCCATTGCTGATCAGTTTGCCTAGATGAACCATAAGTTAAGCCAATCCTGTGCCCAATTAATCACCCAGGTCAACCAAATGAACCAAACAAATAACCAAGCAACCAATAGGTTGGACCAGGTAGAAGAAAACCCAACATTAGTTGATCCTGACCACACCCAAGCTGAACCTGTAGTGGAAGACCAACTTATTGGAATTCTCCCAGGAATAGGAAAGTATGTTGCATAAAATCAGGCATCAAAAGCCTGACCAGCGGAAGCAGATATAAAAATGATTTTATATCTAATCATGCAAATCATAAATAAATCTAATTTATTTGTCATAAATTCATGACATGCTGAATAACATGGAAAAAATATTAGATCTAAAATAAAAACTATTTTAAGCATAAAATACTTACCTGGATCGCTACTCGGACCTACTTTGAAAATCATGCAAAACCGCTAATAAAAAGCTGGGATTCTGTTGGAGCTGCGCAATTACCCGGCCTCTACTGGTATCCACACGAAGCTCTCACAACCAAGTCATAAAGGGCACCGGACTGCTAGATCCTTGCAGCCCTCTCTTCTTTCAGCAAATCGTCCACTTTAAAAATTATGCCGATCCGAATCCGTATAGACTTTTGGCTTCTATCTTGCAAATCAAACTATCCAAGATCTTTGGACCCTTTCCTATCTTCTTTCTCTAGTTGATCGTCTCTCTAAACCTCACAGAAGGAAGAAGGAAACAAATAAAAGGGAGAGAAAGGAACTTGGCGCTAGGAGAGAGAACCTCAGGTGAAGACGCCCAAAAAGAAAGCTCACGGCCAAGAGGGATTGTTCATGGTGAAAAGAAATATTCTTCATGCCAAAAGTAATCTCTTTATGGTCGGCCACCTTTCCTCTTATTTAAATTTAAGTTCTCCCAACCCATAAAAACAAAAGATCGATGTTTTAATTTCAACCGATTGAAATTTAAGAGGAGTGAATTAGGACTCCTCCTTCTCATATTCCTCCATGCTAATTATGAATTAGCGCCCTCCTATTTCATGCCTTCTCTCTTTTGTTGCCCAAACATAAGGGGCCCACAAGGTAGGGATGTGGAGGGAGGGGGAGATAAGGACAGAGAGTCCCAATCTAGCTGGACTTTAGGTCGTGGTCCAAACAAAGTGAATTTATAGTCAAACTAAAGTCGATTTTAAATCCGATCGAACCATTTCGAAGTGGACATTGACTTGAATTAATTAGGATTAATTAATTGAGTCTAACTCAATTAAATTAAATCTATTTTAAACTAATTAAAAATTAATCCATAATCAATTAATTGTAACATTTATAATTAGGTCAAATATTAATTGTAACACTTACAATTAGGTCCAAATTGATTTGCTGATTGGTTACTTGAGCTCCTAATGTATGTGACCCCTCAGGTCCTATCCTGTATGGTAATGAGACATGCTATAATTTCCATTTTACATCATCAAAACTCCATTCGATGGATTGAAACCATTTCAGCTCAACACTAATTAGGATCATCGATCTGAGAATGATCCTAACAGGCTCTCATAATCCACCAGTGATACCTAGCAGTATATAGTGGCAACCTAGCAGAATAAGATTGGAACCCCTACGTGTAGTTACCATATGATTCGGTTTCTCTATCAAAATACCGACATGATGTTGGTTACGGATACTCGTCAAACCCATCAGTCATATGCTTAACCTAATTGACTCAAGTCTAATTGTGATACTAATGAAAACACCTTTTCATTATCACCCGGCTGTGGCTATAGACTTCTAGACTTTGTCTCATTAAGCTTGCATAGAATTATACCTTACTACTAAGGTTGATAGATCCCTACAAGTGAACACCCAACTTCAACAATAAACTTACTGCAACCAATGAACACCGCAAGGTCCTGTATGGATAGGAACAATGTGATTGTGCTGTCAAACTACAACAACCTTATTATGAGTAGCCGAGACACTCTAGGTCAAGGAACTATTCACACAACTACAGCATCAGGAAGTTATCGACGAGTGAGAGTCATCCGTATAACTTCTTGTACTTGGTCACACTCAGTACCGTTGATCTCTATCAACTACTTGCACTCTCATTCCAGTATCACCACACTGTAGGTCAGAGACTCATCTACCCAGAAAGGGAAGTGATCTATGCACCAATTTTAACGGATTAATCAACGTCCTCATGATATTCCAACAATTGCGAGCCTTTAGGAGTTAATCTATAAAGACACATGCCTTAGATTCTCAACTTTTGAGAATATGTGTCATTGTCCATTAACTCCATGGACGATTCATAGACACAATAATATGAATGAAACTAATGTCATTTTAATTAATAAGAAAAATTAAGTACAAAGTTCATGTTCTAAAATAAAAATGTGTCAAGCCAACATGGTTTTCAGGGTATACATCTAACAATCTCCCACTTGCACTAAAGCCAATTGGCTATAAATCTGAGTCCCATTTTCTCAAAGTGGACTTCAGCCTTCTGTTGGCTCAAAGTCTAAGTCAGTGGGTCTGCCACATTATCCATGGAGTCTACCTGCATACCTCAACATACTTCTTATTGAGATAGTTGTATATGATATGAAATCACTGCTCAATATGCTTTAGACTTCTAGTGAGACCTGGGTTCCTTAGCAAGAGCTATTGCATAATTATTGTCACAATACATGGGGATGGCATCAGATGGCATCACTCCAAGCTCCACAATGAACTTTTTGTACCAGAAGGCTTCTTTTGCAGCTTCAGAGGCAGCGATGTACTCAGCTTCCATTGTTAAATCTGCTATGATGGGCTGCTTAGAAATTTTCCAACTAGTTGCCCCACCATTGCACAAAAATACAGACCCTGATGTAGACCTTCTATCATCAGGATTAGATATAAAGTTTGAGTCTGTATATCCTTTTATCCCTAATTCTGAACTCCCACCAAAGACCAAGAATAAATCTTTAGTCCTTCTCAAGTACTTAAGAATGTTCTTCATAGCTATCCATGTTCCTCACCCGAGTTTGATTGATATCTGCTCATGACACTCACAACAAGAGCTATATCAGGTCGAGTACATAACATGACATACATAAGGCTTACAATTGCCGAAGCATATGGAATCTTGCTCATGAGTTGAATCTCTTCAAGTGTGTTGGGACACATTTTCTTGGAGAGATTAATGTCATGCCGAAGAGATAACAATCCTCTTTTAGAGTTTTCCATGCTGAACCTTTTCAGCACTTCCTCTATGTACAATTTTTGTGAAAGGCCAAGCATTCGATTAGATCTATCTCTATAGACCTTAATCCCCAAAATATAAGATGCTTCAAATAGGTCTTTTATAAAGAATTCCTTAGATAACCAACTTTTGACCGAAGTCAACATGGGAATATCATTCCCTATAAGGAGGTTGTCATCCACGTACAATACGAGGAATGTCACAGCCCTCCCACTGGCCTTCCTGTAAACACATGGCTCATCCTCTTTTTCGATAAAATCAAATAATTTGATTGCATCATCAAAATGAGTATTCCAACTCCAAGAAACTTGCTTCAATCCATAGATTGATCTATGCAGCTTGCAGATGTTATGATCTTCATTGTTGGAAGTGAAAACTAAAGGCTGCTCCATATAGATATCTTCCTCAAGATATCCATTTAGGAATGCAGTTTTCACATCCATCTGTCATATCTCATTATCATGATATGCTGCAATTGCAAGCAATGTACGGATGGACTTCAGCATAGCTACTGGTGAAAAGGTATCATGACAGTCAATGCCTTCACGTTGACTATACCCTTTCACCACCAATCTTGCTTTAAAGGTCTCTACCTTACCATCTGCACCTATTTTTCTTTTGTAGATCCATTTACAACCAATAAGTACAATACCCTCTAATAGATCTACTAAGGACCAAACTTGGTTAGAATGCATTGAATCAATTTCTGATTTCATAGCATTCAACCATTTCTCGGAGTCGATGTCTGACATCGCCTCATCATAAGTCTTAGGATCAATCAATTGATCCTTGTCCCTAACAAGAACATTTTCTTTAAATCTTCTGTAATCATACGCAAGTACCTTTCAGGAGGTTTGGAGACTGTAATAGACCTACGAGATGGAAGAGCATTTATGTGTATTGGTTGATTAGGTTCGATCTATTCTACAGCTGGTTGTTGTTCAGAGACTTTCTCATCGAACTCAATTAACCTCCCACTGTCACCTTCCTGAATAAACTGTTTTTCAAGAAATGTGGCATGTCTACTCACAACGCATTATGATCTTCTGAAAGGTAAAAGTAATATCCAGAAGTTTCTTTAAGATATCCTATAAACCAAGCTTTCACAGATCTAGATTCCAACTTGTCCGCCATTAATCTTTTGACATAAGCTAGACATCACCGAATCTTAAAATGAGCAAGACTTGGTTTCTTACCATGCCAAATCTCATATGGTGTGGTAGGAACAGATTTAGATGGAACCCTATTTAGAATATTCATTGAAGTTTGTATTGGGTTTGTTGACCAAGGCGGAAACATAGATTTCAAAATTTTTATCTTATGAAATCTATACCAAACCCTTTAGCCCTCGATCTCCTTAAAAAAAAAAATTAAAATATATATCATTCATATACATGATTTAAATATATATATATATATATGTAAGTACTAACCTGTACCGCAATATCCAAAATGCAAATCTCCACCAGGTGCCCAAATGTTCACCCTCCAATGGTGATCCACACGGAGAAGAAATGAAGACAACAACTTCTTGATCTTGGATCCTCTTCTTGAATTCTTTTTCAAGAATTCAATTCTTGGACTTATAGGCTGGAATTTTCTTTCTTGAAAATTCCCTTTCTCCCTTCTTTCCTCTTCTTGATCCTTTCCTCAACTTCAATCCTTGTAGAAAATTCTTATTTGAAAAAAATTAAGACAAGTAATGTCTTAATTCAAGAAAGAAAAGAGACCATTCCTATTTCTTTCCTTTACCGTTCAAGACCTTCCTCTTATTCTTGTTTAGGGTTAGAGTTTCGACAGAGGATACCTCTGTAAGCAAAACAATACCCAACAAGAACAAGGGGAAGGAGTATTCTGGAGAGGAAGAAAAGGTATCTGATCTCTGAATTATCTTACATGAAAACCCCCGAGAACCCAACCCTATTTATAGATATCAGAGGGGTGTCTTTTCGAAAACAACGCAACCCTCTGCTATCCCAAGAATCATGTTCTTTCCATCCTCATGCGTCCCCTCAGATTTTTCATGCCTTTCCTAATTTATTTCAAGATTTTTCGATGAAGAAAAACCTCGAAAGAAACCTCAGAAAAGTTACGATGTTCTGAGATGGAGTTGCGACCGAAAAGCAAAGGATTTCTTCTGGCCATCTAATCCTGATCCAAGGTACTCCAGATGAGACACCTAAAGAAAAGATTTCTGCCCCCTCCCATCTGGTTTTCATGGTAAAAGAAGTCCCCACGTGCATGAAGAGGAGTCCACGCGCGTGGACTCTTCCTTTGGTGCGCGCGCGTGGGAAAGATGGCTTGGGCGGTCTTGGGAAAAGGGTTTAAATTGATTTTTAATCAATGGGTTCAGCCACGGGTTAGCCCAAAGTCCCAAAATTTAAATTAGACTCTAATTAGGTTCAACTAGAACCCAATTAAGCCCAATTCAGAACCAAATTCGAATCCAATACGAATAGAAGTTGGGTCTGCAACACATGCTAGTGTGTTTGTCCTGCAAACATGATTTAATTCTAAGTTAAATCACTCATCGACTCTCTTTTGTGTGTGACCCATTGGGTTCCACATCTAGCCAGCAGTAGGTCCGAGTGCTATTTGACTTAATTCGGTTAGATCTCAACTAAGCCAATTTAGGTCAACTCAAGCTAGCTCGACTTGGTCAACTAGAATCTAATTCTAATTAACTGATTTAAATTATCATAATTTAATCATTTTCCTACAAGGCAAGATTGATGTCTAGAAACGTATCATGTCTACCCGGAAGATGTGGAATTTTGGTTGAATTACCAAAATACCCTTCAGTGGTGAGTTACCAGGCAATTCAGTCCTTTGATCAACTTGCATCATGAATATGATTATGGATATGGATACCTTGTCAAATCCAATTTCATATTCATCCCTACTTCAATCTTTTTAATGATGATAAATTAATGAACTATTAGAAACTACTTCTAATGTTCATAATTTGATCAAAGATTTCCCGAATCATCATTTGATCGAAATTGGCTGGATGCAATATCCTCTTACTAGGGCTGATCAATTCCTTGTTGACCTACTCACAACCTTCATATACAATCCACCATATCTAGTATCACCTCATGCATAACTCAGTGTTATGATTGAATGTGAACCAAAATGTGAATTCATGTATATAAGGTACTATGGCAGTCTCAGGTCAAAGGACCACATGCACTACTCCCACTATGAGAAATATCTATTGACAAACAGATAAGGTTCCATTAGATATTCTCAATCTGGATCTATTCAGTGAACTCATTCTCTAATGAGCACCCACATCCTAGTATTAGTGTCAAACACAAGTGACTGTGAGATCAGTCACCCTCATACATAGAAAGTGCTGATCTTTACCAGAAACATTGATCCCCTACTCAATGTCCTATTGACAATGAATATTTTAGATTAGGGTTTTAAGGCTTTAGGTCTCACTGGTATGATCTCATCATAATCCTAGAACCATAGCCCTAATCTATGGAGTTCATCATATAATAATTAAGACACAACGTATGATGAAAATAATGCCTTTATTGAATGATAATGTCAATACATTGATTTTTGGGATGGAAAAGGAAAAATCCCAATGAAATATAATATTTCGATTGGCCTTTAGGGCATAATCCTTTCAATCTCCCACTTGCACTAAAGCCAATCGCCTTTAAACTATAACCCCATATAATCGAGGTGGCGATCAAACTCTCGCTATGGTAGAGCGTTAGTGAACAGGTTTGCTATGTTGTTCTTCGTTTCAACTCTTTTAATGCAGAATTCTTGTCTTTTGACAATCTCTCGAACAAGATGGAAGCGTCTCAGAATGTGCTTTGATTTGTGATGGGCTCTTGGTTCCTTTGCTTGAGCAACAGCCCCAGTATTATCATAGTAAAGTGGTACTGGACCTTCAATCTCGGGAACAACGCCCAACTCTGATATGACTTCTTCATGCAGACAGCTTCCTTGGCAACTTCACTAACAGCAATGTACTCTGCCTCAGTTGTTGAGTCAGCTACAGTCTGTTGTTTATAACTCTTCCAACTTACAGCTCCTCCATTTAGGGTAAAGACTTACCCAGATATAGATTTGTTGTCATCTGGATCTGATTGAAAACTAGAATCTGAATAAGCTTGTAATTTAAGATCATATCCATCGTATATTAGAAAAATATCCTTAGTCCTTCTTAAGTACTTAAGAACATTTTTCACAGCATTCCAGTGATCCTCTCCTGGATCAGCCTGAAATCTACTGGCTATACCTAAGACATATGCCACATCAGGCCTGGTACATAACATAGCATACATAATAGACCCTACTGCCAAAGCATAAGGTATAGAATTCATTCTATTTATCTCTTCAGGTGTCTTAGGAGACATCTTTTTAGAAAGATGTATGCCATGACCAATAGGTAAGTAACCTCTTTTACTTTCCTCCATGCAAAATCTTTTTAGCACTTGGTCAATGTACCTAGACTGGGATAAACCTAGCATCCTCTTGGATCTATCTTTATAGATCTTTATGCCTAGTATATAAGATGCTTCTCCCAAGTCTTTCACGGAAAACTGTTTAGATAACCACACCTTGACTGATTGTAACATTAGGATATCATTCCCAATGAGTAGTATGTCATCTACATACAGAACCTAGAAAACTATGGCACTCCCACTAGTCTTCTTATACACACAAGGTTCATCCTCATTTTTGATAAAATCAAATTCTTTGACTGTCTTATCAAATCGGATGTTCCAACTCCTTGATGCTTGTTTTAATCCATAAATGGATTTCTTCAGCCTACATACCTAATTAGGTCTAGTCTCCAAGACAAAACCTTCTGGCTGTGACATATAATCCTCTTCCTCAAGGAAACCATTGAGGAATGCGGTTTTCACATCCATCTGCCAGATTTCATAATCATGATATGCTGCTATAGCAAGCATGATCCGAATAGATTTGAGCATGGCAACAGGAGAAAATGTTTCATCATAATCTATTCCCTGTTTTTGTCTGAAACCCTTAGCCACTAATCTGGCTTTATACGTTTCGACTTGGCCATCTGCCCTAATCTTTTTCTTATAGACCCATTTGCATCCAATATGGTTAACACCCTCTAGTGCATCAACCAAAGTCCAGACTTGGTTGACATACATGGAGTCCATTTTGGATCTCATGGCTTTCAGCCATCTGTCTGAGTCACTACTCATGACAGCATCCGTATAGGTTAGAGGCTCATCATTTTCAATGATTCGGGCTTCATTATTTTCGATAATGAACCCATACCTCTCAGGTGCATGTCGCATCCTATCAGACCTACGAATAGGAGTGGTGTGTTCAGGTTCTATACTAACTATGTTATGATTTGGTTGACATGTACCTATTTGTTGAACTTCTTCAATTTCAATATTTCTCCCACTGCCCTTTTGTAGGATGAATTCTTTCTCCATAAAAGTGGCATGCCTACTGACTAAAACCTTTTGTTCAGTAGGGTGGTAGAACATATATCCTATACTATCTTTAGGATATCCTACAAATAGACACTTATATGCTCTAGCATCTAGCTTATGTCCAAAATTTTTTTTGACATAAGCTGGACATCCCCATATCTTAAGAAATTTAAGATTGGGTTTCTTTCCCCTCCATAATTCATATGGAGTGCTAGTAATAGATTTAGATGGTACTCTATTTAAAATATTAGCCATGGTTTCCAAGGCATATCCCTAGAAAGAAACAGGTAACTCAGTGAAGCACATCATGGACTGTACCATATCTAACAAAGTACGATTTCTTCTTTCAGCAACACCATTTAATTTTGGTGTATAAGGAGGAGTCCATTCAGAGATGATCCCCTTTTCTTTAAGGTGATCAAGAAACTCGGTGGATAAGTATTCACCTCCTCTATCTGATCGAAGGATCTTAATACATTTCCCAGTTTGTTTCTCTACCATACTTTGATACTCTAGAAATTTTTTAAAAGCTTCGGACTTATGTTTCATTAGATACACAAATCCGTACCTTGAAAAATCATCAGTGAATGTGATAAAATATGAGTATCCAGCCTTGGCCTGAGTTGTCATAGGCCCATATACATCTGTGTGTATGAGTCCTAATAACTCAATTGTCCTTTCATTATGTCCACTAAATGGAGTCTTGGTCATTTTATCCATGAGACATGATTCACAAGTTCCTAATGATTCATAGTCATAAGGATTAAGGAAATTTTCCTTGTATAACTTGTTAATCCTTTGCTCACTAATATGTCCAAGACGACAGTGCCAAAGTAAAGTATTGTTCACATCATCTCTCTTTCGTTTGTTACTAACATGAAGTATATTGTCATCAGTAGATAGAGTTAAAAGACCATTGCAAAATATGCCATAAAATATTATTTCATTAGAAAAACTGATTGAGCAGCCACTGCTCATTACATTCATAGTATAACCTTGTTTAATTAACAAGGGTATAGATATGATGTTTCTAATGACCTTAGGCATATAATAACAACTTTTCAACTCTAAAATCTTCCTAGAAGGCAGCTTCAATATATATGTCCCTACAGCTTCTGCTTGGATGGAATCTCCTCCAGCACCGTAGAGCTCGAAGTCTCCTTCCGTCAAAACTCTAATGTTCCGCAGTCCCTGCAATGATTTGCAGATATGATGACCACAAGCGGTATCCAATACCCAAGAGTTTGAATTAGAAGAGTCTAATGACAAAATTGCATGTATCTCATACATACCTTTTGGTGCATCACTAGCACCAGGCTTCACACCTACAAGGTAAACCTTACAGTTTCTTTTCCAGTGACCCGACTTGCCACAATGAAAGCAGGTCATTTGTCCGGAGGCCTTCTATCCTTTCTTTTTCTTGATGCCCCCTTTAGGGTTCATCCTCCTCTTGGAACCCTTTTTGCCTGTTTTCTTCTTATTTATTCCATCCACAAGAAGGAGTGGAGCCTTATTTTTTTTTAAATGGCTCTCTGCCGTTTTCAACATATTCAACAGCTCAGGCAAGGAAGAATTAAGTTTGTTCATATGATAATTGAGAACAAACTATGAAAATGACTCTGGGAGTGACTGCAGGATTAAATCCTGATTCAACTCCCCATCCATAACAAAACCCAATTGACCTAATCGGGTGATTAGGTCAATAACCTTTAATACATGGTCTTGTACAGATGTTCCTTCTGTCATCCTTGCATGGAATAACTGCTTAGATATTTCATATCTAGCAGTTCGACTATGTTCTCCATAATGATCTTTTAGATTGAGCACTATGGAGTTAGTGTCCATGCTTTCATGTTGCCTCTGCAACTCATTGGTCATAGAGGCAAGCATTATACATTTGACAGTAAGTGAGTCATTTTGCCACATGTTATATGTGGTCTTTTCCTCTTTCGAGGCATCTTCTCCTAATGGTTCAAAGGTAGGGGTATCAAGAATATAAGAATGTCTTTCTTGGCTGAGTACTATCTTCAGGTTTCTCAACCAATCAACATAGTTTAGTCCAGTCAACTTATTGGCATCAAGAATTCTATGGAGTGAGAGTGAAGAGGCCATTTAATCTACATTAACAAAGAACATTACATAAGCAAACAACCAATGTTGACAAAACATAATTAAATTAGGACTTTAACTTAATTATGTCCCCCACTATTTTATCAAGCATCATAACCCTCCATATGATGATCGAGAAAATCCTAATTGGTTTTCTTAGTGGGGTTGAGATCCTAATTCCTTATAAAAGACCTTGTGTGTACACAACAAATCTTTTATAAGTTCAAAGGTAGGAAAACTCTTTCCAATTGTAACTAATACAATTCTCAACTTATCTTGGCCTCTAAAATATTAATAGCCTTGTGTGTGCACAACAAACTATAATATTTTAGTTAAGTCAGACCCTTCATTGCTTTATAGTCATGATATTAATTATAAAACCCTTGTGTGAACACAACAAAGTATTATATTAAATCATGCCATAAACTTCAAATGCACCAAATTAAAATTATGTCAGTCACCATAAGAGGCCTTGTGTGTACACAACAAACCTAATATGAATCATAACATAATAATGACTTGGCATGAAGGAAGGCCACATGTAGTGAATATTATACTAAGCATAACAATCAATAATTAAGTTAATCTTATCGGCTAGGTAAGTGGGAGAGTGGTGGGAGTCCCCCCGTTGCTTTCCTTAGACACCAATAAGAATTGACCAAGTCAGTCAACGGAACCAATTAATAAAAACCACGTCCTCTTTACCGATCATGAACCACTTTTCTTAGACACCGAATGATCAATTAATCATATTGATTATTTTGCTTTTGGTATATGACACTACAACTTAATATAATTTGAAAGAGGGCTTTATTAAAACAAAGCACATTCTATATATATAACTAAGCAAATATGTGCCAAGTGTGTTATCATACTAGGACAACCATTTACCACATAATGAATCCACCATTATGCCAGGGCAACCTTATTTCAATATGATGACTGGAAGGCTAAACATATCTCTATACAAATTAAGGTTTGAGTGAAAACCTTAATTAGTGGCATACATCAAACATATATGCACAATTAACACAAATATGTGATTAGTGTGTCATCATTCAAGGACAACCATTTACCACATAATGGATCCACCATTATGCCAGGGCAACCTTATTTCAGAATGATGACTAGATTACTAAACATATCTCTACAATAATTAGGGTTTAAGTGAAAACCCTAATTGGTGACAATACATCAAACACAAACCACATCATATGTAAATTATCTACATATGTCTATAAAAATTAGCATATATATTTTAATCTTGATAAGGAGGCTCTGATACCAATATTGGGTTTGTTGACCAAGGCGGAAACATAGATTTCAAAATTTTTATCTTATGAAATATATACCAAACCCTTTAGCCCTATATCTCCTTAAAAAAAAAATTAAAATATATATCATTCATATATATGATTTATATATATATATATGTAAGTACTAACCTGTACCGCAATATCCAAAATGCAAATCTCCACCAGGTGCCCAAATGTTCACCCTCCAATGGTGATCAACATGGAGAAGAGATGAAGACAACAACTTCTTGATCTTGGATCCTCTTCTTGAATTCTTTTTCAAGAATTCAATTCTTGGACTTATAAGCTGGAATTTTCTTTCTTGAAAATTCCCTTTCACCCTTCTTTCCTCTTCTTGATCCTTTCCTCAACTTCAATCCTTGTAGAAAATTCTTATTTGAAGTGGAAGAAAAATTAAGACAAGTAATGTCTAAATTCAAAAAAGAAAAGAGACCCTTCCTATTTCTTTCCTTTACCGTTCAAGGCCTTTCTCTTATTCTTATTTAGGGTCAGAGTTTCGATAGAGGATACCTCTGTAAGGGAAACAATACCCAACAAGAACAAGGGGAAGGAGTATTCTGGAGAGGAAGAAAAGAAATCTGATCTCTGAATTATCTTACATGAAAACCCCCGAGAACCCAACCCTATTTATAGATATCAGAGGGGTGTCTTTTTGATGAAGAAAAATCTCGGAAGAAACCTTAGAAAAGTCACGATGTTTTGAGATGGAGTTGCGACCGAAAAGCAACGGATTTCTTCTGGCTATCTGATCTTGATCCAAGGGACTCCAGATGAGACACCTAAAGAAAAGATTTTTGCCACCTCCCATCTGGTTTTCACAGTAAAAGAAGTCCCCACGTGCGTGAAGAGGAGTCCACGCGCGTGGACTCTTCCTTTGGTGCGCGCGCGTGGGAAAGATGGCTTGGGAGGTCTTGGGAAAAGGGTTTAAATTGATTTTTAATCAATGGGTTCAGCCACGGGTTAGCCCAAAGTCCCAAAATTTAAATTAGACTCTAATTAGGTTCAATTAGAACCCAATTAAGTCCAATTCAGAACCAAATTCGAATCCAATTCGAATAGAAGTTGGGTCTGCAACACATGCTAGTGTGTTTATCCTGCAAACATAATTTAATTCTAAATTAAATCCCTCATCGACTCTCTTTTGTATGTGACCCATTGGGTTTCACATCTAGCCAGCAATAGGTCTAAGTGCTATTTGACTTAATTCGGTTAGATCTTAACTAAGCCGATTTAGGTCAACTCAAGCTAGCTCGACTTGATCAATTAGAATCTAATTCTAATTAACTGATTTAAATTATCATAATTTAATCATTTCCCTACAAAGCAAGATTAACGTCTAGCAACGTATCATGTCTACCCAGAAGATGTGGAATTTTGGTTGAATTACCAAAATACCCTTCAGTGGTGAGTTACCGGGCAATTCAGTCCTTTGATCAACTTGCATCCTGAATATGATTATGGATATGGATACCTTGTCAAATCCAATTTTATATTCATCCCTACTTCAATCTTTTTAATGATGATTCATTAATGAACTATTAGAAACTACTTCTAATGTTCATACTTTGATCAAAGATTTCCCGAATCATCATTTGATCGAAATTGGCTGGATGCAATATCCTCTTACTAGGGCTGATCAATTCCTTGTTGACCTACTCACAACCTTCATATACAATCCACCATATCTAGTATCACCTCATGCATAACTCAGTGTTATGATTGAGTGTGAACCAAAATGTGGATTCATGTATATAAGGTACCATGGCAGTCTCAGGTCAAAGGACCACATGCACTACTCCTACTATGAGAAATATCTATTGACAAACAGATAAGGTTCCATTAGATATTCTCAATCTGGATCTATTCAGTGAACTCATTCTCTAATAAGCACCCACATCCTAGTATTAGTGTCAAACACAAGTGACTGTGAGATCAGTCACCCTCATATATAGAAAGTGCTGATCTTTACCAGGAACATTGATCCCCTACTCAATGTCCTATTGACCAGGAATATTTTAGATTAGGGTTTTAAGGCTTTAGGTCTCACTGGTATGATCTCATCATAACCCTAGAACCATAGCCCTAATCTATGGAGTTCATCATATAATAATTAAGACAGCGTATGATGAAAATAATGCCTTTATTGAATGATAATGTCAATACATTGATTTTTGGGATGGAAAAGGAAAAATCCCAACGAAATATAATATTTCGATTGGCCTTTAGGGCATAATCCTTTCAGTTTGTAGTGCATATCCTCAAAGAAATAAAGGCAAGTTAGTGAAGCTCATCCTAGATTAGACCATATCTAATAATGTCCTATTTCTCCTCTCAGATACCCCGTTAAGTTAAGGCGTACCTGTTGGAGTCCATTGTGAGACTATGCCATTATCCTTTAGATAACCTAAAAATTTTTTACTAAGGTATTCTCCTCCCCGATCTAATCGAAGAACCTTAAGGGTTTTACCTGTTTATTTTTCTACCTCATTCTGAGTTCCTTGAACTTTTCAAAAGCTTTAGATTTGTGTCTCATAAGAAACACATAGCCATACCATGAACAATCATCAGTTAAGGTTATGAAGTAGTAAAAACCATCACTGGACTGCACATCAAATGGACCACACACATCAATGTGTACCAGGGCAAGTAATTTTATGGCCCTCTCTCCATGTCTTACAAAGGATAACTTGGTCATTTTGCCTTAAAGATATGACTCACAAGGTGGGTATGATTCATAATTAACTGAATCTAGGATCCCATCCCTTTTCAGTTTATTAATTCTGTCCTCACCTATATAACCGAGCTTTATATGCTACATTAATTTATCATTTAGGTCATCTCTAGGACATTTATATCCTATGGCATTCACTTTAATTTTCTCGTTAATATTTAAAGATACATCGACATGCAAATGATAGAGACTGTCAATTAAAATAACTTTTGCAACCAACTTATTTCTCAAATAAATACTACAAAAGTTTTTATTGAATATAAATTCAAATCCTTCCTGTGCTAGCATAGAGATAGAAATCAAATTTCTACTAGCTCCAGGCATAAAATAACAGTCACTAAGAACTAATCTAAACCCTAAAGGTAACACTAGAGAATAAGATCCAATGGCTTGAGCAGCAATTTTTGCTCCATTTCCAACACGTAGGACCATTTCACCTTCTCTCAGCATTCTACTTCTTTCAAGACCCTGCATTGAAATGCATATATGAGCACTAAAGCCAGAGTCTAAAATCTAGCTGGAAGTAGATGAAACCATTAGGTTAGATTCAATAACGAGTATAGGCTTACCTTTAGAAGGCACATCCTCCTTCTATTTCTTTAGGCTTTCCAGATAGAGAGGACAATTCCTTTTCTAATGGCCATCTGTGTTGCAGTGGAAACATTTCCCTTTGCTAATGTTAGCTTTCTTGGGAGTGTCCTTCTTCTATTTGTTCTCCTTCTTCTGCTTCTTCATAGGTTTCTTCTTCTTCCAAGTAGACTTTCTTTTGAAGGAAGATTGCTTCACAGAGAAAACAGAACCCCTTGAACTCTTTAGGGTCCCTTCATTGCTTACCAGCATGTTCAATAATTCAGGCAAAGTGTAATTTAACTTGTTCATATTATAGTTCATTACAAATTGAGCATATGAACTAGTCAAGGACTAGAGGATCAAATCCACCTGATGCTCCTTGTGAATAGGAATGCCCAGCTTTTCAAGCTATTCAATATCCTTGATCATTGTCAAATAATGATCGTGCATTGACTGCCCTTCACGCATCTTGTTGTTGAAAAGCCTTTTCGACACTTCGAAGTATGCAATCTGACTTTATTCACCATATAACTCTTGTAGATGAATCAAAATCAATTTAGCAGTTGGCATATCCTCATGTTGTCTCTACAATTCATTTGACATTTAGGCCACATATAACACTTAACCTTATTATCATCTTCCATTCATTTTTTATGTGCAGTCATCTGATGAGCACTTGGATGGTCAAGTAAGACAGGGGGTTCCTGGTCAAGCACATAGCCCAACTTCTCAGAACTCAAAATAATTTTGAAGTTTCTCAACCAATCTTTAAAATTGAGGCCTACTAGTCAGTTTGTCTCTAGAATACGGACTAAGGATTTTGAAGCAGACAGGTTAACTATGAGAGTAGAAGATTCAAATTAGATGCTTTATACTTAATCATAAAAAATATTCTTGGGTCTTTAAGAAATAATTTTAGAACTCCCATTATTTTCTTGGATCTCTCACACTCCCCGTGGAGATGCAAAAACCCTACGACTCTAGGTTTCTAGTGGGTGCTACGGTCCCATCGTTGTGCGGCACCTTACCATATCCAATTATTGGTAACACATTACACCAATAAGTGGCCAACTCTTATCCAACGTATCTAATACAAATTGTAGCTTTTGGTCTCTAAATCATGGAACCACAACATGCCCGTTTATTGGTCCAATCATTAGTTAAGTCAGGCCCACCATTCCTGCTAGAAAAAGCCATCATTGAGTCCCTCAATGTGCCCGTTTATTGGACCCAACCTCATTAGTGCCTAGCAACATCTTAAGCCTAATAGGATGGTTGTGTCTTCCCGATGCAACTAGACCACTATAACCAGCCGAGAGTAATCAATACCAGTAGGACACCCGCACACCTACAATGGTGGAAGACCTATGACTTAATATTTATTGGGAGCTTAGGTTCAGGTCTCTTCTAAATTGATCAGCCAAATCATGGCTAATCAATTACATTAAGTCAGAACAATCTCATTTCTGACTAATTACATTCAGTCAGCACAATCTCATGTCTGACAAAAAATAGTTATCATGGGTGAACTCAAATCAAAAGTGACCCTTTTGAAAACTTAATCAACCAAATTGGCAAGGTCAGTTTGATCCATGGGAGGGTTCTGCCAATATACGCTCTTTCTGCCAAACTAGTTGGTTTAGAAAGAGTAAGCCCTAATTAGCAAACCATGATCAAAACCTTCCTTAGACATCAATTGACTGATAAGGTTTAATTTGGTCATCTAATGATCTAGGCTCATCACTGAGCCAAATTAGGTCTTAACTTATCGATTTACTATCGTGAATCGATCTGACCAGACTACATCTAAAAACAATTTTGAGCATACTTGACCTAACCCAAATCATCATCCAATTAGGTTAAGTCACTTGCTCAAAATCATATTAGGGTTACTAGTTGATCTAATCAAGCCCTAATAATCATGCAACCCAATCTCTAGACCTAATTTGTTCAACCCAAACCCTCATGCACCTAATTTGATTTTCTAGATCAAATCAATTTTAAAATTAGGTTCAAGTGCATGATTTTAATGACTTATGATCATGAATCACATTTATGATCTAAACCCTAAATTGGTGCATCAGATACATCAATATCAATAATCATAAACCGATCAAAAACCCTTTTGAAAATCCTTTTTTAAAATCGGTATACATCAAAGTAGGACAACCTTTGCACTATATGGTGGGGCCACCAGGCTCAGAAAGAAGAAGCTTCAACTAATACCAAGTTCTTTATGGATTGAGACTAGGAACTCAAGTCTCGTATGAGTCCTGTATATTTATTGAGTCCTGTTTTATTTTCTTTTGGGGTTTTAAAGTTTAATTAGAATTCAATCAAGAGTTCAATTAGAGTCAATCAGGCTTTGTACTGAGTCAAGTTCAAGAGCTACTTGAAATTGGGCCAGACCAGCTTTACTTGGAATGCCACATCATCATGGACCACCGGTGCCAACTCATCACCAGAGGACGTCACATCACCTTTGCCATGTCATCTCCATGGGGTGCCATGGAGAAGGATGTGCCATGTCACCATGCCACCTTGACATGCCACATCATTGCCACCTCACCTGCCATGTGGCATCATTCAAATTTTAAATTACATAAAAGCTACAAGTGGTTGACCAAGGAGTGTTTTCAAATTCAAAGGAGGTCGGCCAACTCCATCCACAAATCATGCAACCAGCTCCACCAAATCCATTTCATGTAACCCCCCCTAATATTTCTCCATGATATGGGGAATTTTAAATTGATTGAAAGGCCATTAAAAGCCTCTTATATGCCCATGGTAAAAAGAAGAAGCTTTTTGGATGAAATGAAATTGAAGTGAAGTAGTAGTTGAAGAAGGTATTTTTTTGGTAGTATCCTCTTGTTTTCTTTGAGTGTGTTTGATTTTCTCTTCTCAAGCTTTCAAGTGTCCAACGCCAACATCCACCTCTAAGGATCCTTGCCTCCATCGAAGTTCCCTTTCCTGTTTGGTTTCATTATTTTGATATCTTTCAAATTGGTCCCAGTCTAACCCGTTCATTATGCAGGATCCTTCTACGATTCGGAGTTCAAGAAAGGGTTCTCTTGCCAAAGATCAATGTTGAATGAAACTAGTTTCTTTGGAATGCCAATCTTCCACTTCAGGGCTAGTTCGTCTAAGAGCTTCAAGGGATCTACCAGGAAGTGATCATCTTGGATAAATAACACCTCCTAATCTCTTAAGTCTGAGTTATTGAAGATCGTTGCTAAGGTTTAAATTCAATATTCATTAGCCCTAATCTTCTCTAGGATTTAAATAACTACATCGCGGCGTAAGTTCCAAATTTCAGTGCTCCTTCCATAGCTTTACCTTAGTACTTTTGATCTAAAATTTAATACCTGTTAATAGGCTTCATTACTCTCATTTCTCAATCCATCATTTAGATTGCATTCTCTTCATCGTGCCGCGTCAAATTGGTATCAGAGCAGGGTTGCATTAGGGTAGAATAGTTTTCTTTAAATCCAAGCAAGATCTAAAATTCACGCCTCCTGAGTGGGTGTGCTCTAGTACACTGTCACGACCCATGGGAATAATGAGCCCCTGGCCGGACATGAAATTTTTAGATTGATGTTTGGGTAAGCCATTGCACTTGTTTGATTAGGTTCTATTTTTCTAAAAATTTGCATCTATTTATTGTAATCCATCTGCAGCTCCAAAGGCAAGTCACTAATTTTTTGTTGAAATATTTTTTTTCTTGTTCCTTTTTAAGTCAGTTATCACCATATTAAATTTAATCATCAGAAAAAAATTATAAAAAAAATGAAAATTTTTGCAGTTTGACACTATCATTAGGGTTCTGTTATGTCCTTTTTATTTATCTTCATTTGTAGGACTGCTTAGAGTAGTACTGATTTTAGTTTTAAAATTTCTTTCATCTACATTGAAACATATAAGTTAGGAATCCTCTGTGAATTTTTCAGAATTTTTGGATATTTTCTTCATCACGTTTTCCATACTACTTTCAAACTGCAACACACTTCTGCAGCACCTTTGCATTTCATTCATCTCATGAGAAATCAAATTAAGGGCATCAATTTGACATAGGGTCAGGGTTTCATCACCTGTCCCTAGCCCAAAAATCACCAACCAGCATATCAATCTAGGCCCATTAATTAAAATTGAGTAGAACGTTAATTGTCCTAGTGGGTTAGGGACACCAACAAGTTGGGTTCAGGTTAGGGTCAAGTTAACTGTATCAGCTAATTGGTGTGTGCTTACTGGCTTGGTGTCGAGGATTGGTGCATCAGGGCTTGTGATTTGGTCCGCCTACCTGGCCAATCTCAGATTGGTGTCCAAGGTTTGGCAATCAGGGACCTTCACTCCCCTCCACCTACCTAGCTAAGTCCCATAAGTACTACTAGCTAGTTGGTTCACTTAATTAGACCTCTAATTTATGCTCTAGGTCTAAAAAACCTTAGCTCAAGCTTGAGTCTACTTGCATGCATGAAAACTAGATCAGGGGCCTCATATTCACCAGTCCAGACCCAGTCTAGTGTAGCCATGGACCCGAATCTTGAAACTATGCTGAAAGGCCTAAATGATGTAATGGCCCAATTGAACCAAATGCTGGCTAAACAATTTTCCTTAGACCAACCAACTCCTACTATCCCATTAGCTCATATGAATGATAGGAGTAAGAACCCTGAAGTACAAGTTGAGTTCATGAATACTCAAGACTTAGGATATCCTCAAACTAAAGGGCTAGGGAAGGAAGAAGGCAAGTCTGAACCTAGTAAATATGTGTATGAGACTGACATAAGTTTAATAGATGAATATGAAGGGGAAGACTGTGAAGAGAACAACTTTAGTACCTTACCTGAGGAAACCTTTGGTAAAGAAAAGATTATTGAGCCTAGTCCTGAAACATCAGAACAACCAAAATTTAGTGAGGACTTGGTTCCCGTAAGATAATGCCCTCAGGAAGAACCCAATACTTTAGCTTCGACACAAGAACTCCTTTAGTTACCTGAGAAGAACCCAATCATTATTTTAGAAGACTTTGCCGATGACCTTCAACTACCTGGAAGCATCCCGCCCGTAGATCAATATTCAAATCTTAAGGTCATCATGAGTAACCAAGGTCTGTTTCAAGATTCCCCTAAATTATCCCAAGACTCGGATTCCTATTTCCTGCCTTTCCTTAAGTCTTATCCTAATTTTAGAACCATTAAGTTTCATTTTGATGAGAATACTAGGTTGCATGAGCCTTTAAAGCCTATTTCTTTTGCTACCTACTTTTGGAAAACCTTATGGCATTTGCTAGGAACCCATGGTAAATTCTCATGTGCATACCAGACCAAGGTCAAACCTAGAGAGTCATTAATCTATTAGGTTTAGGCCCTAGAGAGTCCAATAAAATTTTCTCAATAAGGATGCCTAGTTCAGTCTGCATTTCGTAAGTGCTTGTGTAAGTTTCTGAGTCTGCTGAGTCCTATGCATAGCATGTTGAGGATTTGCATCATTAAATAAATTTGAGCAATGAATCCTATAAACATAGGACTAATTCAAGAAAGAAAGTCAAGGAATTCTATGAGAGAGATCATGTTCCCATCCGGGACTTTCAAGAAACTACATACCCATGGTGCAGGCCCCTTTAAAGTCCTAAAGAAGATTAGATCTAATGCTTACATATTAGAATCACCTTCAGACCATGGTATCAACCCGACCTTCAATGTCTCAGACTTGATAGAATATAAGGAACCCATGATGATACCTAGTGAGCCTTTTGGGCCTGACCATATTTTTGAGAGTGAACCATTACCCGAGTATCCACAAACAACCATTACTCAAAAATGAGAGAAAACTGAACATATCCTGGATAATAAGATTGTCACTACCAGAAACAATGATTACTATCGATTTTTGGTCCATTAGCAAGGGAGACCAAAATTTGACGACTCCTGAATCGCTAGAGAGGACCTGCAATGACTGGACCCGGACTTATTTGAATAATATCAAAGCCAGGCTGAACCGTACTCGATAGGATCGAGTTCCTCCCACCTGGGAAGAATTGGTGGATGCACCAGGCTTAGAAAGAAGAAGCTTCAACTAATACCAGGTTCTTTATGGATTGAGACTAGGAACTAAAGTCTCGTATGAGTCCTGTATGTTTATTGAGTCCTTTTTTATTTACTTTTAGGATTTTAAAGTTCAATTAGAATTCAATCAAGAGTTCAATTAGAGTCAATCAGGCTTTGTACTGAGTCAAGTTCAAGAGCTACTTTAAATTGGACCAGACCAGCTTTACTTGGAATGCCACATCATCATGGACCACCGGTGCCAACTCATCACCAGAGGACGTCACATCACCTTTGCCATGTCATCTCCAAGGGGCGCCATGGAGAAGGATGTGCCATGTCACCATGCCACCTTGCCACGCCACATCATTGCCACCTCACCTGCCACGTGGCATCATTCAAATTTTAAATTACATGAAAGCTACAAGTGGTCGACCAAGGAGTGTTTTCAAATTCAAAGGAGGTCGGCCAACTCCATCCACAAATCATGCAACCAGCTCCACCAAATCCTCCACATTTCATGTAACCCCCCCTAATATTTCTCCATGATATGGGGAATTTCAAATTGATTGAAAGGCCATTAAAAGTCTCTTGTACACCCATGGTAGAAAGAAGAAGCTTTTTGGATGAAATGAAATTGAAGTGAAGTAGTAGTTGAAGAAGGTGTTTTTTTGGTAGTATCCTCTTCTTTTCATTGCGTGTGTTTGATTTTCTCTTCTCAAGCTTTCAAGTGTCCAACGCCAACATCCACCTCTAGGGATCCATGCCTCCATCGAAGTTCCCTTGCCTGTTTGGTTTCTTTATTTTGATATCTTTCAAATTGGTCCCAGTCTAACCCGTTCATTGTGCAGGATCCTTCTACGATTCAGAGTTCAAGAAAGGGTTCTCTTGCCAAAGATCAATGTTGAATGAAACTAGTTTCTTTGGAATGCCAATCTTCCACTTCAGGGCTAGTTCGTCTAAGAGCTTCAAGGGATCTACCAGGGAGTGATCATCTTGGGTAAATAACACCTCCTAATCTCTTAAGTCTGAGTTATTGAAGATCTTTGCTAAGGTTTAAATTCAATATTCATTAGCCCTAATCTTCTCTAGGATTTAAATAACTACATCACGGCGTAAGTTCCAAATTTCAGTGCTCCTTCCATAGCTTTATCTTTGTACTTTTGATCTAAAATTTAATACCTGTTAATAGGCTTCATTGCACTCATTTCTCAATCCATCATTTAGATTGCATTCTCTTCATCGTGCCGCATCACTATACGAGGTAAACCCTATAGCAAGACAACCTTATGCCACTTTGTGCAACCTTTGATCAATTTAATTTTAGATTATTAAATTTAATTTCAGATCTGAAAGTTATGATTTTAATTTCGAAAATAATTTTTCAAAACATAAAATTCTATGCTAGAACAATCTCATATTCAACATATATCTAGTACAATCATAATTATCTATCTGATATGCTTATTTTTTAGATTTGATTTTCATGCATGCATGTTAAAGAGAGAACCTGGCTCTGATACCACTATTGAAATTCTTCCAGGAATAGGAAAGTATGTTGCATAAAATCAGGCATCAAAAGCCTGACCAGCGAAAGCAGATATAAAAATGATTTTATATCCAATCATGCAAATCATAAATAAATTTAATTTATTTATCATAATTTTTTAACATGCTGAATAACATGAAAAAAATATTAGATCTGAAATAAAAATTATTTTAGGCATAAAATACTTACCTGGATCGCTATTCGGGCCTGCTCTAAAAAGCATGCAAATCCGCTACTAAAAAGCCAGGATTCTGTCAGAGCCGCACAATCGCCTGGTCTATGTTGGTATACATACAAAGTTCTCACAACCAAGTCATAGAGGGCACTGGACTACTAGATCCTTGCAGCCCTCTCCTCTTTCAGCAAATTGCCTGCTTTAAAAACTATGTCGATCCGAATCCGGACCGGCTTTCAACTTCTATCTTGCAAATCAAACTATACAAGATCTTTCGATCCTTTCCTATCTTCTTTCTCTAGTTGAGCATCTCTCTAGACCTCACAAAAGGAAGAAGGAAACAAATAAAAGGGAGAGAAAGGAACTTGGCGCCAGGTGAGAGAACCTCAGGTGAAGATGCCCCAAAAGAAAGCTCACGGCAAAGAGGGATTTTTCATGGTGAAAAGAAATATTCTTCACACCAAAAGTAATCTCTTTATGGTCAGCAACTTTTCCTCTTATTTAAATTTAAGTTCTCCAAACCCATAAAAACAAAAGACCTATGTTTTAATTTCAACTGGTTGAAATTTAAGAGGAGTGAATGAGAAGGACTCCTCCCTCTCATATTCCTCCACGCCAATTATGAATTAGCACCCACCTATTTCACGCCTTCTCTCTTTTGTCGCCCAAACATAAGGGGCCCACAAGGTAGGCTTGTGGAGGGTGGGGGAGACGTGGAGAGAAAGTCCCAGTCTAACTGGACTCTAGGTCTTGGTCCAAACAAAGTGATTTTACAGTTAAACTGAAGCCGATTTTAAATCCGATCGAACCATTTCGAAGTGGACATTGACCCGAATTAATTAGAATTAATTAATTAAGTCTAACTTAGTTAAATTAAATTAAATTTAAATTAATTAATAATTAATCCATAATCAATTAATTGTAACATTTACAATTAGGTCAAATATTAATTGTAACACTTACAATTAGGTCCAAATTGATTTGCTGATTGGTTACTTGAGCTCCTAATGTGTGTGACCCCTCATGTCCTATCCTGTATGGTAATAAGACATGCTATAATCTCCATTATACATCATCGAAACTTCATTCGATGGATTGAAACTATTCCAGCTCAACCATAATTACAATCATCGATCTGAGAATGATCCTAATAGGCTCTCATAATCTACCAGTGACACCTAGCAATATGTAGTGGCAACCTAAAAGAATAAGATTAGAACTCCTAGGTGTAGTTACCATGTGATTCGGTTCCTCTATCAAAATCCCGATATTATGTTGGTTACGGATACTCATCAAACCCATCAGCCATAGACTTTTGGACTTTGTCTCATTAAGCTTGCATAGGATTATACCTTACTACTAAGGCTGATAGATCCCTACAAGTGAACATCCTACTCCTACAATAAACTTACTACAGCCAACGAACATTGCAAGGTCCTGATGGATAGGAACCATGTAATTGTGCTATCAAACTACAACAACCTTATTGTGAGTAGTCGAGATACTCTAGGTCAACGAACTATTCACACAACTACAGCATCAGAAAGTTATCAACGAGTGAGTAGTCATCTGTATAACTTCCTGTACTTGGTCACGCTCAGTTCTGTTGATCTCTATCAACTTCCTGCACTCACTCTAGTATCACCACACTATAGGTCAGAGACTCATCTATCCAGAAAGGAAAGTGATCTGTGCACTAATTTTATTAGATCAATCACCATCCTCATAATATTCCAAAAATTGGGAGCCTTTAGGAGTTAATCTATAAAGACACATGCCTTAGATTCTCAACTCTTGAGAATATGTGTCATTATCTATTAACTCAATGAACGATTCATAGACATAACAATATGAATGAAACTAATGCCCTTTTAATTAATAAGGAAAATTAAGTACAAAGTTAATACCTTAAAATTAAAATGTGTCAAGCCAACATTCTTCTAACATAGCTAGAGGAAGAGAACCTAAATACTACTATCAGAACCTTACCTAAGGAGCGAGCCACTAAAAGAAAGCCCAACTATAGAGCCCAGTCCTTTGATTTGTGAGCCAGAAAAATTTATTAAAGACTTGATCTCCTTAAATCAGTACCCTCAGGATGAAGTCACCTCTTTGACTCGACTTGATCTCTTTCCTGAAATCAATGACCCTTTCTTCTATTATGCAGACCCTTTAGATATGCCTCAACCCCATAAGGTTAACATCATTAGTATAGGACTCATCCCTAAAACACCTTCTTGTCTCCTAGTCTATCTGATCAATTCCATCCCCTTTTCTTACTTTCTACCTTACCATACTAATCCTGACTCCTCCTCGTATTTTTTGCCTTTTCTTGGATTTTCTTATGCTTCTTTAACTATTCATCTGCATTTTATAGAGGTAGGTATAATGCATGCATTCATTGAGCATGTCATATTTGCATCTTACTTTTAGAGAACCCTATGCCACTTAGTAGGTGTCCACGCACCATTCTCATCTGCATATCACCCACCTGACAAAAGGTTAAACCCATAGTTGTATTGTAGGGTTTAATAAAATTTGCATATCAATAAGTGTTTGCATGAGCTATTTGCCCACATTAGGTGTTTTGTCTGCATATCATTAGATGTTAGTATGAGTCCCCTACATCATCTGTTAGGAGTTTGCATGTGTTCAACATATTTGCATCTGCATCAGGAACTTAGCCAAAGATTAATCTAAGTAATTAAACATATAAGAACCTGGGTATTTCTCGAAAGAGAGTTAAGGAATTTTCTATAGGAGATTTTGTGATCATAAAGAAATTCTATGCTCACGTAGCTGGACCATTCAAAATAATGAAGAGAGTTGGATCCGATGCCTATGTGCTCGAGTTGCCACCTGGCTCCACTTTCAACATTTCAAACATTATGGAGTCTCGGGAGCAGCAACGATACCTAGTGAGCATTTTGAACCAATTCCTTCCTTTGAGAGTGAACCCACCCTAAAGAGTCCACTTCCAAATTGGCCTGATAGTGAGGAAAGGATAGAGCACATCCTGGATGACCAAGCCATCAGTGCCCGAAACATAGGTTATCACCGGTATTTGGTCCATTGGCAAGGTTGGCCGGAATCTGCAGACTCGTGGACCACCCGTGAGGATCTGCAGCACCTCAACTCGGACCTTCTTGAGCGATATGAGAGCCACATTGACCCTTACTCGGCAGGATCAAGTTCCTCCTATCCCGGGAGAATTGGTGGGGGCACCATGATCAAACACATATTACTGGATCCAAGATTCCTTCTAGATGCCCTCCAGATGCCTTCTAGATGCCTTGATACCCTCCAAATGCCAAAGAATATTCCCAGATCAGGGCACCTCATAATTCCAGGAATATGCCAGCACCAAGGCCAAGAGATTTCAAGCCTAGGAGTCAAGCCCATGAGCCTCAGAACCAAGATTCCTAGGAATATGCTAATACCAGGGCACCCCAGTTTACAGGATCCAAAGCCAATGCATCAAGGCCCAAAGGAGGATGCCCCATTGCTACCCATGAAGCCCACATAAACAAGCCTAATACATGTAGGCGTGCAAGCCCTTTGACAAAGTCCAAGCCTTTGACCAATTCAAAGGAGGAAGGAAATCCAAGTAGAATAAGGAGAACTAGTTTCATTCAAAGTATATTCTCCCAATCTTAACAAACTTGTAATCCCTTTACCTCTCTACTTTGTATTCCTATCCTAACTAGGAGATGACTTAGGTAACATCTATAAATACCCCACCCCTCCCCCTCTTGTAAGTAATCTTTATTCATGATATCAAAACTCTAGTGAATTTTATTTGAAATTGCTCTTGTGTTCTACTTTGTGTGAAGTGAGTGTTTGGAATTGTGTGCAATAATCCTACCAAGCCCTAGCCATCCCAGGTGATCTTCATCCAAACCCTAACATGCCATCTGCAAGTGCCATAGCCAACCTCAAACAAGGAGCATCCTTCTTCCACCTTCAAGCCACCCACATCCAAAACCCTAATCTCTTCCTTTCTAACCTTAGTTCCATAATTTCACTTTTTATTTGTTCTCTAATTAATCCTCTGACGCTTGCAGGATCCCCGTGGTATTCACCTCCAAGGAGGAGGCCCTCTCTGCCACCAGGACTAATCCCTGATAGTTGACTGATTCGAGGTCTAAAGGCTTGTCTTCTAGGCACCGCTTCAGAGTGCTGTCCGATCTCTTCATTGATCAGATCTTCAAATCCCTACCTGGTACAATCCATCCCCCTCCTAACTTCTGATTTGATGAAGATATGCTATCTTAATCGGGGGTTTCTCAATCTTCGAGGTCCTTTCTTTTATTAATTTGCATGAGTCTTATGCGGGTATGCTAGTTCTTTCATTACTAGTTTCCCAGTTATTCTTTACTTGATTTCGAGAACTTTAGTCTACAAATTATAATCCTAAAAAAAATCTAAAAATTTAATTTCTATTTTCCTACATGCATATGAGTCTTTGGATCATTCCGCATCAACCTTTCCATCACCAGCTTCTCCACCAGCACCTTCTGCTCAAGGAGCATTTGTTGGTTTTTCTGGGCCTTCAATGTCACAGGATTTTATTGCTGAGTATATGAGATCACTTATTGAGTCACTGACTAGATCTATGAGTTTGATGTTTGGCGAGCTTCACCAATCAGTCGATAGCATACTTGAGGAGATCAGTGGTGAGGTTAGACAGCTACAATCCAAAGTCGACACCCTTGAGTCTACTAGACCTACACCATAGATTGACACCTAGCATTTATCTGATACCCTCAGGACAGCCACTAAAAATATCAAAAAATCAGTTAACCAAAGCATAGAAGAATTCAGGGCTGAACTAAAAGAAGTGAACTTCAAGATGGGTGGATTGGAACAACGCAAGAGAATGGAAGAAGACTAACTCGAGGGATTGGCATTCTGAGATTTGAGTTTGGGAGACTTAGAGGCATAGCTAAAGCTTTTACAAATGCCCAGGTTAGTGAGCTGATTGCATTGAATACTGGGATAAAAAAGATGGAGGAAGAGCTTAATTCTATTTGGTTGACCCTCACTAAGGTTCAGAATTTAGTCATTGCATCCTTTGCTACTCCTAAATAGTCTCAGCCTACACCTGCTCCTACTCAGCCTATATCACCTCCTAGTCAGACTACACCACACCTTAGACCTCAAACTTCTCAGCCATAGTTTATTGAGCCTATATCTTCCATGCCACCACCTAGACCATCCACTAGCACTGGTGCCAAGGTTAAGGAAGAACCAGTAGAACCTATTATACAATTGCCTAGTGATAGTAAATAGACTTTTGGTTGTATTTTTTCTTTCAATCTTTTGTAATTTGTATTGAGAATTCTGTGAATGAAGTGTAAGCTTCTTTATCTCACTCAATGTATTTGTGAAATGTGTTTGCACAGCACTTTGCAATGGTACATTAGTTCTAATGACTTTGAAAATATAGTGTTAAATCTTGTTATAAGTGAAATTATCTTATACAAATATTTTCAATCTCCTCTTTCTATTTTAAAATCAAGTTTGGTGTATTACAAAAGGGAAGAAATCTTTTGAAAACCTTTTTGATTGTTGACAAAAAGAGGGAGTATGTAGAATTGCGCATGAAAAATATATGAGAAAGGGGGAGACTGATATGTACATATATCATATTTGCTCTGATGAATACTGCTCTATATTGCTTTGACTTTGACTAAAAGTTTAACTGATATAGCTTTAAATGCTCTGAAATACAACCTTATTTGCTCTAATATATATTGAACATATTCTCGAGAGCTTTGATACACTTTAATTCTTCTATTTCAAAGGATCTAATACTTTGTCTATATGCAAGCTCTGATACATTAATACATGCAAAAGCCCTGATACATGTTAATATTTACTTTCAAATATAATTATACATGTAATGTTTTTCCATGCCCAGTATTTTGTCATCATCAAAAAGGAGGAGATTGTTGACCCCTTGAGTGATTTTGATGATAACATAACATTGGAGCATGTATTTGTGTTACTAACAACTCTTTAAGTGCTTTATAAGTTTTTCTAGGATAATTTCACTGTTCATTTTCAACTCCTACATTCTTATTTTCTATCATGAGTTGTGTTGTAATTATCTCATGTAAAGAAGAACCCATGGAAAAAGTTAAAAGAAAATCATGAAAATTGGGTTGCTTCTTTGTTTTACAAGCTTTAAATTTCTTAGATTCATTTGTAAGTTGAGTTTGAAAAGTTTGAAGTGTTGAAGACTTGCTGGAAGACTTCTGGAGAGAAGTTCAAATTTTTTACTGAAGATCTATCCAAGCAGACTCTAGTAGAAATAGCCGACTCTGATCTATGGAACAGCTGAAAGTTTCTAGCATGTAGATAGTCGAGCTGAATCGAAGAAACCCGAGCTGACTCATCCAAAGTATCATTGTTGAATCAGACAGGTGAGCCGACCCGAAGGAAATCGGAGCCAACTAAGTACTTCAGTCTGGCATTCAAGTCAACTCTTCAGCATCTGAGTCGACTCCTCCAAAGTCCAGAAAGAACCGTTCTGAGTGAATAGCCAGGAGAGCTGACCCAGAGGAACCCAAGCCGACTCTACCAGAGTATAATTTTGAAAGACAAAGAATCCGAGCCAACTCGAAGTAAGGCTAGCTGACTCTTCCAGAGTAAGGAATCAAACTACTGAGAAACCGAGCCAACCTGAATGAAGTGAGGTGACTCAACCAGAACTACTCTAAGGATCTGAGCCAACTCGAGAAGATCTGAGCCGACTCGAAGGTCGATTTCAGGCAAGTAACAGCTAGTTCTAGAACTTCATTTTTGAATTTGAAAAGTGCTCAATGGTCAAGTGTCACATACCAATGGTCTACAATGACTAAAACCATCTGAGAAGAGTACAAGACTCTATAAAAGAGGGATTGGGACAACTTTTGAAAAGGTTAATGAATGATTAATGCTTACTTGAGCTTATGAGCTAGAGAGCACTGCAAGAGCATTCAAGATAGACTTCAAGCCTTCACCAACTCCAATAAAAAGCTTGAAGCACTTATTGAAGAAGTTGAAGAAGCCATTAAAGTGCAATCAAGAAGGCTTCTCTCGAGCTGCATTGGCAACCATCTGACAATATAGTTTGTCATTATTGTTGCTTACTTTCTTCTACCTTTGTTGAGTTGGGTTTTTGGTGAGCCCGGTCTAAAAAACTTAGTGGGTTGTTAGTGATCCGGTTCAAAACTAACTGTGTAAGGGTTCATGGTGATCCTGGTAAAACTAAGTTGGGTTCTTAGTGATCCTATTTAAAACCAAGAGTTGGGTTTTTCATGAGCCCGGTTGAAAAACCAAGTTGGATTTGGATTGTGAGCCCGGTAAAATAATCCGATTGTATTCTAGTAGTGAATATAGTAGAAATCCCAAGTGGTTTCTTTGGTAGTGGATGTAGGAGCTAGGGTGCTCCAAACCTCTCTAAATTACTGTTTTTGTGATTGTGCTTTTACTTCTTCTCTTAATTGCTTCTGCTTTAAATTTTTGAATCACAGCACCTACCACATCAAAGAAGTTTTTAAAAAGGCACATACTCTATTGAGTTTTTAAAATTCCCAATTCACCCCCCTCTTGTGAAAGCCATCTGGGGAACAAGTTGCTAAACTATGAGCCTTGCAGTAGATGGCGGGACTTTGCTAAGTTACCGCAGACATCTTTGGACTGTGAGTAAGGCAAGAGCTGAACTGAGAGCCTAATGGTAGATGGTGGGGGCCCCTCGAGTTTCCCGGTTGATGTCCTTAGGCCGTGGACTCAGCGGTAGGTGGTAAACTACAATACTTGCCATCGATGGTGAGACGAGAGCATTCCTTATGAACCTGTCACACAACTTTTCGCATAATAAAGGTGATAAGGTGAGAGAGTTACACGTTGGACTCTGATCGTTTGGATAGGAGTGCCCCCCAAGGTTGAGGGTGGTCTCTAAAACTTGTCACCCCATCCTGGTGTGCCAATATATTGGTTGCTAGGATCTTGAAACTTCTCCCTTCTTGGCGTGCCAATCTGTTGGTTGCCAGGATCTTGAAACTTCCCCCTTCCTGGCATGCCAATCTGTTGGTCACCAGGATCTTGAAACTTCTCCCTTATTGATGCACCAATCTGTTGGTCACCAGGATCTTCAAACTTGCCCCTACCTGGTGTGCAAATCTGTTGGTCGCCAGGATCTTCAAACTTCCACTTTCCTAGCATCCAATCTGTTGGTCACCAAGATCTTGAAACTTTCCCCTTCCTGGTACACCAATCTGTTGCCACCAAAATCGTCGCCGCCTGCAGCTCGGCCATGCCAGGGTGGTCCTCCCGTCACCATCGGGCACCATAATGGGGGCTTCTTGGGGACCCGTCTGATCTGTCCTGCTCCACGGCTACCAGCTAGTGTGCTGCATCGGCCAATCCATGCTTCTTCTTTTTTGCAAGTTAGGGGAGACTCGGACTGGGGATTCTGGCAAGGACACTATAACGATCAAGTCAGTGGGACAATCAAGGAAAAGACAAGACCTTCGTAGCATAGGGCTTGGGGGATTCGTTCGCCAGGAGGGTGTGACTCTAGAGCAGGTATGTAAAGGATTAGAAAAGAGTAGGGATCGAGAGCGAGGAGAGGGGAGGCTTCTCGGATCAGTGGATCACCCGACAATGCTTGGTCGCCTGCTTACTTACCTCTCCCTCGCCTTCCCCCGTGTGCATACCTTGCTTACCTTCCTCTGGTGGCTAAGTCAAACCGCTATGGCCTAAGAGAGTCTCAAAGAGAGAGAGAGCCAGAGCCCTCTCCTGCAAGCCCGCTAAAGCGACCTCTACGGGCCAAACCCGAGAGACCTCTATCTACCAAATTAGAGAGATCTCTGCTAGTCACCCAAAGAGAGCCCCCCAGTCGACCAGAGAGAGATTGTGTGTCCCTTCTTCTTGGCTTCCATGCCCCTTATATGAGGGGCTCTTTTATTTCAAGAGAGATCGCTTAGGGCTTGTTGACCCCTAAAGTGATTTTGATGATAACAAAATATTGGAGCATACATTTGGTTATCTAACAACTCTTCAAATGATTGACAAGTTTTTGTAGGACAACTATATTGACATACTTTGTAAACCCTACAATCTTTATTTCTTTATGTTAAGTTGTAAAGTGATTATAATCTTGTAAAGAAGAACCCAACAAAAAATTTCCTACTTAAATCAAAGATAAAGGGTTACTTTTAGTAGTTTTCAAGCTTCAATTTTTCTTGATTTTATTGTAAGAAGACCTTGAAGAAGTTTTCAAAGCATGGGACAAGAGTCTGGAGAATTGAATTTGATCAGGCTGAAGAACCATTCTCGAGCCGACTGGATGGAGGAACCAGCCGACTCTGGCACTGGCACAAGAAAGAAGTTCTCTGGCACACAGATCCAATCGACTGGCACCAAGGCCCAGCCGACTCGTCCAGAACATGGTTGAGAACATTTTGAGAATCTCAGGGATCCGAGCCGACTTGATTTCAGCCTAGTCGACTCATCCAGAGTGAACCATTTTCTCAACTGTGGAACCCAGCCAACCCGAACTTGATTCGAGCCAACTCAAAGATTGTCCGAGCTGACTGGAATGATGGGGTCACCTCCAATGGCTAGTTCCAGTTTTCTATTTTGGAATTCCAAAAGTGCTCCAACAGTAACCTGTCACCTCCCAACGGTCTACAACGTTCAAAATCAAGGGAAAGTAGTTGAAGTCTCTATAAATGAGGTATGAGAACATCTTTGGAGAGACTAATGAGTTAATGAACAGTTATTGAATATTTATTGAAGTAAGAGGAGAGAGCACTTGAGCTTTAAAGTCAGCCTTCAAGCCTTCACCAACTCTTACCAGAAGCTTGAAGCATCTTTTGAGGAAAGCAAGGAAGCCATTGAAGTGCATTGAAGAGCATTCAATTAAGCTTCACTCGAGCTGCATTAGCAACCACCAGACAATTGAGTTTGTCATTATTGTTGCTTTTCTTATTCTATTCTTAGAATATCTGGGTTATTGGTGAGCCCGGTTGTAAAAACTAAATAGGTTTCTTTGGTGAGCCTTTTCAAAATCAAAGTGTAGAGGTTTTAGGTGAGCCTGTGAAAACCTAGTGTGGGTTTCTTTAATGAGCCCAGTTTAAAAACCAAAGTGTAGAGGATGGGATTGTGAGCCTGTAAAATAATCCGACTATATTCCGGTTTCAGTGATATAGTGAAAATCCCGAGTAGTGAACTTGAGTAGTGGACATAGGAGCTGGGTTGCTCCGAACCACTATAAACTTGCCTTATTTGTGTCGTGCTTGATTTACTTTTTAGCTTCTGTATTTATTCTCTGATTAATACAGCACTCAACCACTAAAAGGAATTACTTATGCACATACTTGCAAAAATTTTGTAATTCCTAATTCACCCCCCTCTTGGAAAAAGCTACCTGGGCAATAGCTGGTATCAGAGCAGTGTCTCTGATTGCTTGAGTAAAGATTGATGGCTCATCCCATGAGTACATCCTTGGCCGAAGGCCAGACAACAAATAGACCTCCACTATTCACATGCACTAATTATTCCTATTGGAAAGCACGAACAAAAATTTACATTCAAGCTGTAGATTTTCAATTATGGAAGGTCATCTTAAAAGGGCCACACATTCCCACTATCAAAGTTGATGGCATGGACATCCCTAAGCCTGAAGAGGACTGGGATGATCATGACATGAAGATGGGGAAATTGAATGCCAAAGCAATGAATTTACTATATTATGCTTTGGATGCAAACGAGTTCAACCGAATTTCCACTTGCTCTTCAGCAAAGAAAATCTGGGACAAACTCGATGTGACCCATAAGGGAACTTCCTAAGTGAAAACCTCAAAGATAAATCTTTTGGTTCACAATTATGAGCTATTTAAATTGGAACCTTCTGAAATAATTTCTACTATGTTCTCTAGATTTACGAATATTATTAATGGTTTGAAGAGTCTTGGCAGGGTATACTCGAATGCCGATCTAGTTCAGAAGATACTCCGTTCTCTACCTGACAAATGGGATCCCAAAATGACTGCAATCAAGGAGGCCAAAGATCTCAACACACTTCTATTGGACGAACTGCTTGGACCACTCATCACCCACGAGCTGACAATGCAGCACAGAACTGAAGACGAACAGAAGAAAAAGAAAACAATAGCCTTCAGAGCTGCTTCTGAATCAAAGAGGGATGATGAAGAATCTGAAGAAGAAAGCACCTCCTCCAATGACAACCTAGAAGACAATGATATTGCTATGGTTGTGAGAAGATTCAAAAAATTTATGGGAAGAAAGAAAGGAAGATATAACCAAAAATTTCATAGGAAGGATTATGGAAATGAAAAAGAGAAGGACAGAGAGGAAGATAAAGAAGTAGTCCCCACATGCTATGAATATAAGAAGCTAGGGCACATACGTCCAGATTGTCATCTGTTGAAGAAATCCTTCAGACAGAAAAAGAAAAAGAAAGCCATGGCTGCCACATGGTCCGATAGTGAAGAATCATCTTCATCTGAAGAAGAAGAGACCACCAAGACTGAAAATCTATGTTGAAAGGGTCTCGAAGATGAGGTAATATCCCCTAACAATTGCACTGAATTTATATTTGATGAATTAAATTCTACTTTTCATGATTTATTATCTGAATTTAAGAAAGCTGGAGTAAAGATAAAATCATTAAAAAATATGAATGACTCTTTACGCAAACAAAAAGATGAAATTTCAGAAAAGAACCTTTTATTACAAAATGAACTGCATGACTTTTCTGAAAAAATTGAAAAGCTGAAAAATAAAAATCTTTTATGTGAGAGAAAAAATAATGATTTACTTGCTGAAAATAATGAACTGAAAAAGGAGGTTACAAAACTCAAGCCTTTAGTTGAAAAACTTACTTTGTCTTCAAATAAGCTTGAGTTAATTTTAAAAGAACAACGAATTTCAGGAAACAAACCTAGAATTGGTTTTAAAACTTCTTTTATGAATGGAATTTCAGCAACTACTTTTATGAAATCTAAAGTACATATTCAAAATGTTTTATTACAAAAACTTTTGGCCACACCAAAAACTGTTTCAATATCAAAGTCTTTATTATATGTTCCTAAGAACTTGAGCAAAAATGCATATACTTCAAAAAGTTCAAAATCTGCATCAACTGCATCAACCTTTAGAACTTCAAATTCTGTTTCTATTAAAAACTCTAAAGTTGTATGCTATGTTTGCAAAAGAATAGGACATAAAGCTTTTGAATGCAATAATTCTAGAAATGTCCTTAAGAATGTAAGAAAGATTTTGGTTTCCAAAGGAACCACCTCTGCTGACCTGCAAGGATCCAAGGTAGCTTGGGTATCTAAAAGAATTCATTGACTATTTTGCAGGAATGTCTTGCAGCCCAAAGATTGAAGAAAAGATGGTACTTAGATAGTGGCTGCTCAAGACATATGACGGATGACAAGGACCAATTTATCACCCTTGAAATGAAAGAAGGAGGCTTGGTCACCTTTGGAGACAATGACAAAGGAAGAATAATCGGTATTGGTAAGATCAAAATAACTCCCTTCACTTTTATTGAAAATGTTTTGCTAGTGGACAAGTTGAAGCATATTTTCTTGAGCATAAGTCAATTGTGTGATAAAGGCTTCAAGGTTATCTTTGAATCTTCTATGTGTATAGTAACTAACTCTTTAGATTCTAGCAATAAGTTCATTGGACATAGACTTGGGAATATCTATGTGGTAGATCTTAATGATCTTGCCATATCAAGTAGCCCTACTCTAGTTTTAATGAATACTAAGACTAAAGAGTTGGGTTTACTATAGCATAGATGATTAGGTCATGCTAGCATGCATACCATTGCCAAATTAATTTCTAAAGATCTTGTTAGAGGCATGCCTAAGTTTAAAGTTGATTTAAATCATGTTTGTGATGCATGCCAAATGGGTAAACAAACTAAGGGGAGTTTTAAATCAAAGAAAATAGTTTCTACAATAAGACTAGTTGAACTACTTCGCATGGATCTTTTCGGACCCACTAGGACCACAAGCCTAAGAGGTATGAAATATGCTCTTATGATAATAGATGATTTTTCGAGATTTACTTGGATTATGTTTATTGCTTCGAAAGATGAAAATTTTTATGTTTTCAGAAAATTCCATAAAAAGGTTTCAAATCAAAAGAACATATTTTTGATTTCAATTAGAAGTGATCATGGAACTAAATTTGAAAATCAATTTTTTGAAGATTATTATACTAAATTAGGCATTGATCACAACTTCTCCGCTCCTAGAACACCTCAACAAAATGGTGTTGTAGAGAGAAAAAATCGGACATTGGAAGAAATGGCTCGCATAATGTTGTGAGAAGGCAATCTTCCAAAATACTTTTGGGCAGAAGCGGTGAACACTGCATGCTATATCTTAAATCGTATTTTGATCCATCCTATTTTAAAGAAAACCCCCTATGAGCTTTGGAATGATAGAAAACCCAATATTAGTTATTTTCATGTGTTTGGATGCAAATGCTTTGTGCATAATAATGGAAAAGATAATTTAGAAAAATTTGATTCTAAAGCTAATGATGCAATTTTTCTAGGTTATTCATTACATAGCAAAGCATATCAAGTTTTTAATAAAAGGACTCTTACTGTTGAAGAGTCAATTCATGTTGTATTTATTGAAACTAACCCTACACCTTCTAGACAAGAAGAGTGCATAGATAATGATGCAGATACATTGCAAAAAGGAATAGATGACTTGAGCATTCAAGACAAAGACACTCAAGATGGAGAAGAAACGGTAAGTAAGGATCACACCGATCTATCGAGGGACTGGAGGTATGTTACATCTCACCCTAAAGAATTCATAATAGGAGATCTTTTACATGGTGTTAGGACTAGGTCTACACATAAGGATGCACATGATTACCTAGCCTTTGTATCACAAATAGAACCCCATAGCTTAGAAGAAGCTGAGACTGACCCAAACTGGATGATGGCAATGCATGAAGAATTAAACCAGTTTGAAAGAAATAAGGTATGGACACTTGTAGATAGACCTACTGACCATCCAATAATAGGAACCAAATGGGTCTATAGGAATAAATTAGATGAGCAAGGAAACATTATAAGAAACAAAGCTATATTAGTGGCTAAGGGATATAACCAAGAAGAAGGTATTGATTTTGATTAAACTTATGCACCTGTAGCAAGACTAGAAGCCATTAGATTACTACTTGCATTTGCTTGCTACATGAATTTCAAACATTTTCAAATGGATATAAAAAGTGCATTTCTTAATGGATTTATCTCTGAACAAGTTTTTGTGGAACAACCACCAGGTTTTGAAAATCACTCTTTTCCAAACCATGTATTTAAATTAAACAAAGCATTGTATGGTTTGAAACAAGCACCTAGAGCCTGGTTTGATAGACTTAGCACTTTTTTAATTGAAAATGATTTTTCAAAAGGAAATGTAGACAAAACCTTATTTATCAAAAAGAAGAATAATGACATCTTAGTTGTACAAATATATGTTGATAATATTATTTTTGTGCAACTAATGAATCTCTATGTAAGGAATTTTCTAAGCTTATGCAGTGAGAATTTGAAATGAGCTTAATGGGCGAACTGAACTACTTCCTTGGATTTCAAGTAAAACAAACAAAGGAAGGCATCTTCATCAACCAAGCCAAATACATTAAGGAAATCATCAAAAAGTTTGGTATGGAGAGTAGCAAGTCAATGAGCACACCCATGAGCCCAGCTTGCAGATTAGACAAAGATGAAAATGGATCCAATATTGACCAAAAGCTATATAGAGGTATGATCGAATCCTTATTATATTTGACTGCAAGTAGACCTGACATATTATATAGTGTATGTGTATATGCTAGATTTCAGTCATAACCAAAAGGAACACATATGCTTGCTGTTAAAAGAATAATTAAATATTTGAAAGGAACAAGTAATTTAGGAATTTGGTAATCTAAATATTCTACCCTGAATTTGATTGGATTCTTTGATACTGACTATGCTGGTTATAAAATAGATAGAAAAAGCACTAGCGGTACATGCCAATTTCTAGGGTTGAATTTAATTTCATAGCACTATAAGAAGCAAAACTCCATAGCCTTGTCCATAGCTGAGGCTGAGTACGTGGCTGCTGGTAGTTGTTGTGCTCAAGTGTTATGGATGAAACAATAACTAGAAGACTTTGGTGTATCACAATCTAAAATTTCAAATAAATGTGATAACACAAGTGCTATCAATTTGACAAAGAATCCAATTCAACACTCTAGAACCAAGCACATTGAAATTAGACACCATTTTATTAGAGATCAAGTTTCAAATGGTAATATTATGCTTGATTTTGTTCTTACTAAAGATCAATTAGCTGACATATTTACTAAGCCACTTAATCAAGATAGATTTGAACTAATTAAGAGTGAATTAGGACTTTGCAATTCTTTCTAAATTCTCTAACCTAATTCCTTCAAATTTAAGGAAACATTATCTAGAGAACCTCCCGATTTCATTCTATATCATAGAGCCTTAATTTCCTTTGAAATTCTCTTCAAAATCTCTCTGATTTATGATCGAAATTTTCAAAACTCTAATTTCTCTGTTTGAGTCGACTGGTTCTTAATCCGAGTCGACTGGACTTTCTGAGAGTTTTGAGTGATTTCTGGCCTAGCCGACTCGAGCCTTTTTAGGGCTATTCGAGTCGACTGGAATTTTGTGCCTAAGTATTTTACTTTGGGTTATAAATCCTTCTCTGAGCTGTTTAACCTCTATTTTGTCTTCTCTAACGGTTCGTTCCTCTCCTAATCATACTCCAAAGACTTCTATCTCCCTTCCAAGCACTCCAATCTCTCAGTTTTCTATCTTTCCTAGCAATGGCTCCCAAGCGTGCGATCGGAAAATGCTCTATTAGGGCTGCTCCTACTGTTGAAAGGGAAAGAAGGTCTAAAATGCATCAAGAAAAGCCAAGTGGCACCATTCACAGTGAGGGACTTGTGGAAGAAGCTGCAAGGGATGCTCCAACTGTTCCTAGTCAAGTGCCTTCGATGTCTACATGACCGGTAACTTCTGGACACCGAATTAACTTTGAGTTTATCAAGGAGATTGGGTTCAAAATAGGAGATTTGATTGAAGATCAAGGATGGAGAAAGTTTTGCTCTTTAAATGAAAAGACTTATCCCACTCTTATTAGAAACTTTTATGAAAATCTGTGATTGGGAACACATCATGTTGAATCCACTATTAAAGGAAAAAGGATTATTGTCAATGAAGAATTTCTACATGGTTTACTGGACTTACCTTTAGATGTAGTGAAATTCCTAGTGATTGACAATAGGGAAAAGGCTTTAAGAACAATCTTAAACAGAGAAGAGGTTAGTGGAATTGGAACAGTGTTTGTTAATACCCTGTCTCTAGAAATGAGGTTGCTACATAATTTTATTTGCAAAAAATTCTTGCAAAGAACAGGAAGATTTGATTGAGTGAGTGAAAGAGACTTATAACTTATGAAACACATTATAGAGAAGACTCCTGTAAATCTATCCTACATTATAATTATGCAAATGTAGGAGACAGTTAGAAAGGCCAAGTCATGTTTACCCTATGGAATGATGCTTACCCTACTGTTAAGGTCCCAAAGAGTGAGTTTGGAGGGTGAAGATGGAGTTGAACTACACCATACAGATGTCTACACCTCCAAATCACTAGAAAGAATGGGGTACTTCCAAGTTGAAGGAGTATGGAGGAAGAAAGGTACAAATGTCAGGGCTATAGTTTGCTCTAGCAGTGAAGAGGAAGAAGAAGGACAAGAAGAACCTGCTGGCACTGCTGCAGTTGAAGTTGGAACATCTTCTGTGCCTGCACCTGAGCCTGAGTCACTTATTTTTGAGCCTGCTACTACCTTTGAGGAGGCTAGAGCACCTTCTCCTATTTTTTATATGCCTGCAGCTGAGTTTGATTTGCCTGCACCCGAGTTTGATTTGCCTGCATTTGATATTCCTCTACCTGACTACCCTCCTGCAACATCACATCCTCCAATCATCAAAAATCAGATTGAAGAACAGATAAAAAGTTTGACTGATACATTGACAGGTACAATTACTTCTCTATTTGGTGATCTGAAAAGTCAGTGGATAGCAGACTGGATAGGCTAGAAGAACATGTCTCAAATCTACAGGGAAAGGTTGAAGCAATAGAAGCTTCAAGATCAGCACCTCAAATAGAACTTCAACCAATCCTAGATTGTATCTCTTCTAGTTCTGAAACTATATTGAAATCTGTGGATGCAACTTTGAAGGAATACAGAACTAAACTGAATGAAACCAAATGTACATTGGGAACAATTGCAGAAACTAGATAGATGGCTGATGACTATACTAGAGGCATTGCGATCATCAGGTCAGAGCTTGGAAGACTTAGAGGATCTGCTAAAGTATTTGCCAATGTCCAAGCTTCTAAGCTTATATCAATGCAAAAGGAAATCGGTGAGATGAAGGAAGCAGTGAACAAAGTGCTAGCAAACCTCAAGGATATGAAGCAACAGCTTGGAGCAATCTAGATGGAGATGGTGTCTATCTGTGGTACAGTTAGATACTTGGAGGTCATTGCTAGGACCAGACCCTTGTATGATCCTCCATTTCCACTAGGGCTCCTACTACCTCTCACCATCCTAGGGCACCTCCACCTCATGCATCCTCTAGTAGACCACCTAGACCTGCTTCTTGGTATGGTGCTAGTATACCTACCAATGTACCTAAAGAAGAGTCTGATAGTGAATAGGTCTTTAGTATGGTCTTTAGTATTTTCTATACTTTTTGGAAACTTTTTGAAGTGTTTGTAATGATTGATGTACTGAATCTTTTGATAGAAATACAATGAATACTTTATGGTCACTGTGTAATGTGTGTACTTATGTTATCCTGTTTACACACTCTATTTTTTTTAATAGAATTCTCTCTCTAATTTGAGAAAGTAAAATTATCTCAAACAAATCTTGATACATTCTCAATCTATTTAAAATCTGAGCTTAATTGTTTAATCTTTCTGATTTGATGATAAAAAGGGGGAAAACTATTATACAATTGAGTGCATGAAAGAATAAACTTAATGAATTGATGAATTGAAATAGAACTGCTAAAGTAAATTAGAGAGGGGGAGCTTAATGATTTTTGAATGATTTTTGCATACTTTTCCTGCTAAAATGTTTAAATGATTGATAAAGGGGGAGAAACTTAGAGAAATTTCATATTGCTTAGAAATTTTATAAAAAGGAGGAGATATACATGTTTAATTTACATGTTCAATTTGCTTCAATGATTATTATGATGCTCTCTACTTATTACATCTATCTGTCAATACTTAAAGCTGCTTGATATATACAAGCAATCATTCTCTGATACTTATAGTTTATAAAATTGGCCTTTTGTATAACTATATAACATATATTGATACATATTTGAGAATACAGTTGATGTTATGATTTGTCAAACAAGTGTAAATGCTTATTATGATATACATCCATACTTGTGAATAGAATAGATTCTTTTCATGCCCAATGTTTTGTCATCATCAAAAAGGAGGAGATTGTTGACCCCTAAAGTGATTTTGATGATAACAAAACATTGGAGCATACATTTGGTTATCTAAAAACTCTTCAAATGATTGACAAGTTTTTGTAGGACAACTACATTGACATACTTTGTAAAACCTACAATCTTTATTGCTTTGTGTTGAGTTGTAAAGTGATTAGAATCTTGTAAAGAAGAACCCAACAAAAAACTTCCTACTTAAATCAAAGATAAAGGGTTACTTCTAGTAGTTTTCAAGCTTTAATTTTTCTTGATTTTATTGTAAGAAGACCTTGAAGAAGTTTTCAAAGCATGGGACAAGAGTTCCGGAGAATTGAATTTGATATGGCTGAAGAACCATTCTCAAGACGACTGGATGGAGGAACCAGCCAACTCTGGCACTGGCACAAGAAAGAAGTTCTTTGGCACACAGATCCAGCCGACTGGCACCAAGGCCCAGCCGACTCGTTTAGAAATGGTTGAGAACTTCTGAGAATCTCAGGGATCTGAGCCGACTGGATTTCAGCCTAGCCGACTCGTCCAGAGTGAACCATTTTCTCAATTGTGGAATCCAGCCGACTGGTGTTCAACCAAGCCGACCTGAACTTGATCCGAGCCAACTCGAAGATTGTCCGAGCCGACTGGAATGATGGGGTCACCTCCAACGGCTAGTTCCAGTTTTCTGTTTTAGAATTCCAAAAGTGCTCCAACGGTAACCTGTCACCTTCCAAAGGTCTACAACGTTCAAAATCAAGGGAAGGTAGTTGAAGTCTTTATAAATGAGGTATGAGAATATCTTTGGAGAGACTAATAAGTTAATGAACAGTTATTGAATATTTATTGAAGTAAGAGGAGAGAGCACTTGAGCTTTGAAGTCAGCCTTCAAGCCTTCACCAACTCTTACCAGAAGCTTGAAGCATATTTTAAGGAAAGAAAGGAAGCCATTGAAGTGCATTGAAGAGCATTCAATTAAGCTTCACTCGAGCTGCATTGGCAACCACCAGACAACTGAGTTTGTCATTATTGTTGCTTTCCTTATTCTATTTTTAGAATATTTGGGTTATTGGTAAGCCCGGTTGTAAAAACCAAATAGGTTTCTTTGGTGAGCCATTTCAAAACCAAAGTGTAGAGGTTCTAGGTGAGCCTGTGAAAACCTTGTATGGGTTTCTTTGGTGAGCCCGGTTTAAAAATCAAAGTGTAGAGGTTGGGATTGTGAGCCTGTAAAACAATCCGACTGTATTTCAGTTTTGGGGATATAGTGGAAATCCCGAGTGGTGATCTTGGATAGTGGACGTAGGAGCTGGGTTGCTCCGAACCACTATAAAATTACCTTGTTTATGTTGTGCTTGATTTACTTTTCAGCTTCTGCATTTATTTTCTGATTAACACAGCACTCAACCACTAAAAGGAATTACTTGTGCACATATTTGCGAAAATTTTGTAATTCCTAATTCACCCCCCTCTTGGGAAAAGCCACCTGGGCAACAGAGCTGTGGTCCTTGGATGGATTCTACTCTTGGGGTAGCTATGAGCGTTGCACCATGACCATCGGGTAGATATTAGCGGTGCGGCTGTGGATGTGTCAGTGCATAGTTAGGCATGGGGTCTAGGGGCACCCACATCATACCTTTTTCATCGCCTGTTGAAAGATGCGGACGGCTAGGCCCTGCTCCACCATAATTCAAATATCTTTTCTTCTGGTGGGAACTTCATATCGGGGGCTCTGCTCGGGGGTATGGACATGACCTTAGCAGCGTGCCAGCCTCAGATGGAGGAGCTCGTCTAATGAGCCTGACCTCGATTGGGAGCTGACCCCAGCAGGGAGCCAGCCTCAGATAGGGGGCTCATCCACTGAGCCCGGCCTCGACTGGGGGCTGACCTCGACGAGTCGGCCTCAAACGTGGGGCTCACCCAATGAGACTGGCCTTGGCTGGGGACTGACCTCGGCAGGGTGCCGGCTTCAAACTAGGGAGCTCATCCAATGAGCCCAGGTGGCACCGGCCTTAGACTGGGGATCTCATCCAATGAGCCCGGGTGGCAAGTCTTCTATCATCGTAGATGCCCATATGCCCATGTTAGCGGATGTCGCCACATCATGGTGGATTGTGTATAAAGGTTATGAGTAGGTCAACAAGGAATCGATCACTCTTAATAAGAGGTGTATTTATCCCATATAATCTTATCAAATGATGACTTATAAAGTCTTTGATCAAAGTAGGATGAAATTAGAAAAGGGTTTCTAATCTTTCATTGGTTGAGTCTTCAATAGTGATTTGAGGTTTGAATGAATAAAGTATGAGGATTTGAAAATTTTTCATACTCATCACTTATTTGGGATAAAACTAGATCGAAGGATTGAATTGCATGGTAATTTGCCACTAAAGAGTATTTTGATAATTTCAACTAAATTCCTCATCTTCTTGGTAGGCATAACATGTTGCTAGATGTCAATCATGTTTTGTAGGTTATCATGAATTAAATTGATTGAACTCATGAGTAAATTTGAAAGATGGTTCAAATTGGTAACTACGGTTAGCTCATTTGACCTAATTTGATTAGTTGATTTTTAATTGAATTAAATCGACATGAGCCTAGATCTATTGCTAGCTAGATGAGGAGCCCAAAGGGTCACATACACTAAGGAATTGATCAAGGAAGTCATTTGTTTTTTTATTAGGATCATAAGATCCTAATTGGCTAGCTAATTATCATACTAGCATAAGCTGGCTAGCCTAACTCCTAACCAATTAGATTGGGTTTAAATACTTACTATTTGGGCTGACTAATTTAATTGTGACTTAAATTTGGTGGAGCCTTAAGTGGGGTAGGAAAATTGGGATTTAGCCTAATCTTTTAGTCTTTATCCAAGTTTTAAACCAAGAGTCCCAGGGGCTTGGGACTCTTGGTGTGCGCCCACATTGAGGGGCATAAAAGGACCTAGAGTCCACAATTAAATCATCTTTTTGGTGATAAACTTTAATCCTTATCCTTTCTAATACATGCCTTTTGGATTGGATTTGATCAATCAAATTAAGTAATTATGGGTGTGATTTCATGAAGGGATGTGATGCTTGGTATATATAGCGCATGGGATGGGCTAGAGTCCTTCTTCTTATCAATCACCTTTTTTCAGATAAGTCTCTCTAGTTTATATGCCTATTTGGGTGTTGTACCAAGTTTATAATTCTAAAATTAAAGACTAATTATCAGATTTTTCTTGAAGAGTTTTGATAAGCAACTCTTAATGCAAAATATTAGTGAAACAATATTTCACTTTACACCTTTCTGCCTAGAGACTCCTTTTGCTTGAAGGGTCTTATCTGATATGTTAAATATCAAATCAGGGACTGATAAAAAAATGTTTTAGGTGCCTCCTATCTTCCTATTTAAAGGGTTTGGTTATTGAAACTAAAGCATCCAAAATTTATCATGACAACTCTCTTCTTTTCCTTATTAGAACAAGTCTTTTATTTTAAGACAAGTCTACCATTTTAAGACAAGGGCTTAGGAAGAGAATTAGAAAGGACAATAGGATAGTAAGAAAGTTTTTAGAGAGATTTTGAAGTGCTCTTCGAAAGGGAAAAGGTCCTAGAAGAGAGAAAAGTCTACTGAAGGGAGAAAGGCTGCTAGAAGGAGTTAAGCAAGAAAGAGGAGTGCTTCCTTGATCTAGTTCCTATGTAGATCACCTTTGGAGGGCATACACTTATATGCCTAGTGGAATAAAGGATATTAGTGTTATAGGTATTTTTCTATTTCCTAATATTTTGTCATGTTAATTAATATAATCATGGGAGTCCTAGGTCTAAGGTTTCGGTTGACTAGGGTTTCGAGGATTAAAATTTTGAAATCCTGTCTTCCACTATGCAATCGTAATCCAAAAGAATTTAGAAATAGACTTCCTCAAGAGCATGGTCCATACCTATTAGATCATGGCCAATCCCAAGAGTTGTTGTCAACTCTAGACAAAATCATATGCAGATCAAATACAAGATATAAAGATAAAGAAATAGAACCAAATCTTCATTGCATACAAAGAAGAGAGTATAAAAGATTAAGATTTAAAGACACTGTCAAACAAGTATTATTGTGATCTCCAAAGATGATGGGGGTTTATCCATTCATGAAGCAAATCTTCACCATCATCTTCATGCCAAAATAGACCTGGGTAGCACTTGGAAGATAGGTGTTGACCCCATAAGTGATTTTGATGATAACCAAACATTGGTGCATGCATTTGTTTTACTAACAACTCTTCAAATGGTTTACAAGTTTTTGAAGGATGAATTCTTTGGTCAAACTTCAACGCCTACATTTATATTTCTTGTTTTGAGTTGTGTTGTAATTGAAATTTGTAAAGAAGAACCCAAAGGAAAAATTAAGAAAGATCATAAAATTAGGTTACTTCTAAATGTGTTTCAAGCTTTGTGTTTCTTAAAACTTGTTGAAATTGAAGACATCTTGAAGCTTGAAGACTTGCTGTATGAATTCTGGAGATAGACTGAAAAATTCATTGAAACTTTCATCCGAGCCGACTCTAGCATAGGGCAAGCAAAAGGATTCTGGCATGCAGATATCCAAGCCGACTCATCCAAAGTGTTGTTTCTTGAATCAGACAGGCTAGCCGACCTGAAGAAACTTTGAGCCGACTTTTTAGAAGATCAAGCCGACTCCTCTAGAGTCCAAAAATTGGTTTCTGAGAAGAACAGCCATCTGAGTCGACTATAGTGGAAGTTAGCCGTTCGACCAGACTAACATTTTAAAGGCCTAAGGATCTGAGTCAACTAGAATCAGGTGAGCCAACTCTTACAGAGTGAAGAATCAAGACATTATGCAAGCGAGCCAACTGGACTAAAGAGAGTTGACTCAACCAGAACTCCTCTATGGATCCGAGCTGACTCAAGTGATCCGAGTTGACTCGAAGGTCGATTTTAGACTTGCAACGGCTTGTTCTAGAACTCAGAATTTGAATCCAAAAAGTGTTCCAACGGTCAAATATCACATCTCAATGGTCTACAACAACTTAAACTACCTTAGAATGATCGAAGGCCATATATTTGAGGGATTTAAACTTCTTTACAAGTGAATAAGAGAGTTTTCAAAAGAAAGAGATGCTTTATTGAATATCCAACTAACCAACAAGGAAGAGAGCACTAAGAGCATTCAAGACAGCCTTTAAGTCTTCACCAACTCATATCTAAAGCTTGAAGCACTTAGCAAAGAAGCTAAAGAAGCCATTAAAGCACATTGAATTGCATTCAAGTGGGCTTCTCTCGAGCTGCATTGGCAACTACTCGACAAAATTTAGTTCATCACTTTGTTGCATTTACTTTCAATTCATTCTTAAATTGTTGGGTTATTGGTGAGCTCAGTTGAAAAACCAAATAGGTTCTTAGTGCGCCTTTGTTAAAAACCAAGTGTTGGATTTTAGGTGATCCTAGAAAAATGAAGTTAGGTTCTTGGTGATCCTGGTAAAACCAAGTTCGATTTCTTTGGTGATCCTGGTAAAATCAAAGTATAGAGGTTTGGATTGTGAGCCTATTAAAACAATCCTACTGTATTCCAGTGGTGGATATAGTAAAAATCCCGAGTGGTAATCTTGGATAGTGGATGTAGGAGCTGGGTTGCTCCGAAACACTATAATTTTTGTGTATTTGTGTTGTGCTTCTCTGATCTTATTTGGCTTCTGCAGTTAATTACTTAGTCACAACACCTAACACTCTAAAAGGAATTTTCAAGAGCACATTATCTGCTTAAATTTTTTAAATTCTCAATTCACCCCCCTCTTGGAAAAGCCACCTGGGCAACAATTGGTATCAGAGTAGTGTCTCTGATTACATTAGAGTAAAGATTGATGGCTAATCCTATGAGTACATCTTTGGCCGAAGGCTAATCTACTAATAGACCTCCACTCTTCACCGGCATAAATTATTCTTACTAGAAAGCAAGAATGAAAATCTATATACAAGCTATTGATTTTCAATTATGAAAGGTCATTCTTAAAGGGCCACATGTTTCCATGATCAAAATTGATGGCGTGGATGTTCTTAAGCCTGAAGAGGATTGGGATGAACATGACATGAAGATGGGGGAATTAAATGCCAAAACAATGAATTTGCTATACTGTGCTTTGGATTCAAATGAGTTTAATCAAATTTTCACTTGCTATTCGTCAAAGAAAATTTGGGATAAAATTGAAGTGACCCATGAAGGAACTTTCCAAGTGAAGACTTCAAAAATAAATCTTCTAGTATACAGCTATGAATTATTTAAAATGGAACTTACTGAAAATATGTCTGCCATGTATACTAAATTTACATATATTATTAATGGTTTGAAAAGTCTTGGCAAGGTTTATTCAAAAGCTAACTTGGTTCAAAAGATCTTGAGATCACTTCTAGATAAATGGGACCCTAAAGTAACAGCCATCCTGGAAGCTAAACACCTTGCCTATGGATGAATTAATGGATTCACTCATCACACATGAACTAACCATGAAGCACAGAATGGATGATGATCTAAAGAAGAAAAAGGAAATTGCTTTCAAGGCTGCATTGGAATCTAAGAAAGATGAGGAATCGGAAGATGACTCTACCTCCTCAAAAGAGATCTAGAAGATGAAGACATCGTAATGGTTGTGAGGAGATTTAGAAAGTTTATGGTAAGAAAGAAAGAAAGATTCAATAGAAAATTCTATAAACGAGGAGAGCATTCCAAGGAAAAGGACAAGGACAAGGACAAAGAAAAGGAAAAGGAACAAGTCCCCACCTGCTATGAATGTAAGAAATCAAGGCACATTCATCTAGATTGTCCATTATTAAAGAAATTTTTCAAGAAGAAGAAAAAGAAAGCGATGATTGCCACATGGAGTGACAGTGAGGAATCCACCTCAACTGAAGAAGAAGAGACCACAAAAATTGCCAATCTATGTCTAATGGGTCTCGAGGATGAGGTAACATCCCCCAATACTCAAATTGAATTTACATTTGATGAGTTAAATTCTGCATTCCATGATCTTTTATCTGAATTTAAAAAGGCTAGAATAAAGATTAGATCTTTAAAAAATATCAATGATTCTTTACTCAAAGAAAAAGAAAAGATTTCAGAAAAGAATATTTTGTTGAAAAAAGAACTTCTTGTCTTTTATTAAAATTGTAAAGCTTTGAAAACTGAGAATAGTGATTTTCTTAACAAAAACAAAGCTTTGTTGAATGAAAATAATGAGTTGAAAAAGGAGATTGAAAAACTCAAGCCACTTGTTGAAAAACTAACTTTATCTTCTAACAAGCTTGAGTTGATTCTTAAAGAACAAAAAATATCTGTTAATAAAGCTGTAATTGGTTTTAATACGTCAAATTCAAATAGTATTTCAGCAACTACTTTGTGAAATCAAAAGCTTATGTTCCAAAATTAGTATCTCAAAAAGCTTTTCCTACAAATGTTTCTGCTTCGACTTCGAATGCTACATTGTATGTTCCTAAGAATTTGAAAAGAAAATCTTTTATTTCTGCATCTTATGCATCAATATTTAGGACTTTAAAATCTACACATTTTCAGAATCCTAGAATGAAATGTTTTACTTGCAATGGGTTAGGACATAAAGCTTTTGAATGCAATATTATTAGAAATGTCCAAAGTAAATCAAGAAAGATTTGGATTCCCAAAGGAACCTCCTCTGCTAACCTACAAGGATCCAAGTTAGCTTGGGTACCTAAAAGAACTTCTTAATTATCTTGCAGGAATGTCTTACAGCCCAAAAATTGAAGAAAAGATGGTATCTAGACAGTGGCTGTTCAAGGCATATGACGGGTGACAAGGATCAATTCATCATCCTAGAAATGAAAGAAGGAGGTATGGTTACTTTTAGAGATAATGGCAAGAAAAAAATAATCAGAATCAGTAAGATCAAGATAACCCCCCGTACTTTTATTGAAAATGTATTGCTAGTAGATAAATTGAAGTATAATTTATTGAGTATCAGTCAATTATGTGATAAAAGGCTTCAAGGTTATCTTCGAATCATCTATGTATCTTGTAACATACTCTCTTGATTCTAGTAGCAAATTCATTGGACATAGTCTTGAAAATATTTATGTGGTTGATCTTAGTGATCTTGCCATGTCAAGTAGTTCAAGTCTAGTTGTGATGAATACTAAGACAAGGAGTCTTGTTTACTTTGGAATAGATGATTAGGTCATGCTAGCATGCATACTATTATCAAGTTAATTTCCAAAAACATAATTAGAGACATGCCTAAGTTTAAAGTAGACTTTGATCATGTTTGTGATGTATGCCAAATGGGTAAACAAACTAGAGGGAGCTTTAAATCCAAAAATATGATTTCAACTACTAGACCTTTAGAACTACTTCACATGGACTTATTTGGACCAACTAGGGCTACAAGCCTAGGAGGAATTAAATATGCCCTTATGATTATGGATGATTTCTCAAGATTTACATGGATTTTGTTTATTGCTCATAAAGATGAAACCTTCAAAGTATTTCAAAAATTTCATAAATAGGTTTTAAATCAGAAAAGTCTTTCAGTAATTTCAATTTGGAGTGATCACGACACTGAATTTGAGATTCAGTTTTTTGACGATTGTTGCACAGAAAATGGCATTGATCACAACTTCTCTTCTCTTAGGACACCACAACAAAATGCTATTGTAGAGAAAAAAAATAAGACTTTGGAAGAAATGGCCCGAATAATATTATGAGAAAGTAATATTCCAAGGTACTTTTGGGCAGAAGTAGTGAATACTGCTTGTTATATTTTAAATAGCATTTTGATCCGTCCTATTTTGAAGAAAACCCCCTATAAGCTTTGGAATGAAAAGAAACTCAATATTAATTATTTTCATGTTTTTGGATGTAAATGCTTTGTACTTAACAATGGTAAAGATAATATAGGAAAATTTGATGCTAAATCTAATGAAGTAATTTTTCTTGGTTATTCATTACATAACAAATCATATAGAGTGTTTAATAAAAGAACTTTTACTGTACAAGAGTCAATGCATGTTATTTTTGATAAAACTAACCCTTCACCTTCTAAGAAATAAGAGTGCATAGACAATAATGTAGGTACAATTCAAAAGGAGATGGAAGACTTGAGCATACAAGAAAGACCAATTGAAGAAGGAGAAAAAATGGTAAGTAATGATCATGCAGATCTACCAAGAGAATGGAGTTACGTAACTTTCCATCCTAGAGAATTAATTATTGGTGATCCTTCACAAGGTATTAGGACTAGGTCAGCACACAGAACTGCACATGACTACCTAGCCTTTGTATCACAAATAAAACCTCATACCTTAGAAGAAGTTGAAAATGACCCAAACTGGATGATGGCCATTCATGAAGAATTGAACCAGTTTGAAAGAAATAAGGTTTGGACATTAGTTGATAGACCTTCAACCATCCAATCATAGGAACCAAATGGGTCTTTAGAAATAAATTAGATGAACAAGAAAATGTAGTGAGAAATAAAGCTAGATTAGTGGCTAATGGATATAACCAAGAAGAGGGCATTGATTTTGATAAAATATATGTACCCGTAGCAAGACTAGAAGCCATTAGACTACTTCTTGCATTTGCTTGCTAGATGAATTTTAAACTTTTTCAAATGGATGTAAAAAGTGCTTTTTTAAATGGTTTTATCTCTGAACAAGTTTTTATAGAACAACCACTAGGTTTTGAAGATCATGTTTCTCCAAACCATGTGTTTAAACTGAATAAATCATTATATAGTTTGAAACAAGCACCTAAAGCCTGGTATGATAGACTTAGCACTTTCTTGATTGAAAATAATTTTTCAAGAGAAAATGTTGATAAAATTCTTTTTATCAAAAGAAAAATAATGATATATTAGTTGTACAGATTTATGTTGATGATATTATATTTGGTACAACTAATGAAACTCTTTGTAGAGAATTTGCTAAGTTAATGCAGGAAGAATTTGAAATGATCCTAATTGCTGAACTTAATTACTTCCTTGGACTTCAAGTGAAACAAATAAAGGAATCTTCACCAACCAAGCCAAATACACCAAGGAAATAATCAAAAAATTTGGGATGGAGACAAGCAAACAAATGAACACACCCATGAGCCCAACTTGCAAATTGGACAAAGATGAAAAAGGATCCAATGTTGACCAAAAGCTTTATAAAGGTATGATCAGATCCTTATTATATTTAACTGCAAGTAGACCTGATATCTTGTATAGCATATGTGTATGTGCTAGATTCCAATCTAATCCTAAAGAATCACATATGCTTGCTGTTAAAAGAATTATCAGATATTTAAAAGGTACAAGTAATGTAGGTCTTTGGTTTACAAAATATTCTTCATTGAACTTAATTAGATTTTTGGATGCTGATTATGCTAGTTGTAGAATTGATAGAAAAAGCACTAGTGGCACATGTCAATTTCTAGGATTGAATTTAATCTCATGGCACTATAAGAAACAAAACTTGGTAGCACTTTCTACTGCTGACGCAGAGTATGTTGCTGTAGGGAATTGTTATGCACAAGTGTTATGGATTAAACAACAACTAGAAGACTTTGGTGTTACACAATCTAAAATTCAAATCAAGTATGATAACACAAATGCTATAAATTTGACTAAAAATCCTATTCAACATTCTAGAGCTAAGCATATAAAGATTAGACACTATTTTATTAGAGATCATGTTTTGAATGGTGACATTAAACTAGAATTTATCCCAACTGAAAACCAATTAGCTGACATTTTTACTAAGCCACTGAATTAGGATAGATTTGAACTGGTTAGAAAAGAATTAGGTCTTTGTGATCCTTTCTAGATTTCCGTAACCTAATTTCCTACAAAATTAAGAAAAAATTATCTAAAAAACCTCCTACAACTATTCAAGTATTTTGAACAACTTTTCTTGAAATTTCATTGAATTAAACTCAATTTTTGAATCATTTCAACTTCTGTGAAAAGTTTCTGTTCGAGTCGACTCGAGCAGTTTTGCTTTGGTCGAGCCGACTAGGTTAATTTAGGATTTTCCTAGCCGACTCGGATTTCTATTTGTTCTGAGTTTGCTCTGGTCGAGCCGACTCGGATGATTTTAGGGCAAAGTGAGTCGACTCGGATGTCAGGAAAAAGTTTTTTAATAGAGCCGAGTAAACTCTTTTTCACTTCTTGTGCTTTCATTTTCACTCTAAACTCTATCATTCCACTTGGAACTTTCACCAAAGCTCCAAAAACCTTTCCCCGAAGCCTTGATTTCCTATTTCTTGCAAATTTGATGTAATGGCTCCAAAAATGGCAGTGGGAAAGAGATCTAAATGAGCCACTCCCTCTATAGAAGTAGAAAGAAGAACGAAGCATCGGCAGGAAGAGCCAACTCGTGCAGCAGGAGAAGAAAAAGAAAGTGAACCTATGGCCTCAACTTCATCTCCAAGATAGGTAGTCTCTTTGTCAAACAGACCAATAACTAGCGGCAGAAGAATTCTGTTTAACTTTCTAGAAGAAATTGGGTTGAGAATTGGAAATCTGATCGAAAATCAAGGATGGGTTTATTTTGGTTCATTAAATGTTTCCACCTATCCTTCACTTGTAAGAACATTTTATGAAAACCTTAGAATAGAGTCAAATCACATTGAATCTATAGTGAAAGGAAAAAGAATTTTTGTAATAGAAGAAAGTTTAAGCAGTTTACTGGACATGCCTACTAATGGAATCAAGCATCTGATTTTAAAAGATAGAGAAAAGGCTTTGCAGACAATTCTAGGTGGATAAGAAGTTGATGGAATTAATACTATACTAGCCAACATCTTGTTTTTAGAAATGAGATTATTGCACATCTTCATAAGCAAAATATTTCTCCCAAGGACTGGGAGATTTGACTGGGTCAGCAAAAGGGATCTGAGTTACATGGAGCTTATCATTCAAGGAGAATCAATCAACCTTCCATTCATCATGATCATGCAAATGAAGGAGGCAGTCCATAAGGTTAAAGCATGTCTTCCTTATGGGATGGTCCTAACACTACTGTTTCAAGCCTCTAGAGTTAATTTGAAAGGAGAGGATGGAAAGCCCTTGCACCATACAAACACCTACACTTCCAAATCACTAATGAGAATGGGCTATGTATGTAATAAAGGAATTTGGATGAAAAAGGAAACAGATGAAAGAGCAGTTGCAGGCAGCAGCAGCAATAGTTCACGGGATAGCAGTGAAGAAATTCCTAGAGAAATCTCCACTGCATCACTAGCAGCACCTGAAGAAGTTGTTCCCAGCTCAGAGTAGATTTTCAACATTCCTATTGGTGAGTTTGGGACTTCTACTGAACAGTTTTCTATACCAGCTGAGACAGAATTTGCATCTACAAGGTCAGAGCCTACTTCACATGAAGCAATGGAGACTGTGCACATTGGAACTTCTTTACCTACATCTCCATTATGGTGTGGGCACCAGGATCCGACAGAGGCTCCTCAACCCTCTGTGGATCTCAGATTAGGGTTCCACTTCTTCGAGTCTTGTAATAAGGCTATGAGCTACAACAATTTCATAATTTCTAGTCATGTAACTAGTCTAAGTTTGATTAGTCTTGTACCTTGACCAATTTGGGTCAAGTTAGGTCATGAGTCCTGTATTTGTTTCGAGTCTAAGTTTGGACTGGGCCCAAGCCCAATTGAAGTCAACCTGGCTTTCAAGACCAAGTCAAGTCCTTGTGGGCCATCCTACCTCTTTCACATGGAAAGATGCCAACTCAGGTGCCACCTCAGCCACCTACGTGGCGCCACATCAATTGCCACTTGAGAATCCAAGGAGGGAAACAAGATGGTGCCCTCATGCTTTCCATATGCCATCCCCTTGCCTTTTTCTCTTGGGCGACATTGGAAGGAGGAGACACCATTCCCCTCTTCCCTCCCCCACATCATGCCATGATCCATCAAATGTGGGGCATTGAAGATCCTTGAAGAGACCAAGCCACAAAGCAAGCCCTCTTCCAAGACTTCTTCCCAAAGTATTCATGCAAGGATGGAAGGTCAAAGGACACACTCCCCTCTCCAAGCCCTCAACCATGCAACGTCCAAAGCTCCCTCCACTTGGTCAGCCTTGAATCACTCCAAAGAGGGGTGTTGAAGAATCCAAGGGAACACATCCATTCAAGCAAACCATGTTCCACGTTTTCTTCCCAAATTGAGCATGCTAATGAAGAACGTCAAAAGGCGAATGCCCCTCTCCAAGCCCTCCCACATGCCATGCCCAATCCAAGTCCCTTTGGTCGTCCAAAGAGAGGAGAAGGTCAAAGGGTTTTGGCGCCCCAAGAAAGCTTGTAATTTGGTTTCATTTGAAATTCAAATAGGCCTTGGGTGCCTATTTAGAGGACCCAATCCCTCCCTTGTAAAACTATTGAATGGTTAATGAAAAAAAGAGTTTGAGTCTTCTATCTTCCAACCCTTGTCTCTTAGACTAGGTTGAGTGAAGTTGCCTTCGTCCCTAGGGATATCGGGTGGTGTAAGGCCACCTGTCCGTCGCCCTAGGGCATCGTGAATCCTTCATCCTCCTGGACGTCGCATGGTGTGAGGCCACAATCCTTCATCCTCTGGGACATCGCGGGGTGCGAGGCCCCAAGATATCTCCATCTTCGACTTCGGAATCTAGCCGGACACCGGGCTCGAAGCCCTTCTCAACCCCATCTCAATTCCTTTCTGTGCATCTCCCCATCTCGCTGATCCTTATTTTGTTTGAGTACAGGTCCTCCCTGGCTTCTCGGGCATCGGAGACAGTCGGCTTTGCCATCGTGACCTTCTGACTGAAAGCCAGTGCTTCCATGGGTTCGACTGCTCGGGCATCCAGGCCGCATCCGTCGAGTTGAGCGATCTCTGCATTGGGCGCTTCAGAAGTGTGAGGTTTGCTCTCTCTATCTCCTAAGTAAGTATTGTATTTCGAGCTAGTCCTACCGGGATTTCTTAATCCCAAGGTCCTATTCTCGTTCTCACTTTTTAGGGCTTTGAACTGCTAGTGTAAGCTTCCGTTACTCATCTTTTTATTTCTTGCCTTTGCTTGTGATCGGGAATCGAAATCCTAAGAAAAACAACTAAAAAAACTAATCAACCCTAAAAAAGAGTTCTTTTGCATCGTAAGCATACATCTCTAGCATCCCTAGTCCATGTCCCTCCTTCTCCGCATCATTTCTGGTATCAGAGCAAGGCTAGGACTAGTGCATTTTGTTTTCTTCATTTTCTGCATTCTGGTCAGCCCGTATATAATCTGATCCTTGGATTGTTTCTCTCTGTAGAGACATCTAAATTTTATGATTTCTACTCTATTAGATCGTATTGAATTCAAGGTATTTTTTCCTTTTTTCTCAGATTTTATTTCAGTTTGTAGAATCTCTACAAGCCAAAATACTACCTGAGAAAATCTCAGGTCTGAAATTTCAGCAAGCATCTCATTCATCCATCTAGTTTATTTCTTGCATTTAGGGGCACATTTAAATTCTTGCATTTTGTTTATCATTCACACATCTAAAAGACATAAAAAATAAGAAATTTGTAAGTCATTTCATTAGTCAATTTTGTGCTTCATTTTGCATAACTTATCTTAAGGGCGTCAAATTAACATAGGGTCAGGATTTCATTACCTGTCCCTAGCCCAAAAATCACCACCCGACATATCAAACCCTAGCCATTAACTAAAATCGATTAGACGTTTAATCTTCTCTAGTGAGCTAGGGACACCCACGAAGTCAGGTCAACCCAAGTTCTGAGCCAAGCTAGATTGCTTGTTGGTGTGTGCTTGAGTAGCTGGTGTCTAGGCAAGTGGTTCAGGGACTAGAGCCCGAAGGGAAGTGGATTGGTTCGCTTACCTGGCCAATTTCTAATTGGTGTCTAGGCAAGCAAAGAGGAACCTCCACTCACCTTACACTTACTTGGCCAAGTGCCAAGTTACTACTTCCAGGTTCATCTTCTTGACTTTACATTTAGAGAGATCTCCTAGGTCTAGCAAACCATAGCATCGTTTTGTTACATGTGCACTAGATCGGGAACCTCTTATCACCCACCTTCTCCACCCTCTACCGAAATCATGGACCAACTGCGAGCTGACATTGGAGCCCTAACTCAATCCATGACCCAGTTAGGCAACTAGTTGAACAATAGACTGGATCAAATAGAGGATAGACTGAGACCCATAAAGGAAGCTGCTAGGCCCCAACCTGAACCCAATCCTGAGTCCCCTCATCCCAGGAGAAACCTACCACAAGACCCTTACTTTGAGGATGACTTTGGGAGAGACCCTGACCCCTTTGTTGATACCCGTCCTAGGAGACCCAATCTAGAGGACCATGAAGAAAGGGCCCTTAAGAGCATCAAGCTTGAGGCACCAACTTTCGATGGTAGCTTAGATCCCAGGGTGTATGAAGATTTGGAATCTGCTATGGAGCAGTATTTTGACCGGTACTCTGTGTCTGAAAGAACTAAGTTTAAGTTTGCCAAGCTTAGGTTGGTTCACCAAGCTAGGTTGTTCTGGAATAGTGTTGAAAATTACATAGAGCAGAAAGGTTAATTACCCATAACCGCCTGGGGGGAGATGAGAGATAAGCTTAGAAGGAAATACTTACCTGCATCCCTTAAGTCAAGGGAGTAAGAGTGTGGCCGATTACATCGCCAAGTTTGATTAATATGTGATGCGATGTAAGGTTGTTGAATCACCTGAGGTAACCCTGTCTAGGTTTAGGGCTGGCCTACACCCAGACATTCAGAGAGAGCTATATTTTAGAGCAACCAGAACCTTGGAAGAAGCGTACCAAGTTGCTAGGATTTGTGAGCGTTTCCAGAGAGCTCCCCCCTATAGAAGACCTGAGCCCTTTAGAAACCAGAACCACATCCCTGGGTCCACCCAAAGTTACAGTCAGGCTTACCCGAGTCGACCAAGCCCAAACCGAACTGACCCAAGTCGACCAAATGTAGCCCGACCCAGTCCTAGTCGTCCCATCCTGAACCGACCACAATACAGTAGAGAGGAAAAGGGTAAGGCTGTTGAAGTCTAGAGGAGACCCGATCCCCAAGGTAAATGCTTTAGGTGTCATAAACCTAGACATTTTGCTAGTCAGTGCACCGCCCTACCCTACTCATAGAAGAACCAACTGAGACTGAACCCGAACCAATCATAGAACCTGAGGAGGACGTCTATGTTCCCGAAAACCAGTTATTGGAAGGGTACGAGGGAGAGGAAGAAGTGTATGAATCTGAAGACCTTGTAGGGTTAGTCTGATGCATCCTAGCCTGTACATGTAGGACCAACATCCTACAGACCCTGATGAAGCTAGGAGATAAGGTTTGTAAGGTCATCATTGATAGTGAAAGCTATGTTAATGCCCTTTCCTTGAGTACAGTCAAATCTTTAGGACTAGCCACAGTTCCCCATCCCAACCTTTACAAAGTCTCCTGGATAGATTCAACTTCAATCCCCATAAAATCTAGGTGCCAAATCAAGATAAAAATGAGTTCCTATGAAGAATCAATTTGGTGTGACGTCTTACCCATGGGTGTGGGTAGTATCATTCTAGGACGACCCTGGCTTTTCAACCATGATGCCACCCTTTATGGTCGATCCAATACCTGTGTCTTTTTCCACCAAGGGAAAAAGATCACAATCAACCCAATCCAACCTAGGGGCCCCGTCAAGAAAGGATCTAGTAGCCTTAAGGAGAAGAAAGCAGAAGTCAACCTGATCACACCTAAGGTGCTAGAGAAAGAGATTTTAGAGGGAGCCCCTGTTTGGATTCTAGCCACCAAGGAGAGTCATGAGCCAACCAATGTAGAACACCCCCAAGAGGTAGTAAAGACTCTAAAAGAATTTGAGGATATTTTCCCGGAAGAATTACCTGATCAACTGCCACCCCTTAGGGACATCCAGCACGCTATATATTTGTTCCTTGGATCAACTTTGCCCAACCTACCCCACTATAGGATGAACCCCACTGAATATCAGGAACTTCAGAAACGAGTGGGAGAGCTGCTTAGGAAGGATTTTCTTAGGGAGAGTTTAAGTCCCTGTGCCGTCCCTGCCCAACTTAACCCTAAGAAAGATGGGACTTGGAGAACGTGTGTTGATAGTAGGGCTATCAACAAAATTACAATCAAATATAGGTTGCTATCAACAAAATTACAATCAAATATAGGTTTCCTATTCCCCACCTAGATGATATGCTCGATATGATGGCCGGTGCCACCATCTTTTCCAAGATAGACCTCAAGAGTGGTTACCACTAGATTAGAATTCGACCGGGGGATGAATGGAAGACGTTATTTAAGACTAAGGATGGTCTGTTCGAGTGGGTAGTGATGCCGTTGGGGTTGACTAATGTGTCTAGTACATTTATGAGAGTCATGACCCAAGTCTTGTGCGAGTTCACTGGAAAATTCCTAGTAGTATATTTTGATGACATCTTGATCTATAGCAAGACCAAAGAGGACCATCTTCACCACTTAAGGTTAGTCTACCAAACCCTTAGGGAGAATAGCCTTTACACCAATCCTAAGAAGTATGAATTTATGATAACTAGGGTTATCTTCTTTGGCTTTGTAGTTACCCCTAAAGGAGTTTCAACCGACCCCGAAAAGGTTAGAGTTATAGTTGAGTGGCCTGTCCCTGCTAGCATCCACGACGTACGTAGTTTTCATGGCATAGATATGAGAAACAGGTGTAGGAGATTTGACATGATCCTATACTAGGCATGCAAACAGGGCACGGGAGCACAGGGGATTTTAAAACATTTTAAAAAAATCCGCGTAGCGGAAAATTGCTTCGCCCAGAAACTAATCTAATTCTAGTTGCAATTAGGCATGTAGGATAATATAAAATATTTGCAAAATATTTGAATTAAAAATTCAAATCATGCATGATTAAAAAAAACAATTTTTCATACCTTATTCTGTCTCGAATAACCCTGGGATAAAGTTGGAATAGGCTGGAGTAAGTGGGATAAACTTATTCCAGTCATCTTCTTCCTTGCGCTACAGAAAACTCTGTTTTGGGGTTGAAAAACGTCACCGAAACACTGCCTTCCGGGCCTCCGTTTGCTTCCAAATTTGAGCAGCGGCAAGGTGGACAAGTACTCTTCGATCTCCAATTGAAATCTGCAAGAAAAACTTAGCCAAAAAATTATAGAAATTTGGCAAATACTGCTGCCATAATTTCTAGTTGCAGAAAAATAGCAGCTATCTTCTTGGTGTTTGGAGCAACAACAGCAAATCCGGCTTGCGTGGCTTGTTCCCAGGAGTAGATTGGTACTCCCTCTAGAGGGAAGACATGCTCGGGGCTCTCGGATCCCACTCCACACGCGGTGCTAGCCGCTGGAAGTTGATACAATCATAGTGAACCAAAACAATTTGGGCTTGCTGCAGTCTTGGGTTAGAGCACTCTAATGGACAAGGAAAAGCTGCCTGAGTCTCTCTCTCTCACCCTCCAAAACCCAGCACCCAATGGAAGATAGGACCCAGCTCTCAAAACCTCTCAAAGGGAAGAATACACTTGCTATTTCTTCTTCACACGGTGTAATCTCTTTTGGCTGAAAAACTGTCTTTGAAACAGGGGATAGCCTGAGTTTTTATAGGCTACAGGGAAGAGGGAGATGGAGAGGCTGGGAGGCTGAGGTAGCTGCTGCCATTAACATCATTAACTAGCAATTAACAAGGAGGAAAGGCAGCCGGTGGAGGAGAGGAAGAGACGCCCAGCGGGTTCATAATTTTGGATGCTTGGATTTCATTGGTCGTTAGGCCTTCTTTGGGCGCTAGGCATTTCTCCCAGCAAAAGGAAAATTCCAACGTGGGAATACCGTGTAAAATGGTCAAGGGAGAAAAACCACCGATTCAATGGAAAACCGGTCCAAACCAAAAAATGGTTCAATCCAATTGAACCGGTTCAAGCCTAATTAAATTGGTTCAATTGGTTTGCAACCAATTGGAGGCCGAAACGAGCTCCGAATCAGTTCAAAACTAATTCAGAAAAATCCTGGCGCAGTCCTGGTCAACCCGGAACAATTTTTGGTTGACACACTCAAGGGTGCTTAAAAATATTGTGACCATAAAACCGAGATGATTCCCAAACGTAATCGGTATTCGGATCAGAGAGTAATCCTCTGTGGCGTGTGACCTCATAGGTTTGAACCTAAACGGTAGAACTAGAACAATTCTAGTACCAGCATAGGAAACTATCTAGCAATGGATCCCGTCATCCGGATAGGTCGAAGATGCGGGAGCAAGCTATCGAACCTTTGGCATATGGTTACTATATAATTCATCCCTTTGACCTCTAATGCTCAGGACGACTGAGATTGGGCTGCCAACCCAGACTGAGTCAGTCGACTACGTGTCTCAACCTCGCAAGCCCAGTGACTATTCACTAGGGCTACCCTGACCGAGGATTTGCTAAATTGAGATACGGCGAGACATTCAATCCAAACTGTTTGGACAGGTCAATTCCATCTTGGTCCATCACTGCTCCACAAGTACTTGCCTGTACCCAGAAACCTTCCAACACTGGATTAAAAATCTGGATAGTCTGGCACCAAAGCACAGGGAGTTGCTTGCAAGCTACCATGATGACCTCAGGTCAGAGGGACACATATACCCATATCCAATCATGAGTTTTCCTTTGGCTGAAAGGGGCTGCACGGAGTCACGTTCAATGAGATACCACATATCCCACTTGTAGATCACATCAGTGTCACCACACTTATTTGGTCAAGAGGATAACCAAACGATGTGAACTACAACAACCTATACTTGATATATTGCCATCTAGTATAATATATCCTTTGGTTGTGAACAGGGTTTAAGGACCACTCGATACATCCTCTCTGTATCGAAGTCAGTCTAGTCCTAAGGACTTCATCACATGGAAAGAGTTCATTTCAAGAAAATAATATGTGATGAGCTGCCAAAAAAAATATTTTATTAATTCAAAGAAAGAGTACAATATACAGCACAACCGCCTACAACCCAGGTGATTGGCTTTGGGACATAATTTCCAACAACTCCCACTTGTACTAAAGCCAATCAGAAGAGTATCTAATACCCATTTCCCATTTACAATAGTCGAACTCTTTTATTCTGAGGGCTTTAGTGAAGGGGTCGGCAAGATTTTCTTTTCCATCGATCTTCAGAAGATTGATGTTGCCTCGTTCCACGATCTCTCGTACGAGGTGGTAGCACCGCAGTATGTGCTTTGTGCGGTGATGAGCTTTAGGCTCCTTAGCTTGAGCAATGGCTCTAGTGCTGTCACAGTACACTGGAACAGGACCATCTAGGGAAGGTGTCACCCCTAGCTCTCCAAGGAACTTTTGCAACCACACAGCTTCTTTTGCTGCATCTGATGTTGCAATGTATTCTGCTTCGCATACCGAGTCTGCAATAGTTGCCTGCTTGGAACTTTTCCAGCAGATCGCTCCTCCATTCAGGGTAAATACCAACCCTGACACACTCTTGCTATCATCTCTATCTGACTGGAAACTGGAGTCAGAGTACCCCACAAGTTTCAAGTCAGGTTCTCCATAAATCAGCCATTGATCTTTAGTATTTCTCAAATACTTAAGGATGGACTTAACCACCTTCCAATGCACCTCACCTGGGTCAGACTGGTATCTGCTCACTACTCCTAGTGAGTATGCCATGTCTGGTCTAGTACAAGTCATAGCATACATGATAGAGCCTACTACAGAAGCATAAGGTACTCTACTCATGCGCTCTCTTTCCTCAAGAGTTGTCGCACAATCCTTCTTGGAAAGAGTAATTCCTGAACCTATCGGGAGATAGCCTTTCTTGGAATTTTTCATGCTGAACCGTTTCAGCATGGTATCAATGTACGTAGATTGGGATAGTCCCAAAAGCTTCTTAGATCTATCTCTATAGATTTTCATACCTAGTATGTAAGAAGCTTCACCCAAGTCCTTCATGGAGAACTGAGATGATAACCAGACCTTTATTCCTTGTAATGCTGCGACATCATTCCTGATTAAGAGAATGTCATCAACATACAGTACTAGGAATACAATCACAGAACCATTAACCCATTTATAGATGCACGTTTCTTCTTCGTTCCTAACGAAGCCAAATGATTTGATACACCTATCAAATCGTAAGTTCCAACTTTGAGATGCTTGCTTGAGTCCATAGATGGACCTCTGAAACTTGAATACTTTTGATTCATTTATGGATGTGAACCCTTCAGGCTGTATCATATACCCTCTTCTTCCAGCTCCCCATTTAGGAAAGCGGTTCAGACATCCATCTGCCAGATCTCGTAATCAAAATATGCTGCCAAAGCAAGCATGATCCGAATAGACTTGAGCATTGCCACAGGGGAGAAAGTCTTGTCATAATCGATACCATATCACTGATGATACCCCTTGGCAACTAGACGGGCTTTATAGTTCTCTACCTTCCTATCTGCATCCCTTTTCCTCTTGAAGATCCATTTACACCCGATGGATTTTATACCTTCAGGTAGATCAACCAATATCCAAACATTGATGATTTCCATAGACTCCATTTCGGATCGCATGGCTCCAAGCCATGCCTCAGAGTCAGATCTCTGAAGTGCATCCATATAGGTGATCGAATCCTCATTGTTCTCATCGACCTCAATGGGATCGCCGTCTCGGACCAAGAAACCGTAGTATCTGTCCAGCTGACGTGGTATTCTACCGGATCTCCTAATGGGTTTTGGGTATGATTCAATCACAGCCGGTTCTACGATGTCCTTAGAGTATGTAGGTTCTTCTATTGGCTGAACTTCATCAAGTTCAATCTTAGAGGCTATAGTTCCTTCTCCAAGGAACTCCTTTTCCAAAAAGATAGCTCTAAGAGCAACGAACACCTTTTGTTCATTCTCTAAGTAGAAGAAATACCCTTTGGTTTTCTTAGGATAACCAATGAATAAACACCGGTCAGACCTAGGACCAAGTTTGTCTGAGTCTAAACGCTTTACGTAAGCCGGACAACCCGAGACCCGAAGGTGTGAGATTGAGGGTTTACATACAGTCCACATCTCATACGGAGTGGAGACAACAGACTTACTTGGAACATCATTTAATAAGTAACAGGCTGTCTGTAGCGCATATCCCCAAAAGGATAGCGGCAAAGTTGCAAAACCCATCATGGATCGAACCATGTCCAATAAGGTTCGATTCCTCCTTTCGGACAAACTATTCAACTGTGGTGTTCCTGGAGGAGTCCACTGAGAGAGAATTCCATTCTCCTCAAGATATGTCAAAAATGCACCAGATAAGTATTCACCACCTCGATCAGATTGAAGAGTTTTAATAATTATTCCAGTTTGCTTTTCTACTTCATTATGGTATCGTTTGAACATTTCAAACGACTCAGACTTATGTCTCATTAAAAAGACATAACCGAACCTTGAAAAGTCGTCTGTAAAAGTAATGAAATATTTGTATCCTCCTCTAGCACTAACTGTCATCGGTCCACATACATCAATATGTATCAGACTTAGAAGTTTTATAGCTCGTTCACCTTTTCAAGTAAAAGGTGATTTGGTCATTTTACCAAGTAAACAGGATTCACAAGTGGGCAGTGATTCAGAATCACTATCCTCGAGGAGTCCATCTCCTCACATCTTGTTTATCCTATTTTGGTCAATATGACCTAGCCTACAGTGCCAAAGATACAAATCGTTGACATTATCTAACCTTGGGCATTTGCTAGAAGTGTACATTACATTAACAAGCCTTGATAGTACATATATGCTATTATTTAATCTAGCTTTCATTATCAGAGAGTTATTCAAAATAACATTGCAAAAATCTCCCTTTATTGATAGTTCAAAACCATAATTGGCCAAAAGGCCTACAGAGATTATGCACATAATGAAACTAGGACAATAGTGACAGTCGACTAGTTCGATAGTACAAGACTCAAAGACAAGATGCAGGACTCCGATCGCCAGTACTGGAACACGATTTCCATTCCCGACGCTCAGAAACTGTTCTCCATCTTTAAATCTTCTGCTAACTTGAAGTCCCTGTAACGAATTTCAAACATTAATTGGACTACCAGTATCCAATACCCAGTTAGCAGTATCAACAATTGAGTAATTATAAGGTTTTATCATATAAATACCTTGTTTAGCAGACTTCTGCTTCCTCGGCCTGTTCGGATTCAGGGATGCAATATAAAGAGGACAGTTCCTCTTTCAGTGTCCCTTCTTCTTGCAGTAGAAGCACTCTGCTAGAAGACTGATCAGCCTTATACTTCCTGGTCTGACTAGGGCCAAGAGCATTCTGCACCTTCTTATTTATTTTCTTCTTCCCTTTCTTAAATGGACGACGACCTCTACTTCCTCCCACTAAATTCACCACCCCCTTATTCAGTTGGTGGTCTTTCTCGAAAGTCTGCAGTAACCCCAAAAGACCATGGTAGTTCACTGCAGGCTTGCTCATTCTGTAATGATCGAGAAAGTCAAGATAGAAGGAGGGAAGAGAATTCAGGATCGCATCCTTGCCGAGCTGCTCGTGCAAAGGGCATCCGAGTTAGCCCAGTTTTTCAATCAACTCGATCATGTACAATACATGATCAGTGACTGAACCACCATTCGGCATCTTGGAGTTGTAGATGGCATAAGACAATTTGTACCGTTCTACATCATCCGGGGTGCCAAAGGATTCCTTCAACTTTTGAAGGATTTCATAAGGTTGGGCCTCCTCGAATTTGCGACTGAACTCGTCATTCATCATCGCTAACATGATGCAACGGACAGTAGTCCGATCAGAGACCCACTTCAGATAAGCATCTCTGACCCTACTCCGTGCATTTGCGGGAGGGATTTCAGGTGCCGGATCCATTATCACATAAAGGATCCGTTCATGCTCCAGAACAATTCTCAACCTTCGATACCAACTATCGAAGTTGTGACCCTTTAACTTCTCGTTATCGAGAAGTGACCGAAGCGATAAATTGAAAGACATCTGAAAAGAAAATAAGACCAAATTAGTGTATGAATTAATAATTTAACCAAAAGACTTGGACTTTAGTCTAAAAGTTTCTCCCACTAATTTTTTAGATTGGTAGCCTCTAACTCCAATCCGTAAAAACACTTTTTCAAGTGGGTATGAAATCCAATAGGCCTCGTATGAGCCCGACTTTGGCCGGCTCACCCATACGAGCCTAAAGGTAGGTTCGTAAACCAATTGTTTCCCTAAACAATTTTCAGTATTTTATTTTGCCCCAGAGAACATCCCAATCGGCCTTGGGGCCTCCTATTGCGGGTCTCTAGTTAGGTCCAACCATTAAAATGACAAATCCAATGCTTCCAGCTAACTAAAGACCAAGCCCGACTTTGGCCGGCCCACTTGGTCCCGTTAAGGAGGTTGCACTGAACCATCATCGATCAGATAGAAATTACAGTCGCTGGATGTACACCCGTTCTTTGGAACTGCCGATGCACACCAAGCTAGTGGACATATTTCTAACTGATTTAATGGGAGGCTAAGACACTGTCAACACCTTGACTTAGTCTTTTTAAGGACCTAATAATTTTAGAGGATTTTTAGTTGTGACAGAAGATAAGACAAGGACATGGATCATCCTCCCACTGAATCAATCAGATTCCAGGAGGGTTGATTTAAATCAACAAATGATCCATGGGCACCTATAGATCAGTCAGACCGATCAACTTGGGTGACATGGGTTAACTCGAGTCATTGAGCTTTTCCAATCAGTTCTGGTCGACTTGACTAGCCAGGTAGGTGAGATCATGGGTGAGTATCCGCCATTAACCATCTTTCCTAGACACGAACCAAGTTGGCCAGGAAAGAGGTAGCCTCATACAACCATGATCAACAATGCCAAACCTACCTCGACACCAATCGGTTTACCAGACTCGATCAGATTAGCCTAAAGACTCGGGCGTCCACTGAGCCACTAATTGGATCCATTTTAGATGAATGGATCAACTAATCTAACTATTAGATAGTTCTAAAGAAGGGCCTTAAACAACTTTTATTTAATCTTCTCGTAATCCGGTTCAACTAAACATAGGTCTAACCCAGTTATGGACCCAACTAGCCAGCTAACCCAATTAACCCAAAATGGCTTATGCAATTTTTGATTAGATTTCATAAACCTAAAAATTTTTTAATAAGCCAAACTCTTAATTAAAATAATTTTTAATTAAGTCTCTATGTAAAATAATTTTACATAAACAAAAATCATACATCAAGATATTTTACACATATTTTATATTCATATTAAACATGCCTAAAATCATGTATCACCAAATTAAAACAATTTTTAATTTTTAATATTCTTTAAGGATCCTTCTAAAGAGGCCAACACAGACGATCCGCATCGTGTCAAAGACACACGGTCATGGTGAAGGTCTAACTAGGTTCCAAAAAGAAATTTGGATACATTTTTAGATTAAACCAATTTTAATCTATTAACATGCATACTATATTAGATTACACATGCAATCTGGCTCTGATACCACTATGAGAAATAAGTGCAGGAGGTTTGACATGATCCTATACTAGGCATGCAAACAAGGCACGGAAGCACAGGGGATTTTAAAACATTTTTAAAAAACCATGCAGTGGAAAATTGCTCCGCCCAGAAACTAATCTAATTCTAGTTGCAGTTAAGCATGTAGGATAATATAAAATATTTGCAAAATCTTTGAATTAAAAATTCAAATCATGCATGATTAAAAAAAACAATTTTTCATACCTTATTCTGGCTGGAATAACCCTGGGATAAAGTTGGAATAGGCTGGAATAAGTGGGATAAACTTATTCCAGTCGTCTTCTTCCTTGGGATGCAGAAAACTCTGTTTTGGGGTTGAAAAACGTCGCCGGAACACTACCTTCCGGGCCTCCGTTTGCTCCCAAATTTGAGCAGCAGTAAGGTGGACAAGTACTCTTCGATCTCCAATTAAAATCTGCAAAAAAAACTTAGCCAAAAAATTATAGAAATTTGGCAAATACTGCTGCCAGAATTTCTGGTTGCAGAAAAATAGCAGCTATCTTCTTGGCGTTTGGAGCAACAGCAGCAAATCCGGCTCGCGTGGCTTGTTCCCATGAGTAGATTGGTACTCCCTCTAGAGGGGAGACATGCCCGGGGCTCTCGGATCCCACTCCACATGCGGTGCTAGCCGCTGGAAGTTGATACAGTCACAGTGAACCACAACAATTTGGGCTTGCTGCAGTCTTGGGTTAGAGCACTCTAATGGACAAGGAAAAGCTGCCTGAGTCTCTCTCTCTCACCCTCCAAAAACTAGCACCCAATGGAAGATAGGACCCAGCTCTCAAAACCTCTCAAAGGGAAGAATACACTTGTTATTTCTTCTTCACACGGTGTAATCTCTCTTGGCTGAAAAACTGTCTTTGAAATAGGGGATAGCTTGAGTTTTTATAGGCTGCAGGGAAGAGAGAGATGGAGAGGCTGGGAGGCCATGATGCAGCTGCTACCATTAACATCATTAACTAGCAATTAACAAGGAGGAAAGGCAGCCGGTGGAGGAGAGGAAGAGACGTCCAGTGGGTTCATAATTTTGGACGCTTGGATTTCTTTGGTTGTTAGGCCTTCTTTGGATGCTAGGCATTTCTCCCAGCAAAAGGAAAATTCCAACGTGGGAATACCGTGTAAAACGGTCAAGGGAGAAAAACCACCGGTTCAAAGGAAAATCGGTCCAAACCCAAAAATGGTTCAATCCCACTTGGTTCAATCCAATTGAACCAGTTCAAGCCCAATTAAATTGGTTCAATTGGTTCGCAACCAATTGGAGGCCGAAACGAGCTCCGAATCAGTTCAAAACTGATTCAAGAAAATCCTGGCACAGTCCTGGTCAACTCAGAATAATTTTCGGTTGACACAGTCAAGGGCAAGATGGAAAAAAGATTGCTCAAAAATACTGTGACCATAAAACCAAGATGATTTCCAATCATAATCGGTATCCCGATCAGAGAGTAATCCTCTATGGCGTGTGACATCATAGGTTCGAACCTAAAGTATAGCACTAGAACAATTCTAGTACCAGCACAGGAAACCATCTAGCAATGGGTCCCGGCATCCGGATAGGTCGAAGATGCGGGAGCAAGCTATCGAACCTTTGGCATATGGTTACTGTATAATTTATCCCTTTGACCTCTAATGCTCAGGACGACTGAGATTGGGCTGCCAACCCAGACTGAGTCAGTCGATTACATGTCTCAACCTCGCAAGCCCAGTGACTCTTCACTTGGGCTACCCCGGTCGAGGATTTGCTAAATTAAGATACGGCGAGATATTTAATCAAAACTGTTTGGACAGGTCAATTCCATCTTGATCCATCACTGCTCTACAAGTACTTGCCTGTACCCAGAAACCTTCCATCACCGGATTAAAAATCTGGGTAGTCCGGCACCAAAGCACAGGGGGTTGCTTGCAAGCTACCGTGATGACCTCAGGTCAAAGGGACACATATATCCATATCCAATCGTGAGTTTCACTTTGGTAAAAAGGGGCTGCACGGAGTCACGTTCAATGAGATACCACATATCCCACTTGTAGATCACATCAGTGTCACCACACTCATTTGGTCAAGAGGACAACCAAACGATGTGAACTACAACAACCTATACTTGATATATTGCCATCTTGTATAATATATCCTTTGGTTTTGAACAGGGTTTAAGGACCACTCGATACATCCTCTCTGTATCGATGTTAGTGTAGTCCTAAGGACTTCATCACATGGAAAGAGTTCATTTCAGGGAAATAATTGTGATGAGTTGCCAAAAATAATATTCTATTAATTCAAAGAAAGAGTACGATATACAACACAACCGCCTACAACCCAGGCGATTGGCTTTGGGACACAATTCCCAACACTAGACACATTTTATAGATGATTCATTCAGGGATTCAGTTCAATTGTAGCACCTATAACTCATCTTTCTTATTTCTTATCTTTGCTTGTGATCAGGAATCGAAACCCTAAGAAAAATAACTAAAAAAACTCATCAACCCTAAAAAAGAGTTCCTTTGCATCGTGAGCATACATCTCTAGCATCCCGAGTCCAAGTCCCCCCTTCTCCGCATCACATTAGCACCTACTGCTCCCAAACCACACATATCTTCAGTTGATACATCAGTTCTACGGACTTTTATATCTTAGCAGATGAGCAATATATCTGAATCACTTACTTGCTCTATGTCCAACATGTTTGGCGAGCTTTGCCAGTCTGTAAAGGCAAGGTTAGACAAATTTGGAGGAGAAATAAGTGACCTGCATACCCGAATGCAACATAGCCTGACCTTCAACCCTTACTTGAATTGATTTCATCTAGTTCTGAATCCATTAAATGTACTATCAGTAATACACTTGAAGCATTTAGAATAGAATTGAATGAACTGAAATTTAAAATGGGTTCAGTGGAAGAAGGAAGAAGAATGGAAGAGGACTATACCAAAGGAATTGGCATCTTGAGAGCAGAATTCGAAAGGTTAAGAGGATCAATAGAGGCATTTGCAAATGAACAAGCATCTGAACTGGTCCAATTGCACAAAGATATAATGAAACTGGATGAAGAAATTGACTCTATGCAATTCAAGTTAGATCAGTTGTCAAACCAAGTGATTACAGCACTTGCAGTTCCACAATCTACACCTAGGCCTAAGCCCTCATCCTTTGCTAGTCAGTTTGCACACCCCAGATAGCCAGCTCCACACCTTAGGCCTCAAAAATCTCATTCTGCACCTGCATCCTTTGATATATTAGATCCAGATCCTCTAGCTTTTATGCCTCCTAGCATTCAAATTCTTAGATGTTCAACTAGCACTAGAGTAGATCTAGATAGTGATTGATTATACTGGTATCAGTTCTTTCATACTTTATACCTTGTATTGAACTTTTTTAAATGAAATGAAAGCTCTTTTGATATTTACTGTCTTGAATTATTTTGAGCTGATGCAATGTCTTCAATACAACTGTAATGAATTTTAATTAGAATATCCAAATGAATTTGAGAAAGTAAAATTATCTCAAACAAATATTAAAAACTTTCTCATTCTGTTTAAGAATTATGCTTTATTGCAAATACCTTTTTGAATGTTTGACAAAAAGGGGGAGAACGTTGAGCATGAAAAATCTAAGTGAAAAATCTAAGCTAACAAGAAAATTTTGAGCTTCCTATTCATAAAGTGCATAAATAGAATGAAAAAGGGGGAGCATATAAATGATTGTGTTCAAATGAGCTTAAGTGATTAAGTGTTTAAAACCCTATAGAAAGGGGGAGAATTTTTGGCTTCAGCTCTAAACCCTATCTTTTGCTCTAATTGTTCTAAAATTAGCTTTAATTCTTTCAATTTTAAACTCTAACACTTAATGTTTGTGCTACTTCTGAAACTCTGAAGCATACAAAGCTTAATACTTTGATACACACTAAAGCACTAACATTGAAACTGTATAGTTTCCTTACAAGAGCTCTGAGACTTATTAGAAAATATAATTAGCTTTGATACATGTGCATACTTACTTTCAAATACTATTATACAAGTAATTATAAAGAATTTTTCATGCCCAATGTTTTGTCATCATCAAAAAGGGAGAGATTATTGACCCCATAAGTAATTTTGATGATAACCAAACATTGGTGCATGCATTTGTTTTACTAACAACTCTTCAAGTGGTTTACAAGTTTTTGTAGGATGAATTCTTTGTTCAAACTTCAACTCCTACATTTGTATTTCTTGTTTTAAGTTGTGTTGTAATTGAAATTTGTAAAGAAGAACCCAAAGCAAAAATTAAGAAAGATCATAAAATTGGGTTACTTTTAAATGTGTTTCAATCTTTGTGTTTCTTAAAAACTTGTTGAAATTGAAGATATCTTGAAGCTTGAAGACTTGCTGGATGAATTCTGGAGATAGATTGAAAAACTCATTGAAACTTTCATCCAAGCCAACTCGAGGAGAAGAGAGCCGACTATAGCATAGGGGAAGCAAGAGGATTCTGACACGCAGATATCCGAGCCGACTCTAAGGGACCCGAGCTGACTCATCTAGAGTGCTATTTCTTGAATCAGATTGGTGAGCCGACCCGAAGGAACTCTGAGCCGACTCTATCACATTGTCAGACATTCGAGCCGACTCCTCCAGAGTCCAGAAATTGGTTTCTGAGAAGAACCATCCAAGTCGACTAGAGTGGAAGTTAGCCGACTTGACCAGACTAGCATTTTGAAGGCCTGAGGATCCGAGTCAAATAAAATTAGGTGAGCCGACTCTTATAGAGTGAAGAATCAAGACACTATGCAAGCGAGCCGATTGGATTTAAGAGAGTCGACTCAACTAGAACTCCTCTGTGGATCCGAGCCTACTCGAGTGATCCGAGTCGACTCGAAGGTCGATTTCAGACTTGCAATGGCTAGCTCCAGAACTTAGAATTTGAATCAAAAAAGTATTCCAATGGTTAAATGTCACATCCCAACAATCTACAACAACTTAAACTACCTTAGAATGATGGAAGGCCATATATTTGAGGGATTTGAACTTCTTTACAAGTGAGTAAGAGTGTTTTCAAAAGAAAGAGATGCTTTATTGAATATCCAACCAACCAACAAGGAAGAGAAAACTAAGAGCATTCAAGATAGCCTTCAAGTCTTCTCCAACTCACATCTAAAGCTTGAAGCACTTAGCAAAGAAGCTAAAGAAGCCTTAAAGCGCATTGAAGTGCATTCAAGTGGGCTTCTCTCGAGCTGCATTGGCAACCACTCGATAAAATTTAGTTTGTCACTTTGTTGCATTTACTTTCAATTCATTTTTGAATTATTAGATTATTGGTGAGCCCAGTTGAAAAACCAAATAAATTCTTAGTGACCTTTATTAAAAACCAATTGTTGGGTTTTTGGTGATCCTGGTAAAATCAAGTTGGTTATTAGTGATCCTGGTAAAACCAAGTTGGGTTTCTTTGGTGATCCTGGTAAAACCAAGTTGGGTTTCTTTGGTGATCCCGGTAAAACCAAAGTGTAGAGGTTTGGATTGTGATCCTGTTAAAGCAATCCAACTGTATTCCAGTGGAGGATATAGTGGAAATCCCAAGTAGTAATCTTGGATAGTGGACGTAGGAGCTGGGTTGCTCCGAACCATTATAATTTTTGTGTGTTTGTGTTGTGCTTCTCTGATCTTATTTAGCTTCTGCAGTTAATTACTTTGTCAAAGCACCTAATACTCTAAAAGGGATTTCAAGAGCACATTATCTACTTAAGCTTTTTAAATTCCCAATTCACCCCCCTCTTGGGAAAGCCATCTGGGCAACAAGAGAAAAGTGGAGGAGCAGGGTTGTGAGGGGACTAGGGTTTATGGTGAAATATGATGGATAGTATGATGGCTAGCTAGGATTTTTGGAGGCTATGGATATGATGGAGGTTATGGGATGATGGTGGTGTGGAGAAGAAAGAGGGTGACTTGTATAGAGAATAGTTAGGAGAGGGTGGAGTTAGGCTTGCTGTATCCTCTCCCCTGGATGGTCTTCTCTTATAGCTTGGGATCCTTTAAATAGAGCTTGATAAAGGCTTTATATCAAGTCAAATTAATATGAGCCTTGAGATGGTTGATTCTGGCATCTTTGGACCATTTGATCGCCCAAATCCTGCTCAGATCAAATGTGATGCTGGATGAAATGCATGAAGAACATCAGCATAAAGGAAAAGCAATTTCATATGAGCAACGATTTAGATCTATATGCTTATTCTTCCTAAGAAGGAGTAAAGAACATGCTAGGATTGACTACAAGAAGAGTAAAGAGCACTATCCCATAGATTGAACTCATCCAAATGATAAAGAAAGAGGATCTAAGGGTTGAAAAATCACTTACGATTAGGACTAGTACCTTCTTTAACAAGTCAAACCTAAGATTATGGGGGTTTATACCATGCAATGATCTCTTCTTCGTCGTTAGAACTCTCAGCACTCAAGGGCATTGGTGCCTTGATGATGAGGTGTTACTCTAGCAGATTCATTGGCTTTCAGGTCTGGGGTTCCAAGGCAAGGATGACCTCCTTTATGGATCGAGATATCTAGGGGATCCTGCAAGCAACAGAGTTAGAGACCTATCATAGCAAAATGAAGTAGAAAGAAAACTTTGAGTAGAGAGGGGTAGGGAATGGCAATAGAAGATGGATCCTGGCATGGATGAGGCTTGGCATGGAAGAGTCTTGGTGAGAAAGAAGCTTGTCACCTGGAGACTTGAAGGAGGAATGCTTGATGGCTAGGGCTTGGAGGAGGAACTCTTGGCAGCTAGGGCTTGGAAGAGATATTAGGGTTTGGAACATAGATAACTAAGTTGGTTTGGGCCTCATGCCCTCTCCCTCATGGAGCGTCAATGCGAATAGCACAAGAAGTAGAAAAAAAACTCGTTTATTCATCAAGATTCATGTCTTAGGGGGGATGCTTATTAGTAACCCAAGACCCCTTTCAAAATTTGAATACATACCTAAAATAAGGAAAGAAAAAAGAGGAGCGCCTTTCATTCTTGGGCAGTCAAGGACTTCCAAGTGGGGTGCCTTTTTCCTTTCATGCTTGGTCAAAAATTTCCAAGTGGGGCACCTCTTTTGAAATTTGAAAAGCTTCCAAGTTGGTGGGAGAAGAAGGTGGGGAACCCATTTGAATTTCATGGAAATAAAGAGAGAAAGGTGGGGGCACGACTTTGTTTCTTCCTTTGCTTGGGGCGGCTTGAGTGGGGACTAGTGGAGGTGGCACATGATGCCTTCCTTCTTTGCTTCAATGGGGACCAGTGGAGGTGGCGCATGAAATCTTTTTTTAAATGGGGACCAGTGGCTCTCCTTTTGGACTTGACTCAAATGAAAGAAAACAAAATTACAGGACTTAAGATGAAAACAAATGGGCTCAACTAACTTAACTTTATTACAGGACTAACAGGACTCAAAAATTATGGACTCAAATGCCTAAGTAATCCATAATGAGCTCTGATTTAGGTGCAGCCTCTTTATGATCCTGGTGCCTACACCAACTCTTCCAAGGTGGGAGAAACTCGATCCTATCGAGTAAGGGTTAGTCTGACTCTAGTACTGCTCTAATTTGTTCGAGTCAATGCATTGCAGGTCCTCTCGAGTGATCCACAAGTCCTCGAATTCTGGTCAACCTTGCCAACGAACCAAAAAATGCTGGTAGCCTTTATTCTGAATAGTAACAACCTGGTCATCCAGAATATGCTCAAATCATTCTCGCTGCTTAAGTAAATTGATTGGTGGACACTTGGGTGAAAGTTCTCTCTTAATAATTGGGTTATATCCAGATGGCACATTAGGTATCATTGCTGGCTCCCTATACTCAACTAGATCTGAAATGTTTAAGGTTGTGCTAATACCAAATTTGGGTGGTATTTCGAGCACATAGGTATTAGGTCCAACTTTCTTTATCACCTTGAAAGGTCCAGCTCCACGGGCATGTAACTCTTTCACGATTCTGAGGGGAAACCATTTAGGTCTAAGCTTAATCATCACATAGTCTTCCTTAGTAAACTCTTTAACTCATTTTTTCAAGAATTAGTCATAAGCATTTAAGTTCCATTGCTCATAAGCAAATTTCTAACATGCTATGCATATGACTCATACCAATACCTAATAAATTATAAGTTCGACCATGCATTCCTATCGAAAGAAATTTATTAAATCTTTAACTATAACTTTGGGCTTGACCCTTGGTTGGTGGGTGACATGCAGATGAGAATTTTACGTTAACTCCTAATAAATACCATAAGGTTTTCTAGAAATAAGTAGCAAATCTAACATGGTCAAAGGATTTATGTAGCCTATTAACCTCAACAAAGTATAATCAAGTGGTTCTAAAAGCATTGGAAGCCTAAGGATAGGGTAGGAAATGAGAAGAGGATTCATGGAATAGTCCTTGATTAATGGGGATAACCTTAAGGTCTGGACATTGATTTATATCTACAGGCTATAAAGGTCCACTTTATAGAAGGATGAGTCAGCAATTTCAGGAAGGAGATCTTTAACTGAGACTAAAGGAGTGAATTTTCCCTAAGGGTACTGAATTGATGAAACCAAGTCCTTACTAATTTCCTCTTGTTCTTGAATTTCAAGATTAGGCTCTATAATTTGATTCTCTTCTAGTATTTCCTCAGGTAAGGCCCTAGTAGTTGCAGTGTTATAATCCTCATAATTCACTTCTTCTAATTGTCCTTCCAATACAACTTTAGCCTGAGTATTTTCCTAGTCAACTAATTCTAGGTCTGCCATATATATTTCCTCTTCAATATCATCCTTGTGAACAAATGGGATAGTAGGGGTTGGTCGGCTAAGGGGAACTTGGCTAGTACTTGGCTTATATCTAGGGGTACTGATCCTACTGGGTTTGGGTCGATGGGTTATGGGTCCCCTTTCCTCATAGGACATGGGTACCCTAAGTTTGATCTTCATGACTCTCCATGTGGCTATGGGCATGTCTCTTCTCTAATGATAAATACGCTCAACATTTCTCTAATGCAGCATAGCTTGTCAGACTAACCTAAGTTTAGCAAATTTGAACTTCCTCTCTTTCGACATCTCATACCATTCAAAAAATTGATCCATGTCATTTTTCCAATCAATGTACACCTTAGGGTCTAGATTTCAATCAAAAGTGGGTACATCGAGGCGAATGTTCCTAAGGGCTCTTTCCTCCAAATTAGTGAAGTCCTAGTATGGGCGTCTATGGTCATGTTCAGGGGTGCGATCATGGTGATGGATTCTGGGACCAATGGGATTTGGTCTAGGTGATTCAAGTTTAGTACGGGTCTTACGGGTCTCTTTAAGGGTCCCAATTGTCTCCTCCATTTGGTCAAACCTATTATTTAGTTGTTTGCATTGCTCAATCATGGTTCTCAACAAAGTTTCAAGATTTGGATCCATGGTGACACTTGGTTGGCTTTGGAAATGTTGGTCTGGGATTCCTGATCTAGTGGTCATGAAGCACATAGACTCATTCTAGGGGTTTCCTATGTTGGGTTTGTTGACGAAGGCGGAAACATAGATTTCAAAATTTTTTATCTTATGAAATCTATACCAAATCCTTTAGCCCTAAATATCCTTAAAAAAAAAAATGAAAATATATATCATTCATATACATGATTTAAATATATATATATGTAAGAACTAACCTGTACCGTAAGATCCAAAATGCAAATCTCTACCAGGTGCCCAAATGTTCACCCTCCAATGGTGATCCACACGGAGAAGAGATGAAGACAACAACTTCTTAATCTTGGATCCTCTTCTTGAATTCTTTTTTAAGAATTCAATTCTTGGACTTATATAGGCTGGAATTTTCTTTCTTGAAAATTTCCTTTCTCCCTTCTTTCCTCTTCTTGATCCTTTCCTCAACTTCAATCCTTGTAGAAAATTCTTATTTAAAGTGGAAGAAAAATTAAGACAAGTAATGTCTTAATTCAAGAAAGAAAAGAGACCCTTCCTGTTTCTTTCCTTTACCGTTCAAGACCTTCCTCTTATTCTTGTTTAGGATCAGAGTTTCGACAGAGGATATCTCTGTAAGGGAAACAATACCCAACAAGAACAAGGAGAAGGAGTATTCTGGAGAGAAAGAAAGGGAATCTGATCTCTGAATTATCTTACATGAAAACCCTCGAGAACCCAACCCTATTTATAGATGTCAGAGGGGTGTCTTTTCCAAAACAACGCAACCCTCTGCTATCCAAAGAATCACGTTCTTTCCATCCTCACACGTTCCCTCAGATTTTTCATGCCTTTCTTGATTTATTTCAAGATTTTTCGATGAAGAAAAACCTCGGAAGAAACCTCAAAAAAGTCACGATGTTCTGAGACGGAGTTGTGACCGAAAAGCAACGGATTTCTTCTAGCCATCTGATCTTGATCCAAGGGACTCCAGATGAGATGCTTAAAGAAAAGATTTCCGCCCCCTCCCATCTGGTTTTCACGATAAAAGAAGTCCCCACGCGCGTGAAGAGGAGTCCACGTGATTTTTCAATCAGGCTCACAATCCAAAACCCAACATGGTTTTTCAACCAGGCTCACCAAAAACCCAACTCTTGGTTTTCAACAGGATCACCAAGAACCTAACCTTGGTTTTGACAGAGCTTACCAAAAATCCAACACTTGGTTTTCAACAGGATCACCAAGAACCTACACTTGGTTTTGACCGGGCTAGCCAAAAACCCAACTCTTGGTTTTCAACAGGATCACCAAGAGCATCACTTGGTTTTTTAACCGAGCTCACCAATAACCTACAAACTCATAAAAGAGTTAAGAAAAAGTAAGCAACTAATGATAAACCCAAGTTGTCTGATGGTTGCAGTGCAGCTCAAGATTAGCCTTCTTAATTGTACTTTAATGCACGTAAATGGCTTCTTCTTCTTCATCAATAAGTGCTTCAAGCTTCTGATTGGAGTTGGAGAAGACTTGAAGGCTAACTTGAATGTTCTTTTTTGTACTTTCTTACTCACAAGCTCATTTAATGTTCAATTATGCATTGGCTTCTTCAAAGGTTGTCTAAATCCCTCATTTATAGAGTCTTGTACTCTTCTCAAGTGGATATAATCATTGTAGACCATTGGGATTTGATATTTGATCGTTGGAGCACTTTTAAATTCAAAAATGAAGTTCTGGAACTAGCCATTACTTGATTGGAATCGATGGTTGAGTCAGCTCGGATGCTTCGAGTTGGCTTGGATCCTTAGAGAGTTGACTCTTCACTCTGGTCAAGTTGGCTCGCCATAATCGAGTCAGCTCAGATCCTCAGTGTCGATGATTCCTTACTCTCTAAGATAGCCCTTCACCAAGGAACTCCTTTTCCAAAAGGATAGACCTAAGAATGACGAACAACTTTGTTCCTCAACCAAGTAGAAGTAATACCCCTTAGACTTTTTTGGATACCCAACAAATAGGCACCGATCAAACTTAGGTCCAAGTTTGTACATTTTCAAATATTTTACATAAGCCGAGTAACCCCAGACCCAAAGGTGTGAGAATGTCGGCTTACGTCCAGTCCATATCTCATATAGGGTTTTGCTAACGAACTTACTCGTAGCCCTATTCAGAAGGTAATAGGCTAATTCTAGAGCATATCTCCAAAAGGATAGTGACAGAGAAGCAAAGCCTATCATGGACTGAACCATGTCTAACAAGGTTTGATTCCTCTTTTCAGACACTCCATTTAATTGAGGTGTCCCTGGAGGTGTCCACTGAGAGAGAATCCCATTCTCCTCGAGATATGTCAGAAACTCACTGAAAAGGTATTCACCATCTTGATCTAATCGAAGGGTTTTGATACACCTTCCAATTTATTTTTCTACATCGCTACGATATCATTTGAACATTTCAAACGATTTAGATTTATGTCTCATCGAGAAGATATAACCATACCTCAAAAGGTCATCTGTAAACATAACGAAATAACTGTACCCACCTCTGGCATAAACATTCATGGGTCCACATACATCAGTATATACCAGACTTAGAATCTCCTTGGCTCGATCACCTTTTCCAGCAAAAGGTGATTTTGTCATCTTTCCAAGAAGACAGGACCCACAGGTTGGCAATGAACCATTCTCACTAAAATCGAGGAGACGTTGCTTTTCAATCTATTTATCGTGTTCTTGTTAATATGACCTAGCCTACAATGCCATAGATATGCATCGCTGACATTATCTAACCTAGGGCATTTGCTAGACATGTACATTACACTAACAGGTCATGATAGTACATAAATGTCATTGTTCATATGTCCATTCATTACAACAGAACCATTACAAATGATTTTGCAAATGTCATTCTTTATTGATAGTTCATAACCATACATGGCCAATTGGCCTACAGAAATGACATTCAAGATAAAAGACGGACAATAATGACACTTATACAAAATGATTGTACATGACTCGAAAACTAGTTTAAGGACTCCTAATGCCAGGACTGGAACTTGGCTTCCATTTTCCATGTTCAAGAATCTCTCGCCATCCTCGAATCATCTACTAACTTGAAGTCCCTACAAAGAATTGAAAATATGAATTGGACTTCCTATATCTAATACCCAGTTAGTAGTATCACAGATAGAGAAACTACATGGTGTTATCATATAAATACCTTGTCCAGCACCGTCCTTCTGCTTTCTCTTCTTGGACCTATTCGGGTCAAGAGATGTAATGTAAATAGGATAGTTCCTCTTCTAATGACCTTGCTTCTTGCAGAAGAAGCACTTTGTATTACTCTTATCAGCCATCACCCTTTTGGCCTGGGCCCGAAGCGTTCTGCATCTTTTTGTCTTTATTTTTTCCCCTTTCTTAAAGGGATGATGCCCTACCGAAGATCCTCCCACTAGATTTACCATCCCTTTGTTCAGTAGGTGGTCTTTTTCATAAGTCTGCCAAAATTTTAATAGATCATGGTAGTTAACTACAGGCATATTCATTCTATAATGATCAAGAAAATCTAGATAGGAAGAGGTCAGGGAATTCAGAATCGCATCCTTCCCAAGCTATTCATATAAGGGACATCTGAACTTGCCCAAGTGCTTAATCATCTCGATCATATACAGTACATGATCAGTGACTGAGGCCCCATCACACATCTACATGTTGTAAATAGTACAAGAGACCCTGTACCTCTCAACATCATTTGGTATGCCAAAAGACTCCTTCAACCTTTGAAGGACTTTCTTCGGCTGGGCTTCTTCGAACTTGTGACTCAACTCGTCATTCATTGCTGCTAACATAATGCATCAGAGAGTGGTCCTATCAGAGAGCCACTTCTGATATGTGTCTCTAACTGAACCTTGAGAGCCAGGATTTTAGGTGCCAGATTCAATATCACATACAGGATCCGTTCATGCTCTAGGATAATCCTAAGCCTTCGATACTAGCTATCAAAGTTGGGACCCTTAAGTTTCTCATTGTTGAGAAGAGACCAGAGTGACAGGTTGGAAGATATCTGAAAGGAAAACTAAAGACTAATTAGTGTATATGAATTATTAACCTAAAGACATGGACTTTGGTCTAAAGGCCCCTCCCACTAATTGTTCAGACTGGTTGCCCCTACCTCCAATCCGATGAATTACTTTAATTCGTTTGTGGGTACTAGAGTCTAATAGATGATACATTAGCCCGACTTTAGCCAGTCCACCCATGCGCATCTAAAGGTAAGTTCTTTAACCGATTACTTCTCCAAATAACCTCTACTATTTAGGTTTTGCCCTAAGCTGCACTTCAATCGGCCTTAGGACCTTTTATTGAAGGTTCCGGTTAGGTCCAACCATTAACATGACAAAATACAAGCTTCTAGCTAATGAATAGTCAAGCCCAACTTTGGCTGGCCCACCTGACCACCATTAAGAGAGTTGCACTGAGCCATCATATTAGGAACAACAATTCCAATAGCACGATGAACACCTGATCTTTGGATCTGCCGATGAACACCCAGCTATTGGACCTATTACCATCCCACTTAATGAGAGGCTAGGACTTGGTTATTCCCATAAGTTTATCCTTTTATGGACCTAATAATTTGGAGGATTTAATTTTAATATGATAGAAGAAGAGATGAGAAGACATGGATTAACCTCCCACTGACCACATCAGCAATCAAGGATGGTTGCACATAACTAATGATCCATGGATACCTAAAATAAGTCAAGACTGATTAACCTTGGATGACATGGGTTCACACGAGTCAACAAGCTATCCAATCATTCTGATCGACCACATTGGCCAGGTAAGTGAGATCATGGATTGGGTTTTGCCATTAACCGTCTTGCCTTAGATACCAACCGAGTTGGCCAGGTAAGAGGTAGCCCCAAAGAACCATAATCAAACTGACAAACTTAACTAGACACTAATTGGTTTATCAAAGCCAATTAGACTAGCCTAAAGACTCAAGCTGACTATTGAGCCACAAATTTGATCCATTTTAATCTATGGACTAATCAATCTAACTATTAGAGAGATCTATAGAGAAAAAACCATAACTCAATATTTGATTAGATTAGTTCTCTATTTAGTCCAATGCATCTAAACTTAGGTCTAACCCAATCAAGGATCCAAAAGAAGCTAACCCATGACCCTTAAGGCTTATTGAAATGACTTAAAATCTTTGAATTATATTCCTAGAGTTTTTGTCATTCAATATAACTTAAGTCTCAATTAAGTCCAATAGCCTTAATAAATCGAAACAGTTTCAATTAAGAATATAAAACAATTTTACAAGCAAATTTTAATTCACTTTTTCAGGCCTTTCTGGTCGAGTCGACTCATGTAGAATGTGAGTCGGCTCATCAAGAACCAAAAACTGACAGATTCATCTATTAATAGAGATGAGTCGGCTCGAGCAAGGGTCGAGTCGGCTCATCCAGAACCAGAACAGACAGACTATTCTGCCTGAATAAACGAGTCAGCTCGAGCAAGAGTCGAGTCGGCTCGTCTACGAGGGTAGAAAACAGTGACTTCAATTTCATGCATCTTACTTGAACTATTCATAGTTAGAGATTAAACACAATCAAAACAAAACTCTTATATCTTATCTAAATTTGTTTTATGATCATAACAATAGATTAAAACACTTTAATCTACATTTTCTTTACATGAGCCAATCACAAGCGGCACCCCTACATGCCATAGGAGACCCCATTGAATGGGAAGAAAGGGTCTTGTAGCCCTACTTCTCTCCTATGACCGGACGGCCATGGTAAAGCACTCAATCCAAGAAAAACATGATGTTAAAAGCATGCTAGCATTATTATACTACATGAGAACCTGGTGCTCTGATACCATTGAAGGGAAAAACATGCTAAGCAAAAGAAAAGTATTTTAAAATAACGACAGCGAAAAGCTTGGTAGATCAATCAAAATGATCTACCAAACAACCTGCAACAGGATCTAGTATAATAATACAGCATGCAATATAAACAACATAAACAAGAAAGGAGCAAAGATAAAAAAGTACCTTACCGTTATACCTTTGAAAATGCTGTGGAAAAGGATAAAGCGCTCGAGCCACATACATGTCTGGCCTCTACAGGTAATCCACACCGAGCTCGACTACGATCAACTCCCTCGGAGTGCTAGCTCCATAAGATCCTTGAGGCCGATCTTCTTCTTTTTCTTGGAAGACAAGGAGGAGAGGTGGAACCCTTCCTAAACTAGGTCGCTTCCCAATACCTAGCTTGAGTGCTAGGCGTTTGCACATCCAATGCCCAAGTCCTCACAACCCTTTTCTTCCCTCTAAGAATTTCAGTAGCAAGACAAGCCAAAATCCTTATCTTTTCTACTTATTTTTTTCAAACTTTAGAGCCCTAAAAATAACACTTATTTATAGAGGCAGCCAAGAGAGGGAGAAAGAGGAAGGATGAGTGATTGGGGGAGAAGTTCAAGGAGAATACTAATTTGACTCTAACCACATTAAGAAGGAATGACAATCATTCCATGAATGTTTGGAGCCGAAATAGCTTGAATTTGAAATTCAAACTAAGTCAAAACCTTCTCAAAAAGGCTTTCCAAAATTTTGTTCAGGGTTTTCTCGTTGAGCAGAGACGAGTCGACTCGAGCAGTGGTCAAGTCAGCTCATCTAGAACATAGAACAGTCATACTGTTCTTTCAGCAGGATCGAGTTGGCTCGAGCACGGGTCGAGTCAGTTCATCCATAAAAGTCTTCCGAAAATACTTCTCATCATAGCCAAGTGTCAACCCCTTAAGTGTCGACACATAGTCAATCATATTGATCGCTAGTGACATGAAATGAATTTTAATCGTCGATCAGCCTTAAGATCAGATAGAGATCCCTATGATGTGTAACCCTATAGGTTCGAACACTCAACCAATAGCACTGGAACACTTTTAATACCAATCAAAGTCCTCATCTAGCAATGATACCTGACGTTCGGATACGTCTAAGATTGCAGAGCAACTTTCAAGAACCTTTGGCATATGACTACCATATAATTTATCCCTTAGACCTCATAATGCTCAAGGAGACTTAGGGTTCGACTACCAATCCTAATTTGGTTCATCCAGATCATGTCTCAATTTTACAAGATCTGTGACTCCTTACATGAACAACCCTGGCCAAGGTTTTGCTTAATTGAGACACAGCGAGTCATTCACTCCAAACTATTTGAAAAGGTCAATTCTATCTTGATCAACCACTGCTCCACAAGAACTTGACTATACCTTGAAACCTTTCATCATTTGATTAGGAATCCAGGTAGTCCGGCACCAAAGTACAGTGAGTTGCTTACAAGCTACCTTGGTGACCTTAGGTCTAAGGGACACATATATCCATATCCCGTGACAAGCAATCCTTTGGCAGAAGGGAGCTCCGTAGATGGTCACGTTCAGTAAAATGTCACACATTTTACTTGTATGTCATACCAGTGTCACCACACTCCTTGATGATGCAGGATAATAAATTAAATTAAACTACTGATATTAATAGCTAATTAGCAGAGAAAAACATAAAATAATTTTTTTATATATTTTTCAAATTTTTAAAGAAGACTTCAATGGAGACAGATAAGAAAACTAGTTTTTATTATCTACTTACAAGTAAACCTACAAATTAACAAGGAAAGCAGGACTTAGTGATTAAAAAATCACCGTAAACTAGGGTTTATCTTATCAATGAATCATAGAATAATGAGAAAGGAATAAGTTTCAATTTTACTAACGAAGAAATGCTCCTCTAAATTGGATATGTCAGAACTCTTAAGATCTTCATGGCAGGGTTTCAAGAACTCGATCCTGGGCTCCGATCTTCCGTGCGAAGCTGGTTTTGAGGCAAGAGTACCAGATCTTGACTCCTGATCACCTGCAACACTCAACAATGAAAATCATGAATTAAGAAGCAGCAAAGAAAAAGAAAAAATGAAAGGAAAGGAATGTTTGGAAATGGTGGTTTTTTAGATTTTCTGATCGGCTGGATAGGTAGGGCCTCACACCCTGTGATGTTCCGTAGAATAAAGGAAGGGCCTCACACCCCACGATGTGCACAGCAAAGAAAGAAAATTATGATAAAATAACACTTTTATTAATGAATAATAATTTATTCATTACAAGTGGGGTGAAGGGGTATTTATAGATCCCCAACCAGTGGTGTAAGGGATACAACTACTAGTCTTTTTCTTCCTTGGACTACAACTCCTATAATCCTGCTTTAGGTAGCCTGGACTTTTGTTTGTTGAGATGATCTGGACTCTTTTCAAAGTGGGTGACAACTTGAGGCTTCTCATCCAAAGTGGGTGCCCAAGTGGTGGATTGTTGAGATGGCTTTATGTATGGTCAAGATGCTTGTTGACTCTGGTCTTGATTTTGATGATTGACAAAATGTTTAAGTATATATGAATATTAACTGTATTTTTAAATATGTTTATTAGATCTTAGTACTCATTGTCACCCATAAATGAAGCCTAAGAGGGGGGGGGGTGAATTGGGTCTTTCAAAAAAATTTAAAGAATAATGTGCAGACCTTATGGTGATTGTGAACAATGCAGCGGAAAATAATAAATAGAGTGCAGAAAATAAAGTACAAGAAAGAACAAGAGAATTACACACAAACACAAGGTTTAAAGTGGTTCGATGCAAACTTGGCACCTATATCCACTCCACCAGCCATCCTTGGGAATTCCATAGTAATCTCTTCAAGATTATAGCTGACTTGTTTTTCTAAAGGCTCACAAGTCAAAATCTAAGTTGGTTTTGTCACCTAGGCTCACCAACAAACCATTGCACTTGTTTTGTCTTTGGGATCACAAGTCAACCCTAGTTGGTTTTGGCTCGCCAACAACCTTAATAACCTACTTTCAAGGAACCCTTGAAAGCTAGGTCAAAACATAAGAGAATTTCAAAGATACAATTTAAATAAACACAACAAACTCTCTTCAAAGAGTACAATGGAAGCTTTGAGGCTCTAATTGATCTTGTCTTATCTTCTCCTTGGAATATTCTTCAAGCTCTCCTTTTGGAATGATAAAAGGATAGGCTTGTAAGCGTTTTCAGGGAATCTCTCTTTTAATGACTTTTGAAGTGAAGTTCTTGAGGGAATTGATGTAGATTTTCTAATTTAACCGCAAGCGCGTGTGCAGAGTAGCACGTCCGACGAGTACGATTTCGATCCCACGAGAAAATGGATTTTTGAACTATGTTCAAACCCTAGCTTATGTAGCCTGAAAAAAAAATACCAAATTAATCAAATAAGGAAAAATATATAATTTATAGATCTAGGGCTTTTGAATCCACTAGACCAATGATTTCAAAAACTTTTCTAAAGATTTCTTTTATAAAACCTTTCAACTTCCTCCTTTGTAATAAGGAAGTATGGATTATGAAGAGATTTAACTCAACTATAACACATCAAGATTTTACAAAGAAAGGAAGAAACAAAAAATAAATTATTGAGCTATCTATTTTTCGTTCTCTTATAGTGAATCAATCAAGAATTATGAAGGAATTGAAATCCAACTATAGTAGGAATTGAAATCCAACTATAGTTCATCAAGTCCCTTGACAAGAAGTTTAAAAGGAGAAGATAAACTCTTAAAAATTAAAGTCTAAAAAGAAATCCCAAAAAGGATTTCTAATCATGGTGTAGCTTCATCGCCAACCCTAAAAGGATTTGCTTAGCCCAACATGATATTAAAACTTTAAAAATAAAATAAAATAAAAAAATTTAAAATCAATTATACTAATTGTAGAAATTAAATAGACAATAATTAAACTAAATTGGTTGCTGGAAATTAAATTACATAATTTAATTGTAAAAATAAAAATTATCCTAATTACAGAAATTAAACTAATCTACTTGCAGGTATTAATAAAATTACAATAAATTAAACTAAATCTAAAACAGAAATTAAAATGATTAGAATAAAAATTTTAAAATTTTATTATTAAAATAAAATAATCATTCATAAAAAAAAATAACTCTAAAGCAATAGGGTAGTTTAGAGTTCAAACAAGAAAGAAAATAAATAAAACTCTCGTGCTCGCCCCTTCGGCTCTCGGAAAAAAATAAACTCGGAGGCTCTCGAAAAGGAAAACAAAGGCTCGGGATGAATCTAAACTCAGAACTCCCCACTCCCAAGCCTTCCGCTCCCCTCGTATTTATAGGAAGGAATCCGTAGATAAACCGCGTCGGACTGGTCTCTTCATTGCTTGTAGGCCTCAACCATCGTTCCCGTGACAAACTCCATCACCGTGTTCTCATCCCATCTCCATAGAGTCCCGATGGGTGTTATCCCGAGTCCTTCGATGTTATCCTTCGGGCATCCAGGTTTCCCGACACAAGAAGCGGACTGCAGCGAGACTCTGGGCAAGGCAACTTCCTCACGGTTCGGTGCAGACAATGATGAAGGAGGATGGTGGACTGAGACCGGCCGTGGAAGAGAATGGTGGAATGGACTGAAGATCTGGTTGGAGAAGAAAGAACAGGGTGGCCGTGAGGAACGTCCTGGCAGCAAGCTTGATGAAGACCGTCGGAACAGGGACGCAGCAAATGGAGATGGCATCATGGTGGCATGGTGGACTGCAGCAAGGAGGCAACAACAGAGGCGACGATGAAGAGAGGGGCACGGTGATGAATCTCATGGGAAGATGGGCAGCAGCTTGATAAAGACCGGCCTTGAATGTGGTGAACTCGGCATCGGAAGGGCCAGCAGCTTGGTCCGGCATCTTCTCCATTGCTTCCGGTGATGGCAACAACAAGGATGAACAGCGGCTTGGTGAAGGCGACCTGCATTGACGGCAAGAGAAGGAAGAAAACTAGCAGCGAACATGGCAGCTTTTGGAATTTTTTTCCGGCCATTCATGGCTTCTCCAATCGTGAGGAGTATCCCGGCGACGAGGAGAGGGTTCCGGCATCTTCCCCCGGCGAGTTTGGTGCTCGGTTTGGCCAGTGGTCCACGGCCCTGCTCCGTGGACCAGCTGCGATGGCAGCTATGGACCAAAGGAGTCTTACGTGAACCGTTTGGGTGGTTTAGTTGAACCAATTAATTTGAATCCGTACTTTAAAAATCGTGGTATTCCATGGGTTAATCCTTCAAAATTCAATTTTCAGCTCAATTCAAGTCCGATTAGCATGCTGTTTATGCCGTTGGATCCCAAAAATTGTGTTCTTCATGTTGGTGGGGTTCAATCATTTAAAACTCTGCACAAATATATAAAATTTAATCAAATAAGGATAATTTAATATTTAACTTAATGCTTTAATATTTAATTTTTATGCATGTATAACTCCTTCCAACTTGAATCTTACTCGTTCTCGAGTAAGGATAAAAGATAATTCATAAATTTTTATTTTAAACAATTGAAGAGCCTACCACAAATTCTTGATACTATATACAAGTTTATTCAGACTTAAAAGTTACTTTCACATCTTTTTATAATTAGAAGATTTCCAATTACATAGCAAATGAAATGAATCATTAGGATATTAATAGCTTCAAATAAATTGGTTAAGTACAAACTCCTCATTTCTAAATAATTCTTAACCACTTCTATTGTTATTTCCAAATCTTTTTCTTCCTTGGAGTGGTGAGATGTTGTTTTAGTGCAAGGATGTTCCTCTTGTTATTACGCTCTCTCATTTTTTTTTAATTATTATTATTATTATTATTATTATTATAGATCGTGCAATGTCTTAATCTCTTAAGCTTTCTATCTGACCCTTTTAACAAGTTTTTGACCAATATCTCCTAGATCAGTTGACCTTAGGGCACTAGGTGTAGAATACCCCCGGGCTTACTGGCTTGAGTCAGAAAGGCTACGAATCAAAACTGGCTGTAAGGCAAGGTTTCTTCACATCTCCACTTTTTGATGCGAGACTCAACCACTTACTTAGACGAAGAGGCCCGGTTACTCGGTGAAACAATGTTCAGAACTTGCTTTTATTAACTCTCTCTCTTTTTTTTTTTTTGAAATAATAATAATAAGGGAATTTTGTATTTAACAATACCCACACATACCTAAGAAGTAAATTCTTTTTCTTTGCAAATAGGAGGGTTAGAATTATCCAGAAATTTGATTTCATTCTTACTTACCATTTTTATTTGAGTCTATTAATATTTAATCCCTCAATATTTCAAGAATTATCTAGATGTTCAATCAACTACTATTCAAAGTGTGTGATTCACCCTAAGTCCAAGGTCAACAAATATAAGATATTAAGGTGAAGATAGCTCCAAATATTTATTCATTCAGCTTATTATTTCCCTATAAATAAAATAATTCTAGATGTATGCATGATATAGTATAAAAGGAAACGAAGACACCTGAGGAATTTTCTTGAGATCTCCTCCCAACTTAGCTAATAGAGCTTTATTAAAGTCAAACTCTGCTAAACCTAACAATATTAAAAAAAAATTCATTAGACAGAAAGAAAGAAGTTGGGTTGCCTTCTAGAAGCGCTAAATTTAAAGTCTTCAGCCAGACCAAGTGGATCTTTTAGATTATGTCGGTTGATACATCCACTAAATTATCAGATATACCTAGCCATGGTGGATGGTTGGACGAAGTCAATCAGTAATGTCCCATATGATATCTTTGTTATAGTAGATACCCGGAGATGGCTTGGTTGATGGTTTATCCATTTCTAATAGTGTTTCAATAGGAAGCTCCCACCTCTGGCCATTTTTATTATCTTCAAATATTTTCTCTAAATTCTCATCTTCATGGGTAGGCCAGATACTAGTCTCCTCAAGATCGACTTTTTCTTCGCTAATATCTATAGGTTCATAAATTTCATCTTGAATTACACTAGCATTAGCATGCCTAGTAGATTCCTATTCCAAATTAAAAATGTTCGGATCAATAGTCATATTCCCAAATGACAGTTTCATAAGTCCATTCCGATAATTGATTTCCACATTAGCGGTAGCTAAGAAAGGTCTTCCTAAAATAACAGGGAAATGACCTTTAGAATTCAACACCGGTTCAGTCTCCAAAATGATAAAATCAATCGGAAAAATGAAATTTCCAACCTTAATCAAAACATCTTCTACCATTTCCTTAGGGATTATGAAAGATCGGTCTGCTAATTGTAATGTAATCCCTGTTGGTTGAAGTTTCCCCAATTCCAATTGCTCATACACTGAATAGGGCAAAATGTTCCACTAGCTCTTAAATCAAGTAAAGCCTTCTCGATATGGGTTTCCCCTACGATACAAGAAATTGTTGGAGAACCTGGATCCTTATACTTTATAGGCATGTGACTCAGTAGGTAGGAACTCACACTTGCTGCTAAAAATGCTCTTTTCGGTACATTTGTTATTTTTTTCTTGGAACAAAGGTCTTTTAAGAATTTGGCATAAGTCGGAACCTACTGGATCATGTCTAGAAGAGGGATATTAACTTGAACTTGTTTAAACATCTCCAACATCCTATCTAAATATTCCGATTATTTGTTAGACCTTAATCGATTTAGAAAAGGAGCCTTAGGAATTATGGGTACCTGATTCAGTGCACTATCAGTTTTAGGAGCTTGAGTTTGTAATATAGGTTGTTCATTTGGTGGCTCTGTAGACATAGTAGTTAAATCTTCTCTAATGTCAGATGCTCTTACCTGATTATCCACTTGTTTCCCTGATCTTAATGAATGAATAGCATTCACATGATCGACTTGATTTCCTTGTTTGGATCGTGGACCAGTTTGGTTCCTTGGGTTGGGCTCAGGTTGGCTAGGTAGCCTACCTCGTTCTCTTTCAGCAATGGTAGATGCTAGTTGACTCACTTGCATTTTCAATCGGGCTATGGCTTGGCTTGTGGTTTGCATAAAATTATTCATTGTAGAACCAGTGCCAACATTTGATTTGGCTAAGGCTTCTAGGCTTTTTTCTAAAGCGCTAAGCTTTTTATCATTAATATTGAAGCCTGGTGGTGGTAGGTTGTTCATCACAGGATTAGGCCTTGGATTTTGCTGATTGAAACTTAGACCGCCTACATTTGGATTCTGTGACCATGAAAAATTTGGATGATTCCTCCATCCTGGGTTATAGGTAGGTGCATAGGAATTGTTCATTGGTCTCTGAAATGTAGCATTCACCTGTGCACATCCATTATCTATTTGGTTCATCAGGAAGGGACATTCTTCAAGGACATGGTCAGATGCATTGCACCCATTGCACATGGTTACAAACACTTGATTGATATTGGCTGGTCTCTGAAGTTCTAAGGCCTCTAACCTACGTGTCAGTGTTGCAATTTTGGCTTCAACAGCTAGGGTAGTCTGAACTTGATGGATTCCACCTCTTAATGGTGTGGATCTTTCTGGTTCCCTAGTTGTTTCTCATTGTAAACATTTCTCAGTTAGGTCTTCTAAGAATTACTAGGCTTCATTTGGTTCTTTATACATAAATTAGCCTTGACACATGGACTCTAGCATGGTTCTCGAATTAGAATCTAAACCCTCATAAATGATTTGGCATAATCTCCAAATTTCTATTCCATGGTGCGGACATTGGGTCAAGAGATTCTTAAAACGGTCAAAATATTTCCAGAATGACTCGCCAGCTAATTGATAAAATTGATTTATTTCATTTCTAATCTTAGCTGTCTTATGATGAGGAAAGTATTTCTTAAGGAACGTTCTAACAAATCCCTCCCAGGTCGTGATAGATTGATTTGGGAACTATAAAGCCATTTCTTTGCATTATCCTTAAGGGCAAAATTGATTAGTCTCAGCTTGATTTCATCCTCAGTCAACTGTTGCAATCTCATTGTTACACATCCTCTTCAAATTCCCTAATGAATAAATATGCATCCTCTATCCCAGTGAATTTTTGAAGCATATTAATGATCTGAGGTTTAATTTCAAAGTTGTTTGCAGCGGGTTGTGGCAACATTATACAGGATGGTTGGACGGAACCAACTGGATAACATAAATCCTTAAGGGTTTGGGGTTGATTCACAATATCCATTGTTGGATCTGAAACAGGAATTGGATCAGCTCTAATTAGTTGACCTGATAATCTTCTCCAAACAGGAGTTGGAGAATTTACAATATTCTCAATGTCCTCAATTTTTTCAGATTTTTGGCTTTAAATTTTTTTTTATTTTTTATTTTTTTTTTCAAACAAGTTTCACACAAATTAAATTTATCCTAAGGTAACCTAAATCTAGACAGCTCCTAACCATTCCAGGTTAACCTTCAGGCACTCCAAGTTCAACCAATACACCAAATTGGCCAGGTAAATGTAAGGTCAGCGAAGGTCCCCTTGTTGCTTGCCTTAGACACCAATTAAAAATTGGCCAGGTAAGCGGAACCAGAGCACTTTCTTTCGAGACTTAATCCCTGAACCACTTTCCTAGACACCAATTTTAATGATTGAATATAGCTTGGTATAACTCTTAGGTCTCCTTGTCCTATTGAGCTCGGATATCCCTAGGGTCAACGTCTAATTAATTTTATTTAGAGGCTTGGGTTGATGCAGATGAAGAAGTCTGATTTGTAGGCTAAGGAAGGGTGATGAAATCCCCACCTTATCTTATTTAGGGTTTGTGCCCTTAAAATAATTTAAATATGCTATGCACAATAAAAAGGGAAACCAAACAAATTTAAATTAAAATAAAATAAACTAAACAAAGATAAGATTTGATAAACTAAGAGAAGATAAGATGCGATAAACTAAGATGCTGAAATAAAAATAATAATTTAAAACTCACCTGATTTCCAGCACTCACCAACTTTAAAAATAAACTAGATTAAACTAAAGCAAGAATTTAAAACATAATTAAAAACAAACCACTTCCCCGGCAACGGCGCCAAAAACTTGATATAGATTTTCTAATTTAACCGCAAGCGCACGGTGTGCAGAGTAGCATATCTGACGAGTACGGGTCGATCCCACGAGGAAATGGGTTTTTGAACTATGTTCAAACCCTAGCTTAGGTAGCCTGAAAAAAATGCCAAATTAATCAAATAAGGAGAAATATATAATTTATAGATCTAGGACTTTTGAATCCACTAGACCAATGATTTCAAAAACTTTTCTAATGATCTCTTTTATAAAACCTTTCAACTTCCTCCTTTGTAATAACCAAGTATGGATTATGAAGAGATTTAACTCAACTATAACCCATCAAGATTTTACAAGGAAAGAAAGAAACGAAAAATAAATTACTGAGCTATCTATCTTTCGTTCTTCTTGTACTGAATCAAGCATGAATTATGAAGGAATTGAAACCCAACTATAGCTCATCAAGTCTCTTTGACAAGAAGTTTAAAAAAGGAAGATAAACTCTTAAAAATTAAAGTCCAAAAAGAAATTCCAAGAAGGGCTTCTAATCATGGTCTAGCTTCATCGCCAACCCCAGAGGGATTTGCTTAGCCTGACATGATATTAAAACTTTAAAAATAAAATAAAATAAAAAGATTTAAAATCAATTACACTAATTGTAGAAATTAAATAGGCAAGAATTAAACTAAATTAGTTACTGGAAATTAAATTACATAATTTAAATGTAAAAATAAAAATTATCCTAATTATAGAAATTAAACTAATCTACTTGTAGGCATTAATAAAATTATAATAAATTAAACTAAATCTAAAATAGAAATTAAAATGATTAGAATAAAAATTTTAAAATTTTATTACTAAAATAAAATAATCATTCATAAAAAAAAATAACTCTAAAGCTACCAGGACAGTTTAGAGTTGAAACAAGAAAGAAAATAAATAAAACTCGTGCTTTGGCTTCCACTCCTTCGGCTCTCAGGAAGAAAAATAAATACTCGGAGGCTCTCGAAAAGGAAAACAAAGGTTTCCCTGGATTAGGGGAGAGGTTCCTCTCCATTAGGGGAGAGGTTGAGAAAGACCGGTCTGCCCCTAGGAGAATCTGGAGAGTAGCCACGTGGCGCGCAGATACAGCGACATCATGGAAGTAGTAGAGCAGGGCTGTTGGGATGATATGATCCCGCAGTAATAGAAAGGTGCTTCTGGAATTCCCTAGATGCTAAGGCATGCTTGTCGGATGTCGGTCGAGGGAAAGCCGATCGACCGGACCAAAGGCCAAACCTCTGAAGGAGAGCGACGGGCCATACCCCAGCAGGAGAGGGTCGGGCCGGACCCTAGTAGGGGAGGGTCGTTCGGGCCCTTGCTCCGGTGGATCAGACCTCTGAAGGAGAGCCATGGGTCAGACCATAGCAGGAGAGGGTCATTCAGACCCCTGCTCTGGTAGGTCGGACCTCTGAAGGAGAGCCATGGGTCAGACCAAAGTAGGAGAGGGTCGTTTGGACCTCTGCTCCGATGGGTCGGACATCTGAAAGAGAGCCATGGGTCGGACCACAGCAGGAGAGGGTCTTTCGGACCTCTGCTCCGGTGGGTCGGACCTTTGAATAAGTAGCAGTTAGAGCCTTGAAGGGGTGGCCCGGTCGGATCTCAAAAATGGGCTGGTTCTGGCTAAGGGTAAGCCATCAAGGTACAACAGTTGTCCCCCTTGCCCTTGTGCTTCGAGTGAGTCCGTAGGCTCGAAGGCTGAGGGCATTAAATGGTAGTAAATGCATGAGTCTTTTAGATTATGGAGAATCCGATTCGGCGTGCTGCGATCGGCCGCCTTCTGCTCTGATTCTTGCTCATGGATAGGTGTCAGCATCTAGTTAGCGAAGATAGGGGGAGCAGTTATTGCTGGTACAGTGTATAGCAGCTACCCATTTGAATTCCTGATGCAACATGGGGCACGTGGCTTCATCAGAGCGGTTGGTGCACTTCATGGAGTGATCCACCCATCGTGGCTTCGACTGTCACGCGGATCATGACCGAATATGATTCGGTGCATCCCCTCGGATTCTCATCCAACTCAAAAATTGAGGTGCCAGCCATCGAGTCGTGGCACGTGCGGGGAGGCATTAAGAAGCTACCCCCGGGTGCCTATAAATGGGGGGTATCAGTGCCCAGAAGGAGCCTTCCACCGTGCTTGCGCTTGAAGAGAAGGCAGCCTCCTCCCTCCTTTCGTTGCTTTAGCCCCTCTTAGAGAACCAGGGAACCAGGTTCGGCTCGTGGACTTAGGGAGTCCGGCCCTTTCGATATCTCTTCGACCATGACCCGAGAGAGGGTCGAAAATCCTAGGACTGTGTATAGCATTCCCTCCACCCTACATTTGACCATCCCCAATCGCGAGGGTAAAGTGAACGGACCTTTATACCTAGGAGCTCTCCCTCTGTATGAAGACCACCTGAAGGCCAGCCTTCATTTCCCAATCCATAGTTTCTTTATCCAGGTCTTCAACACGTATAGAATTACTCCTTCCCAGCTGACCCCGAATAGCATTCGGGTTCTCTGTGGCTTCGTGGTTCTATGTTGGGAGGCCAACATCAAGCCGAGGGTGTTTTTGTTTTCAAATTTCTTCTTGTTAAAGCAGGACTTCCGGAGTCAGGAGTGGTGGATGTTCAGCCCACGCCCTGGCCGGAAGATACTAGGGGGGCTTCCGTCCGCCATTCACGGATGGAAGTCCCGATACTTTTTTGTAGATAGTTTAGAGCCGTGGGGCTTTGAGATGGCATGGAGGGAGCCGAGGCCGAATGCTTTGAACGGGAGGAAGGTCTCGAGGGCCGATGAGGATAACTTCCATAAACTGGATGACGAGGACCTGAAGTTTGTCGGCTTCATGCTCCACGAGGGGAGTCTTCATAAGGCTGGACTCAGCCGAAACCTGACGTTGGTTAGGACGAGAGCCGTAGAGAAAGAGACCCACTACTTTATGTTTTATCAGCTTTGCAACCATATCTTACTTCAATTGTATTTGTTGATAGGTGGCAAAATGAAGCCGGATCGGGCGACCCTTTCGGCACGATCTACATAGCGGAGGGCTGTCTGCATTACGGAATCAACCCCGCGGGAGCCGAAGAAGAGGGTGGCAGAGCCGGTGCTTGAGAGGTCAAAGAAACAATGGACGGTAGAACCATCCACCACGGTGGTGTCGGTCGAGTCGGGGGATGACATGCCTCTGGTTGATCGTCGAAGGGCGATGGCGTTCAAGTGATCCTCCATGGTCGGGTAGTCGGTTGCCCGGGTGGAGGAGAGGCTTTCGACGTCGACCAGGGCGGACGCGGTTCCTCCATCTCCGTCATTGGAGTTGACTGAGGTGGCCTCCCCGACAGTCATGGGAACTCATGCAGAGGAGGGGCCGTCGGCCGTTGATAAGAGGGCCGATGGTGCTTGTGATGAGGAGGAGCTCCAGAAGTGGCACGATGCTGAGAAGGCCAAAGAGCTGTTTCAGAGGGCCGCCCCCGACGATGACGGGTGGTCGGTGAATGAGGCCTCTAGGAGTTCCCTCCACCATCTTCTAGGGGTAAGTGTTAAAATTAATCCTTCGGTTTCGAACTCACCAGTTGCAACTGTCTAACTGTGCGTGTTTGTCGGCAGCTTGTCAAAGACATCTTGTTGATGGATGGTGGCCTGGGCGATTTGCTCTATCTGAAAGAGCACTTGATCAAGAGGGCCAAAGCGGCAGAGTTGGTGAGGTACAAGGCTTGGGTGGCGCTGACGGTCTCCAGAGAGGAGGTACTCGGCTTAAGGGCCATAGAACAAGATGTGTCCACCCTGCGGGCCGTGTCGGAGGCCCAGAAGAAGCAGCTTGAAGTATTGCCGGCCCGGGAGGAGGACCGCGAGGCTAGCTTAAAGAATAAGAAGAAGAAGATCAAGGCTCTGGCCCGTCGGCTGGCCGTTGAGGAGGGGTGCTTGACTGAGAGCGAGACTCGCTCACAAGGCCACCAGGCAGTGGCGGAGAGGTACAAGGGCCTGTTGAAGACGGCCCAAGAGTTACTGAAGATGGCCGGTGAAAAAGCTGCTGCAAATTATAAAGCTTCCGAGGACTTCACCGAGGAGATGAACAAAGCCAGGACTGTCGGTTTCGACTACGGGTATGACGAATGTCTGGGGAAGGTCAGTGCAGCCTTTCCCGACCTCGACTTATCATATCTTCAGCCATCGAAGCCGGTTGAAGAGGAGTGCTTGGAGGCGGCAGATCTGTCTGCCCGAGCGACCGATGCTCCAGTGGAGGCCATCATAGAAGTTGCCGGACCGGATGCCTAAGTTGGAGCCAAAGCAGAGGTAGCCGAAGGGGCCGAGGGGGCCGAAGCGGCTGTTGCTACTATGGGGGCCGAAGCGGCTGTTGTCAGTGTACCTCCTGAGGGTCAGACCTAGTTGTTTATAAAGGTCTGTCTTTTAGTTTTGTAAAGAAACTTTTTTGGAACTAATGAAAAACCTTTTTCATAATGCCTTATTTTCATATCTTTGTTGCAGACTAACTCGAGTGACCAAACTCACTTTTCTTTGAAATTTCACTAAGTGTGGACTAGTCGGCCAATTTGAGCAGACAGTCAGACCTCCAGGGTAAGCGTCGAGTAGTGGCTCAGGCTGAACTTTATTCCCTTAGGATTTCTGCTCTAAGTATTGGTCCGTCGGCTTGTCCGAACCAGAAGCAATCGAAGTAGCGGTTGGACTGTAGCTCAGGCTGGAGCAACGAGCTTAGGAATTTCAACCTAAGTGTTGGTCCATTGGCTTGTCCAGACCTGGAAGTAGTTGAGGCAGCGGTCAGACTGTAGCTCAGGCCGAAGCAACGAGCTTAGAAATCTCAACCTAAGTGTTGGTCCGTTGGCTTGTCCAGACTTGGAAGTAGTTGAGGCAGCGGTCAGACTGTAGCTCAGGCCGGAGCAATAAGCTTAGGAATTTCAACATAAGTGTTAGTCCGTCGGCTTGTTCGGACCTGGAAGTAGTTGAGGCAATGGTCAGACTGTAGCTCAGGCCGGAGCAACGAGCTTAATTATTTCAACCTAAGTGTTGGTCCGTCAGCTTGTCCGGACCTAGAAGTAGTTGAGGCAGCAATTGAACTGTAGCTCAGGCCGGAGCAACGAGCTTAGGAATTTCAACCTAAATATTGGTCCGTCAGCTTGTCCGGACCTGGAAGTAGTTCAGGCGGCAGTCAAACTGTAGCTTAGGCCGGAGCAACGAGCTTAAGAATTTCAACCTAAGTGTTGGTCCGGCTTGTCTGGACCTGGAAGTTGTTGAGGCAGTGGTCGAACTGCAGCTCAGGTCGAAGCAACGAGCTTAGGAATTTCAACCTAAGTGTTGGTCCGTCGGCTTATCCAGACCTGGAAGTAGTTGAGGCAGCGGTCGGATTGTAGCTCATGCCAGAGCAACGAGCTTAGGAATTTCAACCTAAGTGTTGGTCCGTTGGCATGTCCAAATCTGGAAGTAGTATAGGCAGCTGTCGGACTGTAGCTCAGGCCGGAGCAACGAGCTTAGGAGTTTTAACCTAAGTGTTGGTCTGTCGGCTTGTCCGGACCTGGATGTAGTTGAGGCAACAGTCGGACTATAGCTCAAGCCGGAGCAACGAGCTTAAGAATTTCAACCTAAGTGTTGGTCCGTCGGCTTGTCCGAACTGGCTGCCCTAGAGCCTCCACCAACTGGAGTCGGACTTTCAGAAGTGGGCTGCCCTAGAGCCTCTATCGATCGGAGTCGAACTTTCAGAAGTTAGCTACCATAGAGCCTCTGCCGACCGGAGTCAAACTTTTGGAAGTGGGCTGCCCTAGAGCCTCTACCAACCGAAGTCGGTCTTTCGAAAGTCAGCTGCCCTAGAGACTCTGCCAACTGGAGTCAGGCTTTCAGAAGTGGGCTGCCTTAGAGCCTTTGCTGACTAGAGTCGGACTTTGGAAAGTGGGCTGCCCTAGAGCCTCTACCGACCGGAGTCAAACTTTCGGAAGTGGGCTGCCCTAGAACCTCTGCCGACCGGACTCGGACATTCGGAAGTGGGATGCCCTAGAGCCTCTACCGACCGGAGTCGGACTTTCGGAAGTGCTTCATAGAAGAATTGTGGACATTATTGATAATACGTACGAAGGTTATCTACATTCCACAGGCGCGCCATCCGTCGTCCGTCCAAATATTCAAGTCGGTAGGTGTCGGCTCGAACCACTTCAACGACTCGATAAGGTCCTTCCTAATTTGGGGAAAGCTTGTCTTGCTTGGTAAGCCTCGAAATTTCTGTCCTCCGCAAGAATAGGTCTCCGACTTGGAAAGCTCGTGCCTTGACTCGCGAGTTGTAATATTTTGCCATCTTCTGGCAGTAGACCGCCATCTTCATGCTTGTCCAAAGTCTAGTTTCTTCGATCAAGTCCAGGTCAGCCCTTCACTGTTCGGAGTTGGCCGGTTCGGCATAGCGGTCGATTCGTAGAGATTGAAGAGAGGTCTCAACAAGGATGATGGCTTCGCTTCCATAAGTGAGGTTGAATGGGGTTTCGTCGGTTGACATTCTGGCGGTCATCCGATATGCCCATAATACTTAGTGGAGTTCCTCCGCCCAAAGCCCCTTAGCCTCATTCAGTCAGGTCTTCAGCCTGTGCAAGATATTCCGATTGGTGACTTCAGCCTCTCCATTGCACTGAGGGTGGCCGACCGACGTGTGTCGGTGAGAGATATGATATTATTGACAAAAATCTTGAAACTTAGAGTTATCAAATTGTCTTCCATTGTCGGTAATAATCGTTCGGGGAATGCCAAACCAAAAGATGATGTTATTCCAGACGAAGTTCTCCACCTTGACCTCTGTTATCTGTGCTAGTGGTTCGGCCTCCACCGACTTGGTGAAGTAGTTGATGGCCACAAGCAAAAATTTTCGTTGCCTAAATGCCGGGGGAAAGGGTCCCAAGATATCCATCCCCCACTGTGCGAACGGCCATGGGGCAGTGATCGGAGTCAGCTCACTGGCATGCCTCCTTTGAATAATGGAGTACCTTTGACACGCGTCGCACATTCGGATGAAGTTCGACACATCCTTTTGAGTGGTAGGCCAGTAGTACCCCTGTCGGATGATCTTGAAAGCTAAGGATCTTCCTCCGAGGTGGTCACCGCAGATGCCTTCATGGACTTCTTTGAGTGCATAGTCGGTGTCTGTGAGAATGACCGCTTATACAAGATGCCGTCAAGGACAACGTACTTAGAGGCCATCGAGCGCACTCGCTTGGCCTCCGTGGGATCTTCTGGAAGAGTTCCCTTAGTCAGGAAAGCAAGGATCAGATCCATCCAAGAAGTTTCTTGTTCCACCTGGTGGACCTTGGTCGGCTCTTCCGTAATACTTGGGTGCTGCAGATACTTCACAAAAGTTCGGTCGAAAGTGCTGATGGCAGCCATAGCCAACCTTGACAGAGCATCCGCCTGAGAGTTCTACAGACGAGGTATGTGGAGGATTTCAAAAAATCTAAGCCGAGAGATAAGGTTTTGTACCTTGTTTAAGTATTTTGCAAGGGTCGGATCCCTCACTTCAAATTCTCCCTTTACTTGATTAACCACTAGTTGGGAGTCGGAGAAGACTCTGAGTCGGCTGACGCCCAGTTCATTGGTGATTCGTAGCCCCACGAGAAGGGCTTCGTACTCCGTCTGATTGTTTGACACCTGAAATAAAAAATGAAATGCATACTCCAGGTTCTCTCCATCCGGGTCAGCCAGGATCAGTCTGACCTCGCTGCCTGCAAGGTTGGACTCTCCGTCCACATGGAGGGTCCAGGCTGGTTTGGCTTCATAGATGGCATCGGCTTCAGGTACTTCGGCCATTTAAAGAGGTGTCTCTTGTCTCCATGTACACTCTGTAATGAAGTCAGCAATTACCTAGGCCTTCAAGGTAGATCGTGGCTAGAAAGAGATGTCGAATTCGCCTAGCTTGATAGCCCACCTGGTGAGCCAACCAGATGTGTCTGGACTCTGAAGGATTGACTTGAGGGGTTGGTCGATCATCTTCATAATTGGATGTGCCTGGAAATACGGTCGGAGCCGCTTGGCAGACATGACCCAAGAGTATATCAACTTTTGCATCTTGGAGTACCTTGTTTCGGTGTCGTGGAGGGCTTTGCTAATATAATAGATAGGCTTCTGCTATCTGTCCTCTCTGACTCGCACAAGAACGGTGTCGATCGCTTCGTCCGATGCTGAAAGATAGAGGTACAAAGGTTCCCCCTTCGTCGGCTTGGCCAGCAATGGAGGGTTCTTCAGGTACTCTTTCAGGGCTTCAAAAGCCGACCGACATTCATCAATCCAACCAGTGAAGGGTTTTGAAGAAGGGTAGAGACTTTTCAGTTGAACGGGAAATGAAACGGCTGAGAGAGGCGATTCGACCGGTGAGCTCTTGCACCTGCTTTTTGTTGGTCGGATGTGCCATCTCAGTGATGGCCTTTATCTTGTCGGGGTTCACTTCAATTCCCCTCTGTGTGACCAAAAATCCAAAGAACTTGCCAGAGGTTACCCCAAAAGTACACTTTGTGGGGTTCAGCTTCGTTCGATGGCGCTTGAGTGTGTCAAAGGATTCCAGCAAGTCCCTGATATGGTCGACCTTATGGAGATTCTTCACTATCATGTCATCCAAATAGGCCTCCATGTTCCTGCCCAGCTGACCTTCAAATACTCGGTTGATCAGCCTTTAAAAAGTGGCACCGGCATTCTTCAAGCCGATGGGCATCATCCGATAGCAGTACAGACCCTTGTCAGTGACAAAGGCGGTCTTTTCTTCATCTTTCGGATGTATCTTGATTTGGTTATAGCTTGAGAAGTCATCCATAATGCTGAGAAGCTGGTGGCCGGCCGTGGCATCTACCAGCTGATCAATCTTGGGCACTAGAAAGCTATCCTTCAGACAAGCCTTGTTGAGGTCGGTTTAATCTACACAGATCCTCCATTTCCCGTTAGCCTTCTTCACCATAACAACATTTGCTAGCCACTCAGGGTAGTGGACTTTCCTGATGAAGCCAGCATCACAGAGCTTCTTCACTTCCTCATCGACAACTTTCTACATTTTGATAGCAAAGCTTCTCTTCTTTTGTCGGACAGGTCAGTAGGTCGGATCCACCTTGAGCTGGTGAGTGATGACCTCTGACGGTATTCTAGGCATGTCCGATGCTGACCAAGCAAAGATGTCGGTGCTACTCTTGAGGAAGCCGATAAGTTCTGACTTAATGTCTTCACTGATGGAACCTCCAATCTGAAGGACTTTGGTGGGATCGTCCTCTCGAAGGGGGACAAACAGAATCCTTTCTCCTGGCTGACCAAGGCCATCGATCTCAACCCTCGGGTCAAGCTGCTCCAGAGTGGGACGGCCTTATGACTGTTGGTTCAGAATGGTCAGACACTGCCTGGCCATCCGACAGTCTCCCCTCATCACTCCGACCCTGCTCCTGGTCAAAAATTCTGCCAACAAATGATAAGTGGACACAATGGCTCTGAATTTGTTAATGGCCGGTTGGCCTAGGATTGCATTGTAAGGCGAGGTCGTCCGAACGACCACAAAATTGATAGGGAGGGATTTCTGGAAAGGCTCCATCCCGATCGTCACAAGGAGAACTATCTCCCCTTCTACTCTAACGGAGTTGCCCCCAAAGCATGTCAACGGTGTGGGGGATTCCTGCAGCATGGACTTGGACAAATTCATTCACACAAAAGCATCGTACAGTAACACCTCTGTTGAGCTTCCATTATCTATAAGTATTCTCCTTACATTGTAGTTGGCAATCACTGCTGACACGACTACAGGGTCATTTTCAAAAACATGAGTCTCCAGAAGATCTTCATCAGAGAAGGTGATCGCATTGGAGCCCCTGGACCTTTTAGCAACATCAAGCCCGTCCTCGTAACTTCCTCTAGACCGCTGATGCAACATGCCAACATCCTCGCTGGTTGGCCTCTAATTGGGGAGCTCTGTATCCTCCAGAGGGTTTCTGGCATTTGATGCTCCGGCCCGATCCCGATGGGGTCGGACATACTTGTGCAGGTACCCCCTCCGGATGAGATCATCAATGGCATCTTTCAGCTGCAGGCACTCTTCAGTACTATGCCCATGGTCCCTATGGAACTTACAGAGTTTATCTTTGTTTCTTTGGGTAGGAGGGCCCCTCATCGATCGAGGTCTTTGCAGACAGGTCTCATTCTCGATCTCTAGAAGGATATTCTCTTTTGGTAGGGACAGAGGTGCATAAGTCTCGAACCTCAGGGAAAATCCCTTGACTTTGGACTTTGGCATTGGGCCGACCGCTGGCTATCACTCGGAGGTCGGACTTTAGGAGCCATATCGCTCCACTTCTTGGGGGTCGGCCTTCTCTCTGCTTGACGTCGGCCGGCTGCTTGCTCTTCTGCCAGGGCGTACTTCTGCGCTCTGGTCAGACGTTTGATGTAGCTTGTCAGAAGTTTCTTGTCTAGGGAGAAAGTCAGCCTAGATGAGCGGAGCCCTCACTTGAAGGCCAACATGGCTATAGCTTCATTCAAGTATGGGACTTCCATGATCGCTGAGTTGAAATGGGCCATGAAATCCCAAAGAGTCTCTCCTTTCTTTTGCAGTAAAAGGAAGAGGCAGTCAGTATTCCTCGAGGTCTGACTGTAGGTCCTGAAATGGGAAAGAAAAAGTGATTCAAGTTGAGGAAAGGAGTGGATCGTACATGGCTGGATGGTCAAAAACCACATCCGGGCTGTCTTCTTAAGGGTGGCAGGGAAGGCGATGTAGTGGAGGGCGTTGGAGGTGCCTTGTACCATTATATGGGCTTTGTATGTGCCTAGATGGTCCATCGGGTTGGTGGTACCGTCGTAGGGGTCCACCTGCAGAATCTTTAAGTGGCAGGGAATCGTCTCCGCCAGAATCTCGTTAGAGAATGGGGGATGGGAGTCGTATACCTGTCCCCCTTCGACCTTCTGTCGGAGGGCAATTTCGGTAATGTGCTCCTCCATGTGCATGATCTTGCTGGCATAGTATCTCAGGGGTTCGGTAGTAGGCCGACCACTGACCAGGATGGATTCGGTGCAGGAAGGCGAAGCAGACCTTGCCCTTTTGCCATCAGCACGATTGCCCAATGACCTCTGAGGATCCACGATGATGCGAGAACAATGCTGAGGGACCTCCAGCTATTGGCTTCCCTCAGCAGCAGTTGGAGGATTAATGTAGGAAACAGCTGGTAGTTGCTGCCGATTGTCAGCTGCTTCCTGGAAATGCTGAACTACAGCAGTAAGCATTTCGATGCGATTCACTAACGTCTGGAACTACTGCAACTCCAGTGTTATGGTAGGTTAAGCGGCAGCAGCGGCGGTGGTGGCGATATCATTCTCCCTGGGAGGTTCCTTAGACCTAAAAGGGGAGATACCTCTTTTGGCAGTGGTGTTTGGAGCTCTTCCCTTAGCTATTTTGTAGCAGGGGTGATGGATTCCTCCTTTTAAAGAAGGGAATGCCCTTCCTCTAGCACCAATCTATTGTGGCGTCAACTCCTGGACCGGGGTCGGCTGGATGTGCTAGAGCACTCCTCCCTCTGGTGAACCTACAACAAAGTCCCCAAGGGCACCGGTGGTGTTCCTACGGGGGACCCTCCGATGCCTAAGTTAACAAGATGTTGAAGGCAACAGAATGGAGGAATCAATGAAAGAACATCATATGGTGAGGGAAGAGCACTTCTACCTTCAAACAAGATTTCCCGAGTACCTTATATAGGTGCGAAACAGTCCAAAATCCGTTAAGGGAGAAGCTAAGAAATATCGGTCTACCCCTAGGAGAATCTGGAGAGTGGCCGCATGGCGTGCAGATACGGCAACATCATGGAAGTAGTGGAGCAGGGCTGTTGGGATGATAGGATCCCACAGTAACAGAAAGGTACTTTTGGAATTCCTTTGATGCTAAGGCATGCTTGTCAGATGTTGGCCGAGGAAAACCCAGTCGGCCGGACCAAAGGCCAAACCTCTAAAGGAGAGCGACGGGTCGGACCCCAGCAGGAGAGGGTCGGGCCGGACCCTTGCAGGGGAGGGTCGTTCGGGCCTCGGCTCTAGTGGGTCGGACCTCTGAAGGAGAGCCATGGATCGGACCACAGCATGAGAGGGTCGTTCAGACCTCTGCTCCGATGGGTCGGACCTCTGAAGGAGAGCCATGGGTTGGACCATAGGAGAAGAGGGTCGTTCGGACCTCTGCTCCGGTGGGTCGAACCTCTAAAGGAGAGTCATGGGTCAGACCACAGCAGGAGAGGGTCGTTCGGACCTCTACTCTAGTGGGTCGGACCTTTGAAGAAGTAGCAGTCGGAGCCTTGAAGGAGTGGCCCGGTCGGACCGCAAGAATGGGCCGGTTCTGGCTGAGGGTGAGCCGTCAAGGTCCGTTAAGGCTGTCAGAACCCGAGTGTTGATACTTGGCTGTTAGGTGTCGACACTTGGCTATTAAGTGTCGACACATGACTTCCAGGTGTCGATACTTGAACTTTCAAAATCGACACTTGACTTACAGGTGTCGACACTTGACACAAAAACTTCTCCATGGTCAAGTTCTGGATTTTCAAAAAGTCTCAGGCCTTGAGTCGACACTTGAAAACTTAAGTGTCGACAGTTGAGTTTCAAGTGTCGACACTTGAGTTCTGAGTGTCAACACTTGGCGTGCCATGAAAAATTTCTACGTGCCAAATGCTGAAGTATCAACACTTGGTCTCCCAGGTGTCGACACTTGGTTGTGCAATTATCAGAAATAAGTGCCAATCAAGCCTAAAACATAAAGATTTTCAATGAAACTAAGATGTAACATATATAAACAATAATTGAACTTATTTGTGCCCATTTTGGATGGAAAAGACTTCTCAAATCATGAAAAATGCTTTGTGCCAAAGCATACCATGATACTCTATCTTTGAGAATTTGAAGTGCTTGAATCCTAAAAACTCACAACTAGAAATAATCATTAGTATAAAATATGTACTCAATATTTTGTTATTCATCAAAATCACAGGGTAGAGTCAACAATCTCTCCCTTTTTGATGATGGCAAAACCTTGAGTATATAATATGTAAATTCAAATTTTAGATATGATACTTCATAAACATGATCTCAAGCTAATGCAACACAACTTTAATAGATGAGAGGGATGATTTAAGCAAGCAAACTACATTTACTCTCCCCCTTAGTGAAACATTTTGTATCAGAGCAAGTTGAAGTATGAAATATTAAATTTGAAAGCATTAATATCCTACTCCCCCTATTTGTCAATCATTAAATAATAAAGGGAGTAAGCTCCCCCTCAATAAATGCACTTGGACAAAAAAGGTATTAGAGCTCATACAAGATTTAGTTTTTCAAAAGAAAACAGGTATTAAAGTCGAAGAGTAGGGTATCAAAGTCAAATTTATCAAAGAAAAATTCAAACAAAGTGAATTCAATGATTGTAAGCATGAAAATGAAATAAATATATATCAAATAGTATTTTCAGTACAAAATTTGTTGAATCAATCAGCAACACTGAAACATACAGCAGAGTACATAAACTAGAGTACATAAGCATGAAACATAATATAAATGATAACAACAACAGAGTAAACATTTGCGAGGCTAATCCTCATCAGATGGGATCTCAAAAGACATAGACTTGTAATCCTGGACCTATGATCTAGACCTCTAGGAGTCTTCAAAATACCTCGGCTCCTAGTCCTAGTAGAAGGTCCAATCATGGGTACAACCCTAGAAGATCTAGTAGAAGGAGGTGGAAGGGCCTCTGCACGAGTGACAAACACAGGATTAGTAGAGATCGGCATGTCACATGGATCAGCTAGAGGAATAGTAGGAGTTTGTGGCCCTCGGCTGACCATCTCATAATCATCTGCACCACCACCACAGTCACTGTCACTGTCATCATCAGTAGCTCTATCCTCACTCCCATCAACCTGGTCACCACCATCAACTAAATCATCATGTCCATCCTGGTGGCCATCCTCATCACCATCATCATCGACATGTGTATCTGCAGGAGCTACTGGAGGAAGAAGGGATCCGAGCAAGTCCTCAATACGGGCAAATCCCACCTCCATGGTGCAACGCATCTCAGTATGCTCCAAGATAGTATGGGCTTTGAGGCCCTCAATCTCGATGCACAACTAAGTCGTCCTGACACCAAGTCCAACAATCTCGCTCCTCAGCTCAGTGAACTGCTATCTTGTGTGCTCCTCAAAAGATATATCAGTAGAAGGTGGAGGAGGAGCCGAAGCGGAGCAGCACGACTCACTAGCTCGGTCTCTGATGCAGGACCAACATGGAGAGGTGTACCAACTGGTCCTAATGTCCCGGCCTCAGCCTCTCTCAGCTCATCCTTCTTGTCTGGCTCCTGACCAGACTCTCTGCGAATCCAATGCCCAGCAACCAGTCTATAACCCATCCGGTGAAGGGATCGCTCGTCATAAACATCCGTGTGAAGTATCTCCTTGGAGGTCTCCCCCTCTAAAGGAACTCTGCAAGCTCAGAAAAGATAAGTGAGTGCCATCCCATATGGCAGGCAGTTTCTCCTCTACGTAGCTGCGTCTCGCATCTGTAACAACATCAATGAAGGGAGGTCTATTTGAGTCCTCCGAGTCAGACTCACCATGAGCATCAGCTCCCACTCCATAATGAAGTCAAACCTGCCAGTCTTTGGGAGCAGAATCCATGCTATGATATGATGGAGAAGCCTCATCTCGATGGAAAGCTGGTTCGTGTTGACCACCGTCACTCCACGAACATCCTCCCTCTCAAGGATGCACCTAAAGGCCTCCTCCCTATCCTCAACAAAAAAGATACATACACCTCTATGAGGGATCTCCCATACTCGACTCAGAAGCTCCTCTGATAAAGTGATCTAAACACCTCTAATAGTAGTGCTCCACAGTAAGCAACAACAATCCAGTCCTCCATAAAATCCTCGTACCAAGTGAGGATAGTACCTCTCCTGCATGGTACAGAAGGGTACTAATCCAACATCTGAGAGGGTTTGTCTAATTTGAAAATGCTACTGATCAAAGAACCTTAGATCAATCCACCTACCCGCTGCCACTGCCTTCTCTGCCATCCTCTTTGCAGGGGGAACTAGGAACTGCTAAACTATGAGACTGACCAATGTCATGTCTGGCCTTTAACCTCCTCTCTGAACTCTGTCCAAACTTCCTCTTGACTGCCAATCTCTTCCTAGGACCCATGTCTATCAAGCTGAGGGAAGAAAAGGAAGGAAGAAAGCAGGGTAAACATACTACATGGGGATCAATTTTAAGCAAGTTAAGAACAAAGGTTTGACCAAGGGTGTGACTGAAAGAGAGGAAAAATAGGTCTAGGTTTTCCTTTAAAAAGACACTTGTTTAAGAAATAAGTGGGATTAGTTTTTAAAATAGGAGTATAGATTTTAGGTTTGGGATTAACTGCAAAACATAAGATCAGAGGATAAAAAAATTTAGAAAAATAGTTAAAATTGTGAGATCAAACAATGTCGAGTAAAAATACCCTTTTATTCGGTAGAAAATCGATTTAAATAAACATCAAAAGGTGGCTTTGCCCTAAAACATCAATTCGATAGAGAAGTCAACTAAAATAAAGGCAAAAAGGGCATGGATTGTAAAATCAAACATATAAATCATCTAAATGAGTGTAACCCAAGAAATCTGTACTTAAATCCAAGAAAAATAGGATTTTTGGCCAAAAAATCTTTCATGTAATAGTAAAAGGGGTGAAAATGGATGTTTATGGTGGGGAACCAGTCCAAAACCGAGAAAAAATCCAAGTAAAATACGGACAAAAAAGATTTCCTATTGATTGGAAACCCAAAAACGATCCAAAATCATGAAAAAATGGATTTAAGTGAGATAAAAAGGATAAAAATGAGAAAATCTAGGGTCCACGGTTTGAATGTGAAGGAGGGAGAGGATTACTTGGATTTGAAGGCGTAATGGGGGAAAACGACTATTCCAGAGGTTAGAGGAGAGTAGGGGACACTTGGAAAAAGGGGAGAAATAAAATACAAAAAGGTTCGAACTTGCCCTAAAAAACTTGAAATTTTTTGCAAGTGTCGATACTTCAAATTTCTCAAGTGTCGACACTTCGCAAAATCCAAGTGTCGACACTTGGCCAAGAAATTTTCAAGAAAAATCAAAAAAAAATTTAGAAAATCAAGGAATGTTTTAAAAGGTTTTGGGACTTAATAAAAGTGATTTTTGACCAAAAATGAACTGGGTAGGATCGAGTTTGATAGAGTTCTAAGAGAATGGGTCAATAACTCCTAACTCTCTTCTAATCATACAAAATCTCTCTTCACTCAAGGGTTTGGTAAACACATCAGCTACTTAATTATCAGTATACACAAATTCAAGTATCACATTAGAGTATTGTACATGAACTCTTATGAAATGATGTCTTATTTCAATGACTTTACTTCTTGAATGTTGTACAGGATTCTTAGTTAGATTGATTGTACTAGTATTGTCACATCTTGTGGGTGTCTTAATTAGTTTAATGCTAAAATCTTCGAGTTGTTGTTTGATCCATAGGATTTGAGTACAACAGCTTCTAGCTACTATATATTCGGCTTCCACCATAGATAGAGCAACCGAATTCTATTTCTTGCTACTCCATGAGATCAAATTAACTCCAAGAAATTGACATGTTCCGCTAGTACTTTTACAATCAAGTTTATACCTAGCAAAGTCAGTATCAGAATAAGAAATTAATTCAAATGAAGAATCTTTAGAGTACCAAAGACTAATATCAATTATACCAGATAGATATCTAAGTATGCGTTTAACAGCCAAAAGATAAGACTCTTTAGGGGCAGATTGATATCTTGTACACATAAAAATACTAAACATAATATCTGGCCTATTAGCAGTTAGGTATAGCAATAAGCCTATCATTCCTCTATAATGCTTTTGGTCAACAAATTTACCTAATTTGTCCTTGTCAAGCTTACAAGAAGAGCTCATTGGCGTACCTAAAGGCTTAGTGTTCTCATCCCAAATTCTTCAGTATTTTCTTTTTGTACTTAGCTTGGTTGATAAAGATTCCTTCTTTGGTTTGCTTTATCTGGAGTCCGAGAAAGAAGTTAAGTTCTCCCATCATGATCATCTTGAACACACCCTGCATTAACTTTGCAAACTCTTGACAAAGATATTCGTTAGTAGCACCGAATATGATATCATCCACATACACTTGTACTACAAGAGATCTTCATTCTTCTTTTTCAAAAATAGAGTAGTATCTATATTACCTCTAGTAAAATCATTTTTGAGCAAGAAAGAACTTAAACAATCATACCAGCTCTTGGAGCTTGTTTCAAACCATACAAAGTTTTATGAAGTTTAAAAACATGAGTTGGAAACTCATGATTTTCAAAACTGGGAGGTTGTTCAACATAAACTTTTTCTTCGATAAAATTGTTCAAAAATGCACTTTTGACATCCATTTGAAATAATTTAAAATCCATTAAACAATCAAAAGTCAACAATAGCATAATTGCCTCAAGTCTAGCCACAGGAGCAAAGGTTCCATCAAAATCAATCCCTTCATCTTAATTGTATCCTTTGGCAATTAATATAACTTTGTTTCTTGTAACAATTCTATTTTCATCAAGTTTGTTTCTAAAAACCCATTTTGTACCAATAATTGAAATATTTAAAGGTCTATCTACTAAAGTCCAAACATTATTTTTTTTAAATTGATCAAGTTTGTCTTGCATAGCATTAATCCAATTACAATCATTTTCAGCTTCTTCAATAGTTTTAGATTCAATTTGAGATACAAATGCTAAGTAATCACAAACATTTTTAAGAGATGATCGAGTACTTACACCTTTAGATGGATTACCAATGATAAGTTTTTTAAGGTGTCCATGAGCATACCTCCATTTTTTAGGTAGAGGGTCAACTGTAGATGTGTTTTAATTACATTATGCTTGATTTCTTTCATTATTTTGATCATCTTCTTGCTCCTTGATAGGTTCTTCATTGTTGTTCACCTTTTCAGTTCTTTTGGTACCTGTTTCATCACAAAGCACATCTTCTTTTCTAGAGAATTTCTGGTCAGTTTCATCAAATACAACATGTATGGATTCTTCAACAAGTGTTCTTCTGTTGAAGACCTTGTATGCCTTGCTAGATGTAGAGTAGCCTAGAAAGACACCTTTATCTGACTTTTCATCAAATTTGCTTAAATTATCTTTACCATTGTTTAAGATGAAACTACGGCATCCAAAAACTTGAAAATATCAGATTGAAGGTTTTCTACCCTTCCAAAGCTTATAAGGAGTTTTCTTTAAAATCGGTCGGATTAAAACACGGTTCAAAACATATCATGAAGCGTTTATGGCTTCCACCCAAAAATATCTAGGTAGGTCATTTTTGCAAAGCATGGTGCGTGCCATTTCTTCAAGAGTTCTATTTTTTCTTTCTATCATGCCATTTTGTTGAGATGTCTTAGGTGCTGAAAAATTGTGATGAATGCCATTTTCAATACAAAATTTGTCAAAATCAGAATTTTCAAATTTGGTTCCATGGTCACTTCTCAAAGATACAATTGAAACACCTTTTTCATTTGAAACTCTTTTATGAAATCTAATGAATGCAGAAAATGTTTTATCTTTGTGAGCTAGAAACATGACCCATGTAAAATGTGAGAAATCATGTACAATAACTAGACCATACTTCTTACCTCCCAAACTTGATGTTCTAGTTGGCCTGAAGAGGTCCATGTGAAGCAACTCTAAGGGTCTAGATATAGTGACTACTCCTTTTGGTTTAAAAGATAATTTGGTTTGTTTTCCAAGTTGTCAAGCACTACAAATCTTGTCTTTTTCAAAACTAAGTTTTGGTAAATCATTTATTAAATTCTTTTTACTAAGTTTTGAAATCAAATGCATACTAGCATATCCTAGTCTATGATGCCGAAGCCAACTATTTTCATTGATCTTGGCTTCCATTGCCACTAGGCATTGACCATTTTGAACAAGGAGATCATCAAGATCAACCATATAAATATTGCCATGCCTATGACCAATGAACTTGATGCCATTGTCATCTAAACTAGAAATAATGCACATTGAAAATTTGAAAACAACTTTAAAATCCTTGTCACAAAATTGACTAATGCTAAGTAAATTTTGTTTCAAACCATCAACATATAATACATTATCAATGTAAGTAGAAGTGATGATATGGACTTTATCAATTCCAATAATCTTTCCCTTTCCATTATCACCAAATGTTACATTACCACCATTCTGATATTCAAGTGATGTAAATTGCTCCACATCTTCGGTCATGTTTCTTGAGCAACCACTATCGAGGTACCACATTCTTCTTTTTTTGGTTGCAAGGCATACCTCATCATGATTGGCCATCAAACAGAAGTTTGCAACTTCTTGCTGTTCTTTCACAGAGCTGAAGTCCTCGCTGTCACTCCAAGATGCCATCATGGCCTTCTATCTTAGTCTTCTTCTGCTTTTTTTGAGTAGGGGGTAGTCCATCTTGAAGAGGCCCAGTTTCTTGCATTCAAAGCATGAGGCCTGCTTCTTGTCCTTCTCCTTTTCCTTCTCTTTGCTAGGCTCTCCTTTTAGAGGTTTCTTCTTGAAGTTGAATTTCTTCTTTCTCATGATTATTCTAAATTTTTTTGCCATGAGAGCCATCTCATCTTCTTCATCTTCTTCTTCGGACTCATCGCTTGACTCCTCTCTTGCGGTGGATTTGAAAGTGATCACTTTCTCTTTCTTATCAAATCCACATTCTTTTATTTTAGAGAAAGCTCATATGTCATCAATGAGCCCAACAATTGCTCGAGGTGTAGAGTGTTGACGTCCTTGGCTACTTCTATAGCTGTTACCTTGGCATCCCATGAAGCTGAAAGAGACCTGAGAAGTTTGTTTGCAAGTTCACCATTAGATATAATCTTTTCTAAGCTTCTAATGCCATTCATAATATTTATGAACCTAGTATACATCTCACTAATAGATTCAGTAGGTTCCATTTTAAAAATTTTATATGTGTAAATGAGCATGTTAACCTTAGTTATTTTCACTTGGTGTGTACCCTCATGGGTAACCTCAAGTGTGCCCCAGATTTTCTTAGCGGAGAGACAATTAGATATTCTATTGAATTCACTCAGATCAACGGAGCAAAACAATAGATTTATAACCTTTGCATTAAGCTCTATTTGCTTAATGTCATTCTCATCCCAATCATCTTCCATTTTAGGAGTGGGAATGCCATTAACCAACATAGTAGGCTGATAAGGACCTTTGACAATTGCCCTCCAAATATTATGATCAATGGCTTGTATGAATATGCGCATGCGAGTTTTCCAATAAGTGTAGTTTGCGCCATTAAATAGTGGGGGACGGTTCGAAGCTTGACCTTCAACGACACCCATACCTATTAGGGTTGCCATGATCTTTTACTCAAGATCCTTGGACCTACAAGAGAGTACCAAAGCTCTGATACCACCTGTTGCCCAGAAATGGAGTCCAAGAGGGGGGTGAATTGGATCTTTTAAAAAAATTTAAAGCAATAATGTGCAGACCTTGTGGTGATTGTGAACAATGCAGTGAAAAATAATAAATAGAGTGCAGGAAATAAAGAGCAAAAAAGAACAAGAGACAATCACATATAAACACAAGATTTATAGTGGTTCGGTGCAAACCTAGAACCTACATCCACTTCCCAAGCCACCCTTGGGAATTCCACTACAATCTCTCTAAGATTACAGCCGACTTGTTTTTCCAAAGGCTCACAAGTCAAAACTTAAGTTGATTTTATCACGTAGGCTTACTAACAAACCTTTACACTTGTTTTGTCTTTGGGCTCACAAGTCAACACTAGTTGGTTTTGGCTCACCAACAACCTTAACAAACTACTTTCAAGGAACCCTTGAAAGCTAGGTCAAAACACAAGAGAATTTTAGATATACAATTTTAATAAATACAACAAACTCTCTTCAAAGAGTAGAATGGAAGCTTTGAGGCTCTAATTGATGCTTGTCTTGTCTTCTCCTTGGAATATTCTTCAAGCTCTCTTTTTGGAATGATGAAAGGATAGGCTTGTAAGCTTTTTCAAGGAATCTCTCTTTTAATGGATTTTGAAGTGAAGTTCTTAAGAGAATATTGGCTTTTGAGCTTTCAATGGATTTTGATTGCTTCAAGAATAAGTTTGGTGAAGCTTAAATACTTCAAAAACTTTCAAAAAATGGTTTGAGACCGTTGGACCTTCGAATCTAGCTATTAGGAGCTTGAAAAGATATTTCTGCAACTCAAAAAAATATATCCGTTAGGGCTGTCAGAACCTGAGTGTCAACACTTGGTTGTCAGGTATCGACACATGGCTGTCAGGTGTCGACACTTGACTTCCAGGTGTCGACACTTGAACTTTCAAGTGTTGATACTTGACTCATATGTGTTGACACTTGTATCAAAAACTTCTTCATGGCCAAGTTCTGGATTTTCAAAAAGTTTCAGTCCTTGAGTCGACACTTGGGAACCGTCGACACTTGAGTTTCAGGTGTCGATACTTGAGTTCGAAGTGTCGATACTTGGCATGCTATGAAAAATTTCTGCATGCCAAATGATGAAGTGTCGATACATGGTTCTGCAATTCTCAGAAATAAGTGCCAATCAAGCCAAAAACATAAAGATTTTCAATGAAACTAAAATGTAACATATATAAACAATAATTGAACTTATTTATGCCCTTTTTGGATGGAAAAGACTTCTCAAATCATGAAAAATGCTTTGTGCCAAAGTATGCTATGATACTCTATCTTTGAGAATTTGAAGTGCTTGAATACTGAAAACTCATAACTAGAAATAATCATTAGTACAAAATATGTACTCAACTTTTTGTTATTCATCAAAATCATAAGATAGAGCCATCACTCATCCATGTTGAATGAATAAATGCTTGTATTTCAGTTCAAAAAGTTCTTAAATTAATGCAAAATCAAGTTATAAGGACTTTGGAACATAAGAAAGACTTGGAAGGACTTGAAGTTTAACTTTGAAGAAGTTTCAGCATTGGCACAACCAAGTGTCAACACCTGAATATCAAGTATCGACACTTGCAGAACCAAGTGCTGACACTTGCAGAACCATGAGCTGATACTTGCAGAACCAAGTGCTGACACTTGCAAACTAAGTGTCGACACCTGGGAACCAAGTGTCGATACTTGGAGGTCAAGTGTCGACACTTGCTGTAACGACTAGTTTTTTTGAAGTATAGAATTGATTCCAACTTACTTCAAACGGCTAGTTTTTCATCCCCAATGGTCATAAATGGTCATCTATAGTTTGGAGAGATATATGAACATCAAAAATCAAATGGAGAAGCAATCCTTTGGTGAGATTATTGATTATCCTTCAAGGATTCAAGTGTTGAGTGGTTCAAGCCTTCAAGCTTCCAAGTTTCAAAGAGAGCATCCAAAGTTCACTTCTTTAAGCATCATTCAAGGCTTCAACATCTTGAAGAAAAGTTCTTCATCAATAATCAAGGGCTTCAAAGAGATATTTGCTTTATTTTATAAAGCTTTTATTGTACTCTTTCTTATTGTTCTTATATTGTTTACTTAAGATTTTTGGTGAGCCTTGAAAACCAAAGAGATTTTTGGTGAGCTTTGTAAAACCAATTAGGTTCTTGGTTAGCCTGCAAAACCAAGGAAGGTTGTTGGTTAGCCTAAACTAACTAGGATTTGACTTTTGAGCCCGAAGATAAAATAAGTTGTAAAGGTTGTTGGTAAGCCTAGGTGACAAAACCAACTTGGGTTTTGATTAGTGAGCCCAGAAAACTAGTCAACTGTAATCTTGGTGATTATAGTAGAATTCCTAAGAAAATCTTGGAGAGTGGATGTAGGTGCCTTGGAGTGCACCGAACCACTATATATCTTTATGTTTATGTGATTATTTTCTTTGGGCTTTTACTTTGTTGCATATTATCTTGAAGCACATAAACACTTTGGCAAAACATAAGTACTTGAATTAAATTAGCACATACTTGTTTTAGTTCATAATCGAAGTAGTTCAAAAGTTTTATAAGATCCAATTCACCCTCCTCTTGGATAGCATCATCTCTGGGCAACAAGTGGTATCAGAGCCTGGAATCCAAAATTGTTGGTATCAATAATTTTGAGTTAAAAGATCATGGCAACCCTTGTAGGTATTAGTGTTAGACTACCATTTTTCAACGGCACAAATTACACATTTTGGAAAACTTCCATACACATCCATATTCAATCTATTAGTTATCATCTTTAGAAAATTATTGTTAATGGTCCGCATATTCCTTCGATGTTATTTAATGGCATTTCCATTCCAAAGCTCGAAGAGGATTGGAATGATTTGACATTAAGCAATCTGAAATTAATGCTAAAGCAATGAACTTGCTATATTATGCATTAAACTTTAATGAATTTAATAGGATCTCCACATGCATATCGGTGAAGAAAATATGGGACATACTTGAAGTTACTTATGAGGGTACTCTTCAAGTGAAGAATTCTAAAATTAATTTGCTTGTACATTCTTTTGAAATCTTTGAAATGATGCACTATGAATCTATATTTGATATGTTTACTAGATTTATGACCATTAGTAATGAATTGAAAAGTCTTGGCAAAGTCTATACTAATGTTGATTTGGTTAACAAAATTCTTAGATCTTTGCCAAAATTATGGGATCCAAAGGTGATGGCTATCCAAGAAGCTAAAGATGTAGAAACCTTACTTTTGGAGGAGCTTAATGGTTCACTTATAACCCATGAGTTGAATTTATGGCAAAAGGAAGTAGTTGCTGATCAAGAGAAGAATAAGATAATTGCCCTCAAGGCCAAAAAAAACTCAAGGCAATGATGGCAACTTGGAGCGATAGCGAAGATTCTAGTTCAGATGATGAACAAGAAGTTACCCATCTTTGCTTCATGGCAAACGAGGAAAAGGTATGTTCTGAAAATAATTATGATTTTATCTTTAATGAATTACATGATGCATTCAATGATTTTGTGCATGAATATAAATTGCTAAAAATTGAGCACAAGAAATTAAAAAGTCATGCAGATTCTCTCTCTTGAGAACACTAATCTTGCCATTAAAAATCATGATTTAAATGCCAAGATTGATGTTTTGAAAAATGAAAAGAATAATTTTCCTAAGAAAAAAAAAATTTAGAAAAAGAAAACTTTGATTTGAAAGAATTATGTAATAAGTTTTCAAATGAGAAAAATATTTTGATTGAAGAAAAGAAGTAAAAACTTTTGAAAAATTTCTTTATTCTTGCTTCTTGCAATTTGACCTGTTATAAATCTAGACTTAATGCATATCCTTGTAGATTGAGAAAAGTTTGGGTTCTAAAAGGAACCATAGTTACTAATCCTAAAGGATCCAAGAAAGTTTGGGTACCAAAATTGTCCACATAGTTTTGCAGGAATGTCTTGCAGTCCAACATGAAGAAAGGAAGTTTTTGAAAAGTAGCTGTACAAGACAATTTAAAGAAGTGGACAAGCTACATTTTGGACTGAATGGTAAAGAAAGAATTATAAATATTGGTAAATTCTAAATATTTCCTTTCATAATTGAAAATGAAGTTGAATATTTATTATAAATGTTACATCAATTATTTTGAAAAATGTTTAATTAGAATCAAGTTTAGACTTATGGTCATTGGCTATGATCATGAACTTTTTTATGTTGATGAATTTCATGTTATCATGATCAAACTTGTGAGTATGAGACCTTCACTTAATTTTGATTAATGTATCTTACATTACTTCATGAAAAATATTTTAAAATTATATATTGCTTTGAAAAAATGCTTCAATTGATTAATTAAAATCAAGCTTAGACTAATAGTCATTTGTTGTGATCAAGAACTCTTTGTTGATGGATTTTGATGTGGCAAGATCGCTGACGTAGAGCCCCGGTCAGATGCCATGTCGGATAAAGCTGCCACGTGAATCATCCCAGCTCCGGACACCTTCACTCGCCACGCTCCCTCCGGGTCGAGATGCCGAGGTCGAAGTCGAGCTCCACCTATCCTTCGCCTAGCCACGCTCCCCTCGGGTCGAGACAACGAGGTTGAAGCTGAGCTCCGCCCTCCTTCTCCCAACCATGCTCTCTTCGGGTCGAGACGCCGAGGCTGAAGTCTCCCCCCCTCCTATGCCCGACTGCACTCCCTTCGAGTCAAGATGCAGAGGTCGAAGTCGAGCTCTGCCCACCTTCGCCTGGCTGCACTCCCTTTGTGTTGAGATGCCGAGGTCGAAGTCGAGCTCCACCTCTCCAGATCGGCTCCACCTCGGACAAAGAGATCTGTTGCTGAAGGAGGTTGCTGCTCTCCTGGGATGATGGCCTGATGTCTCGGACTAGGGAGATATTAGGCCCCAGCTTAAAGGAGACTCGGTGGTAGTCCCTCTCTCTTTTGCTCACCCCGGATGCTGCTTCGCCCATTCCACCGGCAGAAGAAGCCTAAGGTGCATGGGGAGAGCTCGGTACCTCTCCAGACGGTGCCTCTGATGCCACATCTATTCTTACTTGTCCCTCCTTTTCCTTGGCGATAATCACTTCCGGGGGAGGAGGAGACATTACGGCGATAGCTACAACAGCGGCCCTAGCCCGAATGACCACCTTGGGCATTGGGGTCGGGACCGTCTCTCGCCACCTTAGTAGCTTTGGCATGTGCTCAGCTACCCTCTGGCCCATCTCGAGCTTCACCTCGACCGCCCCCCTTCCTTGCCCAAGGACAGTCTCGGCCTCCCTCCTCCTCGGCTCAGTCGGCACGGTAGGAGCATCCACCACCGTGCTCTCATTGCGAGCCCTATTCTAGGAGGGTTCTTCAACCAACTCTGATGGAGGTCTCTTCCTGGTGATCGAGAGTAGGTCATCCACCGAGAACTTCATACTTGCATACAGAAGAGGCAATGACAGTTCCAAGTTTAGGGAAACAGAGTAAGAAGCACAAAGAGAAAATTTCGAGCTAGACTCACCCAACTCTCTCGTTGGGTAGACCCCTGCCTCGGAAAGGTTCTGCTCTGACAATAGAACCTGGAGAGAAGGAATCTAGGTGGTCCAAAGCTACTTGTAGACATCTAGGTCAGTCGCTTTGACTGTGGAGTTTCGTTTAGGGGACCGATCTTGGTCGCTCCACACCTAGTTGATCCCCTCAATGGTTGCAAAGAAAAATTTGCTCTTCCACCCTTTGATGGAAGAGGTGATGCGAAACAAGGGGGTAGGGCTAGGGATGCTAGTAAGGATGCTTATGATGCAAAGAAATTCTTTTTAGGGTTGATGAGTATTTTTTTATGTTCTTGTTGTTTTTTCTTTGTTGTTTTAGGGTTTCAATTCCCGATCACAAGCAAAGGCAAGAAATATGAAGAAAAGTAATGAAAGCTTATGCTAGCAGTTCAAAGCCATAAAAGTGAAAATGAGAACAGGACCCCAGGATTAAGAAACCCTGGTAGGACTAGCTCGACATACAATATCTACTTAGGAGATAAAGCGAAAGCAAACCTCAAACTTCTGAAGCACCCCGGTGCAGAGATCGCTCAACTCAACGGATGCGGCCTGGATGCCAGAGCAGTCGAACCCGTGGAAGCACTGGCTTTGGGTCGGGAGGTCGTGATGGCAAAGCTGACTGTCTCCAATGCCCGAGATGCCAGGGAGGACCTGTAGGCAAATAAAAGAAGGATCAGCGAAATATGGAGATGCATGGAAAGAAATTGAGATGGAGTTGGGAAGGGGCTTCGAGCCCGGTGTCCGGCTAGATTCTGAAGTCGAAGTTGGAGATAACATGGGGCCTCGCACCCCACGATGTCCCGGAGGACGAAGAAATGTGGCCTCACTCCACGCGACGTCCTGGAGGATGAAGGATTTGCGATGCCCTGGGGCGACGGACAGGTGGCCTCAAACCACTCGACGTCCCTGGGGACGAAGGCAACTTCACTGAAACCTAGCCTAAGAGACAATGGTTGGAGGATGGCAAAAACTCAAACATTTTCATTAATCATTCAATCATTCAATGGTTCTGCAAGGGAGGGATTGGGTCCTTTAAATAGGCACCCAAGGCCCATTTGAAATTCAAATTAACAACTTTCATGGGGGCGCCAAAAATTCTCCATCTTCTCCTCTCTTTGGCTGACCAAATGACTTGGGGTTGGGCGTGGCATGTGAGAAGGCTTGGAGAGGGGGATTGGTCTCTTTACTTCCTTCCTTAGCATGCTCATTTTGGGAAGAAAGATTGGGGCATGGTTTGCTTGAAGGGATTTGTTCCCTCGGACTCTTCAACGCCATCTCTTGGATTGATTCAAGGCTGACCAAGTGGTTGAGGGCTTGAAGAGGGGAGTGTGTCCTTTGACCTTCCATCCTTGCACGAACACTTTGGGAAGAAAGCTTGGAAGGGGGCTTGCTTTGTGGCATGGTTTCTTCAAGGATCTTCAACGCCCTTCTTTTGATGGAACAAGGCGTGATGTGGGGGAGGGAAGAGGGGGATGGTGTTTCTTTCTTCCAATGTCGCCCAAGGCGTGTGGAAAGCATGAGGGTGCCACCTTGTTTCTCTCCTTGGATGCCCAAGTGGCAGCTAATGTGGCACCACGTAGGTTGCTGAGGTGGCACCTGAGTTGGCATTATTCCAATTGGAAGGGGTGGGTTGGCCCACTAGAACTTGATTTGGTTAAGAAAACCAGGGTGACTTCAATTGCGATTGGGCCCAGTCCAAACTTAGACTTGAACAAAGAAAAAGGCTAGAGCCAAGTGAAGTGGTCCTCCCCAATGGGCGTCCTTTCATGCCAAGTGTGCTGCCCACATGGAAAGATGTCATGGCGCATGTAGGATGCATAGGTGGGCCCTGAGCTGAATTGGATTCTTTCCTTACTTGCTTCCAAGGAGACTAAATTTTAAGACCCACTCTTGCAATTGACCCATATTTCTAAGAGACTCAGACTGGACTCGATTTATGACTCGACTTAGTACAGGACTCAATTTGACCTAACTTGACCCAAATTGGTCAAGGTACAGGACTAAACAATCTTTGACAATAAATTATGAAATTGCTTTTGCTCAAGGCCTTATTACAGGACTTTTAGAAGGGGAATCCTAATCTGAGATCCATAGAGGGTTGAGCAGCCTCTGTCAGATCCTGGTGCCCATACCAGTTCTCCCGGGGTGGGAGGAACTCCACCTTGTCGAGTAAGGGTTAGCTTTGCTTTGATACATCTCCAGGATGTCAGGGTCGATGCGCTGCAAGTCCTCCCGTGTGATCCACGAGTATTTGGATTCAGGTCGGCCTTGCCATTGGACCAGGTAATGCTGGTAGCCCTTGCCCCAGGTAGTGATGGCTTGGTCATCCATGACACGCTCGATCCGCTCTCCTTGCTCAGGTATATTTGGAGGTGGACACTCAGGTTTAGGTTCACTCTCAAAAGGGAGGTCAGGCCCAAATAGCTCACTGGGCAAGTTTGCGGGTTCTCTATACTCGACTAAGTCAGAGATATTGAATGTCGAGCTAATTCCATAATCCGGAGGTAGTTCTAGCACAGGCGTTAGGGCCCATTCTCCTAATCACTTTAAAGGGACCTGTCCCACGAGCATGAAGCTTCTTAACGGTTTCCAGTGGAAACCGTTCAGGCCTGAGCCTAATCATTACAAAATCCCTTATTTCAAACTCTTTGGCTCGCTTTCGGGAATCAGCCAAAATATTTTAAAAATTGTATTTAATGCATAATCCTAACATGATGCAAAATGCAGACTCAACTATGCAATATTATTGAGAAAAAAAATTTATTGGACTCCTAGGGTCTAAACCTAATAGACTTTTGACTCTCTAGGTTTGACCCTAGTCTGATATGCACAAGAAAAATTATTATGGATCCCTAGCAAATGCCATAAAGTATACCAGAAGTAGAGGGCAAAAGGGATGGGCTCTAAGGAGTCACACATTCTGGTAATCTCAATAAAAAGTAACCCCATGGCTCTAGAAATGTGAGAAGGTTCATGGAAGGGTAGGAAATAGGAACCGGAGTCTTGTGGTGGCTTACGGAAAACATAAAACAGGCCTTGGTAATTCAGGATGACCTTAAAATTTGGGCATCGTTCTATAGGTGTCATATGGTCCACTTGTTCCGATAGATCTTGGGGCTCGCTAGGGTCAATCCCATAGTGAGGAAGGTCTGCTAAAGAGGATCTTGGGACCACGTCTATAGTATGATGGATGTCACTCAGGGGTGGAAGTTGATCAGGTAACTCATCGAGAACTTCATCCTTAATTTCTTGTCGAGCTTCAACCATCTCTTGAGGATGTTCTCTTTGGATCGGTTCATTAAGGGTTGGTTCCTGAACTCCTGTGGAAAATACTGGTGAATCCACATGTTTATTTACTAGATGTGATCTTGGCTCGGTCATTTCCTCTTCAGATTTTGTAGTGGGTTCAGGATCACTCTCCTTGGATTCCTCAATGATTTCACCCTCGGGCCCATCTTCTACTAAACTTGACTCATAGATGCTTTCTTTCAATTCTTTATTGGGTTCAGGAGTTTCTTTCCCTAGATTTTCAATGGGTTCAACCTTAAAGTTATCAATGGGCTCAGGGGTTTTTGTATTCAAATTCTTAGAATGTTCATCCTTCACTCCTTGAAACTCTTTAAAGGGTCTTTTCCCAGTAATCTCTTCTTCTAACCCATTGTCTTTGATCAGGTTAACTTCTTGCTTCTTTTCCTTTAGACTACTTGATCCGCTTTTAACCTGATCCTTAGGTTGAACTGGATTGATTGTAAACTTCTTCCCATGGTGGTTAATGGTACAGGTATTTGTCCGACCATGAAGGGTGGCATCATGATCGTATAGCCAAGGTTGTCCTAAGATAATACTATAGAGGCCCATGGGAAGGACATCACACCAAATCATCTCTTCATAAGATTGCAACTTGATTAAGACTTGGCACCTAGAATTTATGGGTATGGAGGTTGAATCAATCCACGAGACGTTGTAAGGGTTGGGATGAGGAACTGGGGTCAATCCTAGGGATTTGGCAGTACTTGAAGAAATGGCATTGACATAGCTCCCACTATCAACTATGATCTTGCATACCTTATTCCTTAGTCTGGCAAAGGTTTGTAGGATGCTAGTCCTATGCCAATCTTCTTGCACTATGTCCTGGGTAAGGATGCACCTAATTACTCCTAAAAGGTCTTCAGGCTCTAGGGAAGGATCACGCTGAGGGTATTCCCTATGGTGAGGAGGTGACTCAGCCTCAAGCTCGATGGATGGTCTAATATTCTTTTCTAAGGCTCTAATTCTTTCTTCAAACTTATCAAGCCTATTAGTCAACTAGTTGCTTAATTGAGTCATGGATTGAGTCATGGATTGAGTTAGGGCTCCAATGTCAGCTCGAAGCTGGTCCATGGCTTCTGTAAGGGGTGGAGAAGGTGGGTGAAAAGAGGTTCCTGATCTAGTGCAAATGTAACAAAGTGATGCTACGGTTTGCTAGACCTATGAGATCTCACCAAATATGAAGTCAAGAAGATGAACCTGAAAGTTGTAACTTGGCTCCTGGCCAAGTAAGTGTAAAGTTAGTGGCGGTTCCTCTTTGCTTGCCTAGACACCAATTAGAAATTGGCCAGGTAAGCGAACCAACCAACTTCCCTTCAGGCTCTAGTCCCTGAACCACTTGGCTAGACACCAGCTACTCAAGCACACACTAACAACTAATCTAGCTTGGCTCGGCACTTGGGTCGACCCGACTTTGTGGGTGTCCCTAGCTCACTATAGAAAATTAAACATCTAATCGATTTTAGTTATTGTCTAGGGTTTGATATGTCGGGTGGTGGTTTTTGGGCTTGGGACAGGTAATGAAATCCTGACCCTATATTAATTTGATGCACTTAAGATAAGTTATGCAACATGAAGTACAAAAATGACTAATTAAATGACTTACAAATTTCTTGTTTCTTTGTGTCATTTAGATGTGTGAATGCTAAACAAAATGCAGGAATTAAAATGTGCCCCTAAATGCAAGAAATAAACTAGATGGATGAATGAGATGCTTGCTGAAATTTTCAGACCTGAGATTTTCTCAGGTAGTATTTCAGCTTGTAGAAATTCTATAAATTGAAATAAAACTTGAGAAAATATAAAAAAATACTTTGAATTTAGTGTGATCTAAAAGAATAGAAATCATAAAATTTGGATGTCTTTATAGAGAAAAAAAATCCAATGATCAGACCATATACGGGCTGACCAGAATGTAGAAAATGAAAGAAAATAAAATGCACTAGTCCTAGCCTTACTCTGATACCAAGATTGATGCAGAACAAGGGTGTAGGGCTAGAGATGCTAGTAAGGATGCTTACGATTCAAAATAATTCTTTTTAGGGTTGATGAGTTTTTTTTTATGTTCTTGTTGTTTTTTCTTTGTTGTTTTAGGGTTTCGATTCCCGATCACAAGCAAAGGAAAGAAATACGAAGAAGAGTAATGAAAGGTTACGCTAGTAGTTCAAAGCCCTAAACGTGAAAACGAGAATAGGACCCCTGGATTAAGAAACCCCGGTAGGACTAGCTCGACATACAATATCTACTTAGGAGATACAGAGAAAGAAACCTTAAACTTCTGAAGTGCCCGGTGCAGAGATCGCTCAACTCGACGTATGCTGCCTGGATGCCCGAGCAGTCGAACCTGTGGAAGCACTGGGTTTGGGTCGGTAGATCGCGATGGCAAAGCTGACTGTCTCTAATGCCCGAGATGCCAGGGAGGACCTGTAGGCAAACAAAAGAAGGATCAGCGAAATATGGAGATGCATGGAAAGGAACTGAGATGGAGTTGTGAAGGGGCTTTGAGCCCGATGTCCGGCTGGATTCCGAAGTCAAAGTTGGAGATAACTTGGGGCCTTGAACCCCGCGATGTCCCGGAGGATGAAGGAATGTGGCCTCACACCACGCGATTGGTGCGGGCACCAGACTCAGAAGAAGACTGCAGAGCTCTATCTGGATCTCTGATTAACCTTGCCTGAAGAATTAGGGTTTTTGGTTTGTAATAAGAGTTGACTAGATTAACTCAATTTAGCTTGAGTCTATATTACCTGCATTTTATTTTGTTGAGTCATGTTAACTCAGTAGTGGACTAGGGCTTCAACCTGAGGTGTTACATTTTCTCCCAAGGCCTAGCAAGTGGGCGCCACACTCCCAGCCACACTCCCAGCCATACGCCTGAGTCCAGGGGGTGCCATATCTGCATCCAACAGCCTTTGGTCCCCACACCACAGATAGCAGCTTCCTTCTCTCATGTGCCAGTTGAGGAGAAATCCACCAGGAGTCCACAAATCAAGGGGGCGGCCCAAGTCTTTCCCAAAAGAACCAAACTATGAAAGGGAAGAAATTCTCTTGGAGAGAACTTTAAGGAGGCGCCCACTACCTGCCAAAAATATCCAAAACAAAGATGGGAAGGGCCTTGACTTAGGGAGGAAGAAAAGGGGGAGTCCAAAAGAGTTGATCCACGGAAGGAAAGAAATCCTCTCTTGAAGACCCAAGCAAGGAGGCACCATCTACCTGCCTTTTATAACCCAAATCAAATTTTTTTTTGGTACCTTGGCCGACCATATGTGTATGGATTATCCTGATTTGTAGATCCCCTCTTTTAGTCCCACATGGAAAGATGTAAAACCCTACTCTCTTGTAAAGCCCTATAAATTAAACCCCTCTTGTAAGTTTAAATCAATCAGATGAATGAAACCAAATTTTTTTAGTGAGCAAACTCTGTGTTTTCTCTCTTTCGCACTTGCATCCAGGTGTTGAGCTCCGTGAGGGAGTAAATCCGGGTTCCCCAGGAACCTTGAGGAGGTGTGAGATCTCCAAAACCCCAACCCTAGGTTAGCCACTTCACTCCCAAACCCTAGCCGCCCATCACCTTTCTCTTTCCACCAAGCCCTAGCATATCCCACCTCTCACGGCCATTCTCTCCAAGTCCAGGCTGACCACCAGCATCCAGCTCCAGTCCGGATACTTCAGATCCATAGCTCTTTTCAGAGGGAGTTGAATCAGCCTTCAAGAGAATCCGGATCTCAGCGACATCAGCCTTCAAGTTTTTCGAACTGGTAAATCCTTCCCTGAGTCTCTGAATCCCTCACTTGTTTTTCTTCTTCCCAGATCTTGGGTTGAGGAGAAGCCGACCAAACCACAGACCAGTATTGGAGGATCCATTACGAAGATAGCCGAATCCGAGGATCCAACAATCTGCTCGAGAGAGTTCTTCCACCAAAATCCTGAGAAGATCACTGTCTGGTTAGTAAACCATCTCTCCTCTCTATTTCTGTCATGTTGAAAGTTCAGAGCGAAACCCTAGGTCTGAGAGTTTCTCAACCCCCAGCGATCCGTTACTTCTGAACTACTCTGATAATTTAGTTTCTTCTAAGTTGTGATTTCAATCCTTACCTAGTTTCCTTCAACTTAGTTTAGCTTTACTTTGAGTCAAAGCGAATTTCTGAAATAAAAAAAAAAAAAAAAAAAAAATTAACCCTAAATTTACTTCTGCATACGCTTCTTTGTTCTTTGTTCTGCATCATTTTAGGTATCAGAGCTCTGTCTAGGGTTTCTGTTTTGATTGCTTGTTTGAGTCTCTCTCTTTTTACTTTGTCTGCTCGAAGTAGACTCCCCAGGACATCCGGTCCTAGGAATGAAGCGAGGTGCAAACCTCCTCTTCCCATTCCACGGGGTGTTCCTAGGGCGTGTAGGGGATCCGTTGGGTTATAACTTCGTAGCAGAAATTGTAAACAGGGAAGTGCTCTGTTTTCAGCCCGTAATTGCCCTGTTGCAGGAATTATTTCTCACTATAGGTAACTCCAAATTTGGTGATTTTTATTTTTATGAAACCAGTATAATTGAGTCTATTTTTAGTAATTTTACTGTGATTTATTGGTTTCCGTGGGATTTTTGAGAATTAAATTACTGCAACTCTATTTTTTTTGTTCTGCAAACCAATTATTTTTGAGTGTTCATCTCTTAATTCATCTTAAGGGCATTTGAGCATCTAAGATAAGGGGAGGAGTTGATAACCTCTCCTTAGCCCAAAACCACCACCCACTCATTCGAACCTAAGCCTTTAATCTAAAAATTGATTAGACCTAATTTGCCCTAGTGGGCTAGGGACATCAACAAGTCGGGTCAAGGCTAGTGTTGAGTCAGTTTATCTGGTTACTCTGTATGTGCTTTGTACTCAGTGTCTAGAACGGTGGTTCAGGGATTCCATCCTGAAGGGCTTGTGTGCTGGTCCGCCTACCTGGCCAATCTCTGATTGGTGTCTAGGATTGGCATTCAGGGACCTAACACTCCCCTTACACCTGCCTGGCTGAGTCCTGAGTTACTACAGGCTAGCTTGCCACTCTGATTGGGCATCTAGTTTGGGCTCTAGGTCTAGTTAGCCCGTAGTCGTTCAGTTGAGTCTCATTTTGTGTGCTTGATTGCATCATGTCTACTCGGAATGGAGTACCCTACCAACCTGGTCAAACCCAACCTGATTTGGAGGCCATGGTTAGAGCTCTTACTGAGAGTATGAACAAATTAAGTCAGGATATGAATGAGAATCTTGCCCAGCTTAGGGATCGAGTCCAAGTACTTGAGGAACCTAGGCATCAGAATTAGACTCCTGACCCAGATTTTAATGTGCCTCAACCTCACCCACACCAAGAGCCTAGAAGACCTTTATACCGAGATCCTGAACCTAATCATAGGAGGCCTGACCCAGAACCTGAGGATAGAGATGATAGGTTCATTCGGAACATCAAGTTAGATGCACCCACTTTTGATGGTAGCTTAAATCCTAAGGTGTATTCTGATTGGGAGGGTGAGATGGACCAGTACTTTGAGTGGTATGCCATGTCTGAGGAGAGGAAATTCAAGTTTGCCAAGATGAAATTAATACGTCAAGCTAGGTTATACAGGGGGAACATTGAGCTGACCACTAGAAGACGAAATGTAGAGCCCATAACCACTTGGCAGGGTATGAAAGAGAAGCTTAGAGACAAGTACCTACCCATTTCATACCAGCAAAATCTGTTAGACCAATGGCAGACTTTGAAACAAGGAAAATGATCTGTTTCAGACTACATAACCACCTTTGATGAATACCTGATGAGATGTGATGTGAGTGAAGCCCATGAGGTCACTTTGTCTAGATTTAGGGCTGGACTTAGGGAAGATATTAAGAGAGAGTTGTTTCTGAGAGAGGTTACTGACCTAGACCAAGCCTATTAGATTGCACTGAACACTGAAAAATTTCAGAGAGGACCCATGCCATCTAGGGTTAGTGCCCCAATCCCAAGAAATGGACCTAGCCAGGTTACCCCTAGCAAGCCTAATCAGGGTATTCCCACCCCTAGGCCCATGGACAAAGGTAAGGCACCTGACACCCAGAGAACCCCTAGTATCGTCTATTTTAAGTGCCAGAAGCCCAGTCATATCTCCAATCAGTGCACAGCCATAGCTTGTTTTAAGTGTCATAAGGTAGGTCATGTTTCTAGCCAGTGCCCTCGTAGATCCCTATATATAGAAGAGGGAGGAGAAGAGAATTTCGAGCCTAATGAGGAGTTTGAAGAAGAAGTTTATGAGGCCGGAATGAATTTGGTTGATGAGTATGAAGGAGAGGAAGAATCCACTGAATCTGACCACTTAGGGGTTATGAGATGCATCCTGTCCCAGACTAAAGTTCAGGAAGATTAGCGTAGGACTAACATCCTACAGACTTTCCTTAAACTAGGGGATAAGGTTTGTAAAATCATCATAGATAGTGGAAGCTGTGTGAATGCCATTTCTACTAGCACTGTCAAAATGTTAGGCTTAACCCCAGTCCCCCACCCCAACCCCTATAAGGTTTCTTGGGTAGACTCTACCTCTATACCCATTCAGTCTAGATGTCAGGTCCAAATTCAAATGCAATCCTATCAAAAGAAGATTTGGTGTGATGTCTTGCCCATTAGGGTGAGCAGTATAATTCTTGGAAGATCTTAGTTGTATGATCATGATGCCACCCTCTTAGGAAAATCCAACACCTGTGTCTTTAGTTTCAATGGGAAGAAAATCACAATCCATTCAGTCCCACCTAAGGACAAGGTAGCTAAAGGAACCAGTAAGGTCAGAGAAATGAAGACTGGAGTGAACCTAATTAGTGCCAAGGATCTAGAACAAGAAATTCATAGTGGTTCACCCATTTGGATGTTGACTGCTAAGGAACTTAGGACTCTTACACCCTCAGAGCCTCCTTAGGAAGTTAAGCCTTTATTAAAAGAATTTGAGGATGTTTTTCCCGAGGATTTGCCAGACCACCTTCCACCTCTTAGGGATATTCAGCATTCCATAGATTTAGTCCCAGGAGCTACTTTACCCAACTTTCCCCATTATAGGATGAATCCATCTGAGCATAAAGAACTGCAAAAGCAGGTTAGCGAATTATTGAGGAAGGGGTTCATTAGAGAGAGTCTTAGCCCTTGTGCAGTCCCTGCACTTCTAACCCCGAAGAAGGATGGCACGTGGAGGATGTGTGTTGACAGTCATGCCATCAATAAAATCACAATCAAGTATAGGTTCCCCATCCCTAGACTAGATGACATGCTTGATATGATGGCCGGTGCCATGGTTTTTTCTAAAATTGATCTCAAGAGCGGCAATCATCAGGTTAGGATTAGACCAGGGGATGAGTGGAAAATAGCCTTCAAAACTAAGGATGGTCTCTTTGAATGGGTTGTTATGCCTTTTGGGTTGTCCAATGCCCCTAGTACTTTCATGAGGATTATGACCCAGGTACTTAGAGCTTTCATAGGGAAGTTTGTAGTGGTCTATTTTGATGACATCCTGATCTATAGTAAGACCCCTGCAGATCACCTAGGCCACCTTAGACAAGTTTGTCAAGTTTTGAGGAATGATAGTCTCTACGGTAATCTCAAAAAGTGTGAATTTATGACCAGTAGAATTATCTTCCTTGGATTTGTTGTAACCCCTGACGGCGTGGCTGCTGTTCCTGAAAAGATTAGGTCCATAGCAGAATGGCCAGAGTCGACCAGTGTGCATGAAGTCAAAAGTTTCCATGGCTTGGCTACCTTCTATAGGCGATTCATCAAGGGGTTTAGTACCGTAGTTGCTCCTATCACAGACTGCATTAGGAAGGGAGAATTTCAGTGGACCAAAGCAGCCCATAAAGCCTTCCTAGATCTTAAGGATAGGATGACCCAGGCACCCATTTTGAGACTACCGGACTTTTCAAAGGTATTTAAGGTTGCCTGTGATGCTTCAGGAGTAGGTATAGGTGGAGTCCTAAGCCAAGAGAACCATCCCGTAGCATTCTTTAGTGAAAAACTTAATGATGCTAAGCTTAGGTATTCTACCTATGATAAGGAATTTTATGCAGTAGTGCAAGCTTTGCGTTACTGGAGACATTATTTACTACCACAAGAATTTGTGCTGTTTTCGGACCATGAGGCTCTTAGATTCTTGAATTCTCAGAAGAAGCTTAACCCTAGGCATGCTAAGTGGGTAGAGTATATCCAGTCCTATACTTTTGTTCTGAAGCAAAAGGCTGGGTCTGAAAATAAGGTAGCTGATGCCCTTAGTCGTCGATCTTTGTTGTTGAATTCTGTTAGGGCTAAAGTCATAGGATTTGAGCAAATCAAAGTGGAATATGAGTCGTGTCCGGATTTTAAGACTGTATACCAGGATCTAACTCAAGGACCATCTAGTGAACATAAGGATTATTCCCTTTTAGATGGCTTTCTGTTCTATAAGAATAGGCTTTGCATCCCTAGAACCTCTCTTAGGGAATTTTTGATTTGGGAAACTCATGCTGGAGGTTTAGCTGGCCATTTCGGAAAAGATAAGACCACCCTGGCTATTGAAGACCATTTTTTCTGGCCTAGCTTAAAAAGAGATGTAGCACACATTGTGGCTAGGTGTCGAACCTGCGCTGTTGCTAAACAGCGAAAACAGAACACCGGCCTTTATACCCCACTCCCTGGCCCAGATCGTCCTTGGCAAGATGTGAGCATGGGCTTTGTGTTAGGTTTGCCTAAGACCCCGAGGAGGCATGACTCTATCTGTGTTGTAGTAGACCGATTTTCCAAGATGGCCCATTTCTTGCCTTGTTCCCAAACATTTGATGCGTCTAAGGTAGCCACCCTGTTCTTTAATGAGATAGTTCGACTCCATGGCCTACCCAAGACCATTGTTTCAGATAGGGATGTTCGGTTCACCAGCTATTTCTGGAAAACCCTTTGGCATAAGTTAGGGACGAAACTTAAGTTTTCAACTGCCTATCATCCCCAGACTGACGGCCAAACCGAAGTAGTGAACCGTAGTTTAGGCAATCTGCTAAGGTGTCTTGTTGGTGAAAACATTAGGAACTGGGATTTGTACTTACCTAGAGCTGAATTTGCATATAATGACTCGGTCAATAGGTCTACGGGTAAGAGTCCATTTGAAATTATGCATGGTTACAAACCCCACACACCTCTTGACCTAGCTCCTTTACCAATCCACACACGGGTCTCCGAGTCTGCCAAAGTTTTTGCACAGCATATAAAAGACTTGCATTAAGAAATTCAAGCCAAAATAAATTTAAGTAATGAAACTTATAAGAAATTGGCTGATTCTCAAAGGCGAGTCAAAACTTTTGACGAAGGAGACTATGTAATGATTAGGTTAAGGCCTGAACGGTTTTCTCCTGGAACCGTTAGAAAGTTACATGCTAGGGGAGCTGGACCATTTAGAGTGGTAAAGAGAGTAGGATCCAATGCCTATGTGCTCGAGTTACCTCCAGAACTAGGCATTAGCTCCACTTTCAACATTACAGACCTAGTAGAGTATAGGGAGCCAGCTGTGATTCCCAGTGAGGCTTTTGAACCTAATCCTGCTCTTGAGAGTGAACCTGACCCTGTGTGTCCACCAACAAATTGGCCTGTGAGGAAAGAGCAGATTGAAAAGATCCTGGATGATCAGGTTATCTCTACTCGTAATCGAGGATACCAAAGATACCTGGTCCGCTGGCTAGGAAGGCCAGATTCTGATGACTCTTGGATCTCCCGAGAAGAATTACAAGAGCTGGACCCAGACCTCTTGGAGAGATACCAGAGCCAACTTGATCCATACTCGACAGGGTCGAGTTCCTCCCACCCTGGGAGAATTGGTACGGGCACCAGACTCAGAAGAAGACTTCAGAGCTCCATCTGGATCTCTGATTAACCTTGCCCGAAGAATTAGGATTTTTGGTTTGTAATAAGAGTTGACTAGATCAACTTAATTTAGCTTGAGTCTATATTACCTGCATTTTATTTTGTTGAGTCATGTTGACTCAGTAGTGGACTAGGGCTTCAACCTGGGGTGTTACATTTTCTCCCAAGGCCTAGCAAGTTGGCGCCACACTCCCAACCACACTCCCAGCCATACGCCTGAGTCCAGGGGGCGCCATATCTACATCCAGCAGCCTTTGGTCCCCAAACCACAGATAGCAGCTTCCTTCTTTCATGCTCCAGTTGAGGAGAATCCACCAGGAGTCCACAAATCAAGGGGGCGGCCCAAGTCTTTCCCAAAAGAACCAAACTATGAAAGGGAAGAAATTCTCTTGGAGCGAACTTCAAGGAGGTGCCCACTACCTGCCAAAAATATCCAAAACAAAGATGGGAAGGGCCTTGACTTAGGGAGGAAGAAAAGGGGGAGTCCAAAAGAGTTGATCCATGGAAGGAAAGAAATCCTCTCTTGAAGACCCAAGCAAGGAGGCGCCATCTACCTGCCTTTTATAACCTAAATCAAATTTTTTTTTGGTACCTTGGCCGACCATATGTGTATGGATTATCCTGATTTGTTGATCCCCTCCTTTAGTCCCACATGGGAAGATGTAAAACCCTACTCTCTTGTAAAGCCCTATAAATTAAACCCCTCTTGTAAGTTTAAATCAATCAGATGAATGAAACCAAATTTTTTTAGTGAGCAAACTCTGTGTTTTCTCTCTTCCGCACTTGCATCCAGGTGTTGAGCTCCGTGAGGGAGTAAATCCGGGTTCCCCAGAAACCTTGAGGAGGTGTGAGATCTCCAAAACCCCAACCCTAGGTTAGCCACTTCTCTCCCAAACCCTAGCCGCCTATCACCTTTCTCTTTCCACCAAGCCCTAGCATATCCCACCTCTCACGGCCATTCTCTTAAAGTCCAGGCCGACCACCAGCATCCAGCTCTAGTCCGGATACTTCAGATCCATAGCTCTTTTCAGAGGGAGTTGAATCAGCCTTCAAGAGAATCCGGATCTCAGCGACATCAGCCTTCAAGTTCTTCGAACTGGTAAATCCTTTCCTGAGTCTCTGAATCCCTCACTTGTTTTTCTTCTTCCCAGATCTTGAGTCCAGGAGAAGCCGACCAAACCACAGACCAGTATTGGAGGATCCATTGCGAAGATAGCCAAATCCGAGGATCCAACAATCTGCTCGAGAGAGTTCTTCCACCAAAATCCTGAGAAGATCACTTTCTGGTTAGTAAACCATCTCTCCTCTCTATTTCTATCCTGTTGAAAGTTCAGAGCGAAACCCTAGGTCTGGGAGTTTCTCAACCCCAGCGATCCGTTACTTCTGAACTACTCTGATAATTTAGTTTCTTCTAAGTTGTGCTTTCAATCCTTACCTAGTTTTCTTCAACTTAGTTTAGCTTTTCTTTGAGTCAAAGCCAATTTCTGAAATATAAAAAAAAAAAAAAAAAAAACCCTAAATTTACTTCCGCATACGCTTTATTGTTCTTTGTTCTGCATCAGCGATGTCCTGGAGGACGAAGGATTTGCGACGCCCTCAAGCAACGGGCAGGTGGCCTCACACCACTTGACGTCCCTGGGGATGAAGGCAACTTCTCTCAAACCTAGCCTAAGAGACAATGGTTGGAGGTTGGCAAAAACTCAAACATTTTCATTAATCATTCAATCATTCAATGGTTCTACAAGGGAGGGATTGGGTCCTTTAAATAGGCACCCAAGGCCCATTTGAAATTCAAATTACAAACTTTCATGGTGGCGCCCAAAATTCTCCATCTTCTCCTCTCTTTGGCCGACCAAATGACTTGGGATTGGGCATGGCATTTGAGAAGGCTTGGAGAGGGGGATTGGTCTCTTGACTTCCTTCCTTAGCTTGCTCATTTTGTGAAGAAAGATTGGGGCATGGCTTGCTTGAAGGGATGTGTTCCCTTGGACTCTTCAACTCCATCTCTTGGATTGATTCAAGGCCTACCAAGTGGAGAGCTCCTTGGGCGTTGCATGGTTGAGGGCTTGAAGAGGGGAGTGTGTCCTTTGACCTTCCATCCTTGCATGAACACTTTGGGAAGAAAGCTTGGAAGGGGGCTTTCTTTGTGGCATGTTTTCTTCAAGGATCTTCAACGCCCATCTTTTGATGGAACATGGCGTGATGTGGGGGAGGGAAGAGGGGGATGGTGTTTCTTCCTTCCAATGTTGCCCAAGGTGTGTGGAAAGCATGAGGGTGCCACCTTGTTTCCCTCCTTGGATGCCCAAGTGGCAGCTGATGTGGAACCACGTAGGTATTTGAGGTGGCACCTGAGTTAGCATTATTCCAATTGGAAGGGATAGGTTGGCCCACTAGAACTTGATTTGGTTAAGAAAACCAGGGTGACTTCAATTGGGCTTGGGCCCAGTCCAAACTCAGACTTGAACAAAGAAAAAGGCTAGAGCCAAGTGAAGTGGTCCTCCCCATTGGGCGTCCTTGCATGCCAAGTGTGCTGCCCACATGGAAAGATGTCATGGTGCCATGTAGGACGCATAGGTGGGCCCTGAGCTGACTTGGCTTCTTTCCTTACTTGCTTCCAAGGAGACTAAATTTTAAGACCCACTCTTGCAATTGACCCATACTTCTAAGAGACTCAGACTGGACTCGATTTATGACTCGACATAGTACAGGACTCAATCTGACCTAACTTGACCCAAATTGGTCAAGGTACAGGACTAAACAAACTTTGACAAGAAATTATGAAATTGCTTTGGCTCAAGGCCTTATTACAGGACTTTAAGAATGGGAACCCTAATCTGAGATCCATAAAGGGTTGAGGAGCCTCCATCGGATCCTGGCGCTCGCACCAGTTCTCCCGGGGTGGGAGGAACTCGACCCTGTCGAGTACGGGTTAGCTTGGCTTTGATACCTCTCCAAGATGTCGGGGTCGATGCGTTGCAAGTCCTCCCGTGTGATCCACGAGTCTTCGGATTCAGGTCGTCCTTGCCATTGGACTAGGTAACGCGGTAGCCCTTGCCTCGGGTAGTGATGGCTTGGTCATCTAGGACACGCTCGATCCGCTCTCCTTACTCAGGTATATTTGGAGGTGGACACTCAAGTTCAGGTTCACTCTCAAAAGGGATGTCAGGCCCAAACGGCTCACTGGGTATTTTTGCGAGTTCTCTATACTCGACTAAGTCAGAGATATTGAATGTCGAGCTAATTCCATAATTCGAAGTTTGTTCTATCACAAAGGCGTTAGGGCCCATTCTCCTAATCACTTTAAAGGGACCTGCCCCACGAGCATGAAGCTTCTTAATGGTTCCTAGTGGAAACAGTTTAGGCCTGAGCCTAATCATTACAAAATCCCTTATTTCAAACTCTTTGGCTCGCTTTCGGGAATCAGCAAAATTATTTTAAAAATTGTATTTAATGCATAATCCTAACATGATGAAAAATGCAAACTCAACTATGCAATCTTATTGAGAAAAAAAATTTATTGGACTCCTAGGGTCTAATCCAAACAGACTTTTGACTCTCTAGGTTTGACCCTAGTTCGATATACACAAGAAAAATTATTAAGGATCCCTAGCAAACGCCATAAAGTACACCAGAAGTAGAGGACAAAAGGGATGGGCTCTAAGGAGTCACACATTCTGGTAATCTCAATAAAAAGTAACCCCATGGCTCTAGATATGTGAGAAGGTTCAGGGAAGGGTAGGAAATAGGAACCGGAGTCTTGTGGTGGCTTACGGAAAACATAAAACAGGCCTTGGTAATTCAGGATGACCTTAAAATTTGGGCATCGTTCTATAGGTGTCATATGGTCCACTTGTTCCGATAGATCTTGGGGCTCGCTAGGGTCAATCCCACAGTGAGGAAGGTCTGTTAAAGAGGATCCTGGGACCACGTCTATAGTATGATGGATGTCACTCAAGGGTGGAAGTTGATCAGTTAACTCATCGGGAACTTCATCCTCAATTTCTTGTCAAGCTTCAACTATCTCTTGAGGATGTTCTCTTTAGATCGGTTCATTAAGGGTTGGTTCCTGAACTCCTGTGGAAAAGACTGGTGAATCCACATGTTCATTTACTAGATGTGATCCTGGCTCGGTCATTTCCTCTTCAGATTTTGTAGCGGGTTCAGGATCACTCTCCTTGGATTCCTCAATGATTTCACCCTCGGGCCCATCTTCTACTAAACTTGACACATAGATGCTTTCTTTCAATTCTTTAATGGGCTCAGGAGTTTCTTTTCCTAGATTTTCAATGGGTTCAACCTTAAAGCTTTTAATGGGCTCAGGGGTTTTTGAATTCAAATTCTCAGAATGTTCATCCTTCTCTCCCTGAAACTCTTTAAAGGGTCTTTTCCCAGTAATCTCTACTTCTAACCCATTGTCTTTGATTAGGTTAACTTCTGGCTTCTTTTCCTTTAGACTACATGATCCTCTTTTAACCTAATCCTTAGGTTAAACTGGATTGATTGTAAACTTCTTCTCATGGTGGTTAATGGTACAGGTATTCGTCCGACCATGAAGGGTGGCATCATGATCGTATTGCCAAGGTTGTCCTAAGATAATACTACAGACGCCCATGGGAAGGACATCACACCAAATCATCTCTTCATAAGATTGCAACTTGATTAAGACTTGGCACCTAGAATTTATGGGTATGGAGGTTGAATCAATCCACGAGACGTTGTAAGGGTTAGGATGAGAAACTGGGGTCAATCCTAGGGATTTGGTAGTACTTAAAGAAATGGCATTGACACAGCTCCCACTATCAATTATGATCTTGCATACCTTATTCCCTAGTCTGGCAAAGGTTTGTAGGATGCAAGTCTTACGCCAATCTTCTTGCACTATGTCTTAGGTAAGGATGCACCTAATTACTCCAAAAAGTTCTTCAGGCTCTAGGGAAGGATCACGCTGAGGGGGTATTCCCTATGGTGAGGAGGTGACTCAGCCTCAAGCTTGATGGATGGTCTAATATTCTTTTCTAAGACTCTAATTCTTTCTTCAAACTTATCAAGCCTATTAGTCAACTAGTTGCTTAATTGAGTCATGGATTGAGTCATGGATTGAGTTAGGGCTCTAATGTCAACTCGAAGCTGGTCAATGGCTTTAGTAGGGGGTGGAGAAGGTGGGTGAAAAGTGGTTCCTGATCTAGTGCACATGTAACAAAACGATGCTATGGTTTGCTAGACCTAGGAGATCTCTCCAAATATGAAGTCAAGAAGATGAACCTGAAAGCAGTAACTTGGCACCTGGCCAGGTAAGTGTAAGGTTAGTGGAGGTTCCTCTTTGCTTGCCTAAACATCAATTAGAAATTGGCCAGGTAAGCAAACCAACCCACTTTCCTTCGGGCTCTAGTCCCTGAACTACTTGCCTAGACACCAGCTACTCAAGCACACATTAACAGGCAATCTAGCTTGGCTCGGCACTTGGGTAGACCCGACTTCGTGGGTGTCCCTAGCTCACTAGAGCAGATTAAATGTCTAATCGATTTTAGTTATTGGCTAGGGTTCGTTATGTTGGGTGGTGATTTTTGGGCTAGGGACAAGTAATGAAATCCTGACCCTATATTAATTTGACGCCCTTAAGATAAGTTATGCAAAACGAAGCACAAAAATGACTAATGAAATGACTTACAAATTTCTTGTTTCTTTGTGTCCTTTAGATGTGTGAATGCTAAACAAAATGCAGGAATTAAAATGTGCCCCTAAATGCAAGAAATAAACTAGATGGATGAATGAGATGCTTGCTGAAATTTTCAGACATGAGATTTTCTCAGGTAGTATTTCAGCTTGTAAAAATTCTATAAACTGAACTAAAATATGAGAAAATAGAAAAAAATACTTTGAATTTATTGAGATCTAAAAAAATAGAAATCATGAAATTTGGAGGTCTCTACAGAGAGAAACAATCCAATGATAAGACCATATACAGGCTGACTAGAATGCAGAAAATGAAAGAAAATAAAATGCACTAGTCCTAGCCTTGCTCTGATACCATGATTGATGCGGAACAAGGGGGTAGGGCTAGGGATGCTAGTAAGGATGCTTACGATGCAAAAGAATTCTTTTTAGGGTTGATGAGTTTTTTTTTATGTTCTTGTTGTTTTTTCTTTGTTGTTTTAGCGTTTCGATTCCCGATCACAAGCAAAGGCAAGAAATACGAAAAAGAGTAATGAAAGCTTACGCTAGCAGTTCAAAGCCCTAAAAGTGAAAATGAGAACAGGACCCCGGGATTAAGAAACCCCGGTAGGACTAGCTCGACATATAATATCTACTTAGGAGATAAAGAGAAAGAAACCTCAAACTTTTGAAGCGCCCGGTGCAGAGATCGCTCAAGTCGGCGGATGCGTTCTGGATGCCCGAGCAGTCGAACCCGTGGAAGCACTGGCTTTGGGTCGGGAGGTCGCGATGGAAAAGCTGACTATCTCCAATGCCCGAGATACCAGGAAGGACCTATAGGCAAACAAAAGAAGGATCAGCGAAATGTGGAGATGCATGGAAAGGAACTGAGATGGAGTTGGGAAGGGGCTTCGAGCCCGGTGTCCGGCTGGATTCCGAAGTCGAAGTTGGAGATAACTTGGGGCCTCGCACCCCGCGACATCGCGGAGGATGAAGGAATGTGACCTCACACCACGCGACATCCTGGAGGATGAAGGATTCGCGACGTCCTGGGATGACGGACAGGTGGCCTCAGACCACTCGACGTCCCTGGGGACGAAGGCAACTTCACTGAAACCTAGCCTAAGAGACAATGGTTAGAGGATGGCAAAAACTCAAACATTTTCATTAATCATTCAATCATTCAATGGTTCTACAAGGGAGGGATTGGGCCCTTTAAATAGGCACCCAAGGCCCATTTGAAATTAAAATTACAAACTTTCATGGTGGCGCCCAAAATTCTCCATCTTCTCCTCACTTTGGCCGACCAAATGACTTGGGGTTCGGCGTGGCATGTGGGAATGCTTGGAGAGGGGGATTGGTCTCTTGACTTCCTTCCTTAGCATGCTCATTTTGGGAAGAAAGAGTGGGGCATGGCTTGCTTGAAGGGATGTGTTCCCTTGGACTCTTCAACGCCATCTCTTGGATTGATTCAAGGCCGACCAAGTGGAGAGCTCCTTGGGCGTTGCATGGTTGAGGGCTTGAAGAAGGGAGTATGTCCTTTGACCTTCCATCCTTGCATGAACACTTTGGGAAGAAATCTTGGAAGGGGGATTGCTTTGTGGCATGGTTTCTTCAAGGATCTTCAACGCCCTTCTTTTGATGGAACAAGGCGTGAAGTGGGGGAGGGAAGAGGGGGATGGTGTTTCATCCTTCCAGTGTCGCCCAAGGCATGTGGAAAGCAGGAGGGTGCCACCTTGTTTCCCTCTTTGGATGCCGAAGTGGCAGCTGATGTGGCGCCACGTAGGTAGCTGAGGTAGCACCTGAGTTGGCATTATTCCAAGTGGATGGGGTGGGTTGGCCCACTAGAACTTGATTTGGTTAAGAAAACTAGGATGACTTCAATTGGGCTTGGGCCCAGTCCAAACTCAGACTTGAACAAAGAAAAAGGCTAGAGCCATGTGAAGTGGTCCTCCCCATTGGGTGTCCTTGCATGCCAAGTGTGCTACCCACATGGCAAGATGTCATGACGCCATGTAGGATGCACAGGTGGGCCCTGAGTTGACTTGGCTTCTTTCCTTACTTGCTTCCAAGGAGACTAAAATTTAAGACCCACTCTTGCAATTGACCCATACTTCTAAGAAACTCAGGCTGGACTCGATTTACGACTCGACTTAGTACAGGACTCAATTTGACCTTACTTGACCCAAATTGGTGAAGGTACAGGACTAAACAAACTTTGACAAGAAATTATGAAATTGCTTTGGCTCAAGGCCTTATTACAGGACTCATAGAAGGGGAACCCTAATCTAAGATCCACAGAGGGTTGAGGAGCCTCTGTCGGATCCTGGTGCCCACACCAAGACGGGAGTTCAAATTTAATGCCCTTTGGACGAGAAGAGATGGACCACCACCCCTCCTCAGAAGGGTGGCGTTTCAAGGTGAAAAATGCCCTGAACAAGGAAAAACGAGCTACAATCCCATGGAAATGACAGAGTACTACGAAGCAAAAGATGGTCCCTATGGCATTCGGGATGAGTTGAGCAGGGATGAGATGGTAATTGCTCAGGACCAAAAGGAAGAAAGGGTGAAAGGGGAACCAAAGTCCCCTTGCAAAGGTTCCTCATAAAGGGTGATCTGGCCTGGGCAACTGGAGGAGACCCGTTCCACTAGTCGCGGGATCAAAAGTCGGATAGAGTACGGGATGCCGTAGACATCCTGGATGGTCCCCAGTTCCTCAACAGGGATTGTCGAAGCAATCCCGCTAGGACCTGTGGACCGAGCAGTTTCAGGGGTGGGTTCAGATGGAGGAGGAGGGGGGCTAGACCTGGGCTCCCTAATAACTATCCCGCCAAGGCGATGCCTCCTAGTAAACTCGAAGCATTCTTCTTCCCTCTCCTCATCGGAGGAAGAAGAAGGTGGCCTTGACACAGAAGGCCCCACCTCGGCCTGGTTGGTCGAGGGACAGAAGTTGTGACCGAAATGAGACATCTAAAGAGTTGAAGAAGATGAAAGCTCAAGGAGAGGAGGAAGACGGACTATGTCTGAGAAGACCTTAAACTCAAAAGAAAAGCTTTGCTCTGATGGGAGATGGAGAAAGAAAGAGACAAACCTGGTTCCTGGGGGAGTCTAAGATGGTTGGGGGAGAAGAGAAGACTTGGGTACAATGCCAGGCACGTGAGATTCGAAAGAGTAGATGTTTTGGGAAAAATCAGCCTTTTATTTCAAAGTGACCTGATGCCAATAGTACTGTTACAGCATCTCCATCGATAGATTAGTGCCACGTGTCGACCATTGACGAGTGTGACATCTCGCTTCGACCATGGCTGCTTTGAATTCCATGCCAGCAATAACTACTCATCGGATGTGGCCATGTGTCTCTTCCACACTGGTTTGATGAAACCGCCTCGCAAAGTGCAAGCGATTGTGGTCATTATTGCACTGGATCTTTGCCTTTCCATATCAGCACCATAATTACAACCTTTGTCCTGAGTGCTGCATGCCAATGGACCTCGAGAGTGGGGGCAAATGATATGGCAGGATCACTGACGCGGGGCCCTGGTTAAACACCACGTCAGATAAAGCTGCCACATGGATCATCCCTGATGCTGGACTAACTAGATGCCAGGATGATGCAGGTAATTTTCTTTTCTCTTATGAATTTAGGGTTTTAATGAAGTTTAGGTTTCTCGAAGACAAGAGAGAATATATCTAGGGTTATATAGTAATAATAAACTTCAACTAGCAAGTAAGCCCCTAAATAGGATAAGGAGAGGACCCTGGGATTGAGAAACCCCATAGGACTTAGCTCTCGGATCAATACCTACTTAGGAGTTAGGGTGGCAAACCTTAAAAGATTTGAAGCACCTGATGCCGAGTTCACTCGCTCTTGAAGATGCGGCCTGGATGATCGAGCCTTCAACCCCGCGGATGCACCAGCTTGCTGTCCGAAGGTCACGAAGGCAAGGGAAACCGACTCCATGTTCGTGGCACCTGGAGGACCTGCGAGCATTCAAGAGAAGAGTTAGGATTCAACCAAAAGAAAGCAATAGATAAAGGAATGAGAGTTAATGTGGTGATGGATGGAGTTCTTCTAGCTAGGTGCACGATTGAATGATCCTAATGGACTCTAAACTCAAAGTTGGAGGATGGATTTGTGGAAGAGATAGTAACTCGATGTCTGACACCTCTCGATGCCCGAAGGTGAAGGCGCTCCCTTATGGAGATCGACGTTCTTAAGGAATGAAGGCAACTAAAAGAGAATGGCTCTCAAATCTTGTTTTTTCATTCATCATCATTAGCATTACAAGGTAGGGGTAAGGACATTTATATAGGCACCTTAAGACTCATTCAAAATTTGAATGAAAAATATTACAAGTCTTCATGAAGATGTCACCATAAAATCAAAATTTTCTCCATGGAATCCTCTCTTGGTCGACCCTGAAATGGTGGAGTGATTGATTTGGGGGAATGAGGAGGGGAGCATGTCTTCAAGAATCATGGGTGCCCACTTGATCATTGCTTTTTTCCTTGGCCATCCAAGCTTTTATGGAGAAAGGCTTGATGTGGGGGCATGAAGCATGGATCTTGTCTTGGCACCTTTGGACTTTTGAATTTCTTCCATGGTTGATCAAACACTTTGGGAAGAAGGCATGATATGGGGGCTTGAAGCAAGGGACATGTCTTCGCAAATCTTCAACTCCCATTGACCTTCTTTTTTCGCCCACCCTTCTTTGGGAGAAAACTTGATAGGGGGAGGGAAGGGAGGCTTGGATCAAGATATTTTGTCCATATGGCTTGATGGTGTCCAAGAAATCTGCCCTTCCTCTTGATTGGAGGCTTAGGTCAAGGGATGGTGTCTACTTGGGTTGATGGCATCCAAAATTTTGCATTTCCTCTTGATTTGGGCTGCCCACTTGTAATGATGATGTGGCACCACATGGGATGGGTAAGGTGGTGCTTAAGGGCTGAGGTGCCAACCTTCAAGGCATGGGAAATGGCTTGACCCATTAATAATTGGACTAGACTCAATGACCACTCCTTCAAATAGGCTTGGACCCAATCTTCTAGTAGACTCGGACTAAAAACAACTTAGCTAAGTACAGGACACATTGACCCAACTTGACCAAATTGGTCAATGTACAAGACTAAAACAAAAGCAATTGAAACTAAATTCATGACTAAAAAAAATAGAAAATACAATGCTTTAGGCTTGAAGTCTTATTACAGGACCTAAAAATTGAAACCCTAATCAGAGGACTGGTGCCCATACCAATTCTCCCCGGGTGGGAGGAACTCGACCCTATCGAGTAAGGGTTGATTTGGCTTTAATATTTTTCCAAAAGGTCGGGGTCGAGGTGCTACAAGTCATCTTGGGTATCCTACGAATTATCGAACTACGGTCGGCCTTGCAATCAGACCAAGTAATGCTGAAAGCCTTTGCCCCAGGTGGTCGTAACTTGATCATCCAGGACACGCTCGATCCGCTCTCCTCTCTTAGGTAAAATTGGAGGTGGACAATCTGGGTCGGGTTCACTCTCGAATGAAAGGTTAGGCCCAAATGGCTCGCTGGATATGTTTGTTGGTTCCCTATACTTGACTAAGTCTGGGATATTGAAAGTCGAGCTAATGCCATAATCCAGAGTATTTCAAGCATATAGGCATTAGGGCCAACTCTCCTTATCACCCTAAAGGTGCCAGCTCTATGAGCATAAAGTTTCTTAACGGCTCCTGATGGAAACCATTCAGGCCTAAGCCTAACCATTATAGAATCCCTTTGATCAAACTCTTTGGTTCTCTTTTGGAAATCAGCCAAATTATTTTAAAATTTGTACTTAATGCATGATGCAAAATGAATACTCAACGATGCTTTTCTATAGAGCAGAATTTTATTGGACTCTCTAGGGCCTAAACCTAACAGATTATTGACTCACTAGGTTTGATCCTGGCCTGGTATGCACAAGAAAAGTTACTATGAATCCCTAGCAGATGCCATAAAGTATACCAAAAGTAGGTAGCAAATGGGATGGTCTCTAAGGGTTCATGCAATTTGGTAATCTCTACGAAATGTAACCCTACGGATCTAGAAACATGAGAAGACTAAGGGAAGGGTAGGAAATAGGAATCAGAGTCTTGGGGCAAACTATGCAAAGCATGAAACAGACCTTGGTTATTCAGGATGATCTTAAAATTTGGACATTGATCTTTATCTTTGGGCAAGAAAAGGTCCATGCTATGGAAGGATGGGTCAATAATTTCTGGGAAGAGATCTTGAATTGGAATTGAAGGGATGAGCTCCTCCTAAGGGTACCGAACTAAAGAGACCATATCCTCAATAATTTCCTCTTGGATTTTAGGACTAGGCTTGATAATTGGACTCTCTTCTAGAGTCTCCTCAAGTAAAGTCATTATAGTATCAGTATCATAGCTTTCTCCCTCTAACTGTTCTTCATATTCATCCACTAAGTATGCTTCAGCTTCATATACCTCTACTTCAGGCTCACTGGTGGGTCAAGATTTTCTAAGGGTCCTTCCAATGTAGCTTCCGCCTGGGTGTTTTCTGGGTCAACCAATCCCAGGTTAGCAATATACTCCCACTCTTTAATGTTATCCTGGTGAACACATGGGGTAGCAGGGGTGGGTCAACTCAAGTCAGGTCGACTCGGGTAGACTTGACCATACCCATGGCTAGATCCTAGGGCTTGGCTAGGGTTCCTAAAGGGTTCAGGTCTATAATACGTGGGTGCCCTTTGGAAACGCTCACAATACCTCATAGTTTGGTAAGCCTGCTCTAAATTATTGACCTCTCTAAAATAAAGATCCCTTTGAAGATCGGGATGTAGGCCAGCCCTAAACCTAGACAGGGTTACAGATTCCGATTCATTGACATTATATCGCATGACATAATCATCAAACTTTGCAATGCATTTGACCACACTCTTGCTTCCTTTATATGGGAATCTTCTGGACTCAGCCTCTAAGGGGGGGTCATGTTGAGGGAAACTCCTAGGACGGGGAAGTGATTTAAACTCGGGTTTAGTGTGAGGCTTCTTGGTGAGGGCACCAGACTCAGAAGAAGACATCAGGGCTCCATCTTGATCTCTGATTGACCTTGCCCGAAGAATTAGGGTTTTCTGGTTTTGTAACAAGGGTTGACTTGGTCAACTCAATTTTAGTCTTGAGTATGTATTTCCCTGCAATTTAAATTTTGTTGAGTCATGTTGACTCAGTACAAGTCCTAGTAGTGATCTAGGTCTTCTCCAGGTTGGTGCCACTTTTTTTTTCAGTCAAGTCAAGGTCCAGGGTGCCACATTTTTTCTCCCAGGCCCAAGCAAGTGGGCGCCACACTCCCAGCCACATGCCAGAGTCCAGGAGGCGCCACATTTCCATCCAGTGTGCCTTGGTCCCCACACCACAAGAAAGCAGATCCCTTCTTTCATGCGCCACTTAAGAAGAGATCAATCTAGGATCCTCAATCCAAGGAGGCACCCAAAATAATTCCATAAGAGCCAAGCTATGAAAAGAATGGAGCAAGACTTGGGGAGCAAGACTAGGAGGCGCCCAAATACTTCTAAATAAAACCAAGCATGGAAGGAAAATATTTGTCTTGAAGAGCAAGGCTAGGAGGCACCCTCTTCTTGCCATTTAGAGCCACCAATCAACACTTAAGGAAGCTTTTGGCCGGCCATATGAGGAGGATTTGATTCTACACGCCTAATTTGAAGATCCATCCTATTAGTCCCACATGGAAAATGTATAAAATTTTATTTCTTTGTTATGTCTATATATTCAACTCTATGTAACTCTTGAATTTAATGATGAATGAAATCAATTTCTGTGTGAGCAACTTTGTGTTTCTCTCTTCCGCACATGTATTCAGGTGTTGAGCTCCATGAGGGAGTAAATCCGAGTTCCCTAGGAACCTTGAGGAGGTGTGAGATCTCCAACCCCAAAACCCTACCAAAACCCTAGGTTAGCCACTTCAATTCCAAACCCTAGCCGCCCATCATCTTCTTCATTCCACCAATCATCCAAACCCTAATCTACCTCATTATCTCATGGCCCCACTCTTCCAAATAGAGGCCGACCACCAGCATCCAGGTCCAGATCGGTTACTTCGAATATAGAGCAAATCCCAAAGAAAGTCAGATCAGAATCCAAGAGAATCAGGATTTCAGCAACATCAATTTTCAAGTTCTTCTTATCTGGTAAATCCTTTCTTTGAGTATCTGGTTCCTTAACTTGTTCTTCTTCTTTCCCAGATCCTGAGTTCAGGAGAAGCCAACTCTACCAAAGGACCAGTATTGGAGGATCCATTGCGAAGATATCCGAATCCGAGGATCCAATAATCTGCTCGAGAATGTCCTTCCACCAAACTCTGTGAAGGTCACTGCCTGGTACATAACCCTTCCCTTCTCTTTATTTCTATCCTGTTGAATGTTCAGAGCGAAACCCTAGGTCTGGGAGTTTCTCAACCCCCAGCGCTCCTTTACTTCTGAATTACTCTGATAATCTAGTTTCTTTGAATTGTGCTTTCAATTATTATATAGTTTCTTTCAATTTAGTTTAACTTTCTTTGAGTTTAAGCCAACTTCAAAACATTAAAAAAAAAAAAATATAATCTTAATTTACTTCCGCATACGCTTCTTTGTTTTCTGTTCTGCATCATTTTTGGGATCAGATCTTCCGTTCTGCATCAATTTTGGTATCAGAGCTTTCGTTCTGCATCATTTTTGGTATCAGAGCCCTATATAGGGTTTCTGACTTGCTTGCATGTTTTGAGTGTCTCTCTTTTTTACTTTGTCTGCTCGAAGTAGACTCCCCAGGATGTCCGGTCCTAGGAACGAAGCGAGATGCAAGCCTCCTCTTCCCATTCCATGGGGTGTTCCTAGGGCGTGTAGGGGATCCGCTGGGTTACAACTTCGTAGCAGAAATTGTAAACGGGGGAAGCATTCTATTTTCAGTCTGTAACTACCCTATTGCAGGAATTGTTTCTCATTGCAGGTAACTCCAAATTATGTGATTTTTATTTTGCTGGAACCAGTATAATTGAAAATATTTTACATAATCTTACTGTAATTTATTAGTTTCTGTAAAATTTCTGAGAGTTAAATTACAGCAATTCTGTTTCTGTGATTTTGCAATTCATTTTTTTTTTTTTTGAGTGATCATCTCCTAATTCATCTTAAGGGCAATTGAGCATCTAAGATAACGGGAGGATTGAGACCCTCTCCTTAGCCCAAAACCACCTCCCGTGCATTCGAACCTAAGCCTTTAATCTTAAAATTAATTAGACCTAATTTGCCCTAGTGGGCTAGGGACACCAACTGGTCGGGTCTAGGCTAGTGTTGAGTAAGTTTGTCTAGTTACTCTGTGTGTGCTTTGTACTCAGTGTCTAGAATGGTGGTTCAGGGATTCTATCCCGAAGGGCTTGTGTGCTTGTCCGCTTACTTGGCCAATCACTGATTGGTATCTAGGATTGGCAATTAGGGACCTAACACTCCCCTTACACCTGCCTGGCTGAGTCTCGAGTTACTACAGGCTAGCTTGCCACTCTGATTGGGCATCTAGTTTGGGCTCTAGGTCTAGTTAGCCAGTAGTCGATAAGAGTTCTAATCATGTCCACCCGGAACGGAGTAACCTACCAACCTGGTCAAACCCGACCTGATTTAGAGGCCATGATTAGAACTCTTACCGAAAGTATGACCAAATTGAGTCAGGATATGACTGATACTGTTGCCCAGTTTAGAGACCGAGCCTAGGTACTTGAGGAGCCTAGGCACCGAAATTGGACCCTTGACTCAGAATTTGGTAGACCCCAACCTCACCCACACCCAGAGCCTAGGAGACCTTTATACAGGGATCCTGAACCTAATCATTGGAGGTTTGATCTAAGAGCCTATGACCATGATCTTGCCCCTGAGTCTAGCCCTAGGAGCCTATACCCATACTTGGTTTACTCAGAGAAGGGACCCGTTAGGAACACCGAACCTTATGCACCCACTTTTGATGGAAGACAAGAGACATATATTAAGTGGGAAGAACAAATGGATCAGTATTTTGAGTGCACTAACATATCGGAATTAGAACAAGTTAGGTTGGCCAAAACCAAGTTCACCAAACATGCTAGGTCGCATTGGTATGCTATTGAGCATGAGTGTTGTCAAAGAAAAGAGGAAATATATACTTGGAGAGATATGAGAAGTAAGTTGAGAGATAGGTACCTAGGTAGATCCTATGAGAAAAGACTTTTAGACCAATGGTACCAATTGCGACAAGGTAATAGGTCTGTGTCTAAATATATCAAGGACTTCCAGTGGTATAACATGAAATGCAATACCATTGAGACCGAAGCTCAGATCACATCGAGGTTTAGGGTTGGGTCACACCCAGACATTTATAGGAAGCTATGCCTTGAAAAGACCAATAAGTTAGACCAAGCCTACCAAGAAGCCCAAGACTATGAGTGGTCTTTAAGATATAACCAATCAAGTACTTTGGACTTAAAGCTAACCTCTACCAACTTGAGTCAAGTTCCGATTGATTCGACATCCGTAGTGAACCAGACTTTTGTTTGTCAATTCCCACTTGTGTCACCTCTTGACCAGAAGGATAATACTGAGAAGGAGTTAGGCATGGCCATCCCAAAATTAGTTGACCCGACCAGAGCCGTACTTAAAGAGGAATCAAAGGAGAATAGATTAGAACCTTTCAGTGAGATTGAGGAAGAAATATATGAGCCTAACATAAGTTTGATAGATGAATATGAAGAAGAAGAATTTGAGGATATCTCTCCCGATAATTCAATTAACCAACTCCTACCTAATGGGGTTATTGAGGGGACCCTTGCCACTCAAGGAATTCAGGAGCTAACCTTAAGAGAAGACCCTTTTGAGGAAGTTCAGGAAGAGAAAATTACACCAAATGAAAGTTTAAGTGAGAATACCCCTGAACTCATTGAGGAATCCAAAGAAGACACCCCTGAGTCAAATCTGGTAGAGAAGTGTGAAGAAGGAAGGGGTTCACAAGAATTGCCCATTGAGAAGGTCCAAGAACAAGAAAAAGACAGTAGCTTAGAGGACTTTTTAGATAAACATTCCAAAGACCTTCCTGATAACCTTCCACCTTCTAGGAGCACCCAGCCTATCCTAGAACTTGCACTTGTAGACCCTCCTAGAGCAAATCATGAGGTTTGGATGAGTGCACCTATAGAACAATGTCCTCATTTTAAGGTCATCCTGAATAACCAAGGTTTGTTTCTTGTTTCCGATAAGCCACCTCAAAACTCTGATTCTTATTTCCTACCCTTCCCTGAATCTTCTCATGTTTCTAGAGCTATGGGATTATACTTTACTGAGATCTCTAGGTTGCAAGACTCCTTAGAACCTATTAGGTTTGCCACCTACTTCTGGAAGACCTTATGGCACCTACTAGGCATCCATAATAAGTTTTCATGCTCTGCATGCCCTCCTCCGACCCAAGGTCAAACCAAGAGAGCCTTAGTTTGTTAGGTTTAGACCTAGGGTTCCTTTGGAATAAAGTCCATTCTTTAGGAGTACGTCGTCAGTCTAGTTTAGTTTTTCTTGACCCTTTACTAGGCTTTGGCTCAGATTTTGGTTTGATTGAGAGCACAAGGAATTGGGATTTGTATTTTGTCCAGGGCTGAAATTGCATTCAATGTTTCGATGAATAGGTCTATAGGCTAGAGTCCCTTTGAAATTGTTCATGGATACAAGCCTCACACACCACTTGATCTGATTTCACTATTAGCCCACACACACAAGTCTCTTGATGCACTTGCATAGCATGTAAAGGACTTGCATAAAGAAATTCATGCCAAAATAACTTTAAGTAATGAAACTTATAAGAAGTTGGCTGATTCTCAAAGACGAGTCAAAACTTTTGTTGAGAGAGACTATGTAATGATTAGGTTAAGGCCTGAGCGATTTTTTCCTGGAACCGTTAGAAAGTTACATGCTAAAGGAGCTGGACCATTTAGAGTAATGAAGAGAGCAGGATCCAATGCCTATGTGCTCGAGTTGCCTCCAGAACTAGGCAATAGCTCTACTTTCAACATTACAGACTTAGTAGAGTATAGGGAGCCAGCTGTGATTCCTAGTAAGCCTTTGAAACCTAATCTTGTTATTGAGAGTGATCCCGACCCTGTGTGTCCACAAACAAACTGGCATGTGAGGAAATAGCAGATTGAAAAGATCCTGAATGATCTGGTTCTCTCTACTCGTAATCGAGGATACCAAAGATACCTGGTCTACTGGCAAGGAAGGCCAGATTCTGATAACTCTTGGATCTCCCAAGAAGAATTACAAGAATTGGACCCAGACCTCTTGGAGAGATACCAGAGCCAGCTTGATCCATACTCGACAGGGTCGAGTTCCTCCCACCCCGGGAGAATTGGTGTGGGAACCGGACTCAGAAGAAGACTTCAGGGCTCCATCTGGATCTCTGATTGACCTTGCCCGAAGAATTAGGGTTTTCTAGTTTTGTAATAAGGGTTAACTTGGTCAACTCAATTTTAGACTTGAGTCTGTATTTCCCTGCAATTTAAATTTTCTTGAGTCATGTTGACTCAGTACAAGTCCTAGTAGTGGTCTTGGTCTTCTCCAGGTTGGTGCCACTTTTTTTTTCAGTCAAGTCAAGGTCCAGGGTGCCACATTTCTTATCCCAGGCCCAAGCAAGTGGGCACCACACTCCCAGCCACATGCCAGAGTCCAGGAGGTGCCATATCTCCATCCAGTGTACCTTGGTCCCCACACCACAAGAAAGCAGGTCCCTTCTTTCATGCACCACTTAAGGAGAGATCAATCTAGGATCCTCAGTCCAAGGAGGCGCCCAAAATAATTCCATAAGAGCCAAGCTATGAAAAGAATGGAGCAAGACTTGGGGAGCAAGACTAGGAGGCGCCCAAATACTTCTAAATAAAACCAAGCATGGAAGGAAAATATTTGTCTTGAAGAGCAAGGCTAGGAGGCGCCCTCTTCTTGCCATTTGGAGCCACCAATCAACACTTAAGGAAGCTTTTGGCCGGCCATATGAGGAGGATTTGATTCTACACGCCTAATTTGAAGATCCATCCTATTAGTCCCACATGGAAAATGTATAAAATTTTATTTCTTTGTTATGTCTATATATTCAACTATATGTAACTCTTGAATTTAATGATGAATGAAATCAATTTCTGTGTGAGCAACTTTGTGTTTCTCTCTTCCGCACTTGTATTCAGGTGTTGAGCTCCATGAGGGAGTAAATCCAGGTTCCCTAGGAACCTTGAGGAGGTGTGAGATCTCCAACCCCAAAACCCTACCAAAACCCTAGGTTAGCCACTTCAATTCCAAACCCTAGCCGCCCATCATCTTCTTCATTCCACCAATCATCCAAACCCTAATCTACCTCATCATCTCATGGCCCCTCTCTTCCAAGTAGAGGCCGACCACCAGCATCCAGGTCCAGATCGGTTACTTCGAATACAGAGCAAATCCCAGAGGAAGTCAGATCAGCATCCAGGAGAATCAGGATTTCAGCAACATCAATTTTCAAGTTCTTCTTATCTGGTAAATCCTTTCTTTGAGTATCTAGTTCCTTAACTTATTCTTCTTCTTTCCCAGATCCTGAGTTCAGGAGAAGCCAACTCTGCCAAAGGACCAGTATTGGAGGATCCATTGCGAAGATATCCAAATTCGAGGATTCAACAATCTGCTCGAGAGAGTCCTTCCACCAAACTCTGTGAAAGTCACTGCCTGGTACATAACCCTTCCCTTCTCTTTATTTCTGTCATGTTGAACATTCAGAGCGAAATCCTAGGTTTGGGAGTTTCTCAACCCCCAGCGATCCTTTACTTCTGAACTACTCTGATAATCTAGTTTCTTTGAATTGTGCTTTCAATTATTATATAGTTTCTTTCAATTTAGTTTAACTTTCTTTGAGTTTAAGCCAACTTCAAAACATTAAAAAAAAAAAAATTAATCTTAATTTACTTCTGCATACGCTTCTTTGTTTTTTGTTCTGCATCATTTTTGGTATCAGGGCTTTCGTTTTGCATCAATTTTGGTGTAAGAGCTTTCGTTCTGCATCATTTTTGGTATCAGAGCTCTCATTCTACATCATTTTGGAATCAAAGCTTTCGTTCTGCATCACTTCTAGGTCATAACCTGAGTTTCTAGTCTTCTTAAACTTTGATAAAACTTATCAAGCTTATTGTTCATCCTAGCTATCTATTCAAAGATGACCTTTAATTTATCCTTGCGATTGTTCTCCATGGGTTCACTTGATTGGAAATGATGGGGGTGGTAGGGGACTCCTGATCTAGTCGACATTCAACACACAACGAAAGATGTTATGAGTTTGTTAGACTTAAAAGATCAAACCTAATGCTAGGTCAAGAAGACAATCTTCGAGGTAGTAACTTGGCACCTGGCTAGGTAAGTGTAAGGTTGGTGGAGGTTCCTCTTTGCTTGCCTTAGACACCAATTTGAAATTGGCCAGGTAAGCGAACCAACCCACCTTCCTTTGGGTTCTTGTCCCTTAACCACTTACCTAGACACCAGCTACTCAAGCACAGTCAAACAAGTTATCTAACTTGGCTTAACACTTGGTTCGACCCGACTTCGTGGGTGTCCCTAGCTTACTAGAGCAAATTAAGTGTCTACTCAATTTTAATTAGTGGTTGGGCTCGATATGCAGGGGGATGATTTTTGGGCCAGGGACAGGTAATGAAATCTTCACCCTATGTCAAATTGATGCCCTTAAGATGATTTATGAAAATGATGGCATACAAATGATAGAGTGAGATGTACCTAAGTTATATTTTTGGATTTTTGATGTTTGATAACAGAAATAAGATGATGGAAATAAAAAGATATGACCCTAAATGCAAAATTAAACTATATGAAAAATGAAGATGTGATGAGATGTGCTTGCTAAATTTTCAGAGCAGAATTTTTCTTAGATGGTAATCAGCCGTGTAGAAATTCTACAGATTGAAATAAAATTTGAAAAGATTATAAAAAATACTTCTAATTATGAAAAGTCCAGCAAAATAAAAATCATATAAATCTGACATTCCTATAGGCAAAATAATTAAAATAGCAAAACTTTTCTTCTGGGAATGCTGAATTCTAAAAAGCTAAAATTAAAGATGCAAAACTTTTCTTCTGGGTTTTTAAAACTTTTCTTTTGGGTTTTTAAAACTTTTCTTCTTGTGTTCCCCTTCAAAGGTCAATCACAGTGGCACCCCTACACATCTTAGGAGATCCCTGTGGAATGGGAGGAGAGGGTCTTGAAACCCAGCTTTTCTCCTAAGATCGGACAGCCTGGTGAAGCACCTAATCCAAGTACTTAAGAAGTGCTAAATCCTAACCATGCTGTGATACCAAACATGATGTGAGACTAACTAGATGCCAGGACGATGCAGGTAATTTTTTTTTCTCTTGTGATTTTTAGGGTTTTAATGAAGTTTAGGATTCCCGAAGACAAGAGAGAATAGATCTAGGGTTCTATAGTAATAAGAACTTCAACTATCAAGTAAGCCCCTAAACAGCATAAGGAGAGGACCCCGGGATTGAGAAACCCATTAGGACTTAGCTCTTGGATCAATACCTACTTAGGAGTTAGGGTGGCAAATCTCAAAATATCTGAAGCACCCGATACCGAGTTCACTCGCTCTTGCAGATGCGGCCTGAATAATCGAGCCTTCAACCATGCGGATGCGCCGGCTTGCTGTTCGAAGGTCATGAAGGCAAGGGAAACTGACTTTGTGTTCGTGCCACTTGGAGGACCTGCGAGCATTCAAGAGAATAGTTAGGATTCGACCAAAAGAAAGCAATAGATATAGGAATGAGAGTTGATATGGGGATGGATGGAGTTCTTCTTGCTAGGTTCCCGATTGGATGATCACGATGGACTCTGAACTCGAAGTTGGAGGATGGATTTACGGAAGAGATAGTAACTCGAGGCCTCACACCTCTCGACGCTCGAAGGTGAAGGCGCTCCCTCATAGTGATTGACGTTCTTAAGGAATGAAGGCAACTAAAAGAGAATGTCTCTCAAATCTTATTTTTTCATTCATCATCATTAGCATTACAAGGGAGGGGTAATACCCTTTATATAGGCACCTTAAGACTCATTCAAAATTTGAATGAAAAATATTACAAGTCTTCATGAAGATGGTGCCATAAAATCAGATTTTTCTTCATGGAATCCTCTCTTGGTTGACCTTGAAATGGTGGAGTGCTTGATTTGGGGGAGTGAGGAGGGGAGCATGTCTTCAAGAATCATGGGCACCCACTTGATCATTGCTTCTTTACTTTACCATCCAAGCTTTTATGGAGAAAGGCTTGATGTGGGGAATGAAGCATGGATCTTGTCTTGGTGCCTTTGGACTTTTGAATTTCTTCCATGGTTGATCAAACACTTTGGGAAGAAGACGTGATATGGGGGCTTGAAGCAAGGGACATGTCTTCACAAATCTTCAACTCCCATTGACCTTACTTTTTCGCCCACCATTCTTTGGGAGAAAACATGATAGGGGGAGGGAAGGGAGGCTTGGATCAAGGGATTTTGTCCATATGGCTTGATGGTATCGAAGAAATCTGCACTTCCTCTTAATTGGAGGCTTAGGTCAATGGATGGTGTCCACTTGGATTGATGGCATCCAAAATTCTATATTTCCTCTTGATTTGGGCCTCCCACTTGTCATGATGATGTGGCGCCACATGGGATGGGTGAGGTGGTGCTCAAGGGCTAAGGTGGCATCCTTCAAGGCGCGGGAAATGGCTTGACCCATTAATAACTGGCCTAGACTCAATGACCACTCCTTCAAATAGGCTTGGACCTAATCTTCTAGTAGACTCTGACTAGAACCAATTTAGCTACGTACAGGATCCATTGACCCAACATGACCAAATTGGTCAATGTACAAGACTAAAACAAAAGCAATTGAAACTAAATCCTTGACTAAAAAAAAAATACAATACTTTAGGCTTGAAGCCTTATTACAGGACCCAATAATTGAAACCCTAATCAAAGGTCTGGTGCCCACACCAATCCCAGCTCCAGATTCCTTCGCCCGGCCGCGATCCCTTCGGGTCGAGATGCTGAGGCCAAAGTCGAGCTCCACCTATCCTTCACCTGGCTACGCTCCCCTCGGGTCGAGATGCCGAGGTTGAAGCCGAGCTCTGCCCTCCTTCATCCGCTGCACTCCCTTCAGGTCAAGATGCTAAGGTTGAAGTCGAGCTTCGCCCTCCTTCACCCAGCCATGCTCCCTTCAGGTCAAGATACCGAGGTCGAATTCGAGCTCCACCCTCCTTTGCCCGGCCGCACTCCATTCGGGTCGAGATGCCGAGGTCGAATTCGAGTTCCACCTCTCAGATTGGCTCCACCTTGGAAAAGAGATCTACTACTGAAGGAGGTCACTGCTCTCCTAGGATGATGGCCCAATGACCGAGGACCACGAAAAGATGCCTGCTGGGTCGTGACGGGGACCCAAGCGGCCACTTGCACCAAAATAGAAGGAATCCTCTGATCGAGGCTCTGCATTCTCCACCAACCATCTGCACCCTCCAAAATTAGAAGTCAACCGGTAGATCCGGATCTAGGAGGCGGCAGCCCGTCGATTAAGATCCTGCAAAGTTGCCCAAAAGGAAGCGACAAGAAGGAATGTCAGCACGAATGGTAGCTTTTATATCACTAAAATGGAAAGACAACCAGTCCATGGCATGAAACATCACCGCACATGCCCATAAGCATGGGGAAGATCCTGAGGTAAGCCACAGGCAATGCCCCAGCAAAAAGAGGTCTCCCAGGTTCAAACGAGGTAAGAAGAAGAAGAAGTCGCATGCACACATTCAAGCTAAGTTTCAGACGAGTGAGGTCCAACGAGCAAGAAGGGGACAGCGCATAGGAAGATAATGCTCGAGGCTACTGCGAAACCCCCAGGAGGGGTCTACACAGACATAGTCACCCAGTTCAAGCCTTCTTCTGCTGTCACTCCCGCAATATGTGCTCGGCCCACTTGCACTTTTTCATTTCACAACTTCTCCTCCTAGCATGGAGTCCATACTCGGGGCTCGACTAGGAGGATCTATTTTTTTGGATCATTACTGACTTGAGCATCGGAGTGCCCCTGCCGGAATCCCTGGCCTGGGTCATTAACTCTATTTTGTAGGTTCGGGCGATCGAGTAAGATTCCGTAAGATGGCATTGAGCTTCGACCTCGACCTCAGCTATGGGCCACAACGATCTTAGCGGTAATAGATTTCATGCTCTCATGATTAAATTTATGATTATTAGACTTTCACTTGATTTTATTAATATAGTATTTAAACTATTTCAAGTGAAATGTTATGATTTATATGTTTTCATTTTTTTTTGGCATCTATGCTTAAGCTAGAAATTATTTGGAATAAGTATAGAACTAGTAGTTAAGGATTACATTTAAGAAGAATGTATGTATATTGATAAACCCTTACTCTAGTAGCTAGACTTGCTATTAAATTACTTCTAGCATTTCTACAGATATCAAATCATTTTAAACGAATTTGAAATCATGCAAAAAGTTTTTAATGATAATCCTTTGTATTTTGAAAATCATAAATATCTTGAAAATTTTAAATCTTGATGCATGTGCTTTCATGTTTTATTACTCAAATGAATGCATATTTTTATAGGAGAATAACATTTAGGGAGAGCATCCAAAGATTTGTTATCTTGCTTTCAATGTTTTATTGATATCATGCTTTACTTGCTTTGATACTCTACTTTATCTTCAAATCTAATCCTTTGAGGGGAGTTACTTTCAATTGGTATCAAAATTTATATCTAATATTAGTAACTGCTTCAGATTGCCTTAGTCACCATGGCCATCCAGTCATAGGAGCTAAGTAGGGTTTAAAGACCCTCTCTTCCCATTCACTGGGGCCTCTTATGACATGTTAGGGTGCCGTTGTGTCCTTATCCCATGAACAAGTGAGGGAATGGATGACATATATATTGAATTATTTCTTGCATGTGCTTATCATTGTGGTATCATGTTCAATTATATCATATTTCAAGTGGTATCATGTTTAGTTGATTTCGTATATTGATTTTGATGATCTACTTGCTATTATTTCCACCTTCATTCTCATTTTGTATTACCTTTCATCCTTTTACATGATGTCAAAAATGGGGAGAAAAATTATTTAATATGAAAAGGGAAAGATATGATAAACATGAAAAATCATATGAGAAATGAAAGAAAGTGCAAAAGGGGGAGAAGAAAGCAAAATATTTCAATCTTAAGAGAAGAATTAGTAAGAGGAAAAAAATTTGAAATATTTGCATATTTTGAAAAATATTTTGAAGAATTTTTTGGATCAAATTTTGAGGGGGAGCTTGATGCTTATTATTTTTGAGCTTACATGTTTATCTTATTGTTAATCTTTGTAAGCGCTATACTTAAAGGTTTTGTTATTATCAAAAAGGGAGAGATTGTTGACCTGGTCTTGATTTTGATGATTGACAAAATGTTTAAGTATATATGAGTACTAACTGTATTTTTAAATGTGTTTATCAGATCTTAGTACTTATTCATATTGAATGAAGAAATGCTTGTATTTCAGTTGAAAAAGTCCTTAAATTAATGGAAAATTAAGTTATAAGGACTTTGGAACATAAGGAAGACTTGGAAGGACTTAAAATTTAATTTTGAAGAAGTTTCAGCACTGGCACAACCAAGTGTCAATACCTGAAGATCAAGTATCAACACTTACAAAACCAAGTGCTGACACTTGCAGAACCAAGTGTCGACACCTGGGAACCAAGTGTCAACACTTGGAGGTCAAGTGTCGACACTTACTGTAACGGCTAGTTTTTTTGAAGTGTAGAATTGATTCCAACTTGCTTCAAATGGCTATTTTTCATTTCCAATTATCATAAATGGTCATCTATGGTTTGGAGAGCTATATAAACATCAAAAATCAAGTGGGGAAGCAATCCTTTAGTGAGATTATTGATTATCCTTCAAGGATTCAAGTGTTGAGTGGTTCAAGCCATCAAGCTTCCAAGTTTCAAAGAGAGCATCCAAAGTTCACATCCTCAAGCATCATTCAAGGCTTCAATATCTTAAAGACAAGTCCTTTATCAATAATCAAGGGCTTCAAAGATATATTTACTCTATTTTAGAAAGCTTTTACTGTACTCTTTCTTATTGTTCTTACATTGTTTTTTTAAGGTTTTGGTAAGCCTTGAAAACCAAAGAAGTTTTTGGTGAGCCTTGAAAAATCAATTAGGTTCTTGGTTAGCCTGCAAAACCAAGGGAGATTATTGGTTAGCCTAAACCAACTAGGGTTTGACTTTTGAGCCCGAAGACAAAACAAGTTGTAAAGGTTGTTGGTAAGCCTAGGTGACAAAACCAACTTGGATTTTGATTAGTGAGCCCGGAAAACTAATCAACTGTAATCTTGGAGATTATATTGGAATTCCCAAGGAAATCTTGGAGAGTGGATGTAGGTGCCTTGGAGTGCACCGAACCACCATATGTCTTTGTGTTTGTATGATTATTTTCTTTGGGCTTTTATTTTGTTGCATATTATCTTGAAGCATACAAACACTTTGGCAAAACATAAGTACTTTAATTAAATTAGCACATACTTGTTTTAGTTCATAATGAAGTAGTTCAAAAGTTTTATAAGACCCAATTCACCCCCCTCTTGGGTTGCATCATCTCTGGGCAACAATGCTCCATCACTTGGCCTTGCTTGTTGGACTCTAGAGTCTGGATGATGTGGTCTTCTGTAGGTGAGTGGACTCTTCAGTCTGGATAGAAGAGGACTCAAGAGTTTTTGTGAGACTCTTGAGTTCTTGAGACATAAGCAGCTTCCAACCTATTTGAGTGAAATGATATGGTAGAGAGAACCTTTGAACCTCTTTCATTTAGTAAATGGATACCTTGGAACTCTCTTTGAAGTGGGCGACAAGAAGGAGTGGAATGCTTGGCAGACATCTCATACTTCTGGCATGAATTAATTTGAGAGGAGGGGTGCCAAGGATGAGAGACCTTCACACTTACTTATCTTAAAAGGAGGGTTGCCAATTAAGTCTTCTCTCATAGGCCGACCAAGATATAAATGATGTGGCAAATGTGTTATCTTAATGGCAAGCAAATTTCAGACATATCATGTGCTCTTGTCATGGTTAAAGTGCCAAGCAGTGTTGTCCCAAAGACATGTCCAAACATAACATGTGTTGATGTCCAAATCCTTGAAAAGGTAGTGCCAAGAAAAGGTTGTGACATGGGCTAGCTCATGGGTTGTCTTGAGCTAGCACATGGGATCACATGGGTCGAATCGGGTGCACATGGGATATTGTCTTAGGTCCCCTCTTGTAATATAGGACTCAATGACTCAACTAGTTACATAGACTCAATAAAAAACAAATCACATGACTCAACTAAATAACCAACCACACTTAATTAGGCTTGCGAATAAAAATCTAATTCAAGTTGATAAAAAGGGTAAATTCAAACTGACCATTTAAATCCAATTGGGTAAATAGGGTTTGACTCAATTGGGATTTCGACTCAACTTGGTAAAAAGTGTTTTATCCCAAAATAAACCAACCCTAATTATAGTTGGTAAAAAGATTTACTCTAACTAAATCAAAATAATAAAATTTAAAACAAATATTTTCATTGTAAAAAGGATTTAGGTTCAGGGTTTTACTCAGGTAATATACAGGAATGTGGGTTCAACCTATCGATTTCTTTTAGCCCTGGTGGCTGCACCAATTCTCCTCGGGTGGGAGGAACTCGACCCTATCGAGTATGGGTCAACTCCACTACTATAATACTATAGTAAGTTAGGAGAAACTCTTTGCAAGTACTTTATGGTGATCCAAGAATCATCAGACTCAGGTCATCCTTGCCAACAAACCAAATATCGCTGGTAATCTTTGCTCCAGGTAGCGATGATCTTGTCATCCAAGATCCGTTCAATCTTGTCTCTCCAAGCTAGTGGTATGGCAGGTGGACACACTTGGGTTGGTTCACTCTAAAGGACTGGATTAGTTCCAAATGGCTTACTAGGAATCGACGTTGGCTCCCTATACTTGATAAGGTCTGAAATGTTGAAAGTAGAGCTAATGCCTAGTTCAGGTGGCAATTCAAGTACATAAGAATTAGGTCTAATTTTCTTAATTACTTTGTATGATCCACTACTATGGGCATGCAATTTTTTCATAATTCCAGGTGGGAACCATTCAGGTTATAATCAAACCATAACAAAATCTCCTTCTTTGTACTCCTTGAGTCTTCTTTTAGTATCAGCCATATGTTTATAAGATTAGTAGCTTTCATTAATTTTTTTCCTTATCTCTTTATACAACTCTCTAACATGTTCGGCATATGACTCAGTAGATTCAGATATACATTCATTCATGCGTATAGGAATGAGGTCTAGAGATTTTTTAGGTTTGTACCATGAACAATTTCAAATGGACTTTTTCCTGTAGACCTATTCACTGAGCTATTATATGCAAATTCAGCCCTATATAGTAATAGGTTCTAATTGGCAATATGCTCTCCAACTAATCTTCTCAGTAGTTTCCTAAACTTTGATTCACAACTTCAGTCTGACCATCATTCTGAGGGTAATAAGATGTGGAAAACTTATGTTTTGTCCCTAATAGGTGCCAGAGTGTTTTCCAGAAATAACTGGTGAATCGGACATCTCTGTCAGAAACTATTACCTAGGTAAACCATGCAATCTAACTGCTTCATTCAAAAATAGCTTGGCTACCTTAGAAGCATCATAGGTTTGGAAACAAGGTAGGAAATGTGGCATCTTTGAAAACCTATATACCACCACAAATATATATTTGTTTTTCTGTAAAGTTTTAAGTAATCCAAGAACAAAGTCCATACTAAGATCCTGCCATGGACAATCTGGTACAGGAAGAGGGGTGTATAAGCTAGTGTTCTGCTTTTGCTGTTTAGCAATAGCACAAGTCCTACATCTAGCTACAACTTGAGCAACATTCCTCTTAAGACTCGGCCAATAGAATTGGTCTTCTAGTGCTAAGATTATCTTTTTTTTATCAAAATGTCCACCTAAACCTTCAGCATGTGTTTCCCAAATCAAGAAGTCTCTAAGTGAAGTATTTGGAATACAAAGGTTACTTTCTCTAAATAAGTAACCATCCTAAATAGTGTACCCACTATTTGAGCTAGTTGGTCCTTGTTTAACTACCTTATAGATTTCACCAAAATCTTCACAGTTCTCATACTCATCTTTTAATTTCTCAAATCCGACTACTCTAGTGCTAACACAATTCAAGAGCATAAATCTCCTACTCAATGCATTAGCAACTTTGTTATCAGTACCCGATTAATGTCTTAAAACAAAAGTATAGGCCTGAATGTATTCAGCCCATTTTCCATGCCTAGAATTCAATTTCTTTTACAAGTTAAGAAACCTAAGAGCTTCATGATCAGAATAAAGTACAAATTCTTGTGATAGCAAATAATGTCTCCAGTATCTAAGTGCTTGAACCACCGTATATAGTTCCTTATGATAAGTAGAATATTTTAACTTAGCATTGTTCAATTTCTTACTAAAGAAAGCAACCGGGTGATTCTCTTGACTCAAGACTCCTCCAATTCCAATCCTTGAGGCATCACAAACAACCTCAAAGACTTTCAAAAATTTGGGTAGCCTTAGAATTGGGGCTTGGATCATTTTATTCTTAATATCTTCAAAAGCCTTATTGGCTTCTTTTGACCAGTCAAATGCTCATTTCTTCATACAATCTATAATGGGTGCAACTATCCTACTAAACCCTCGAATAAATCTCCTATAGAAAGTATCTAATCCATGAAAACTTCGAACATCATGAATATTCTTAGGGATAGGCCACTCAACTATGGATTTTATTTTCTCGTGTCTGCTGATACTCCTTTAGTAGTTACTACAAAACCAAGGAAAAAAATCCGTGGAGTCATAAAACTACATTTCTTCAAATTTGCATAAACATTATCTCCACTAAGTACTTGACAAACCTGCTGAAGATGGTCTATGTGATCCTTCTTATTCTTACTATATATGAGGATGTCATCAAAATATACTACCACATATTTTTCAATAAATGACTTTAATACTTGAGTCATAATTCTCATAAAAGTACTAGGTGCATTTGATAATCCAAAAGGCATCACTAACCATTCGTACAAGCCATCCTTGTGATGGGTTTTTTAAGGGTCATCAAGCATGTATGATGCATTGAATTTCAAAAATTTGCATAAAGAACAAACTTTATTGGCCAGAAACCCTAATCCCAAGATCCCCTCATTCATATACAACTAATATAACACTAATATGGTTCATGATAAATACCTGGAACACTATTCTCCACTTCTTTCCACAAGTCTCACAAGCATAAGCCCTCCAACAGTGATCTACACAGGAATTGATCCAAGGAAGAACTCCTACTTCAGTTGCTTGCTTGACTAGGACTCCTCTTGATAGCCTTTTGAACTTTGACCTTTGTAGGACACCCTACCCTCTTGTAGCGTACACTGAATACTTTCAAAAAACCACTCTTGGATTTGGGATTGACCTCCTATAGGATAGTCTAGGCTTATGTCTTAAATCCTAAGACTTGTCCTAGTAAGAACAACCTTGTCTTAAATAGACAAGGTTTGTCTTGAGGAGGAGGGAGGAAGGTATAACACTCAAAATAAAAACTACGATGGAACTCTTTTGAAACCCATAACACCACCCCTATTTATAATGTTAGGAGGGGCATGTGATATGTCCAGCCATCAACTTATCAGATATGATTTTTTAAGACCTAAGAGAAGTTATATCACTTGAAAAGTCATATCCAATAAGTTGATTCATGCACCAAGTCACATATTCGTATCCCTTCTTATTCCTGGATGATTTCTGACTTGATACATCGCAAGTACCAGTCTAGAGGAAGCCAAGAGGTGCCTCTTCAATCTCCAAGCATCGAAGAATTTGAAGAGTCCTGATAACAGAAGGACACCTCTTCAAATCGCATGCCAAATGAAGAGACACGTCTCTTCATGCGCACATTCTCTTTCAAACCTTTTTCACACCAATTTAAGAGGTGTTAACCTGTCAAAAATAATACTAAGGGGTGTGGGGATATGTGCCAAGAGAGTCCCAGATGAATCAGCCAAAGTGATTCATCTACAGAAGGACTCTTGGTCCTTTTCCGCGATCCATTCCTTGGCGCGCGCACATATACACCCAAGGAGTCCATGCCAACTTGGACTCTAGTCCAAGTGGCATTCCATGTCCAATTAAATTAGGTTAAAACCTGATAAAGGTTGTTTAACCCATAAATAACCCATTTTAAGTCTCTCTTAAATTGGTTAATCAAAATAGCAAGCAACTGGACCCAAATCGACTTGGGTTAGGAATTAGGTTAGCCTACACATGCTAGTGTGCAATCTAGCTAACCAATTAGGATCCCATGACCCTAATTAAATTATGTATGATTTTCTTGGTCAACTCTCTAACATGTGTGACTCTTTGGGTTCTATATCTTGCCAGTAGTAGGTTTAGGTTTAGCCGATTCAAACCAATAGAACCCGATTGACCTAATTAGGTCAAATTGAGCTGATCTAAATTAACAGTTCGATATGTCCATCGAATTGACTCATGAAACAAATCCAATTGGTCCATGAAAACCTACAAGACATGATTAACGTCTAGCAACGTGTCATGCCTACCTGAAAGATGAAGAATTTGGTGGAAAGTACCAAAATACTATTCAATAGAAAGTTATCGTGCAATTCAATCTTTCGATCTTCTATTATCCCGATTAAGTGATGGGTATGGTTAAATGTCAAACCCTAGCACTTAGACATTTCGAGTCTCTATTTGATAATGAGGACTTGGTTGATGACTAATTAGAAACTACTTCAAATCTCATCCTGCTTTGATCGAAGACTCTTTGAGTCATCAATTGAAGAGAACTTTTGGGATAACAATTCCTCTTACCAGGAATGATCGATTCCTTGTTGGTCCACTCAAATCCTTTGTACACCTTCCACCATATCCGAGAACATCCCATACATGACTTAATGTCATGAATGAGTATGAACCAAAACAAGGCTTAGTGTGCACAAGGAACCATGGTGACTTTAGGTCTAAAGATCACATGCACAACTCCTACTTCAAGATCTATCTTTTGACAAGTAGAAGACTTCCATACGATAGTCTCAGTGCGGATCAGTTCAATGAACTCATATTCCAATGAGCATCCTTATCCTTGTATTAGTGTCTCTACACAAGTGGTTGTGAGACCAACCATCCTCTTATCAAAGCATACATAGGATAAGCTAGTCTTTCCAGACTTATCGATCCCCAAATCGATGGTCCATTGACTAGGAACATTTTAGGTTAGGGTTTAAAAGAACTTAGGTCTCACTGTCATGTTATCCATCATAACCCTAATTCCATTCACCATAACCTATGGGGTTCATCATAATCTTTAAATAAGACACAATAATATGATGAAACAATATGCCTTTATTAATATATTAAATATCATACAGGAGTTGGAAGATTACAAAAATGCCCTTATATAAGATTGGCTTTTAGGGCACCTTCCTTTCAATCTCTCACTTGCACTAAAGCTAATCTCCCTTGTACTTCATACCATATAATCTAAGTGGCGATCAAATTGATACCGAGGTAATGCTTTAGTGAATGGGTCTACTATATTATTCTTTATATATATACTCATTCAATGATAATATCTTGTCCTTGAACGAGGTGGAAGCATCTTAGGATGTTCTTGGGCTTATTATGAGACCTTGGTTCCTTAACTTGCACAACAACTCCACCGGTTGTTTTATAGTAGGAACTATGCCCAATTTCTTGATGAATTTCTTCATTCATACAACTTCCTATATGGCTTCACTTGTAGCTATGTACTCTGCATACTTACTGCACCACCATGTAGGGTGAAGACATACCTTGATATTGATTTGCCATCATCTGGATCTGATTGAAAACTAGAATCCGTATATGATTCTAGTTTCAACTCTGATCCTCCATAAATAATAAAAATATCTTTAGTCCTTCTAAGGTACTTAAGAATATTTTTCACAGCTTTTCAATGATCCTCACCTGGATCTTCCTGGAATTTACTTATAATGCCTAAGGCATAAGCAACATCTGGCCTAGTATATAACATAGCATACATAATTGATCCTATAACTGAAGCACAAAGAATCATAGCCATTCTTTTTCTTTCTCTTGATGTCTTAGAAGACATTTTCTTAGAGAGATGTATGCCTTGACTCATAGGTAAGTAATCCCTTTTACTTCCATCCATGTTGAATCTCTTCAACACTAAGTCAATGTACTTGGACTGGGATAAGCCTAGCATCCTCTTAGATCTATCTCTATAGATCCTTATACCTAGTATATAGGATGCTTCTTCCAAATCCTTCATGGAAGACTTTGATGATAGCCAAGTTTTAATCGATTGTAACATTGGGATATCATTCCCAATGATCAGTATGTCATCAACATACAAAACCAAGAAAACAAGTGTACTCTCACTTGTCTTCTTATACACACATGGTTCATCCACATTTTTGACAAAACCAAATTCCTTAATTATTTCATCAAAGCGGATGATCCAACAACTCGATGCTTATTTTAGTCCATAAATGGACTTTAGCTTGCATACTTGATTTGGTCTCCCGGTTGAAACAAATCCCTATGGCTGTGTCATATAGACTTCTTCCTCAGGATTTCCATTAAGGAAAGAAGTCTTGACATCCATCTACCAGATTTCATAATCATGGTATGCAGCTATTGCAAGTAATATCCGAATGGACTTGAGCATGGCTACTGGTGAAAATGTTTCATTATAGTTAATGCCATGTTTTTGTTTAAAACCTTTTGCTACTAGCATGGCCTTATAGGTTTCTACTTGACCATCTGCTCTTATCTTCTTCTTGAAGATCCATTTATACCCTATTGGGTTAATTCCTTCAGGTGGATCTACCAAGGTTCATACTTGATTGAAATACATGAAGTCCATCTCAAACTTCATGGCACTTAGCCATTTATCGGAGTCTTTTCTCTTGACAACTTCAGATTAGGTCATGGGATCATCATCCTGAATGATACTGACTACATTGTCATCCCCGATAACAAGACCATATCTAAGAGGTGCTCCCCGCACCCTCTCTGACCTTCGAAGAGGAGGTGTGTATTATGGTTGTTCTTGATCTACAAGAACTTCTGGTTGAGGAATTTCAATTGAAGACTCATCAGGTTGTTAGTTCTATTCTTCACTTAATTCAAGTGTAGAATTACTACTTTCTTTGATGAATTCTTTCTCCAAGAATGTAGCATGTCTACTGATAAAAACCTTATGTTTAGTAGTATTATAAAAGTGGTATCCAACACCCTCTTTAGGATAACCAACAAACCTACGTCAACCCTAGCACTTAACTTATGTCCAAAATTATTCTTGACATAAGCATAGCAACCCCAAATCTTTAGTACTTATGATTTGATCTTTTGCCATTCATAACTCATATGGAGTGCTAGTCACTAACTTAGATGCTACCTTGTTCAAAATATAGGCAGCAGTCTCCAAGGCATGTCCCCTGAAAGAAATGGGAAGATCTATGAAGTTCATCATGGACCTCACCATGTCTAACAAAGTACGATTTCTTCTTTCTGCCGCACCATTCAATTAGGATGTATGAGGAGGGGTCCATTCAGAGATTATGCCTTTGTCCTTGAGATGGTTTAAAAACTCAAAACTCACCTGACAAGTATTTACCTCCTCGATCAGAACGAAGAGTTTTAATACTATGTCCATTTTGTTTTTCAACCATGCTTTGATATTCTTTAAACTTATCTAAGGCTTCAGACTTGTGTTTCATTAGATACACATGACCAAACCTAGACAAGTCATCAATAAAAGTGATGAAGTAAGAATATCCACCTCTGGCTTGAGTTGTCATAGGTCCATACACATCAGTATGCACAAGACCTAATAACTAAGTTACCCTATCCCCATGTCCAGTGAATGGAGACTTGGTCATTTTTTTTTTTAGGCAAAACTCACAAGTTCTTAATGATTGAAAATCATAAGGGTCAAAGTAATTATCTTTGACTAACTTGTTTTTTCTTGACTCACTAATATGACCTAACCGGCAATGCCAGAGAAATGTGATATTGACATTATCTCTCTTTCTCTTCTTATTATCAACAAGTAATATTTCATCATTGAGTTCTAATGTCAGAAGACCATTTGTAAAATAACCATGTCCAAATGTTTTATTGTAATGAAGAATAGAGTAGCTAGTGCTCTTTACATTTTTCTCAAAACCTTGTTTTAACAACAAGGGCATTGATATAATATTTCTTACAATATCCGATACATAGTAGCATTCTTCTAACTTAAAACATTACTCGTAGGTAATAATAGAAGATAGGTGCCTATAGCTTTAGCATACATGGCTTCTCCACTAGCGCCATGCCATATAGCTTGAAATGACCTTTCTTCAATTCTCTAATTCTGTGGAGTCCCTGTAAAGATTTACATATATGTGACCCACATGCTGTATCCAATACCAATGAATTAGAAATAGAAGCACTCAATGATAAATTAGTTTGTATCATGTACAAACCTTTAGATGCTCCACTTGCATTTGTTTCACATTTACAAGATATGTCTTGCAATTATTTTTTCGATGCCCTTGCTTGTCGCAGTGGAAATAGGCTCCATCATTAACTGCCTTCTTAACTTTCTTCTTCTTTTGGATGCTCTTTTTAGGGTTGAACTTTCTTTTCAGACCCTTTCTATTTGCCTGTTTCTTCTTCCCGTCAATAAGAAGAAGATGAGCCTTATCATCTTTTGAGTGACTCTCTGCTGTCTTTAACATATTCAGCAGTTCAGGCAAAGATATGTTCAGTTTGTTCATGTGATAATTAAGAACAAACTAAGAGTAGGAATCTAGAAGTGACTACAGGATTAAATCTTGATTAAGTTCACCATCCATCACAAACCCTAATTAACCTAATCGAGTGATTAAATCAATCATTTTTAATACATGGGTTTGTACAGTTGAACCCTCACTCATCCATACATGAAACAACTACTCAATATCTTGTATCGAGCAGCCCTACACTGCTCTCCATATAGCTCTTTCAAGTTGAGCAATATGGACTGAGGTTCCATACCTTCATGTTGCCTCTGGAGCTTGTTGCTCATCGAGGATAACATGATGCACCTGACAGTTGTACTATCATTTTGCTACATTTTATGTACGACAATTTCCTCCTCTGATGCATTTTCTCCGATCAGCTCAGGATCCAGAGAATACAGAATATAAGAAAGTTTTTCCTGAGTAAGAACTATTCTCAGGTTCCTTAACTAGTCCACATAATTGTGACCGGTTAACTTGTTGGCATCTAAAATGCCCCGCAATGACAAATTTGAAGCCATTACAAAAAAAAATCCTACATTTAATTAAGAACAATATCAGAAGACCACTCAAGATGACATTCATAACTAGATAAGGACTTTATATCTAATTATGTCTCATACTATTTTATTCAAATACCATAACCCTCAATTTCTGGTAAGCGAGAATCCTTACTGGTTTCTTTAGTGGGGTTGAGATCCTAATTCCTCATGAGTGCCTTGTGTTACACAACAAACACTCATGAGTTCAAAGGTAGGACTTCCTTTCCAATTGCAACCCATGCAGTTCTCAACAAATAAACTCCCTCTAAGATGCTTATAGTCTTGTGTTACACAACAAACTAAAATGTCTTAGTTTAGTTAGACCCTTCATTTCTATATAGCCATGACAAAATAATGTTGCCCTTGTGTTACACAACAAAGCAACAATTTCCAACCATGCCATAAAGCACTAAGTGCACCAAGACAAATTTTATATCAAACCTTAGAGTAGGCCTTGTGTTACACAACAAATCTATTATAGTTTTGATATTAATTTGGCTTAGCATGAAGGAAGGCTAATTATAGTATACTCAATCAATTAGCATTCCCAAGTTAAGGTTTAGATATGACCAAATTGGCCAGATAAGTAGAAGGGGTGAGGGGGTCCCCCCATTGCTTTTCTTAGACACCAATTGATTTGGCCAAGTCAAACAATGGAACCAATTAAGAAACCTCATTCCCTTTACCTTCCCAGAACCACTTGCCTAGACACCAACTAGCTGATCAAACCCTAATCAATTTTTCATTATAATTGAGTTTATACTATGACTAAATATGTTTTATATGAGGGCTTTGATGGTCTCATACACATCCTAAATAATCATGTTATTATTGTTCATAACAACAAGTATAAAGAAAAGCATATCAATCCAGCATATGCAAAAATATGATTATCCATCAAGCATATTTATCTTAATATGCAAATCATAGCATGATTTTACAATTTCTCCATTCACCTCACTTATTCATGGGATATGGCCATAGCAGTACCCCTACACGCCATAGGATATCCCATTGAATGGGAAGAGAGGGCCTTTAAACCCTACTTAACTCATATGACCGGACGGCCATGGTGACTAACCCAATCCAAAGCAGATACTGGGATAAGACATGTCGTTAAGATGCATTTGATTAGCAATATGCACAATATCATATTGAAACAATAACATGCCCTTTTTATGATAATATATACTATCATACATAAATTAGGATCAGCCCCTAATCCAATGGAAAACATCATACTATGATTATTTTTCATAACCATACAGCATTCCACTGAACCCTAAGTAATGGCATGCATCAAAAACTTTGATCAAACTAGCTATCTAATAAGCATTTGATCATACAAATGCTTAATTAATTGAATGAATTAAGGGTTGCACTGATAGTACTGATGGGTTTCTTAAGGGTCATCAAGCATGTATGATGCATTGAATTTCAAAAATTTGCACAAAGAAAAACCTTTATTGGCTAGAAACCCTAATCCTAAGATCCCCTCATTCATATACAACTAATATAACACTAATATGGTACATGATAAATACCTGGAATGCTGTTTTCCACTCCTTTCTACAAGGCTCACATGTGTAAGCCCTTCAACGATGATCCACACAAGAATTGACCCAAGGAAGAACTCCTACTTCAGTTGATTGCTTAACTAGGACTCCTCTTGATAGCCTTCTAGACTTTGACCTTTGTAGGACACCCTACCCTCTTGTAGGGTACTCTGAATGCTTTCCAAAAACCACTCTTGGATTTGGGATTGCCCTTATATAGGACACTCTAGGCTTATGTCTTAAATCCTAAGACTTGTCCTAGTAAGAACAACCTTGTCTTAAAGAGACAAGGTTTTTCTTAAGGAGGAGGGAGGAGGGTATAACACTCAGAATAAAAACTACGGCGGAACTCTTCTGAAACCCATAACACCATCCCTATTTATAATGTTAGGAGGGGTGTGTGATATGTCCAGCCATCAACTTATCATATATGACTTTTCAAGACCCAAGAGAAGTTATCTGGCTTGAAAAGTCATATACAATAAGTTGATTCATGCACCAAGTCACATATTCGCATCCCTTCTTATTCCTGGATGATTTCTAACTTGCCACATAAAAAGTACCGGTCCCTGGGAAGCCAAGAGGTGCCTTTATAATCTCCAAGTATCTTAGAATTTGAAGAGTCCTAATAGCAGAAGGACACTTCTTCAAACCATGCACCAAATGAAGAGACGCGTCTCTTCATGTGTGTATTCCCTTTCAAACCTTTTTCACACCAAATTAAAAGGTGTTGATCGATCAAAAATAATCCTAAGGGGCATAGGGATATGTTCCAAGAGTGTTCCAGATGAATCAATCAAAGTGATTCATCTATAGAAGGACTCTTTGTCCTTTTCTATGATCCATTCCTTGGCATGCGCACATATGCACCCAAGGAGTCCATGCCAACTTGGACTCTAGTCCAAGTGGCATTCCATGTCCAATTAAATCTGGATAAAACATGATAAAGGTTTTCTTGACCCAGACATAACCTAATTTAAGTCTCTCTTAAATTGGTTAATCAAAATAGCAAGCAACTGGACCCAAATCGACTTGGGTTAGGAATTAGGATAGCCTACACATGCTAGTATGCAATCTAGCTAATCAATTAGGATCCCATGACCCTAATTAAATTATGTATGACTTCCTTTGTCAACTCCCTAACATGTGTGACTCTTTGGGTTCCACATCTAGCCAGCAGTAGGTTTAGGTTTAGCTGATTCGAACCAATCAAACCCGATTGACCTAATTAGGTCAAATTAAGCTGACCAAAATTGCCAATTTGATCTGTCCATCGAATTGACTCATGAAACCAATCCAATTGGTCCATGAATACCTACAAGATATGGTTGACATCTAGCAATATGTCATGCCTACCTGGAAGATGAGAAATTTGATGAAAAGTACTAAAATACATTTCAGAAGAAAGTTACTATGTAATTCAACCTTTCGATCTCCCATTATCCTGATTAAGTGATGGGTATGGATAAATGTCAAACCCTAGCACTTAGTCATTTCGAATCTCTATTCGATAATGAAAACTCAATTGATGACTAATTAGAAATCACTTCTAATCTCATCCTGCTTTGATCAAAGACTCCTTGAGTCATCAATCGAAGAGACCTCTTTGGATAATAATTTCTCTTACCTGGAATGATCGATTCCTTGTTGGTCCACTCATATCCTTCGTACACCTTCCACCATATCTAAGAATACCTTGTACATGACTTAATATCACGAATGAGTATGAACCAAAACATGGCTTAATGTACACAAGGAACCATTGTGACCTCAGGTCTAAAGATCACATGCACAACTCCTACTTCGAGATCTATCTTTTGACGAGTAGTATGACTTCTATAAGATGGTCTCAGTGCGGATCAGTTCAGTGAACTCATACTCTAATGAGCACCCTTATCCTTGTATTAGTGGCTCTAAGACCAACCACCCTCTTATCAGAGCATACATAGGATAAGCTAGTCTTTCCAGACTTATCGATCTCCAAACTGATGGTCCATCGACTAAGAACATTTTAGGTTAGGGTTTAAGGGAACTTAGGTCTCACTGTCATGATATCCATCATAACACGAATTCCATTTGCCATAACCTATGGGGTTCATCATAATTTTTAAACAAGACACAACAATATGATGAAACAATATGCCTTTATTAATATATTAAATATCATACAGGAGTTGAAAGATTATAAAAATGCTCTTACTTAAGATTGGCTTTTAGGGCACTTTCCTTTCATCTTGGTCTTAAATGCAGTTTTCCATTCATCCCCGGGCCTAATTCTAACTTGATGATAGCCACTCTTAAGGTCTATCTTTGAAAATATGGTAGCACCGCCATCATGTCTAACATGTTATCAAGTCAGGGTATGGGAAACCTATACTTCACTATAATCTTATTGATGGCTCTACTATCTACACACATGCACCAAGTGCCATCCGTTTTAGGAGTCTAAAGGGCTGGAACATCACATGGGCTCAAACTTTTCCTGATAAATCCTTTCCTAAGAAGATCTTCAACTTGCCTATGCAATTCCTTATGCTCGATAGGATTCATCCTATAGTGAGGTAAATTTGGCAAGGTAGCTACTGGGACCAAGTCTATAGCATGTTGTATGTCCCTTAATGGAGGTAAACAGTCAGGGAGGTCTTCTAGAAATACATCTATAAATTCTTGTAGGAAATCTAAAATTTCCTTAGGATGTTCTTTCTAGGGTTCATCATGAACTTCTTTGGTAGTCAGCATCTAGACTGTTGAACCTTTAATGATTTCATGTTCTAACTCTTTAGCAGTAATGAGGTTCAATCGTGTTCTTTCTCTTTCAAATGACTAGACCCTCTTTTAGTTTTATCTTTGGGTTGGGTCAAGTTAATCACAATTCTCTTCTCATGGTGTTTAAATGAACAAGAGTTAGATCGGCCAAAGAGGGTTGCGTCATGGTCATATAACCATGGTCTGCCATATATGATGCTATCAACCCCCATTGGAATCCTGTCACACCGTACCTTCTCTTGGTAGGATTGAATTTGGACTAGGACCTGTCATTGTAACCTGATAGGAATTGATGTAGCATCAATCAGGATACCTTATATGGGCTAGGATATGGAACTGTGGATAAGCCTAAGCTTTTAACAACATTAGTAAATATTGCATTCAAACAACTCCCACTATCTATAATGACTTTACACACTTTATCTTCTAGCTTAATGAAGGTCGGTAAGATATTTGTCCTACGCCAATCCTCATTCTTCTTGGTTTGAGCCATAATACACCTAACTACACCTTGTAGGTCAGATGACTCTATGGGCTCTTCATCACCTTCATACTCTTCTACCAAGTCTTCCTCGGCTTCATAAATTTCCTCTTCAAATTCTTCTACATTCTCTGGTTCTCTTCCTCACATTCACCTATATGCAATGCTCGTACTGGACAGTCAGCAGCAAAATGACCAATTTTACGATACCTAAAATACATGGTATGTTGATTCCTATCTCTAGGGAACATGGGTGCCTTTCCTTTATCTTCCCTACGAACTGGTTGAGAAGTAGGATTGGGTTGGCTAAGTGAAAATCGATTAGGGCTAGGCCTTGTTCCAGGGGTATTAAACCTATTTGACTCAGGTATAGGTAACAGGTCTTCTCTGGAAACATTCACAATCCCTAGCAATTTGGTAAGCCTATTCCAGATCATAACTTCCCTTAAGAATAACTTCCTCTGGATATCTTCAAGTAAACCAGCTTTAAACCTTGACAAGGTGACAACTTCGAACTCGACTACACTACACCTCATAACAAACTCATCAAATTTGGTAATATAATCAGCTACTGATCTATTTCCTTGAGTTAATTTTTGTGATTGATCTAATAATTTTTGTTCATATGAGAATGATAGATATTTCTCCCTAAGCTATAGGTATATGGCTCGCCATGTACCTATAGGTAGGTCACCTCTTTGTCAGTTCAGTCATTCTACATTTCTCTAGTATAATCTAGCCTGTCGGACTTGCATAAGCTTGGCAAATTTGAATTTTCTTTTCTTTGACATTTCGTACCATTCAAAGTACTAGTCTATATCACTTTTCCAATCAGTATAGACCTTAGGATCCAAACTACACTCAAATGTGGGTGTGTCTAATCGAATACTCCTAAGGATCTTTTCTTCATGGTCATTAACATCAGGGTTATGGTGCCTAGGGATTGGGTCAGGAGTAATTTCTCTTTGTTGGGCTCTTGGACTTGGGTAAGCAGGTTCTCTGTATTGACCTCTAAGATCTGGCGGAGTGAGTTGGGATCGAGGAATTAGGGGAATGGGTCTTGGCATCTCAGAGCTTTGACTTAGAGGAATGGGTCTAGGTGTTTCATAACTTTGACCAAGGTGAATGGGTCTAGGTGTTTCAGGATCTGATCTAGTCACATGGGATTCTTCAAGATTACCTAGTCTCTCTTCCACTTGGTCAAACCTTGTAGTAAGTTGACTATGTTGATCGGTTATTGTTCTCATAAGATTCTTCATATTAGGGTCCATGGGTGGATTGGATGGGTTTTGAGCAGGCTGATAGGGTGTGCCTGACCTAGTCGCTATGCAATGCAATCACACAGAACTCAACTCGAACTAGGATTTCCTAAACCTAGAGCTCAAGTAGAATGGGTAAGCTCAAATTACAACCAATTCAATAATTACCCTATCCACTAGCCAGGTAAGAGGTTAGGTCATGGGAGGCTCCCCCTGCTCTCGCAAGGTAATAATTAAGAACCATAAAATTGCTTAGGGCATTTGCCTCTGGACCTCTAGCCTTAGACACCAGATTCAAGTGATAATCAGAGGATTGGTGTCTAAGGCAATACTTGGAACCCGACCTATTGGTGTCCCTAGCTCACTTGGGCAATTAAGTCTAATGGATTTTAATTAATGTTAGGACCAATGCAAAGGTGATGATTATGGGATAAGGAAGGGTGATGAAATCCCTCCCTTATGTAGATATTGAATGCCCTTAAGATTAGGTTTATTAATGATACATACACAAGATGAAACCCTAATATGCAATGAAGCAATAAAATAATAAAATAGCAAAAAAATAATAACAAATTATTTTTTTGTACTTTCAGCAAGTTAAGTTTCAGGTCAAATGTATTTCAACTTTCTGATCTCAGGATTTCACATCCGGTCGTAGCTCATTACTTCCATGGGTCATAAGTATACTTTCTACTTGCTCAAGAGGCATGATTTCCTTCCACCAGAAAATAGTAGAAAAAAAAATTTTAATCTAATTTTTTTCTTTATTAGTATAGGATTAAAATTAGATTAAAGAAAAAATTATTATCAATTTTTTTGATCTTTTTAAAGATAGGTTTTATGCAAATTAATTTCAGCCTATTTCTATGTGTGCAGAAATTTCAGAACTACAAGTTAAACCCTAGTTTAACCTTCGCTCTGATACCAAAGATGATATGGGATAATAATTGAAATTAAACTACTGATATTAATAGATAATTAGTAGGGAAAAACAAAAACTAATTTTTTAAATATTTTTTAGATTTTTAAAAAAGACTTCAATGGAGACAGAAAAGGAAACTAGTTATAATTATCTTCCCGCAAGTAAACCTACAAATTAACTAGGAAAGCAGGACTTGGTTATTGAAAAATCATCATAAACTATGGTTTATCTTATCAATGAATCAGAGAATAACAAAAAAGGAATAAGTTTCGATTTTACCATTGAAGAAATGCTCCTTTGAATCAAATCTAACAGAACTCTCAAGATCTTCATGGCAAGGTTTCAGGAACTCGATCTCAAGCTCTGATCTTCCGTGCGAAGCAAGTTTCGAGGCAAGAATACCTGATCTTGACTCCTGATCACTTGTAACACTCAATAATGAAAATCATAAATTAAGAAGCAGCAAAGAAAAAGAAAGAATGAAAGGAAATGAAGGTTTAGAAATGGTGGTTTTTTGGATTTTCTGGTCGACTGGATAGGTAGGGCCTCACACCCTGCGATGTTCCGTAGAACAAAGGAAGGGCCTCACACCCCGTGATGCATATAGAAAAGGAAGAAATTTTGACAGAATAACACTCTTATTGATGAATAATAATTGATTCATTACAAGGAGGTTAGAGGGGTATTTATAGACCCCCAACTAGTGGTGTAAGGGATACAACTACTAGTCCTTTTCTTTCTTGGACTATAACTCCTAGAATCCTGCTTTAGGCAGCTTGGACTCTTATTTACTGAGATGATCTGGACTCTTTCAAATGTGGGCGACAACTTGAGGCTTCTTATCCAAAGTGGGCGCCTAAGTGGTGGATTGGTGAGATGACTTGATGTAGGGTCAAGATGCTCCATCACTTGGCCTTGCTTGTTGGACTCTAGAGTATGGATGATGTGGTCTTCTATAGATAAGTAAACTCTTCAGTCTGGATAGGAGAGGAATCAAGAGTTTTGGTGAGACTCTTGAGTTCTTGAGACTTAAGCAGCTTCCAACCTGTTTAAGTGAAATGCTGTGGTAAAGAACCTTTGAACCTCTTTCATTTAGTGAATGGATACCTTGGAACTCTCTTTGAAGTGGGTGAAAAGGAGGGGTGGAATTCTCGACCAACTTCTTGTACTTTTGGCATGAATTAATTTGAGAGGAGGGGCACCAAGGATGAGAGTCCTTCACACTTACTTATCTTAAAAGGAGGGGTGCCAATTAAGGCTTCTCTCATAGGTCGACCAAGATATAAATGATGTGGCAAATGTATTGTCTTAATGGCAAGCAAATTTCAGACATATCATGTGCTCTTATCCTAGTTGAAGTGCCAAGCAGTGTTGTCCCAAAGACATGTCCAAACATGACATGTGTTGATGTCCAAATCCTTGATACGGTGGTGCCAAGAAGAGGTTGTGACTTGGCCTAGCACATGGATTGTCTTGAGCGAGCACAAGGGTCACATCGGTCTTCAATCGGGTGCACATGGGGTGTTGTCTTAGGTCCCCTCTTGTAATACAGGACTCAATGACTCAACTAGTTACATAGACTCAATAAATAATAAATCACATGACTCAACTAAATAACCAACCATACTTAATTAGGTTTGCAAAAAAAAATCCAATTAAAGTTGGTAAAAAGGACTAATTCAAACTGGACTATTTAAATCCCAATTGGGTAAATAGGGTTTGACTCAATTGGGATTAACTTGGTAAAAAGGGTTTTTTCCAAAAATAAACCAACCCCTAATTATAGTTGGTAGAAAGGGTTTACTCTAACTAAACCAAAATAACAGAATTTAAAATAAAAATTTACATGATAAAAAGGGTTTGGATTCAGGGTTTTACTCATAGGTGATCCAAGGGATGTGGGTTCAACCTATCGATTTCTTTTAACCTTGGTGCCCGCACCACTTGGTCAAGAGGACATCCAACCAATGTGAGATACAACAACCTATACTTGATACATCATCATCCTATAATAATGTATCATTTGATTGTGAACCAGTTTAAGAACTACTTGATATATCCTCTTTATATCAAATATAATGTAGTTCTAAGGACTCCATCACATAAGAGTTCTTTTCAGGAAATTGCACATGTGAGAAAAAGCCAAAAGAATAACTTTTATTCATTAAAAATTTATATACAATTACAAAATTAGCACAACCATCTATAGCCTTGATGATTGGCTTTGGGACATAATTCCCAACAACCTCAGCCACTTAGAGTGTGCTTGATATGGTTTGACTGCATAATCACTTGGTTTCCTAGTCATTTGAATCCTTATGGTGTATATTCGCTATATTAGGTTAGCTACCAGTGTAGGATCGCATCTAGATGGGATCTATCACTTAGTGGATAAGGCATAGTTCTATGTGATTAAGACCATGGCCATAGTGATGTGAATGATGGAAAAGAATTTTCATTAGAGAAGTGGATCATATTGTAACCACTCCTGGACTTTTTATATATTCAAATTCTACTAAAATAATCACTATATACTTTGAGGCATCACTGGTGGATTATCATTACTCACTTGGATCATTTTTCAAATCATTGATCCTTGATCAAGGTGAGTTGGAATTGTTCCAACTATTAAAAGGGATTTCAATTTGGAATTGTTGCAACCATTAAAAGGGATTTCAATGAGACCATGATAAAGATCATCGTATGTCTCATTACCAGATAGAGTAGGACTTATGGGATCACACCCCGTAAGGATTTAGACTTGACCAATTGGTTGGATCATAACATAATTATCAATATGATTGATAATTAGGATCAATTTTTAAGAGTTGCAAATTAAAGAAGCTAATTGGGAGGACCTAATTGCAATATTTATAATTTAATTAGGGTTTGACTCAAATCAATTTTGAGTTGGATACCAATAGGGCTTGGATTAATTCATAATTAGATTAGGAATTAGAAACCTAGTTAGACTAGGATTCTTCCTCCTTCCCATGTCCAAGAAGGACTTATGCCAAGGAGTTAGTGCACATAGGATTGGTGCATATAATTTTGCATGATATTTTTCATGCATTATAAGAGTGGCACCCGCTCTTGTAGACTCCTTTTGTTTGAGGTATCTCATATGTTTCCCTATCTGCTTTTGAGTTTGAATTAGATTTAAACTTCAAATAGGATAGGGTGGTTATGATAGGTGACTCAAGAAATTAAAAGGAGGTGCCTCTTGGTTTTTTCATCGATTATTTTTTCACAAGAGAATTAAGAGTTGGCACCCCACTTTCTTTCTATGCCCCTCACTTCTTCCTCACACCACCCTCTGAGAGAAAAAAAGGGATAAGAAAGAAAAGAGGAAAAGGAGAGTGAAGCTCTCTCCTCCATCTTTAGTCCTCCTCCCTTCTTCCTATTAGCGTGAAAAGTTCATGATAGTTGCTAAGTTCTACTTCGCTTTTTAAGAAGAACAAAGTAGAAGATCAAGATCCAACCGTCAGAAGCTAGATCCATAAGAGAGTAGCATCTCGATGATCTGGGATGCTTCCAGTCGAGTCAACTCCTTGTGGATCTTGTAGAGGCTAGACACTTGAATGGTTTCAAGGGAACTTAAAGACATCCAGATCTGAATCAGTTCGAAAAGGAATAAGCACATAATGTATGTTCTTATTTTTGATTTTAGATTTCTATTTTTTAGTTTTTTGCTTTGATTTCATGCTTGTGAACTAGATCCATAGGTGTATTAGATCAGATCTAGCATGCTTTAAATTAAAAAGTTTAATCTTATTTTTTCACTACTTTAAAATTCTATTTTAAAATTTGAGCATGCAATACCTTCTATGAACCTAACAATAGTATCAGAATTTTTGATTTATGTGTTAGATATATTTCCTAGAAGCCAAGTTAGCATGTTACATTATATCATTTCTAAGGCATATTTTTGTACTTGATTTATTAAAATTAATAAAATGGATATGCTTCTTTTTCATTTATCTATGATGTGTCTATGATTGTCCAAGAAGTTAATGAAAAATGATATATTCTCAAGAGTTGAGAATTTAAGATAAGTGTCATTATAGATTAATTCCTAAATACTTCAAATCATTGGACATCATGAATATGGTGATTAATCTGTCAAGATTGGTATGTAGATCACTCTCCTTTTAGGTAAATAAGTCTTGAGTCTATAGTATAGGGACACTAGAGTAAGAGTTCAAGTGGTTTTTAAAGTAAGATGTCATTGAGTATGACCAAGATTAAGAGGCTACTTTGATGTACTCACTTGTTAGTGACTATCTCGGTGTTATAGTTATGTTAGTAATTTTTTGACTTGCAATGCCTCGGCTGCTTATAATGGGGTTGCTCTAGTTTGATAGTATATAAACATGGTCCCTAGCTATTCAGGGTCTTGCAATATTCATTGACTATAGTAAGTACATTGTATGAGTAGGATATGCACTCATAAGGGATCTATTAGCCTTAAAGGACTAGTCCTCTGTAACCTAAGAGGCTGAGTCCTTAAGTCCAGGGCCACAACAACATGATAATAGAAAGAAGTTTCCATGGGATTCATGATTAGACTCAAGCTAATTAATTCTTGCATATGTAGATGCTTAGAGTTTGACAAGTTTCTTTGACCTGTATCCTATTGGGACTCTCAATAGAAGAACTCAATCACATGGCAACTACACCTAGAATTTATATCTCGATTATGCAAGGTTGCCACTACATACTACTAGGTATCACTGGTAGATTATGAAAACTCACTAGGGTCATTTTTAGATCAACGATACTTGTTGCATTGAGTTAGAATCATTCCAGTTTATCAAAGGAGTTTCGATAATACTATGATAGAGATCATGGCATATCTCATTATCAAATAGAATAGAACTTGAGAGGAAATACATAAAAGAAGCTCTACCTGATCAAAAGGTTGGATCATGATTAAATTATCAATTGGATTGATGATTGAGTCAATATGTAAGGGTTACATATTTAGTAACTACTAATTTGTAAGGTTGCTGCGGTGGATGAGGAGGGCCTTGATGCATGCAATTTAAAAACTTTTTCTAAACATCATGGCACAGCAGAAGGAGATAAAATACTTTTATCTATGATATGTTAATCTAATTAACACAGGCCCCTACATAGATCTTGATGCATCTAGAGCAATGTATGTATGAAATCATGCATCTATAGTATGAAACAAAAAACTATTAATGGAATCACACAATGATGCAGTAAGAATAATATGTCATATATATGTAATGTAAGCCCATACCTTCGAGATGATGATCACTTGGAAGGCATGTGCTCCACCTACAAGAAAGAAGAGTAGGCTCTGTGAGCAGCACACACGTACTACCTCAACAGGTGGTTCACACCGGCGTACGGGATTCCTCCTCTTTCCTTCGAGGTGCTAGCCTCTCCAAAAATAGTGTCGGCAGCAGGCACTCCTTCAACTCCTTGAACAATCATGGACTGCTTCTTCAACTCCTTAAAGAACTACTGTTAAAGCACAGATGGAACAAGACTCTTGAGAACCCTTCCCAATTCTCTATCCCAAACCTTCAACAGAAGGTATGCGCTCAAGAATCCCTCCCAAAACTCAAACCCCCTCTCCGATAATCTCTCAGAGATCAAGTGTGAACTCTAACCATGAGAAAATGGCAGAGTCTCTTGATCTCCTTTTCTGTTCTTCTAGCAGAACTCAAAACAGAACAAATTCACAAGAACTAAAATGATCAACTCAACAAAATCTAATTTAATAAGAGATTATAAAAAGAGTTTGAGTCCCTTGGAATTCAAGATGTTACAAACCCTTGAAATTCTGCAACAGCAACAAATAAAACCCTGAAACACCCACCATTAAATCCCACAACAATTGCAAAATTAAATGGGGTAGTTTCAGTTTTCACTAGAGTCCGTTAGTCGAGTGGACTCGATTGTTTGAGTCGACTTGAGCTAAATCGCATGAGTCGGCTCATCCAATGAGTCGGCTCAAAAGTAGCTCTAACACCTTGTCAAAATGAGTCAAGAATGATTCCTAATCATTCCCATGCAAACAAATCAGGAAGAAACCCCACGGTCCTTGTAAGTTCAAACACAAAATCGGTAGCACAGAAACATTTCCAGTACCAGCAAAAGTCACCATCTAGCAATGACACCCAGCATCCGGATAGGTTGAAGGTTGCAGAGCAACAAGAACCTATCGAATACGGAATACCACTGAACTTATTCCTCTAATCTCCTAATGCTTCGGATGGCTTAAGGTTAAACTACCCAATTCTAATCAGTCCATCTTAATATGTGTCAAACAAAGAATCCCTGTAACTCCTTACAAGAAATGCCCTGGCCAAGGTCTTTCTCAATTGAGGCATATTAAGCATTCAATCAAAACCATTTGGAGAGATTAATCCTACCTTGATCTTTCTACCACTATACAAGTACTTGACTGTACTTAGCAACCTTCCATCACCAGATTAGAAATCTGGGAGTCTGGCACCTAAGCACCGTGAGTTGCTTGCAAGCTACCAAAGTGATCTTAAGTCGAAGGAATAATTCATGTCCACATCCTAATGCTATACTTCTCTTTGGTAGAAAGAGAATCTCACATGAGGGTCTCATTCAATGAAATGTCAAACATAACACCTGATGTCATGCCAGCATCTCCATGCTACTTGGTTAAGACGACAACCAACATACATGACATCAATGACCTACTCTCGATGAACAATCTTCCTGAAACATCACATCCTTTGGTTGTGAACCAGTTTAAAAACTACACGACGCATCCTCTATACATCGCATATAAGGCAGCTCAAAGGACATCGTCACATAAGAGTTTAATTAGGAAGATGTCATGTGATGAACAACTAGAAATAACTTTTTATTCAATTCAATAATTCATATACATATACATGAGTTGCACAACCGTCAATAGCCTAGACAATTGGCTTTGGGACACAATTTCCAACAACTCCCTCCTAGACTAAATCTAATTCCCATCTTCCATTTGCAATCGTCGAACTCTTGTATTCCAATGGCTTTAGTGAAGAGGTTGGCCAGGTTCTCCTTACCATTTATCTTCAGAAGCTCGATGTCACCTCGTTCAATAATCTACTGGACAAGGTGATAACGATGCTGGTGTGGGCACCAGACTCAGAAGAAGACTTCAGAGCTCCATCTGGATCTCTGATTAACCTTGACCGAAGAATTAGGGTTTTTGGTTTGTAATAAGAGTTGACTAGATCAACTCAATTTAGCTTGAGTCTACATTACCTGCATTTTATTTTGTTGAGTCATGTTGACTCAGTAGTGGACTAGGGTTTCAACCTGGGATGTTACACTTTCTTCCAAGACCAGGCAAGTGGACACCACACTCCCAGCCACACTCCCAATCTAGGGGGCGCCATATCTACATCCAGCAGCTTTTGGTCCCTACTCCACAGATGGCAACTTCTTTCTCTCATGCACCAGATAAAGAGAAGTCCACCAAGAGACCACAAATCAAGGGGGCGGCCAAGACTTTCCCAAGAAACCCAAAGCAAAGAAGGGAAGAAATCCTTTTGGAAGAGAGCTTCAAGGGGGCGCCCACTACCTGCCAAAGACATCCAAAACAAAGATGGGAAGGACCTTGACTTAGGGAGGAAGAAAAGGAGGAGTCCAAAAGAGTTGATCCAGGGAAGGAAGAAAATTTTTCTTGAAGATCCAAGCAAGGTGGTGCCATCTACCTGCCTTTTATAACCCAAATCCAATTTTTTTAGTACTTTGGCCGACCATATGTGTATGGATTATCCTGATTTGTAGATCCCCTCCTTTAGTCCCACATGGGAAGATGTAAAACCCAACTCCCTTGTAAAGCCCTATAAATTAAACCCCTCTTGTAAGTTTAAAGGAATCAGATGAATGAAAGAAATTTTTTCTTGAGCAAACTTGTGTTTTCTCTTGTCCGCACATGCTTCCAGGTGTTGAGCTCCGTGAGGGAGTAAATCCGGGTTCCCCTGGAACCTTGAGGAGGTGAGAGATCTCCAAAACCCTAAATCCTAGGTTAGCCACTCAATTCCCAAACCCTAGCCGCCATCACCCTTCTCTTTCCACCAAGCCCTAGTCAATTTCCCTTCTCACGGCCACCATCTCCAAGTCCAGGCTGACCACCAGCATCCAGCTCCAGTCCAGATACTGCAGATCTACAACAATTCTAAGAGGAAGTCAGATCGGCCTCCAGGAGAATTCGATTTCAGCAACTTCGGCTTTCAAGTTCTTTAACCTGGTAAGATCTTTTCTTGAGTTTCTGAATTCCTTCACTTGTTCCTCTTCTTTCCCAGATCTTGAGTCCAAGAGAAGCCGAGCAAACCACGGGACCAGTATTGGAGGATCCATTGCGAAGATAGCCGACTCCGAGGATCCCACAATCTGCTCGAGAGAGTTCTTCCACCAAAATCCTGAGAAGATCACTGTCTGGTTAGTAAACCATCTCTTCTCTCTATTTCTGTTCTGTTAAAAGTTCAGAGCGAAACCCTAGGTCTGGGAGTTTCTCAACCCCCAGTGATCCGTTACTTCTGAACTACTCTGATAATTTAGTTTCTTCTAAACTGTGCTTTCAATCCTTACCTAGTTTCCTTCAACGTAGTTTAGCTTTACTTTGAGTCGAAGCCAATTTCTGAAAAATATATATAAAAAAAAGAATTAATTTTAATTTTACTTTCGCATTCGCTTCTTTGTTCTTCGTTCTGCATCATTTTTGGTATCAGAGCTTTCGTCCTGCATCATTTTTGGTATCAGAGCCCTGCCTAGGGTTTCTGTTTGTTTGCCTGTTTGAGTCCCTCTCTTTTTACTTTGTCTGCTCGAAGTAGACTCCCCAGGACGTCCGGTCCTAGGAACAAAGTGAGGTGCAAACCTCCTCTTCCCATTCCACGGGGTGTTCCTAGGGCGTGTAAGGGATCCGTTGGGTTACAACTTTGTAGCAGAAATTGTAAACGGGGAAGTGCTCTGTTTTCAGCCCATAATTGCCCTATTGCAGGAATTATTTCTCACTGAAGGTAACTCCAAATTCAGTGATTTTTGTTTTGTTGGAATCAGTATAATTGAAACTAATTTTCATAATTTGCTTACGATTTATTAGTTTCTGTACGATTTCAGAGAATTAAATTACTGCAACGCTGTTTTTGTGTTCTGCAATCCATTTATTTTTGAGTGTTCATCTCTTAATTCAACTTAAGGGCATTTGAGCATCTAAGATAAGGGGAGGAGTTGATAACCTCTCCTTAGCCCAAAACCACCACCCCTTCATTCGAACCTAAGCCTTTAATCTAAAATTGATTAGACCTAATTTGCCCTAGTGGGCTAGGGACATCAACAAGTCGGGTCAAGGCTAGTGTTGAGTCAGTTTGTCTGGTTACTCTGTGTGTGCTTTGTACACAGTGTCTAGAACGGTGGTTCAGGGATTCCATCCCGAAGGGCTTGTGTGCTGGTCCGCCTACCTGGCCAATCTCTGATTGGTGTCTAGGATTGGCATTCAGGGACCTAACACTCCCCTTACACCTGCCTGGCTGAGTCCTGAGTTACTACAGGCTAGCTTGCCACTCTGATTGGGCATCTAGTTTGGGCTCTAGGTCTAGTTAGCCCGTAGTCGTTCAGTTGAGTCTCATTTTGTGTGTTTGCTTGCATCATGTCTACCCGGAATGGAGTACCCTACCAACCTGGTCAAACCCAACCTGATTTAGAGGCCATGGTTATAGCTCTTACAGAGAGTATGAACAAATTAAGTCAGGATATGAATGAGAATTTTGCCCAACTTAGGGATCGAGTCCAAGTACTTGAGGAACCTAGGCATCGAAATTGGACTCCTGACCCAGATTTTAATGTGCCTTAACCTCACCCACACCAAGAGCCTAGAAGACCTTTATACCGAGATCCTGAACCTAATCATAGGAGGCCTGACCCAGAACCTGAGGATAGAGATGATAGGTTCATTCGAAACATCAAGTTAGATGCACCCACTTTTGATGGTAGTTTAAATCCTAAGGTGTATTCTAATTGGGAGGGTGAGATGGACCAGTACTTTGAGTGTATGCTATGTCTGAGGAGAGGAAATTCAAGTTTGCCAAAATGAAATTAATACGTCAAGCTAGGTTATACTGGGGGAACATTGAGCTGACCACTAGAAGACGAAATGTAGAGCCCATAACCACTTGGCAGGGTATGAAAGAGAAACTTAGAGACAAGTACCTACCCATTTCATACCAGCAAAATCTGTTAGACCAATGGCAGACTTTGAAACAAGGGAACCGATCTGTTTCAGACTACATAACCACCTTTGATGAATACCTAATGAGATGTGATGTGAGTGAAGCCCATGAAGTCACCTTGTCTAGATTTAGGGCTGGACTTAGGGAAGATATTAAGAGAGAGTTGTTTCTGAGAGAGGTTACTGACCTAGACCAAGCCTATCAGATTGCACTGAACACTGAGAAGTTTCAGAGAGGACCCATGCCATCTAGGGTTAGTGCCCCAATCCCAAGAAATGGACCTAGCCAGGTTACCCCTAGCAAGCCTAATCAGGGTATCCCCACCCCTAGGCCCATGGACAAAGGTAAGGCACCTGACACCCACAGAACCCCTAGTATCGTCTGTTTTAAGTGCCAGAAGCCCGGTCATATCTCCACTCATGCACAGCCATAGCTTGTTTTAAGTGTCATAAGGTAGCTCATGTTTCTAGCCAGTGCCCTCGTAGATCCCTATATATAGAAGAGGGAGGGGAAGAGAGTTTCGAGCCTAATGAGGAGTTTGAAGAAGAAGTTTATGAGGCCGGAATGAATTTGGTTGATGAGTATGAAGGAGAGGAAGAATCCACTGAATCTGACCACTTAGGGGTTGTGAGATGCATCCTGTCCCAGACTAAAGTTCAGGAAGATTGGCGTAGGACTAATATCCTACAAACTTTCCTTAAACTAGGGGATAAGGTTTGTAAAATCATCATAGATAGTCGGAGCTGTGTGAATGCCATTTCTACCAGCACTATCAAAATGTTAGGCTTAACCCCAGTCCCCCACCCCAACCCCTATAAGGTTTCTTGGGTAGACTCTACCTCTAAACCCATCCAGTCTAGATGTCAGGTCCAAATCCAAATGCAATCCTATCAAGAGAAGATTTGGTGTGATGTCTTGCCCATGGGGGTGAGCAGTATAATTCTTGGAAGACCTTGGTTGTATGATCATGATGCCACCCTCTTAGGAAAATCCAACACCTGTGTCTTTAGTTTCAATGGGAAGAAAATCACAATCCATTCAGTCCCTCCTAAGGACAAGGTAGCAAAAGGAACCAGTAAGGTTAGGGAGATGAAGACTGGAGTGAACCTAATTAGTGCCAAGGATCTAGAACAAGAAATTCATAGTGGTTCACCCATTTGGATGTTGACTGCTAAGGAACTTAGGACTCCTACACCCTCAGAGCCTCCTTAGGAAGTTAAGCCTTTATTAGAAGAATTTGAGGATGTTTTTCTCGAGGATCTGCCAGACCACCTTCCACCTCTTAGGGATATTCATCATTCCATAGATTTAGTCCCAGGAGCTACTTTACCCAACTTGCCCCATTATTGGATGAATCCATCTGAGCATAAAGAACTGCAAAAGCAGGTTGGCGAATTGTTGAGGAAGGGGTTCATTAGAGAGAGTCTTAGCCCTTGTGCAGTCCCTGCACTTCTAACCCCGAAGAAGGATGGCACGTGGAGGATGTGTGTTGACAGTCGTGCCATCAATAAGATCACAATAAAGTATAGGTTCCCCATCCCTAGACTAGATGACATGCTTGATATGATGGCCGGTGCCATGGTTTTTTCTAAAATTGATCTCAAGAGCGGCTATCATCAGGTTAGGATTAGACCAGGGGATGAGTGGAAAACAGCCTTCAAAACTAAGGATGGTCTCTATGAATGGGTTGTTATGCCTTTTGGGTTGTCCAATGCCCCTAGTACTTTCATGAGGATTATGACCCAGGTACTTAGAGCTTTCATAGGGAAGTTTGTAGTGGTCTATTTTGATGACATCCTGATCTATAGTAAGACCCCTGCAGATCACCTAGGCCACCTTAGACAAGTCTGTCAAGTTTTGAGGAATGATAGTCTCTACGGTAATCTCAAAATGTGTGAATTTATGACTAGTAGAATTATCTTTCTTGGATTTGTTGTAACCCCTGACGGCGTGGCTGCCGACCCTGAAAAGATTAGGTCCATAGTAGAATGGCCAGAGCCGACCAGTATGCATGAAGTCAGAAGTTTCCATGGCTTGGCTACCTTCTATAGACGATTCATCAAGGGGTTTAGTACCGTAGTTGCTCCTATCACAGACTGCATCAGGAAGGGAGAATTTCAGTGGACCAAAGCAGCCCATAAAGCCTTCCTAGATCTTAAGGATAGGATGACCCAGACACCCATTTTGAGACTACCAGACTTTTCAAAGGTATTTGAGGTTGCCTGTGATGCTTCAGGAGTAGGTATAGGTGGAGTCCTAAGCCAAGAGAACCATCCCGTAGCATTCTTTAGTGAAAAACTTAATGATGCTAAGCTTAGGTATTCTACCTATGATAAGGAATTTTATGCGGTAGTGCAAGCTTTGCGTTACTGGAGACATTATTTACTACCGCAAGAATTTGTGCTGTTTTCGGACCATGAGGCTCTTAGATTCTTGAATTCTCAGAAGAAGCTTAACCCTAGGCATGCTAAGTGGGTAGAGTATATCCAGTCCTATACTTTTGTTTTGAAGCATAAGGCTGGGTCTGAAAATAAGGTAGCTGATGCCCTTAGTCGTCGATCTTTGTTGTTGAATTCTGTTAGGGCTGAAGTCATAGGGTTTGAGCAAATCAAAGAAGAATATGAGTCGTGTCCGGATTTCAAGACTGTGTACCAGGATCTAACTCAAGGACCATCTAGTGAACATAAGGATTATTCCCTTTTAGATGGCTTTCTGTTATTTAAGAATAGGCTTTGCATTCCTAGAACCTCTCTTAGGGAATTCTTGATTTGGGAAACTCATGGGGGAGGTTTAGCTGGCCATTTCGGAAAAGATAAGACCACCCTTGCTATTGAAGACCATTTCTTCTGGCCTAGCTTAAAAAGAGATGTAGCACACATTGTGGCTAGATGTCGGACCTGCACTGTTGCCAAACAGCGAAAATAGAACACCGGCCTTTATACCCCACTCCCTGTCCCAGATCGTCCTTGGCAAGATGTGAGCATGGACTTTGTGTTAGGTTTGCCCAAGACCCAGAGGAGGCATGACTCTATCTGTGTTGTAGTAGACTGATTTTCCAAGATGACCCATTTCTTGCCTTGTTCCCAAACATTTGATGCGTCTAAGGTAGCCACCCTATTCTTTAATGAGATAGTTCGACTCCATGGCCTACCCAAGACCATTGTTTCCGATAGGGATGTTCGGTTCACTAGCTATTTCTGGAAAACCCTTTGGCATAAGTTAGGGACAAAACTTAAGTTTTCAACTGCCTATCATCCCCAGACTGACGGCCAAACCGAAGTAGTGAACCGTAGTTTAGGCAATCTGCTAAGGTGTCTTGTTGGTGAAAACATTAGGAACTGGGATTTGTACTTAACTAGAGCTGAATTTGCATATAATGACTCGGTCAATAGGTCTACGGGTAAGAGTCCATTTGAAATTGTGCATGGTTACAAACCCCACACACCTCTTGACCTAGCTCCTTTACCAGTCCACACACGGGTCTCTGAGTCTGCCGAAGTTTTTGCACAGCATATAAAAGACTTGCATAAAGAAATTCAAGCCAAAATAAATTTAAGTAACGAAACTTATAAGAAATTGGCTGATTCTCAAAGGCGAGTCAAAACTTTTGACGATGGAGACTATGTAATGATTAGGTTAAGGCCTGAACGGTTTCCTCCTGGAACCATTAGAAAGTTACATGCTAGGGGAGCTGGACCATTTAGAGTGGTAAAGAGAGTAGGATCCAATGCCTATGTGCTCGAGTTGCCTCCAGAACTAGGCATTAGCTCCACTTTCAACATTACAGACCTAGTAGAGTTTAGGGAGCCAGCTGTGATTCCCAGTGAGGCTTTTGAACCTAATCCTGCTCTTGAGAGTGAACCTGACCCTGTGTGTCCACCAACAAATTAGCCTGTGAGGAAAGAGCAGATTGAAAAGATCCTGGATGATCAGGTTATCTCTACTCGTAATCGAGGATACCAAAGATACCTGGTCCGCTGGCTAGGAAGGCCAGATTCTGATGACTCTTGGATCTCCCGAGAAGAGTTACAAGAGCTGGACCCAGACCTCTTGGAGAGATACCAGAGCCAACTTGATCCATACTCGACAGGGTCGAGTTCCTCCCACCCTGGGAGAATTGGTGCGGGCACCAGACTCAGAAGAAGACTTCAGAGCTCCATCAGGATCTCTGATTAACCTTGCCCGAAGAATTAGGGTTTTTGGTTTGTAATAAGAGTTGACTAGATCAACTCAATTTAGCTTGAGTCTACATTACCTGCATTTTATTTTGTTGAGTCATGTTGACTCAGTAGTGGACTAGGGTTTCAACCTGGGATGTTACACTTTCTTCCAACACCAGGCAAGTGGACACCACACTCCCAGCCACACTCCCAATCCAGGGGGCGCCATATCTACATCCAGCAACTTTTGGTCCCCACTCCACAGATGGCAACTTCCTTCTCTCATGCACTAGATAAAGAGAAGTCCACCAAGAGACCACAAATCAAGGGGGTGGCCAAGACTTTCCCAAGAAACCCAAAGCAAAGAAGGAAAGAAATCCTCTTGGAAGAGAGCTTCAAGGGGGCACCCACTACCTGCCAAAGACATCAAAAACAAAGATGGGAAGGACCTTGACTTAGGGAGAAAGAAAAGGAGGAGTCCAAAAGAGTTGATCCAGGGAAGGAAGAAAATTTTTCTTGAAGATCCAAGCAAGGTGGCGCCATCTACCTGCCTTTTATAATCCAAATCCAATTTTTTTGGTACTTTGGCCGACCATATGTGTATGGATTATCCTGATTTGTAGATCCCCTCCTTTAGTCCCACATGGGAAGATGTAAAACCCTACTCCCTTGTAAAGCCCTATAAATTAAACCCCTCTTGTAAGTTTAAAGGAATCAGATGAATGAAAGAAATTTTTTCTTGAGCAAACTTGTGTTTTCTCTTGTCCGCACTTGCTTCCAGGTGTTGAGCTCCGTGAGGGAGTAAACCCGGGTTCCCCTGGAACCTTGAGGAGGTGAGAGATCTCCAAAACCCTAAACCCTAGGTTAGCCACTCAATTCCCAAACCCTAGCCGCCATCACCCTTCTCTTTCCACCAAGCCCTAGTCTATTTCCCTTCTCACGGCCACCATCTCCAAGTCCAGGCTGACCACCAGCATCCAGCTCCAGTCCAGATACTGCAGATCTACAATAATTCTAAGAGGAAGTCAGATCGGCCTCCAGGAGAATTCGATTTCAGCAACTTCGGCTTTCAAGTTCTTCAACCTGGTAAGATCTTTTCTTGAGTTTCTGAATTCCTTCACTTGTTCCTCTTCTTTCCCAGATCTTGAGTCCAGGAGAAGTCGACCAAACCACGGGACCAGTATTGGAGGATCCATTGCGAAGATAGCCGACTCCGAGGATCCCACAATCTGCTCGAGAGAGTTCTTCCACCAAAATCCTGAGAAGATCACTGTCTGGTTAGTAAACCATCTCTTCTCTCTATTTCTGTTTTGTTGAAAGTTCAGAGCGAAACCCTAGGTCTGGGAGTTTCTCAACCCCCAGCGATCCTTTACTTCTGAACTACTCTGATAATTTAGTTTCTTCTAAACTGTGCTTTCAATCCTTACCTAGTTTCCTTCAACGTAGTTTAGCTTTACTTTGAGTCGAAGCCAATTTCTAAAAAATATAAAAAAAAAAAGAATTAATTTTAATTTTACTTCCGCATACGCTTCTTTGTTCTTCGTTCTGCATCAGATGCAGAATATGCTTGGTCTGCTGGTATGATTTTGGCTCTTTGACTTGAGCTATGGCTCTAGTGCTATCACAATACACCAGAATAGGACCATCCAGGGAGGGTGCCACTCCTAGCTTGTCTAGGAAGTTCTGCAACCACACAGCCTCCTTTGCTGCATCGATGCTGCAATATACTCTACCTCGTAAATAGAATCAGCCACTATATGCTGCTTGGAGCTTTTCTAGTAGATAGTTCCACCATTTGTAAGGTTCGGTGGCAAGGCGGAATCATAGATTTCAAAATTTTTTATCTTAATGAAATCTTCACCAAACCTTCAACCCAAAATCTCCTTAAAAGAATTAAAACATATAAGATGTTTATATAAGATTTAATCTCAAATCAAGATACTAACCTGTATCGCAAAATCCAAACTCTGAATCTCCACCAGGCACCCAAATGTTCACCCTCCAATGGTGATCCACACAGAAAAACAATGAAGACAAAATTTCTATTTCTTGGTTCCTCTTCTTGAATTCTTTTTCAAGAATTCAATTCTTGGACCTTTAGGCTGAAATTTTCTTTCTTGAAAATTTCCTTTTCTTCCTTCTTTCCTCTTCTTGAATTTTCTTCAAGAATTCCCTTTCTTGAATCCCTTTTCTTGAATTGAATTGGAAGAAAAAATTAAGACAGTCAAAGTCTTAATTCAAGAAAGAAAAGAAGAAAAGATCCTTTCCCTGTTCTTTCCTTTACCGTTCAAGACCTTCTTCTTATTCTTGTTTAGGGTCAGAGTTTCGACAGAGGATACCTCTGTAAGGGAAACAATACCCAACAAGAACAAGAGGAAGGAGTATTCTGGAGAGGAAGTGAGGGAATTGGATCTCTGAACTATGTTACATGAAAACCCCCGAGAACCCCAACCCTATTTATAGATCTCAGAGGGGTGTCATCTCGAAACAACGCAACCCTCTGAAACCCCAGGGATCACGATCCCTCATTCCTCACGCGTCCCCTCAACCAAAAATCATGATTCTCCGATTTGATTTTCATTTTTCCGACGAGGAGAACTCTCGGAAAAACTTTAGGAAGGATCGCGACTTTTGGAGACGGATTTGCGACCGAAAAGCGACGGATCTTTTTCTTAAATTTTTCTGGCCATCAGATCCAGATCCAAGGGCGCCAGACAAGGATCTGAAATGCTCCTCTTCAGAATTTCTCCGACGTTTTTTCTTCTCACGCGTTTTAAGAGAAGTCCACGCTCGTGGACTTTCTTTCTTGGCGCGCGCGGGTGAGAGAAGGGAGGGGGCGGCTTGGAGAGAGGGTCTCAGTGAATTAAATTCACTTGGGTTCAGCCATGGGTTAGCCCAATATCCTAAAAATTAAATTGGACCTTAATCTAGTTCAATTAGAACCCAATTAAGCCCAATTCGGAACCAAATTCGAATCTGATTCGAATAGAAATTTGGTCTGCAACACATGCTAGTGTGTTTATCCTGCAAACATGATTTAATTCCAAATTAAATCCTTCATCAATTTTCTTTTGTGTGTGACCCATTGGGTTCCACACCTAGCCAGCAGTAGGTCCGAGTGCTATTTGACTTAATTCGGTTAGATCTTAACTAAGCCGATTTAGGTCAACTCAAACTAGCTCGACTCGGTCAATTAGAATCTAATTCAAATTGACTGATTTGAATTACCATGACTCAATCATATACCTACAAGACAAGATTGACGTCTAGCAACGTATCATGTCTACCCGGAAGATGTGGAATTTTGGTGGAATTACCAAAATACCCTTCAGTGGTGAGTTACCGGGCAATTCAGTCCTTTGATCAACTTGCATCCCGAATATGATTATGAATATGGATATTTGTCAAATCCAATTTTCATATTCATCCCTAGCTCAATCTTTATAATGATGATTCATTAATGAACCATTAGAAAATAACTCTAATGTTCATACTTTGATCAAAGGTTTCCTGAATCCATCATTTGAAATTAGCTGGATGCTATTCCCTCTTACTAGGGCTGATCAATTCCCTGTTGACCTACTCACAACCTTCATATACAATCCACCATAACCAGTATCACCTCGTGCATGACTCAGTGTCATGATTGACTGCGAACCAAAGTATGGATTCATGTATATAAGGTACTATGGTAGTCTCAGGTCAAAGGACCACATGCACTACTCCCACTATGAGAATTATCTATTGACAAACAGATAAGGTTCCATTAGATATTCTCAATCTGGATCAATTCAGTGAACTCATTCTCCAATGAACACTCACATCCTAGTATTAGTGTCAAACACAAGTGACTGTGAGATCAGTCACCCTTATTACAAAACATATATAGGATGTGCTGGTCTTGCCGGAAACATTGATCCCCAACTCAATGTCCCATCGACCAGGAATATTTTAGATTAGGGTTTTAAGGCTTTAGGTCTCACTGGTATGATCTCATCATAACCCTAGAACCATAGCCCTAATCTATGGGGTTCATCATAAAATCAAAAAGACACAGCAAATGATGAAAATAATGCCTTTATAAAATGTCAATTCATTGATTTTGGGATCAAAATTACAATATTTCAATTGGCTTTCAGGGCACAATCTTTCAATCTCCCACTTGCACTAAAGCCAATCGCCTTTAAATCTTAACCCCATACAATCAAGGTGGCGATCAAACTCTCGCTGTGATAGAGCCTTAGTGAACGGGTCTGCAATGTTGTTCTTCGTTTCTACCCTTTTAATGCAGACTTCTTGTCTTTCGACAATCTCTCGAACGAGATGGAAGCATCTCAGAATGTGCTTTGATTTGTGATGAGCTCTTGGTTCCTTTGCTTGAGCAACAGCCCCCGTATTATCACAGTAAAGTGATACTGGACCTTCAATCTCAGGAACTATGCCCAACTCTGATATGAACTTCTTCATCCAGACAGCTTCCTTGGCAGCTTCACTAACAGCAATGTACTCTGCCTCAGTTGTTGAGTCAGCTACAGTTTGCTGTTTAGAACTTTTCCAACTTACAGCTCCTCCATTAAGGGTAAAAACATACCCAGATATAGATTTGCTGTCATCTGGATCTGATTGAAAACTAGAATCTGAATAAGCTTCTAGTTTAAGATCAGATCCTCCGTATATTAGAAAAATATCCTTAGTTCTTCTTAAGTACTTAAGAATATTTTTCACAGCCTTCCAATGATCCTCTCCTGGATCAGCCTGAAACCTGCTGGCTATACCTAAGGCATATGCCACATCAGGCCTAGTACATAACATAGCATACATAATAGACCCTACTGCCGAAGCATAAGGTACCGAATTCATTCTATTTCTTTCTTCAGGTGTCTTAGGAGACATCTTTTTAGAAAGATGTATGCCATGACCAATAGGTAAGTAACCTCTTTTACTTTCCTCCATGCTAAATCTTTTTAGCACTTGGTCAATGTACCTAGACTGGGATAAACCTAGCATCCTCCTAGATCTATCTCTATAGATCTTGATGCCTAGTATATAAGATGCTTCTCCCAAGTCTTTCATGGAAAACTGTTTAGATAACCATACCTTGACTGATTGTAACATTGGGATATCATTCCCAATGAGGAGTATGTCATCTACATAAAGAACTAAGAAAACTATGGCACTCCCACTAGTCTTCTTGTACACACAAGGTTCATCCTCATTTTTGATAAAGTCAAATTCTTTGACTGTCTTATCAAATCGGATGTTCCAACTCCTAGATGCTTGCTTTAATCCATAAATAGATTTCTTTAGCCTACATACCTGATTAGGTTTAGTCTCCAAGACAAAACCTTCTGGCTGTGACATATAAACCTCTTCCTCAAGGAAACCATTGAGGAATGCAGTCTTCACATCCATCTGCCAGATTTCATAATCATGATATGCTGCTATAGCAAGCATGATCCGAATAGATTTGAGCATGGCAACAGGAGAAAATGTTTCATCATAATCTATTCCCTGTTTTTGTCTGAAACCCTTAGCCACTAATCTGGCTTTATAAGTTTCAACTTGGCCATCTGTCCCAATCTTTTTCTTATAGACCCATTTGCATCCAATAGGGTTAACACTCTCTGGTGCATCAACCAAAGTCCAGACTTGGTTGACATACATGGAGTCCATTTCGGATCTCATGGCTTCCAGCCATTTGTCTGAGTCACTACTTATGACAGCATCCGTATATGTTAGAGGCTCATCATTATCAATGATTCGGGCTTCATTATTTTCAATAATGAACCCATACCTTTCAGGTGCATGTCGCACTCTATCAGACTTACGGATAGGAGTGGTGTGTTCAGGTTCTATACTAACTATGTTATGATTTTGTTGAGATGTATCTATTTGTTGAACTTCTTCAAGTTCAATATTTCTCCCACTGCCCTTTTGTAGGATGAATTCCTTTTCCATAAAAATGGCATGCCTACTGACTAAAATCTTTTGTTCAGTAGGGTGGTAGAATAGATATCCTATACTATTTTTGGGATATCCAACAAATAGACATTTTTCTGCTCTAGCATCAAGCTTTTGTCCAAAATTTCTTTTGACATAAGCTGGACATCCCCATATCTTAAGGTGCTTAAGATTGGGTTTCCTTCCCCTCCATAACTCATATGGAATGCCAGATACAGATTTGGATGGTACTCTATTCAAAATATTAGCCGCTGTTTCCAAGGCATATCCCCAGAAAGAAACAGGTAAGTCTGTGAAGCACATCATGGACCGTACCATATCTAATAAAGTACGATTTCTCCTTTCAGCAACACCATTTAATTGTGGTGTGTAAGGAGGAGTCCATTCAGAGATGATTCCCTTTTGTTTAAGGTGATCAAGAAACTCGGTGGATAAGTATTCACCTCCTCTATCTGATCGAAGGATCTTAATACTTTTCCCCGTTTGTTTCTCTACCATACTTTGATACTCTAAAATTTTTCAAAAGCTTCGGACTTATGTTTCATTAGATACACAAATCCGTACCTTGAAAAGTCATCAGTGAATGTGATGAAATATGAGTATCCACCCTTGGCCTGAGTTGTCATAGGTCCACATACATCAGTGTGTATGAGTCCTAATAACTCTGTTGTCCTTTCATTATGTCCACTAAATGGAGTCTTGGTCATTTTACCCATGAGACATGATTCACAAGTTCCTAATGATTCATAGTCATAAGGATTAAGGAATTTTTCCTTGTATAACTTGTTAATCCTCTGCTCACTAATATGTCCAAGACGACAGTGCCAAAGTAAAGTATTGTTTACTTCATCTCTTTTTCGTTTATTACTAACATGTAGTATATTGTCATCAGAAGATAAAGTTAAGAGACCATTGCAAAATATGCCATTAAATATTATTTCATTAGAAAAACTGATTGAGCAGCCACTGCTCATTACATTCATAATATATCCCTGTTTAAGTAACAAGGGTACAGATATGATGTTTCTAATGATTCTAGGCATAAAATAACAATTCTTTAACTCTAAAATCTTCCCAGAAGGCAGCTTCAACATATAAGTCCCTACAGCTTCTGCTTGGATGGAATCTCCTCCAGCACCGTAGAGCTCGAAGTCGCCTTCCTTCAAAACTCTAATGTTCTGTAGTCCCTGCAATGATTTGCAGATATGATGACCACAAGCAGTATCCAATACCCAAGAGTTTGAATTAGAAGTGTCTAATGACAAAATTGCATGTATCTCATACATACCTGTTGGTGCATTACTAGCACCGGGCTTCAGACTTGCAAGGTAAACCTTGCAGTTTCTTTTCCAGTGACCCGGCTTGCCACAATGAAAGCAGGTCATTTGTCCGGAGGCCTTCTTTCCTTTCTTTTTCTTGATGCCCCCTTTTGGGTTTAACCTCCTCTTGGAACCCTTTTTGCCTATTTTCTTCTTGTTTACACCATCCACAAGAAGAAGTGGAGCCTTATTTTTCTTTAAATGGCTCTCTGCTGTTTTTAACATATTCAACAGCTCAGGCAAGGAAGTGTTAAGTTTGTTCATATGATAATTAAGAACAAACTGTGAAAATGACTCTGGGAGTGACTGCAGGATTAAATCCTGATTCAACTCCCCATCCATAACAAAACCCAATTGACCCAATCGGGTGATTAGGTCAATAACCTTTAATACATGGTCTTGTACGGATGTACCTTCTGTCATCCTTGCACGGAATAACTGCTTAGATATTTCATATCTTGCAGTTCGACTATGTTCTCCATAAAGTTCTTTTAAATTGAGCAATATGGAGTTTGTGTCCATGCTATCATGTTGCCTCTGTAACTCATTGGTCATAGAGGCAAGCATTATACACTTGACAGTAAGTGAGTCATTTTGCCACGTGTTATATGTGGTCTTATCCTCTTGCGAGGCATCTTCCCCTAATGGTTCCAAGGTTGGGGTATCAAGAATATAAGAAATTCTTTCTTGGCTGAGTACTATCTTCAGGTTTCTCAACCAATCAACATAGTTTGGTCCAGTCAATTTATTTGCATCAAGAATGCTACGGAGTGAGAGTGAAGAGGCCATTTAATCTACATTAACAAACAACATTACATAAGCAGACAATCAATGTTGACAAAACATAATTAAATTAGGACTTTAACTTAATTATGTCTCCCACTATTTTATCAAGCATCATAACCCTCAATGTGATGATCGAGAAAACCCTAATTGGTTCTCTTAGTGGGGTTGAGATCCTAATTCCTTATAAGAGACCTTGTGTGTACACAACAAATCTTATATAAGTTCAAAGGTAGGAAAAACTCTTTCCAATTGTAATTCATACAATTCTCAACTTATCTTGGCCTCTAAAATATTAATAGTCTTGTGTGTACACAACAAACTATAATATTTTAGTTAAGTCAGACCCTTCATTGCTATATAGTCATGATATTAATCATAATACCCTTGTGTGTACACAACAAAGTATTATATTAAATCATTCCATAAGCATCAAATGTACCAAGAAAAAATTATGTTAGTCACCATAATGAAAAGGCCTTGTGTGTACACAACAAACCTAATATGGATCATAACATAATAATGACTTGGCATGAAGGAAAGCCATATGTAGTGAATATTACACTGAGCATATTAATCAATAATTAAGTTAATCATACCGGCCAGGTAAGTGGGAGAGTGGTGGGAGTCCCCCCGTTGCTTTCCTTAGACACCAATAAGAATTGGCCAGGTCAGTCAACGGAACCAATTAAAAACCACGTCCTCTTTACCGATCATGAACCACTTTTCCTAGACACCGAATGATAAACTAATCATATTGATTATTTTTGCTTTTGGTATATGACACTACAACTTAATATGTTGTTAAAGAGGGCTTTATTAAAACAAAGCACATTCTAGCAAATATGTGCCATAGTGTGCCATCATACTAGGACAACCATTTACCACATAATGGATCCACCATTATGCCAGGGCAACCTTATTTCAGTATGATGACTAGAAGGCTAAACATATCTCTATGCAAATTAAGGTTTAAGTGAAAACCTTAATTAGTGGCATACTTCAAACATATATGCATAATTAACACAAAAATGTGATTAGTGTGTCATCATACTAGGACAACCATTTACCACATAATGGATCCACCATTATGCCAGGGCAACCTTATTTCAGTATGATGACTAGATCTCTATGCATATCTCTACAACAATTAGGGTTTGAGTGAAAACCCTAATTGGTGACATTATAACAAACATATATTACATCTCATGTTACTTTTATAAAAATGCATCTAAAATTCAGAATATATATATTTTAATCTTAATAAGGAGGCTCTGATACCACTGTAAGGTTCGGTGGCAAGGCGGAATCATAGATTTCAAAATTTTTTATCTTAATGAAATCTTCACCAAACCTTCAACCCAAAATCTCCTTAAAAGAATTAAAACATATAAGATGTTTATATAAGATTTAATCTCAAATCAAGATACTAACCTGTATCGCAAAATCCAAACTCTGAATCTCCACCAGGCGCCCAAATGTTCACCCTCCAATGGTGATCCACACAGAAAAACAATGAAGACAAAATTTCTATTTCTTGGTTCCTCTTCTTGAATTCTTTTTCAAGAATTCAATTCTTGGACCTTTAGGCTGAAATTTTCTTTCTTGAAAATTTCCTTTTCTTCCTTCTTTCCTCTTCTTGAATTTTCTTCAAGAATTCCCTTTCTTGAATCCCTTTTCTTGAATTGAATTGGAAGAAAAAATTAAGACAGTCAAAGTCTTAATTCAAGAAAGAAAAGAAGAAAAGATCCTTTCCCTGTTCTTTCCTTTACCGTTCAAGACCTTCTTCTTATTCTTGTTTAGGGTCAGAGTTTCGACAGAGGATACCTCTGTAAGGGAAACAATACCCAACAAGAACAAGAGGAAGGAGTATTCTGGAGAGGAAGTGAGGGAATTGGATCTCTGAACTATGTTACATGAAAACCCCCGAGAACCCCAACCCTATTTATAGATCTCAGAGGGGTGTCATCTCGAAACAACGCAACCCTCTGAAACCCCAGGGATCACGATCCCTCATTCCTCACGCGTCCCCTCAACCAAAAATCATGATTCTCCGATTTGATTTTCGTTTTTCCGACGAGGAGAACTCTCGGAAAAACTTTAGGAAGGATCGCGACTTTTGGAGACGGATTTGCGACCGAAAAGCGACGGATCTTTTTCTTAAATTTTTCTGGCCATCAGATCCAGATCCAAGGGCGCCAGACAAGGATCTGAAATGCTCCTCTTCAGAATTTCTCCGACGTTTTTTCTTCTCACGCGTTTTAAGAGAAGTCCACGCGCGTGGACTTTCTTTCTTGGCGCGCGCGGGTGAGAGAAGGGAGGGGGCGGCTTGGAGAGAGGGTCTCAGTGAATTAAATTCACTTGGGTTCAGCCATGGGTTAGCCCAATATCCTAAAAATTAAATTGGACCTTAATCTAGTTCAATTAGAACCCAATTAAGCCCAATTCGGAACCAAATTCGAATCTGATTCGAATAGAAATTTGGTCTGCAACACATGCTAGTGTGTTTATCCTGCAAACATGATTTAATTCCAAATTAAATCCTTCATCAATTTTCTTTTGTGTGTGACCCATTGGGTTCCACACCTAGCCAGCAGTAGGTCCGAGTGCTATTTGACTTAATTCGGTTAGATCTTAACTAAGCCGATTTAGGTCAACTCAAACTAGCTCGACTCGGTCAATTAGAATCTAATTCAAATTGACTGATTTGAATTACCATGACTCAATCATATACCTACAAGACAAGATTGACGTCTAGCAACGTATCATGTCTACCCGGAAGATGTGGAATTTTGGTGGAATTACCAAAATACCCTTCAGTGGTGAGTTACCGGGCAATTCAGTCCTTTGATCAACTTGCATCCCGAATATGATTATGAATATGGATATTTGTCAAATCCAATTTTCATATTCATCCCTAGCTCAATCTTTATAATGATGATTCATTAATGAACCATTAGAAAATAACTCTAATGTTCATACTTTGATCAAAGGTTTCCTGAATCCATCATTTGAAATTAGCTGGATGCTATTCCCTCTTACTAGGGCTGATCAATTCCCTGTTGACCTACTCACAACCTTCATATACAATCCACCATAACCAGTATCACCTCGTGCATGACTCAGTGTCATGATTGACTGCGAACCAAAGTATGGATTCATGTATATAAGGTACTATGGTAGTCTCAGGTCAAAGGACCACATGCACTACTCCCACTATGAGAATTATCTATTGACAAACAGATAAGGTTCCATTAGATATTCTCAATCTGGATCAATTCAGTGAACTCATTCTCCAATGAACACTCACATCCTAGTATTAGTGTCAAACACAAGTGACTGTGAGATCAGTCACCCTTATTACAAAACATATATAGGATGTGCTGGTCTTGCCGGAAACATTGATCCCCAACTCAATGTCCCATCGACCAGGAATATTTTAGATTAGGGTTTTAAGGCTTTAGGTCTCACTGGTATGATCTCATCATAACCCTAGAACCATAGCCCTAATCTATGGGGTTCATCATAAAATCAAAAAGACACAGCAAATGATGAAAATAATGCCTTTATAAAATGTCAATTCATTGATTTTGGGATCAAAATTACAATATTTCAATTGGCTTTCAGGGCACAATCTTTCACCATTAAGGTTAAACACAAAACCAGATACACTCTTGATATCATTTTTATCTGACTGAAAACTGGAGTCAGTGTACCCCACAAGTTTTAAGTCAGAATCTCCATAAATAAGCCATTGGTCCTTGGTATTTCTTAAATATTAAGGATGTTCTTAACAACTTTTCAATGAGCTTCACCTTGATCAGACTGGTATCTACTCACTACCCCTAGTGAGTATGCCATGACTGGTTTAGTACATAGCATAGCATACAAGATAGAACCCACTACCAAAGCATATGGAATTCTACTCATATGCTCGCTTTCCTCAAGAGTTGTCGCACAATCCTTCTTGGAAAGAGTGATTCCATGACCTATCGAAAGATAGCCTCTTTTGGAATTTTCCATGCTGAACCGCTTCAGCATAGTATCTATGTACATAGTTTGGGACAGTCCTAGAAGCTTCTTAAATCTATCTCTATAGATCTTCACACCCAGTATGTATGAGGCTTCAGCCAAGTCTTTCATAGAGATTGAGATGAAAGCCAGGCCTATATTCCTTGTAATGCTAGAACATCATTCCCGATTAAGAGAATGTCATCCACATACAAAACAAGAAATACAACTATAAAACTGTTTGCCCATTTATATATACAAGGTTCCTCTCCATTCCTAACGAACCCATACATCTTGATATATTTATCAAAATGCATGTTCCAACTCTGAGAATCCTGCTTCAGTCAATAAATGGACATTTGTAGCTTACACACTTTAGATTCATCTATGGATGTGAACCCTTCAGGTTGCATCATATACACCTCCTCTTCCAACTCACCATTTAAGAAAGTTGTTTGGATATCCATTTGCCAGTTTTCATAATCTAAATTTGCTACTATAACAAGCATAATCCGAATGGACTTGAGCATTGTCGCAGGAAAAAATGTCTCATTATAGTCAATACCATAATGCTAACAACACCCCTTGGAAACCAAACAAACTTTATAGGTCTCCACCTACCCATCTGTGCCATGCTTTCTCTTGAAGATCCACTTGCACCTAATGGGTTTTATCCTTTCATGTGGATGAACCAATATCCATACATTATTGATTTCAATGGATTCCATTTCGGATTTCATGGCTCCAAGCCATGACTCAGAATCAAACCTTGAAATTGCATCCATATAGGTGATCAGATCCTCGTTGTTCTTATCGAGTTCAATAAGATCACCGTCCTGGACCAAAAAATTATAGTATCTATCCAGTTGATGTGGTACTCTACCAGATCTCCTTAATGGTTGCATTACGGGCTCTGGATCTGATCTAATCAAATCCAGTTCTATAGTGGTCTTAGAGTGAGAAGGTTCATCTATCTATCAAACTTTCATATGTTCAACCTCATTAGCTTGAGTGCCTTCACCAAGGTACTCCCTTTTTAAAAAGGTTGCTCTAAAACTGATGAACAACTTTTGTTCCTCAGGAAAATAGAAATAATACCCTTTGGATTCTTTAGGATACCTAATAAAAAGACATTTATCAGACTTAGGTCCTAGCTTATCCATCTCCAAATGTCTGACATAAGCCGAACACCCCCAAACCCAAAGGTGAGAGAGAGTTGGCTTACATCCAGTCCATATTTCATATGGTGTTTTATTAATAGATTTACTTGGAACCCTATTCAGAAGGTAAGATGTTGACTCAAGAGCATATCCCCAAAAGGATTTTGGTAGACTTACTAAGCCCAACATGGATCGAACCATGTCCAACAGAGTTCTACTCCTTCTTTCAGACACACCGTTTAACTGAGGTGTCCCTGGAGGAGTCCATTGAGAGAGAATCTCATTCTCCTTAAGATAAGTCAGAAACTCACTAGATATATATTCACCACCTCGATCTGATCGAAGGGTTTTAATAAACTTTCCAGTTTGTTTTTCAACTTTATTATTGTAACATTTGAACATTTCAAACGAGTCAGATTTATGTCTCATCAGGTAGACATAACCATATCTCGAAAGATCATTTGCAAACATAATGAAAAAACTATATCCTCCTCTTGCACTAATATTCATAGGTCCACATACATCAATATGTATCGACTTACAATATCACTGGCTCTTTCACTTTTTCTAGTAAAAGGGACTTGGTCATTTTTCCAAGAAGACAAGATTCACAAGTTGATAAAGATTCACTCTCAGTGATATCTAGGAGACCTTCTCCCACCAACTTATTTATCCTATTCTTGTTTATATGACCTAGACTACAGTGCCAAAGATAAATATCGTTAACTTTATCTAACCTAGGGCATTTATTAGCAGTGTACAATATAGTAACAGGCTGTGACAGTACATATACACCATTCTTCACTATCCAAACATCACATTGGAACCATTCAATGTGATTTTGCAAATATCATTCTTTATAGATAATTCATAACCATCTTTGGCCATCAGGCCTACAAAAATGATATTCACCAAAAAGGAAGGACAAAAATGACAATCATTAGAATGACAGTGCAATACTCGAAATACAAAGAAATGGTTCCCAATGCCAGAATTAGAGCTTGACTTCCATTCCCGTTGTTCAGAAACCTTTGACTGCTTTCGAATCTCCTATTAACTTGAAGTCCCTGCAAAGAATTGCAAATATGATAAGGACTTTCGATATCCAATATCTTGCTTGTAGTGCCACAAATAGAGAAACTACAAGATTGATCATATAAATACCATGACCAGCAACAGCTTGCTGCTTTCCCTTCCTTGGCCTATTCGGGTCTAGAGTAGCAAGGTAAGCAGAACAGTTCCATTTTCAGTGACCCAACTTCTTACAGAAGAAGCACTCTACCTTACTCTTGTCAGCCTTCATATCCTAGTCTAACTAGGCCCAACACTTTGCACCTTCTTAATTTTTTTATTCTTTTTCTTCTTCTTCCCTTTCTTAAAGGGATGATGCCCTGCTTCAGAGCTTCCCACTAGATTCACCAATCCCTTTTTGAGGTTGTAGTATCTCTCATAAGTCTGCAGTAACCCTAACATCTCATGATAATTTACTATAGCCCTATTCATTCTGAAGTTGTCAAGAAAGACTTGGTAGGAAAGGGGCAAAGAATTCAGTATCGTATCCTTGCCAAGCTACTCATGCAAAGGACATCCGAGTTTGCCCAAATGCTCAAATAACTTGATCATATAGATTACATGATCAGTCATCGAAGCTCCATCACGCATACACATGTTATAGATGGTGGAAGAGATTCGGTATCTCTCCATATCATCCAGAGAGCAAATAGATTCTTTCAACCTTTGAAGAATCTCTTCTGGTTGGGCCTCCTTAAATTTATGACTGAACTCGTCATTCATCATAGCCAACATAATACAATGCACTGTGGTGCAGTCAGAGATCCACTTCTAGTAAGTGTCCCTAACAGTGCCATGAGCATTGGAGGCCAGGATTTCAGGTGCCGGATCTGTTATCACATTGAGGATCCACTCATGCTCTAGGATAATCCTGAGTTTTTGATACCAGCTATCAAAGTTGGGTCCAGAAAGTTTGTCCTTATCTATAATGACCGGAGCGATAAAGTGGTAGACATTATCTGAAAAAGGAGAACAAGACCTTTTAGTATATAAATCATTTTAAACACATAAAGACATGGATTTTAGTTTAAAGGTTTCTCCCACTATTTTATTCAGACTGGTAGCCTCTACACTCCAATCCGAAGAATAACATTTATCCTTTAGTGGGTACTAGGTCCAATAGACTACACATGAGCCCAACTTTGGTCGGCCAACCCACATGCATCTGAAGGTTGGTACAATACCAATTGCTTCTCCAAGCAACTTCTAGTATTCATTTTGCCCCAAGGGTCCTCATAATCAGCCTTTGGGCCTCCTATTGAAGGTCCTGGTCAGGTCCAACCATTAACATGATCAAATTCAATGCTTTTAACTAATGCATGATCAAGCCCAACTTTGGACGGCCCACTTGACTATGTGTTAAGAGAGTTGCACAGAGCCATCATATATTGAATGGCAATTCCACTTGCCTGATGATGACCCATTCTTTGGAACTGTCGATGATCACCCAACTTATGGACTCATTACCAATCCAACCTAATGAGAGGGCATGACTTAGGCTATCACATAACTCAATCTTTTTATGGACCTAAAAATTTAGAGGATTTAAATTTTATGACACATGAAAAGAAGGCGTGGACCTTGATTAAGAAAACTCCCACCAACATCTTAGAGGGTTTTAAGATCAAATAGGTCCAAGGGTACCTATAAACTAGTTGACTGATTAACCTTAGTTGACATGGGTCAACTCTAATCAATAAATAATCTAATCAAATCTGGTTCACTATATTAGCTAGGTAAGTAAGATCAAGGGATGGGTTAAGCCAGGTAAGCCTCTTGACTAAAACACCAACCATGAGTTGGCCAGGTAAGAGTTAGCTCCAAAGTGTTGGGAATCTGGTGCACCATTGTGAAAAATAATTTCAAACATGATGAAATTTGCACCATAAACCCTTAGCCAAGATCTCCTTATTCAGGATTAAAACATATATTAAACATGCAAACGTACATTGTTAGAATTAGGGCACCAACCTGTTAACGCTAAATCCAATTTTGATGTAGAATCAAAACTTGATGTTGAATGCCCCTTTTGAATTCACCAGGCGTCCAAATGTCCACCCTCCAATGGTGATCCACAAGAAGATTGATCAAGATGCTAGCTTCTTCAAAATTCCTTCACTTGAATTCTTATCCTAGAACTCAAGAGGACTATGGCTTTAAAACTCCATGGTAGGGACTCCTTACTTTTTTTCTTTCTTCTTCCTCTCCCTTTCTAACCTTGTCCTAAGAATAAAACTCTTGTCTTGAAGGAGGAGGAGGATTTAAGACACTAATGTCTTAATGTAAAGGAAATAGAAACAGAGCAGTAATTCTTTTCTTTAACCGATCGAGAGTTTCTTCCTATCTCTTGTTTTATACTTGAGTTTCAACAGAAAAGAGAACTCTGTAAAAGGGAAACTCTCTGTGTCCTAAACAAGCTAAGGAGGAATCAGTCTCCTGGAAAGAAAAGAAAAATAAAACCTCTATCATTCATTGGTCAAACACCCGAGACCTCTGTTCCTTAAATAGATTACAAAAAGGTGCCTTTTCAAAAGAACACAACTCTCCATAAAATATTTTTCATGGTCTTCCATATTTCTCACGCCCCCTTCCCTCCTTCTCACGCCCTTCCAGATTAAAACTCACGGCTTTTCCTAAAAGAAAAGTCATGAAATTCCAGAAGAAAGGAATCGCGATGCTTCGGTCTCCGAAGAGACGTTGTTTCGCGCAACCGGGAAGAGTCAGCGCCTTTTGTCTTTCTTAAAAATCTTCCAGCCATTGGATTCCCATCCAAAGGGGGACAAGTGGAGAGCTAACTTTTAAGAAAGGAGGCCACCCCATCTTAATTCATTGGAGAATTAAGTGGGGTGCGCCAAGAGTCCATACGCCATAGACTCTTCCAAATGGCGTGCCAAGAGTCCACAAGCGCATAGACTCTTGGCATTTTGGTGTGAAATTGCAAAGGAGCGGGTGGGGAGGCTGGCCTAGTTACATGGCTAGCCAATAGGGTTAGCCATAATCCCTATAAACTCAATTAGGGTCTAATTAGATCCAATTAGAACCTAAATTGAACCAATCCGGAACCCTAATTCGAATCCGATTCGAATAGAAGCTAGGATTTGCAACACCTGTTATAGTGTTATCCTGCAAAGAAGATTTAATCACAAATTAAACTCTTGATCAATCCTCTTAAGTGTGTGACCCATTGGGTTCCATATCTAGCCAGCAGTGGGTTCGAATACAAGTTGACCTAATTTGATTAGAACTCAATCTAATCGATTTAGGTCAAACCGAGCTTACCCGATTTGATCAATTAGGACTCTTCCTAATAAGTGATCTTTGAATTTGATCAACCCACAAGATATGATTGACGTCTAGCAACGTGTCATGTCTACCCGGAAGATATGGAAATTCTGGTGAAATACCAAAATTACCTTTCAGTAGAGAGTTACCGTACAATTAAATCTATCGATCAGCCTGCACCCAAAATATAACTATGGATATGGATATATGTCAAATCCAATATTATATTTATTTCTAGCTCAATCTTATATTGATGATTCAATTATCTTGATATTAGAAACCATATCTAATATCTTTACTTTGATCAAAGATTTCCTGAATCATCATCCGAATGTTAACTAGCTGGATGCAATCTCCTCTTACTAAGAGTGATCGATTCCTTGTTAACCTACTCATTACCTTCATATCCAATTACCATTCCCAGTATCAATCCTGTGCATGACTCAGGGTCATGATTAGGATTGAACCAAAGCATGGGTTCATGTACATAAGGTACTTATGGCAGTCTCAAGTCAGAGGATTACTTGTACCACTCCCACTATGAGAACCTTCTATGACATGTAGCTAAGACTCCATTAGATGTTCTCAAGTTGGATCATATCAGTGAACTCATTCTCCAATGAGCACCCACATCCCAGTATTAGTGTCATACACAAGTGACTGTGAGAGCAGTCACCCTTTCCAGTATACATGGGATGTGCTAGTCTTACCGGAAAATCCTGATCCCCTACTCAGGGTTCTTTTGACTAGGAATACTTTAGATTAAGGTTTTAAGATTTTAGGTCTCACTGGTATGATCTCATCATAACCCTAAAATCATAGCCCTAATCTATGGGGTTCATCATATAATATAAACACAGCGTATGATGAAAAATAATGCCTTTATTTAGAATATTGTCAATTACAATGGTTTGTGAGATACAACATAGATTGGCTTGTAGGGCATATCTCTTTCAATCTCCCACTTGCACTAAAGCCAATCGCCTTTAAATCTTAATCCCATACACTCGAGGTGGCGATCAAACTCTCGCTGTGGTAGAGCCTTAGTAAACGGGTCTGCTACATTGTTCTTTGTATCAACTCTATTTATGTAGACATCTTGTCTTTCTACTATTTCTCGGACGAGATGGAAGCGTCTCAGAATGTGCTTGGACTTATGATGAGCTCTTGGTTCCATAGCTTGAGCAACAGCCCCAGTATTGTCACAGTAAAGTGGCACTGAGTTTTCAATCTCAGGAACAACACCCAACTCTGTGATGAACTTCTTCATCCAGACTGCTTCCTTGGCGGCTTCACTGACAGCTATGTATTCTGCCTCTGTGGTTGAGTCAGCAACAGTCTGCTGTTTGTTACTCTTCCAACTCACTACTCCACCGTTTAGGATAAAAACATATCCCGAAATGGATTTGCTATCATCAGGGTCTGATTGAAAACTAGAATCAAAATAAGCTTCTAGTTTAAGATCAGAACCACCATAAACTAGAAAAATATCCTTAGTCCTTCTTAGGTACTTAAGAATATTTTTAACTGCTTTCCAATGATCCTCTCCTGAATCAGCCTGAAACCTACTGACAATGCCTAAGGCATATGCCACATTAGGCCTGGTACATAACATGGCATACATTATGGATCCTATTGCCGAAGCATAGGGTATAGAATTCATTCTATTTCTTTCTTCAGGTGTCTTAGGAGACATCCTTTTAGAAAGATGTATGCCTTGACTCATAGGAAGATAACCTCTTTTACTTCCATCCATGCTGAATCTTTTCAGCACTAAGTCAATGTACCTAGATTGGGATAAACCTAGCATCCTCTTAGATCTATCTCTATAGATTTTAATACCTAGTATATAGGATGCTTCTCCCAAATCTTTCATGGAAAACTAGTTTGATAGCCAAACCTTGACTGATTTCAACATTGGGATATCATTCCCAATGAGGAGTATGTCATCTACATACAGAACCAAGAAGACTATGGCACTCCCACTAGTGTTCTTATAAACACAAGGTTCATCCACATTTTTGATAAAACCAAACCTTTTAATAGTTTCATCAAAGCGGATGTTCCAACTCCTTGAAGCTTGCTTTAATCCATAAATGGATTTCTTTAGCTTGCATACTTGATTAGGTTTATTCTTTGAAATAAAACCTTCTGGCTGTGACATGTAGACTTCTTCCTCAAGGAAACCATTGAGGAATGCAGTCTTCACATCCATCTGCCAGATCTCATAATCGTAGTACACTGCTATAACAAGTAAAATCCGAATTGATTTTAGCATGGCAACAGGTGAGAATGTTTTATCATAATCAATTCCCTATTTTTGTCTAAAACCTTTTGCCACTAATCTGGCTTTATAGGTTTCAATATGGCCATCAGCCCCAATCTTTTTCTTATAGACCCATTTTCACCCAATAGGATTAACACCCTCTAGTGCATCGACCAAAGACCATACTTGGTTTACATACATAGAGTCTATCTCGGATTCCATGGCTTCTTGCCATCTATCAGAATCAGTACTCAAGATAGCTTCCGTATAGGTCAGAGGTTCATCATTTTGAATGACTTGGGCTTCATTATTTTCAATAATAATCCCATATCTCTCAGGTGCCCGTGGCACTCTATCAGACCTACGGGGAGGAGTTTTGTATTCTGGTTCTATCATAACTATATGTTCTAATGGTTGAGAACTGTCAATATGTGTTTCTTGTACTTCTCCAAGTTCAATAGTTCTACCATTTTCCTTTTCTAAAATGAACTCCTTTTCTAGAAAAGTGGCATGCCTATTGACAAAAATCTTTTGTTTAGTAGGATGGTAGAACATATATCCTCTACCCTCTCTAGGATATCCTACAAATAGACATTTATCCGCTCTAGGTTCCAACTTATATCCAAAATTTCTTTTAACATAAGCTGGACATCCCCATACCTTAAAATATTTAAGATACGGTTTCTTTCCACTCCAAATTTCATATGGAGTACTAACAACGGATTTAGAAGGTACCATGTTCAGAATGTAAACAGCAGTTTCTAGGGCAAGACCCTAGAAGGAAATGGATAAATTTGTGAAGCACATCATGGATCGTACCATATCTAATAAGGTACGATTCCTCCTTTCAGCTATACCATTTAGCTGTGGTGTATAAGGAGGGGTCCATTCAGAAAGAATTCCATTAACTTTAAGATAGTCTAAAAACTCCGTGGTTAAGTATTCTCCTCCTCGATCAGAATGAAGAACTTTAATACTTTTCCCAATTTGTTTTTTGACCATACTTTGATACTCCTTAAATTTATCAAAGGCTTCAGATTTATGTTTCATAAGATACACACATCCGAACCTAGATAAATCATCTGTAAAAGTGATAAAATATGAGTATCCACCTCTGGCCTGAGTTGTCATTGGACCACATACATCTGTATGTATAAGTCCTAATAACTCAGTTGACCTTTCTCCATGTCCAGTAAATGGAGTCTTGGTCATCTTTCCCATGAGACATGATTCGCAAGTTCCTAATGATTCATACTCATAAGGATCAAGGAATTTTTTCTTGTATAACTTGCTTATCCTAGACTCATTAACATGACCAAGTCGATGATGCCAAAGTAAAGTATCATTAAAGTCTTTTCTTTTTCTTTTATTATTGACATGAAAAACATAATCATTGGAAGAAAGAGTTAAGAGCCCTTTGCTAAATATGCCAGAACAAATATTTTTATTAGATAACATTATCGAGCAACCAGTGCCCGTTACATCCATTACATATCCTTGTTTTAATAACAAAGGAATAGATATAATGTTCCTAATAATCTTAGGCATATAATAACAATTTTCTAACTCCAAGATCTTCCCTGAAGGCAACTTCAGAATATAGGTCCCTACAGCTTCTACTTGGATGATATCACCACTAGCACCATAGAGATTGAAGTCACCTTCCTTCAATACTTTAAGCTTGTGGAGGTCCAGCAAAATTTGCATATATGGTAACCACAAGCGGTATCCAATACCCAAGTATTTGAAATAGACGAATTTAATGTCAATATAGCATGTATCTCATACATACCTTTTGGTGCATCTGACGCACCAGGCTTCACAATTGCAAGGTAAGCCTTGAAATTCCTTTTCCAATGTCCAGCTTTGCCGCAAAAGAAACAGGTTGACTATTTTGAGGCCTTCTTTCCTTTCTTATTCTTATTGATGCCATCTTTAGGGTTTAGCCTCCTATTATAACCCTTTTTGCCTGATTTCTTCTTATTGGTCTTATCAACAAGAAGAAGTGGAGCCTTTTCTTTCTTAACGTGGCTCTCTGCTATTTTTAACATATTTAACAGCTCAGGCAAGAAAGTGTTCAGTTTGTTCATGTGATAATTCAAGACAAACTGAGAAAATGACTCCGGGAGTGATTGCAGGATTAAATCCTGATTCAGCTCCCCATCCATAATAAAACCTAATTGACCCAATCTGGTGATTAAGTCAATTACCTTCAGAACATGATCCTGAACGGATGTTCCCTCTGTCATCCTAGCACGGAATAACTGCTTAGATATTTCGTATCTAGCAGTTCTACTTTGTTATCCATAAAGCTCTTTTAAATTGAGCATTATGGATTGAGTGTCCATGCTTTCATGCTGTCTCTGTAACTCATTGGTCATAGAGGCCAATATGATACACTTGACAGTGAGGGAGTCATTCTGCCACATTTTGTATGTGGCCATATCTTCCTGTGTGGCATCGTCCCCTAGTGGATTAAAACCAGGGATATCAAGAATATAAAAAAGTTTTTCTGAACTCAGTACAATCTTTAAATTTCTCAACCAGTCCACATTGTTTGGAGCAGTCAGTTTGTTGGTATCTAAGATACTTCGCAGTGATAATGAAGATGCCATTTATCTATATTTAATAAAGAACAATACATAAGCAAACAACCATGAAATGACTTACATAATTAAATTAGGTCTTCAATTTAATTATGTCTCCCACTATTTTATCAAAAATTATAGCCCCCACTATGATAATCGAGAAGAACCCTGATCGATTTTTCTTAGTGAGATTGAGATCCTAATAACTTATAAAAGATCTTGCAGAAAGAACAACAAATCTTTTATTAGCTCAAAGGTAGGAAACTCTTCCAATTATATCTCATATAATTCTCAAGAAGTAAACTGGCCTCTAGAACATTATTAGTCTTGCAGAAAATACAACAAACCATAATGTTCTAGTTAAGTCAAGACCATTTCATTTCTATACAGTCAATAATCAAATACAATGCCCTTGCAGATAACACAACAAAGCATTATATTGAATAAACTGTAAGCATATCTATGCACTAGACTAGTATCATGTCAATCACCATATTAGGCCTTGCAGATAACACAACAAACCTAATGTGGTTCATAACACAATAATGATCCAGCATGAAGGAAGGCCAATATATAGTATTTTTAACACCAAGCATTTTAGTCAAGATTTAAATTTAATCAAATCGGCCAGGCAATTGGAAGAGATGTGGGAGTCCCCCCGTTGCTTTCCTAGACACCAATAAAAATTGGCCAGGTCAGTCATCGGAACCAATTAAAAACCACAATTCTCTTTACCTTCCCAGAACCACCTTTCTAGACACCGAATGATCAATTGTTCATCATGACTAGTGATGCTTATTAGTTAAATATACTATGACTTAATATAATTTTTAAGAGGAGGGTTTTATAAAATTGCCAGCACATTCTTATAGAACATATCATAATCAAAAGAAATATGTGCCAAGTGTGTCATCATACTAGGACAACCATTTACCACATAATGGATCCACCATTATGCCAAGGCAACTTATTTCAGTATGATGACTTCAAAACTAAACATATCTCTATAATAATTAGGATTTGAGTGAAAAATCCTAATTAGTGACACACATATAACATAAATTATCATACATGCATCCCATAAATATGCTAAGTGTATCAGCATTCAAGGGTTTAAAACCCTAACATGCGACACTACAACAACAACACATAAATAATTTTCATATGTTTTAAATGTAATAAGGGTGGCTCTGATACCACTGTTGGGAATCCGGTGCACCATTGTGAAAAATAATTTCAAACATGATGAAATTTGCACCATAAACCCTTAGCTAAGATCTCCTTATTCAGGATTAAAACATATATTAAACATGCAAACTTACATTGTTAGAATTAGGGCACCAACCTTATAACGCTAAATCCAATTTTGATGTAGAATCAAAACTTGATGTTGAATGCCCCTTTTGAATTCACCAGGCATCCAAATGTCCACCCTCCAATGGTGATCCACAAGAAGATTGATCAAGATGCTAGCTTCTTCAAAATTCCTTCACTTGAATTCTTATCCTAGAACTCAATAGGACTGTGGCTTTAAAACTCCACAGTAGGGACTCCTTACTTCCTTTCTTTCTTCTTCCTCTCCCTTTCTTAAGACCTTGTCCTAAGAATAAAACTCTTGTCTTGAAGGAGGAGGAGGATTTAAGACATTAATGTCTTAATGTAAAGAAATAGAAACAGAGTAGTAATTCTTTTCTTTTACCGATCGAGAGATTCTTCCTATCTCTTGTTTTAGACTTGAGTTTCAACAGAGAAGAGAACTCTGTAAAAGGGAAACTCTCTGTGTCCTAAACAAGCTAAGGAGGAATCAGTCTCCTGGAAAGAAAAGAAAAATAAAACCTCTGTCATTCATTGGTCAAACAACCGAGACCTCTGTTCCTTAAATAGATTACAAAAGGTGCCTTTTCAAAAGAACACAACTCTCCGTAAAATATTTCTCATGGTCTTCCATATTTCTCAGGCCCACTTCCCTCCTTCTCACGCCCTTCCAGATTAAAACTCATGGCTTTTCCTAAAAAAAAAGTCATGAAATTCTAGAATAAAGGAATCGCGATGTTTCGGTCTCCGAAGAGACGTTTCGTGCAACCGGGGAGAGTCAGCGCCTTTTGTCTTTCTTAAAAATCTTCCAGCCATTGGATTCCCATCCAAAGGGGGACAAGTGGAGTGCTAACTTTTAAGAAAGGAGGCCACCCCATCTTAATTCATTGGAGAATTAAGTGGGGTGTGCCAAGAGTCCATGCTCCATGGACTCTTCCTAATGGCGAGCCAAGAGTCCATAAGCGCATGGACTCTTGGCATTTTGGTGTGAAATTGCAAAGGGGCATGTGGGGAGGCTGGCCTAGTTACATGGCTAGCCAATAGGGTTAGCCATAATCCCTATAAACTCAATTAGGGTCTAATTAGATCCAATTAGAACCTAAATTGAACCAATCCGGAACCCTAATTCGAATCCGATTCGAATAGAAGCTAGGGTTTGCAACACCTGCTATAGTGTTATCCTGCAAAGAAGATTTAATCACAAATTAAACTCTTGATCAATCCTCTTAAGTGTGTGACCCATTGGGTTCCATATCTAGCCAGCAGTGGGTTCGAATACAAGTTGACCTAATTTGATTAGAACTCTTTCTAATCGATTTAGTCAAACCGGGCTTACCCGATTTGATCAATTAGGGCTCTTCCTAATAAGTGATCTTTGAATTTGGTCAACCCACAAGACAAGATTGACGTCTAGCAACGTGTCATGTCTACCCGGAAGATATGGAAATTCTTGTGAAATACCAAAATTACCCTTCAGTAGCGAGTTACCGTACAATTAAATCTTTCAATCTGCCTGCACCCAAAATATAACTATGGATATGGATATATGTCAAATCCAATATTATATTTATTTCTAGCTCAATCTTATATTGATGATTCAATTATCTTGATATTAGAAACCATTTCTAATCTCTTTACTTTGATCAAAGATTCTCTGAATCATCATCAGATTGTTAACTAGCTGGATGCAATCTCCTCTTACTAAGAGTGATCGATTCCTTTTTGACCTACTCATTAGCTTCATATCCAACTCACCATTCCCAGTATCAATCCTGTGCATAACTCAGTGTCATGATTAGGATTGAACCAAAGCATGGGTTACATATGGTACTCATGGCAGTCTCAGGTCAGAGGATTACTTGTACCACTCCCACTATGAGAACCTTCTATTGACATGTTGCTAAGACTCCATTAGATGTTCTCAAGTTGGATCATATCAGTGAACTCATTCTCCAATGAGCACCCACATCCCAGTATTAGTGTCATACACAAGTGACTGTGAGAGCAGTCACCCTTTCCAGTATACATGGGATGTGCTAGTCTTACCGGAAAATCCTGATCCCCTACTCATGGTTCCTTTGACTAGGAATACTTTAGATTAAGGTTTTAAGATTTTAGGTCTCACTGGTATGATCTCATCATAACCCTAAAATCATTGTCCTAATCTATGGGGTTCATCATATAATATAAACACAGCGTATGATGAAAAATACCTAGAATCAAAATAAGCTTCTAGTTTAAGATCAGAACCACCATAAACTAGAAAAATATCCTTAGTCCTTCTTAGGTACTTAAGAATATTTTTAACTGCTTTCCAATGATCCTCTCCTGGATCAGCCTGAAACCTACTGACAATGCCTAAAGTCTATGCCACATCAGGCCTGGTACATAACATGGCATACATTATGGACCCTATTACCGAAGCATAGGGTATAGAATTCATTCTATTTCTTTCTTCAGGTGTCTTAGGTGACATCCTTTTAAAAAGATGTATGCCTTGACTCATAGGAAGATAACATCTTTTACTTCCATCCATGCTGAATCTTTTCAGCACTAAGTCAATGTACCTAGATTGGGATAAACCTAGCATCCTCTTAGATCTATCTCTATAGATCTTAATACATAGTATATAGGATGCTTCTCCCAAGTCTTTCATGGAAAACTGGTTTGATAGCCAAACCTTGACTGATTGCAACATTGGGACATCATTCCCAATGAGGAGTATGTCATCTACATACAGAACCAAGAAGACTATGGCACTCCCACTAGTCTTCTTATAAACACAGGGTTCATCCACATTTTGATAAAACCAAACCTTTTAATAGTTTCATCAAAGCGGATGTTCCAACTCCTTGAAGCTTGCTTTAATCCATAAATGGATTTCTTTAGCTTGCATACTTGATTAGGTTTATTCTTTGAAATAAAACCTTCTGGTTGTGACATGTAGACTTCTTCCTCAAGGAAACCATTGAGGAATGCAGTCTTCACATCCATCTGCCAGATCTCATAATCGTAGTACGCTGCTATAGCAAGTAAAATCCGAATTGATTTGAGCATGGCAACAGGTGAGAATGTTTCATCATAATCAATTCCCTGTTTTTGTCTAAAACCTTTCGCTACTAATCTGGCTTTATAGGTTTCAACATGGCCATCAGCCCCAATCTTTTTCTTATAGACCCATTTGCACCCAATAGGATTAACACCCTCTGGTGCATCGACCAAAGACCATACTTGGTTTACATACATAGAGTCTATCTCGGATTCCATGGCTCTTGCCATCTATCTGAATCAGTACTCAAGATAGCTTCCGTATAGGTCAGAGGTTCATCATTTTGAATGACTTGGGCTTCATTATTTTCAATAATAAACCCATACCTCTCAGGTGCCCGTGGCACTCTATCAGACCTACGGGGAGGAGTTTTGTATTCTAGTTCTGTCCTAACTATATGTTCTCATGGTTGAGAACTGTCAATCTATGTTTCTTGTACTTCTCCAAGTTCAACAGTTCTACCATTTTCCTTTTCTAAAATGAACTCCTTTTCTAGAAAAGTGGCATGCCTGCTAACAAAAATCTTTTGTTCAATAGGATGGTAGAACAGATATCCTCTACCCTCTCTAGGATATCCTACAAATAGACATTTATCCGCTCTAGGTTCCAACTTATGTCCAAAATTTCTTTTAACATAAGCTATTCATCCCCATACCTTAAAATATTTAAGATACGGTTTCTTTCCACTCCAAATTTCATATGGAGTACTAACAACGGATTTAGAAGGTACCTTGTTCAGAATGTAAACAGCAGTTTCTAGGGCAAGACCCCAGAAGGAAATGGATAAATTTGTGAAGCACATCATGGATCGTACCATATCTAATAAGGTACGATTCCTCCTTTCAGCTATACCATTTAGCTGTGGTGTATAAGGAGGGGTCCATTCAGAAAGAATTCCATTAACTTTGAGATAGTCTAAAAACACCGTGGTTAAGTATTCTCCTCCTCGATCAGAACGAAGAACTTTAATACTTTTCCCAATTTGTTTTTTGACCATACTTTGATACTCCTTAAATTTTTCAAAGGATTCAGATTTATGTTTCATAAGATACACACATCCGAACCTAGATAAATCATCTGTAAAAGTGATAAAATATGAGTATCCACCTCTGGCCTGAGTTGTCATTGGACCACATACATCAGTATGTATAAGTCCTAATAACTCAGTTGACCTTTCTCCATGTCCAGTAAATGGAGTCTTGGTCATCTTTCCCATGAGACATGATTCGCAAGTTCCTAATGATTCATACTCATAAGGATCAAGGAATTTTTCCTTGTATAACTTGCTTATCCTAGACTCATTAACATGACCAAGTCGATGATGCAAAAGTAAAGTATCATTAAAGTCTTTTCTTTTTCTTTTATTATTGACATGAAAAACACTATCATTGGAAGAAAGAGTTAAGAGCCCATTGCTAAATATGCCAGAACAAATAATTTTATTAGATAACATTATCGAGCAACCAGTGCTCGTTACATCCATTACATATCCTTGTTTTAATAACAAAGGAATAGATATAATGTTCCTAATAATCTTAGGCATATAATAATAATTTTCTAACTCCAAGATCTTCCCTGAAGGCAACTTCAGAATATAGGTCCCTACAGCTTCTGCTTGGATGATATCACCACTAGCACCATAGAGATTGAAGTCACCTTCCTTCAATACTTTAAGCTTGTGGAGGTCTTGCAAAGATTTGCATATATGGTAACCACAAGCAGAATCCAATACCCAAGTATTTGATATAGACGAATTTAATGTCAATATAGCATGTATCTCATACATACCTTTTGGTGCATCTGACGCACCAGGATTCACTATTGCAAGGTAAGCCTTGCAATTCCTTTTCCAATGTCCAGCTTTGCCGCAAAAGAAACAGGTTGACTGTTTTGAGGCCTTCGTTCCTTTCTTATTCTTATTGATGCCACCTTTAGGGTTTAGCCTCCTATTATAACCCTTTTTGCCTGATTTCTTCTTATTGGTCTTATCAATAAGAAGGAGTGGAGACTTTTCTTTCTTAACGTGGCTCTCTGCTATTTTTAACTTATTTAACAGCTCAAGCAAGGAAGTGTTCAGTTTGTTCATGTGATAATTCAAGACAAACTGAGAAAATGACTCCGGGAGTGATTGCAGGATTAAATCCTAATTCAGCTCCCCATCCATAAGAAAACCTAATTGACCCAATTGGTGATTAAGTCAATTACCTTCAGAACATGATCCTGAATGGATGTTCCCTCTATCATCCTAGCACATAATAACTGCTTAGATATTTCGTATCTAGCAGTTCTGCTTTGTTATCCATAAAGCTCTTTTAAATTGAGCATTATGGATTGAGTGTCCATGCTTCCATGCTGTCTCTGTAACTCATTGGTCATAGAGGCCAGTATGATACACTTGACAGTGAGGGAGTCATTCTGCCACATTTTGTATATGGCCATATCTTCCTGTGTGGCATCGTCCCCTAGTGGATTAAAACTAGGGGTATCAAGAATATATGAAAGTTTTTCTGAACTCAGTACAATCTTTAAATTTCTCAACCAGTCCACATAGTTTGGAGTAGTCAGTTTGTTGGTATCTAAGATACTTCGCAGTGATAATGAAGATGCCATTTATCTACATTTAATAAAGAACAATACAAAAGCAAACAACCATGAAATGACTTACATAATAAAATTAGGTCTTCAATTTAATTATGTCTCCCACTATTTTATCAAAAATCATAGCCCGCACTATGTTAATCGAGAAGAACCCTGATCGATTTTTCTTAGTGAGATTGAGATCCTAATAACTTATAAAAGATCTTGCAGAAAGCACAACAAATCTTTTATAAGCTCAAAGGTAGGAAACTCTTCCAATTATATCTCATATAATTCTCAAGAAGTAACTTGGCCTCTAGAACATTATTAGTCTTGCAGAAAACACAACAAACCATAATGTTCTAGTTAAGTCAAGACCCTTTCATTTCTATACAGTCAAAACTCAAATATAATGCCCTTGCGATAACACAACAAAGCATTATATTGAATATACTATAAGCATATCTACGCACTAGACTAGTATCATGTCAATCACCATATTAGGTCTTGCAGATAACACAACAAACCTAATGTGGTTCATAACACAATAATGATCCAGCATGAAGGAAGGCCAATATATAGTATTTTTAACACCAAGCATTTTAGTCAAGATTTAAATTTAATCAAATCGGCCAGGCAAGTGGAAGAGATGTGGGAGTCACCCTGTTGCTTTCCTAGACACCAATAAAAATTGGCTAGGTCAGTCAATGGAACCAATTAAAAACCATAATTCTCTTTACCTTCCCAGAACCACCTTTCTAGACACCGAATGTTCAATTGTTCATCATGACTAGTGATGCTTATTAGTTAAATATACTATGACTTAATATAATTTTTAAGAGGAGGGTTTTATAAAATTGCCAGCACATTCTTATAGAACATATCATAATCAAAAGAAATATATGCTAAGTGTGTCATCATACTAGGACAATCATTTACCATATAATGGATCCACCATTATGCCAAGGCAACCTTATTTCAGTATGATGACTTCAAAACAAAACATATCTCTATAATAATTAGGGTTTGAGTGAAAAATCCTAATTAGTGACACACATATAACATAAATTTTCATACATGCATCCCATAAATATGCTAAGTGTATCAGCATTCAAGGGTTTAAAACCCTAACATGCGACACTACAATAAAAACACATATAAATATTTTTCATATATTTTAACTGTAATAAGGGTGGCTCTGATACCACTGTTGGGAATCCGGTGCACCATTGTGAAAAATAATTTCAAACATGATGAAATTTGCGCCATAAACCCTTAGCCAAGATCTCCTTATTCAGGATTAAAACATATATTAAACATGCAAACTTACATTGTTAGAATTAGGGCACCAACCTATTAATGCTAAATCCAATTTTGATGTAGAATCAAAACTTGATGTTGAATGCCACTCTTGAATTCACCAGGCATCCAAATGTCCACCCTCCAATGGTGATCCACAAGAAGATTGATCAAGATGCTAGCTTCTTCAAAATTCCTTCACTTGAATACTTATCCTAGAACTCAAGAGGACTATGGCTTTAAAACTCCACGGTAGGGACTCCTTACTTCCTTTCTTTCTTCTTCCTCTCCCTTTCTTAAGACCTTGTCCTAAGAATAAAACTCTTGTCTTGATGGAGGAGGAGGATTTAAGACACTAATGTCTTAATGTAAAGGAAATAGAAATAGAGTAGTAATTCTTTTCTTTTACCGATCGAGAGATTCTTCCTATCTCTTGTTTTAGACTTGAGTTTCAACAGAGAAGAGAACTCTGTAAAAGGGAAACTCTCTGTGTCATAAACAAGCTAAGGAGGAATCAATCTCCTGGAAAGAAAAGAAAAATAAAACCTCTGTCGTTCATTGGTCAAACACCCAAGACCTCTGTTCCTTAAATAGATTACAAAAAGATGCCTTTTCAAAAGAACACAACTCTCCGTAAAATATTTCTCACGGTGTTCCATATTTCTCACGCCCCCTTCCCTCCTTCTCACGCCCTTCCAGATTAAAACTCATGGCTTTTCCTAAAAGAAAAGTCATGAAATTCTAGAAGGAAGGAATCGCGATGTTTCGGTCTCCGAAGAGACGTTGTTTCGCGCAACCGGGAAGAGTCAGCGCCTTTTGTTTTTCTTAAAAATCTTTCAGTCATTGGATTCCCATCCAAAAGGGGACAAGTGGAGCGCTAACTTTTAAGAAAGGAGGCCGCCCCATCTTAATTCAACGCAGAATTAAGTGGGGCACGCCAAGAGTCCATGCGCCATGGACACTTCCAAATGGCGCACCAAGAGTCCATAAGCGCATGGACTCTTGGCATTTTGGCATGAAATTGCAAAGGGGCGGGTGGGGAGGCTAGCCTAGTTACATGGCTAGCCAATAGGGTTAGCCATAATCCCTATAAACTTAATTAGGGTCTAATTAGATCCAATTATAACCTAAATTGAACCAATTCGGAACCCTAATTGAATCCGATTCGAATAGAAGCTAGGATTTGCAACACCTGCTAGAGTGTTATCCTGCAAAGATGATTTAATCACAAATTAAACTCTTGATCAATCCTCTTAAGTGTGTGACCCATTGGGTTCCATATCTAGCCAGCAGTGGGTTCGAATACAAGTTGACCTTATTTGATTAGAACTCTTTCTAATCGATTTAGGTCAAACCGGGCTTACCCGATTTGATCAATTAGGGCTCTTCCTAATAAGTGATCTTTGAATTTGATTAACCCACAAGACAAGATTGACGTCTAGCAACGTGTCATGTCTACCCGGAAGATATGGAAATTCTGGTGAAATACCAAAATTACCATTCAGTAGAGTTACCGTACAATTAAATCTTTCGATCAGCCTGCACCCAAAATATAAATATGGATATGGATATATGTCAAATCAAATATTATATTTATTTCTAGCTCAATCTTAAATTGATGATTCAATTATCTTGATATTAGAAACCATCTTTAATATCTTTACTTTGATCAAAGATTCCCTGAATCATCATCCGATTGTTAAATAGCTGGATGCATTCTCCTCTTACTAAGTGTGATCGATTCCTTGTTGACCTACTCATTACGTTCATATCCAATTCACCATTCCAAGTATCAATCCTGTGCGTAACTCAGTGTCATGATTAGGATTGAACCAAAGCATGGGTTCATGTACATAAGGTACTCATGGCAGTCTCAGGTCAGAGGATTACTTGTACCACTCCCACTATGAGAACCTTCTATTGACATGTAGCTAAGACTCCATTAGATGTTCTCAAGTTGGATCATATCAGTGAACTCATTCTCCAATGAGCACCCACATCCCAGTATTAGTGTCATACACAAGTGACTGTGAGAGCAGTCACCCTTTCCAGTATACATGGGATGTGCTAGTCTTACCGAAAAATCCTGATCCCCTACTCATGGTTCCTTTGACTAGGATTACTTTAGATTAAGGTTTTAAGATTTTAGGTCTCACTGGTATGATCTCATCATAACCCTAAAATCATAGTCCTAATCTATGGGATTCATCATATGATATAAACACAGCGTATGATGAAAAATAATGCCTTTATTTAGAATATTGTCAATTACAATGGTTTGGGAGATACAACATAGATTGGCTTGTAGGGCATATCCCTTTCAATCTCCCACTTGCACTAAAGCCAATCGCCTTTAAATCTTAATCCCATACACTCGAGGTGGTGATCAAACTCTCGCTGTGGTAGAGCCTTAGTAAATGGGTATGCTACATTGTTCTTTGTATCAACTCTATTTATGTAGACATCTTGTCTTTCTACTATTTCTCGGACGAGATGGAAGCGACTCAGAATGTGCTTGGACTTATGATGAGCTCTTGGTTCCTTAGCTTGAGCAACAGCCCCAGTGTTGTCACAGTAAAGTGGCAATGGGTTTTCAATCTCAGGAACAACACCCAACTCTGTGATGAACTTCTTCATCCAGACTGCTTCCTTGGCGGCTTCACTGACAGCTATGTATTCTGCCTCTGTGGTTGAGTCAGCTACAGTCTGCTGTTTGTTACTCTTCCAACTCACTGCTCCACCATTTAGGTAAAAACATATCCCGAAATGGATTTGCTATCATCAGGGTCTGATTGAAAACTAGAATCAAAATAAGCTTCTAGTTTAAGATCAGAACAACCATAAACTAGAAAAATATCCTTAGTCCTTCTTAGGTACTTAAGAATATTTTTAACTGCTTTCCAATGATCCTCTCCTGGATCAGCCTGAAACCTACTGACAATGCCTAAAGCATATGCCACATCAGGCCTGGTACATAACATGGCATACATTATGGACCCTATTACCGAAGCATAGGGTATAGAATTCATTCTATTTCTTTCTTCAAGTATCTTAGGTGACATCCTTTTAGAAAGATGTATGCCTTGACTCATAGGAAGATAACCTCTTTTACTTCCATTCATGCTGAATCTTTTCAGCACTAAGTCAATGTACCTAGATTGGGATAAACCTAGCATCCTCTTAGATCTATCTCTATAGATCTTAATACATAGTATATAGGATGCTTCTCCCAAATCTTTCATGGAAAACTAGTTTGATAGCCAAACCTTGACTGATTGCAACATTGGGACATCATTCCAATGATGAGTATGTCATCTACATAAAGAACCAAGAAGACTATGGCACTCCCACTAGTCTTCTTATAAACACAGTGTTCAACCACATTTTTGATAAAACCAAACCTTTTAATAGTTTCATCAAAGCGGATGTTCCAACTCCTTGAAGCTTGCTTTAATCCATAAATGGATTTCTTTAGCTTGCATACTTGATTAGGTTTATTCTTTGAAATAAAACCTTCTGGTTATGACATGTAGACTCTTCCTCAAGGAAACCATTGAGGAATGCAGTCTTCACATCCATCTGCCAGATCTCATAATCGTAGTACACTGCTATATTAAGTAAAATCCGAATTGATTTGAGCATGGCAACAGGTGAGAATGTTTCATCATAATCAATTCCCTGTTTTTGTCTAAAACCTTTTGCTACTAATCTAGCTTTATACGTTTCAACATGGCCATCAGCCCCAATCTTTTTCTTATAGACCCATTTGCACCCAATAGGATTAACACCCTCTGGTGCATCGACCAAAGACCATACTTGGTTTACATACATAGAGTCTATCTCGGATTCCATGGCTTCTTGCCATCTATCTGAATCAGTACTCAAGATAGCTTCCGTATAGGTCAGAGGTTCATCATTTTGAATGACTTGGGCTTCATTATTTTCAATAATAAACCCATACCTCTCAGGTGCCCGTGGCACTCTATCAGACCTACGGGGAGGAGTTTTGTATTCTGGTTCTATCCTAACTATATGTTCTAATGGTTGAGAACTGTCAATCTATGTTTCTTGTACTTCTCCAAGTTCAACAGTTCTACCATTTTCCTTTTCTAAAATGAACTCCTTTTCTAGAAAAGTGGCATTCCTGCTGACAAAAATCTTTTGTTCAATAGGATGGTAGAACAGATATCCTCTACCCTCTCTAGGATATCCTACAAATAGACATTTATCCGCTCTAGGTTCCAACTTATGTCCAAAATTTCTTTCCAAAACATAAGCTGGACATCCCCATACCTTCAAATATTTAAGATACGGTTATCTTTCCACTCCAAATTTCATATGGAGTACTAACAACGGATTTAGAAGGTACCTTGTTCAGAATGTAAATAGCAGTTTCTAGGGCAAGACCCCAGAAGGAAATGGATAAATTTATGAAGCACATCATGGATCGTACCATATCTAATAAGGTACGATTCCTCCTTTCAGCTATACCATTTAGCTGTGGTGTATAAGGAGGGGTCCATTCAGAAAGAATTCCATTAACTTTGAGATAGTCTAAAAACTCCGTGGTTAAGTATTCTCCTCCTCGATCAGAACGAAGAACTTTAATACGTTTCCCAATTTGTTTTTTGACCATACTTTGATACTCCTTAAATTTATCAAAGTCTCCAGATTTATGTTTCATAAGATACACACATCCGAACCTAGATAAATCATCTGTAAAAGAGATAAAATATGAGTATCCTCCTCTGGCCTGAGTTGTCATTGGACCACATACATCTGTATGTATAAGTCCTAATAACTCAGTTGACCTTTCTCCATGTCCAGTAAATGGAGTCTTGGTCATCTTTCCCATGAGACATGATTCGCAAGTTCCTAATGATTCATACTCATAAGGATCAAGGAATTTTTCCTTGTATAACTTGCTTATCCTAGACTCATTAACATGACCAAGTGGATGATGCCAAAGTAAGGTATCATTAAAGTCTTTTCTTTTTCTTTGATTATTGACATGAAAAACACTATCATTGGAAGAAAGAGTTAAGAGCCCATTGCTAAATATGCCAGAACAAATAATTTTATTAGATAACATTATCGAGCAACCAGTGCTCGTTACATCCATTACATATCCTTGTTTTAATAACAAAGGAATAGATATAATGTTCCTAATAATCTTAGGCATATAATAAAAATTTTCTAACTCCATGATCTTCCCTGAAGGCAACTTCAGAATATAGGTCTCTACAGCTTCTGCTTGGATGATATCACCACTAGCACCATAGAGATTGAAGTCACCTTCCTTCAATACATTAAGCTTGTGGAGGTCCTGCAAAGATTTGCATATATGGTAACCACAAGCGGTATCCAATACCCAAGTATTTGATATAGACGAATTTAATGTCAATATAGCATATATCTCATACATACCTTTTGGTGCATCTGACGCACCAGGCTTCACTATTGCAAGGTAAGCCTTGCAATTCCTTTTCCAATGTCCAGCTTTGCCGCAAATGAAATAGGTTGACTCTTTTGAGGCCTTCTTTCCTTTCTTATTCTTATTGATGCCACCTTTAGGGTTTAGCCTCCTATTAAAACCCTTTTTTCCTGATTTCTTCTTATTGGTCTTATCAACAAGAAGAAGTGGAGCCTTTTCTTTCTTAACGTGGCTCTCTGCTTTTTTTAACATATTTAACAGCTCAGGCAAGGAAGTGTTCAGTTTGTTCATGTGATAATTCAAGACAAACTGAGAAAATGACTCCGGGAGTGATTACAGGATTAAATCCTGATTCAGCTCCCCATCCATAATAAAACCTAATTGACCCAATCTGGTGATTAAGTCAATTACCTTCAGAACATGATCCTGAACGGATGTTCCCTCTGTCATCCTAGCACGGAATAACTGCTTAGATATTTCGTATCTAGCAGTTCTGCTTTGTTATCCGTAAAGCTCTTTTAAATTGAGCATTATGGATTGAGTGTCCATGCTTTCATGCTGTCTCTGTAACTCATTGGTCATAGAGGCCAGTATGATACACTTGACAGTGAGGGAGTCATTCTGCCACATTTTGTATATGGCCATATCTTCCTGTGTGGCATCGTCCCCTAGTGGATTAAAACTAGGGGTATCAAGAATATATGAAAGTTTTTCTGAACTCAGTACAATCTTTAAATTTCTCAACCAGTCCACATAGTTTGGAGTAGTCAGTTTGTTGGTATCTAAGATACTTCGCAGTGATAATGAAGATGCCATTTATCTACATTTAATAAAGAACAATACAAAAGCAAACAACCATGAAATGACTTACATAATTAAATTAGGTCTTCAATTTAATTATGTCTCCCACTATTTTATCAAAAATCATAGCCCGCACTATGTTAATCGAGAAGAACCCTGATCGATTTTTCTTAGTGAGATTGAGATCCTAATAACTTATAAAAGATCTTGCAGAAAGCACAACAAATCTTTTATAAGCTCAAAGGTAGGAAACTCTTCCAATTATATCTCATATAATTCTCAAGAAGTAACTTGGCCTCTAGAACATTATTAGTCTTGCAGAAAACACAACAAACCATAATGTTCTAGTTAAGTCAAGACCCTTTCATTTCTATACAGTCAAAACTCAAATATAATGCCCTTGCAGATAACACAACAAAGCATTATATTGAATATACTATAAGCATATCTACGCACTAGACTAGTATCATGTCAATCACCATATTAGGTCTTGCAGATAACACAACAAACCTAATGTGGTTCATAACACAATAATGATCCAGCATGAAGGAAGGCCAATATATAGTATTTTTAACACCAAGCATTTTAGTCAAGATTTAAATTTAATCAAATCGGCCAGGCAAGTGGAAGAGATGTGGGAGCCCCCCCATTGCTCTCATAGACACCAATAAAAACTGGCCAGGTCAGTCAACGGAACCAATTAAAAACCATAATTCTCTTTACCTTCCCAGAACCACCTTTCTAGACACCGAATGATAAATTGTTCATCATGACTAGTGATGCTTATTAGTTAAATATACTATGACTTAATATAATTTTTAAGAGGAGGGTTTTATAAAATTGCCAGCACATTCTTATAGAACATATCATAATCAAAAGAAATATGTGCCAAGTGTGTCATCATACTAGGACAACCATTTACCACATAATGGATCCACCATTATGCCAGGGCAACCTTATTTCAGTATGATGACTTCAAAACTAAACATATCTCTATAATAATTAGGGTTTGAGTGAAAAACCCTAATTAGTGACACACATATAACATAAATTATCATACATGCATCCCATAAATATGCTAAGTGTATCAGCATTCAAGGGTTTAAAACCCTAACATGCGACACTACAACAAAAACACATATAAAAAATTTTCATATGTTTTAACTGTAATAAGGGTGGCTCTGATACCACTGTTGGGAATCCGGTGCACCATTGTGAAAAATAATTTCAAACATGATGAAATTTGCACCATAAACCCTTAGCCAAGATCTCCTTATTCAGGATTAAAACATATATTAAACATGCAAACTTACATTGTTAGAATTAGGGCACCTAACTATTAACTCTAAATCCAATTTTGATGTAGAATCAAAACTTGATGGTGAATGCCCATTTTGAATTCACCAGGCATCCAAATGTCCAACCTCCAATGGTGATCCACAAGAAGATTGATCAAGATGCTAGCTTCTTCAAAATTCCTTCACTTGAATTCTTATCCTAGAACTCAAGAAGACTATGGCTTTAAAACTCCACGGTAGGGACTCCTTACTTCCTTTCTTTCTTCTTCCTCTCCCTTTCTTAAGACCTTGTCCTAAGAATAAAACTCTTGTCTCGAAGGAGGAGGAGGATTTAAGACACTAATATCTTAATGTAAAGGAAATAGAAACAGAGTAGTAATTCTTTTCTTTTACCGATCGAGAGATTCTTCCTATCTCTTGTTTTAGACTTGAGTTTCAACAGAGAAGAGAACTCTGTAAAAGGGAAACTCTCTGTGTCCTAAACAAGCTAAGGAGGAATCAGTCTCCTGGAAAGAAAAGAAAAATAAAACCTCTGTCGTTCATTGGTCAAACACCCGAGACCTCTGTTCCTTAAATATATTACAAAAAGGTGCCTTTTCAAAAGAACACAACTCTCCATAAAATATTTCTCACGCCCCCTTCCCTCCTTCTCACGCCCTTCCAGATTAAAACTCATGGCTTTTCCTAAAAGAAAAGTCATGAAATTCTAGAAGAAAGGAATCGCGATGTTTCGGTCTCCGAAGAGACGTTGTTTCGTGCAACCGGGAAGAGTCAGCGCCTTTTATCTTTCTTAAAAATCTTCCAGCCATTGGATTCCCATCCAAAGGGGGACAAGTGGAGCGCTAACTTTTAAGAAAGGAGGCCGCCCCATCTTAATTCATTGGAGAATTAAGTGGGGTGCGCCAAGAGTCCATGCGCCATGGACTCTTCCAAATGGCGCGCCAAGAGTCCATAAGCGCATGGACTCTTGGCATTTTGGTGTGAAATTGCAAAGGGGCGGGTGGGGAGGCTTGCCTAGTTACATGGCTAGCCAATAGGGTTAGCCATAATCCCTATAAACTCAATTAGGGTCTAATTAGATCAAATTAGAACCTAAATTGAATAAATCCGGAACCCTAATTCGAATCCGATTCGAATAGAAGCTAGGGTTTGCAACACCTGCTAGAGTGTTATCCTGCAAAGATGATTTAATCACAAATTAAACTCTTGATCAATCCTCTTAAGTGTGTGACCCATTGGGTTCCATATCTAGCCTGCAGTGGGTTCGAATACAAGTTGACCTAATTTGATTAGAACTCTTTCTAATCGATTTAGGTCAAACCGGGCTTAACCGATTTGATCAATTAGGACTCTTCCTAATAAGTGATCTTTGAATTTGATTAACCCACAAGACAAGATTGACGTCTAGCAACATGTCATGTCTACCCGGAAGATATGGAAATTCTGGTGAAATACCAAAATTACCCTTCAGTAGAGAGTTACCATACAATTAAATCTTTCGATCAGCCTGCACCCAAAATATAACTATGGATATGGATATATGTCAAATCCAATATTATATTTATTTCTAGCTCAATCTTATATTGATGATTCAATTATCTTGATATTAGAAACCATCTCTAATATCTTTACTTTGATCAAAGATTCCCTGAATCATCATCCGATTGTTAACTAGCTGGATGCAATCTCCTCTTACTAGGAGTGATCGATTGCTTATTGACCTACTCATTACCTTCATATCCAATTCACCATTCCAAGTATCAATCCTGTGCATGACTCAGTGTCATGATTAGGATTGAACCAAAGCATGGGTTCATGTACATAAGGTACTTATGGCAGTCTCAGGTCAGAGGATTGCTTGTACCACTCTCATTATGAGAACCTTCTATTGACATGTAGCTAAGACTCCATTAGATGTTCTCAAGTTGGATCATATCAGTGATCTCATTCTCCAATGAGCACCCACATCCTCGTATTAGTGTCATACGCAAGTGACTGTGAGAGCAGTCACCCTTTCTAGTATACATGGGATGTGCTAGTCTTACCGGAAACCCCTGATCCCCTACTCAGGTTTCCTTTGACTAGGAAACTTTTGATTAAGGTTTTAAGATTTTAGGTCTCACTGGTATGATTTCATCATAACCCTAAAATCATAGCCCTAATCTATGGGGTTCATCATATAATATAAACACAGCGTATGATGAAAAATAATGCCTTTATTTAGAATATTGTCAATTACAATGGTTTGGGAGATACAACATAGATTGGCTTGTAGGGCATATCCCTTTCACAAAGAACCTTGATCACGACTGACAAAACTTACCTTAGATACTAAGTGGTTTACCAGACTCAATCAGACTTAGCTAAAGACTTGGGCTCACCACGAAGCCATGAATCAAGTCTATTTAGATGTATGGACTGATCTAACTAACTATTAGATCGATCTATAGAGGAGAGACCTAATTCAACTTTTGATTAGTCTTTTCTCTACTTAATCCATTCATCTAAACCTAGGTCTAACCTATTTAAGGACCCAATTCTAGCTAACCCAATCAACCCTTGGTTTATCAATCTTGACTTAAGATTAGAATCATATCGTAAATCTTAAAGAGTTTCAAAAATTACAACTTAATTCTTAATTAAGTGTAACATGCTAATTGAAACATTTTCAATTAAACCATATTTTGAAACCATTGCAAAATCAAGTGAAACAATTTCACAAAGAAAATTCTGAACTTCAAACTTACTGTTTCAGGCTCTTCTGGTCCAGTCGACTCGAGCAGGTTGAGTTAGCTCGTCCAGAACACAGAAAATAGATAGTATATGCTGTCTACTAATTTGAGTTGACTCGAGCAGGGGTCGAGTCGGCTCGAATCATCAGAGTAGAAATAGTAACTTCAAGTTTTAGTCTTTTTCACATAAACTCTTCAAAGTTTTTAGATCATACATCTTTTAGATCTTATATAAACAAAGTTATGATCTATCAACCATAGATTAAAACCATTTTAATCTATCAAGTCCCTTACTTTCTTCTTCATAAGGTCATGATGCAGTGGCACCCCTACACGCCATGGGAGAACCCCTTCGATTGAGAAGAGATGGTCTTTAAACCATGCTTCTTTTCTATGATTGGATGGCCATGGTGAATCCACCTTAATCCAAGTACTTTGTGAAAGAAATAAATCGATTTCATACAAAAACATTAAACTAGACATGCAACACAACCTCCTCTCTAATACCATTGTTAGGTTGCCGTTGCGGATGAGGTGGGCCTTGATGCATGCAATTTAAAAACTTTTTCTAAATAGCATGGTGCAGGGGAAGGAGATAAAATACTTTTATCTACAACATGTTAATCTAATTAGCACAGGCCCCTACATAGATCTTGATGCACTTAGAGAATGTATGTATGAAATCATGCATCTATATTATGAAACAAAGAACTATTCATAGAATCACACAATGATGCAGCGAGAATAATATGTCACACATATGTAATGTATGCCCATAGCTTCGAGATGATAATCACTTAGAAGGAACGTGCTCCACCTATAAGGAAGAAGAGTAGGCTCTGCAAGCAGCACACAAGTACTGCTCTATAGGTGGTTCACACCAGGGTATGGTATCCCTCCTCCTTCCTTCGAGGTGCTAGCCTCTCTTGAAAGAGTGTCGAGAGTATGCACTCCTTCTTCAACTCCTTGAAGAATCATGGACTGCTTCTTCAACTCCTAGAAGAACTGCTATTAGAGCATAGATGGAACAAGACTCTTGAGAACCCTTCCCAATTCTCTATACCAAACCATCAACAGAAGGTGTGCACTCAAGAATCCCTCCCAAAACTCAAACCCCCTCTCTGATAATGTCTCAGAGGTCTGGTGTGAACTCTAACCCTAAGAAAATGGTAGAGTCCCTTGGAATTAAGGATGTCACAAATCCTTGGAATTTTGCAATAGTAGTAAATAAAATCATGAAATGCCCACCATTAAATCCCATAACAATTACAAGATTAAATGAGGTAGTTTTAGTTTTCAGCAGAGTCAGTTAGTTGAGTCGACTCGACTGTTTGAGTTGGCTCAAGGAGAATCGCATGAGTTGGCTCATCCAATGAGTCAGCTCAAATATAGCTCTAACAACTTCTTATCAAAATAAGTCCGAAATGATTCCCAATCATTCCTATACCAACAAATCAAGAAGAAACCCAATGGTTTGTGACCCCATAGATTTAAATACTAAACTGGTAGTATAGAAACATTTTCAGTACTAGCCAAAGTCACCTTCTAGTAATGGCACCTGGTGTCCGGATAAGTTAAAGGTTGCAGAGCAACAAGAACCTATCGAATATGAAATACCATTGAACTTATTCCTTTAATCTTTTAATACTCCGGATAGCTTAGGGTTAAACTGCCAACCCTAATCAGTCCATCTCAACATGTCTCAAACAAAGAATCCCTATAACTCCTTACAAGGAATGCCTTGGCTAAGGTCTTTCTCAATTGAGGCATATTAAGCATTCAATCCAAACCATTTGGAGAGATTAATCCAATCTCGATCTTACTACCACTACACAAGTACTTGACTATTCCCAGCAACCTTCCATCACTAGATTAGAAATCCGGGCTTGAGCACATGGGCTTGGGCCTCTGGAAGCTGGGGTGGCCTGGTAGCCAGGTAGCAGGAATATTTCCTGGTATCTTCCTTCTTAAAGGCTTGGGCTTGGCTCCTGGGCTTGATTTCTTTGAGCTAGGATGCAGATGGACCTCTAGAATTATGGATGCCCTGGTCTATGAATATATTCTAGCATCTGGAAGGGAATCTGGGTATCTGGAGGGCATCTGAAAGGAATCAAGATTTTCTGAATTTTTTTCCTAGGGTCTTCGAATCTTCAAGCTAGGTTGGACTTGGGCTATACTTCCATGTTTTCAATCTGGTTGGACTTGGTCTTCACTTGTATGATGTGGTCTTGAGTCTTCAATATGATTGAACAGGACTTAAAAAAATAAAATTAGCTCAACATGAGTTGACTAACACTGGACTGGACTAGCTCAACATGAGCTGATTAATACAGGACTCAAATAAAGATAACTTAGCTGGACTAATCTTTATTACAATGGACTCGAATGTCATTAAGTGATCCACAGAGGGTAGTGAAGCCTCTGTCTTATTCTGGTGCCTCCTAGTATCCGCACCAACAATATTTGTGAATCTTGTATACATATCAGTGATAGATTCATTAGATTCTATTCGGAACATCTCATATGTGTGCACTAACATGTTCACTTTAGTATTTTTCACTTGATCGATACCCTCATGGGTAATTTCAAGTGTGTCCCATATTTCTTTAACAAAGATGCATGTAGATATCCTATTGAATTCACTAGGATCAAATACTTAATAGAGAAGATTCATTGCCTTGGTATTGATCCCGGATTGCTTAATATCATTTTCATCCCAATCCTTTTCGAGCTTTGGGATGGAAACACCATTAACCACTACTGAAGGAATATGAGGACCTTTATCTACCACTCTCCATAAATTATAATCAATAAAATGCATATAAATTCTCATCCTAGTTTTTCAATATGTATAATTTGATCCATTGAAAAATGGAGGTCTATTTAAGGCTTGACCCTCAACTACGCTAGTACCAATTTGAGCTGCCATAGATCTTTACTCAAGATGGTAAAGCATATATACTGAGAATAGGGCTTTGATACCACTTGTTGCCCAGTAAGCAACCCAAGAGGGGAGGTGAATTGGGTCTCTAAAAAATATTTACTTGATGCAATGCAATGCTATGCAATCTAATTCAACAATTAATTAAGCAAGGTACTATGAATACAAATATAAAGCTCTTAAATAAAAATGTAGTGGAACTAAAGAGCAATAAAAGTAAAGCAAGTAGAGAGATTAATCAACCACAAAGATCAAGAAATATAGTGGCTTGGTGCTATCCAATGCACCTACATCCACTCTCCAAGATTTTCTTGGGAATTCACTATAATCACATCGATTACAGTTGATTAGTTTTGCAGGCTCACTAATCAAAAACCTAACTTGTTTTCATAAGGCCAACAAGTCAAAACCTCACTTGGTTTTACGAGCTAACCAAGAATCTAAATAGTTTTGTGGGCTAACCACCAACCTTCCTTGATTTTCCGGGCTAACCAAGAACCTAATTGATTTTCAAAGGCTCACCAATAACCTTTCTTGGTTTTACAATAGGCTAACTAAGAACCCTTACAACAAAACAAGTTTAGAAGTAGAGAAACAATATAAGCTTTCTAAAATAAAGCGAGTATTTGTTTGAAGCTCGATGTAAAGATGTTTTAAACTTGTTGAAGCCTCTTAAGTGCTTAAGAATAGATGATCTTCAATGCTCTTGAAGGCTCTTGAATGCTTGGAGGCTTGGTTTTGCTTGAGAGTGATTGAATCTTCAAATAATAGGAGTCAAAGCTCTCTTTTCTTCTCACTTGAATGCTCTTATCTCATTCTCATCAATGGTTTTCAATAATTATCAATTTGATTTGATTTGGAGCAAATATATAATTTTCCAAGGCCTTAAATCCTATTTCTAGCTATTAGACTTGAAAAACTAGCCGTTAGAGGGCAAAATGGTCAAGTTCTTCATTTGAAAAACTAGTCGTTACTATTCCCAGAACTCCATGTATCAACACTTCAGGTTGTGAGTCAATACTTGAACTTCTTGAGTCAATACCTAGTTCAAATATCTTCAATATGATCTTCTAAAAATCTTAGATGTGTCGACACTTTCCCAGGTTAGTCGATACTTTGAGTCGACACTTAGCTTTTATGTGTCGACACTTCTGCAGTTCTTCATTTTCAACAAGTTCTGTTGCTTGAAAATCTCATGCGATGAGCTGATCCATGTATCGACACTTTGAGTCGACACGTCAGGTCCATGTGTTGACACTTCAGCCGTGCCATCTGAAACATTCTTGCGTATCGACCTGAGTCGACACTTCACTTCCATGTGTCGATACTTGGTATCATGTGTCGACACTTTGAGTTGATACCTCACTGAAATCTTCTTAGAAAAGTCTAAACTTGAGCTGAAATAGATTTCTACTTAACTCAATTGTCCATTCAAGCAATCTTTGACATTCCAAGTCCTCTTTGAGCAATTATTTTCATGTAAACTTGGCTTCTTCAATCAAACAAGCTTCTTCAAACTTGTGAGCTCCTTTTTTAACAAAAACATACTTTAAGAAAACTATTAGAACTCAACTTATACTTAACCGTTTTGCTTATCATCAAAATCAATAACGGAGTCAACAAATCTTATCAATCAATTGGTGTCTAAGGAAGGTTCTGATCATGATTTTTTATTGGGGCAAACTCTTTCTCAACCAACTAGTTTGGCGAAAATAGGGTATATGGCAGAACCCTCACATGTATCAAACTGACCTGCCCAATTTGGTTGATTAAATTTTCAAAAGGGTCACTTTTGGTTTGAGTTCACCCATACTTGCTATTTTAAGTCAGACATGAGATTGTGCTGACTTAATGTATTTGGTTAGACATGATTTGGCTAATCAATTTAGAAGAGACTTGAACCTTAGCTCCCCATAAATATTAAGTCTTAGGTCTTCCACACTGTAGGTTTACGGGTGTCCTATTGGTGTTGATTATTCTTAGCTGGTTACAGTGTTCTAGTTGCATTGGGAAGACATAACCACCCTATTAAGCATGAGATGTTGCTAGGCACTGATGGGGTTGGGCCCAATAAATGGGCACGTTGAGGGACTCAGTGATGGCTTTGTCTAGCAGGAATGGTGAGTCTGACTTAACTAATGATTGGACCAATAAACAGCACGTTGAGGTTCCATGATTTAGAGACCAATATGCTATAACTTGTATTAGATGCATTGGACAACAGTTGGCCACTTATTGGTGTAGTGTGTTACTAGTAACTGGGCACGATGAGGTGCTGCACATCGATGGGACAATAGCACCCAATAGAAACCTAGAGTCATAGGGTTTCCCATCTCCAAGAAAAGTATTGTGGGGATTAGTGAGAGTTCTAAAATTATATCTTAAAGACCCAAGAATAATTTTTATAATTAAGGATAAAGCATCTAATTTAAATTTTCTACTCTTGTAGTTAACCATGTTTGCTTCAAAACCCTTAGCCCGTATTCTTGAGACAAACTAACTTGTAGGCCTTAATTTCAAAGATTGGTTAAGAAATATCAAAATTATTTTGAGTTCTGAGAAGTTAGGCTTTGTACTTGACCAAGAACCCCCTATTTTACCTGACCATCCAAATGCTTGTCAGATGACTGCATATAAAAAATGGATGGAAGATGATAATAAGGTTATGTGTTACATGTTGGCCTCAATGTCAAATAAATTGCAGAGCCAACATAAAAATATGCCAACTGCTAAATCTATTCTGATTCACCTACAAGAGTTATATGGTGAACAAAGTCGGATTGCACGCTTTGAAATGTTGAAAAGGCTTTTCAACAATAAGATGCGTGAAGGACAGTCTATCCATGATCATTATTTGTTAATGATCAAGGACATAGAACAGCTTGAGAAGCTTGGCATTCCTATTCACAAGGAGCTTTAGGTGGATTTGATCCTCCAGTCCTTGACTAGTTCATATGCACAGTTTGTTATGAACTATAATATGAATAGTTGAATTACACCTTACCTAAATTATTTAATATGTTGGTAAGCAATGAGGGGACCCTAAAGAGTTCGAGGGGCTCTATTTTTTCTATGGAGTAGTCTTCCTCCAAAAAAAAGTCTACTTGGAAGAAGAAGAAACCTGCAAAGAAGCAGAAGAAAGAAAACAAACAGAAGAAGGACACTCCTAAGAAAGCCAAGGTCAGCAAAGAAAAATGTTTCCACTGTAATATGGATAGCTACTGGAAAAGAAATTGTCCTCTCTACCTGGAAAGCTTAAAGAAATAGAAGGAGGATGCACCTTCTGAAGATAAGTCCATACTCGTTATTGAATCTAACCTAACAATTTCATCTACTTCCAGTTGGATTTTAGACTCTAGCTCTAGTGCTCGTATATGCATTTCAACACAAGGTCTGGAAAGAAGTAGAATGCTAAGAGAAGGTGAGATGGTCTTACATGTCGGAAATGGAGCAAATGTTGCTGCACAAGCCATTGGATCATATTCTCTGGTGTTATCTTTAGGGTTTAGATTAGTACTTAGTGACCGTTATTTTATGCCTAGAGCTAGTAGAAATTTGATTTCTATCTCTGTGCTAGCATAGGAAGGATTTGAATTTACATTCAATAAAAAATTTTGTAATATTTATTTGAGAAATAAATTAGTTGTAAAAGCTATTTTAATTGACGGTCTCTATCATTTGCATGGTGATGTATCTTTGAATATTAATGAAAAAATTAAAGCGAATGCCATAGGACATAAACATGCTAGAGATGGCCTAAATGATAAATATATGTGGCATCTAAAGCTCGATCATATAGGTGAGGATAGAATTAACAAACTGAAAAGGTATGGGATCTTAGATTCAGTTAATTTTGAATCATATCCACCTTGTGAGTCATGTCTTTAAGAAAAAATGACCAAGTTATCCTTTGTAGGATATGGAGAGAGGGCCACAGAATTGCTTGTCCTGGTACACACTGATGTGTGTGGTCCATTTGATGTATAGTCCAGGAGTGGTTTTCACTACTTCATAACATTTACTAATAATTGTTCACGGTATGGTTATGTGTTTCTTATGAGACACAAATCTGAAGCTTTTGAAAAGTTTAAGAAATTCAGATATGAGGTAGAAAAATAAACAGGTAAAACTCTTAAGGTTCTTCAATCAGATCAGGGAGGTGAATACCTTAGTAGGGAATTCTTAGGTTATCTTAAGGATAATGGCATAGTCTCACAATGGACTCCACCTGGTATGCCTTAGCTCAACGACGTGTCTGAGAGGAGAAATAGGACACTATTAGATATGGTCCAATCCATGATGAGCTTCATTGACTTGCCTTTATTTCTTTAAGGATATGCCCTACAAACTTAAATCTATATTTTAAATAAAGTTCCATCTAAATTTGTTCCTACCACACCATATGAGATTTGGCATGGTAAGAAATCAAGTCTTGCTCATTTCAAGATTTGGGGATGTCTAGCCTATGTCAAAAGACTAATGACAGATAAATTGAAATCTAGATCTATGAAAGCTCAGTTTATAAGATATCCTAAAGAAACTTTAGGATATTACTTTTACCTTCTAGAAGATCACAATGTGATTGTAAGTAGACATGCCACATTTCTTAAAAAATAGTTTATTCAAGAAGGTGATAGTGGGAGGTTAATTGAGCTCGATGAAAAATTCTCTGAAGAGTAGCCAGCTAAAGATCAGATCAAACCCAATCAACCAATTCACATAAATGCTCTTCCACCTTGCAGGTCTACTAGAGTCTCCAAACCTCCTGAAAGGTACTTAGGTATGCTTACAGAGGATATAAATGAAATGTTCTTAGTTAGGGACAATGATCAATTAATTGATGCTAAGACTTATGATGAGGCGATGTCGGACATCGACTCCAAGAAATGGTTGAATGCTATGAAGTTAGAAATTGAATCAATGCATTCTAACCAAGTATGGTCCTTAGTGGATCTACCAAAGGATATTGACCTATTGATTGTAAATGGATCTACAAAAGAAAAACAGGTGCAGATGGTAAGGTAGAGACCTTTAAAGCTAGGTTAATGGTGAAGGGTATAGTCAACGTGAAGGCATGACTATCATGACACCTTTTCACCAGTAGCTGTGTTGAATTCCATCTGTACATTGCTTGCAATTATAGCATATCACGATTATGAGATATAGCAGATGGATGTGAAAACTACATTCTTGAATGGATATCTTGAGGAAGATATCTGTATAGAGCAGCCTTTGGATTTCACTTCAAATTTTGAAGATCAAAAGGTCTGCAAGCTGCATAGATCAATCTACGGATTGAAGCAAGTTTCTCGGAGTTAGAATACTCATTTTGATGATGCAATCAAATCATTTGATTTTATCAAGAATGAGGATGAGCCATGTGTTTACAGGAAGGCCAGTAGAAAGGCAATGATATTCCACGTATTGTACATGGATGACATCCTCCTTATTGGGAATGATATTCCCATGTTGACTTCGGCCAAAAGTTGGTTATCTAAGAAATTTTCTATGAAAGACTTAGGTGAAGTATCTTTTATTTTGGGGATTAAGGTCTATCGAGATAGATCTAATCAGATGCTTGGCCTTTCACAAAAATTATACATAAAGGAAGTACTGAAAAGCTTTAGCATGGAGAACTCTAAAAGAGGATTGTTACCTCTTCGGCATGGCATTAATCTCTCTAAGAAAATATATCCTAACACACCTAAAGAGATTCAATGCATGAGCAAAATTACATATGCTTCGATAATTGGAAGCCTTATGTATTCCATGTTTAGTACTCGACTTGATATAGCTCTTGTTATGAGTGTCACGATAAGATATCAGTCGAATCCAAGTGAAGAAACTTAGATAGCTGCGAAGAACATTCTTAAATACTTGAGAACTAAAGATTTGTTCTTAGTCTTTGGTGGGAGTTCAGAGTTAGAGATAAAAAGATATACCGACTTAGACTTTATGTCTGATCATGATGATAGAAAGTCTACATCAGGGTCTATGTTTTTGTGCAATGGTGGAGCAACTAGTTGAAAAGTTCCAAGCAACCCTACATAGCATATTCAACAATGAAAGCAGAGTACATCACTGCCTCTAAAGCTACAAAAGAAGCCTTTTGGTATAAAAAATTTGTTGCGAAGATTGGAGTGATGCCATCTGATGCCATCCTTATATATTATAACAATAATGATGCAATAGCACTTGCTAAGGAGCCCAGGTCTCACAAGAAGTCTAAGCATATTAAGTGGCAGTTTCATGTTATATGCGATTATCTTAAGAAGAAGTATGTTGAGGTATGAAGAGTAGACTCTACAGACAACATGGTAGACCCACTGACTAAGCCTCTGAACCAGAAAAAGGCTAAAGTCTACCTTGAGAAGATAGGACTTAGATATATAGCCAATTGGCTTTAGTGCAAGTGGGAGATTGCTAGATATATGCCCTAAAAGCCAAGTTGGCTTGACACATTACATTTTTAGGGCATGAGTTTTTGTACTTAATTCTTCTTATAAATAAAAAAGGCATTAGTTTCATTCATATTAATGTCTCTATGAATCATCCATAGAGTTAATGGACAATGACACATATTCTCAAGAGTTGAGAATTTGAGGCATATGTCTTTATAGATTAACTCTTAAAAGCTCCCGATTGTTGGAACATCATGAGGATAATAATTGATCCATTAAAATCAGTGCACATATCACTTCCCTTTCTGGTAGATGAGTCTCTAACCTACAGTGTGGTGACACTCGAGTGAGAGTGCAGGTAGTTGATAGAGATCAACGGTATTGAGCGTGACCAAGTATAGGAAGTTATACGGATGACTACTCACTCGTTAATAACTTTCTGATGTTTTAGTTATGTGAATAGTTCTTCAACCTAGAGTATCTCAACTACTCATAATATGGTTGCTATAGTTTACAGCACAAACACATGGTTCCTATCCATTCAAGACTTTGCAGTGTTCGTTGGTTGCAGTAAGTTTATTGTAGGAGTAGGGTGTTCACTTGTAGGGATCTATCAGCCTTAGTATTAAGGAATAATCCTATTCAACTTAATGAGACTAAGTCCTGATGTCTATGGCCATAGCAGGGTAATAATGAAAAGGTGTTTTCATTAGTATCACAATTGGACTTGAGTTGATTAAGTTAAATCATATGATTGATGGGTTTGATGAGTTTCCGTAACCAACATCATGTCATTAATTTTTGATAGAAGAACCAAATCACATGATAACTACACCTAGGGATTCCAATCTTATTCTGCTAGGTTGCCACTATATATTGCTGGTGTCACTGGTGGATTGTGAGAGCCCATTAGGATCGTTCTCGGATCGATGATCCTAATTAGGATTGAGCAGAAATTATTTCAGTCCATCGAAAGGAGTTTCGATGATGTATAATGGTGATTATAGCATGTCTCATTACCAAACAAGATAGGACCTGAGGGGTATACACATTAGGAGCTTAAGTAACCAACCAACAAATCAAAATGTTACTAAATCTGGCACTTGCCAATTTTAGTACATTTGGACCTAATTATAAATATTACAATTAATATTTCATCCAATAAATTATGGATCAGTTATTAATTGAATTAAATCAGATTTAATTGAGTTAGACTCAGTTAACTAATCCTAATTGAGTTGGGTTAATAGCCTTTTCGAAATGGGTTCAATTAGGTTTAAAATTGGCTTCGATTTAACTGTCAAATCACTTAGTTTGGACCTATGACTAAGAATCCCATTTGATTAGGACTCTCTCTCCTTATCTCTCTCCTCTCCACATGCCAAGCGAAGTGGGCCCAAGGTTTTGTGCAGTAAGAACAAGTTGGCGCAAAAACAAAAAGGGGTGCAAAAGAGGTTGGCGTGAAACAAAGAGAGAAGGAAGAATCCTTCTCTTCTACTCCTCTTAAAATCTAACGAATTTTGGATTAGATTGAATTCTAGTTTTGGGCATGGAGGAGTTGGAGAAGTTTTCACCATAATAAATAAAAAGAGGAGAGGGGTGGTTGACCAAATAAGAAAGAAAAAGAAGAAAAAAAATGGGTTGGTCGACCAGAGGTTCTCTCTCTTTGGGGCGTGGAGTTTTTCTTCCTTATGAGGCTTAGTTCTTCTCTTCGAGAGTTTGGAGAGGTGTTCTTCACAAGAGGAAGAAGAAGAAAAGAGATCCAAAGTCTTGCATATCTCAGTTTACAAGATAGAAGCTAGTTCAAGAAAAAGCTAGTCCAATTTCGGATCGTTATAGTTCTTAAAGCACCTGATTGTTGACCCCATAAGTGAATTTGATGATAACCAAATATTGGATCATGTATATTTATTTCTGACAACTCTTCAAGTATTTTACAAGTTTTTGTAGGATGGATTAAATGTTCAATCTTCAACTCCTACACCTCTATTTTCTTGTTTGAGTTGTGTTGTAATGTATTTTTGTAAAGAAGAACCCAATGAAAAAGCTAAGAAAAAATCATGTGAAAAGGGTTACTTCTGTGTGTGTGTGTGCCTTGAAATTAGTTTTGAGTTTGTATGCTTAAAAATGCAAAGTGTTTGTAAGAGTTTTTCTTTAAGTTCAAGTGTAAAAATCCTGAAGAAGATACTCGAGCCGACCCAACTTGTTGAAGAGCTGACTCCCCTTATTGGCACGTAGCAAGGATTCTGGAATGCAGCAATCCGAGCTGACTAGAAGGTAACCGAGCCGACTCCAATGAATCTGAGTCGAATGGATTCAGTCCGAGCCGATTCTTCCAAAGTCCAATTTTTGAAGATTTTCGAGAACAGCCAAGCAAGTCGACCTGAACCAGAAAAAGCTAACTCTGCCATACCTAATTCCGAAAGCCTGAGAAAGCGAGCTGACCTGAACTGCATCGAGCCAACTCTTCCAGAGTAAGGTTTTCTGAACCTGAGAAGAAGAGCCGACCCAAGCTAAAATGAGCCGACTCCTCGAGTTCAAGTATTCCAAAGAAAGAAGTTCGAGTCGACTCAAGCTATCAGGAGCCGACTCGTCCAGAGTGATATTTTGTGCCCTTAGACAAAGAGCCGACTGCACTAAAGATTTGGCGACTCGACCTATCGACTCAAAGGATCCGAGCCAACTCGAAGGAATCCAAGCCAACTCGAACTTCATTTCCAAGTATCTAATGGCAAGTTCCAGAATTTGTTTTTGAATGCCAAAAAGTTTCCCAACGGTCACAAGTCACATCCCAAAGGTCAAAAATGTCTCTAACTTCCTTGGAGTAATGGAAGACTTTATATTTGAAGGATTTGAATTTCCTTGAAGCAATGATTTAGAGAATTCTTCAAAGAAAAGAGAGCTTCATTGAATATCCTACCAACCAACAGCAAAAGAGCATAAGAGCATTCGAGCTAGACATCAAGACTTCACCAACTCTGATTTGAAGTTTGAAGCAACTTTGGGAAGAAGCCACTGAAGCTTCAAGTGCATTTAAGTGGACTTCCATCAAGCTGCACCGGCAATTATCCGACAAATTGAGTTTGTCATTTTTGTTGCATTTCTTTCAATTCATTTTTGAATTGTTGGGTTATTGGCGAGCCCGGTTGAAAAACCAAATAGGTTCTTGGTGAGCCTTGATAAAAACTAAGTGTTGGGTTCTTGGTGATCCTGGTAAAACCAAGTTAGGTTTCTTTGGTAAGCCTGTTAAAATCAAAGGGTGTTGGGTTTTCTTTGTTGATTCCATAAAACCAAAGTGTAGAGGTTTTGGATTGTGATCTTGTAAAATAATCCTACTGTATTCGGGTGTGAATATAGAAGAAATCCCAAGTGGTATCTTGGGTAGTGGATGTAGGAGCTGGGTTGCTCTGAACCACTATAAATTTGGTGTGTATGTGTTGTACTTCTTTACTCCTTTTTAGCTTTTGCAATTTATAACTCTGTCACAGCACCTAACACCTTCTAAGGGATTTGTAATTGCACATTACTTGCTTTAAATTTTTAAATTTCCAATTCACCTCCCATCTTGGGTAGCCACCTGGGCAACAATTAGTATCAGAGTAGTGTCTCTGAATACATAAGAGTAAAGATTGATGGCTCATCCAATGAGTACGTCCTTGGCGGAAGGCCAATCAACTAAAAGACCTCAACTTTTCATTGGCACAAATTATGCATACTGGAAAGCTAAAATGAAAATTTATGTTCAAGCAGTTGATTTTCAGTTGTGGAAGGACATTCTAAAGGGTCCTTATATCCCCATGACTAAAATTGATGGAGTTGACGTTCCTAAACCTGAAGAGGATTGGGATGAACATGACATGAAGATGTGTGAATTAAATGCTAAAGCCATGAACTTATTATATTATGCTTTGGATAGTAATGCTTTTAATCGAATTTCTATTTGCTCTTCCATAAAAAAAATTTGGGATAAACTCGAAGTGACCCCTGAAGGAACATCTCAAGTGAAGTCTTCTAAAATTAATCTTCTTGTGCACAGTTATGAACTATTTAAGATTGAATCGAATGAAACAATCTCTACAATGTTTTCACATTTCATTGACATTATTAATGGCTTAAAAAGTCTTGGCAGGGTATATACTAATGCAGATCTAGTGCAGAAGATTCTGAGATCTCTTCTGGACAAATAGGATCCGAAAGTGACTGCCATCTACCAAGCAAAAGATTTGAATACTCTATTGCTGGATGAACTGCTAGGATCTCTCATCATACATGAATTAACCATGTAGCACCGAACTGAAGATGATAAAAAGAAGAAGAAATCAATCGCCTTCAAAGCAGCTATAGATTCCAGAAAGGATGAAGAATCGGAAGAAGAAAGCTCCTCTACTGAAAGTGACATGGAAGACGAAGATGTTGCCATGGTCGTCAGGAAATTTAGAAGGTTATTGGGAAGAAGAAAAGGAAGACACTTTAGAAAATTCCACAAGAACAATATTTCAGTAAGAAGGACAAAGAAAAAGAAAAAGAAAAAGAAATGCCCACCCGTTATGAATGAAAAATGCTAGGGCACATCCGATCAGATTGTCCATTACTGAAAAAGGGCTTTAAGAAAAAGAAAAAGAAAGTGATGGTAGCGACGTGGAGCGATAGCGAAGCATCCTCATCAATTAAAAAGAAGAGACCACAAAATCTATGAATCTATGTCTGATGGGTCTTGAAAATGAGGTATCATCCCCTGAGCTACAAACTGAATTTTCATATGATGAACTAAATTCTACATTTCATGATTTACTTATCAAATTCAAGAAAGCTGGGGTTAAAATTAAATCCTTGAAGAAACAAAATGATGTTTTATTGAAAGACAAGGATGAAATCTCTGAAAATAATAACATTTTGCAAAAAGAATTGAATAACTTTTCTGAAAATGTTATTGTTTTGAATAATGAGAAAAATGCTTTAAAGGAGACAAACAAAATTTTAGTTGCCAAAAATGTAGATTTAAAAAGGGAGGTTGAAAAGCTTAAACCTTTAGTTGAAAAACTTACTTTGAGTTCTAATAAGCTTGAGCTAATTTTGAAAGAACAAAAGGATTCTAAAAGTAAAGTTGGAATTGGATTTAATGTTTTAAATGATAAAGGAATTTCAGCAACAAGATTTATATCTTCAAAAGCTTCAGCTTCAAATGTTAAACTTGAAAAAGCTTTTCCATCGACATCTATTTCAAATGGCTTGAAATATGTTCCTAAGAATTCTATGCAAAAATCTTTCCAACTAAATATTTGTCTCTGCTTCTTTTATAGCTTCAAAGCATGCATCATTCAAAAACGATAAAATTAATTATTTTTCATGTCATAGATTTGGACATAAATCTTATCAATGCAATTCGTTAAAAAATTGATGATTGGTGCATTTAAATATAAAACCATTTGGGTTCCAAAGGGAACCAATTTTGCTAACCCGAAAGGACCTAAGTTAGCTTGGATACCTAAAATCACTCATTGATTATTTTGTAAGATTGTCTTGCAGCCCACAAATTAAAGAAAAGATGGTATCTTGATAGTGACTATTCAAGGAATATAGAGGGTGACAAAGATCAGTTCATCACCCTACAAATGAAAGAAGGAGGATTGGTTACATTTGGAGATATTGGCAAGGGAAGAATAATCAGAATCGGTAAGATAAAAATAACCCCCTGTACTTTCATTAAAGATGTGTTGCTAGTAGATAAATTGAAGCATAATTTATTAAGTATTAGTCAATTATATGACAAAGACTGCAAAGTTATCTTTGAATCATCTATGTGCATAGTAACTAACTCTTTTGATTCTAGCAACAAATTTATTGGCCATAGACTTTGAAACATCTACATGGCAGATCTAAATGATCTAGCCATGTCTAGTAGTTCCAGTCTAGTAGCAATGAATGCTAAGACCAAGGAGTCATGTTTATTATGACATAGATGATTAGGTCATGCTAGCATGTATATAATTGCCAAATTAATCTCAAAGAATCTAGTTAGAGGTTTTCCATATTTTAAAGTAGATCTTGATTATGTATGTGATGCTTGTCAACTAGGCAAACAAACTAGGGGGAGTTTTAAATCAAAAAATATTATTTCAATAACTAGACCCCTTGAGCTACTTCACATGGACTTATTTGGACCAACTAGGATCACAAGCCTATGAGGTATGAAATATGGCCTTGTGATTGAAGATGACTTTTCTAGATTTACATGGGTATTATTTATTACATATAAAGATGAAGCTTTTGATGTATTTAGAAAATTTCATAAGAAAGTTTCAAATGAGAAAAATCATTCAGTTATTTCAATAAGTGATCATGGAACTGAATTTCAAAATCAATTTTTTGATGAATATTGTACTGAGCACGGCATTGATCATAACTTCTCCACTCCTAGAACCCCACAACAAAATGGTGTTATAGAGAGAAAGAATAGGACTTTTGAAGAAATGGCCCGAATGATGTTATGTGAAGGTAATCTTCCAAGGTACTTTTGGGTAGAAGTGGTGAACACTGCCTATTATAAATTAAATTGAGTTTCAATACGACCAATTTCAAAGAAAACCCTCTATGAGCTTTTGAATGGAAGAAAACCAAATATCAATTACTTTCATGATTTTTGGTGTAAATGCTCTGTGTTAAATAATGGCTTACTAGGAAAGTTTGATGCAAAATCTGATGAATCTATATTCTTTGGTTATTCCTTACATTGCAAAGCATATAGTGTTTAACAAGAGGACTCTTACTGTAGAAGAGTCAATTCATGTTATTTTTGATGAAGCTAACCTCTCACCATCTAGAAAAGATGAGTGTGTAGAAAATGATGCAGGTACTCTACAAAAAGAAAAAAGAAGATCTAAGCATTCAAGACAAGCCAACACGAGATGGAAGTGAAATGGTAAGCAAGGATCATGCTGATTTACTAAAGGAATAGAGGTATGTAACTTCACATCCCAAAGATTTAATTATTGATGATCCTTCTCATGGTGTTAGGACGAGGTCAGCACACAAAGATGCACATGACTACCTAGCCTTTGTCTCTCAAATTGAACCACGGAGCTTAGAAGAAGTTAAAACTGATCATAAATGGATGATGGCCATGCATGATGAATTAAACCAGTTTGAAAGGAATATTGTATGGACACTAGTTAGTAGACCTACAGACCATCCAATCATAGGAACCAAATGGGTCTATAGGAACAAACTAGATGATAATGGTAACGTTATAAGGAATAAAGCAAGGTTGGTAGCAAAAGGGTACAATCAAGAAAAGGGTATTGATTTTGATGAAACTTATGCTCCTATAGAAAGACTTGAGGCCATTAGATTACTTCTTGCATTTGCTTGCTACATGAACTTCAAGCTTTTTCAAATGCATGTCAAAAGTGCTTTTCTAAAGGGATTTATTTATGAACTTGTTTTTGTAAAACAGCCACCAGGTTTTGAAAATCATGCTTTTCTAAATCATGTATTTAAATTGAATAAAGCTTTATATGGTTTGAAACAAGCACCTAGGGCTTGGTATGATAGATTGGGCAAATTTTTACTTGAAAATGATTTCAAAAGAGAAAATGTTGACAAAACCCTTTTTGTTAAAAACAAAGGAAATGATATGTTAGTTGTACAACTTTACATTGATGATATTATATTTGGTGCAACTAATGAAAATCTTTGTGGAGATTTTGCTGAGCTGATGAAGGGTGAGTTTGAAATGTGCCTTATGGGTGATCTCAACTACTTCCTTGGATTACAAGTCAAACAAATGAAGGAAGGAATCTTTATAAACCAAGCCAAATACATCAAAGAGATAATCAAGAAATTTGGCATGGAAATAAGCAAAGAGGCTAACACACCCATGAGCACTACTTGCAGACTAGACAAAGATGAAAGTGGATCCAATGTTGACCAAAAGCTTTATAAAGGTATGATCGGATCCCTTTTATATTTGATAGCCAGTAGACTTGATATCTTGTATAGTGTATGTGTTTGTGCTAGATTTCAATGCAATCCTAAAGAAACACGTATGCTTGCTGTTAAAAGAATTCTCAAATACTTGAAAGGTACAGGTAATTTAGGTCTTTGGTATTCTAAAGAATCATCTAAAAAACTTAATTGGTTTTTCTGATGCTAACTATGCTGGTTGCAAAATTGATAGAAAGAGCACTAGTGGTACATGCCAATTTCTAGGATTAAATTTAATTTCATGGCTGTATAAGAAACAAATCTCCGTAGAATTATCCACTGCTGAGGCATAGTATGTTGCTGCTAGTAGTTGTTGTGCTCAAGTGTTATGGATTAATCAACAAGTACAATACTTTGGTGTTACACTTTTTAAAATTCCAATCAAATGTGATAACACAGGTGCCATTAATTTGACAAAAAATCATGTTCAGCATTCACGAACCAAGCATATTGAAATTAGGCACCATTTCATTAGAGAACATGTACTGAATAAAGATATTATTCTTGAATATGTGCCAACTGAAAACCAACTTACTAATATTTTTACCAAACCGTTGAATTTTGATAGATTTACAATGACTAGAAGTGAACTAGGATTATGTGACCCTCTCTAGAAATACTCCCATAGTCTTAAGGACAAATTATCTAGATAACTTCCTAATTTAAATTTTGTAATAAAATGAGCTTTGATTGAAATCCAAAATTATTATTTTTTTGCTCCCTCTGCTCGAGCCGACTCGAGCAGATGAACTGTTGGTCGAGCTAGCTCGGATGTTGAGCCGTCTCTTTTTAGTTCAAGCCGTAGGGTTTGATTTTCTCATTTTTACTCCTAAACCCTATTTTGTCTCTTTCTATGAAACCTTCCAAATACTTCCAACTTCCAAAAATAGCTTCGGAATTTGAAGTTCTTCACTCTATGGCACCAAAAAGTACTGTTGGGAAGAAATCAGGAAGAGTTAGTGAAGTGGCTCCACAAGAAAGGAGGACGAAATTCCAAGAAGACCATGTTTCCCGGAATCCACCACAGTCTGAGGAGGAGGCTAGCCCAGTTTCTCCCATTCACCAAATCTCTCTAGGTATGAGACCAATCACCACTGGCAGATGAATTTTATTTGAATATCTGAAGGAGATAGATTTTGTGATTGGTGATTTTATTGAAAATCAAGGATGGAGGAACTTGTGCTCCTTAGATGTTAAAACCTACCCAAACCTAGTAAAGATGTTTTATGAAAATTTAAGGTTTGGAGAGAACTTCATTGAATCTTCTATTAAGGGAAGAAGGATAATTATATTTGCTGAAACTTTAGGAAGTGTTTTGGAAATGCCTTTTGAAGGCGCAGAGTATCTAGTACTGAAAGACAGAACCAAGGCACTATAAACAGTTTTAAAGAGAATTGAGGTAAATGAAATAGGGATTCTCAAAGCAAGCTTGTTATCTATTGAGATGAGAGTTCTACATAATTTTATTAGCATGATCTTCTTACCCAGAATAGGACATTTTGATTGGGTTAGTGAAAGAGATCTGTGCTTTATGGAGCATTTGATTAATGGTGATAAGATTAATCTGCCAGCAATTATGATTTACCAAATGAAGGAGGCAGTAAGAAAAGTTAAGGCTTGCCGACCCTATGGAATGGTCCTATCACTCTTCTTTCAAAATGCAAATGTAGATTTGACAGGAGAGGACAGCAAGACACTACTCCATACTTATATATGTACTACAAAAACATTTCAAAGAATGGGATATTTATTGTCAGATGGCACTTGGAGAAAGAAAACTGATTTCCCAGTAATTGAAGAAACTGAAGAGATTCAAGAACAAGCAGAGTTAGAGGTTGGTGAAGGCACTACAATGTATATTCCAGAACCATGCCCCAAATGGGATCTTCGGTCCAAGTAGACTTTGACACCTCTTTTCTAGACATCTCAGTACCAGATATTCCTAATATGCCATATGGTACTGCTATTTTTACTCAATCTACTGATGTTCCAAGTCACAGTCACACTGCTACTGTTCGTGCTATAGACACATCATTGTTACAAGACTTCATGACACAGCAAATGAATAACATGAGTGAAACTATAAAGTCCTCTATGGTTACAATGTTTAGAGAACTTCAAAAGTCAGTTGATGATAGACTAACTCAATTTGGAGGACATATAGATGATCTGAAGAGAAGAATAGACACACTTGAAACCTCTAAGACTGCAACTAGTGCAACCGAAACTGATCTACAGCCAATCCTTCAATTGATTGCTTCAACTTTTGAATCTACTAAAAACTCAGCCACTCAAGTTCTTGAAGCATATAGAACTAAAATGGACAATAAGAGGATCAGAATGGGGTCAGTTGAGTAGGTAAAAGGATGGAGGAAGATTATACCAAAGGTATTGGTATAATTAGAAGTGAGTTTGGGAGATTGAGAGGATCAGCAGAAGCATTTGCTAATGTTCAAGCCACAGAAATGTTTACATTGCAAAAGGGAGTGGCACAAATAAAGGAATCAATGGAAGATTTAGCTACCTCTAGAAGCACAAAGAAAATGGAAGCAGAACTGAAATCTATGAATAGCTTCTTATGAAAATGATGACTAAGATTGAAGAAATCCAAGCTGCTCTAAGTTCTCCTCCCTCTTCTTCTACATCTTTTCCTAGTCAATCTACTCATCATAGACAACCTGCTCCACACCTTAGGCCACAAGGATCCCATGATATACCATAATTTGTTGACCCAATTACTTCTTTGCCACCTGGCATTCAGATATCTGGTCAACCTTCACATCCTAGAGTAGACTTAGATAGTGACTAAATGTATTACTCTTCACTTTGTACTTTGTACTGAACTTCTTTAAAATGAAATGAAAAGTACACTTTTTGTCTCTTAAATTATTCTATTTCTCTATGCAAATGAATGTTTATGTTCAATTGTTCATACAATGACCGATATTTTAATTAGAATTTCAAGATGAATGTGAGAAAGTGAAATTATCTCAATTTTAAATACTTTCTCATTCTATTTTAAAATCTAAGCTTAACTCTTTCTCTACCTTTTTGATTGATTGACAAGATGGAGAAGAAAGTTGTAAAATTATTGCATGAAAAGTATGAAAAGGAGAAAATATATTCATGATTATATATCTGCTTTAATGAATAAAGCTTGAAAGCTAAGCTCAAATTAAGCTCTGATACATCATGATACATATTTAAGAGGCTCTGATACATAATGATACATATTTGTGATACATAATGTTTTAAGTTTTGATTTTTAATGCTCTAATGCTTAATGTTCCCTTGAAGCATTTTGAGCTCTGAAAATATGAAGAAAGTGAGCCAAAGCAAGGAGTATCTTATTGAGGGGAAGATTACCTCTCTCTATCCTAATTCTCCTTTCATTATTTGGCACAAATTGAAGTCAATTTATTTTACTTGTTCAAATATACTTGCAAATATAATTATACAAGTATTTGTAAAGTGTTATATTGCTTTTTCATGCCCAGTATTTTGTCATCATCAAAAAGGGGGAGATTGTTGACCACATAAGTGATTTTGATGATAACCAAACATTGGAGCACGTATATTTATTTCTGACAACTCTTCAAGTATTTTACAAGTTTTTGTAGGATGGATTAAATGTTCAAACTTCAACTCCTACACCTCTGTTATACTGCTTTTTCATGCCCAGTATTTTGTCATCGTCAAAAAGGGGGAGATTGTTGACCACATAAGTGATTTTGATGATAACCAAACATTGGAGCATGTATATTTATTTCTGACAACTCTTCAAGTATTTTACAAGTTTTTGTAGGATGGATTAAATGTTCAAACTTCAACTCCTACACCTCTATTTTCTTGTTTGAGTTATGTTGTAATGTGTTTTTGTAAAGTAGAACCCAATGAAAAAGCTTAGAAAAAATCATGTGAAAAGGGTTAATTCTATGTGTGTGTGCCTTGAAATTAGTTTTGAGTTGGTATGCTTGAAAATGTAAAGAGTTGGTAAGAGTTTTTTTTTAAGTTCAAGTGTAAAAGTCCTGAAGAAGATACTCGAGCTGACCCAACTTGTTGAAGAGCTGACTCCGCTTACTAGCACGCAGCAAGGATTCTGGAACGCAGCAATCTGAGCCAACTTGAAGGAAACCGAGCCGACTCCAATGAATCTGAGTCGACTGGAATCAGTCTGAGCCGACTCTTCTAGAGTCCAATTTCTAAAGATTTCTGAGAATAGCCAAGCGAGCTGACTTGAACCAGAAAGAGCCGACTCTGCCAAACCTAATTTTGAAAGCCTGAGAAAGTGAGCCGACCTGAACTGCATCGAGTCGACTCTTCTAGACTAAGGTTATTCAAACCTGAGAAGAAGAACCAACCCAAGCTGAAAAGAGCCGACTCCTTGAGTTCAAGTTTTTCAAAGAAAGAAGTTTGAGCCGACCCGAGCTATCAAGAGCCGAATCATCTAGAGTGATGTTTTGTACCTTAAGACAAAGAGCCGACTGCATTGAAGATTTGGTGACTTGACCTATCGACTCTAAGGATCCGAGCCGACTCGAAGGATCCGAGCCGACTCGAAGGAATCCGAGCCGACTCGAACGTCATTTCCAGGTATCTAATGGCTAGTTCCAGAATTTGTTTTTGAATGCTAAAAAGTGCTCCAAGGTTCACAAGTCACATCCCGATGGTCAAAAACGTCTCTAACTGCCTTGGAGTGATAGAAGACTTTATATTTGAATGATTTGAATTTCTATGAAGTAATGATTTAGAGAATTCTTCAAAGAAAAGAGAGCTTCATTGAATATCCTACCAACCAACAGCAAAAGAGCATAAGAGCATTCAAGCTAGATTTTAAGACTTCATCAACTCTGATCTGAAGTTTGAAGCAACTTTGGAAATAAGCCACTGAAGCAATTAAAGTTTATTCAAGTACATTTAAGTGGACTTCCATCAAGCTGCATCAGCAACTATCCGATAAATTGAGTTTGTCATTTTTGTTGCATTTCTTTCAATTCATTTTTGAATTGTTGGGTTATTGGTGAGCCCGGTTGAAAAACCAAATAGGTTCTTGGTGAGCCTTGACAAAAACCAAGTATTGGATTCTTGGTGATCCTGGTAAAACCAAGTTAGGTTTCTTTGATGAACCTGTTAAAACCAAAGGGTGTTGGGTTTTCTTTGGTGATCCCGTAAAACCAAAGTATAGAGGTTTTGAATTGTGATCCTATAAAACAATCCTGTTGTATTCGAGTGTGAATATAGTAAAAATTCCAAGTGGTATCTTGGGTAGTGGATGTAGGAGCTGGGTTGCTCTGAATCACTATAAATTTGATGTGTTTGTGTTGTGCTTCTTTACTCCTTTTTAGCTTATGCAATTTATAACTATATCACAGCACCTAATACCTTCTAAGGGATTTGTAATTGCACATTATTTGCTTTAAATTTTTAAATTCCCAATTCACCCCTCCTCTTAGGTAGCCACCTGGGCAACAACTAGTATCAGAGCAGTGTCTCTGAATATATAAGAGTAAAAATTGATGGCTTATCCAATGAGTACGTCCTTGGCAGAAGGCCAATCAACTAATATACCTCCACTTTTCACTGGCACAAATTATGCATATTGGAAAGCTAGAATGAAAATTTATGTTCAAGCAGTTGATTTTCAATTGGGGAAGGTCATTCTAAAGGGTCCTTATATCTTCATGACTAAAATTGATGGAGTAGACGTTCCTAAACCTGAAGAGGATTAGGATGACAAGGCATGAAGATGGGCGGATTAAATGCCAAAGCCATGAACTTATTATATTGTGCTTTGGATAGTAATGAGTTTGATCAAATTTCTATTTGCTCTTCCGTAAAAGAAATTTGGGATAAACTCGAAGTGACCAATGAAGGAACTTCTTAAGTAAAGTCTTCTAAAATTAATCTTCTTGTGCACAGTTATGAACTATTTAAGATGGAATCGAATAAAACAATCTTTGCAATGTTTTCACATTTCATTGACATTATTAATGGCATAAAAAGTCTTGGCAGGGTATATACTAATGTAGATCTAGTGTAGAAGATACTAAGATCTCTTCCAGATAAATGGGATCAGAAAGTGATTGCCATCCAGGAAACAAAATATTTAAAACCCTATTGCTGGAAGAACTGCTAGGATCTCTCATCGCATATGAATTGACCATGCAGCACTGAACTGAAGATGATCAAAAGAAGAAGAAATCAATCGCCTTCAAAGCTACTATGGATTCCAGAAAGGATGAACAATCAGAAGAAGAAATCTCCTCTACTGAAAGTGACATGGAAGACGAAGATGTTGCCATGGTCGTTAGGAAATTTAGAAGGTTCTTGGGAAGAACAAAATGAAGACACTTCAGAAAATTTCACAAGAACAAAGATTTCAGTAAGGAGAAGGATAAAGAAAAAGAAAAAAAAAAGAAGTGCCCACCTGTTATGAATGCAAAAAGCCAGGGCACATCTGACCAAATTGTCCATTACTGAAAAAGGGCTTTAAGAAAAAGAAAAAGCGATGGTAGCGATATGGAGCGACAGCGAAGCATCCTCATCAACTGAAGAAGAAGAGACCATGAAATTTATGAATTTATGTCTGATGGGTCTTGAAAATGAGGTTTCATCCCCTGAGCTACAAACTGAGTTTTTATATGATGAATTGAATTCTGCATTTCATGATTTACTTATCGAATTCAAGAAAGCTGGGGTTAAAATTAAATCCTTGAAGAAACAAAATGATGTTTTATTGAAAAACAAGGATGAAATCTCTGCAAAGAATAACATTTTGCAAAAAGAATTGAATAACTTTTCTGAAAATGTTATTGTTTTGAATAATGATAAAAATGATTTAAAGGAGACAAACAAAATTTTAGTTGTCAAAAATGTAGATTTAAAAAGGGAGGTTGAAACACTTAAACCTTTAGTTGGAAAACTTACTTTGAGTTCTAATAAGTTCGATCTAATTTTGAAAGAACAAAAGGATTCTAAAAGTAAAGCTGGAATTGTTTTTAATGTTTTAAATGATAAAGGAATTTCAGCAACAAGATTTATATCTTCAAAAGCTTCAGCTTCAAATGTTAAACTTGAAAAAGCTTTTCCATCAAAATCTAATTCAAATGGCTTGAAATATGTTCCTAAAAATTATATGCAAAAATCTTTCAAACCAAATATTTCTGTCTCTGCATCTTTTATTGCTTCAAAGCATGCATCATTCAAAAACGATAAACTTATTTGCTATGCATGTTATAGATTTGGACATAAATCTTATCAATGCAATTCATTAAAAAATTCCATGATTGGTGTATTGAAATATCAAACCATTTGGGTTCCAAAGGGAACCAATTTTTCTAACCTGAAAGGACCCAAGTTAGCTTGGGTACCTAAATTCACTCATTGATTATTTTGCAGGATTGTCTTGTAGCCCACAAATAAAAGAAAAGATGGTATCTTGATAGCGGTTGTTCAAGGCATATGACGGTTGACAAAAATCAGTTCGTAACCCTACAAATGAAAGGAGGATTGGTTACATTTGGAGATAATGACAAGGGGAGAATAATCAGAATCGTTAAGATCAAAATAACCCCTTATACTTTCATTAAAGATGTGCTGCTAGTAGATAAATTGAAGCATAATTTACTAATTATTAGTCAATTATGTGGTAAAGGCTTCAAAGTTATCTTTGAATCATTTATGTGTATAGTAACTAACTCTCTTGATTCTAGCAACAAATTTATTGGCCATAGATTTGGAAACATCTATGTGGTAGAACTAAATGATCTAGCCATGTCTAGTAGTTCCAGTCTAGTAGCAATAAATGCTATGACCAAGGAGTCATGTTTATTATGGCATAGATAATTAGATCATGTTAGCATGCATATAATTGCCAAATTAATCTTAAAAAATCTAGTTAGAGGTTTTCCATATTTTAAAGTAGATCATGATTATGTTTGTGATTCTTGTTAACTATGCAAACAAAATAGGAGGAGTTTTAAATCAAAAAAATGTTATTTCAATAATTAGAGCCCTTGAGCTACTTTACATGAACTTATTTGGACCAATTAGGACCACAAGCCTAGAAGGTATGAAATATGGCCTTGTGATTATAGATGACTTTTTTAGATTCACATGGATATTATTTATTGCACATAAAGATGAAACTTTTGATGTATTTAAAAAATTTTATAAGAAAGTTTCTAATGAGAAAAATCTTTTAGTTATTTCAATAGGAAGTGATCATGGAACTGAATTTCAAAATCAATTTTTTGTTAAATATTGCACTGGGAACGGCATTGATCATAACTTCTCTGCTCTTAGAACACCACAACAAAATGGTGTTATCGAGAAAAAGAATAGGACTTTGGAAGAAATTTCCCAAACAATGTTATGTGAAGGTAATCTTCCAAGGTACTTTTAGGCAGAAGCGGTGAACACTGCCTGTTATATATTAAATCGAGTTTTAATACGACCAATTTCAAAGAAAACCTCCATGAGCTTTGGAATGGAAGAAAACCAAGTATCAATTACTTTCATATTTTTGGGTATGCTTTGTGTTAAATAATGGCAAAGATAACCAAGAAAAGTTTGATGCAAAATCTGATGAATCTATATTCCTTTGTTATTCCTTACATAGCAAAGCATATAGAGTGTTTAACAAGAGGACTCTTACTGTAGAAGAGTCAATTCATGTTATTTTTGATGAAGCTAACCCCTCACCCTCTAGAAAAGATGAGTGCATAGATAATGATGCAGGTAATCTACAAAAAAAAATGGAAGATTTAAGCATTCAATACAAGCTAACTCAAGATGGGAGTGAAATGGTAAGCAAGGATCATGCTGATTTACCAAAGGAATGGAGGTATGTAACTTCACATTCCAAAGATTTAGTTATTGGTGATCCTTCTCATGGTGTTAGGACTAGGTCAGCATATAGAGATGCACATGACTACCTAGCCTTTCTCTCTCAAATTGAACCACACAGCTTTGAAGAAGCTGAAACTGATCATAACTGGATGATGGCCATGCATGATGAATTAAACCATTTTGAAAAGAATAATGTTTGGACACTAGTTAGTAGACCTACAGACCATTCAATCATAAGAACCAAATGGGTCTATAGGAACAAACTAGATGAGAATGGTAAGGTTATAAGGAATAAAGTAAGGTTGGTAGCAAAATGGTACAATCAAGAAGAGGGTATTGATTTTGATGAAACTTATGCTCCTGTAGCAAGACTTGAGGCTATTAGATTACTTTTTGCATTTGCTTGCTACATGAACTTCAAGCTCCTATGCCCTGGTTTGATAGATTGAGCAAATTTTTACTTGAAAATGATTTCAAAAGAGGAAATGTTGACAAAACCCTTTTTATTAAAAACAAAAGAAATGATATGTTAGTTGTACAAATTTACGTTGATGATATTATATTTGGTGCAACTAATAAAAATCTTTGTGGAGATTTTGCTGAGCTGATGCAGGGTGAGTTTGAAATGAGCTTTATGGGTGAGCTCAACTACCTCCTTGGATTACAAGTCAAACAAATGAAGGATGGAATCTTTATAAACCAAGCCAAATATATTAAAGAGATGATCAAGAAATTTGGCATGGAAATAAGCAGAGGCTAACACACCCACGAGCACTACCTGCAGACTAGACAAAGATGAAAGAGGATCCAATGTTGACCAAAAGATTTATAGAGGTATGATAGGATCCCTTTTATATTTGACAGCTAGTAGACTTGATATCTTGTACAGTGTATGTGTTTTTGCAAGATTTCAATGCAATCCTAAAGAAACACATATGCTTGATGTTAAAAGAATTCTCAAATACTTGAATGGTACAAGTAATTTAGGTCTTTGGTACTCTAAAAAATCATCTTTGAACTTAATTGGTTTTTCTGATGCTGACTATGCTGGTTGCAAAATTGATAGAAAGAGCACTAATACTACATGTCAATTTCTAGGGTTGAATTTAATTTTATGGCACTGTAAAAAGCAAAACTCTATAGCATTGTCCATTGCTGAGGCATAGTACGTTGCTGCTGGTTGTTGTTGTGCTCAAGTGTTATGGATTAAATAACAACTAGAAGACTTTGGTGTTACACTATTTAAAACTCCAATCAAATGTGATAACACAAGTGCCATTAATTTGACAAAAAATCTTATTTAGCATTCACGAACCAAGCATATTAAAATTAGGCACCATTTCATAAGAGAACATGTACTGAATAATGATATTATTCTTGAATATGTGCCAACTGAAAACCAACTTGCTGATATTTTTACCAAATCATTGAATTTTGATAGATTTACAATGATTAGAAGTGAACTAGGATTATGTGACCCTCTCTAGAAATACTCCCAAAGTCTTAAGGGCAAATTATCTAGATAACTTCCTAATTTTAATTTTATGATAAAATGAGCTTTGATTGAAATCCAAAATAATTATTTTTGTGCTCCCTTTACTCGAGCCGACTCGAGCAGATGAACTATTGGTCGAGCCAGCTCGGATGTCGAGCCGCCTCTTTTTAGTTCGAGCCATAGGGTTTGATTTTTCTATTTTTACTCCTAAACCCTATTCTATCTCTTTCTATGAAACCTTCCAAATACTTCCAACTTCCAAAAATAGCTTCGAAATTTGAATTTCTTCACTTTATGGCACCAAAAAGAGCTATTAGGAAGAAATTAGGAAGATTTAGTGAAGCGGCTCCACAAGAAAAGAGGATGAAATTTCAAGAAGACCATGTTTGCCGAAATCCACCACAGTGTGAGGAGGCTAGCCTAGTTTCTCCCATTCGCCAAATCTCTTTAGGTATGAGACCAATCACCACTGGCAGACGGATTTTATTTGAATATCTAAAGGAGATAGGTTTTGTGATTGGTGATTTTATTGAAAATCAAGGATGGAGGAACTTGTGCTCCCTAGATGTTAAAACCTACCCAAACCTAGTAAGGATGTTTTATGAAAATTTAAGGTTTGGAGAGAACTTCATTGAATCTTCTGTTAAGGGAAGAAGGATAATTATATCTGCTGAAATTCTGGGAAGTGTTTTGGAAATGCCTTTTAAAGGCACAGAGTATTTAGTACTGAAAGATAGAACCAAGGCACTGCAAACAGTTTTAGAGAGAATTGAGGTAAATGAAATAGGGATTCTCAAAGCAAGCATGTTATCTATTGAGATGAGAGTTCTACGCAATTTTATTAGTAGGATCTTCTTACCCAGAACTGGATGTTTTGATTGGGTTAGTGAAAGAGATCCGTGCTTTGTGGATCTTTTGACTAATGGTGATAAGTTTAATATGCCAGCAATTATGATTTGCCAAATGAAGGAGGCAGTAAGAAAAGTTAAGGCTTGCCTACCCTATGGAATGGTCCTATCACTCTTCTTTCAAAATGTAAATATAGATTTGACAGAGAGGATAGCAAGACACTACTCCATACTGATACATATACTTCAAAAACTTTTCAAAGAATGGGATATTCATTATCAGATGGCACTTGAAGAAAGAAAACTAATAACCCAGTAGTTGAAAAAACTGAAGAGATTCAAGAACAAGCAAAGTTAGAGGCTAGTGAAGGCACTATAATGCATATTCCAGAACCACAGTCCCATAGGGGATCTTCAGTCCAAGTAGACTTCGACACCTCTTTTCCAGACATCTCGTACCAGATTTGCCTGATATGCCATATGGTATAGCTACTTTTACTCAGTCTCCTGATGTTCCAATTCACAGTCACACTACTACTATTCCTGCTATAGACACTTCATTGTTACAAGACTTCATAACACAGCAAATGAATAACATGACTAAAACTATAAAGTCTTCTATGGTTACAATGTTTGGAGAACTTCAAAAGTTAGTTGATGATAGACTAACTCAATTTGCAGGATAGATAGATGATCTGAAGAGAGGAATGGACACACTTGAAACCTCCAAGACTACAACTGGTGCAACCAAAACTGATCTATAGCCAATCCTTCAATTGATTGCATCAACTTTTGAATCTACTAAAAACTCAGTCACTCAAGCTCTTGAAGCATATAGAATTGAAATGGACAACTTGAGGATCAGAATGGGGTCAGTTGAAGCAGGTAAAAGGATGGAGAAAGATTATACCAAATGTATTAGTATAATTAGAAGTAAGTTTAGGAGATTGAGAGGATCAGCAGAAGCATTTGCTAATGTTCAAGCCACAGAAATGTTTACATTGAAGTGGCACAAATAAAGGAATCAATGGAAGATTAGCTGCCTCTAGAAGCACAAAGAAAATAGAAGCAGAACTGAAATCTATGAACAGCTTCTTATGGAAAATGATGACTAAGATTGAAGAAATCCAAGCTGCTCTAAGTGCTCCTCCCCCTTCTTCTACTACACCTTTTCCTAGTCAATCTGCTCATCCTAGACAACCTACTCCACACCTTAGGCCACAAGGAACCCATGATATACCATAATTCATTGACCCAATTGCTTCTCTGCCACCTGGCATTCAGATTCCTGGTCAACCTTCACATCCTATAGTAGACTTAGATAGTGACTAAGTGTATTACTCTTCACTTTGTACTTTATACTGAACTTCATTAAAATGAAATGAAAAGTACACTTTTTTTCTATTAAATTGTTCTATTTCTCAATGCAAATGAATGTTTATGTTCAATTGTTCATACAACAACTGATACAATGATTGATATTTTAATTAGTATTTCAAGATGAATATGAGAAAGTGAAATTATCTCAATTTTAAATACTTTCTCATTCTATTTTAAAATCTAATCTTAACTCCTTCTCTACCTTTTTGATTGATTAACAAAAAGGGGGAGAAAGTTATGAAATTATTGCATGAAAAGGATGAAAAGGAGAAAATATATTCATGATTATATATTTGCTTTAATGCATAAAGCTTGAAAGCTAAGCTCTAATTAAGCTCTGATATATTTAAGAGGCTCTGATGCTTAATATTCCCTCGAAACATTTTGAGCTCTAAAAATATATAGAAAGTGAGCCAAAACATGGAGTATCTTATTGAGGGGGAGATTACATCTCTCTATCCTAATTCTCCATTCATTATTTGGCACCAATTGAAGTCAATTTGTTTTACTTGTTCATATATATTTGCAAATATAATTATACAACTAATTGTAAAGTGTTATACTGCTTTTTCATGCCTAGTGTTTTGTCATAATAAAAAAGGGAAAGATTGTTGACCCCATAAGTGATTTTGATGATAACCAAACATTGGAGCATGTATATTTATTTCTGATAACTCTTCAAGTATTTTACAAGTTTTTGTAGGATGGATTAAATGTTCAATCTTCAACTCCTACACCTCTATTTTCTTGTTTGAGTTGTATTGTAATGTATTTTTGTGAAGAAGAACCCAATGAAAAAGCTAAGAAAAAATCATGTGAAAAGGGTTGCTTCTTTTTGTGTGTCCCTTGAAATTAGTTTTGAGTTGGTATGCTTGAAAATGTAAAGAGTTGGTAAGAGTTTTTCTTTAAGTTCAAGTGTAAAAATCATGAAGAAGATACTTGAGCCAACCCAACTTGTTGAAGAGCCGACTCTGCTTACTGGCATAATGCAAGGATTTTGGAATGCAATAATCCAAGCCGACTCGAAGGTAACCGAGCCGACTCTAATGAATCCGAGTAAATTGGAATCAGTCCGAGCCGACTCTTCCAGAGTCCAATTTTTGAATATTTTTGAGAACAGCCAAGTGAGCCGACCTAAACTAGAAAGAGTCGACTCTACCAGACCTAATTCTAAAATCTTGAGATAAAGAGCCGACCCGAACTGCATCGAGCCAACTCTTCCAGAGTAAGCTTTTTCGAACATGAGAAGAAGAGCCAACCCAAGCTGAAAACAGCTGACTCCTCGAGTTCAAGTTTTTCAAAGAAAGATGTTTGAACTGACCCGAGCTATCATGAGCCGACTCTTCCAGAGTGATGTTTTGCACCCTGAGACAAAGAGCCGACTGCACTGAAGATTTGGTGACTCGACCTATCGACTCGAAGGATCCGATCCGACTCGAAGGAATCTGAGCCGACTCGAACATCATTTCCAGGTATCAACGGCTAGTTCCAGAATTTATTTTTGAATGCCAAAAAGTACTCCAACGGTCATAAGTCATATCCCAATTATCAAAAACATCTCTAACTGCCTTGGAGTGATGGAAGACTTTATATTTGAAGGATTTGAATTTTCTTTAAACAATAATTTAGAGAATTCTTCAAAGAAAAGAGAGCTTCATTGAATGTCCTACCAACCAACAGCAAAAGAGCACTAGAGCATTCAAGCTAGACTTCAAGACTTCACCAACTCTGATTTGAAGTTTGAAGCAACTTTGGGAAGAAGCCACTGAAGCAATTAAAGCTTATTCAGGTGCATTCAAGTAGACTTCCATCAAGCTGTACCGGCAACTATCCGACAAATTGAGTTTGTCATTTTTGTTGCATTTCATTCAATTAATTTTTGAATTTTTGGGTTATTGGTGAGCCTAGTTGAAAAACCAAATAGGTTCTTTGTGAGCCTTGATAAAAACCAAGTGTTGGGTTCTTGGTGATCTTGGTAAAATCAAGTTAGGTTTCTTTGGTGAGCCTGTTAAAACCAAAGGATGTTCGATTTTCTTTGGTGATCTCGTAAAACCAAAGTGTATAGGTTTTGGATTGTGATCCTGTAAAACAATCCTACTATATTCGGGTGTGAATATAGTGGAAATCCCAAGTGATATCTTAGGTAGTGGATGTAGGAGATGGGTTGCTCCGAACCACTATAAATTTTGTGTGTTTGTGTTATGCTTCTTTACTCCTTTTTAGCTTCTGCAATTTATAACTCTGTCACAGCACCTAACACCTTCTAAGGGATTTATAATTGTACATTACTTGCTTTAAATTTTTAAATTCTCAATTCACTCTCCCTCTTGGGTAGCCACCTAGGCAACACTGATGCTAAAAGAGGAGAGGGCTGCAAGGACCTAGCAGTCCAATGCTCTCTATGACTCGGTTACATGATCTCTATGTAGATACCAATATAGGTCGGGTGATTGCATGGCTCCGGTAAAACTCTGCTTCAAAAGCGGATCGGCACTATTTTCAAAGCAGGCCTGGATAGCGATCTAGGTAAGTTTTTTTTGTTTAAAATAATTTTATTTTCAAATCTGAATTTTTTTTCATCAACTACAACATGTCTAAGAATTTTTTATGAATAAATTAAATTTATTTGTAAATTTTATACTTAGATATAAAATAGTTTTTATATATACTTCCGCTGCGTTAGGCTTTTGAGTCCTGATTTCGATGCAATATTCTGTTCCTGGGAGAAATCTAACATGAAGAACAAATAAAGATACCTAAAATAGAAAATATTAGTGGGGTATCCATACTTAGTGACCATTGCTTGGAACCAAGAATTTAGTTGAACCCCTCATGACACTAGTTGAATCTTTGCCTAAAAAGGAAGAGGCATCAAACAGAGATCCTGTAACACTCCCTTAGTACATCAAGCACATCGAGTATATGGATCTAGGTCCCTTAGAATCTTGACTAGTACCTAAGTTATACCTATATCTAATTGTAGAGAAAAAGTTATTATCTTTTAGGGGAACAAGTTTCTTAATGGTCTTATGCAAGAACTAATCTGAGGTAGATCTCAAATCATGTAGGGAATTACAAACCCACGTTAAGCTTCGAGCAAGAATAGGACAAGAACTCTAAGATATCTAGCTAAAGATGTTAAACTTAGCACTTTTTGGAAGGCAACCTAAACATTTTATTTTCCTAACCTTTGTTTTAATAATTTTCATTTTCGTAGGAATAATGGACTACTCCTTATGGATACATCTAGCAATACACAATGCATATTTAGTCTAGGTGGTATCTCTCCTTATTTTATTTCCCTATCTCTATTTTATTTTTTCTTACTCCATCGAGGATAAGAGAAATTAAGTTGGGGTGTAGAGAAAATCTTTTGAATTTTTTTTAGAAAACATTTTTGAAAATAGTTTGAAAATAGTTTGAAAATTTTTGAAAACTTATTTTTTTTTTGTAAATTCTTAATAAATCATGTGCCATTAAAGAAAATCTTGACTAAAATAGACTAAAAAAATGTAATAGAGCTAGAAAGTATTTGCTAATGACTATAAAGAGTCAAGGAGTAGACTAGCTGGTTAGACTTTTAGTGACTTACTTAGGTCACCTAAAGGCTATTAGCACTTTTATTGCATATGCACACTGGTGAGATAAAGTAGGTATTTGTTGTAAGGCCAACAGAGGATTCAATTATCATTGAAAACTAGTAATTAATATACATCCTAATTATAAAAATATTGAATTTAAGAAAAGAGCTACCTACCTGAAATAATTAGGTAGTGTAAAAGCTACCTTGATTTAAGGAAAAAGCTACCTACTTGAAATAAAAATACAAAACACAAAGCATGTGTAGATTGCCCTAAGCTTTGTTATTGAGTCTTTGCACCAAGGCAAGTGTGGAGATTCATGTCAAACAATGAAGAGAAGGCTTGGATGCTCAGCACTACAAAAAAAAGTTCAGGTAGTGTGAAAGATATCTCAGTTCATAAGCATAACTAGCATTGTATAAAAAATTAACTAAAATAAGTGATAAGTGAAGATACATTTATCATTTTCAAACTAACATCCAAATTCTAAGTTAGTCATCATGAATTCTAAGAAATTTTTTTATTATGTTGACTACAAAATTTACTTTTGAAACTCAATACTTAATTAGTGAGACTTGCTAAACTCTTTTAACTCTTACTTCTAGATCTATTTTTATAAAAAGGATCTTAATGATATATGATGATAAATACTTATATTTTTATTGCATTGTTAAGGGTCTAGCAATGAATAAGTAGAGGATGTGATAAGTCATATATTTATATATTTATTTTAAGTATTTTAGTTAGTTAATGGTGCTAACATCTTCTAAAAATCTTAATTTCATACTAAACTAGACTTTCTAACAAAATTAATTATTTTTAAAATAATTTTAAAAAATAAAATTATAGCATATTCTTGAAAAGTAAATATCAAGCCAAAGCACCACACATCTCTTAAAATATTTAATAAAAAATTAATTTATATTACTTCCATCTTTGAAAAGTACATTAAAATTACTAAAGATATTTGGAACCCTAAAAATATAGGAATTTGGAAAAATTAATGATTTAATTACTTGCCAACTTAAAGATCTAACTTTACAAACTCAAAGGATGCAAACAAGACCTGAATCAGAGCTCAAATAAGTCCAAAATCAATTAAAAATCAAATCTAGCATAAATTTTAGGATAGTCGATCCATGATGGACTAGCTGCTTGGTCTATAGAGGCACTGAGCAGTCTATAGCGGCCATTACTACTTGGTTCATGGTAGAGCTTCATGGTCCGTGGAAGGGCATCATCGAATAATGGCCAAGCAAGCATTGCACAGATGATCTGAAGGTCCATGGCTAGTGGAAAAGGTGGCACCAGCGGTGATGGGAGGTCCCGATGGCAAAGAATGAGGTCCATAGCCATGGGGGAGCACCCGAATGAAGGAAGATGGTGAACACCGAGCATTAATGGGTTCGATGAAGGAAGAGGCAGTGGGCAACAAGAAAGTTGGCAAGGTCAGTGGGTTCGACGAAGGCACCGATGAAGGGTGGTGGTAGTGAAGGGCCTGATAGTGAGAAGCATGGGGAGCACTTGAACAAGGGGCCCTCAAAAAGGGGCCAGCAATAGTGGTGGTGAGGTCTCTAGCTGTGCCAGTGACAACAGAGGCAGCGATGCATGGGAGGATGGTTTGATGAGGCTTCCAAGCATGCAATCAGATGGTGGATTGTGTTCATGAGAGAAGAGACAATCTAAGCAAAAGTGGGCTTGGATGGGCATGTGATGCAATGGGTTTTGGTCTTACAAATTAAAATCAAATGGCCAAAAAAGCACTATAATTGGATCTAATGGTTAATAGCAATGTTGACCTGATTTGGGTCATAGGTAGAAAATTTGGGTGTGATTTTGACCCTTTGATCACCATCCAATGGTCAGAATAGCTCCAGAGCTTCAAAGCTAAATTCTAATCTGATTTAAGACCAAATTTTAACATGATTCCACCTATTTTCTCCTTTATTTAAGGGACAGCCATAGCAACCAAGCAGTAGCTTGTAGATATATTTTATTTTATTTTTGTAACTAGTCTAAGCTGAAAGAGAGGGAGAAGATTAAAGAAAAGAGATTCTTAAAAGAGATAAAGTGCTGTGACAAAGCCCCAAATCTTTAAGAAGATGTATCCAAGAACAATGCTTGATTGAGGTACTATCTATAGGGGAGTACAAGTATCCATACTTAATTTTGTTTTATTTGTTTTCTGTTTCATGCAATTAAATAAATGCTTCAATTTATATTTAATTTCTCATGCTTTATTCCCTGAGTGAATTATCTATAGATGGAATGGATAATGATTTTGACACGATATTGTCCATGCTCAGCATAGATTATTGATTCTAAGATTTTTATTTATGTATCTTGTTAGGATCCATTAAATTCATTCGTTAGATAGTCTATACTTATGGGATGCGCCATTATCTTAATAGGATATGATTCATACTTGGCAAGTTAGCTTATGCTAGCGGTTAGTTTGTAAGATTCCAAAACTATTATAGACTTTGATTGCTTGGATTAGAATATATATAGAATTTGTATATTTGATTATCTAGAAATCTGTAGATATCTTTTTATCATATAAACTCCTCGATTTTATCTTTAATTTAGATTAGTTAGTTTAAATTAAAATATTACCTACTTTTAAAGATTTAAACTTTTATCTTTTCTTCATTAAAAAATTATCCTTAATTCCCGAGGATACGATCCCTATTACCCTAGCTATAGTAGTAAGATAGGTTTTTATTTTTGATCGCCTTACAACAAGCGATCACTGGGCATTCATATTCATAGGGAACTATAAGTGGATTTGATCCTCCAATGCCTTACTGGTTCATTTGCTCAATTTGTAATGAATTACAATATAAACAAATTGAAGTACACTTTACTTGAGTCGATGAATATGCTGGTAAGTAATGAGGGAACCTTGAAGAGTTCAGGTGGCACTATTCTAGCTATGAAGCAGGTATCTTCCTCTAAGAGAAAGTCTACATGGAAGAAGAAGAAGCCTGTGAAGAAACAAAAGGAAGAGAACAAGCCAAAGAAAAAGGACACTCCAAAGAAGACTACTGCTAGAAAGGAAAAGTATTTTTATTACAATATAGATATCCATTAAAAGAGAAACTATCCACTATTCTTGGAGAGCCTGAAAAACTAAAAAGGTAGACATACCTTTGGAAGGCATGTCCAGTATGCTTGTTATAGAATCTAATGTTAGAATGGATATGGTGCTCCCAAGCCTTAAAAGGCAAGAAGAGAAGTCATGGCCATGGCTCAGAAGTCTATGGTAGGTTTAGATCCCAGGACTAGAACCAAATTAGTCCTAGGGTGAAGGTTTGACCCTCCATGGGCTCAAGATCTAGGATTTTGGAACTTAAAAAGGCTAATCCATGTCGGATTGGGTTTGGATCCTAGTGGGTATGAGAGTGGATCAATTCATGGGTGTGCATGGGCTTGGATGAGTACTCTCCGAATTAGATTAGTCTTGGAAGAAGCTTGAGTTAGGGTTTAGGTTTATGTTCTTATTTCTATTTAGGTTAGGAGACCCTTTGTTTTATAAAAGGGCACACCATGTAAACCTAAGAAAGAAGAAATCAAATTAACTTATTCTCTCTCTATACCAGAGCATCTCCCTTCTCTCTCGCTCTTTCCTCATGCCATCCAAAAAGTATCACACCCAAGATCACATGCTAAGGAAAGAAGCAATGGCCCAAAGAGAGCACTAAGAAGTTTAGTGCTAGGAGTTTCCATGCCATGGATTTTCTCTCCACCAATCTTGTTTTGTGTGCTGGTTACAATAGCAAGATGGGCTCTATTTAGAGTTCTTAATGTCTAGATTGATCACCAAAAATACCAGTAGGAGGCTTGCCTAAATGATTGAATAGAAGAAGGACTTCTTGTCACCAAAACAAATTTTAGCACTAGGGAGATTTTATGCTTCAACTTGGTTTCCACCCCAACTTCTTTCCACATCCAATTCTCCAGTAAAGAGAAGCACTCAAATGTCCTTCAAAGAGAAGGACTCCTCATACCAAAAGGAGTTGGAGGCACTATTTTATTTAGGCACAAAGTTTGGTTGGTGGGTGGAGGTCCTTGTCACCATAGGATTTCTAGTCCATCTAAGAAACCTATTTGCTGCTATCCAAACCTCCAAAAGCCCTAGGATTCCTACTTTATATTGTGTTTTAAGTATAAAACCAATGGAGCCATGTCGTAGAGGCCCAAGGGATAAGGTAGGGTGTGAAATGGAGGTGGATGCACTAAGTTGCTGGGTGCCAAAATTTTTAGTAGCCTGTTTTTATGTGACCAATATTTCTTTGATCATTTGCTACCCTAAATGAGTTCCAATTAGAGTGAAATCTTTCTGAGTTATCCAATTTTGGACTTCAAAAGTCCATGCAATATTAGGTTATCTTATAGGTGGTATCAGAGTAAGGTGGCAGTTTCAAACCTTGACAAGCCCCCTAGGTGTTGTTAGGGGATTATTGGCCAGGTGCCAATGCACACCTAATGTGAGCCAGGGAGGAGTTGCCATGCAGGGGGTGGTAGTTGATAACTTGGCAGCATCCTTGGGGTCAATAGAGAGGTTGACTTGTCCTTGCATAAGAGGGAATATATGTGATTGACCATCCAACCTATTGCTTGGGCGTGATCTAGTTTGATGTGAGTCGACCAAGGTGTGAAGCCCCTCAAGCTCGCCAACACACTTTCCACTTGGCTTTGGTTTGCCTTAAGACTAATAAATCCCAGCCTTCCAATAGGTAATTACCTTTTGGAAAGTTGGTTAGGGGCTACGGTCCTACATCTAATGTTATGGTTTCCTCTACTCCTAGTTAGGTATTAGACTCTAGTTCTAGTGCTCAATAAATACTTCTATGTAGGATCTAATAGGAAGTAAAGGGCTGAGGGAAGGAGAAATGATCTTGCATGTCAATGATGGAGGAAGGGTTATTATAGTTGCCATTAAATCATACTCTCTGTGATTATTGTTAGGATTTAGTTTGATTGTTAAAGATTATTATTATACATCTGTAGCAAGCAGAAATTTGATTTATGTATTTGTGCTAGTATACGATGGATTTGAATTTATTTTCAATAAAGACTTTTCTAGTATTTGTTTGAGATTTAAATTGATTATCAGATCTCTTTTAATTGATAGTCCTTATCATTTGCATACTGATGCATCTATGAATATTAACGAGCAATTAGTAAGATCCATAGGATACAAAGACTTAAAGATGACCTTAACCACAAGTATATGTGGCATCTTAGACTTGGTCATATTGGAGAGAAAAGGATTAACAAACTAGAAGAGGATGGGATCCTTAACCCAATTAATTATAAGTCATATCCATTTTATGAGTCTTGCCTTCAAAGAAAAATGATCAAGTTACTTGTTGGTGCCAAAAATCATTGAACATTGAAGATGTCAGAAAAGGTGCTAGAGCAGGTAGTGTAGATCGGTCTTTAGGAGGCAATACCTAGAAAAAAGCCCCACCAAGGGTAGTCCTTGTGAAGGCACTCTGATGCCTAAGTTAGTAGTCAGGCCAACAGTATTAAGAAGTGCAGCTAGAGTTTTGCAAATCTTTGAGGGCTCGCTAAGGGTCCTTATCTATAGGTGGAAGATTAGAAAATTTTTGGAATGATATAGATCTCTATGGATTCGGTGAAAAGTAACAGGCTTATCATATGGGCTGTCAAGGACATTCCATTTGCTGGAGATATCCATTCCTTATTAATTGATTGGTGTGGGCACCAGGATCAGAAAGAGGCTCCTCAATCCTTTATGGATATCTGATTTGGGTATCAATTTATCGGGTCATGTAATAAGGCTTCAAGCCTAAGCATTTTTCTTTTATGTCATGTATCTAGTCTCAATTTTGTTTTAGTCATGTACCTTGACCAATTTTTATAAGTTGGGTCCTGTACTTAGCTAAATTGGTTCTAGTCCGAGTCTATTAGAAGATTGGGTCCAAGCCTATTTGAAGGAGTGGTCATTGAGTCTAGTCCAATTTTTAATGGACCATGCCATCATTCCCATGCCTTGAAGGATGCTACTTCAGCCTTTGTGAGCACCACCTCATCTATCCTATGTGGCACCACATCACCAGGACAAGTGGGAGGTTCAATCAAGAGGAAATGCATATTTGTTGACACCATCCTTTGACCCAAGCCTCCAATCAAGAGGAAATGCAGATTTATGGATGCCATCCTTAACCTTAGCCTCCCTTCCCTCCCCATATCAAGCTTCTCACCATACAAGCTTGGTCGGCCAAGGAAGAAAATTTAAATGGGAGACAACATTCCTCCCTTCCCTCCCCCTATCATGCTTTTTACCAAAGGAGGATGGGTAGCCAAAGGAAGGTCAATGGGAGTTGAAGATTTGTGAAGACAAGTACCTTGCTTCAAGCCCACATATCAAGCCTTCTTCCCAAAGTGTTTGATTAGCCATTGAAAAAAATCATTGACCCATCGGCACCAATTCAATTGATGAAGACAACATTCATGTTTCAAGCCTCAAATCAAGCCATGCCATCAAGCCATCAACACCTTGGTCGGCCAAGAGAGGATTCCATGGAGGAAAATCTGAATTTTGGGCGCCCTCCTCATGAAGACTTGTAGTGTTTTTATTTAAATTTTGAATGGGTCTTAAGGTGCCTATATAAAGGGCCTTACCCCTCCCTTGTAATGTTAATGCTTAAGAAATGAAAAAAAAGAGTATGAGTGTTATTCTAGCCCTTGTCCTCTAGACTTGGATCTCCGAGAGGGAGTGCCTTCACCTTCGGGCATTGAGGGGTGTAAGGCCCCAAGTTACAATCTTCAAGCCACCAACCATTCTTCATGTTTGGAAGCCATCTGGATGATCCATTTGGGTGCCTAGCAGGAAAAACTCCATCTTCTACCATTCTCACGTTAGTTCCTTCATTTCTTACTTCTTGATGATTCCTAACCATTCTCTTGATTGCTCACAGGTCCTCCAGGTACCATGCTCACAGGTCCTCCAGGTACCACAGACATCGAATTCGGTCCCCCTTGCCTTTGCGACCATCGAATAGAAAGCCGACAAACCCATAGGGTTGAAGGCTTGATCCTCTAGGCTGCATCTGCGAGAGCGAGTGAACTCAACACTGGGTGCATCAGAGTTTGTTTAGGTCTACCTCCCTAAACTCCTACGTCGATATTGTTCTAAGAGCTAAATCTTGTGGGGTTTCTCAATCTCGAGGTCCTTTCATTATCCTTCCTTAGGGACTAATTTACTTGCTAGAAGTTCTTATCATTATCGAATCTCTAGATCTGCTTTTTTGCCTGTCTTCGGGAATCTTCCAATCCACTGAAACTTAAAAAAAAATATATTAACAAGAAAATCATTTGCAATCATTGGCATGAATCCTAGCATCTTAGTCCTACATCATGTTTGGTATCAGAGCATGGTTAGGATTTAGCATCTTCTTAAGTACTTGGATTGGGTGCTTCACCATGGCCATTCGGTCATAGGAAAAAGCAGGGCTACAAGACCCTCACATCCCATTCCACGGGGATTTTCTATGGCATGTAGGGGTGCCGATGTGATTGACCTTTGAAGGGAAACACATGGAGATAGGTTTAGGTCCTTAAGAAAAACTTTTGAATCTTTCATTTTCAACATCTTTTGAAATTCAGCAACCTAGTACATGGCCTATTGTTTTAGTTATTTCTTTCTGTAGGAACCTCTAATTTTGATGATTTTTATTTTTCTGGATTCTTCATAATTAGAAGTATTTTTCTAAATTTTTTCAAATTTTTTTTCAATCTGTAATTTTTTTACATGGCTGATTACCATATGAGAGAAATTCTGCTATGAAATTCCAGCAGGTGCAATTCATCATACTTTCATTTTAGTTTTGCATTTAGGTTCATATTTCATTATTTCTAGCATCTTATTTTCTGCTATCATACATCAAAAAATTCAAAACACACATAAAAAAAAACTTAGATACATTTCATTAGATCATTTGTATGCCATCATTTTCATAATTAACCTAAGGGCATCAATATTATAAGATAAGGGAAGGAAGTCATTACCTTTCCTTAGCCCAAAAACAACCACCCATGTATTTCGAACCCAAACCTAATCTAAAATCTAGTAGCAAGCTAATAGATTAGGGACATCCATGAATCGGGTTTAACCACTTTGGGAAAGCTAGTGCATGCAACCTATCAATTGGTATCGGGAAGCTGGTGTCTAAGGCAAGAGATTTAGTGTCAAACAACCTAAGCAGTGTTGTGGTTCTTTTATTGGGTCCTTGCGAAAGCAAGGGGAGCCTCCCACACTCCCACCTCTTACCTGGACGGTGAAAGGGCTAGTTGTTGTGCTGTGTTCTTCTAAGTTAACCCTTCTATTTAGACTCATAGGTATAGCAAACCGTAGTATCATGCATTGTGTGTTGCATGTCTAGTCTAGATTAGGAGTCCGTTAGACCATCCATCCTTATACAGTCCAGTGTAATCATGGGGTCAATCCTTGAAGCCCACTTATGGGCCCTCAGCGAACAACTAGCCCAATTGGACGAAAAGATGGCCCAAGTAGAGGCATGGGCAGAAGCCCATAAGGACCATGCTAAATTCAAATCCTCTAGGCCCAATTCAATTGGTCCAAGAGCCTATTATCATGATCTTGTCCCTAAGCCTAGCCCTGGAAGCCTATACCCATACTTGGTTGAATCAGAGGAAAGACCCATTAGGAACATTAGGACAGAAGCTCCCTCATTTCTAGGTAGTCTTGATCCTCAGGTTTACATTGCCCGGGAGGAAGATATGGATGATTATTTTAACCAGAATGAAATGCCTGAGGATGAAAAGGTTAGGTTTGCCCGAGTGCATCTATGGGGTCTAGTCGAGTCTTATTGGAACAATGTTTAGGGAAGGAGGGTGTATGAGAGACACAAACCCATTAGGACCTGGAATGGAATGAAAAGCATGCTTCGTGAAAGGTATATCCATGCATCCTACCAACAAAATCTCCTAGACCACTTAGAGAGGTTGACCCAAGGTAATGGATCAGTCAGTAATTATATTGATGATTCGAGCATCTAATATGCTATATTGTGAATATGGATCCATATGATATCCTAATCTGATTTGAAGAGGGTTTGAGGGAAGATATCCAAAGAGAATTGTTTAGACATAATATCTATAGTTTGGAGCAAGCCTACCGAGTAGCCCAAAACTATGAGAGGTCCTTGACGCATGCTATATCAAGTACTTTGGACCTAAATTTGACCTCTACCAGCTTGAATCATATCCCCATTGGTTCGACACCTAGAATGAACCAGAATTTTGTTGATCAACCCTCATCTATATCACCTCTAACCTAGAAGGATGACATTGAAAAGAAATTAGGTATGGCTGACCCAGGATTAGTTGACCAAAATGAAGCCATACTGAAAGAACAATTAAAGGAGGAAGAATTAGAACCCATGATAGAAGTATATAAGGCTGACATAAGTTTGGTAGATGAATATGAAGGAGAAGACTTCGAGAAGGACAACTCTAGTACCTTACCTGAGGAAATCCTTGTAGAAGATAAGAGTGTTGAGCCTAGTCCTGAAACATCAGAATAATAGGAAATTAGTGAGGACTTGGTTCGTGTAAGCCAATGCCCTCAGAAAAAGCCTACTCCTTTAGCCTCAACCTAAGACCTCATTCAGCTCCCTTGTAAAGAGTTCATTCCTCTAGCCCCAGTTGATAACATTTTTCTGGAACTAACCAAGTCTTCTTTTCATGAAAAATTTGCAGTTACAATGACCAAATTCTCCATCATCAATTTGACCTTATGACACCCATAGATCAATATTCAAATCTTAGGGTCATCTTGAATAACCAAGGTCTATCCCCTGTTTCTCATAGACTGCCCCAAGACTTTGATTCCTATTTCCTATCCTTTCCTGAGTCTACACATGTTTTTAAAGCTATTAGGTTACATTTTATTGACTCTCTAGGGTCAAACCTAGAGAGTCAATAATCTGTTAGGTTTAGGCCCTAGAGAGTCCAATAAAATTTCTCTTAATAGGAATACATAGTTGAGTCTACTTTTTATCAAGTGTCAGTGTGAGTCTCAGAGTCCGTAAAATCATTTGCACTACATATTAGAGGCATGCATAAGGAAATTAGCCTGAAAATCAACCTAATACAAGAAATTGGCTGATTCCCGAAAGCAAGCCAAAGAATATAAAATAAGGGATTCTGTAATGATTAGGCTTAGGCCTGAATGGTTTCCACCAGGAACCATTAAGAAACTTCATGCTCGTGGAGCTAGCCCCTTTAGAGTGATAAGGAGAGTTGGCCCTAATGCCTATGTGCTTGTGTTACCCACGGATTATGGCATTAGCTCAACTTTCAATATCTTGGACTTAGTCGAGTATTGGGAACCAGCAAACATACCCAACGAGCCATTTGGGCTTGACCTTTCATTTGAGAGCGAACTCGACCCAAAGTGTCCACCTCCAATTTTACCTAAGAGAGGAGAGCAGATCGAGCATGTCCTGGATGATCAAGCTATCACTACCCGGGGCAAAGGCTATCAATGTTACTTGGTCCAATGGCAAGGCCGACTGGAGTCCGATGATTCATAGATTACCCAGGAGGACATGCAGTGCCTTGACCTCGACCTTCTGAAAAAATACCAAAGGCAAATCAACTCTTACTCGACAGGGTCGAGTACCTCCCACCCCAAGAGAACTAGTGTGGGCACCAGGATCAAACAGAGTCTCCTCAACCCTCTGTGGATATTTGATTAGGGTTTCAATTTATCGGGTCATGTAATAAGGCTTCAAGCCTAAACATTTTTCTTTTGTGTCATGTATCTAGTCTCAATTTTGTTTTAGTCATGCACCTTGACCAATTTGGTCAAGTTGGGTCCTATACTTTGCTAAATTTGTTTTAGTCCGAGTCTACTAGAAGATTGTGTCCAAGCCTATTTGAAGGAGTGGTCATTGAGTCTAGTCCAATTATTAATGGACCAAGCCATCTTCCCCATGCCTTGAAAGATGCTACTTCAGCCTTTGGGAGCACCACCTCATCTATCCTATGTGGCCCCACATCACCAAGACAAGTGGGCATCCCAATCAAGAGGAAATGCAGATTTGTTAACACCATCCCTTGACCCAAGCCTCCAATAAAGAGAAAATGCAGATTTGTGGATGCCATCCCTTGACCTTAGCCTCCCTTCCCTCCCCATATCAAGCTTCTCTCCATATAAGCTTGGTCCGCCAAGGAAGAAAACTTAAATGGGAGACAACATTCCTCCCTTCCCTTCCCCTATCATGCTTCTCACCAAAGGAGGATGGGCAGCCAAAGGAAGGTCAATTGGAGTTGAGGATTCATGAAGACAAGTCCCTTGTTTCAAGCCCACATATCAAGCCTTCTTCCCGAAGTGTTTGATCAGCCATGGAAGAAAATCATTGACCCATGGGTGCCAATTCAATTGTTGAAGACAACATCCATGTTTCAAGCCTCAAAACAAGCCATGCCATCAAGCCATCAACATCTTGGTCAGCCAAGAGAGGATTCCATGGAGAAAAATCTGAATTTTGGGTGCCCTCTTCATAAAGACTTGTAGTGTTTTTATTTAAATTTTGAATGGGTCTTAAGGTGCCTATAGAAAGGGCCTTACCCCTCCCTTGTAATGTTAATGCTTATGAAATGAAAAAAAAGAGTTTGAGTGTTATTCTTCTAGCCCTTGTCTTCTAGAATTGGATCTCTGTGATGGAGTGCCTTGGCCTTCAGGCATCGAGGGGTGTGAGGCCTCATCTTACCATCTTCAAGCCACCAACCGTTCTTCAAGTTTGGAAGCCATCTGGATGATCCATCTGGGCGCCTAGCAAGAAAAACTCCATCTTCCACCATTCTCACTTTAGTTCCTTCATTTTTTACTTACTTCTTGATGATTTCTAACCCTTCTATTGATTGCTCGTAGGTCCTCCAGGTACCACGGACAACGAATTCGATCCCCCTTGCCTTTGCAACCATCGAACAGAAAGCAGGGAAACCCGTAGGGTAGAAGGCTTGGTCCTCCACGCCGCATTCGTGAGAGCGAGTGAACTCGACACCGGGCACATCAGAGTTTGTTTAGGTTTGCCTCTCTAAACTCCTATATCAGACCCTACAAATAGGAGTCCTTTAAGTAAAAAGGTTTATCCTAATATGCCATATTGTGCACCAAGAGACATATAAATGTCTCTTCGACTTTTTCAACACTTTTTATACTTGCCATGTGGCAAGTAACTGGTTAACATTTGTCTAAGAGGCATGGAATTTCAATGAATGTATCGGAGAACCAGACACCTTCGTGTAGGACTCTGGATTTTTGAATATGAACATATTATGAAGGGATGCGTCCCTTCAATATGCATGCCACATTCTCTATGCCAATTCCCATCCTTTTGAGCAATCAAACCCAAATTAGATGGGTGTGGGGATAAGGGAGAATGTCCTAAACTTTATCTAGAAAAGGTGATTAAGTGGCAGAAGGATTCTTGGTCCTTCTACTCCCCTTAATTTTAGTGCATGCCAATATGGTGCCGAGAGTCCTACCTAACTTGGACTCTTCAATAATGCAAAGATAAAGTCTAATTAATTCTAGATAAATGCAAATAATTGCTGCCCCAATTAGGACTCAACCCAATCTATGTTTCACTTAAATTGGTTAGCCCAAATAGCAAGCTAATAAATCCAATCCAATTGGGTTAAGAGTTGGGCTAGCCAACATATGCTACTTTGTTAATCAGCTAGCCAATTAGGATCCTATGACCCTAAATAAAACTCAATTGACTTCCTTGGCCAATTTCCTAGCCTGTGTGACCCTTCAAGCTCCACAGGCTAGCAATAGGTCCATGTTCAAGCTATTTCAATCCAATCAAAACTGATTGACCTAATTAGGTCAAATTGAGTAGACCCAAGTTGGCCAATTCGAACCAATTTTAAAATTGACTCATGAATCCTTCTAATTTGATTCATGAAAACCTACAAGATATGATCGATGTCTAGCAATATATCATGCCTACCTAGAAGATGAAGAATTTGGTTAAAATTATCAAAATACCCTTTAGTGAAAAGTTACGGTATAATTCAATCCTTCAATCTCGCTTTATCCCGAATAAGTGATGGGTATTAAGAATTGTCAAATCCTAGCACTTAATCCTTTTGAATCTTAGTTCGATAATGAAGACTCGATTAATGAAAGATCAAAAAACATATTTAATCTCATCCTAGTTTGATCAAAGACTTTCTGAGTCAATAATCGAAGAGATTACATGGGATAAGTCCTCCTCTTACTAGCAGTGATCAATTCCTTGTTGATCCACTCACATTCTTCATGCACAATCCACCATATCCTAGAACACCATGTACATGACTCTTTGTCATGAATGAGTATAAACCAAAACATGGCTTTATGTACACAAGGAACCATGGTGAACTCATGTCCAAGGATCACTTGCACAACTCCCACTATGAGAATCATATTTTGACCAATAGTAAGACCTTCATAAGATTTACTCATGGTAGATCAGTTCAATCTAATGAGCATTCACATCCTTATATTAGTGTCCATACACAAGTGGCTGTGAAACCAACCACCCTTCCAATCGAGTATACATAGGATGTGCTAGTCTTTCCGGAAACATCAATCCCTAAATTGATGATCCAATGACTGGAACATTTTAGATTAGGGTTTATGGGAACTTAGCTCTCATTTTTATAATCTCCATCATAACCCTAATTTCATTGCCCTAACTTATGGCACTCATCATAATCTTGATAGGATGCAGTAGTATGATGAATTAATAATTACTTTTATAAATAAAAAATATCATGCATGAGTATAAGTTAGAAGATTATAGAAATGCCTGTACAAAGATTGGTTTTTAGGGCATAATTCTTTTAAACCCCACTTGCACTAAATGCAATCACTCTTGTATCTTACACCCATATAATATAAGTGGCAATCAAAGTACCGCTATGGTAGTGCTTTAGTGAATGGGTATGCTCTATTGTTCTTTGTATCTACTCATTTAATGATAGCATTTTATCTATCTGTACCACTATATAGGGTGAAGACATATCTTGATATGGATTTGCTATCATTTAGATCTGATTAAAAATTAAAATCCATATACCCTTCTAGTTTCAACTATGATCCACCATATATTAAAATAATATCCTTAGTCCTTCTTAGGTACTTAAGAATATTTTTCATAGCTTTTTAATGATCCTCCCATGGATCAACCTGAAACTTGCATACTATGCCTAAGGCATAAGCAACATTAGGCCTGGTACATAACATGGCATACATAATTGATCCTACAGCTAGAGCATAAGAAATCATACTTATCCTCTCTCTTTCTTCTGGTATCGTAGGAGACATCTTTTTGGAGAGATGTATGCCTTTTCTCATGGGCAAGTAACTTCTCTTATTTCTCTCCATGTTGAATCTCTTCAACACTAAGTCAATGTACCTGGATTGTGATTGTTGGGAAATATATTTCAAAGCCAATCATCTAATTTGTAGATGGTTGAGCTATTAATGTAATTGTATATGTATTATATTGAATAAAATATTTATTCAAGTTGCTTGTTTACCCTGGTCTTGATTTTGATGATTGACAAAGTACTTAAGTATATATGAGTACTAATGTGTGTTAAGTATGATTATTAGATCTTAGTACTCATCCATGTTAAATGAAGAATTACATGTTTTCAGTTGAAGAAAGACCTTAAATTAATGAAAAATCATGTATATGGACTTTGGAATATAAGGAAGACTTGGAAGGACTTAAAGTTTGATTTTGGAGTTATTTTAGCAAGTTTCAGCATTATCACAAGCAACTGTCGACTCATGAAAAAGTTCAAGAATCGACTCAAGGCCTGAGAATAAGAAAAATACAGAACAATATCAATCAAGAAATTTTGCCTTGAGATGACCTAAGTGTCGACTTAAGAGGTCGACTCATGATAAAGAATCAACTCAAGATGTCGACTCATGAAAAAAATTCAGGAAATTCAAGTGTCGACACTTGATGTAATGACTAGTTTTTTAGAAGTACATAATTGATTCCAACTTGCTTCAAATGGCTAGTCATTCATCCCCAACGGTCATAAATGATCATCTATGGGTTGGAGAGCTATATAATCACTAAAAATCAAATGGGGAAGCAATCCTTTGGTGAGATCATTGAATATCCTTCAAGGATTCAAGAGTTGAGTAGTTCAAGCCTTCAAGCTTCCAAAGATAAAAGAGTGCATCCAAGTTCACATCATCGAGCAAAAATCAACGGCTTCAATAACTTGAAGACAAGATCTTAATCAGCATTCAAAGAGCTTCAAAGAGATATTTGTTTTTATTAGAAAGCTTTATTGTATTCTTTACTTTCATTCTTACTTTGTTGTATCAAGATTTTTGGTGAGCCTTGGAAAACCAATGAGGTTGTTGGTTAGCCTTTATGAAAAATCAACATAGGTTGTTGGTGATCCTATAAAACTAATATAGATTATTAGTGAGCCCGTAAAACCATCAAAGGTTGTTGGTGATCCCGTAAAACCAACATAGGTTGTTGGTGAGCCCGTAAAACCATCAGAGGTTGTTGGTTAGCCTAAGTTATAAAACCAACAAGTGGTTTTAACTTATGAGCCAAGAAAAATAAGTTAGATTTTGATTAGTGAACCCGAAAAACTTGGGGAGTGGATGTAGGTGCCTTGGAGTGCACCGAACCACTATAAATTTGTTATGTTTGTGTGATTGTTTTTCTTTGTATATTTACTTTATTAATTTCACTACACATTATTTTGATGTACACAAACACTTTGGCAAAACACAAGCACTTAATTGTAATTAGCACATACTTGTGTTATATCCTTTGAAATAGTTCAAAAAATTTTATAAAACCCAATTCACCCCACCTCTTGGGTTGCTTCATCATTGAGCAACAATTGGTATCAGAGCCTGGAACCCAAAATCATTGATATCTAGACTTAGTGCTTTGCAAAGAATCTAACAGTTTTGAGTTGAAAGATCATGGTAGCTCTAGAAGGTGCTTGTTTTGCTATAGGACATGCAACAAATAGACCAATGTTTTTCAATGGCACTAATTACACATTTTGGAAAACTCGCTTGCACATCTATATTAAATCTATTAGCTATTATCTTTGAAAAGTTATAGTTAATGGTCCTCATATTCCTTCCATTTTGGTTAATGGCATTTCCATTTTAAAGCTCGAAGAAGATTGAAATGAATATGACATTAATGTACATTGGACTCTAATGAATTCAATAGGATCTCCACATGCACATCGATGAAAGAGATGTGGGACACACTTAAAATTAATCATGAGGGTACTCTTCAAGTGAAAAATACTAAAATTAATATGCTTGTTCATTCTTTTGAAATGTTTGAAATGCTACATTTTGAATCTATATCTGATATGTATACTAGATTTATGACTATTGTTAATGAATTGAAAAGTCTTGGCAAAGTCTATACTAATGATGATTTGGTTAATAAAATTCTTAGATCTTTGCCAATATTATGGGTTTCAAAGGTAACGACTATCCAAGAAGCCAAAAATATTGATACCCTGCCATTAGAGGAGCTTATTGGTTCACTCATGACCCATGAGTTGAATTTACGGCACAAAGAAGTAGTTGCTGATCAAGAGAAGTAGAAGATAATAGCCCTCAAGATCAAAAAGAAATTCAAAATAATGATGGAAACTTGGAGCGATAGCGAAGATTCAAGTTCGGATGATGAACAAGAAGTTGGCTATCTTTGCTTCATGGAAAATGAGGAAAAGGTATGCTCTAAAAATGAATATGACTTTACCTTTGATGAATTACATGATACATGTAATGATTTTGTGCATGAATATAAAGTATTAAAAAATGAGCACAAGAAATTAAATAGATATGCAGATTCTTTTTCTCTTAAGAACATCAATCTTGCTAATAAAAATCATGATTTAAATGTCAAGATTGATGTTTTAGAAATTGATAAGAATAATTTTTCTAAAGAAAAAAAAAATTTAGAAAATGAAAATTTTGATTTGAAAGAGTTATGCATTAAGTTTTTAAATAAAAAAAATATTTTATTAAATGAAAGAGAAATTCTAAGAGGATCCAAGATTTTTGTTTTAAATGATGAGCTTTTATAGAAAAACAAAATCTTGAGTTGAAAAGCAAGAATTTCTTTGTTGATACTTCTTCCAATATTGCATGCTTTAAATATGAAAAATTTGGACTTAATGCATATCCTTGTAAACTAAGAAAAAATTGGATTCCAAAAGGAACCATATTTACTAACCCTAAAGGATCAAAAAAAGTTTGGGTACCAAAATTATCCACTTAATTTATTTTGCAGTAGTGTCTTGCAGCCTTATATGAAGAAAGGAAGTTTTTGAATCGTGGCTGTACAAGACAATACAAAGAGTGGACAAACTACATTTTGGACTAAATGGTAAAGAAAAGATTATACATATTGATAAATTCTAAACATTTCCTTCCATAATTGAAAATGTAGTTGAATGTTTATTATAACTGTTGCATTAATTACTTTGAAAATTATTTTAAATAATTAATTAGAATCATATTTGGACTTATAGTCATTGGTTATGATCATGAACTTTTTGATGTTGATGAACTTCATGCTATAATGATTAAACTTGTGATTATAAGACCTTCACTTGATTTTGATTAATGTATCTTAAAATTACTTCATGAAAAATATTTTTAAAGTTGCATATTGCTTTGAAAATTATTTCAATTGATTAATTAGAATCAAGTTTAGACTAATAGCCATTTGTTGTGATCATGAACATTTTGATGTAGACGAATTTCATGCTCTCATGATTAAACTTGTGATTTTAGACTTTTACATGATTTTGATTAATATAGTTTTAAAATATTTCAAATTAAATATTTTGATGAAATGTACTCTATTTTGTATCCATGCTTGGACTAGAAATGATTTGGAACAAGTATAGAACTGGTAGTTCAGGGTTACATTTAAGAAGAAGGTATGCACATTGATAAACCCTTAATTTAGTAGCTGACTTGATATTAAATTACTTCTAGCATCTATATGGATATCAAATCATTTCAAATAAATTTGAAATCATGCTAAAAATTTTTAAATGATCAATTCTTTGCATTTTGAAAATCATGTATATCTTGAAAATTTCAAATCTTTGATTTCATACTTACTATTTATGTTCATATCTCAAATTATCTGAAATTATGATGCTTGTGCTTTCATATTTTATTCCTTAATGAATGCATATTTTTAAGGGGGGATAATATTTGGGGGGAGCATCCAAAGATTTATCATCATATATAATACTTTCAATATTTTCTTTGATATCATGCTTTACTTATATTGCTCTAATACTCCTCCTTGTTTTCAAATCTAATTCTTTGAGGGGAGTTACATTCAATTGGTATTAAGATTTATTAAGAATCTTAAAAAAGGAAAGAAGAGCTCCTAGTAACTGCTTCAGATTGTGTTAGTCACCATGGCCGTCCGGTCATAGGAGCTAAGTAGGGTTTAAAGACCCTCTCTTCCCATTCAATAGGGTCTCTTATGACGTGTTGGGGTACCACTGTGGCTTTATCCCATGAACAAGTGAGGTAAATGGATTGTTTTCTTAATCATACCTTGGTTATGCATATTAGAGCTAATATATATTGAATTATTTTTTGCATGTGCATGTCATTTTTGTGGTATCATGTTCTATTAGTATCATATTTAATCGGTACCATGATTAATTGATTTCATATATTGATTTTGATGATCTACTTGCTATTCCTCCTACCTTTATTCTAATTTTGAATTGCCATTCACCCTTTTTCATGATGATAAAAAGAAGGAGAAATATGTTAAGTATGAAAAGGGGAAAGATATGATAAGCATTATAAATTTTAAGAGAAATGAAAGAATAGGCAAAAGGGGGAGAAGAAAGCAAAATGTTATAATTTTAAGAGAAGAATTAGCAAGGGGAAGAATGTTTAAAAATTTTGAGTGATTTTTGAAAATATTTTTAAGATCATATTTTGAGAGGGAGCTTGATACTTATTGATTTTGAGCTTACATGTTTATCTTATTATTAATCTTTTTAAGCTTACCCTATTTATATACTTAAAGATTTTGTCATCATCAAAAAGGGAGAGATTGTTGACTTTGGTCTTGATTTTGATGATGATAAAATACTTAAGTATATATGAGTACTAATGTATGTTAAGTGTGTTTATCAGATCATAGTATTCATCCATATTGAATGAAAAAATACATGCTTTCAGTTGAAGAAAGTCCTTAAATTAATAGAAAATCAGGTATATGGACTTTGGAATATATGGAAGACTTGGAAGGACTTAAAATTTAATTTTGGAGAAGTTTCAGTAAGTTTCAGTACTGGTACAAGCAAATATTGACTCATGAAGAAGTTCAAGTGTCGACTCAAGGCCTGAGAACAAGAAAATATAGAACAGTGTCAAATCAAAATTTTTACCTTGAGCTGACCTAAGTGTCGACTCAAGAGATCGACTAATGGTAAAGTATCGAATCAAGAGGTCGACTCATGAAGAAAATTCAGGAAATTCAAGTGTCGACACTTGGTGTAATGGCTAGTTTTTCAGAAGTGCAGAATTGATTCCAACTTGCTTCAAACGGCTAGTTTTTCATCCCCAACCATCATAAACGGTCATCTATGGGTTGGAGAGCTATATAAACACCAAAAATTAAATGGGGAAGCAATCCTTTGGTGAGATCATTAAATATCCTTCAAGGATTCAAGAGTTGAGTGGTTCAAGCCTTCAAGCTTCCAAATATAAGAGAGTGCATCCAGGTTCACATCATTAAGCTACAATGAAAGGCTTCAACAACTTGAAGACAAGATCTTCATTAACATTCAGAAAGCTTGAAAGAGATATTTTCTTTTATTAGAAAGCTTTATTATATTCTTTTCTTTCATTCTAATATTGTTATATCAAGGTTTTTGGTGAGCCTTGGAAAACCAAAGACGTTGTTGGTTAGCCTTTGTGTAAAACCAACATAGGTTGTTGGTGATCCCGTAAAACTAACATAGGTTGTTGGTGAGCCCGTAAAATCATCAGAGGTTGTTGGTGATCTCGTAAAACCAACATAGATTGTTGGTGAGCCCATAAAACTATCGGAGGTTGTTGGTTAGCCTAAGTTATAAAACCAACAAGAGGTTTTGACTTGTGAACCAACCAACAAAGTCGACTCTTACAATAGAAGAACCGACGCTTAGATCCAGACTGACCGAAACTGAGCCAAAACACCTAAGACTCATACCAGACTCAACCCTAGTCCTATACACATCATGGAAAACCATGATAGACCAGATCAACATATTACATTGACCCGACTAGCCATAAATGCACCACCTGAGACTCAACACCGAGGAATACCACCACTTGAAGAGAGAGATAGAAGAGCTGATCAAGCATGGCTTCCTCGGTAAGTATGTAGAGGGAGGGGCACCCCTAGTGGACTGGAGTGAGGAGCCCCAACCTCTCACCATCGATAATCACCACATTGAGAAGCAATTAGGATGATATCCTGGGGGAAGGGAAAACCCTGAAGAGGGCTAGGAGAAGATAGAAGAGTGATGATGTACTTCCCTGTATGGGGAAGGGTCTACTGGGACAGACAACCCCAATAATGATGCTGTCATCATTGAAATGATGATAGCGAGGCACTCTGTAAAGAAAATTATGGTTGATAGTAGAAGCTCAGCAAATATCCTTTTTTAGGATGCTTTCATAAGAATGAATTTGTTTGCTGATCAAATAAAGCTAGTATTCATGCCCTTGGTGAGCTTTACCATAGATTCAGTCAGAGTTGAAGGAGAGATTACACTCCCAATAACTGTCAGAGTTCCACCCTGGTAGAATACAGTGCTAACAACATTCACCATCGTGAGGCTTCGCTCGCCTTACAATACCATCTTGGGACATCCTGGACTCAACCTGCTTGACACCACCATCTCCACAAAGCATCTCCTCATTCAGTTCCTGACACCGTGGGGGATTGGGGAGTGAGAGGGTCACACCAATCGGTTCTACACTGCATGAAATCTGTTCCGAGGCCCCGAGGCACTAGTCCAAGCCCAATAATTCACCAACCAAATCCGGTAGACCAAAGCCAAAGGGCAAACCAAGTGAGCCCTTGCTATCTTTTCCCTTAGGGGAGGATCCTTCAAGGATGGTGCAGGTAGGTGCCCTGCTGCCCGAAGAAGAAAGATCTCGTCTACTTGGCTTCGTATGTGCCAACACGGACGTCTTTGCTTGGACCACTGCCGACATGCTCGGCATCCCACCGGAGGTGATTACTAATAGGCTGAACATCGATTAAAATCATCGCCTGGTCTGGTAGAAGAAGAGGAGCTTCACCCCAGAGTGACAGAAGGCTATCGACGAAGAAGTTGAGAAATTATTCACGGTTGGCTTCATCCATGAGGTACACTATCCTGACTAGCTCACTAATATGGTGATGGTTAGGAAAGCATCTGGGAAGTGGAGGATCTATGTGGATTACACTGATTTAAACCGGGCATGCCTGAAGGATAGCTTCCCATTACCCAAGATTGACTAGTTGGTTGATATGACCTCCACCATAAATATCTCAGCTTCATGGATGCATTCTCCAGGTACAATCAGATTTTCCTGCATTCGAAAGATGAGGAGCATACGGTGTTTGTGTTTGACAAAGGTACATATTGCTACAAGGTGATGCCATTCAGCCTCAAGAATGCATGAGCCACATTCCAGTGTCTGATCAATAAAGTCTTCAAAGATCAGATTGCCCGGAGTCGAACCATGTTATCCACCTAGCGGAAGCCTTTGGTAACCTCCGCTCCCACCAGATGAAGTTGAACCTTGCCAAGTGTGCATTTGGGGTCATGACTAAAAAATTTCTGGGATTCATGGTCACCCACAGAAGAATAGAGGTCAATCTTTAGAAGATCCGGGTGATCACTGATATGAGGCACCCCACTTCCAAGAAGGAGGTATAGTGCTTGACCGAGCACATCATGGCATTAAGCCACTTCATTCCATGCTCCACTAAGCACTGTCAACCATTCTTCAAGGTGCTGTAGAAGATGAAAAATTTCACTTGGATGGAAGATTGCTCGGAAGCATTTTGAAGGGGGACAAGTGGGGGCATAGGATCGTTGGCGAGCTATGATGTCGCCAGGGATTAAGGTACCACAAAAAAAAAATTGCATTTTTATATTTATATATTTTTTTTGATGGAGGTGGTGAAGGAAACAACGAGGATAGAAGGTAGGGGTTTGGATTGCCATGGACGTGGACACTCACACTCAAGGAGAGACCTCTCACCTCTAAGGCATCTCACCCACCTCATTAATGGAGCCATGAGGGTAACTTTCCAAGGCCATGGAGGGATAAAGAAGATGGACACTCTACCAACTTGGGACTTAGATTCATGAAGAGACCTCTTACCTCTAGGGCATCTCACCCACCTCACTAATGGAGCCATGAAGGGAAAGTCTCTAAGGCCGTGGAGGGGGAACCCAAAGGGGAAGGGATAATTAGGGTCTCAATGGTGTAGGTACTAGGATTAGATAGAGGCTCCTCAACCCTTTATGAATTTCTGATTAGGGCTCTAAATCTTTTAGGTCTTGTAATAAGGCTTAAAGCTTGAGTAATTTGCTTTTTAGTCAAGAAATTAGTTTCTAGTTGGTTTCAATTTTTGGTTTAGTCTTGTAATTTGGCTAATTTTGTCAAGTTAGGGTCAATTGGTCCTGTAATTAGACGAATTGGTTCTTAAGATCAAGTTAATTTGAAGATGGGCTCAAGCAAGTTTGAAGATGGGTCCATAAGTGGGCAATCAAGTCGCGCCCATTTGAAGATGAGTCAAGCCACCTCTCCTCCATGCAAAGCAAAAAGTGCCAACTCATAGAGTGCCATGTCATCAATGCCACATGGCATGGGAGGCACCTCTTCAGCTTATAGAGTGCCACATCATCAATGCCACATAGCATGGGAGGCACCACTTCATCAAATTCAAACTCCATGAAGAAATTCAAATTCAAACTCCATGAAGAAATTCAACACTCCAAGTTACATGAAGAAATTCAAATTCAAACTCCATGAATAAATTCAAATTCACACACCATGAAGAAATTCAAATTCAAACTCCATGAAGAAATTTAACACTCCAAGTTTCATGAAGAAATTTGAATTCAAACTCCATGAAGAAATTCAAATTCAAAGTGGACGCCCCCTTGATTTAACCAAACAACCCTCCTCACTCCACTCCACATAGGATAAGGAGAGGACCCTGGGATTGAGAAACCCCATAGGACTTAGCTCTCGGATCAATACCTACTTAGGAGTTAGGGTGGCAAACCTTAAAAGATTTGAAGCACCTGATGCCGAGTTCACTCGCTCTTGAAGATGCGGCCTGGATGATCGAGCCTTCAACCCCGCGGATGCACCAGCTTGCTGTCCGAAGGTCACGAAGGCAAGGGAAACCGACTCCATGTTCGTGGCACCTGGAGGACCTGCGAGCATTCAAGAGAAGAGTTAGGATTCAACCAAAAGAAAGCAATAGATAAAGGAATGAGAGTTAATGTGGTGATGGACGGAGTTCTTCTAGCTAGGTGCACGATTGAATGATCCTAATGGACTCTGAACTCAAAGTTGGAGGATGGATTTGTGGAAGAGATAGTAACTCGATGTCTGACACCTCTCGATGCCCGAAGGTGAAGGCGCTCCCTTATGGAGATCGACGTTCTTAAGGAATGAAGGCAACTAAAAGAGAATGGCTCTCAAATCTTGTTTTTTCATTCATCATCATTAGCATTACAAGGTAGGGGTAAGGACATTTATATAGGCACCTTAAGACTCATTCAAAATTTGAATGAAAAATATTACAAGTCTTCATGAAGATGTCACCATAAAATCAAAATTTTCTCCATGGAATCCTCTCTTGGTCGACCCTGAAATGGTGGAGTGATTGATTTGGGGGAATGAGGAGGGGAGCATGTCTTCAAGAATCATGGGTGCCCACTTGATCATTGCTTTTTTCCTTGGCCATCCAAGCTTTTATGGAGAAAGGCTTGATGTGGGGGCATGAAGCATGGATCTTGTCTTGGCACCTTTGGACTTTTGAATTTCTTCCATGGTTGATCAAACACTTTGGGAAGAAGGCATGATATGGGGGCTTGAAGCAAGGGACATGTCTTCGCAAATCTTCAACTCCCATTGACCTTCTTTTTTCGCCCACCCTTCTTTGGGAGAAAACTTGATAGGGGGAGGGAAGGGAGGCTTGGATCAAGATATTTTGTCCATATGGCTTGATGGTGTCCAAGAAATCTGCCCTTCCTCTTGATTGGAGGCTTAGGTCAAGGGATGGTGTCTACTTGGGTTGATGGCATCCAAAATTTTGCATTTCCTCTTGATTTGGGCTGCCCACTTGTAATGATGATGTGGCACCACATGGGATGGGTAAGGTGGTGCTTAAGGGCTGAGGTGCCAACCTTCAAGGCATGGGAAATGGCTTGACCCATTAATAATTGGACTAGACTCAATGACCACTCCTTCAAATAGGCTTGGACCCAATCTTCTAGTAGACTCGGACTAAAAACAACTTAGCTAAGTACAGGACACATTGACCCAACTTGACCAAATTGGTCAATGTACAAGACTAAAACAAAAGCAATTGAAACTAAATTCATGACTAAAAAAAATAGAAAATACAATGCTTTAGGCTTGAAGTCTTATTACAGGACCTAAAAATTGAAACCCTAATCAGAGGACTGGTGCCCATACCAATTCTCCCCGGGTGGGAGGAACTCGACCCTATCGAGTAAGGGTTGATTTGGCTTTAATATTTTTCCAAAAGGTCGGGGTCGAGGTGCTACAAGTCATCTTGGGTATCCTACGAATTATCGAACTACGGTCGGCCTTGCAATCAGACCAAGTAATGCTGAAAGCCTTTGCCCCAGGTGGTCGTAACTTGATCATCCAGGACACGCTCGATCCGCTCTCCTCTCTTAGGTAAAATTGGAGGTGGACAATCTGGGTCGGGTTCACTCTCGAATGAAAGGTTAGGCCCAAATGGCTCGCTGGATATGTTTGTTGGTTCCCTATACTTGACTAAGTCTGGGATATTGAAAGTCGAGCTAATGCCATAATCCAGAGTATTTCAAGCATATAGGCATTAGGGCCAACTCTCCTTATCACCCTAAAGGTGCCAGCTCTATGAGCATAAAGTTTCTTAACGGCTCCTGATGGAAACCATTCAGGCCTAAGCCTAACCATTATAGAATCCCTTTGATCAAACTCTTTGGTTCTCTTTTGGAAATCAGCCAAATTATTTTAAAATTTGTACTTAATGCATGATGCAAAATGAATACTCAACGATGCTTTTCTATAGAGCAGAATTTTATTGGACTCTCTAGGGTCTAAACCTAACAGATTATTGACTTACTAGGTTTGATCCTGGCCTGGTATGCACAAGAAAAGTTACTATGAATCCCTAGCAGATGCCATAAAGTATACCAAAAGTAGGTAGCAAATGGGATGGTCTCTAAGGGTTCATGCAATTTGGTAATCTCTACGAAATGTAACCCTACGGATCTAGAAACATGAGAAGACTAAGGGAAGGGTAGGAAATAGGAATCAGAGTCTTGGGGCAAACTATGCAAAGCATGAAACAGACCTTGGTTATTCAGGATGATCTTAAAACTTGGACATTGATCTTTATCTTTGGGCAAGAAAAGGTCCATGCTATGGAAGGATGGGTCAATAATTTCTGGGAAGAGATCTTGAATTGGAATTGAAGGGATGAGCTCCTCCTAAGGGTACCGAACTAAAGAGACCATATCCTCAATAATTTCCTCTTGGATTTTAGGACTAGGCTTGATAATTGGACTCTCTTCTAGAGTCTCCTCAAGTAAAGTCATTATAGTATCAGTATCATAGCTTTCTCCCTCTAACTGTTCTTCATATTCATCCACTAAGTATGCTTCAGCTTCATATACCTCTACTTCAGGCTCACTGGTGGGTCAAGATTTTCTAAGGGTCCTTCCAATGTAGCTTCCGCCTGGGTGTTTTCTGGGTCAACCAATCCCAGGTTAGCAATATACTCCCACTCTTTAATGTTATCCTGGTGAACACATGGGGTAGCAGGGGTGGGTCAACTCAAGTCAGGTCGACTCGGGTAGACTTGACCATACCCATGGCTAGATCCTAGGGCTTGGCTAGGGTTCCTAAAGGGTTCAGGTCTATAATACGTGGGTGCCCTTTGGAAACGCTCACAATACCTCATAGTTTGGTAAGCCTGCTCTAAATTATTGACCTCTCTAAAATAAAGATCCCTTTGAAGATCGGGATGTAGGCCAGCCCTAAACCTAGACAGGGTTACAGATTCCGATTCATTGACATTATATCGCATGACATAATCATCAAACTTTGCAATGCATTTGACCACACTCTTGCTTCCTTTATATGGGAATCTTCTGGACTCAGCCTCTAAGGGGGGGTCATGTTGAGGGAAACTCCTAGGACGGGGAAGTGATTTAAACTCGGGTTTAGTGTGAGGCTTCTTGGTGAGGGCACCAGACTCAGAAGAAGACATCAGGGCTCCATCTTGATCTCTGATTGACCTTGCCCGAAGAATTAGGGTTTTCTGGTTTTGTAACAAGGGTTGACTTGGTCAACTCAATTTTAGTCTTGAGTATGTATTTCCCTGCAATTTAAATTTTGTTGAGTCATGTTGACTCAGTACAAGTCCTAGTAGTGATCTAGGTCTTCTCCAGGTTGGTGCCACTTTTTTTTTCAGTCAAGTCAAGGTCCAGGGTGCCACATTTTTTCTCCCAGGCCCAAGCAAGTGGGCGCCACACTCCCAGCCACATGCCAGAGTCCAGGAGGCGCCACATTTCCATCCAGTGTGCCTTGGTCCCCACACCACAAGAAAGCAGATCCCTTCTTTCATGCGCCACTTAAGAAGAGATCAATCTAGGATCCTCAATCCAAGGAGGCACCCAAAATAATTCCATAAGAGCCAAGCTATGAAAAGAATGGAGCAAGACTTGGGGAGCAAGACTAGGAGGCGCCCAAATACTTCTAAATAAAACCAAGCATGGAAGGAAAATATTTGTCTTGAAGAGCAAGGCTTGGAGGCACCCTCTTCTTGCCATTTAGAGCCACCAATCAACACTTAAGGAAGCTTTTGGCCGGCCATATGAGGAGGATTTGATTCTACATGCCTAATTTGAAGATCCATCCTATTAGTCCCACATGGAAAATGTATAAAATTTTATTTCTTTGTTATGTCTATATATTCAACTCTATGTAACTCTTGAATTTAATGATGAATGAAATCAATTTCTGTGTGAGCAACTTTGTGTTTCTCTCTTCCGCACATGTATTCAGGTGTTGAGCTCCATGAGGGAGTAAATCCGAGTTCCCTAGGAACCTTGAGGAGGTGTGAGATCTCCAACCCCAAAACCCTACCAAAACCCTAGGTTAGCCACTTCAATTCCAAACCCTAGCCGCCCATCATCTTCTTCATTCCACCAATCATCCAAACCCTAATCTACCTCATTATCTCATGGCCCCACTCTTCCAAATAGAGGCCGACCACCAGCATCCAGGTCCAGATCGGTTACTTCGAATATAGAGCAAATCCCAAAGAAAGTCAGATCAGAATCCAAGAGAATCAGGATTTCAGCAACATCAATTTTCAAGTTCTTCTTATCTGGTAAATCCTTTCTTTGAGTATCTGGTTCCTTAACTTGTTCTTCTTCTTTCCCAGATCCTGAGTTCAGGAGAAGCCAACTCTACCAAAGGACCAGTATTGGAGGATCCATTGCGAAGATATCCGAATCCGAGGATCCAATAATCTGCTCGAGAATGTCCTTCCACCAAACTCTGTGAAGGTCACTGCCTGGTACATAACCCTTCCCTTCTCTTTATTTCTATCCTGTTGAACGTTCAGAGCGAAACCCTAGGTCTGGGAGTTTCTCAACCCCCAGTGCTCCTTTACTTCTGAATACTCTGATAATCTAGTTTCTTGAATTGTGCTTTCAATTATTATATAGTTTCTTTCAATTTAGTTTAACTTTCTTTGAGTTTAAGCCAACTTCAAAACATTAAAAAAAAAAAATATAATCTTAATTTACTTCCGCATACGCTTCTTTGTTTTCTGTTCTGCATCATTTTTGGGATCAGATCTTCCGTTCTTCAATTTTCATGTTTGTATCAGAGCTTTCGTTCGTTATGCATCATTTGGTATCAGAGCCCTATATAGGGTTTCTGACTTGCTTGCATGTTTTTGTGTCTCTCTTTTTTACTTTGTCTGCTCGAAGTAGACTCTCCCCAGGATGTCCGGTCCTAGGAACGAGCGAGATGCAAGCCTCCTCTTCCCATTCCATGGGGTGTTCCCTAGGCCCGTGTAGGGGATCGCCTGGGTACAACTTCGTAGCAGAAAAATTGATAAACGGGGGAAGCATCTCTATTTTCAGTCTGTAACTACCCTATTGCAGGATTGTTTCTCATTGACCGGTACTCCAAATTATGTGATTTTTATTTTGCTGGAACCAGTATAATGAAATATTTTACATAATAACTTACTGTAATTTATTAAGTTTCTGTAAAATTTCTGAGAGTTAAATTACAGCAATTCTGTTTCTGTGATTTTGCAATTCATTTTTTTTTTTTTTTGAGTGATCATCTCCTAATTCATCTTAGGGCAATTGAGCATCTAAGATAACGGGAGGATTGAGACCCTCTCCTTAGCCCAAAACCCCTCCAGTGCATTCGAACCTAAGCCTTTAATCTTAAAAATTAATTAGACCTAATTTGCCCTAGTGGGCTAGGGACACCAACTGGTCGGGTCTAGGCTAGTGTGTGAGTAAGTTTGTCTAGTTACTCTGTGTGTGCTTTGTACTCAGTGTTAGAATGGTGGTTCAGGGATTCTATCCCGAAGGGCTTGTGTGCTTGTCCGCTTACTTGGCCAATCACTGATTGGTATCTAGGATTGGCAATTAGGGACCTAACATCCCCTTAAACCTGCCTGGCTGAGTCTCGAGTTACTACAGGCTAGCTTGACACTATGATTGGGCATCTAGTTTGGGCTCTAGGTCTAGTTAGCCAGTAGTCGATAAGAGTTCTAATCATGTCCACCCGCGAACGGAGTAACTACCAACCCAGAACTTGTCAAACCCGCTTGCACTGATTCTAGGAGGCCATGATTAGAACTCTTACCTAGAAGTATGACCAAATTGAGTCAGGATATGATATGACTGATACTGTTGCCCAGTTTAGAGAACCGCGCCTAGGTACTTGAGGAGCCTAGGCACCGAAATGGACCCTGACTCAGAATTTGGTAGACCCCAACCTCACCCACACCCAGAGCCTAGGAGACCTTTATACAGGGATCCTGAACCTAATCATTGGAGCGTTTGATCTAAGAGCCTTATAGCACCATGATCTTGCCCCTGAGTCTAGCCCCTAGGAGCCTATACCCATACTTGGTTTACTCAGCAGAAGGGACCCGTTAGGAACACCGAACCTTATGCACCACTTTTGATGGAAGACAAGAGACATATATTAAGTGGGAAGAAACAAATGGATCAGATTTGAGTGCACTAACATATCGGAATTAGACAAGTTAGGTTGGCCAAAACCAAGTTCACCAAACATGCTAGGTCGCATTGGTATATATGGAGCATGAGTGTGTTCAAAGAAGAGAGAAATATATACTTGGAGAGATATGAGAAGTAAGCTTGAGAGATAGGTACCCTAGGTAGATCCTATGAGAAAAGACTTTTAGACCAGGTACCCAATTGCGACAAGGGTATAGGTCTTGTCTAAATATATCAAGGACTTCCAGTGGTATAACATGAAATGCATATACCATTGAGACCCGAAGCTCAGATCACATCGAGGTTAGTTGGGTCACACCCAGACATTTATAGGAAGCTATGCCTGAAAAGACCAATAAGTTAGACCAAGCCTACCAAGAAGCCCAAGACTATGAGTGGTCTTTAAGATATAACCAATCAAGTACTTTGGACTTAAAGCGTAACCTCTACCAACTTGAGTCAAGTTCCGATTGATTCGACATCCGTACGTGAACCAGACTTTTGTTTGTCAATTCCCACTTGTGTCAACTCTTGACCAGAAGGATAATACTGAGAAGTGAGTAGGCATGGCCATCCCAAAATTAGTTGACCCGACCAGAGCCGTACTTAAAGAGGAATCAAGGAGAATAGATTAGACCTTTCAGTGAGATTGAGGAAGAAATATATGAGCCTAACATAAGTTTGATAGATGAATTGAAGAAGAAGAATTTGAGGATATCTCTCCCGATAATTCAATTAACCAACTCCTACCTAATGGGGTATTGGAGGGACCCTTGCCACTCAAGGAATTCAGGAGCTAACCTTAGAGAGAAGACCTTTTGAGGAAGTTCAGGAAGAGAAAATTAACCAATGAAAGTTTAAGTGAGAATACCCTGAACTCTTTGAGGAATCAAATGAAGACACCCCTGCCAGTCAAATCTGGTAAGAGAAGGTGTGAGATTGGAAGAAAGCACAGGGGTTCACAGAATTGCCCATTGAGAAGTCCAAGAACAAGCAAAAGACAGTAGCTTAGAGGACTTTTTAGATTAACATTCCAAAGACCTCCTGATAACCTTCCACCTTCTAGGAGCACCCAGCCTATCCTAGAACTTGCACTTGTAGACCCTCCTAGAGCAAATCATGAGGAGTGGTGATGAGTGCACCTATAGAACAATGTCCTCATTTTAAGGTCATCCTGAATAACCAAGGTTGTTTCTTGTTCCGATAAGCCACCTCAAAACTCTGAATCTATTCATACCTTCCCTGAATCTTCTCATGTTTCTAGAGCTATGGGATTATACTTTACTGAGATCTCTAGGTTGCAAGACTCCTTAGAACCTATTAGGTTGCCACCTACTTCTGGAAGACCTTATGGCACCTACTAGGCATCCATAATAATTTTCATGCTCTGCATGCCCTCCTCCGACCCAAGGTCAACCAAGAGAGCCTTAGTTGTTAGGTTTAGACCTAAGGTTTCCTTTGGAATAAAGTCCATTCTTTAGGAGTACGTCGTCAGTCTAGTTTAGTTTTTCTTGACCCTTTACTAGGCTTTGGCTCAGATTTTGGTTTGATTGAGGCACAAGAATTGGGATTTGTATTTTGTCCAGGGCTGAAATTGCCCTTTGATTCAATAGTTTCGATGAATAGGTCTATAGGCTAGAGTCCCTTTGAAATTGTTCATGGATACAAGCCTCACACACCACTTGATCTGATTTCACTATTAGCCCACAACACACAAGTCTCTTGAATGCACTTGCATAGCATGTAAAGGACTTGCATAAAGAAATTCATGCCAAAATAACTTTAAGTAATGAAACTTATAAGAAGTTGGCTGATTCTCAAAGACGAGTCAAAACTTTTGTTGAGAGAGACTATGTAATGATTAGGTTAAGGCCTGAGCGATTTTTTTCCTGGAACCGTTAGAAAGTTACATGCTAAAGGAGCTGGACCATTTAGAGTAATGCAAAGAGAGAGCAGGATCAATGCCCTATGTGCTCGAGAGTGCCTCCAGAACTAGGCAATAGCTCTACTTTCAACATTACAGACTAGTAGAGTATAGGGAGCCAGCTGTGATTCCTAGTAGCCTTTGAAAACCTAATCTTGTTATTGAGAGTGATCCCGACCTGTGTGTCCACAAACAAACTGGCATGTGAGAAATAGCAGATTGAAAAAGATCCTGAATGATCTGGTTCTCTCTACTCGTATCGAGGATACCAAAGATACCTGGTCTACTGGCAAGGAAGGCCAGATTCTGATAACTCTTGGATCTCCCAAGAAGAATTACAGAATTGGACCCAGACCTCTTGGAGAGATACCAGAGCCAGCTTGATCCATACTCGACAGGGTCGAGTTCCTCCCACCCGGGAGAATTGGTGTGGGAACCCGGACTCAGAAGAAGACTTCGGGCTCCATCTGGATCTCTGATTGACCTTGCCCGAAGAATTAGGGTTTTTCTAGTTTTGTAATAAGGGTTAACTGGTCAACTCATTTTAGACTTGAGTCTGTATTTCCCTGCAATTTAAATTTTCTTGAGTCATGTTGACTCCATACAAGTCCTAGTAGTGGTTCTTGGTCTTCTCCAGGTTGGGTGCCACTTTTTTTTTCAGTCAAGTCAAGGTTCCAGGGTGCCACATTTCTTATCCCAGCGCCCAAGCAAGTGGGCACCACACTCCCAGCCACATGCCAGAGTCCAGGAAGGTGCCATATCTCCATCCAGTGTACTTGGTCCCCACACCACAAGAAAGCAGGTCCCTTCTTTCATGCACCACTTAAGGAGAGATCAATCTAGGATCCTCAGTCCAAGGAGGCGCCCAAAATAATTCCATAAGAGCCAAGCTATGAAAAGAATGGAGCAAGACTTGGGGGAGCAAGACTAGGAGGCGCCCAAATACTTCTAAATAAACCAAGCATGGAAGGAAAATATTTGTCTTGAAGAGCAAGGCTAGGAGGCGCCCTCTTCTTGCCATTTGGAGCCACCAATCAACATAAGGAAGCTTCTAAGGAGCTTTGGCGCCATATGAGGAGGATTTGATTCTACACGCCTAATTTGAAGATCCATCCTATTAGTCCCACATGGAAAATGTATAAAATTTTATTTCTTTGTTATGTCTATATATCAACTATATGTAACTCTTGAATTTAATGATGAATGAAATCAATTTCTGTGTGAGCAACTTTGTGTTTCTCTCTTCCGCACTTGTATTCAGGTGTTGAGCTCCATGAGGGAGTAAATCCAGGTTCCCTAGGAACCTGAAGGGGTGTGAGATCTCCAACCCAAAACCCTACCAAAACCCTAGGTTAGCCACTTCAATTCAAACCCTAGCCGCCCATCATCTTCTTCATTCCACCAATCATCCAAACCCTAATCTACCTCATCATCTCATGGCCCCTCTCTTCCAAGTAGAGGCCGACCACAGCATCCAGGTCCAGATCGGTTACTTCGAATACAGAGCAAATCCCAGAGGAAGTCAGATCAGATCCATCGAGAGAATCAGGATTTCAGCACACATCATTTTCAAGTTCTTCTTATCTGGTAAATCCTTTCTTTGAGTATCTAGTTCCTTAACTTATTCTCTTCTTTCCCAGATCCTGAGTTCAGGAGAAGCCAACTCTGCCAAAGGACCAGTATTGGAGGATCCATTGCGAAGATATCCAAATTCGAGGATTCAACAATCTGCTCGAGAGAGTCCTTCCACCAAACTCTGTGAAAGTCACTGCCTGGTACATAACCCTTCCCTTCTCTTATTTCTGTCATGTTGAACATTCAGAGCGAAATCCTAGGTTTGGGAGTTTCTCAACCCCCAGCGATCCTTACTTCTGAACTACTCTGATAATCTAGTTTCTTTGAATTGTGCTTTCAATTATTATATAGTTTCTTTCAATTTAGTTTAACTTTCTTTGAGTTTAAGCCAACTTCAAAACATTAAAAAAAAAAAATTATCTTAATTTACTTCTGCATACGCTTCTTTGTTTTTGTCTGCATCATTTTTTTGGTATCAGGGCTTTCGTTTTGCATCAATTTTGGTGTAAGAGCTTTCGTTCTGCATCATTTTTGGTATCAGAGCTCTCATTCTACATCATTTTGGAATCAAAGCTTTCGTTCTGCATCACTTCTAGGTCATAACCTGAGTTTCTAGTCTTCTTAAACTTTGATAAAACTTATCAAGCTTATTGTTCATCCTAGCTATCTATTCAAAGATGACCTTTAATTTATCCTTGCGATTGTTCTCCATGGGTTCACTTGATTGGAAATGATGGGGGTGGTAGGGGCTCCTGATCTAGTCGACATTCAACACACAACGAAAGATGTTATGAGTTTGTTAGACTTAAAAGATCAAACCTAATGCTAGGTCAAGAAGACAACTTCGAGGTTTCGACTTGGTAGTAACTTGGCACTGGCTAGGTAAGTGTAAGGTTGGTGGAGGTTCCTCTTTGCTTGCCTTAGACACCAATTTGAAATTGGCCAGGTAAGCGAACCAACCCACCTTCCTTTGGGTTCTTGTCCCTTAACCACTTACCTAGACACCAGCTACTCAAGCACAGTCAAACAAGTTATCTAACTTGGCTTAACACTTGGTTCGACCCGACTTCGTGGTGTCCCCTAGCTTACTAGAGCAAATTAAGTGTCTACTCAATTTTAATTAGTGGTTGGGCTCGATATGCAGGGGGATGATTTTGGGCCAGGGACAGGTAATGAAATCTTCACCCTATGTCAAATTGATGCCTTAAGATGATTTATGAAAATGATGGCATACAAATGATAGAGTGAGATGTACCTAAGTTATATTTTTGGATTTTTGATGTTTGATAACAGAAATAAGATGATGGAAATAAAAAGATATGACCCTAAATGCAAATTAACTATATGAAAATGAAGATGTGATGAGATGTGCTTGCTAAATTTTCAGAGCAGAATTTTTCTTAGATGGTAATCAGCCGTGTAGAAATTCTACAGATTGAAATAAATTTGAAAAGATTATAAAAAATACTTCTAATTATGAAAAGTCCAGCAAAATAAAAATCATATAAATCTGACATTCCTATAGGCAAAAATAATTAAAATAGCAAAACTTTTCTTCTGGGAATGCTGAATTCTAAAAAGCTAAAATTAAAGATGCAAAACTTTTCTTCTGGGTTTTAAAACTTTTCTTTTGGGTTTGTTTTTAAAACTTTTTTCTTGTGTTCCCTTCAAAGGTCAATCACAGTGGCACCCCTAACATCTTAGGAGATCCCTGTGGAATGGGAGGAGAGGGTCTTGAAACCCAGCTTTTCTCCTAAGATCGGACAGCCTGGTGAAGCACCTAATCCAAGTACTTAAGAAGTGCTAAATCCTAACCATGCTGTGATACCAAACATGATGTGAGACTAACTAGATGCCAGGACGATGCAGGTAATTTTTTTTTCTCTTGTGATTTTTAGGGTTTTAATGAAGTTTAGGATTCCCGAAGACAAGAGAGAATAGATCTAGGGTTCTATAGTAATAAGAACTTCAACTATCAAGTAAGCCCCTAAACAGCATAAGGAGAGGACCCGGGATTGAGAAACCCATTAGGACTTAGCTCTTGGATCAATACCTACTTAGAGAGTTAGGGTGGCAAATCTCAAAATATCTGAAGCACCCGATACCGAGTTCACTCGCTCTTGCAGATGCGGCCTGAATAATCGAGCCTTCAACCATGCGGATGCGCCGGCTTGCTGTTCGAAGGTCATGAAGGCAGGGAAACGACTTTGTGTTCGTGCCACTTGGAGGACCTGCGAGCATTCAAGAGAATAGTTAGGATTCGCCAAAAGAAAGCAATAGATATAGGAATGAGAGTTGATATGGGGATGGATGGAGTTCTTCTTGCTAGGTTCCCGATTGGATGATCACGATGGACTCTGAACTCGAAGTTGGAGGATGGATTTACGGAAGAGATAGTAACTCGAGGCCTCACACCTCTCGACGCTCGAAGGTGAAGGCGCTCCCTCATAGTGATTGACGTTCTTAAGGAATGAAGGCAACTAAAAGAGAATGTCTCTCAAATCTTATTTTTTCATTCATCATCATTAGCATTACAAGGGAGGGGTAATACCCTTTATATAGGCACCTTAAGACTCATTCAAAATTGAATGAAAAATATTACAAGTCTTCATGAAGATGGTGCCATAAAATCAGATTTTTCTTCATGGAATCCTCTTGGTTGACCTTGAAATGGTGGAGTGCTTGATTTGGGGGAGTGAGGAGGGGAGCATGTCTTCAAGAATCATGGGCACCCACTTGATCATTGCTTCTTTACTTTACCATCCAAGCTTTTATGGAGAAAGGCTTGATGTGGGGAATGAAGCATGGATCTTGTCTTGGTGCCTTTGGACTTTTGAATTTCTTCCATGGTTGATCAAACACTTGGGAAGAAGACGTGATATGGGGGCTTGAAGCAAGGGACATGTCTTCACAAATCTTCAACTCCCATTGACCTTACTTTTTCGCCCACCATTCTTTGGGAGAAAACATGATAGGGGGAGGGAAGGGAGGCTTGGATCAAGGGATTTTGTCCATATGGCTTGATGGTATCGAAGAAATCTGCACTTCCTCTTAATTGGAGGCTTAGGTCAATGGATGGTGTCCACTTGGATTGATGGCATCCAAAATTCTATATTTCCTCTTGATTTGGGCCTCCACTTGTCATGATGATGTGGCGCCACATGGGAGGGGTGAGTGGTGGTGCTCAAGGGCTAAGGTGGCATCCTTCAAGGCGCGGGAAATGGCTTGACCCATTAATAACTGGCCTAGACTCAATGACCACTCCTTCAAATAGGCTTGGACCTAATCTTCTAGTAGACTCTGACTAGAACCAATTTAGCTACGTACAGGATCCATTGACCCAACATGACCAAATTGGTCAATGTACAAGACTAAAACAAAAGCAATTGAAACTAAATCCTTGACTAAAAAAAAAATACAATACTTTAGGCTTGAAGCCTTATTACAGGACCCAATATTGAAACCCTAATCAAAGGTCTGGTGCCCACACCAATCCAGCTCCAGATTCCTTCGCCCGGCGCCGCCGATCCCTTCGGGTCGAGATGCTGAGGCCAAAGTCGAGCTCCACCTATCCTTCACCTGGCTACGCTCCCCTCGGGTCGAGATGCCGAGGTTGAAGCCGAGCTCTGCCCTCCTTCATCCGCTGCACTCCCTTCAGGTCAAGAAGATGCTAAGGTTGAAGTCGAGCTTCGCCCTCCTTCACCCAGCCATGCTCCCTTCAGGTCAAGATACCGAGGTCGAATTCGAGCTCCACCCTCCTTTGCCCGGCCGCACTCCATTCGGGTCGAGATGCCGAGGTCGAATTCGAGTTCCACCTCTCCAGATTGGCTCCACCTTGGAAAAGAGATCTACTACTGAAGGAGGTCACTGCTCTCCTAGGATGATGGCCCAATGACCGAGGACCACGAAAAGATGCCTGCTGGGTCGTGACGGGGCCCAAGCGGCCACTTGCACCAAAATAGAAGGAATCCTCTGATCGAGGCTCTGCATTCTCCACCAACCATCTGCACCCTCCAAAATTAGAAGTCAACCGGTAGATCCGGATCTAGGAGGCGGCAGCCCGTCGATTAAGATCCTGCAAAGTTGCCCAAAAGGAAGCGACAAGAAGGAATGTCAGCACGAATGGTAGCTTTTATATCACTAAAATGGAAAGACAACCAGTCCATGGCATGAAACATCACCGCATGCCCATAAGCATGGGGAAGATCCTGAGGTAAGCCACAGCAATGCCCCAGCAAAAAGAGGTCTCCCAGGTTCAAACGAGGTAAGAAGAAGAAGAAGTCGCATGCACACATTCAAGCTAAGTTTCAGACGAGTGAGGTCCAACGAGCAAGAAGGGGACAGCGCATAGGAAGATAATGCTCGAGGCTACTGCGAAACCCCCAGGAGGGGTCTACACAGACATAGTCACCCAGTTCAAGCCTTCTTCTGCTGTCACTCCCGCAATATGTGCTCGGCCCACTTGCACTTTTTCATTTCACAACTTCTCCTCCTAGCATGGAGTCCATACTCGGGGCTCGACTAGGAGGATCTATTTTTTTGGATCATTACTGACTTGAGCATCGGAGTGCCCCTGCCGGAATCCCTGGCCTGGGTCATTAACTCTATTTGTGTAGGTTCGGGCGATCGAGTAAGATTCCGTAAGATGGCATTGAGCTTCGACCTCGACCTCAGCTATGGGCCACAACGATCTTAGCGGTAATAGATTTCATGCTCTCATGATTAAATTTATGATTATTAGACTTTCACTTGATTTTATTAATATAGTATTTAAACTATTTCAAGTGAAATGTTATGATTTATATGTTTTCATTTTTTTTGGCATCTATGCTTAAGCTAGAAAATTATTTGGAATAGTATAGAACTAGTAGTTAAGGATTACATTTAAGAAGAATGTATGTATATTGATAAACCCTTACTCTAGTAGCTAGACTTGCTATAAATTACTTCTAGCATTTCTACAGATATCAAATCATTTTAAACGAATTTGAAATCATGCAAAAAGTTTTTAATGATCAATCTTTGTATTTTGAAAATCATAAATATCTTGAAAATTTTAAATCTTGATGCATGTGCTTTCATGTTTTATTACTCAAATGAATGCATATTTTATAGGAGAATAACATTTAGGGAGAGCATCCAAAGATTTGTTATCTTGCTTTCAATGTTTTATTGATATCATGCTTTACTTGCTTTGATACTCTACTTTATCTTCAAATCTAATCCTTTGAGGGGAGTTACTTTCAATTGGTATCAAATTTATATCTAATATTTAAACTGCTTCAGATTGCCTTAGTCACCATGGCCATCCAGTCATAGGAGCTAAGTAGGGTTTAAAGACCCTCTCTTCCCATTCACTGGGGCTCTTATGACATGTTAGGGTGCCGTTGTGTCCTTATCCCATGAACAAGTGAGGGAATGGATGACATATATATTGAATTATTTCTTGCATGTGCTTATCATTGTGGTATCATGTTCAATTATATCATATTTCAAGTGGTATCATGTTTAGTTGATTTCGTATATTGATTTTGATGATCTACTTGCTATTATTTCCACCTTCATTCTCATTTTGTATTACCTTTCATCCTTTTACATGATGTCAAAAATGGGGAGAAAAATTATTTAATATGAAAAGGGGAAAAGATATGATAAACATGAAAAATCATATGAGAAATGAAAGAAAGTGCAAAAGGGGGAGAAGAAAGCAAAATATTTCAATCTTAAGAGAAGAATTAGTAGAAGAAAAAAATTTGAAATATTTGCATATTTTGAAAAAATATTTTGAAGAATTTTTTGGATCAAATTTTGAGGGGGAGCTTGATGCTTATTATTTTGAGCTTACATGTTATCTTATTGTTAATCTTTGTAAGCTTAGCCTATTCATATACTTAAAGGTTTTGTTATTATCAAAAAGGGAGAGATTGTTGACCTGGTCTTGATTTGATGATTGACAAAATGTTAAGTATATATGAGTACTAACTGTATTTTTAAATGTGTTTATCAGATCTTAGTACTTATTCATATTGAATGAAGAAATGCTTGTATTTCAGTTGAAAAAGTCCTTAAATTAATGGAAAATTAAGTTATAAGGACTTTGGAACATAAGGAAGACTTGGAAGGACTTAAAATTTAATTTTGAAGAAGTTTCAGCACTGGCACAACCAAGTGTCAATACCTGAAGATCAAGTATCAACACTTACAAAACCAAGTGCTGACACTTGCAGAACCAAGTGTCGACACCTGGGAACCAAGTGTCAACACTTGGAGGTCAAGTGTCGACACTTACTGTAACGGCTAGTTTTTTTGAAGTGTAGAATTGATTCCAACTTGCTTCAAATGGCTAATTTTTCATTTCCAATTATCATAAATGGTCATCTATGGTTTGGAGAGCTATATAAACATCAAAAATCAAGTGGGGAAGCAATCCTTTAGTGAGATTATTGATTATCCTTCAAGGATTCAAGTGTTGAGTGGTTCAAGCCATCAAGCTTCCAAGTTTCAAAGAGAGCATCCAAAGTTCACATCCTCAAGCATCATTCAAGGCTTCAATATCTTAAAGACAAGTCCTTTATCAATAATCAAGGGCTTCAAAGATATATTTACTCTATTTTAGAAAGCTTTTACTGTACTCTTTCTTATTGTTCTTACATTGTTTTTTTAAGGTTTTGGTAAGCCTTGAAAACCAAAGAAGTTTTTGGTGAGCCTTGAAAAATCAATTAGGTTCTTGGTTAGCCTGCAAAACCAAGGGAGATTATTGGTTAGCCTAAACCAACTAGGGTTTGACTTTTGAGCCCGAAGACCAAACAAGTTGTAAAGGTTGTTGGTAAGCCTAGGTGACAAAACCAACTTGGATTTTGATTAGTGAGCCCGGAAAACTAATCAACTGTAATCTTGGAGATTATATTGGAATTCCCAAGGAAATCTTGGAGAGTGGATGTAGGTGCCTTGGAGTGCACCGAACCACTATATGTCTTGTGTTTGTATGATTATTTTCTTTGGGCTTTTATTTTGTTGCATATTATCTTGAAGCATACAAACACTTTGGCAAAACATAAGTACTTTAATTAAATTAGCACATACTTGTTTTAGTTCATAATCGAAGTAGTTCAAAAGTTTTATAAGACCCAATTCACCCCCCTCTTGGGTTGCATCATCTCTGGGCAACAATGCTCCATCACTTGGCTTGCTTGTTGGACTCTAGAGTCTGGATGATGTGGTCTTCTGTAGGTGAGTGGACTCTTCAGTCTGGATAGAAGAGGACTCAAGAGTTTTTGTGAGACTCTTGAGTTCTTGAGACATAAGCAGCTTCCAACCTATTTGAGTGAAATGATATGGTAGAGAGAACCTTTGAACCTCTTTCATTTAGTAAATGGATACCTTGGAACTCTCTTTGAAGTGGGCGACAAGAAGGAGTGGAATGCTTGGCAGACATCTCATACTTCTGGCATGAATTAATTTGAGAGGAGGGGTGCCAAGGATGAGAGACCTTCACACTTACTTATCTTAAAAGGAGGGTTGCCAATTAAGTCTTCTCTCATAGGCCGACCAAGATATAAATGATGTGGCAAATGTGTTATCTTAATGGCAAGCAAATTTCAGACATATCATGTGCTCTTGTCATGGTTAAAGTGCCAAGCAGTGTTGTCCCAAAGACATGTCCAAACATAACATGTGTTGATGTCCAAATCCTTGAAAAGGTAGTGCCAAGAAAAGGTTGTGACATGGGCTAGCTCATGGGTTGTCTTGAGCTAGCACATGGGATCACATGGGTCGAATCGGGTGCACATGGGATATTGTCTTAGGTCCCCTCTTGTAATATAGGACTCAATGACTCAACTAGTTACATAGACTCAATAAAAAACAAATCACATGACTCAACTAAATAACCAACCACACTTAATTAGGCTTGCGAATAAAAATCTAATTCAAGTTGATAAAAAGGGTAAATTCAAACTGACCATTTAAATCCAATTGGGTAAATAGGGTTTGACTCAATTGGGATTTCGACTCAACTTGGTAAAAAGTGTTTTATCCCAAAATAAACAACCCTAATTATAGTTGGTAAAAAGATTTACTCTAACTAAATCAAAATAATAAAATTTAAAACAAATATTTTCATTGTAAAAAGGATTTAGGTTCAGGGTTTTACTCAGGTAATATACAGGAATGTGGGTTCAACCTATCGATTTCTTTTAGCCCTGGTGGCCTGCACCAATTCTCCTCGGGTGGGAGGAACTCGACCCTATCGAGTATGGGTCAACTCCACTACTATAATACTATAGTAAGTTAGGAGAAACTCTTTGCAAGTACTTTATGGTGATCCAAGAATCATCAGACTCAGGTCATCCTTGCCAACAAACCAAATATCGCTGGTAATCTTTGCTCCAGGTAGCGATGATCTTGTCATCCAAGATCCGTTCAATCTTGTCTCTCCAAGCTAGTGGTATGGTATGCAGGTGGACACACTTGGGTTGGTTCACTCTAAAGGACTGGATTAGTTCCAAATGGCTTACTAGGAATCGACGTTGGCTCCCTATACTTGATAAGGTCTGAAATGTTGAAAGTAGAGCTAATGCCTAGTTCAGGTGGCAATTCAAGTACATAAGAATTAGGTCTAATTTTCTTAATTACTTTGTATGATCCACTACTATGGGCATGCAATTTTTTCATAATTCCAGGTGGGAACCATTCAGGTTATAATCAAACCATAACAAAATCTCTTCTTTGTACTCCTTGAGTCTTCTTTTAGTATCAGCCATATGTTTATAAGATTAGTAGCTTTCATTAATTTTTTTTCCTTATCTCTTTATACAACTCTCTAACATGTTCGGCATATGACTCAGTAGATTCAGATATACATTCATTCATGCGTATAGGAATGAGGTCTAGAGATTTTTTAGGTTTGTACCCATGAACAATTTCAAATGGACTTTTCCTGTAGACCTATTCACTGAGCTATTATATGCAAATTCAGCCCTATATAGTAATAGGTTCTAATTGGCAATATGCTCTCCAACTAATCTTCTCAGTAAGTTTCCTAAACTTTGATTCACAACTTCAGTCTGACCATCATTCTGAGGGTAATAAGATGTGGAAAACTTATGTTTTGTCCCTAATAGGTGCCAGAGTGTTTTCCAGAAATAACTGGTGAATCGGACATCTCTGTCAGAAACTATTACCTAGGTAAACCATGCAATCTAACTGCTTCATTCAAAAATAGCTTGGCTACCTTAGAAGCATCATAGGTTTGGAAACAAGGTAGGAAATGTGGCATCTTTGAAAACCTATATACCACCACAAATATATATTTGTTTTTCTGTAAAGTTTTAAGTAATCCAAGAACAAAGTCCATACTAAGATCCTGCCATGGACAATCTGGTACAGGAAGAGGGGTGTATAAGCTAGTGTTCTGCTTTTGCTGTTTAGCAATAGCACAAGTCCTACATCTAGCTACAACTTGAGCAACATTCCTCTTAAGACTCGGCCAATAGAATTGGTCTTCTAGTGCTAAGATTATCTTTTTTTTATCAAAATGTCCACCTAAACCTTCAGCATGTGTTTCCCAAATCAAGAAGTCTCTAAGTGAAGTATTTGGAATACAAAGGTTACTTTCTCTAAATAAGTAACCATCCTAAATAGTGTACCCACTATTTGAGCTAGTTGGTCCTTGTTTAACTACCTTATAGATTTCACCAAAATCTTCACAGTTCTCATACTCATCTTTTAATTCTCAAATCCGACTACTCTAGTGCTAACACAATTCAAGAGCATAAATCTCCTACTCAATGCATTAGCAACTTTGTTATCAGTACCGATTAATGTCTTAAAACAAAGTATAGGCCTGAATGTATTCAGCCCATTTTCCATGCCTAGAATTCAATTTCTTTTACAAGTTAAGAAACCTAAGAGCTTCATGATCAGAATAAAGTACAAATTCTTGTGATAGCAAATAATGTCTCCAGTATCTAAGTGCTTGAACCACCGTATATAGTTCCTTATGATAAGTAGAATATTTTAACTTAGCATTGTTCAATTTCTTACTAAAGAAAGCAACCGGGTGATTCTCTTGACTCAAGACTCCTCCAATTCCAATCCTTGAGGCATCACAAACAACCTCAAAGACTTTCAAAAATTTGGGTAGCCTTAGAATTGGGGCTTGGATCATTTTATTCTTAATATCTTCAAAAGCCTTATTGGCTTCTTTTGACCAGTCAAATGCTCATTTCTTCATACAATCTATAATGGGTGCAACTATCCTACTAAACCCTCGAATAAATCTCCTATAGAAAGTATCTAATCCATGAAAACTTCGAACATCATGAATATTCTTAGGGATAGGCCACTCAACTATGGATTTTATTTTCTCGTGTCTGCTGATACTCCTTTAGTAGTTACTACAAAACCAAGGAAAAAAATCCGTGGAGTCATAAACTACATTTCTTCAAATTTGCATAAACATTATCTCCACTAAGTACTTGACAACCTGCTGAAGATGGTCTATGTGATCCTTCTTATTCTTACTATATATGAGGATGTCATCAAAATATACTACCACATATTTTTCAATAAATGACTTTAATACTTGAGTCATAATTCTCATAAAAGTACTAGGTGCATTTGATAATCCAAAAGGCATCACTAACCATTCGTACAAGCCATCCTTGTGATGGGTTTTTTAAGGGTCATCAAGCATGTATGATGCATTGAATTTCAAAAATTTGCATAAAGAACAAACTTTATTGGCCAGAAACCCTAATCCCAAGATCCCCTCATTCATATACAACTAATATAACACTAATATGGTTCATGATAAATACCTGGAACACTATTCTCCACTTCTTTCCACAAGTCTCACAAGCATAAGCCCTCCAACAGTGATCTACACAGGAATTGATCCAAGGAAGAACTCCTACTTCAGTTGCTTGCTTGACTAGGACTCCTCTTGATAGCCTTTTGAACTTTGACCTTTGTAGGACACCCTACCCTCTTGTAGCGTACACTGAATACTTTCAAAAAACCACTCTTGGATTGGGATTGACCTCCTATAGGATAGTCTAGGCTTATGTCTTAAATCCTAAGACTTGTCTAGTAGAACAACCTTGTCTTAAATAGACAAGGTTTGTCTTGAGGAGGAGGGAGGAAGGTATAACACTCAAAATAAAAACTACGATGGAACTCTTTTGAAACCCATAACACCACCCCTATTTATAATGTTAGGAGGGGCATGTGATATGTCCAGCCATCAACTTATCAGATATGATTTTTTAAGACCTAAGAGAAGTTATATCACTTGAAAAGTCATATCCAATAAGTTGATTCGTGCACCAAGTCACATATTCGTATCCCTTCTTATTCCTGGATGATTTCTGACTTGATACATCGCAAGTACCAGTCTAGAGGAAGCCAAGAGGTGCCTCTTCAATCTCCAAGCATCGAAGAATTTGAAGAGTCCTGATAACAGAAGGACACCTCTTCAAATCGCATGCCAAATGAAGAGACACGTCTCTTCATGCGCACATTCTCTTTCAAACCTTTTTCACACCAATTTAAGAGGTGTTAACCTGTCAAAATAATACTAAGGGGTGTGGGGATATGTGCCAAGAGAGTCCCAGATGAATCAGCCAAAGTGATTCATCTACAGAAGGACTCTTGGTCCTTTTCCGCGATCCATTCCTTGGCGCGCGCACATATACACCCAAGGAGTCCATGCCAACTTGGACTCTAGTCCAAGTGGCATTCCATGTCAAATAAATTAGGTTAAAACCTGATAAAGGTTGTCTTAACCCATAAATAACCCATTTTAAGTCTCTCTTAAATTGGTTAATCAAAATAGCAAGCAACTGGACCCAAATCGACTTGGGTTAGGAATTAGGTTAGCCTACACATGCTAGTGTGCAATCTAGCTAACCAATTAGGATCCCATGACCCTAATTAAATTATGTATGATTTTCTTGGTCAACTCCCTAACATGTGTGACTCTTTGGGTTCTATATCTTGCCAGTAGTAGGTTTAGGTTTAGCCGATTCAAACCAATAGAACCCGATTGACCTAATTAGGTCAAATTGAGCTGATCTAAATTAACAGTTCGATATGTCCATCGAATTGACTCATGAAACAAATCCAATTGGTCCATGAAAACCTACAAGACATGATTAACGTCTAGCAACGTGTCATGCCTACCTGAAAGATGAAGAATTTGGTGGAAAGTACCAAAATACTATTCAATAGAAAGTTATCGTGCAATTCAATCTTTCGATCTTCTATTATCCCGATTAAGTGATGGGTATGGTTAAATGTCAAACCCTAGCACTTAGACATTTCGAGTCTCTATTTGATAATGAGGACTTGGTTGATGACTAATTAGAAACTACTTCAAATCTCATCCTGCTTTGATCGAAGACTCTCATCTTGAGAATTGAAGAGAACTTTTGGGATAACAATTCCTCTTACCAGGAATGATCGATTCCTTGTTGGTCCACTCAAATCCTTTGTACACCTTCCACCATATCCGAGAACATCCCATACATGACTTAATGTCATGAATGAGTATGAACCAAAACAAGGCTTAGTGTGCACAAGGAACCATGGTGACTTTAGGTCTAAAGATCACATGCACAACTCCTACTTCAAGATCTATCTTTTGACAAGTAGAAGACTTCCATACGATAGTCTCAGTGCGGATCAGTTCAATGAACTCATATTCCAATGAGCATCCTTATCCTTGTATTAGTGTCTCTACACAAGTGGTTGTGAGACCAACCATCCTCTTATCAAAGCATACATAGGATAAGCTAGTCTTTCCAGACTTATCGATCCCCAAATCGATGGTCCATTGACTAGGAACATTTTAGGTTAGGGTTTAAAAGAACTTAGGTCTCACTGTCATGTTATCCATCATAACCCTAATTCCATTCACCATAACCTATGGGGTTCATCATAATCTTTAAATAAGACACAATAATATGATGAAACAATATGCCTTTATTAATATATTAAATATCATACAGGAGTTGGAAGATTACAAAAATGCCCTTATATAAGATTGGCTTTTAGGGCACCTTCCTTTCAATCTCTCACTTGCACTAAAGCTAATCTCCCTTGTACTTCATACCATATAATCTAAGTGGCGATCAAATTGATACCGAGGTAATGCTTTAGTGAATGGGTCTACTATATTATTCTTTATATATATACTCATTCAATGATAATATCTTGTCCTTGAACGAGGTGGAAGCATCTTAGGATGTTCTTGGGCTTATTATGAGACCTTGGTTCCTTAACTTGCACAATAACTCCACCGGTTGTTTTATAGTAGGAACTATGCCCAATTTCTTGATGAATTTCTTCATTCATACAACTTCCTATATGGCTTCACTTGCAGCTATGTACTCTGCATACTTACTGCACCACCATGTAGGGTGAAGACATACCTTGATATTGATTTGCCATCATCTGGATCTGATTGAAAACTAGAATCCGTATATGATTCTAGTTTCAACTCTGATCCTCCATAAATAATAAAATATCTTTAGTCCTTCTAAGGTACTTAAGAATATTTTTCACAGCTTTTCAATGATCCTCACCTGGATCTTCCTGGAATTTACTTATAATGCCTAAGGCATAAGCAACATCTGGCCTAGTATAACATAGCATACATAATTGATCCTATAACTGAAGCACAAAGAATCATAGCCATTCTTTTTCTTTCTCTTGATGTCTTAGAAGACATTTTCTTAGAGAGATGTATGCCTTGACTCATAGGTAAGTAATCCCTTTTACTTCCATCCATGTTGAATCTCTTCAACACTAAGTCAATGTACTTGGACTGGGATAAGCCTAGCATCCTCTTAGATCTATCTCTATAGATCCTTATACCTAGTATATAGGATGCTTCTTCCAAATCCTTCATGGAAGACTTTGATGATAGCCAAGTTTTAATCGATTGTAACATTGGGATATCATTCCCAATGATCAGTATGTCATCAACATACAAAACCAAGAAAACAAGTGTACTCTCACTTGTCTTCTTATACACACATGGTTCATCCACATTTTTGACAAAACCAAATTCCTTAATTATTTCATCAAAGCGGATGATCCAACAACTCGATGCTTATTTTAGTCCATAAATGGACTTTAGCTTGCATACTTGATTTGGTCTCCCGGTTGAAACAAATCCCTATGGCTGTGTCATATAGACTTCTTCCTCAGGATTTCCATTAAGGAAAGAAGTCTTGACATCCATCTACCAGATTTCATAATCATGGTATGCAGCTATTGCAAGTAATATCCGAATGGACTTGAGCATGGCTACTGGTGAAAATGTTTCATTATAGTTAATGCCATGTTTTTGTTTAAAACCTTTTGCTACTAGCATGGCCTTATAGGTTTCTACTTGACCATCTGCTCTTATCTTCTTCTTGAAGATCCATTTATACCCTATTGGGTTAATTCCTTCAGGTGGATCTACCAAGGTTCATACTTGATTGAAATACATGAAGTCCATCTCAAACTTCATGGCACTTAGCCATTTATCAGAGTCTTTTCTCTTGACAACTTCAGATTAGGTCATGGGATCATCATCCTGAATGATACTGACTACATTGTCATCCCCGATAACAAGACCATATCTAAGAGGTGCTCCCCGCACCCTCTCTGACCTTCGAAGAGGAGGTGTGTATTATGGTTGTTCTTGATCTACAAGAACTTCTGTTGAGGAATTTCAATTGAAGACTCATCAGGTTGTTAGTTCTATTCTTCACTTAATTCAAGTGTAGAATTACTACTTTCTTTGATGAATTCTTTCTCCAAGAATGTAGCATGTCTACTGATAAAAACCTTATGTTTAGTAGTATTATAAAAGTGGTATCCAACACCCTCTTTAGGATAACCAACAAACCTACGTCAACCCTAGCACTTAACTTATGTCCAAAATTATTCTTGACATAAGCATAGCAACCCCAAATCTTTAGTACTTATGATTTGATCTTTTGCCATTCATAACTCATATGGAGTGCTAGTCACTAACTTAGATGCTACCTTGTTCAAAATATAGGCAGCAGTCTCCAAGGCATGTCCCCTGAAAGAAATGGGAAGATCTATGAAGTTCATCATGGACCTCACCATGTCTAACAAAGTACGATTTCTTCTTTCTGCCGCACCATTCAATTAGGATGTATGAGGAGGGGTCCATTCAGAGATTATGCCTTTGTCCTTGAGATGGTTTAAAAACTCAAAACTCACCTGACAAGTATTTACCTCCTCGATCAGAACGAAGAGTTTTAATACTATGTCCATTTTGTTTTTCAACCATGCTTTGATATTCTTTAAACTTATCTAAGGCTTCAGACTTGTGTTTCATTAGATACACATGACCAAACCTAGACAAGTCATCAATAAAAGTGATGAAGTAAGAATATCCACCTCTGGCTTGAGTTGTCATAGGTCCATACACATCAGTATGCACAAGACCTAATAACTAAGTTACCCTATCCCCATGTCCAGTGAATGGAGACTTGGTCATTTTTTTTTTTAGGCAAAACTCACAAGTTCTTAATGATTAAAATCATAAGGGTCAAAGTAATTATCTTTGACTAACTTGTTTTTTCTTGACTCACTAATATGACCTAACCGGCAATGCCAGAGAAATGTGATATTGACATTATCTCTCTTTCTCTTCTTATTATCAACAAGTAATATTTCATCATTGAGTTCTAATGTCAGAAGACCATTTGTAAAATAACCATGTCCAAATGTTTTATTGTAATGAAGAATAGAGTAGCTAGTGCTCTTTACATTTTTCTCAAAACCTTGTTTTAACAACAAGGGCATTGATATAATATTTCTTACAATATCCGATACATAGTAGCATTCTTCTAACTTAAACATTACTCGTAGGTAATAATAGAAGATAGGTGCCTATAGCTTTAGCATACATGGTCTCACTAGCGCCATGCCATATAGCTTGAAATGACCTTTCTTCAATTCTCTAATTCTGTGGAGTCCCTGTAAAGATTTACATATATGTGACCCACATGCTGTATCCAATACCAATGAATTAGAAATAGAAGCACTCAATGATAAATTAGTTTGTATCATGTACAAACCTTTAGATGCTCCACTTGCATTTGTTTCACATTTACAAGATATGTCTTGCAATTATTTTTCGATGCCCTTGCTTGTCGCAGTGGAAATAGGCTCCATCATTAACTGCCTTCTTAACTTTCTTCTTCTTTTGGATGCTCTTTTTAGGGTTGAACTTTCTTTTCAGACCCTTTCTATTTGCCTGTTTCTTCTTCCCGTCAATAAGAAGAAGATGAGCCTTATCATCTTTTGAGTGACTCTCTGCTGTCTTTAACATATTCAGCAGTTCAGGCAAAGATATGTTCAGTTTGTTCATGTGATAATTAAGAACAAACTAAGAGTAGGAATCTAGAAGTGACTACAGGATTAAATCTTGATTAAGTTCACCATCCATCACAAACCCTAATTAACCTAATCGAGTGATTAAATCAATCATTTTTAATACATGGGTTTGTACAGTTGAACCCTCACTTATCCATACATGAAACAACTACTCAATATCTTGTATCGAGCAGCCCTACACTGCTCTCCATATAGCTCTTTCAAGTTGAGCAATATGGACTGAGGTTCCATACCTTCATGTTGCCTCTGGAGCTTGTTGCTCATCGAGGATAACATGATGCACCTGACAGTTGTACTATCATTTTGCTACATTTATGTACGACAATTTCCTCCTCTGATGCATTTTCTCCGATCAGCTCAGGATCCAGAGAATACAGAAATAAGAAAGTTTTCCTGAGTAAGAACTATTCTCAGGTTCCTTAACTAGTCCACATAATTGTGACCGGTTAACTTGTTGGCATCTAAAATGCCCCGCAATGACAAATTTGAAGCCATTACAAAAAAAAATCCTACATTTATTAAGAACAATATCAGAAGACCACTCAAGATGACATTCATAACTAGATAAGGACTTTATATCTAATTATGTCTCATACTATTTTATTCAAATACCATAACCCTCAATTTCTGGTAAGCGAGAATCCTTACTGGTTTCTTTAGTGGGGTTGAGATCCTAATTCCTCATGAGTGCCTTGTGTTACACAACAAACACTCATGAGTTCAAAGGTAGGACTTCCTTTCCAATTGCAACCCATGCAGTTCTCAACAAATAAACTCCCTCTAAGATGCTTATAGTCTTGTGTTACACAACAAACTAAAATGTCTTAGTTTAGTTAGACCCTTCATTTCTATATAGCCATGACAAAATAATGTTGCCCTTGTGTTACACAACAAAGCAACAATTTCCAACCATGCCATAAAGCACTAAGTGCACCAAGACAAATTTTATATCAAACCTTAGAGTAGGCCTTGTGTTACACAACAAATCTATTATAGTTTTGATATTAATTTGGCTTAGCATGAAGGAAGGCTAATTATAGTATACTCAATCAATTAGCATTCCCAAGTTAAGGTTTAGATATGACCAAATTGGCCAGATAAGTAGAAGGGGTGAGGGGGTCCCCCCATTGCTTTTCTTAGACACCAATTGATTTGGCCAAGTCAAACAATGGAACCAATTAAGAAACCTCATTCCCTTTACCTTCCCAGAACCACTTGCCTAGACACCAACTAGCTGATCAAACCCTAATCAATTTTTCATTATAATTGAGTTTATACTATGACTAAATATGTTTTATATGAGGGCTTTGATGGTCTCATACACATCCTAAATAATCATGTTATTATTGTTCATAACAACAAGTATAAAGAAAAGCATATCAATCCAGCATATGCAAAAATATGATTATCCATCAAGCATATTTATCTTAATATGCAAATCATAGCATGATTTTACAATTTCTCCATTCACCTCACTTATTCATGGGATATGGCCATAGCAGTACCCCTACACGCCATAGGATATCCATTGAATGGGAAGAGAGGGCCTTTAAACCCTACTTAACTCATATGACCGGACGGCCATGGTGACTAACCCAATCCAAAGCAGATACTGGGATAAGACATGTCGTTAAGATGCATTTGATTAGCAATATGCACAATATCATATTGAAACAATAACATGCCCTTTTTATGATAATATATACTATCATACATAAATTAGGATCAGCCCCTAATCCAATGGAAAACATCATACTATGATTATTTTTCATAACCATACAGCATTCCACTGAACCCTAAGTAATGGCATGCATCAAAAACTTTGATCAAACTAGCTATCTAATAAGCATTTGATCATACAAATGCTTAATTAATTGAATGAATTAAGGGTTGCACTGATAGTACTGATGGGTTCTTAAGGGTCATCAAGCATGTATGATGCATTGAATTTCAAAAATTTGCACAAAGGAAAACCTTTATTGGCTAGAAACCCTAATCCTAAGATCCCCTCATTCATATACAACTAATATAACACTAATATGGTACATGATAAATACCTGGAATGCTGTTTTCCACTCCTTTCTACAAGGCTCACATGTGTAAGCCCTTCAACGATGATCCACACAGGAATTGACCCAAGGAAGAACTCCTACTTCAGTTGATTGCTTAACTAGGACTCCTCTTGATAGCCTTCTAGACTTTGACCTTTGTAGGACACCCTACCCTCTTGTAGGGTACTCTGAATGCTTTCCAAAACCACTCTTGGATTTGGGATTGCCCTTATATAGGACACTCTAGGCTTATGTCTTAAATCCTAAGACTTGTCCTAGTAAGAACAACCTTGTCTTAAAGAGACAAGGTTTTTCTTAAGGAGGAGGGAGGAGGGTATAACACTCAGAATAAAAACTACGGCGGAACTCTTCTGAAACCCATAACACCATCCCTATTTATAATGTTAGGAGGGGTGTGTGATATGTCCAGCCATCAACTTATCATATATGACTTTTCAAGACCCAAGAGAAGTTATCTGGCTTGAAAAGTCATATACAATAAGTTGATTCATGCACCAAGTCACATATTCGCATCCCTTCTTATTCCTGGATGATTTCTAACTTGCCACATAAAAAGTACCGGTCCCTGGGAAGCCAAGAGGTGCCTTTATAATCTCCAAGTATCTTAGAATTTGAAGAGTCCTAATAGCAGAAGGACACTTCTTCAAACCATGCACCAAATGAAGAGACGCGTCTCTTCATGTGTGTATTCCCTTTCAAACCTTTTTCACACCAAATTAAAAGGTGTTGATCGATCAAAAATAATCCTAAGGGGCATAGGGATATGTTCCAAGAGTGTTCCAGATGAATCAATCAAAGTGATTCATCTATAGAAGGACTCTTTGTCCTTTTCTATGATCCATTCCTTGGCATGCGCACATATGCACCCAAGGAGTCCATGCCAACTTGGACTCTAGTCCAAGTGGCATTCCATGTCCAATTAAATCTGGATAAAACATGATAAAGGTTTTCTTGACCCAGACATAACCTAATTTAAGTCTCTCTTAAATTGGTTAATCAAAATAGCAAGCAACTGGACCCAAACTTCGACTTGGGTTAGGAATTAGGATAGCCTACACATGCTAGTATGCAATCTAGCTAATCAATTAGGATCCCATGACCCTAATTAAATTATGTATGACTTCCTTTGTCAACTCCCTAACATGTGTGACTCTTTGGGTTCCACATCTAGCCAGCAGTAGGTTTAGGTTTAGCTGATTCGAACCAATCAAACCCGATTGACCTAATTAGGTCAAATTAAGCTGACCAAAATTGCCAATTTGATCTGTCCATCGAATTGACTCATGAAAACAATCCAATTGGTCCATGAATACCTACAAGATATGGTTGACATCTAGCAATATGTCATGCCTACCTGGAAGATGAGAAATTTGATGAAAAGTACTAAAATACATTTCAGAAGAAAGTTACTATGTAATTCAACCTTTCGATCTCCCATTATCCTGATTAAGTGATGGGTATGGATAAATGTCAAACCCTAGCACTTAGTCATTTCGAATCTCTATTCGATAATGAAAACTCAATTGATGACTAATTAGAAATCACTTCTAATCTCATCCTGCTTTGATCAAAGACTCCTTGAGTCATCAATCGAAGAGACCTCTTTGGATAATAATTTCTCTTACCTGGAATGATCGATTCCTTGTTGGTCCACTCATATCCTTCGTACACCTTCCACCATATCTAAGAATACCTTGTACATGACTTAATATCACGAATGAGTATGAACCAAAACATGGCTTAATGTACACAAGGAACCATTGTGACCTCAGGTCTAAAGATCACATGCACAACTCCTACTTCGAGATCTATCTTTTGACGAGTAGTATGACTTCTATAAGATGGTCTCAGTGCGGATCAGTTCAGTGAACTCATACTCTAATGAGCACCCTTATCCTTGTATTAGTGGCTCTAAGACCAACCACCCTCTTATCAGAGCATACATAGGATAAGCTAGTCTTTCCAGACTTATCGATCTCCAAACTGATGGTCCATCGACTAAGAACATTTTAGGTTAGGGTTTAAGGGAACTTAGGTCTCACTGTCATGATATCCATCATAACACGAATTCCATTTGCCATAACCTATGGGGTTCATCATAATTTTTAAACAAGACACAACAATATGATGAAACAATATGCCTTTATTAATATATAAATATCATACAGGAGTTGAAAGATTATAAAAATGCTCTTACTTAAGATTGGCTTTTAGGGCACTTTCCTTTCATCTTGGTCTTAAATGCAGTTTTCCATTCATCCCCGGGCCTAATTCTAACTTGATGATAGCCACTCTTAAGGTCTATCTTTGAAAATATGGTAGCACCGCCATCATGTCTAACATGTTATCAAGTCAGGGTATGGGAAACCTATACTTCACTATAATCTTATTGATGGCTCTACTATCTACACACATGCACCAAGTGCCATCCGTTTTAGGAGTCTAAAGGGCTGGAACATCACATGGGCTCAAACTTTTCCTGATAAATCCTTTCCTAAGAAGATCTTCAACTTGCCTATGCAATTCCTTATGCTCGATAGGATTCATCCTATAGTGAGGTAAATTTGGCAAGGTAGCTACTGGGACCAAGTCTATAGCATGTTGTATGTCCCTTAATGGAGGTAAACAGTCAGGGAGGTCTTCTAGAAATACATCTATAAATTCTTGTAGGAAATCTAAAATTTCCTTAGGATGTTCTTTCTAGGGTTCATCATGAACTTCTTTGGTAGTCAGCATCTAGACTGTTGAACCTTTAATGATTTCATGTTCTAACTCTTTAGCAGTAATGAGGTTCAATCGTGTTCTTCTCTTTCAAATGACTAGACCCTCTTTTAGTTTTATCTTTGGGTTGGGTCAAGTTAATCACAATTCTCTTCTCATGGTGTTTAAATGAACAAGAGTTAGATCGGCCAAAGAGGGTTGCGTCATGGTCATATAACCATGGTCTGCCATATATGATGCTATCAACCCCCATTGGAATCCTGTCACACCGTACCTTCTCTTGGTAGGATTGAATTTGGACTAGGACCTGTCATTGTAACCTGATAGGAATTGATGTAGCATCAATCAGGATACCTTATATGGGCTAGGATATGGAACTGTGGATAAGCCTAAGCTTTAACAACATTAGTAAATATTGCATTCAAACAACTCCCACTATCTATAATGACTTTACACACTTTATCTTCTAGCTTAATGAAGGTCGGTAAGATATTTGTCCTACGCCAATCCTCATTCTTCTTGGTTTGAGCCATAATACACCTAACTACACCTTGTAGGTCAGATGACTCTATGGGCTCTTCATCACCTTCATACTCTTCTACCAAGTCTTCCTCGGCTTCATAAATTTCCTCTTCAAATTCTTCTACATTCTCTGGTTCTCTTCCTCACATTCACCTATATGCAATGCTCGTACTGGACAGTCAGCAGCAAAATGACCAATTTACGATACCTAAATACATGGTATGTTGATTCCTATCTCTAGGGAACATGGGTGCCTTTCCTTTATCTTCCCTACGAACTGGTTGAGAAGTAGGATTGGGTTGGCTAAGTGAAAATCGATTAGGGCTAGGCCTTGTTCCAGGGGTATTAACCTATTTGACTCAGGTATAGGTAACAGGTCTTCTCTGGAAACATTCACAATCCCTAGCAATTTGGTAAGCCTATTCCAGATCATAACTTCCCTTAAGAATAACTTCCTCTGGATATCTTCAAGTAACCAGCTCTTTAAACCTTGACAAGGTGACAACTTCGAACTCGACTACACTACACCTCATAACAAACTCATCAAATTGGTAATATAATCAGCTACTGATCTATTTCCTTGAGTTAATTTTTGTGATTGATCTAATAATTTTTGTTCATATGAGAATGATAGATATTTCTCCCTAAGCTATAGGTATATGGCTCGCCATGTACCTATAGGTAGGTCACCTCTTTGTCAGTTCAGTCATTCTACATTTCTCTAGTATAATCTAGCTGTCGGACTTGCATAAGCTTGGCAAATTTGAATTTTTTTCTTTGACATTTCGTACCATTCAAAGTACTAGTCTATATCACTTTTCCAATCAGTATAGACCTTAGGATCCAAACTACACTCAAATGTGGGTGTGTCTAATCGAATACTCCTAAGGATCTTTTCTTCATGGTCATTAACATCAGGGTTATGGTGCCTAGGGATTGGGTCAGGAGTAATTTCTCTTTGTTGGGCTCTTGGACTTGGGTAAGCAGGTTCTCTGTATTGACCTCTAAGATCTGGCGGAGTGAGTTGGGATCGAGGAATTAGGGGAATGGGTCTTGGCATCTCAGAGCTTTGACTTAGAGGAATGGGTCTAGGTGTTTCATAACTTTGACCAAGGTGAATGGGTCTAGGTGTTTCAGGATCTGATCTAGTCGCATGGGATTCTTCAAGATTACCTAGTCTCTCTTCACTTGGTCAAACCTTGTAGTAAGTTGACTATGTTGATCGGTTATTGTTCTCATAAGATTCTTCATATTAGGGTCCATGGGTGGATTGGATGGGTTTTGAGCAGGCTGATAGGGTGTGCCTGACCTAGTCGCTATGCAATGCAATCACACAGAACTCAACTCGAACTAGGATTTCCTAAACCTAGAGCTCAAGTAGAATGGGTAAGCTCAAATTACAACCAATTCAATAATTACCCTATCCACTAGCCAGGTAAGAGGTTAGGTCATGGGAGGCTCCCCCTGCTCTCGCAAGGTAATAATTAAGAACCATAAAAATGCTTAGGGCATTTGCCTCTGGACCTCTAGCCTTAGACACCAGATTCAAGTGATAATCAGAGGATTGGTGTCTAAGGCAATACTTGGAACCCGACCTATTGGTGTCCCTAGCTCACTTGGGCAATTAAGTCTAATGGATTTTAATTAATGTTAGGACCAATGCAAAGGTGATGATTATGGGATAAGGAAGGGTGATGAAATCCCTCCCTTATGTAGATATTGAATGCCCTTAAGATTAGGTTTATTAATGATACATACACAAGATGAAACCTAATATGCAATGAAGCAATAAAATAATAAAATAGCAAAAAATAATAACAAATTATTTTTTTGTACTTTCAGCAAGTTAAGTTTCAGGTCAAATGTATTTCAACTTTCTGATCTCAGGATTTCACATCCGGTCGTAGCTCATTACTTCCATGGGTCATAAGTATACTTTCTACTTGCTCAAGAGGCATGATTTCCTTCCACCAGAAAATAGTAGAAAAAAAAATTTTAATCTAATTTTTTCTTTATTAGTATAGGATTAAAATAGATTAAAGAAAAAATTATTATCAATTTTTTTGATCTTTTGAAAGATAGGTTTTATGCAATTAATTTCAGCCTATTTCTATGTATGCAGAAATTTCAGAACTACAAGTTAAACCCTAGTTTAACCTTCGCTCTGATACCAAAGATGATATGGGATAATAATGAAATTAAACTACTGATTAATAGATAATTAGTAGGGAAAAAAAAAAACTAATTTTTAAATATTTTTTGATTTTTAAAAAAGACTTCAATGGAGACAGAAAAGGAACTAGTTATAATTATCTTCCCGCAAGTAAACCTACAATTAACTAGGAAAAGCAGGACTGGTTATTGAAAAATCATCATAAACTATGTTATCTTATCAATGAATCAGAGAATAACAAAAAAGGAATAAGTTTCGATTTTACCATTGAAAGAAATGATCCTCCTTTGAATCAAATCTAACAGAACTCTCAAGATCTTCATGGCAAGGTTTCAGGAACTCGATCTCAAGCTCTGATCTTCCGTGCGAAGCAAGTTTCGAGGCAAGAATACCTGATCTTGACTCCTGATCACTTGTAACACTCAATAATGAAAATCATAAATTAAGAAGCAGCAAAGAAAAAGAAAGAATGAAAGGAAATGAAGGTTTAGAAATGGTGGTTTTTTGGATTTTCTGGTCGACTGGATAGGTAGGGCCTCACACCCTGCGATGTTCCGTAGAACAAAGGAAGGGCCTCACACCCCGTGATGCATATAGAAAAGGAAGAAATTTTGACAGAATAACACTCTTATTGATGAATAATAATTGATTCATTACAAGGAGGTTAGAGGGGTATTTATAGACCCCCAACTAGTGGTGTAAGGGATACAACTACTAGTCCTTTTCTTTCTTGGACTATAACTCCTAGAATCCTGCTTTAGGCAGCTTGGACTCTTATTTACTGAGATGATCTGGACTCTTTCAAATGTGGGCGACAACTTGAGGCTTCTTATCCAAAGTGGGCGCCTAAGTGGTGGATTGGTGAGATGACTTGATGTAGGGTCAAGATGCTCCATCACTTGGCCTTGCTTGTTGGACTCTAGAGTATGGATGATGTGGTCTTCTATAGATAAGTAAACTCTTCAGTCTGGATAGGAGAGGAATCAAGAGTTTTGGTGAGACTCTTGAGTTCTTGAGACTTAAGCAGCTTCCAACCTGTTTAAGTGAAATGCTGTGGTAAAGAACCTTTGAACCTCTTTCATTTAGTGAATGGATACCTTGGAACTCTCTTTGAAGTGGGTGAAAAGGAGGGGTGGAATTCTCGACCAACTTCTTGTACTTTTGGCATGAATTAATTTGAGAGGAGGGGCACCAAGGATGAGAGTCCTTCACACTTACTTATCTTAAAAGGAGGGGTGCCAATTAAGGCTTCTCTCATAGGTCGACCAAGATATAAATGATGTGGCAAATGTATTGTCTTAATGGCAAGCAAATTTCAGACATATCATGTGCTCTTATCCTAGTTGAAGTGCCAAGCAGTGTTGTCCCAAAGACATGTCCAAACATGACATGTGTTGATGTCCAAATCCTTGATACGGTGGTGCCAAGAAGAGGTTGTGACTTGGCCTAGCACATGGATTGTCTTGAGCGAGCACAAGGGTCACATCGGTCTTCAATCGGGTGCACATGGGGTGTTGTCTTAGGTCCCCTCTTGTAATACAGGACTCAATGACTCAACTAGTTACATAGACTCAATAAATAATAAATCACATGACTCAACTAAATAACCAACCATACTTAATTAGGTTTGCAAAAAAAAATCCAATTAAAGTTGGTAAAAAGGACTAATTCAAACTGGACTATTTAAATCCCAATTGGGTAAATAGGGTTTGACTCAATTGGGATTGACTTAACTGGTAAAAAGGGTTTTTTCCAAAAATAAACCAACCCCTAATTATAGTTGGTAGAAAGGGTTTACTCTAACTAAACCAAAATAACAGAATTTAAAATAAAAATTTACATGATAAAAAGGGTTTGGATTCAGGGTTTACTCATAGGTGATCCAAGGGATGTGGGTTCAACCTATCGATTTCTTTTAACCTTGGTGCCCGCACCACTTGGTCAAGAGGACATCCAACCAATGTGAGATACAACAACCTATACTTGATACATCATCATCCTATAATAATGTATCATTTGATTGTGAACCAGTTTAAGAACTACTTGATATATCCTCTTTATATCAAATATAATGTAGTTCTAAGGACTCCATCACATAAGAGTTCTTTTCAGGAAATTGCACATGTGAGAAAAAGCCAAAAGAATAACTTTTATTCATTAAAAATTTATATACAATTACAAAATTAGCACAACCATCTATAGCCTTGATGATTGGCTTTGGGACATAATTCCCAACAACCTCAGCCACTTAGAGTGTGCTTGATATGGTTTGACTGCATAATCACTTGGTTTCCTAGTCATTTGAATCCTTATGGTGTATATTCGCTATATTAGGTTAGCTACCAGTGTAGGATCGCATCTAGATGGGATCTATCACTTAGTGGATAAGGCATAGTTCTATGTGATTAAGACCATGGCCATAGTGATGTGAATGATGGAAAAGAATTTTCATTAGAGAAGTGGATCATATTGTAACCACTCCTGGACTTTTTATATATTCAAATTCTACTAAAATAATCACTATATACTTTGAGGCATCACTGGTGGATTATCATTACTCACTTGGATCATTTTTCAAATCATTGATCCTTGATCAAGGTGAGTTGGAATTGTTCCAACTATTAAAAGGGATTTCAATTTGGAATTGTTGCAACCATTAAAAGGGATTTCAATGAGACCATGATAAAGATCATCGTATGTCTCATTACCAGATAGAGTAGGACTTATGGGATCACACCCCGTAAGGATTTAGACTTGACCAATTGGTTGGATCATAACATAATTATCAATATGATTGATAATTAGGATCAATTTTTAAGAGTTGCAAATTAAAGAAGCTAATTGGGAGGACCTAATTGCAATATTTATAATTTAATTAGGGTTTGACTCAAATCAATTTTGAGTTGGATACCAATAGGGCTTGGATTAATTCATAATTAGATTAGGAATTAGAAACCTAGTTAGACTAGGATTCTTCCTCCTTCCCATGTCCAAGAAGGACTTATGCCAAGGAGTTAGTGCACATAGGATTGGTGCATATAATTTTGCATGATATTTTTCATGCATTATAAGAGTGGCACCCGCTCTTGTAGACTCCTTTTGTTTGAGGTATCTCATATGTTTCCCTATCTGCTTTTGAGTTTGAATTAGATTTAAACTTCAAATAGGATAGGGTGGTTATGATAGGTGACTCAAGAAATTAAAAGGAGGTGCCTCTTGGTTTTTTCATCGATTATTTTTTCACAAGAGAATTAAGAGTTGGCACCCCACTTTCTTTCTATGCCCCTCACTTCTTCCTCACACCACCCTCTGAGAGAAAAAAAGGGATAAGAAAGAAAAGAGGAAAAGGAGAGTGAAGCTCTCTCCTCCATCTTTAGTCCTCCTCCCTTCTTCCTATTAGCGTGAAAAGTTCATGATAGTTGCTAAGTTCTACTTCGCTTTTTAAGAAGAACAAAGTAGAAGATCAAGATCCAACCGTCAGAAGCTAGATCCATAAGAGAGTAGCATCTCGATGATCTGGGATGCTTCCAGTCGAGTCAACTCCTTGTGGATCTTGTAGAGGCTAGACACTTGAATGGTTTCAAGGGAACTTAAAGACATCCAGATCTGAATCAGTTCGAAAAGGAATAAGCACATAATGTATGTTCTTATTTTTGATTTTAGATTTCTATTTTTTAGTTTTTTGCTTTGATTTCATGCTTGTGAACTAGATCCATAGGTGTATTAGATCAGATCTAGCATGCTTTAAATTAAAAAGTTTAATCTTATTTTTTCACTACTTTAAAATTCTATTTTAAAATTTGAGCATGCAATACCTTCTATGAACCTAACAATAGTATCAGAATTTTGATTTATGTGTTAGATATATTTCCTAGAAGCCAAGTTAGCATGTTACATTATATCATTTCTAAGGCATATTTTTGTACTTGATTTATTAAAATTAATAAATGGATATGCTTCTTTTTCATTTATCTATGATGTGTCTATGATTGTCCAAGAAGTTAATGAAAAATGATATATTCTCAAGAGTTGAGAATTTAAGATAAGTGTCATTATAGATTAATTCCTAAATACTTCAAATCATTGGACATCATGAATATGGTGATTAATCTGTCAAGATTGGTATGTAGATCACTCTCCTTTTAGGTAAATAAGTCTTGAGTCTATAGTATAGGGACACTAGAGTAAGAGTTCAAGTGGTTTTTAAAGTAAGATGTCATTGAGTATGACCAAGATTAAGAGGCTACTTTGATGTACTCACTTGTTAGTGACTATCTCGGTGTTATAGTTATGTTAGTAATTTTTTGACTTGCAATGCCTCGGCTGCTTATAATGGGGTTGCTCTAGTTTGATAGTATATAAACATGGTCCCTAGCTATTCAGGGTCTTGCAATATTCATTGACTATAGTAAGTACATTGTATGAGTAGGATATGCACTCATAAGGGATCTATTAGCCTTAAAGGACTAGTCCTCTGTAACCTAAGAGGCTGAGTCCTTAAGTCCAGGGCCACAACAACATGATAATAGAAAGAAGTTTCCATGGGATTCATGATTAGACTCAAGCTAATTAATTCTTGCATATGTAGATGCTTAGAGTTTGACAAGTTTCTTTGACCTGTATCCTATTGGGACTCTCAATAGAAGAACTCAATCACATGGCAACTACACCTAGAATTTATATCTCGATTATGCAAGGTTGCCACTACATACTACTAGGTATCACTGGTAGATTATGAAAACTCACTAGGGTCATTTTTAGATCAACGATACTTGTTGCATTGAGTTAGAATCATTCCAGTTTATCAAAGGAGTTTCGATAATACTATGATAGAGATCATGGCATATCTCATTATCAAATAGAATAGAACTTGAGAGGAAATACATAAAAGAAGCTCTACCTGATCAAAAGGTTGGATCATGATTAAATTATCAATTGGATTGATGATTGAGTCAATATGTAAGGGTTACATATTTAGTAACTACTAATTTGTAAGGTTGCTGCGGTGGATGAGGAGGGCCTTGATGCATGCAATTTAAAAACTTTTTCTAAACATCATGGCACAGCAGAAGGAGATAAAATACTTTTATCTATGATATGTTAATCTAATTAACACAGGCCCCTACATAGATCTTGATGCATCTAGAGCAATGTATGTATGAAATCATGCATCTATAGTATGAAACAAAAAACTATTAATGGAATCACACAATGATGCAGTAAGAATAATATGTCATATATATGTAATGTAAGCCCATACCTTCGAGATGATGATCACTTGGAAGGCATGTGCTCCACCTACAAGAAAGAAGAGTAGGCTCTGTGAGCAGCACACACGTACTACCTCAACAGGTGGTTCACACCGGCGTACGGGATTCCTCCTCTTTCCTTCGAGGTGCTAGCCTCTCCAAAAATAGTGTCGGCAGCAGGCACTCCTTCAACTCCTTGAACAATCATGGACTGCTTCTTCAACTCCTTAAAGAACTACTGTTAAAGCACAGATGGAACAAGACTCTTGAGAACCCTTCCCAATTCTCTATCCCAAACCTTCAACAGAAGGTATGCGCTCAAGAATCCCTCCCAAAACTCAAACCCCCTCTCCGATAATCTCTCAGAGATCAAGTGTGAACTCTAACCATGAGAAAATGGCAGAGTCTCTTGATCTCCTTTTCTGTTCTTCTAGCAGAACTCAAAACAGAACAAATTCACAAGAACTAAAATGATCAACTCAACAAAATCTAATTTAATAAGAGATTATAAAAAGAGTTTGAGTCCCTTGGAATTCAAGATGTTACAAACCCTTGAAATTCTGCAACAGCAACAAATAAAACCCTGAAACACCACCATTAAATCCCACAACAACATTGCAAAATTAAATGGGGTAGTTTCAGTTTTCACTAGAGTCCGTTAGTCGAGTGGACTCGATTGTTTGAGTCGACTTGAGCTAAATCGCATGAGTCGGCTCATCCAATGAGTCGGCTCAAAAGTAGCTCTAACACCTTGTCAAAATGAGTCAAGAATGATTCCTAATCATTCCCATGCAAACAAATCAGGAAGAAACCCCACGGTCCTTGTAAGTTCAAACACAAAATCGGTAGCACAGAAACATTTCCAGTACCAGCAAAAGTCACCATCTAGCAATGACACCCAGCATCCGGATAGGTTGAAGGTTGCAGAGCAACAAGAACCTATCGAATACGGAATACCACTGAACTTATTCCTCTAATCTCCTAATGCTTCGGATGGCTTAAGGTTAAACTACCCAATTCTAATCAGTCCATCTTAATATGTGTCAAACAAAGAATCCCTGTAACTCCTTACAAGAAATGCCCTGGCCAAGGTCTTTCTCAATTGAGGCATATTAAGCATTCAATCAAAACCATTTGGAGAGATTAATCCTACCTTGATCTTTCTACCACTATACAAGTACTTGACTGTACTTAGCAACCTTCCATCACCAGATTAGAAATCTGGGAGTCTGGCACCAAAGCACCGTGAGTTGCTTGCAAGCTACCAAAGTGATCTTAAGTCGAAGGAATAATTCATGTCCACATCCTAATGCTATACTTCTCTTTGGTAGAAAGAGAATCTCACATGAGGGTCTCATTCAATGAAATGTCAAACATAACACCTGATGTCATGCCAGCATCTCCATGCTACTTGGTTAAGACGACAACCAACATACATGACATCAATGACCTACTCTCGATGAACAATCTTCCTGAAACATCATATCCTTTGGTTGTGAACCAGTTTAAAAACTACACGACGCATCCTCTATACATCGCATATAAGGCAGCTCAAAGGACATCGTCACATAAGAGTTTAATTAGGAAGATGTCATGTGATGAACAACTAGAAATAACTTTTTATTCAATTCAATAATTCATATACATATACATGAGTTGCACAACCGTCAATAGCCTAGACAATTGGCTTTGGGACACAATTTCCAACAACTCCCTCCTAGACTAAATCTAATTCCCATCTTCCATTTGCAATCGTCGAACTCTTGTATTCCAATGGCTTTAGTGAAGAGGTTGGCCAGGTTCTCCTTACCATTTATCTTCAGAAGCTCGATGTCACCTCGTTCAATAATCTACTGGACAAGGTGATAACGATGCTGGTGCGGGCACCAGACTCAGAAGAAGACTTCAGAGCTCCATCTGGATCTCTGATTAACCTTGACCGAAGAATTAGGGTTTTTGGTTTGTAATAAGAGTTGACTAGATCAACTCAATTTAGCTTGAGTCTACATTACCTGCATTTTATTTTGTTGAGTCATGTTGACTCAGTAGTGGACTAGGGTTTCAACCTGGGATGTTACACTTTCTTCCAAGACCAGGCAAGTGGACACCACACTCCCAGCCACACTCCCAATCTAGGGGGCGCCATATCTACATCCAGCAGCTTTTGGTCCCTACTCCACAGATGGCAACTTCTTTCTCTCATGCACCAGATAAAGAGAAGTCCACCAAGAGACCACAAATCAAGGGGCGGCCAAGACTTTCCCAAGAAACCCAAAGCAAAGAAGGGAAGAAATCCTTTTGGAAGAGAGCTTCAAGGGGGCGCCCACTACCTGCCAAAGACATCCAAAACAAAGATGGGAAGGACCTTGACTTAGGGAGGAAGAAAAGGAGGAGTCCAAAAGAGTTGATCCAGGGAAGGAAGAAATTTTTCTTGAAGATCCAAGCAAGGTGGTGCCATCTACCTGCTTTTATAACCCAAATCCAATTTTTTTAGTACTTTGGCCGACCATATGTGTATGGATTATCCTGATTTGTAGATCCCCTCCTTTAGTCCCACATGGGAAGATGTAAAACCCAACTCCCTTGTAAAGCCCTATAAATTAAACCCCTCTTGTAAGTTTAAAGGAATCAGATGAATGAAAGAAATTTTTTCTTGAGCAAACTTGTGTTTTCTCTTGTCCGCACATGCTTCCAGGTGTTGAGCTCCGTGAGGGAGTAAATCCGGGTTCCCCTGGAACCTTGAGGAGGTGAGAGATCTCCAAACCCTAAATCCTAGGTTAGCCACTCAATTCCCAAACCCTAGCCGCCATCACCCTTCTCTTTCCACCAAGCCCTAGTCAATTTCCCTTCTCACGGCCACCATCTCCAAGTCCAGGCTGACCACCAGCATCCAGCTCCAGTCCAGATACTGCAGATCTACAACAATTCTAAGAGGAAGTCAGATCGGCCTCCAGGAGAATTCGATTTCAGCAACTTCGGCTTTCAAGTTCTTTAACCTGGTAAGATCTTTTCTTGAGTTTCTGAATTCCTTCACTTGTTCCTCTTCTTTCCCAGATCTTGAGTCCAAGAGAAGCCGAGCAAACCACGGGACCAGTATTGGAGGATCCATTGCTAAGATAGCCGACTCCGAGGATCCCACAATCTGCTCGAGAGAGTTCTTCCACCAAAATCCTGAGAAGATCACTGTCTGGTTAGTAAACCATCTCTTCTCTCTATTTCTGTTCTGTTAAAAGTTCAGAGCGAAACCCTAGGTCTGGGAGTTTCTCAACCCCCAGTGATCCGTTACTTCTGAACTACTCTGATAATTTAGTTTCTTCTAAACTGTGCTTTCAATCCTTACCTAGTTTCCTTCAACGTAGTTTAGCTTTACTTTGAGTCGAAGCCAATTTCTGAAAATATATATAAAAAAAAAAGAATTAATTTTAATTTTACTTTCGCATTCGCTTCTTTGTTCTTCGTTCTGCATCATTTTTGGTATCAGAGCTTTCATCCTGCATCATTTTTGGTATCAGAGCCCTGCCTAGGGTTTCTGTTTGTTTGCCTGTTTGAGTCCCTCTCTTTTTACTTTGTCTGCTCGAAGTAGACTCCCCAGGACGTCCGGTCCTAGGAACAAAGTGAGGTGCAAACCTCCTCTTCCCATTCCACGGGGTGTTCCTAGGGCGTGTAAGGGATCCGTTGGGTTACAACTTTGTAGCAGAAATTGTAAACGGGGAAGTGCTCTGTTTTCAGCCCATAATTGCCCTATTGCAGGAATTATTTCTCACTGAAGGTAACTCCAAATTCAGTGATTTTTGTTTTGTTGGAATCAGTATAATTGAAACTAATTTTCATAATTTGCTTACGATTTATTAGTTTCTGTACGATTTCAGAGAATTAAATTACTGCAACGCTGTTTTTGTGTTCTGCAATCCATTTATTTTTGAGTGTTCATCTCTTAATTCAACTTAAGGGCATTTGAGCATCTAAGATAAGGGGAGGAGTTGATAACCTCTCCTTAGCCCAAAACCACCACCCCTTCATTCGAACCTAAGCCTTTAATCTAAAATTGATTAGACCTAATTTGCCCTAGTGGGCTAGGGACATCAACAAGTCGGGTCAAGGCTAGTGTTGAGTCAGTTTGTCTGGTTACTCTGTGTGTGCTTTGTACACAGTGTCTAGAACGGTGGTTCAGGGATTCCATCCCGAAGGGCTTGTGTGCTGGTCCGCCTACCTGGCCAATCTCTGATTGGTGTCTAGGATTGGCATTCAGGGACCTACACTCCCCTTACACCTGCCTGGCTGAGTCCTGAGTTACTACAGGCTAGCTTGCCACTCTGATTGGGCATCTAGTTTGGGCTCTAGGTCTAGTTAGCCCGTAGTCATTCAGTTGAGTCTCATTTTGTGTGTTTGCTTGCATCATGTCTACCCGGAATGGAGTACCCTACCAACCTGGTCAAACCCAACCTGATTTAGAGGCCATGGTTATAGCTCTTACAGAGAGTATGAACAAATTAAGTCAGGATATGAATGAGAATTTTGCCCAACTTAGGGATCGAGTCCAAGTACTTGAGGAACCTAGGCATCGAAATTGGACTCCTGACCCAGATTTAATGTGCCTTAACCTCACCCACACCAAGAGCCTAGAAGACCTTTATACCGAGATCCTGAACCTAATCATAGGAGGCCTGACCCAGAACCTGAGGATAGAGATGATAGGTTCATTCGAAACATCAAGTTAGATGCACCCACTTTTGATGGTAGTTTAAATCCTAAGGTGTATTCTAATTGGGAGGGTGAGATGGACCAGTACTTTGAGTGATATGCTATGTCTGAGGAGAGGAATTCAAGTTTGCCAAAATGAAATTAATACGTCAAGCTAGGTTATACTGGGGGAACATTGAGCTGACCACTAGAAGACGAAATGTAGAGCCCATAACCACTTGGCAGGGTATGAAAGAGAAACTTAGAGACAAGTACCTACCCATTTCATACCAGCAAAATCTGTTAGACCAATGGCAGACTTTGAAACAAGGGAACCTATCTGTTTCAGACTACATAACCACCTTTGATGAATACCTAATGAGATGTGATGTGAGTGAAGCCCATGAAGTCACCTTGTCTAGATTTAGGGCTGGACTTAGGGAAGATATTAAAGAGAGTTGTTTCTGAGAGAGGTTACTGACCTAGACCAAGCCTATCAGATTGCACTGAACACTGAGAAGTTTCAGAGAGGACCCATGCCATCTAGGGTTAGTGCCCCAATCCCAAGAAATGGACCTAGCCAGGTTACCCCTAGCAAGCCTAATCAGGGTATCCCCACCCCTAGGCCCATGGACAAAGGTAAGGCACCTGACACCCACAGAACCCCTAGTATCGTCTGTTTTAAGTGCCAGAAGCCCGGTCATATCTCCACTCAATGCACAGCCATAGCTTGTTTTAAGTGTCATAAGGTAGCTCATGTTTCTAGCCAGTGCCCTCGTAGATCCCTATATATAGAAGAGGAGGGGAAGAGAGTTTCGAGCCTAATGAGGAGTTTGAAGAAGAAGTTTATGAGGCCGGAATGAATTTGGTTGATGAGTATGAAGGAGAGGAAGAATCCACTGAATCTGACCACTTAGGGGTTGTGAGATGCATCCTGTCCCAGACTAAAGTTCAGGAAGATTGGCGTAGGACTAATATCCTACAAACTTTCCTTAAACTAGGGATAAGGTTTGTAAAATCATCATAGATAGTCGGAGCTGTGTGAATGCCATTTCTACCAGCACTATCAAAATGTTAGGCTTAACCCCAGTCCCCCACCCCAACCCCTATAAGGTTTCTTGGGTAGACTCTACCTCTAAACCCATCCAGTCTAGATGTCAGGTCCAAATCCAAATGCAATCCTATCAAGAGAAGATTTGGTGTGATGTCTTGCCCATGGGGGTGAGCAGTATAATTCTTGGAAGACCTTGGTTGTATGATCATGATGCCACCCTCTTAGGAAAATCCAACACCTGTGTCTTTAGTTTCAATGGAAGAAAATCACAATCCATTCAGTCCCTCCTAAGGACAAGGTAGCAAAAGGAACCAGTAAGGTTAGGGAGATGAAGACTGGAGTGAACCTAATTAGTGCCAAGGATCTAGAACAAGAAATTCATAGTGGTTCACCCATTTGGATGTTGACTGCTAAGGAACTTAGGACTCCTACACCCTCAGAGCCTCCTTAGGAAGTTAAGCCTTTATTAGAAGAATTTGAGGATGTTTTTCTCGAGGATCTGCCAGACCACCTTCCACCTCTTAGGGATATTCATCATTCCATAGATTTAGTCCCAGGAGCTACTTTACCCAACTTGCCCCATTATTGGATGAATCCATCTGAGCATAAAGAACTGCAAAAGCAGGTTGGCGAATTGTTGAGGAAGGGGTTCATTAGAGAGAGTCTTAGCCCTTGTGCAGTCCCTGCACTTCTAACCCCGAAGAAGGATGGCACGTGGAGGATGTGTGTTGACAGTCGTGCCATCAATAAGATCACAATAAAGTATAGGTTCCCCATCCCTAGACTAGATGACATGCTTGATATGATGGCCGGTGCCATGGTTTTTTCTAAAATTGATCTCAAGAGCGGCTATCATCAGGTTAGGATTAGACCAGGGGATGAGTGGAAAACAGCCTTCAAACTAAGGATGGTCTCTATGAATGGGTTGTTATGCCTTTGGGTTGTCCAATGCCCCTAGTACTTTCATGAGGATTATGACCCAGGTACTTAGAGCTTTCATAGGGAAGTTTGTAGTGGTCTATTTTGATGACATCCTGATCTATAGTAAGACCCCTGCAGATCACCTAGGCCACCTTAGACAAGTCTGTCAAGTTTTGAGGAATGATAGTCTCTACGGTAATCTCAAAATGTGTGAATTTATGACTAGTAGAATTATCTTTCTTGGATTTGTTGTAACCCCTGACGGCGTGGCTGCCGACCCTGAAAAGATTAGGTCCATAGTAGAATGGCCAGAGCCGACCAGTATGCATGAAGTCAGAAGTTTCCATGGCTTGGCTACCTTCTATAGACGATTCATCAAGGGGTTTAGTACCGTAGTTGCTCCTATCACAGGCTGCATCAGGAAGGGAGAATTTCAGTGGACCAAAGCAGCCCATAAAGCCTTCCTAGATCTTAAGGATAGGATGACCCAGACACCCATTTTGAGACTACCAGACTTTTCAAAGGTATTTGAGGTTGCCTGTGATGCTTCAGGAGTAGGTATAGGTGGAGTCCTAAGCCAAGAGAACCATCCCGTAGCATTCTTTAGTGAAAAACTTAATGATGCTAAGCTTAGGTATTCTACCTATGATAAGGAATTTTATGCGGTAGTGCAAGCTTTGCGTTACTGGAGACATTATTTACTACCGCAAGAATTTGTGCTGTTTTCGGACCATGAGGCTCTTAGATTCTTGAATTCTCAGAAGAAGCTTAACCCTAGGCATGCTAAGTGGGTAGAGTATATCCAGTCCTATACTTTTGTTTTGAAGCATAAGGCTGGGTCTGAAAATAAGGTAGCTGATGCCCTTAGTCGTCGATCTTTGTTGTTGAATTCTGTTAGGGCTGAAGTCATAGGGTTTGAGCAAATCAAAGAAGAATATGAGTCGTGTCCGGATTTCAAGACTGTGTACCAGGATCTAACTCAAGGACCATCTAGTGAACATAAGGATTATTCCCTTTTAGATGGCTTTCTGTTATTTAAGAATAGGCTTTGCATTCCTAGAACCTCTCTTAGGGAATTCTTGATTTGGGAAACTCATGGGGAGGTTTAGCTGGCCATTTCGGAAAAGATAAGACCACCCTTGCTATTGAAGACCATTTCTTCTGGCCTAGCTTAAAAAGAGATGTAGCACACATTGTGGCTAGATGTCGGACCTGCACTGTTGCCAAACAGCGAAAATAGAACACCGGCCTTTATACCCCACTCCCTGTCCCAGATCGTCCTTGGCAAGATGTGAGCATGGACTTTGTGTTAGGTTTGCCCAAGACCCAGAGGAGGCATGACTCTATCTGTGTTGTAGTAGACTGATTTTCCAAGATGACCCATTTCTTGCCTTGTTCCCAAACATTTGATGCGTCTAAGGTAGCCACCCTATTCTTTAATGAGATAGTTCGACTCCATGGCCTACCCAAGACCATTGTTTCCGATAGGGATGTTCGGTTCACTAGCTATTTCTGGAAAACCCTTTGGCATAAGTTAGGGACAAAACTTAAGTTTTCAACTGCCTATCATCCCCAGACTGACGGCCAAACCGAAGTAGTGAACCGTAGTTTAGGCAATCTGCTAAGGTGTCTTGTTGGTGAAAACATTAGGAACTGGGATTTGTACTTAACTAGAGCTGAATTTGCATATAATGACTCGGTCAATAGGTCTACGGGTAAGAGTCCATTTGAAATTGTGCATGGTTACAAACCCCACACACCTCTTGACCTAGCTCCTTTACCAGTCCACACACGGGTCTCTGAGTCTGCCGAAGTTTTTGCACAGCATATAAAAGACTTGCATAAAGAAATTCAAGCCAAAATAAATTTAAGTAACGAAACTTATAAGAAATTGGCTAATTCTCAAAGGCGAGTCAAAACTTTTGACGATGGAGACTATGTAATGATTAGGTTAAGGCCTGAACGGTTTCCTCCTGGAACCATTAGAAAGTTACATGCTAGGGGAGCTGGACCATTTAGAGTGGTAAAGAGAGTAGGATCCAATGCCTATGTGCTCGAGTTGCCTCCAGAACTAGGCATTAGCTCCACTTTCAACATTACAGACCTAGTAGAGTTTAGGGAGCCAGCTGTGATTCCCAGTGAGGCTTTTGAACCTAATCCTGCTCTTGAGAGTGAACCTGACCCTGTGTGTCCACCAACAATTAGCCTGTGAGGAAAGAGCAGATTGAAAAGATCCTGGATGATCAGGTTATCTCTACTCGTAATCGAGGATACCAAAGATACCTGGTCCGCTGGCTAGGAAGGCCAGATTCTGATGACTCTTGGATCTCCCGAGAAGAGTTACAAGAGCTGGACCCAGACCTCTTGGAGAGATACCAGAGCCAACTTGATCCATACTCGACAGGGTCGAGTTCCTCCCACCCTGGGAGAATTGGTGCGGGCACCAGACTCAGAAGAAGACTTCAGAGCTCCATCAGGATCTCTGATTAACCTTGCCCGAAGAATTAGGGTTTTTGGTTTGTAATAAGAGTTGACTAGATCAACTCAATTTAGCTTGAGTCTACATTACCTGCATTTTATTTTGTTGAGTCATGTTGACTCAGTAGTGGACTAGGGTTTCAACCTGGGATGTTACACTTTCTTCCAACACCAGGCAAGTGGACACCACACTCCCAGCCACACTCCCAATCCAGGGGGCGCCATATCTACATCCAGCAACTTTTGGTCCCCACTCCACAGATGGCAACTTCCTTCTCTCATGCACTAGATAAAGAGAAGTCCACCAAGAGACCACAAATCAAGGGGGTGGCCAAGACTTTCCCAAGAAACCCAAAGCAAAGAAGGAAAGAAATCCTCTTGGAAGAGAGCTTCAAGGGGGCACCCACTACCTGCCAAAGACATCAAAAACAAAGATGGGAAGGACCTTGACTTAGGGAGAAAGAAAAGGAGGAGTCCAAAAGAGTTGATCCAGGGAAGGAAGAAAATTTTTCTTGAAGATCCAAGCAAGGTGGCGCCATCTACCTGCCTTTTATAATCCAAATCCAATTTTTTTGGTACTTTGGCCGACCATATGTGTATGGATTATCCTGATTTGTAGATCCCCTCCTTTAGTCCCACATGGGAAGATGTAAAACCCTACTCCCTTGTAAAGCCCTATAAATTAAACCCCTCTTGTAAGTTTAAAGGAATCAGATGAATGAAAGAAATTTTTTCTTGAGCAAACTTGTGTTTTCTCTTGTCCGCACTTGCTTCCAGGTGTTGAGCTCCGTGAGGGAGTAAACCGGGTTCCCCTGGAACCTTGAGGAGGTGAGAGATCTCCAAAACCCTAAACCCTAGGTTAGCCACTCAATTCCCAAACCCTAGCCGCCATCACCCTTCTCTTTCCACCAAGCCCTAGTCTATTTCCCTTCTCACGGCCACCATCTCCAAGTCCAGGCTGACCACCAGCATCCAGCTCCAGTCCAGATACTGCAGATCTACAATATTCTAAGAGGAAGTCAGATCGGCCTCCAGGAGAATTCGATTTCAGCAACTTCGGCTTTCAAGTTCTTCAACCTGGTAAGATCTTTTCTTGAGTTTCTGAATTCCTTCACTTGTTCCTCTTCTTTCCCAGATCTTGAGTCCAGGAGAAGTCGACCAAACCACGGGACCAGTATTGGAGGATCCATTGCGAAGATAGCCGACTCCGAGGATCCCACAATCTGCTCGAGAGAGTTCTTCCACCAAAATCCTGAGAAGATCACTGTCTGGTTAGTAAACCATCTCTTCTCTCTATTTCTGTTTTGTTGAAAGTTCAGAGCGAAACCCTAGGTCTGGGAGTTTCTCAACCCCCAGCGATCCTTTACTTCTGAACTACTCTGATAATTTAGTTCTTCTAAACTGTGCTTTCAATCCTTACCTAGTTTCCTTCAACGTAGTTTAGCTTTACTTTGAGTCGAAGCCAATTTCTAAAAATATAAAAAAAAAGAATTAATTTAATTTTACTTCCGCATACGCTTCTTTGTTCTTCGTTCTGCATCAGATGCAGAATATGCTTGGTCTGCTGGTATGATTTTGGCTCTTTGACTTGAGCTATGGCTCTAGTGCTATCACAATACACCAGAATAGGACCATCCAGGGAGGGTGCCACTCCTAGCTTGTCTAGGAAGTTCTGCAACCACACAGCCTCCTTTGCTGCATCGATGCTGCAATATACTCTACCTCGTAAATAGAATCAGCCACTATATGCTGCTTGGAGCTTTTCTAGTAGATAGTTCCACCATTTGTAAGGTTCGGTGGCAAGGCGGAATCATAGATTTCAAAATTTTTTATCTTAATGAAATCTTCACCAAACCTTCAACCCAAAATCTCCTTAAAAGAATTAAACATATAAGATGTTTATATAAGATTTAATCTCAAATCAAGATACTAACCTGTATCGCAAAATCCAAACTCTGAATCTCCACCAGGCCCAAATGTTCACCCTCCAATGGTGATCCACACAGAAAAACAATGAAGACAAAATTTCTATTTCTTGGTTCCTCTTCTTGAATTCTTTTTCAAGAATTCATTCTTGGACCTTTAGGCTGAAATTTTCTTTCTTGAAAATTTCCTTTTCTTCCTTCTTTCCTCTTCTTGAATTTTCTTCAAGAATTCCCTTTCTTGAATCCCTTTTCTTGAATTGAATTGGAAAAAAATTAAGACAGTCAAAGTCTTAATTCAAGAAAGAAAAGAAGAAAAGATCCTTTCCCTGTTCTTTCCTTTACCGTTCAAGACCTTCTTCTTATTCTTGTTTAGGGTCAGAGTTTCGACAGAGGATACCTCTGTAAGGGAAACAATACCCAACAAGAACAAGAGGAAGGAGTATTCTGGAGAGGAAGTGAGGGAATTGGATCTCTGAACTATGTTACATGAAAACCCCCGAGAACCCCAACCCTATTTATAGATCTCAGAGGGGTGTCATCTCGAAACAACGCAACCCTCTGAAACCCCAGGGATCACGATCCCTCATTCCTCACGCGTCCCCTCAACCAAAAATCATGATTCTCCGATTTGATTTTCATTTTTCCGACGAGGAGAACTCTCGGAAAAACTTTAGGAAGGATCGCGACTTTTGGAGACGGATTTGCGACCGAAAAGCGACGGATCTTTTTCTTAAATTTTTCTGGCCATCAGATCCAGATCCAAGGGCACAGACAAGGATCTGAAACTCCTCTTCAGAATTTCTCCGACGTTTTTTCTTCTCACGCGTTTTAAGAGAAGTCCACGCGCGTGGACTTTCTTTCTTGGCACGCGCGGGGTGAGAGAAGGGAGGGGGCGGCTTGGAGAGAGGGTCTCAGTGAATTAAATTCACTTGGGTTCAGCCATGGGTTAGCCCAATATCCTAAAAATTAAATTGGACCTTAATCTAGTTCAATTAGAACCCAATTAAGCCCAATTCGGAACCAAATTCGAATCTGATTCGAATAGAAATTTGGTCTGCAACACATGCTAGTGTGTTTATCCTGCAAACATGATTTAATTCCAAATTAAATCCTTCATCAATTTTCTTTGTGTGTGACCCATTGGGTTCCACACCTAGCCAGCAGTAGGTCCGAGTGCTATTTGACTTAATTCGGTTAGATCTTAACTAAGCCGATTTAGGTCAACTCAAACTAGCTCGACTCGGTCAATTAGAATCTAATTCAAATTGACTGATTTGAATTACCATGACTCAATCATATACCTACAAGACAAGATTGACGTCTAGCAACGTATCATGTCTACCCGGAAGATGTGGAATTTTGGTGGAATTACCAAAATACCCTTCAGTGGTGAGTTACCGGGCAATTCAGTCCTTTGATCAACTTGCATCCCGAATATGATTATGAATATGGATATTTGTCAAATCCAATTTTCATATTCATCCCTAGCTCAATCTTTATAATGATGATTCATTAATGAACCATTAGAAAATAACTCTAATGTTCATACTTTGATCAAAGGTTTCCTGAATCCATCATTTGAAATTAGCTGGATGCTATTCCCTCTTACTAGGGCTGATCAATTCCCTGTTGACCTACTCACAACCTCATATACAATCCACCATAACCAGTATCACCTCGTGCATGACTCAGTGTCATGATTGACTGCGAACCAAAGTATGGATTCATGTATATAAGGTACTATGGTAGTCTCAGGTCAAAGGACCACATGCACTACTCCCACTATGAGAATTATCTATTGACAAACAGATAAGGTTCCATTAGATATTCTCAATCTGGATCAATTCAGTGAACTCATTCTCCAATGAACACTCACATCCTAGTATTAGTGTCAAACACAAGTGACTGTGAGATCAGTCACCCTTATTACAAAACATATATAGGATGTGCTGGTCTTGCCGGAAACATTGATCCCCAACTCAATGTCCCATCGACCAGGAATATTTTAGATTAGGGTTTTAAGGCTTTAGGTCTCACTGGTATGATCTCATCATAACCCTAGAACCATAGCCCTAATCTATGGGGTTCATCATAAAATCAAAAAGACACAGCAAATGATGAAAATAATGCCTTTATAAAATGTCAATTCATTGATTTTGGGATCAAAATTACAATATTTCAATTGGCTTTCAGGGCACAATCTTTCAATCTCCCACTTGCACTAAAGCCAATCGCCTTTAAATCTTAACCCCATACAATCAAGGTGGCGATCAAACTCTCGCTGTGATAGAGCCTTAGTGAACGGGTCTACAATGTTGTTCTTCGTTTCTACCCTTTTAATGCAGACTTCTTGTCTTTCGACAATCTCTCGAACGAGATGGAAGCATCTCAGAATGTGCTTTGATTTGTGATGAGCTCTTGGTTCCTTTGCTTGAGCAACAGCCCCCGTATTATCACAGTAAAGTGATACTGGACCTTCAATCTCAGGAACTATGCCCAACTCTGATATGAACTTCTTCATCCAGACAGCTTCCTTGGCAGCTTCACTAACAGCAATGTACTCTGCCTCAGTTGTTGAGTCAGCTACAGTTTGCTGTTTAGAACTTTTCCAACTTACAGCTCCTCCATTAAGGGTAAAAACATACCCAGATATAGATTTGCTGTCATCTGGATCTGATTGAAAACTAGAATCTGAATAAGCTTCTAGTTTAAGATCAGATCCTCCGTATATTAGAAAAATATCCTTAGTTCTTCTTAAGTACTTAAGAATATTTTCACAGCCTTCCAATGATCCTCTCCTGGATCAGCCTGAAACCTGCTGGCTATACCTAAGGCATATGCCACATCAGGCCTAGTACATAACATAGCATACATAATAGACCCTACTGCCGAAGCATAAGGTACCGAATTCATTCTATTTCTTTCTTCAGGTGTCTTAGGAGACATCTTTTTAGAAAGATGTATGCCATGACCAATAGGTAAGTAACCTCTTTTACTTTCCTCCATGCTAAATCTTTTTAGCACTTGGTCAATGTACCTAGACTGGGATAAACCTAGCATCCTCCTAGATCTATCTCTATAGATCTTGATGCCTAGTATATAAGATGCTTCTCCCAAGTCTTTCATGGAAAACTGTTTAGATAACCATACCTTGACTGATTGTAACATTGGGATATCATTCCCAATGAGGAGTATGTCATCTACATAAAGAACTAAGAAAACTATGGCACTCCCACTAGTCTTCTTGTACACACAAGGTTCATCCTCATTTTTGATAAAGTCAAATTCTTTGACTGTCTTATCAAATCGGATGTTCCAACTCCTAGATGCTTGCTTTAATCCATAAATAGATTTCTTTAGCCTACATACCTGATTAGGTTTAGTCTCCAAGACAAAACCTTCTGGCTGTGACATATAAACCTCTTCCTCAAGGAAACCATTGAGGAATGCAGTCTTCACATCCATCTGCCAGATTTCATAATCATGATATGCTGCTATAGCAAGCATGATCCGAATAGATTTGAGCATGGCAACAGGAGAAAATGTTTCATCATAATCTATTCCCTGTTTTTGTCTGAAACCCTTAGCCACTAATCTGGCTTTATAAGTTTCAACTTGGCCATCTGTCCCAATCTTTTTCTTATAGACCCATTTGCATCCAATAGGGTTAACACTCTCTGGTGCATCAACCAAAGTCCAGACTTGGTTGACATACATGGAGTCCATTTCGGATCTCATGGCTTCCAGCCATTTGTCTGAGTCACTACTTATGACAGCATCCGTATATGTTAGAGGCTCATCATTATCAATGATTCGGGCTTCATTATTTTCAATAATGAACCCATACCTTTCAGGTGCATGTCGCACTCTATCAGACTTACGGATAGGAGTGGTGTGTTCAGGTTCTATACTAACTATGTTATGATTTTGTTGAGATGTATCTATTTGTTGAACTTCTTCAAGTTCAATATTTCTCCCACTGCCCTTTTGTAGGATGAATTCCTTTTCCATAAAAATGGCATGCCTACTGACTAAAATCTTTTGTTCAGTAGGGTGGTAGAATAGATATCCTATACTATTTTTGGGATATCCAACAAATAGACATTTTTCTGCTCTAGCATCAAGCTTTTGTCCAAAATTTCTTTTGACATAAGCTGGACATCCCCATATCTTAAGGTGCTTAAGATTGGGTTTCCTTCCCCTCCATAACTCATATGGAATGCCAGATACAGATTTGGATGGTACTCTATTCAAAATATTAGCCGCTGTTTCCAAGGCATATCCCCAGAAAGAAACAGGTAAGTCTGTGAAGCACATCATGGACCGTACCATATCTAATAAAGTACGATTTCTCCTTTCAGCAACACCATTTAATTGTGGTGTGTAAGGAGGAGTCCATTCAGAGATGATTCCCTTTTGTTTAAGGTGATCAAGAAACTCGGTGGATAAGTATTCACCTCCTCTATCTGATCGAAGGATCTTAATACTTTTCCCCGTTTGTTTCTCTACCATACTTTGATACTCTAAAAATTTTTCAAAAGCTTCGGACTTATGTTTCATTAGATACACAAATCCGTACCTTGAAAAGTCATCAGTGAATGTGATGAAATATGAGTATCCACCCTTGGCCTGAGTTGTCATAGGTCCACATACATCAGTGTGTATGAGTCCTAATAACTCTGTTGTCCTTTCATTATGTCCACTAAATGGAGTCTTGGTCATTTTACCCATGAGACATGATTCACAAGTTCCTAATGATTCATAGTCATAAGGATTAAGGAATTTTTCCTTGTATAACTTGTTAATCCTCTGCTCACTAATATGTCCAAGACGACAGTGCCAAAGTAAAGTATTGTTTACTTCATCTCTTTTTCGTTTATTACTAACATGTAGTATATTGTCATCAGAAGATAAAGTTAAGAGACCATTGCAAAATATGCCATTAAATATTATTTCATTAGAAAAACTGATTGAGCAGCCACTGCTCATTACATTCATAATATATCCCTGTTTAAGTAACAAGGGTACAGATATGATGTTTCTAATGATTCTAGGCATAAAATAACAATTCTTTAACTCTAAAATCTTCCCAGAAGGCAGCTTCAACATATAAGTCCCTACAGCTTCTGCTTGGATGGAATCTCCTCCAGCACCGTAGAGCTCGAAGTCGCCTTCCTTCAAAACTCTAATGTTCTGTAGTCCCTGCAATGATTTGCAGATATGATGACCACAAGCAGTATCCAATACCCAAGAGTTTGAATTAGAAGTGTCTAATGACAAAATTGCATGTATCTCATACATACCTGTTGGTGCATTACTAGCACCGGGCTTCAGACTTGCAAGGTAAACCTTGCAGTTTCTTTTCCAGTGACCCGGCTTGCCACAATGAAAGCAGGTCATTTGTCCGGAGGCCTTCTTTCCTTTCTTTTTCTTGATGCCCCTTTTGGGTTTAACCTCCTCTTGGAACCCTTTTTGCCTATTTTCTTCTTGTTTACACCATCCACAAGAAGAAGTGGAGCCTTATTTTTCTTTAAATGGCTCTCTGCTGTTTTTAACATATTCAACAGCTCAGGCAAGGAAGTGTTAAGTTTGTTCATATGATAATTAAGAACAAACTGTGAAAATGACTCTGGGAGTGACTGCAGGATTAAATCCTGATTCAACTCCCCATCCATAACAAAACCCAATTGACCCAATCGGGTGTGAGGTCAATAACCTTTAATACATGGTCTTGTACGGATGTACCTTCTGTCATCCTTGCACGGAATAACTGCTTAGATATTTCATATCTTGCAGTTCGACTATGTTCTCCATAAAGTTCTTTTAAATTGAGCAATATGGAGTTTGTGTCCATGCTATCATGTTGCCTCTGTAACTCATTGGTCATAGAGGCAAGCATTATACACTTGACAGTAAGTGAGTCATTTTGCCACGTGTTTATGTGGTCTTATCCTCTTGCGAGGCATCTTCCCCTAATGGTTCCAAGGTTGGGGTATCAAGAATATAAGAAATTCTTTCTTGGCTGAGTACTATCTTCAGGTTTCTCAACCAATCAACATAGTTTGGTCCAGTCAATTTATTTGCATCAAGAATGCTACGGAGTGAGAGTGAAGAGGCCATTTAATCTACATTAACAAACAACATTACATAAGCAGACAATCAATGTTGACAAAACATAATTAAATTAGGACTTTAACTTAATTATGTCTCACATATTTATCAAGCATCATAACCCTCAATGTGATGATCGAGAAAACCCTAATTGGTTCTCTTAGTGGGGTTGAGATCCTAATTCCTTATAAGAGACCTTGTGTGTACACAACAAATCTTATATAAGTTCAAAGGTAGGAAAAACTCTTTCCAATTGTAATTCATACAATTCTCAACTTATCTTGGCCTCTAAAATATTAATAGTCTTGTGTGTACACAACAAACTATAATATTTTAGTTAAGTCAGACCCTTCATTGCTATATAGTCATGATATTAATCATAATACCCTTGTGTGTACACACAAACAAAGTATATATTAAATCATTCCATAAGCATCAAATGTACCAAGAAAAAATTATGTTAGTCACCATAATGAAAAGGCCTTGTGTGTACACAACAAACCTAATATGGATCATAACATAATAATGACTTGGCATGAAGGAAAGCCATATGTAGTGAATATTACACTGAGCATATTAATCAATAATTAAGTTAATCATACCGGCCAGGTAAGTGGGAGAGTGGTGGGAGTCCCCCCGTTGCTTTCCTTAGACACCAATAAGAATTGGCCAGGTCAGTCAACGGAACCAATTAAAAACCACGTCCTCTTTACCGATCATGAACCACTTTTCCTAGACACCGAATGATAAACTAATCATATTGATTATTTTTGCTTTTGGTATATGACACTACAACTTAATATGTTGTTAAAGAGGGCTTTATTAAAACAAAGCACATTCTAGCAAATATGTGCCATAGTGTGCCATCATACTAGGACAACCATTTACCACATAATGGATCCACCATTATGCCAGGGCAACCTTATTTCAGTATGATGACTAGAAGGCTAAACATATCTCTATGCAAATTAAGGTTTAAGTGAAAACCTTAATTAGTGGCATACTTCAAACATATATGCATAATTAACACAAAAATGTGATTAGTGTGTCATCATACTAGGACAACCATTTACCACATAATGGATCCACCATTATGCCAGGGCAACCTTATTTCAGTATGATGACTAGATCTCTATGCATATCTCTACAACAATTAGGGTTTGAGTGAAAACCCTAATTGGTGACATTATAACAAACATATATTACATCTCATGTTACTTTTATAAAAATGCATCTAAAATTCAGAATATATATATTTAATCTTAATAAGGAGGCTCTGATACCACTGTAAGGTTCGGTGGCAAGGCGGAATCATAGATTTCAAAATTTTTTATCTTAATGAAATCTTCACCAAACCTTCAACCCAAAATCTCCTTAAAAGAATTAAAACATATAAGATGTTTATATAAGATTTAATCTCAAATCAAGATACTAACCTGTATCGCAAAATCCAAACTCTGAATCTCCACCAGGCGCCCAAATGTTCACCCTCCAATGGTGATCCACACAGAAAAACAATGAAGACAAAATTTCTATTCTTGGTTCCTCTTCTTGAATTCTTTTTCAAGAATTCAATTCTTGGACCTTTAGGCTGAAATTTTCTTTCTTGAAAATTCCTTTCTTCCTTCTTTCCTCTTCTTGAATTTTCTTCAAGAATTCCCTTTCTTGAATCCCTTTTCTTGAATTGAATTGGAAGAAAAAATTAAGACAGTCAAAGTCTTAATTCAAGAAAGAAAAGAAGAAAAGATCCTTTCCCTGTTCTTTCCTTTACCGTTCAAGACCTTCTTCTTATTCTTGTTTAGGGTCAGAGTTTCGACAGAGGATACCTCTGTAAGGGAAACAATACCAACAAGAACAAGAGGAAGGAGTATTCTGGAGAGGAAGTGAGGGAATTGGATCTCTGAACTATGTTACATGAAAACCCCCGAGAACCCCAACCCTATTTATAGATCTCAGAGGGGTGTCATCTCGAAACAACGCAACCCTCTGAAACCCCAGGGATCACGATCCCTCATTCCTCACGCGTCCCCTCAACCAAAAATCATGATTCTCCGATTTGATTTTCGTTTTTCCGACGAGGAGAACTCTCGGAAAAACTTAGGAAGGATCGCGACTTTTGGAGACGGATTTGCGACCGAAAAGCGACGGATCTTTTTCTTAAATTTTCTGGCCATCAGATCCAGATCCAAGGGCGCCAGACAAGGATCTGAAATGCTCCTCTTCAGAATTTCTCCGACGTTTTTCTTCTCACGCGTTTTAAGAGAAGTCCACGCGCGTGGACTTTCTTTCTTGGCGCGCGCGGGTGAGAGAAGGGAGGGGGCGGCTTGGAGAGAGGGTCTCAGTGAATTAAATTCACTTGGGTTCAGCCATGGGTTAGCCCAATATCCTAAAAATTAAATTGGACCTTAATCTAGTTCAATTAGAACCCAATTAAGCCCAATTCGGAACCAAATTCGAATCTGATTCGAATAGAAATTTGGTCTGCAACACATGCTAGTGTGTTTATCCTGCAAACATGATTTAATTCCAAATTAAATCCTTCATCAATTTCTTTTGTGTGTGACCCATTGGGTTCCACACCTAGCCAGCAGTAGGTCCGAGTGCTATTTGACTTAATTCGGTTAGATCTTAACTAAGCCGATTTAGGTCAACTCAAACTAGCTCGACTCGGTCAATTAGAATCTAATTCAAATTGACTGATTTGAATTACCATGACTCAATCATATACCTACAAGACAAGATTGACGTCTAGCAACGTATCATGTCTACCCGGAAGATGTGGAATTTTGGTGGAATTACCAAAATACCCTTCAGTGGTGAGTTACCGGGCAATTCAGTCCTTTGATCAACTTGCATCCCGAATATGATTATGAATATGGATATTTGTCAAATCCAATTTTCATATTCATCCCTAGCTCAATCTTTATAATGATGATTCATTAATGAACCATTAGAAAATAACTCTAATGTTCATACTTTGATCAAAGGTTTCCTGAATCCATCATTTGAAATTAGCTGGATGCTATTCCCTCTTACTAGGGCTGATCAATTCCCTGTTGACCTACTCACAACCTTCATATACAATCCACCATAACCAGTATCACCTCGTGCATGACTCAGTGTCATGATTGACTGCGAACCAAAGTATGGATTCATGTATATAAGGTACTATGGTAGTCTCAGGTCAAAGGACCACATGCACTACTCCCACTATGAGAATTATCTATTGACAAACAGATAAGGTTCCATTAGATATTCTCAATCTGGATCAATTCAGTGAACTCATTCTCCAATGAACACTCACATCCTAGTATTAGTGTCAAACACAAGTGACTGTGAGATCAGTCACCCTTATTACAAAACATATATAGGATGTGCTGGTCTTGCCGGAAACATTGATCCCCAACTCAATGTCCCATCGACCAGGAATATTTAGATTAGGGTTTTAAGGCTTTAGGTCTCACTGGTATGATCTCATCATAACCCTAGAACCATAGCCCTAATCTATGGGGTTCATCATAAAATCAAAAAGACACAGCAAATGATGAAAATAATGCCTTTATAAAATGTCAATTCATTGATTTTGGGATCAAAATACAATATTTCAATTGGCTTTCAGGGCACAATCTTTCACCATTAGGTTAAACACAAAACCAGATACACTCTTGATATCATTTTATCTGACTGAAAACTGGAGTCAGTGTACCCCACAAGTTTTAAGTCAGAATCTCCATAAATAAGCCATTGGTCCTTGGTATTCTTAAATATTAAGGATGTTCTTAACAACTTTTCAATGAGCTTCACCTGATCAGACTGGTATCTACTCACTACCCTAGTGAGTATGCCATGACTGGTTAGTACATAGCATAGCATACAAGATAGAACCCACTACCAAAGCATATGGAATTCTACTCATATGCTCGCTTTCCTCAAGAGTTGTCGCACAATCCTTCTTGGAAAGAGTGATTCCATGACCTATCGAAAGATAGCCTCTTTGGAATTTCCATGCTGAACGCTTCAGCATAGTATCTATGTAATAGTTTGGGACAGTCCTAGAAGCTTCTTAATCTATCTCTATAGATCTTCACACCCAGTATGTATGAGGCTTCAGCCAAGTCTTTCATAGAGATTGAGATGAAAGCCAGGCCTATTTCCTTGTAATGCTAGAAAATCATTCCCGATTAAGAGAATGTCATCCACATACCAAACAAGAAATACAACTATAAAACTGTTTGCCCATTTATATATACAAGTTCCTCTCCATTCCTAACGAACCCATACATCTTGATATATTTATCAAAATGCATGTTCCAACTCTGAGAATCCTGCTTCAGTCAATAAATGGACATTTGTAGCTTACACACTTTAGATTCATCTATGGATGTGAACCCTTCAGGTTGCATCATATAACCTCCTCTTCCAACTCACCATTTAAGAAAGTTGTTTGGATATCCATTTGCCAGTTTTCATAATCTAAATTTGCTACTATAACAAGCATAATCCGAATGGACTTGAGCATTGTCGCAGGAAAAAATGTCTCATTATAGTCAATACCATAATGCTAACAACACCCCTTGGAAACCAAACAAACTTTATAGGTCTCCACCTACCCATCTGTGCCATGCTTTCTCTTGAAGATCCACTTGCACCTAATGGTTTTATCCTTTCATGTGGATGAACCAATATCCATACATTATTGATTTCAATGGATTCCATTTCGGATTTCATGGCTCCAAGCCATGACTCAGAATCAAACCTTGAAATTGCATCCATATAGGTGATCAGATCCTCGTTGTTCTTATCGAGTTCAATAAGATCACCGTCCTGGACCAAAAATTATAGTATCTATCCAGTTGATGTGGTACTCTACCAGATCTCCTTAATGGTTGCATTACGGGCTCTGGATCTGATCTAATCAAATCCAGTTCTATAGTGGTCTTAGAGTGAGAAGGTTCATCTATCTATCAAACTTTCATATGTTCAACCTCATTAGCTTGAGTGCCTTCACCAAGGTACTCCCTTTTAAAAAGTTGCTCTAAAACTGATGAACAACTTTTGTTCCTCAGGAAAATAGAAATAATACCCTTTGGATTCTTTAGGATACCTAATAAAAAGACATTTATCAGACTTAGGTCCTAGCTTATCCATCTCCAAATGTCTGACATAAGCCGAACACCCCAAACCAAAGGTGAGAGAGAGTTGGCTTACATCCAGTCCATATTTCATATGGTGTTTTATTAATAGATTTACTTGGAACCCTATTCAGAAGGTAAGATGTTGACTCAAGAGCATATCCCCAAAAGGATTTTGGTAGACTTACTAAGCCCAACATGGATCGAACCATGTCCAACAGAGTTCTACTCCTTCTTTCAGACACACCGTTTAACTGAGGTGTCCCTGGAGGAGTCCATTGAGAGAGAATCTCATTCTCCTTAAGATAAGTCAGAAACTCACTAGATATATATTCACCACCTCGATCTGATCGAAGGGTTTTAATAAACTTTCCAGTTTGTTTTTCAACTTTATTATTGTAACATTTGAACATTTCAAACGAGTCAGATTTATGTCTCATCAGGTAGACATAACCATATCTCGAAAGATCATTTGCAAACATAATGAAAAAACTATATCCTCCTCTTGCACTAATATTCATAGGTCCACATACATCAATATGTATCGACTTACAATATCACTGGCTCTTTCACTTTTTCTAGTAAAAGGGACTTGGTCATTTTTCCAAGAAGACAAGATTCACAAGTTGATAAAGATTCACTCTCAGTGATATCTAGGAGACCTTCTCCCACCAACTTATTTATCCTATTCTTGTTATATGACCTAGACTACAGTGCCAAAGATAAATATCGTTAACTTTATCTAACCTAGGGCATTTATTAGCAGTGTACAATATAGTAACAGGCTGTGACAGTACATATACACCATTCTTCACTATCCAAACATCACATTGGAACCATTCAATGTGATTTTGCAAATATCATTCTTTATAGATAATTCATAACCATCTTTGGCCATCAGGCCTACAAAAATGATATTCACCAAAAAGGAAGGACAAAAATGACAATCATTAGAATGACAGTGCAATACTCGAAATACAAAGAAATGGTTCCCAATGCCAGAATTAGAGCTTGACTTCCATTCCCGTTGTTCAGAAACCTTTGACTGCTTTCGAATCTCCTATTAACTTGAAGTCCCTGCAAAGAATTGCAAATATGATAAGGACTTTCGATATCCAATATCTTGCTTGTAGTGCCACAAATAGAGAAACTACAAGATTGATCATATAAATACCATGACCAGCAACAGCTTGCTGCTTTCCCTTCCTTGGCCTATTCGGGTCTAGAGTAGCAAGGTAAGCAGAACAGTTCCATTTTCAGTGACCCAACTTCTTACAGAAGAAGCACTCTACCTTACTCTTGTCAGCCTTCAATATCCTAGTCTAACTAGGCCCAACACTTTGCACCTTCTTAATTTTTTTATTCTTTTTCTTCTTCTTCCCTTTCTTAAAGGGATGATGCCCTGCTTCAGAGCTTCCCACTAGATTCACCAATCCCTTTTTGAGGTTGTAGTATCTCTCATAAGTCTGCAGTAACCCTAACATCTCATGATAATTTACTATAGCCCTATTCATTCTAGTTGTCAAGAAAGACTTGGTAGGAAAGGGGCAAAGAATTCAGTATCGTATCCTTGCCAAGCTACTCATGCAAAGGACATCCGAGTTTGCCCAAATGCTCAAATAACTTGATCATATAGATTACATGATCAGTCATCGAAGCTCCATCACGCATACACATGTTATAGATGGTGGAAGAGATTCGGTATCTCTCATATCATCCAGAGAGCAAATAGATTCTTTCAACCTTTGAAGAATCTCTTCTGGTTGGGCCTCCTTAAATTTATGACTGAACTCGTCATTCATCATAGCCAACATAATACAATGCACTGTGGTGCAGTCAGAGATCCACTTCTAGTAAGTGTCCCTAACAGTGCCATGAGCATTGGAGGCCAGGATTTCAGGTGCCGGATCTGTTATCACATTGAGGATCCACTCATGCTCTAGGATAATCCTGAGTTTTTGATACCAGCTATCAAAGTTGGGTCCAGAAAGTTTGTCCTTATCTATAATGACCGGAGCGATAAAGTGGTAGACATTATCTGAAAAAGGAGAACAAGACCTTTTAGTATATAAATCATTTTAAACACATAAAGACATGGATTTTAGTTTAAAGGTTTCTCCCACTATTTTATTCAGACTGGTAGCCTCTACACTCCAATCCGAAGAATAACATTTATCCTTTAGTGGGTACTAGGTCCAATAGACTACACATGAGCCCAACTTTGGTCGGCCAACCCACATGCATCTGAAGGTTGGTACAATACCAATTGCTTCTCCAAGCAACTTCTAGTATTCATTTTGCCCCAAGGGTCCTCATAATCAGCCTTTGGGCCTCCTATTGAAGGTCCTGGTCAGGTCCAACCATTAACATGATCAAATTCAATGCTTTTAACTAATGCATGATCAAGCCCAACTTTGGACGGCCCACTTGACTATGTGTTAAGAGAGTTGCACAGAGCCATCATATATTGAATGGCAATTCCACTTGCCTGATGATGACCCATTCTTTGGAACTGTCGATGATCACCCAACTTATGGACTCATTACCAATCCAACCTAATGAGAGGGCATGACTTAGGCTATCACATAACTCAATCTTTTTATGGACCTAAAAATTTAGAGGATTTAAATTTTATGACACATGAAAAGAAGGCGTGGACCTTGATTAAGAAAACTCCCACCAACATCTTAGAGGGTTTTAAGATCAAATAGGTCCAAGGGTACCTATAAACTAGTTGACTGATTAACCTTAGTTGACATGGGTCAACTCTAATCAATAAATAATCTAATCAAATCTGGTTCACTATATTAGCTAGGTAAGTAAGATCAAGGGATGGGTTAAGCCAGGTAAGCCTCTTGACTAAAACACCAACCATGAGTTGGCCAGGTAAGAGTTAGCTCCAAAGTGTTGGGAATCTGGTGCACCATTGTGAAAAATAATTTCAAACATGATGAATTTGCACCATAAACCCTTAGCCAAGATCTCCTTATTCAGGATTAAAACATATATTAAACATGCAAACGTACATTGTTAGAATTAGGGCACCAACCTGTTAACGCTAAATCCAATTTTGATGTAGAATCAAAACTTGATGTTGAATGCCCCTTTTGAATTCACCAGGCGTCCAAATGTCCACCCTCCAATGGTGATCCACAAGAAGATTGATCAAGATGCTAGCTTCTTCAAAATTCCTTCACTTGAATTCTTATCCTAGAACTCAAGAGGACTATGGCTTTAAAACTCCATGGTAGGGACTCCTTACTTTTTTCTTTCTTCTTCCTCTCCCTTTCTAACCTTGTCCTAAGAATAAAACTCTTGTCTTGAAGGAGGAGGAGGATTTAAGACACTAATGTCTTAATGTAAAGGAAATAGAAACAGAGCAGTAATTCTTTTCTTTAACCGATCGAGAGTTTCTTCCTATCTCTTGTTTTATACTTGAGTTTCAACAGAAAAGAGAACTCTGTAAAAGGGAAACTCTCTGTGTCCTAAACAAGCTAAGGAGAAATCAGTCTCCTGGAAAGAAAAGAAAAATAAAACTCTATCATTCATTGGTCAAACACCCGAGACCTCTGTTCCTTAAATAGATTACAAAAAGGTGCCTTTTCAAAAGAACACAACTCTCCATAAAATATTTTTCATGGTCTTCCATATTTCTCACGCCCCCTTCCCTCCTTCTCACGCCCTTCCAGATTAAAACTCACGGCTTTTCCTAAAAGAAAAGTCATGAAATTCCAGAAGAAAGAATCGCGATGCTTCGGTCTCCGAAGAGACGTTGTTTCGCGCAACCGGGAAGAGTCAGCGCCTTTTGTCTTTCTTAAAAATCTTCCAGCCATTGGATTCCCATCCAAAGGGGGACAAGTGGAGAGCTAACTTTTAAGAAAGGAGGCCCCCCATCTTAATTCATTGGAGAATTAAGTGGGGTGCGCCAAGAGTCCATACGCCATAGACTCTTCCAAATGGCGTGCCAAGAGTCCACAAGCGCATAGACTCTTGGCATTTTGGTGTGAAATTGCAAAGGAGCGGGTGGGGAGGCTGGCCTAGTTACATGGCTAGCCAATAGGGTTAGCCATAATCCCTATAAACTCAATTAGGGTCTAATTAGATCCAATTAGAACCTAAATTGAACCAATCCGGAACCCTAATTCGAATCCGATTCGAATAGAAGCTAGGATTTGCAACACCCGTTATAGTGTTATCCTGCAAAGAAGATTTAATCACAAATTAAACTCTTGATCAATCCTCTTAAGTGTGTGACCCATTGGGTTCCATATCTAGCCAGCAGTGGGTTCGAATACAAGTTGACCTAATTTGATTAGAACTCAATCTAATCGATTTAGGTCAAACCGAGCTTACCCGATTTGATCAATTAGGACTCTTCCTAATAAGTGATCTTTGAATTTGATCAACCCACAAGATATGATTGACGTCTAGCAACGTGTCATGTCTACCCGGAAGATATGGAAATTCTGGTGAAATACCAAAATTACCTTTCAGTAGAGAGTTACCGTACAATTAAATCTATCGATCAGCCTGCACCCAAAATATAACTATGGATATGGATATATGTCAAATCCAATATTATATTTATTTCTAGCTCAATCTTATATTGATGATTCAATTATCTTGATATTAGAAACCATATCTAATATCTTTACTTTGATCAAAGATTTCCTGAATCATCATCCGAATGTTAACTAGCTGGATGCAATCTCCTCTTACTAAGAGTGATCGATTCCTTGTTAACCTACTCATTACCTTCATATCCAATTTACCATTCCCAGTATCAATCCTGTGCATGACTCAGGGTCATGATTAGGATTGAACCAAAGCATGGTTCATGTCATAAGGTACTTATGGCAGTCTCAAGTCAGAGGATTACTTGTACCACTCCCACTATGAGAACCTTCTATGACATGTAGCTAAGACTCCATTAGATGTTCTCAAGTTGGATCATATCAGTGAACTCATTCTCCAATGAGCACCCACATCCCAGTATTAGTGTCATACACAAGTGACTGTGAGAGCAGTCACCCTTTCCAGTATACATGGGATGTGCTAGTCTTACCGGAAAATCCTGATCCCCTACTCAGGGTTCTTTTGACTAGGAATACTTTAGATTAAGGTTTTAAGATTTTAGGTCTCACTGGTATGATCTCATCATAACCCTAAAATCATAGCCCTAATCTATGGGGTTCATCATATAATATAAACACAGCGTATGATGAAAAATAATGCCTTTATTTAGAATATTGTCAATTACAATGGTTTGTGAGATACAACATAGATTGGCTTGTAGGGCATATCCCTTTCAATCTCCCACTTGCACTAAAGCCAATCGCCTTTAAATCTTAATCCCATACACTCGAGGTGGCGATCAAACTCTCGCTGTGGTAGAGCCTTAGTAAACGGGTCTGCTACATTGTTCTTTGTATCAACTCTATTTATGTAGACATCTTGTCTTTCTACTATTTCTCGGACGAGATGGAAGCGTCTCAGAATGTGCTTGGACTTATGATGAGCTCTTGGTTCCATAGCTTGAGCAACAGCCCCAGTATTGTCACAGTAAAGTGGCACTGAGTTTTCAATCTCAGGAACAACACCCAACTCTGTGATGAACTTCTTCATCCAGACTGCTTCCTTGGCGGCTTCACTGACAGCTATGTATTCTGCCTCTGTGGTTGAGTCAGCAACAGTCTGCTGTTTGTTACTCTTCCAACTCACTACTCCACCGTTTAGGATAAAAACATATCCCGAAATGGATTTGCTATCATCAGGGTCTGATTGAAAACTAGAATCAAAATAAGCTTCTAGTTTAAGATCAGAACCACCATAAACTAGAAAAATATCCTTAGTCCTTCTTAGGTACTTAAGAATATTTTTAACTGCTTTCCAATGATCCTCTCCTGAATCAGCCTGAAACCTACTGACAATGCCTAAGGCATATGCCACATTAGGCCTGGTACATAACATGGCATACATTATGGATCCTATTGCCGAAGCATAGGGTATAGAATTCATTCTATTTCTTTCTTCAGGTGTCTTAGGAGACATCCTTTTAGAAAGATGTATGCCTTGACTCATAGGAAGATAACCTCTTTTACTTCCATCCATGCTGAATCTTTTCAGCACTAAGTCAATGTACCTAGATTGGGATAAACCTAGCATCCTCTTAGATCTATCTCTATAGATTTTAATACCTAGTATATAGGATGCTTCTCCCAAATCTTTCATGGAAAACTAGTTTGATAGCCAAACCTTGACTGATTTCAACATTGGGATATCATTCCCAATGAGGAGTATGTCATCTACATACAGAACCAAGAAGACTATGGCACTCCCACTAGTGTTCTTATAAACACAAGGTTCATCCACATTTTTGATAAAACCAAACCTTTTAATAGTTTCATCAAAGCGGATGTTCCAACTCCTTGAAGCTTGCTTTAATCCATAAATGGATTTCTTTAGCTTGCATACTTGATTAGGTTTATTCTTTGAAATAAAACCTTCTGGCTGTGACATGTAGACTTCTTCCTCAAGGAAACCATTGAGGAATGCAGTCTTCACATCCATCTGCCAGATCTCATAATCGTAGTACACTGCTATAACAAGTAAAATCCGAATTGATTTTAGCATGGCAACAGGTGAGAATGTTTTATCATAATCAATTCCCTATTTTTGTCTAAAACCTTTTGCCACTAATCTGGCTTTATAGGTTTCAATATGGCCATCAGCCCCAATCTTTTTCTTATAGACCCATTTTCACCCAATAGGATTACCCTCACCCTCTAGTGCATCGACCAAAGACCATACTTGGTTTACATACATAGAGTCTATCTCGGATTCCATGGCTTCTTGCCATCTATCAGAATCAGTACTCAAGATAGCTTCCGTATAGGTCAGAGGTTCATCATTTTGAATGACTTGGGCTTCATTATTTTCAATAATAATCCCATATCTCTCAGGTGCCCGTGGCACTCTATCAGACCTACGGGGAGGAGTTTTGTATTCTGGTTCTATCATAACTATATGTTCTAATGGTTGAGAACTGTCAATATGTGTTTCTTGTACTTCTCCAAGTTCAATAGTTCTACCATTTTCCTTTTCTAAAATGAACTCCTTTTCTAGAAAAGTGGCATGCCTATTGACAAAAATCTTTTGTTTAGTAGGATGGTAGAACATATATCCTCTACCCTCTCTAGGATATCCTACAAATAGACATTTATCCGCTCTAGGTTCCAACTTTTATCCAAAATTTCTTTTAACATAAGCTGGACATCCCCATACCTTAAAATATTTAAGATACGGTTTCTTTCCACTCCAAATTTCATATGGAGTACTAACAACGGATTTAGAAGGTACCATGTTCAGAATGTAAACAGCAGTTTCTAGGGCAAGACCCTAGAAGGAAATGGATAAATTTGTGAAGCACATCATGGATCGTACCATATCTAATAAGGTACGATTCCTCCTTTCAGCTATACCATTTAGCTGTGGTGTATAAGGAGGGGTCCATTCAGAAAGAATTCCATTAACTTTAAGATAGTCTAAAAACTCCGTGGTTAAGTATTCTCCTCCTCGATCAGAATGAAGAACTTTAATACTTTTCCCAATTTGTTTTTTGACCATACTTTGATACTCCTTAAATTATCAAAGGCTTCAGATTTATGTTTCATAAGATACACACATCCGAACCTAGATAAATCATCTGTAAAAGTGATAAATATGAGTATCCACCTCTGGCCTGAGTTGTCATTGGACCACATACATCTGTATGTATAAGTCCTAATAACTCAGTTGACCTTTCTCCATGTCCAGTAAATGGAGTCTTGGTCATCTTTCCCATGAGACATGATTCGCAAGTTCCTAATGATTCATACTCATAAGGATCAAGGAATTTTTCTTGTATAACTTGCTTATCCTAGACTCATAACATGACCAAGTCGATGATGCCAAAGTAAAGTATCATTAAAGTCTTTTCTTTTTCTTTTATTATTGACATGAAAAACATAATCATTGGAAGAAAGAGTTAAGAGCCCTTTGCTAATATGCCAGAACAAATATTTTTATTAGATAACATTATCGAGCAACCAGTGCCCGTTACATCCATTACATATCCTTGTTTTAATAACAAAGGAATAGATATAATGTTCCTAATAATCTTAGGCATATAATAACAATTTTCTAACTCCAAGATCTTCCCTGAAGGCAACTTCAGAATATAGGTCCCTACAGCTTCTACTTGGATGATATCACCACTAGCACCATAGAGATTGAAGTCACCTTCCTTCAATACTTAAGCTTGTGGAGGTCCAGCAAAAATTTGCATATATGGTAACCACAAGCGGTATCCAATACCCAAGTATTTGAAATAGACGAATTTAATGTCAATATAGCATGTATCTCATACATACCTTTTGGTGCATCTGACGCACCAGGCTTCACAATTGCAAGGTAAGCCTTGAAATTCCTTTCCAATGTCCAGCTTTGCCGCAAAAGAAACAGGTTGACTATTTTGAGGCCTTCTTTCCTTTCTTATTCTTATTGATGCCATCTTTAGGGTTTAGCCTCCTATTATAACCCTTTTTGCCTGATTTCTTCTTATTGGTTATCAACAAGAAGAAGTGGAGCCTTTTCTTTCTTAACGTGGCTCTCTGCTATTTTTAACATATTTAACAGCTCAGGCAAGAAAGTGTTCAGTTTGTTCATGTGATAATTCAAGACAAACTGAGAAAATGACTCCGGGAGTGATTGCAGGATTAAATCCTGATTCAGCTCCCCATCCATAATAAAACCTAATTGACCCAATCTGGTGATTAAGTCAATTACCTTCAGAACATGATCCTGAACGGATGTTCCCTCTGTCATCCTAGCACGGAATAACTGCTTAGATATTTCGTATCTAGCAGTTCTACTTTGTTATCCATAAAGCTCTTTTAAATTGAGCATTATGGATTGAGTGTCCATGCTTTCATGCTGTCTCTGTAACTCATTGGTCATAGAGGCCAATATGATACACTTGACAGTGAGGGAGTCATTCTGCCACATTTTGTATGTGGCCATATCTTCTGTGTGGCATCGTCCCCTAGTGGATTAAAACCAGGGATATCAAGAATATAAAAAAGTTTTTCTGAACTCAGTACAATCTTTAAATTTCTCAACCAGTCCACATTGTTGGAGCAGTCAGTTTGTTGGTATCTAAGATACTTCGCAGTGATAATGAAGATGCCATTTATCTATATTAATAAAGAACAATACATAAGCAAACAACCATGAAATGACTTACATAATTAAATTAGGTCTTCAATTATTATTGTCTCCCACTTTTATCAAAAATTATAGCCCCACTATGATAATCGAGAAGAACCCTGATCGATTTTTCTTAGTGAGATTGAGATCCTAATAACTTATAAAAGATCTTGCAGAAAGAACAACAAATCTTTTATTAGCTCAAAGGTAGGAAACTCTTCCAATTATATCTCATATAATTCTCAAGAAGTAAACTGGCCTCTAGAACATTATTAGTCTTGCAGAAAATACAACAAACCATAATGTTCTAGTTAAGTCAAGACCATTTCATTTCTATACAGTCAATAATCAAATACAATGCCCTTGCAGATAACACAACAAAGCATTATATTGAATAAACTGTAAGCATATCTATGCACTAGACTAGTATCATGTCAATCACCATATTAGGCCTTGCAGATAACACAACAAACCTAATGTGGTTCATAACACATAATGATCCAGCATGAAGGAAGGCCAATATATAGTATTTTTAACACCAAGCATTTTAGTCAAGATTTAAATTTAATCAAATCGGCCAGGCAATTGGAAGAGATGTGGGAGTCCCCCCGTTGCTTTCCTAGACACCAATAAAAATTGGCCAGGTCAGTCATCGGAACCAATTAAAAACCACAATTCTCTTTACCTTCCCAGAACCACCTTTCTAGACACCGAATGATCAATTGTTCATCATGACTAGTGATGCTTATTAGTTAAATATACTATGACTTAATATAATTTTTAAGAGGAGGGTTTTATAAAATTGCCAGCACATTCTTATAGAACATATCATAATCAAAAGAAATATGTGCCAAGTGTGTCATCATACTAGGACAACCATTTACCACATAATGGATCCACCATTATGCCAAGGCAACATTATTTCAGTATGATGACTTCAAAACTAAACATATCTCTATAATAATTAGGATTTGAGTGAAAAATCCTAATTAGTGACACACATATAACATAAATTATCATACATGCATCCCATAAATATGCTAAGTGTATCAGCATTCAAGGGTTTAAAACCCTAACATGCGACACTACAACAACAACACATATAAATAATTTCATATGTTTTAAATGTAATAAGGGTGGCTCTGATACCACTGTTGGGAATCCGGTGCACCATTGTGAAAAATAATTTCAAACATGATGAAATTTGCACCATAAACCCTTAGCTAAGATCTCCTTATTCAGGATTAAAACATATATTAAACATGCAAACTTACATTGTTAGAATTAGGGCACCAACCTTATAACGCTAAATCCAATTTTGATGTAGAATCAAAACTTGATGTTGAATGCCCTTTTGAATTCACCAGGCATCCAAATGTCCACCTCCAATGGTGATCCACAAGAAGATTGATCAAGATGCTAGCTTCTTCAAAATTCCTTCACTTGAATCTTATCCTAGAACTCAATAGGACTGTGGCTTTAAAACTCCACAGTAGGGACTCCTTACTTCCTTTCTTTCTTCTTCCTCTCCCTTTCTTAAGACCTTGTCCTAAGAATAAAACTCTTGTCTTGAAGGAGGAGGAGGATTTAAGACATTAATGTCTTAATGTAAAGAAATAGAAACAGAGTAGTAATTCTTTTCTTTTACCGATCGAGAGATTCTTCCTATCTCTTGTTTTAGACTTGAGTTTCAACAGAGAAGAGAACTCTGTAAAGGGAAACTCTCTGTGTCCTAAACAAGCTAAGGAGGAATCAGTCTCCTGGAAAGAAAAGAAAAATAAAACCTCTGTCATTCATTGGTCAAACAACCGAGACCTCTGTTCCTTAAATAGATTACAAAAAGGTGCCTTTTCAAAAGAACACAACTCTCCGTAAAATATTTCTCATGGTCTTCCATATTTCTCAGGCCCACTTCCCTCCTTCTCACGCCTTCCAGATTAAAACTCATGGCTTTTCCTAAAAAAAAAAGTCATGAAATTCTAGAATAAAGGAATCGCGATGTTTCGGTCTCCGAAGAGACGTTTCGTGCAACCGGGGAGAGTCAGCGCCTTTTGTCTTTCTTAAAAATCTTCCAGCCATTGGATTCCCATCCAAAGGGGGACAAGTGGAGTGCTAACTTTTAAGAAAGGAGGCCACCCCATCTTAATTCATTGGAGAATTAAGTGGGGTGTGCCAAGAGTCCATGCTCCATGGACTCTTCCTAATGGCGAGCCAAGAGTCCATAAGCGCATGGACTCTTGGCATTTTGGTGTGAAATTGCAAAGGGGCATGTGGGGAGGCTGGCCTAGTTACATGGCTAGCCATAGGGTTAGCCATAATCCCTATAAACTCAATTAGGGTCTAATTAGATCCAATTAGAACTAAATTGAACCAATCCGGAACCCTAATTCGAATCCGATTCGAATAGAAGCTAGGTGTTTGCAACACCTGCTATAGTGTTATCCTGCAAAGAAGATTTAATCACAAATTAAACTCTTGATCAATCCTCTTAAGTGTGTGACCCATTGGGTTCCATATCTAGCCAGCAGTGGGTTCGAATACAAGTGACCTAATTTGATTAGAACTCTTTCTAATCGATTTAGGTCAAAACGGGCTTACCCGATTTGATCAATTAGGGCTCTTCCTAATAAGTGATCTTTGAATTTGGTCAACCCACAAGACAAGATTGACGTCTAGCAACGTGTCATGTCTACCCGGAAGATATGAAAATTCTTGTGAAATACCAAAATTACCCTTCAGTAGCGAGTTACCGTACAATTAAATCTTTCAATCTGCCTGCACCCAAATATAACTATGGATATGGATATATGTCAAATCCAATATTATATTATTTCTAGCTCAATCTTATATTGATGATTCAATTATCTTGATATTAGAAACCATTTCTAATCTCTTTACTTTGATCAAAGATCTCTGAATCATCATCAGATTGTTAACTAGCTGGATGCAATCTCCTCTTACTAAGAGTGATCGATTCCTTTTTGACCTACTCATTAGCTTCATATCCAACTCACCATTCCCAGTATCAATCCTGTGCATAACTCAGTGTCATGATTAGGATTGAACCAAAGCATGGGTTACATATGGTACTCATGGCAGTCTCAGGTCAGAGGATTACTTGTACCACTCCCACTATGAGAACCTTCTATTGACATGTTGCTAAGACTCCATTAGATGTTCTCAAGTGGATCATATCAGTGAACTCATTCTCCAATGAGCACCCACATCCCAGTATTAGTGTCATACACAAGTGACTGTGAGAGCAGTCACCCTTTCCAGTATACATGGGATGTGCTAGTCTTACCGGAAAATCCTGATCCCCTACTCATGGTTCCTTTGACTAGGAATACTTTAGATTAAGGTTTTAAGATTTTAGGTCTCACTGGTATGATCTCATCATAACCCTAAAATCATTGTCCTAATCTATGGGTTCATCATATAATAAAACACAGCGTATGATGAAAAATAATACCTTTATTTAGAATATTGTCAATTACAATGGTTGGGAGATACAACATAGATTGGCTTGTAGGCATATCCCTTTCAATCTCCCACTTGCACTAAAGCCAATCGCCTTAAATCTTAATCCCATACATCGAGGTGGCGATCAAACTCTCGCTGTGGTAGAGCCTTAGTAAATGGGTATGCTACATGTTCTTTGTATCAACTCTATTTATGTAGACATCTTGTCTTTCTACTATTCTCGGACGAGATGGAAGCGACTCAGAATGTGCTTGGACTTATGATGAGCTCTTGGTTCCTTACTTGAGCAACAGCCCAGTGTTGTCACAGTAAAGTGGCACTGAGTTTTCAATCTCAGGAACAACACCCAACTCTGTGATGAACTTCTTCATCCAGACTGCTTCCTTGGTGGCTTCACTGACAGCTATGTATTCTGCCTCTATGGTTGAGTCAGCCACAGTCTGTGTTTGTTACTCTTCCAATCACACTCCAACCTTTTAGGGTAAAACATATCCGAAATGGATTTGATATCATCAGGGTCTGATTGAAAACTAGAATCAAAATAAGCTTCTAGTTATAGATCAGAACCACCATAAACTAGAAAAATATCTTAGTCCTTCTTAGGTACTTAAGAATATTTTTAACTGCTTTCCAATGATCTCTCCGGGATCAACCTGAAACTATGACAATGCCTAAAGTCTATGCCACATCAGGCCTGGTACATAAACATGGCCCCCATACAGTCTGGACCCTATTACGAAGCATAGGGTATAGAATTCATTTATATTCTTTCTCAGGTGTATTAGGTGACATCATCCTTTTAAAAAGATGTATGCCTTGACTCATAGGAAGATAACATCTTTTACTTCCATCCATGCTGAATCTTTTCAGCACTAAGTCAATGTACCTAGATTGGGATAAACCTAGCATCCTCTTAGATCTATCTCTATAGATCTTAATACATAGTATATAGGATGCTTCTCCCAAGTCTTTCATGGAAAACTGGTTTGATAGCCAAACCTGACTGATTGCAACATTGGGACATCATTCCCAATGAGGATATGTCATCTACATACAGAACCAAGAAGACTATGGCACTCCACTAGTCTCTTATAAACACAGGGTTCATCCACATTTTGATAAAACCAAACCTTTAATAGTTTCATCAAAGCGGATGTTCCAACTCCTTGAAGCTTGCTTTAATCCATAAATGGATTTCTTTAGCTTGCATACTTGATTAGGTTTATTCTTGAAAAAAAACCTTCTGGTTGTGACATGTAGACTTCTTCCTCAAGGAAACCATTGAGGAATGCAGTCTTCACATCCATCTGCCAGATCTCATAATCGTAGTACGCTGCTATAGCAAGTAAAATCCGAATTGATTTGAGCATGGCAACAGGTGAGAATGTTTCATCATAATCAATTCCCTGTTTTTGTCTAAAACCTTTCGCTACTAATCTGGCTTTATAGGTTTCAACATGGCCATCAGCCCCAATCTTTTCTTATAGACCCATTTGCACCCATAGGATTAACCCTTGGTGCATCGACCAAAGACCATACTTGGTTTACATACATAGAGTCTATCTCGGATTCCATGGCTCTTGCCATCTATCTGAATCAGTACTCAAGATAGCTTCCGTATAGGTCAGAGGTTCATCATTTTGAATGACTTGGGCTTCATTATTTTCAATAATAAACCCATACCTCTCAGGTGCCCGTGGCACTCTATCAGACCTACGGGGAGGAGTTTTGTATTCTAGTTCTGTCCTAACTATATGTTCTCATGGTTGAGAACTGTCAATCTATGTTTCTTTGTACTTCTCCAAGTTCAACAGTTCTACCATTTTCCTTTTCTAAAATGAACTCCTTTTCTAGAAAAGTGGCATGCCGCTAACAAAAATCTTTGTTCAATAGGATGGTAGAACAGATATCCTCTACCCTCTCTAGGAATCTACAAATAGACATTTATCCGCTCTAGGTTCCAACTTATGTTCAAAATTTCTTTTAACATAAGCTATTCATCCCCATACCTTAAAATATTTAAGATACGGTTTTTTTCACTCCAAATTTCATATGGAGTACTAACAACGGATTTAGAAGGTACCTTGTTCAGAATGTAAACAGCAGTTCTAGGGCAAGACCCAGAAGAAAGGGATAAATTTGTGAAGCAAATCAGGGATCGTACAATATCTAATAAGGTACGATTCCTCCTTTCAGCTATACATTTAGCTGGGTTGTATAGGAGGGGTTCCATTCAGAAAGAATTCAATTAACTTGAGATATCTAAAACTCCGTGGTTAAGTATTCTCCTCGCGATCAGAACGAAGAATTTAATACTTTTCCCAATTTGTTTTTGACCATACTTTGATACTCCTTAAATTTTTCAAAGATTCATCAGATTTATGTTTCATAAGATACACACATCCGAACCTAGATAAATCATCTGTAAAAGTGATAAAATATGAGTATCCACCTCTGGCCTGAGTTGTCATTGGACCACATACATCAGTATGTATAAGTCCTAATAACTCAGTTGACCTTTCTCCATGTCCAGTAAATGGAGTCTTGGTCATCTTTCCCATGAGACATGATTCGCAAGTTCCTAATGATTCATACTCATAAGGATCAAGGAATTTTTCCTTGTATAACTTGCTTATCCTAGACTCATTAACATGACCAAGTCGATGATGCAAAAGTAAAGTATCATTAAAGTCTTTTCTTTTTCTTTTATTATTGACATGAAAAACACTATCATTGGAAGAAAGAGTTAAGAGCCCATTGCTAAATATGCCAGAACAAATAATTTTATTAGATAACATTATCGAGCAACAGTGCTCGTTACATCCATTACATATCCTTGTTTTAATAACAAAGGAATAGATATAATGTTCCTAATAATCTTAGGCATATAATAATAAATTTTCTAACTCCAAGATCTTCCCTGAAGGCAACTTCAGAATATAGGTCCCTACAGCTTCTGCTTGGATGATATCACCACTAGCACCATAGAGATTGAAGTCACCTTCCTTCAATACTTTAAGCTTGTGGAGGTCTTGCAAAGATTTGCATATATGGTAACCACAAGCAGAATCCAATACCCAAGTATTTGATATAGATGAATTTAATGTCAATATAGCATGTATCTCATACATACCTTTTGGTGCATCTGACGCACCAGGATTCACTATTGCAAGGTAAGCCTTGCAATTCCTTTTCCAATGTCCAGCTTTGCCGCAAAAGAAACAGGTTGACTGTTTTGAGGCCTTCGTTCCTTTCTTATTCTTATTGATGCCACCTTTAGGGTTTAGCCTCCTATTATAACCCTTTTTGCCTGATTTCTTCTTATTGGTCTTATCAATAAGAAGGAGTGGAGACTTTTCTTTCTTAACGTGGCTCTCTGCTATTTTAACTTATTTAACAGCTCAAGCAAGGAAGTGTTCAGTTTGTTCATGTGATAATTCAAGACAAACTGAGAAAATGACTCCGGGAGTGATTGCAGGATTAATCCTAATTCAGCTCCCCATCCATAAGAAAACCTAATTGACCCAATTTGGTGATTAAGTCAATTACCTTCAGAACATGATCCTGAATGGATGTTCCCTCTATCATCCTAGCACATAATAACTGCTTAGATATTTCGTATCTAGCAGTTCTGCTTTGTTATCCATAAAGCTCTTTTAAATTGAGCATTATGGATTGAGTGTCCATGCTTCCATGCTGTCTCTGTAACTCATTGGTCATAGAGGCCAGTATGATACACTTGACAGTGAGGGAGTCATTCTGCCACATTTTGTATATGGCCATATCTTCCTGTGTGGCATCGTCCCCTAGTGGATTAAAACTAGGGGTATCAAGAATATATGAAAGTTTTTCTGAACTCAGTACAATCTTTAAATTTCTCAACCAGTCCACATAGTTTGGAGTAGTCAGTTGTTGGTATCTAAGATACTTCGCAGTGATAATGAAGATGCCATTTATCTACATTTAATAAAGAACAATACAAAAGCAAACAACCATGAAATGACTTACATAATAAAATTAGGTCTTCAATTTAATTATGTCTCCCACTATTTTATCAAAAATCATAGCCCGCACTATGTTAATCGAGAAGAACCCTGATCGATTTTTCTTAGTGAGATTGAGATCCTAATAACTTATAAAAGATTGCAGAAAGCACAACAAATCTTTATAAGCTCAAAGGTAGGAAACTCTTCCAATTATATCTCATATAATTCTCAAGAAGTAACTTGGCTCTAGAACATTATTAGTCTTGCAGAAAACACAACAAACCATAATGTTCTAGTTAAGTCAAGACCTTTCATTTCTATACAGTCAAAACACAAATATAATGCCCTTGCGGATAACACAACAAAGCATTATATTGAATATACTATAAGCATATCTACGCACTAGACTAGTATCATGTCAATCACCATATTAGGTTGCAGATAACACAACAAACCTATGTGGTTCATAACAACATAATGATCCAGCATGAAGGAAGGCCAATATATAGTATTTTTAACACCAAGCATTTTAGTCAAGATTTAAATTTAATCAAATCGGCCAGGCAAGTGGAAGAGATGTGGGAGTCACCCTGTTGCTTTCCTAGACACCAATAAAAATTGGCTAGGTCAGTCAATGGAACCAATTAAAAACCATAATTCTCTTTACCTTCCCAGAACCACCTTTCTAGACACACGAATGTTCAATTGTTCATCATGACTAGTGATGCTTATTAGTTAAATATACTATGACTTAATATAATTTTTAAGAGGAGGGTTTTATAAAATTGCCAGCACATTCTTATAGAACATATCATAATCAAAAGAAATATATGCTAAGTGTGTCATCATACTAGGACAATCATTACCATATAATGGATCCACCATTATGCCAAGGCAACCTTATTTCAGTATGATGACTTCAAAACAAAACATATCTCTATAATAATTAGGGTTTGAGTGAAAAATCCTAATTAGTGACACACATATAACATAAATTTTCATACATGCATCCCATAAATATGCTAAGTGTATCAGCATTCAAGGGTTTAAAACCCTAACATGCGACACTACAATAAAAAACACATATAAATATTTTTCATATATTTTAACTGTAATAAGGGTGGCTCTGATACCACTGTTGGGAATCCGGTGCACCATTGGAAAAATAATTTCAAACATGATGAAATTTGCGCCATAAACCCTTAGCCAAGATCTCCTTATAGGATTAAAACATATATTAAACATGCAAACTTACATTGTTAGAATTAGGGCACCAACCTATTAATGCTAAATCCAATTTTGATGTAGAATCAAAACTTGATGTTGAATGCCACTCTTGAATTCACCAGGCATCCAATGTCCACCCTCCAATGGTGATCCACAAGAAGATTGATCAAGATGCTAGCTTCTTCAAAATTCCTTCACTTGAATACTTATCCTAGAACTCAAGAGGACTATGGCTTTAAACTCCACGGTAGGGACTCCTTACTTCTTTCTTTCTTCTTTCTCCCTTTCTTAAGACCTTGTCCTAAGAATAAAACTCTTGTCTTGATGGAGGAGGAGGATTTAAGACACTAATGTCTTAATGTAAAGGAATAGAAATAGAGTAGTATTCTTTTCTTTACCGATCGAGAGATTCTTCCTATCTCTGTTTTAGACTTGAGTTTCAACAGAGAAGAGAACTGTAAAAGGGAAACTCTTTGTGTCATAAACAAGCTAAGGAGGAATCAATCTCCTGGAAAGAAAAGAAAAATAAAACCTCTGTCGTTCATTGGTCAAACACCCAAGACCTCTGTTCCTTAAATAGATTACAAAAAGATGCCTTTTCAAAAGAACAAACTCTCCGTAAAATATTTCTCACGGTGTTCCATATTTCTCACGCCCCTTCCCTCCTTCTCACGCCCTTCCAGATTAAAACTCATGGCTTTTCCTAAAAGAAAAGTCATGAAATTCTAGAAGGAAGGAATCGCGATGTTTCGGTCTCCGAAGAGACGTTGTTTCGCGCACCCGGGAAGAGTCAGCGCCTTTTGTTTTTCTTAAAAATCTTTCAGTCATTGGATTCCCATCCAAAAGGGGACAAGTGGAGCGCTAACTTTTAAGAAAGGAGGCGCCCCATCTTAATTCAACGCAGAATTAAGTGGGGCACGCCAAGAGTCCATGCGCCATGGACACTTCCAAATGGCGCACCAAGAGTCCATAAGCGCATGGACTTGGCATTTGGCATGAAATTGCAAGGGGCGGGTGGGGAGGCTAGCCTAGTTACATGGCTAGCCAATAGGGTTAGCCATAATCCCTATAAACTTAATTAGGGTCTAATTAGATCCAATTATAACCTAAATTGAACCAATTCGGAACCCTAATTGAATCCGATTCGAATAGAAGCTAGGATTTGCAACACCTGCTAGAGTGTTATCCTGCAAAGATGATTTAATCACAAATTAAACTCTTGATCAATCCTCTTAGTGTGTGACCCATTGGGTTCCATATCTAGCCAGCAGTGGGTTCGAATACAAGTTGACCTTATTTGATTAGAATCTTTCTAATCGATTTAGGTCAAACCGGGCTTACCCGATTTGATCAATTAGGGCTCTTCCTAATAAGTGATCTTTGAATTTGATTAACCCACAAGACAAGATTGACGTCTAGCAACGTGTCATGTCTACCCGGAAGATATGGAAATTCTGGTGAAATACCAAAATTACCATTCAGTAGAGTTACCGTACAATTAAATCTTTCGATCAGCCTGCACCCAAAATATAAATATGGATATGGATATATGTCAAATCAAATATTATATTTATTTCTAGCTCAATTAAATTGATGATTCAATTATCTTGATATTAGAAACCATCTTTAATATCTTTACTTTGATCAAAGATTCCCTGAATCATCATCCGATTGTTAAATAGCTGGATGCATTCTCCTCTTACTAAGTGTGATCGATTCCTTGTTGACCTACTCATTACGTTCATATCCATTCACCATTCCAAGTATCAATCCTGTGCGTAACTCAGTGTCATGATTAGGATGGAACAAAGCATGGGTTCATGTACATAAGGTACTCATGGCAGTCTCAGGTCAGAGGATTACTTGTACCACTCCCTATGAGAACCTTCTATTGACATGTAGCTAAGACTCCATTAGATGTTCTCAAGTTGGATCATATCAGTGAACTCATTCTCCAATGAGCACCCACATCCCAGTATTAGTGTCATACACAAGTGACTGTGAGAGCAGTCACCCTTTCCAGTATACATGGGAGTTGTGCTAGTCTTACCGAAAAATCCTGATCCCCTACTCATGGTTCCTTTGACTAGGATTACTTTAGATTAAGGTTTAAGATTTTAGGTCCTCAATGGATCTCATCATAACCCTAAAATCAAGTCCTAATCTATGGGATTCATCATATGATATAAACACAGCGTATGATGAAAAATAATGCCTTTATTTAGAATATTGTCAATTACAATGGTTGGGAGATACAACATAGATTGGCTTGTAGGGCATATCCCTTTCAATCTCCCACTTGCACTAAAGCCAATCGCCTTTAAAATTAATCCCATACATCGAGGTGGTGATCAAACTTGCGTGGTAGAGCTTAGTAAATGGGTATGCTACATTGTTCTTTGTATCAACTCTATTTATGTAGACATATGTCTTTTTACTATTCTCGGACGAGATGGAAGCGACTCAGAATGTGCTTGGACTTATGATGAGCTCTTGGTTCCTTAGCTTGAGCAACAGCCCCAGTGTTGTCACAGTAAAGTGGCAATGGGTTTTCAATCTCAGGAACAACACAACTCTGTGATGAACTTCTTCATCCAGACTGCTTCCTTGGCGGCTTCACTGACAGCTATGTATTCTGCTCTGGGTTGAGTCAGCTACAGTCTGCTGTTTGTACTCTCCAACTCACTGCTCCACCATTTAGGTAAAAACATATCCGAAATGGATTTGCTATCATCAGGGTCTGATTGAAAACTAGAATCAAAATAAGTTCTAGTTTAAGATCAGAACAACCATAAACTAGAAATATCCTTAGTCCTTCTTAGGTACTTAAGAATATTTTTAACTGCTTTCCAATGATCCTCTCCTGGATCAGCCTGAAACCTACTGACAATGCCTAAGCAGATGCCAAATCAGGGCCTGGTACAAACATGGCATACATTATGGACCTATACCGAAGCATAGGGTATAGATTCATTTATTTCTTTCTTCAGTATCTTAGGTGACATCCTTTTAGAAAGATGTATGCTTGACATAGGAAGATAACTCTTTTACTTCCTCATGCTGAATCTTTCAGCACTAAGTCAATGTACCTAGATTGGGATAAACTAGCATCCTCTGAGATCTATCTCTATAGATCTTAATACATAGTATATAGGATGCTTCTCCCAAATTTTCATGGAAAACTAGTTTGATAGCAAACCTTGACTGATTGCAAACATTGGGACATCATTCCAATGATGAGTATGTCATCACTAAAGAACCAAGAAGACTATGGCACTCCCACTATGTCTTCTTATAAACACAGTGTTCAACCACATTTTTGATAAAACCAAACCTTTTAATAGTTTCATCAAAGCGGATGTTCCAACTCCTTGAAGCTTGCTTTAATCCATAAATGGATTTCTTTAGCTTGCATACTTGATTAGGTTTATTCTTTGAAATAAAACCTTCTGGTTATGACATGTAGACTCTTCCTCAAGGAAACCATTGAGGAATGCAGTCTTCACATCCATCTGCCAGATCTCATAATCGTAGTACACTGCTATATTAAGTAAAATCCGAATTGATTTGAGCATGGCAACAGGTGAGAATGTTTCATCATAATCAATTCCCTGTTTTTGTCTAAAACCTTTTGCTACTAATCTAGCTTTATACGTTTCAACATGGCCATCAGCCCCAATCTTTTTCTTATAGACCCATTTGCACCCAATAGGATTAACACCCTCTGGTGCATCGACCAAAGACCATACTTGGTTTACATACATAGAGTCTATCTCGGATTCCATGGCTTCTTGCCATCTATCTGAATCAGTACTCAAGATAGCTTCCGTATAGGTCAGAGGTTCATCATTTTGAATGACTTGGGCTTCATTATTTTCAATAATAAACCCATACCTCTCAGGTGCCCGTGGCACTCTATCAGACCTACGGGGAGGAGTTTTGTATTCTGGTTCTATCCTAACTATATGTTCTAATGGTTGAGAACTGTCAATCTATGTTTCTTGTACTTCTCCAAGTTCAACAGTTCTACCATTTTCCTTTTCTAAAATGAACTCCTTTTCTAGAAAAGTGGCATTCCTGCTGACAAAATCTTTTGTTCAATAGGATGGTAGAACAGATATCCTCTACCCTCTCTAGGATATCCTACAAATAGACATTATCCGCTCTAGGTTCCAACTTATGTCCAAAATTTCTTTTAACATAAGCTGGACATCCCCATACCTTCAAATATTTAAGATACGGTTTCTTTCCACTCCAAATTTCATATGGAGTACTAACAACGGATTTAGAAGGTACCTTGTTCAGAATGTAAATAGCAGTTTCTAGGGCAAGACCCCAGAAGGAAATGGATAAATTTATGAAGCACATCATGGATCGTACCATATCTAATAAGGTACGATTCCTCCTTTCAGCTATACCATTTAGCTGTGGTGTATAAGGAGGGGTCCATTCAGAAAGAATTCCATTAACTTTGAGATAGTCTAAAAACTCCGTGGTTAAGTATTCTCCTCCTCGATCAGAACGAAGAACTTTAATACGTTTCCCAATTTGTTTTTTGACCATACTTTGATACTCCTTAAATTTATCAAAGTCTCCAGATTTATGTTTCATAAGATACACACATCCGAACCTAGATAAATCATTGTAAAAGAGATAAAATATGAGTATCCTCCTCTGGCCTGAGTTGTCATTGGACCACATACATCTGTATGTATAAGTCCTAATAACTCAGTTGACCTTTCTCCATGTCCAGTAAATGGAGTCTTGGTCATCTTTCCCATGAGACATGATTCGCAAGTTCCTAATGATTCATACTCATAAGGATCAAGGAATTTTTCCTTGTATAACTTGCTTATCCTAGACTCATTAACATGACCAAGTGGATGATGCCAAAGTAAGGTCATTAAAGTCTTTTCTTTTTCTTTGATTATTGACATGAAAAACACTATCATTGGAAGAAAGAGTTAAGAGCCCATTGCTAAATATGCCAGAACAAATATTTTATTAGATAACATTATCGAGCAACCAGTGCTCGTTACATCCATTACATATCCTTGTTTTAATAACAAAGGATAGATATAATGTTCCTAATAATCTTAGGCATATAATAAAAATTTTCTAACTCCATGATCTTCCCTGAAGGCAACTTCAGAATATAGGTCTCTACAGCTTCTGCTTGGATGATATCACCACTAGCACCATAGAGATTGAAGTCACCTTCCTTCAATACATTAAGCTTGTGGAGGTCCTGCAAAGATTTGCATATATGGTAACCACAAGCGGTATCCAATACCCAAGTATTTGATATAGACGAATTTAATGTCAATATAGCATATATCTCATACATACCTTTTGGTGCATCTGACGCACCAGGCTTCACTATTGCAAGGTAAGCCTTGCAATTCCTTTTCCAATGTCCAGCTTTGCCGCAAATGAAATAGGTTGACTCTTTTGAGGCCTTCTTTCCTTCTTATTCTTATTGATGCCACCTTTAGGGTTTAGCCTCCTATTAAAACCCTTTTTTCCTGATTTCTTCTTATTGGTCTTATCAACAAGAAGAAGTGGAGCCTTTTCTTTCTAACGTGGCTCTCTGCTTTTTTAACATATTTAACAGCTCAGGCAAGGAAGTGTTCAGTTTGTTCATGTGATAATTCAAGACAAACTGAGAAAATGACTCGGGAGTGATTACAGGATTAAATCCTGATTCAGCTCCCCATCCATAATAAAACCTAATTGACCCAATCTGGTGATTAAGTCAATTACCTTCAGAACATGATCCTGAACGGATGTTCCCTCTGTCATCCTAGCACGGAATAACTGCTTAGATATTTCGTATCTAGCAGTTCTGCTTTGTTATCCGTAAAGCTCTTTTAAATTGAGCATTATGGATTGAGTGTCCATGCTTTCATGCTGTCTCTGTAACTCATTGGTCATAGAGGCCAGTATGATACACTTGACAGTGAGGGAGTCATTCTGCCACATTTTGTATATGGCCATATCTTCCTGTGTGGCATCGTCCCCTAGTGGATTAAAACTAGGGGTATCAAGAATATATGAAAGTTTTTCTGAACTCAGTACAATCTTTAAATTTCTCAACCAGTCCACATAGTTTGGAGTAGTCAGTTTGTTGGTATCTAAGATACTTCGCAGTGATAATGAAGATGCCATTTATCTACATTTAATAAAGAACAATACAAAAGCAAACAACCATGAAATGACTTACATAATTAAATTAGGTCTTCAATTTAATTATGTCTCCCACTATTTTATCAAAAATCATAGCCCGCACTATGTTAATCGAGAAGAACCCTGATCGATTTTTCTTAGTGAGATTGAGATCCTAACTTATAAAAGATCTTGCAGAAAGAAACAACAAATCTTTTATAAGCTCAAAGGTAGGAAACTCTTCCAATTATATCTCATATAATTCTCAAGAAGTAACTTGGCCTCTAGAACATTATTAGTCTTGCAGAAAACACAACAAACATAATGTTCTAGTTAAGTCAAGACCCTTTCATTTCTATACAGTCAAAACTCAATATAATGCCCTTGCAGATAACACAACAAAGCATTATATTGAATATACTATAAGCATATCTACGCACTAGACTAGTATCATGTCAATCACCATATTAGGTCTTGCAGATAACACAACAAACTAATGTGGTTCATAACACAATAATGATCCAGCATGAAGGAAGGCCAATATATAGTATTTTAACACCAAGCATTTTAGTCAAGATTTAAATTTAATCAAATCGGCCAGGCAAGTGGAAGAGATGTGGGAGCCCCCCCATTGCTCTCATAGACACCAATAAAAACTGGCCAGGTCAGTCAACGGAACCAATTAAAAACCATAATTCTCTTTACCTTCCCAGAACCACCTTTCTAGACACCGAATGATAAATTGTTCATGACTAGTGATGCTTATTAGTTAAATATACTATGACTTAATATAATTTTTAAGAGGAGGGTTTTATAAAATTGCCAGCACATTCTTATAGAACATATCATAATCAAAAGAAATATGTGCCAAGTGTGTCATCATACTAGGACAACCATTTACCACATAATGGATCCACCATTATGCCAGGGCAACCTTATTTCAGTATGATGACTTCAAAACTAAACATATCTCTATAATAATTAGGGTTTGAGTGAAAAACCCTAATTAGTGACACACATATAACATAAATTATCATACATGCATCCCATAAATATGCTAAGTGTATCAGCATTCAAGGGTTTAAACCCTAACATGCGACACTACAACAAAAACACATATAAAAATTTTCATATGTTTTAACTGTAATAAGGGTGGCTCTGATACCACTGTTGGGAATCCGTGCACCATTGTGAAAAATAATTTCAAACATGATGAAATTTGCACCATAAACCCTTAGCCAAGATCTCCTATTCAGGATTAAAACATATATTAAACATGCAAACTTACATTGTTAGAATTAGGGCACCTAACTATTAACTCTAAATCCAATTTTGATGTAGAATCAAAACTTGATGGTGAATGCCCATTTTGAATTCACCAGGCATCCAAATGTCCAACCTCCAATGGTGATCCACAAGAAGATTGATCAGATGCTAGCTTCTTCAAAATTCCTTCACTTGAATTCTTATCCTAGAACTCAAGAAGACTATGGCTTTAAAACTCCATGGTAGGGACTCCTTACTTCCTTTCTTTCTTCTTCCTCTCCCTTTCTTAAGACCTTGTCCTAAGAATAAAACTCTTGTCTCGAAGGAGGAGGAGGATTTAAGACACTAATATCTTAATGTAAAGGAAATAGAAACAGAGTAGTAATTCTTTTCTTTTACCGATCGAGAGATTCTTCCTATCTCTTGTTTTAGACTTGAGTTTCAACAGAGAAGAGAACTCTGTAAAAGGGAAACTCTCTGTGTCCTAAACAAGCTAAGGAGGAATCAGTCTCCTGGAAAGAAAAGAAAAATAAAACCTCTGTCGTTCATTGGTCAAACACCCGAGACCTCTGTTCCTTAAATATATTACAAAAAGGTGCCTTTTCAAAAGAACACAACTCTCCATAAAATATTTCTCACGCCCCCTTCCCTCCTTCTCACGCCCTTCCAGATTAAAACTCATGGCTTTTCCTAAAAGAAAAGTCATGAAATTCTAGAAGAAAGGAATCGCGATGTTTCGGTCTCCGAAGAGACGTTGTTTCGTGCAACCGGGAAGAGTCAGCGCCTTTTATCTTTCTTAAAAATCTTCCAGCCATTGGATTCCCATCCAAAGGGGGACAAGTGGAGCGCTAACTTTTAAGAAAGGAGGCCGCCCCATCTTAATTCATTGGAGAATTAAGTGGGTGCGCCAAGAGTCCATGCACCATGGACTCTTCCAAATGGCGCGCCAAGAGTCCATAAGCGCATGGACTTGGCATTTTGGTGTGAAATTGCAAAGGGGCGGGTGGGGAGGCTTGCCTAGTTACATGGCTAGCCAATAGGGTTAGCCATAATCCCTATAAACTCAATTAGGGTCTAATTAGATCAAATTAGAACCTAAATTGAATAAATCCGGAACCCTAATTCGAATCCGATTCGAATAGAAGCTAGGGTTTGCAACACCTGCTAGAGTGTTATCCTGCAAAGATGATTTAATCACAAATTAAACTCTTGATCAATCCTCTTAAGTGTGTGACCCATTGGGTTCCATATCTAGCCTGCAGTGGGTTCGAATACAAGTTGACCTAATTTGATTAGAACTCTTTCTAATCGATTTAGGTCAAACCGGGCTTAACCGATTTGATCAATTAGGACTCTTCCTAATAAGTGATCTTTGAATTTGATTAACCCACAAGACAAGATTGACGTCTAGCAACATGTCATGTCTACCCGGAAGATATGGAAATTCTGGTGAAATACCAAAATTACCCTTCAGTAGAGAGTTACCATACAATTAATCTTTCGATCAGCCTGCACCCAAAATATAACTATGGATATGGATATATGTCAAATCCAATATTATATTTATTTCTAGCTCAATCTTATATTGATGATTCAATTATCTTGATATTAGAAACCATCTCTAATATCTTTACTTTGATCAAAGATTCCTGAATCATCATCCGATTGTTAACTAGCTGGATGCAATCTCCTCTTACTAGGAGTGATCGATTGCTTATTGACCTACTCATTACCTTCATATCCAATTCACCATTCCAAGTATCAATCCTGTGCATGACTCAGTGTCATGATTAGGATTGAACCAAAGCATGGGTTCATGTACATAAGGTACTTATGGCAGTCTCAGGTCAGAGGATTGCTTGTACCACTCTCATTATGAGAACCTTCTATTGACATGTAGCTAAGACTCCATTAGATGTTCTCAAGTTGGATCATATCAGTGATCTCATTCTCCAATGAGCACCCACATCCTCGTATTAGTGTCATACGCAAGTGACTGTGAGAGCAGTCACCCTTTCTAGTATACATGGGATGTGCTAGTCTTACCGGAAACCCCTGATCCCCTACTCAGGTTTCCTTTGACTAGGAAACTTTTGATTAAGGTTTTAAGATTTTAGGTCTCACTGGTATGATTTCATCATAACCCTAAAATCATAGCCCTAATCTATGGGTTCATCATATAATATAAACACAGCGTATGATGAAAAATAATGCCTTTATTTAGAATATTGTCAATTACAATGGTTTGGGAGATACAACATAGATTGGCTTGTAGGGCATATCCCTTTCACAAAGAACCTTGATCACGACTGACAAAACTTACCTTAGATACTAAGTGGTTTACCAGACTCAATCAGACTTAGCTAAAGACTTGGGCTCACCACGAAGCCATGAATCAAGTCTATTTAGATGTATGGACTGATCTAACTAACTATTAGATCGATCTATAGAGGAGAGACCTAATTCAACTTTTGATTAGTCTTTTCTCTACTTAATCCATTCATCTAAACCTAGGTCTAACCTATTTAAGGACCCAATTCTAGCTAACCCAATCAACCCTTGGTTTATCAATCTTGACTTAAGATTAGAATCATATCGTAAATCTTAAAGAGTTTCAAAATTACAACTTAATTCTTAATTAAGTGTAACATGCTAATTGAAACATTTTCAATTAAACCATATTTGAAACCATTGCAAAATCAAGTGAAACAATTTCACAAAGAAAATTCTGAACTTCAAACTTACTGTTTCAGGCTCTTCTGGTCCAGTCGACTCGAGCAGGTTGAGTTAGCTCGTCCAGAACACAGAAAATAGATAGTATATGCTGTCTACTAATTTGAGTTGACTCGAGCAGGGGTCGAGTCGGCTCGAATCATCAGAGTAGAAATAGTAACTTCAAGTTTTAGTCTTTTTCACATAAACTCTTCAAAGTTTTTAGATCATACATCTTTTAGATCTTATATAAACAAAGTTATGATCTATCAACCATAGATTAAAACCATTTTAATCTATCAAGTCCCTTACTTTCTTCTTCATAAGGTCATGATGCAGTGGCACCCCTACACGCCATGGGAGAACCCCTTCGATTGAGAAGAGATGGTCTTTAAACCATGCTTCTTTTCTATGATTGGATGGCCATGGTGAATCCACCTTAATCCAAGTACTTTGTGAAAGAAATAAATCGATTTCATACAAAAACATTAAACTAGACATGCAACACAACCTCCTCTCTAATACCATTGTTAGGTTGCCGTTGCGGATGAGGTGGGCCTTGATGCATGCAATTTAAAAACTTTTTCTAAATAGCATGGTGCAGGGGAAGGAGATAAAATACTTTTATCTACAACATGTTAATCTAATTAGCACAGGCCCCTACATAGATCTTGATGCACTTAGAGAATGTATGTATGAAATCATGCATCTATATTATGAAACAAAGAACTATTCATAGAATCACACAATGATGCAGCGAGAATAATATGTCACACATATGTAATGTATGCCCATAGCTTCGAGATGATAATCACTTAGAAGGAACGTGCTCCACCTATAAGGAAGAAGAGTAGGCTCTGCAAGCAGCACACAAGTACTGCTCTATAGGTGGTTCACACCAGGGTATGGTATCCCTCCTCCTTCCTTCGAGGTGCTAGCCTCTCTTGAAAGAGTGTCGAGAGTATGCACTCCTTCTTCAACTCCTTGAAGAATCATGGACTGCTTCTTCAACTCCTAGAAGAACTGCTATTAGAGCATAGATGGAACAAGACTCTTGAGAACCCTTCCCAATTCTCTATACCAAACCATCAACAGAAGGTGTGCACTCAAGAATCCCTCCCAAAACTCAAACCCCCTCTCTGATAATGTCTCAGAGGTCTGGTGTGAACTCTAACCCTAAGAAAATGGTAGAGTCCCTTGGAATTAAGGATGTCACAAATCTTGGAATTTTGCAATAGTAGTAAATAAAATCATGAAATGCCCACCATTAAATCCCATAACAATTACAAGATTAAATGAGGTAGTTTTAGTTTTCAGCAGAGTCAGTTAGTTGAGTCGACTCGACTGTTTGAGTTGGCTCAAGGAGAATCGCATGAGTTGGCTCATCCAATGAGTCAGCTCAATATAGCTCTAACAACTTCTTATCAAAATAAGTCCGAAATGATTCCCAATCATTCCTATACCAACAAATCAGAAGAAAACCCAATGGTTTGTGACCCCATAGATTTAAATACTAAACTGGTAGTATAGAAACATTTTCAGTACTAGCCAAAGTCACCTTCTAGTAATGGCACCTGGTGTCCGGATAAGTTAAAGGTTGCAGAGCAACAAGAACCTATCGAATATGAAATACCATTGAACTTATTCCTTAATCTTTTAATACTCCGGATAGCTTAGGGTTAAACTGCCAACCCTAATCAGTCCATCTCAACATGTCTCAAACAAAGAATCCCTATAACTCCTTACAAGGAATGCCTTGGCTAAGGTCTTTCTCAATTGAGGCATATTAAGCATTCAATCCAAACCATTTGGAGAGATTAATCCAATCTCGATCTTACTACCACTACACAAGTACTTGACTATTCCCAGCAACCTTCCATCACTAGATTAGAAATTCGGGCTTGAGCACATGGGCTTGGGCCTCTGGAAGCTGGGGTGGCCTGGTAGCCAGGTAGCAGGAATATTTCCTGGTATCTTCCTTCTTAAAGGCTTGGGCTTGGCTCCTGGGCTTGATTTCTTTGAGCTAGGATGCAGATGGACCTCTAGAATTATGGATGCCCTGGTCTATGAATATATTCTAGCATCTGGAAGGGAATCTGGGTATCTGGAGGGCATCTGAAAGGAATCAAGATTTTCTGAATTTTTTCCTAGGGTCTTCGAATCTTCAAGCTAGGTTGGACTTGGGCTATACTTCCATGTTTTCAATCTGGTTGGACTTGGTCTTCACTTGTATGATGTGGTCTTGAGTCTTCAATATGATTGAACAGGACTTAAAAAAATAAAATTAGCTCAACATGAGTTGACTAACACTGGACTGGACTAGCTCAACATGAGCTGATTAATACAGGACTCAAATAAAGATAACTTAGCTGGACTAATCTTTATTACAATGGACTCGAATGTCATTAAGTGATCCACAGAGGGTAGTGAAGCCTCTGTCTTATTCTGGTGCCTCCTAGTATCCGCACCAACAATATTTGTGAATCTTGTATACATATCAGTGATAGATTCATTAGATTCTATTCGGAACATCTCATATGTGTGCACTAACATGTTCACTTTAGTATTTTTCACTTGATCGATACCCTCATGGGTAATTTCAAGTGTGTCCCATATTTCTTTAACAAAGATGCATGTAGATATCCTATTGAATTCACTAGGATCAAATACTTAATAGAGAAGATTCATTGCCTTGGTATTGATCCCGGATTGCTTAATATCATTTTCATCCCAATCCTTTTCGAGCTTTGGGATGGAAACACCATTAACCACTACTGAAGGAATATGAGGACCTTTATCTACCACTCTCCATAAATTATAATCAATAAAATGCATATAAATTCTCATCCTAGTTTTTCAATATGTATATTTGATCCATTGAAAAATGGAGGTCTATTTAAGGCTTGACCCTCAACTACGCTAGTACCAATTGAGCTGCCATAGATCTTTACTCAAGATGGTAAAGCATATATACTGAGAATAGGGCTTTGATACCACTTGTTGCCCAGTAAGCAACCCAAGAGGGGAGGTGAATTGGGTCTCTAAAAAATATTTACTTGATGCAATGCAATGCTATGCAATCTAATTCAACAATAATTAAGCAAGGTACTATGAATACAAATATAAAGCTCTTAAATAAAAATGTAGTGGAACTAAAGAGCAATAAAAGTAAAGCAAGTAGAGAGATTAATCAACCACAAAGATCAAGAAATATAGTGGCTTGGTGCTATCCAATGCACCTACATCCACTCTCCAAGATTTTCTTGGGAATTCACTATAATCACATCGATTACAGTTGATTAGTTTTGCAGGCTCACTAATCAAAAACCTAACTTGTTTTCATAAGGCCAACAAGTCAAAACCTCACTTGGTTTTACGAGCTAACCAAGAATCTAAATAGTTTTGTGGGCTAACCACCAACCTTCCTTGATTTTCTGGGCTAACCAAGAACCTAATTGATTTTCAAAGGCTCACCAATAACCTTTCTTGGTTTTACAATAGGCTAACTAAGAACCCTTACAACAAAACAAGTTTAGAAGTAGAGAAACAATATAAGCTTTCTAAAATAAAGCGAGTATTTGTTTGAAGCTCGATGTAAAGATGTTTTAAACTTGTTGAAGCCTCTTAAGTGCTTAAGAATAGATGATCTTCAATGCTCTTGAAGGCTCTTGAATGCTTGGAGGCTTGGTTTTGCTTGAGAGTGATTGAATCTTCAAATAATAGGAGTCAAAGCTCTCTTTTCTTCTCACTTGAATGCTCTTATCTCATTCTCATCAAGGTTTTCAATAATTATCAATTTGATTTGATTTGGAGCAAATATATAATTTTCCAAGGCCTTAAATCCTATTTCTAGCTATTAGACTTGAAAAACTAGCCGTTAGAGGGCAAAATGGTCAAGTTCTTCATTTGAAAAACTAGTCGTTACTATTCCCAGAACTCCATGTATCAACACTTCAGGTTGTGAGTCAATACTTGAACTTCTTGAGTCAATACCTAGTTCAAATATCTTCAATATGATCTTCTAAAAATCTTAGATGTGTCGACACTTTCCCAGGTTAGTCGATACTTTGAGTCGACACTTAGCTTTTATGTGTCGACACTTCTGCAGTTCTTCATTTTCAACAAGTTCTGTTGCTTGAAAATCTCATGCGATGAGCTGATCCATGTATCGACACTTTGAGTCGACACGTCAGGTCCATGTGTTGACACTTCAGCCGTGCCATCTGAAACATTCTTGCGTATCGACCTGAGTCGACACTTCACTTCCATGTGTCGATACTTGGTATCATGTGTCGACACTTTGAGTTGATACCTCACTGAAATCTCTTTAGAAAAGTCTAAACTTGAGCTGAAATAGATTTCTACTTAACTCAATTGTCCATTCAAGCAATCTTTGACATTCCAAGTCCTCTTTGAGCAATTATTTTCATGTAAACTTGGCTTCTTCAATCAAACAAGCTTCTTCAAACTTGTGAGCTCCTTTTTTAACAAAAACATACTTTAAGAAAACTATTAGAACTCAACTTATACTTAACCGTTTTGCTTATCATCAAAATCAATAACGGAGTCAACAAATCTTATCAATCAATTGGTGTCTAAGGAAGGTTCTGATCATGATTTTTTATTGGGGCAAACTCTTTCTCAACCAACTAGTTTGGCGAAAATAGGGTATATGGCAGAACCCTCACATGTATCAAACTGACCTGCCCAATTTGGTTGATTAAATTTTCAAAAGGGTCACTTTTGGTTTGAGTTCACCCATACTTGCTATTTTAAGTCAGACATGAGATTGTGCTGACTTAATGTATTTGGTTAGACATGATTTGGCTAATCAATTTAGAAGAGACTTGAACCTTAGCTCCCCATAAATATTAAGTCTTAGGTCTTCCACACTGTAGGTTTACGGGTGTCCTATTGGTGTTGATTATTCTTAGCTGGTTACAGTGTTCTAGTTGCATTGGGAAGACATAACCACCCTATTAAGCATGAGATGTTGCTAGGCACTGATGGGGTTGGGCCCAATAAATGGGCACGTTGAGGGACTCAGTGATGGCTTTGTCTAGCAGGAATGGTGAGTCTGACTTAACTAATGATTGGACCAATAAACAGCACGTTGAGGTTCCATGATTTAGAGACCAATATGCTATAAACTTGTATTAGATGCATTGGACAACAGTTGGCCACTTATTGGTGTAGTGTGTTACTAGTAACTGGGCACGATGAGGTGCTGCACATCGATGGGACAATAGCACCCAATAGAAACCTAGAGTCATAGGGTTTCCCATCTCCAAGAAAAGTATTGTGGGGATTAGTGAGAGTTCTAAAATTATATCTTAAGACCCAAGAATAATTTTTATAATTAAGGATAAAGCATCTAATTAAATTTTCTACTCTTGTAGTTAACCATGTTTGCTTCAAAACCCTTAGCCCGTATTCTTGAGACAAACTAACTTGTAGGCCTTAATTTCAAAGATTGGTTAAGAAATATCAAAATTATTTTGAGTTCTGAGAAGTTAGGCTTTGTACTTGACCAAGAACCCCTATTTTACCTGACCATCCAAATGCTTGTCAGATGACTGCATATAAAAAATGGATGGAAGATGATAATAAGGTTATGTGTTACATGTTGGCCTCAATGTCAAATAAATTGCAGAGCCAACATAAAAATATGCCAACTGCTAAATCTATTCTGATTCACCTACAAGAGTTATATGGTGAACAAAGTCGGATTGCACGCTTTGAAATGTTGAAAAGGCTTTTCAAAATAAGATGCGTGAAGGACATCTATCCATGATCATTATTTGTTAATGATCAAGGACATAGAACAGCTTGAGAAGCTTGGCATTCCTATTCACAAGGAGCTTTAGGTGGATTTGATCCTCCAGTCCTTGACTAGTTCATATGCACAGTTTGTTATGAACTATAATATGAATAGTTGAATTACACCTTACTTAATTATTTAATATGTTGGTAAGCAATGAGGGGACCCTAAAGAGTTCGAGGGGCTCTATTTTTTCTATGGAGTAGTCTTCCTCCAAAAAAAGTCTACTTGGAAGAAGAAGAAACCTGCAAAGAAGCAGAAGAAAGAAAACAAACAGAAGAAGGACACTCCTAAGAAAGCCAAGGTCAGCAAAGAAAAATTTTCCACTGTAATATGATAGCTACTGGAAAAGAAATTGTCCTCTCTACCTGGAAAGCTTAAAGAAATAGAAGGAGGATGCACCTTCTGAAGATAAGTCCATACTCGTTATTGAATCTACCTAACAATTTCATCTACTTCCAGTTGGATTTTAGACTCTAGCTCTAGTGCTCGTATATGCATTTCAACACAAGGTCTGGAAAGAAGTAGAATGCTAAGAGAAGGTGAGATGGTCTTACATGTCGAAAATGGAGCAAATGTTGCTGCACAAGCCATTGGATCATATTCTCTGTGTTATCTTTAGGGTTTAGATTAGTACTTAGTGACCGTTATTTTATGCCTAGAGCTAGTAGAAATTTGATTTCTATCTCTGTGCTAGCATAGGAAGGATTTGAATTTACATTCAATAAAAATTTTGTAATATTTATTTGAGAAATAATTAGTTGTAAAAGCTATTTTAATTGACGGTCTCTATCATTTGCATGGTGATGTATCTTTGAATATTAATGAAAAAATTATTAAAGCGAATGCCATAGGACATAAACATGCTAGAGATGGCCTAAATGATAAATATATGTGGCATCTAAAGCTCGATCATATAGGTGAGGATAGAATTAACAAACTGAAAAGGTATGGGATCTTAGATTCAGTTAATTTTGAATCATATCCACCTTGTGAGTCATGTCTTTAAGAAAAAATGACCAAGTTATCCTTTGTAGGATATGGGAGAGGGCCACAGAATTGCTTGTCCTGGTACACACTGATGTGTGTGGTCCATTTGATGTATAGTCCAGGAGTGGTTTTCACTACTTCATAACATTTACTAATAATTGTTCACGGTATGGTTATGTGTTTCTTATGAGACACAAATCTGAAGCTTTTGAAAAGTTTAAGAAATTCAGATATGAGGTAGAAAAATAAACAGGTAAAACTCTTAAGGTTCTTCAATCAGATCAGGGAGGTGAATACCTTAGTAGGGAATTCTTAGGTTATCTTAAGGATAATGGCATAGTCTCACAATGGACTCCACCTGGTATGCCTTAGCTCAACGACGTGTCTGAGAGGAGAAATAGGACACTATTAGATATGGTCCAATCCATGATGAGCTTCATTGACTTGCCTTTATTTCTTTAAGGATATGCCCTACAAACTTAAATCTATATTTTAAATAAAGTTCCATCTAAATTTGTTCCTACCACACCATATGAGATTTGGCATGGTAAGAAATCAAGTCTTGCTCATTTCAAGATTTGGGGATGTCTAGCCTATGTCAAAAGACTAATGACAGATAAATTGAAATCTAGATCTATGAAAGCTCAGTTTATAAGATATCCTAAAGAAACTTTAGGATATTACTTTTACCTTCTAGAAGATCACAATGTGATTGTAAGTAGACATGCCACATTTCTTAAAAAATAGTTTATTCAAGAAGGTGATAGTGGGAGGTTAATTGAGCTCGATGAAAAATTCTCTGAAGAGTAGCCAGCTAAAGATCAGATCAAACCCAATCAACCAATTCACATAAATGCTCTTCCACCTTGCAGGTCTACTAGAGTCTCCAAACCTCCTGAAAGGTACTTAGGTATGCTTACAGAGGATATAAATGAAATGTTCTTAGTTAGGGACAATGATCAATTAATTGATGCTAAGACTTATGATGAGGCGATGTCGGACATCGACTCCAAGAAATGGTTGAATGCTATGAAGTTAGAAATTGAATCAATGCATTCTAACCAAGTATGGTCCTTAGTGGATCTACCAAAGGATATTGACCTATTGATTGTAAATGGATCTACAAAAGAAAAACAGGTGCAGATGGTAAGGTAGAGACCTTTAAAGCTAGGTTAATGGTGAAGGGTATAGTCAACGTGAAGGCATGACTATCATGACACCTTTTCACCAGTAGCTGTGTTGAATTCCATCTGTACATTGCTTGCAATTATAGCATATCACGATTATGAGATATAGCAGATGGATGTGAAAACTACATTCTTGAATGGATATCTTGAGGAAGATATCTGTATAGAGCAGCCTTTGGATTTCACTTCAAATTTTGAAGATCAAAAGGTCTGCAAGCTGCATAGATCAATCTACGGATTGAAGCAAGTTTCTCGGAGTTAGAATACTCATTTTGATGATGCAATCAAATCATTTGATTTTATCAAGAATGAGGATGAGCCATGTGTTTACAGGAAGGCCAGTAGAAAGGCAATGATATTCCACGTATTGTACATGGATGACATCCTCCTTATTGGGAATGATATTCCCATGTTGACTTCGGCCAAAAGTTGGTTATCTAAGAAATTTTCTATGAAAGACTTAGGTGAAGTATCTTATTTTGGGGATTAAGGTCTATCGAGATAGATCTAATCAGATGCTTGGCCTTTCACAAAAATTATACATAAAGGAAGTACTGAAAAGCTTTAGCATGGAGAACTCTAAAAGAGGATTGTTACCTCTTCGGCATGGCATTAATCTCTAAGAAAATATATCCTAACACACCTAAAGAGATTCAATGCATGAGCAAAATACATATGCTTCGATAATTGGAAGCCTTATGTATTCCATGTTTAGTACTCGACTTGATATAGCTCTTGTTATGAGTGTCACGATAAGATATCAGTCGAATCCAAGTGAAGAAACTTAGATAGCTGCGAAGAACATTCTTAAATACTTGAGAACTAAAGATTTGTTCTTAGTCTTTGGTGGGAGTTCAGAGTTAGAGATAAAAAGATATACCGACTTAGACTTTATGTCTGATCATGATGATAGAAAGTCTACATCAGGGTCTATGTTTTGTGCAATGGTGGAGCAACTAGTTGAAAAGTTCCAAGCAACCCTACATAGCATATCAACAATGAAAGCAGAGTACATCACTGCCTCTAAAGCTACAAAAGAAGCCTTTGGTATAAAAAATTTGTTGCGAAGATTGGAGTGATGCCATCTGATGCCATCCTTATATATTATAACAATAATGATGCAATAGCACTTGCTAAGGAGCCCAGGTCTCACAAGAAGTCTAAGCATATTAAGTGGCAGTTTCATGTTATATGCGATTATCTTAAGAAGAAGTATGTTGAGGTATGAAGAGTAGACTCTACAGACAACAATGGTAGACCCACTGACTAAGCCTCTGAACCAGAAAAAGGCTAAAGTCTACCTTGAGAAGATAGGACTTAGATATATAGCCAATTGGCTTTAGTGCAAGTGGGGAGATTGCTAGATATATGCCCTAAAAGCCAAGTTGGCTTGACACATTACATTTTTAGGGCATGAGTTTTTGTACTTAATTCTTCTTATAAATAAAAAAGGCATTAGTTTCATTCATATTAATGTCTCTATGAATCATCCATAGAGTTAATGGACAATGACACATTTCTCAAGAGTTGAGAATTTGAGGCATATGTCTTTATAGATTAACTCTTAAAAGCTCCCGATTGTTGGAACATCATGAGGATAATAATTGATCCATTAAAATCAGTGCACATATCACTTCCCTTTCTGGTAGATGAGTCTCTAACCTACAGTGTGGTGACACTCGAGTGAGAGTGCAGGTAGTTGATAGAGATCAACGGTATTGAGCGTGACCAAGTATAGGAAGTTATACGGATGACTACTCACTCGTTAATAACTTTCTGATGTTTTAGTTATGTGAATAGTTCTTCAACCTAGAGTATCTCAATACTCATAATATGGTTGCTATAGTTTACAGCACAAACACATGGTTCCTATCCATTCAAGACTTTGCAGTGTTCGTTGGTTGCAGTAAGTTTATTGTAGGAGTAGGGTGTTCACTTGTAGGGATCTATCAGCCTTAGTATTAAGGAATAATCCTATTCAACTTAATGAGACTAAGTCCTGATGTCTATGGCCATAGCAGGGTAATAATGAAAAGGTGTTTTCATTAGTATCACAATTGGACTTGAGTTGATTAAGTTAAATCATATGATTGATGGGTTTGATGAGTTTCCGTAACCAACATCATGTCATTAATTTTTGATAGAAGAACCAAATCACATGATAACTACACCTAGGGATTCCAATCTTATTCTGCTAGGTTGCCACTATATATTGCTGGTGTCACTGGTGGATTGTGAGAGCCCATTAGGATCGTTCTCGGATCGATGATCCTAATTAGGATTGAGCAGAAATTATTTCAGTCCATCGAAAGGAGTTTCGATGATGTATAATGGTGATTATAGCATGTCTCATTACCAAACAAGATAGGACCTGAGGGGTATACACATTAGGAGCTTAAGTAACCAACCAACAAATCAAAATGTTACTAAATCTGGCACTTGCCAATTTTAGTACATTTGGACCTAATTATAAATATTACAATTAATATTTCATCCAATAAATTATGGATCAGTTATTAATTGAATTAAATCAGATTTAATTGAGTTAGACTCAGTTAACTAATCCTAATTGAGTTGGGTTAATAGCCTTTTCGAAATGGGTTCAATTAGGTTAAAATTGGCTTCGATTTAACTGTCAAATCACTTAGTTTGGACCTATGACTAAGAATCCCATTTGATTAGGACTCTCTCCTTATCTCTCCTCTCCACATGCCAAGCGAAGTGGGCCCAAGGTTTTGTGCAGTAAGAACAAGTTGGCGCAAAAAACAAAAAGGGGTGCAAAAGAGGTTGGCGTGAAACAAAGAGAGAAGGAAGAATCCTTCTCTTCTACTCCTCTTAAAATCTAACGAATTTGGATTAGATTGAATTCTAGTTTTGGGCATGGAGGAGTTGGAGAAGTTTTCACCATAATAAATAAAAAGAGGAGAGGGGTGGACCAAATAAGAAAGAAAAAGAAGAAAAAAATGGGTTGGTCGACCAGAGGTTCTCTCTCTTTGGGGCGTGGAGTTTTTCTTCCTTATGAGGCTTAGTTTCTTCTTTCGAGAGTTTGGAGAGGTGTTCTTCACAAGAGAAGAAGAAGAAAAGAGATCCAAAGTCTTGCATATCTCAGTTTACAAGATAGAAGCTAGTTCAAGAAAAAGCTAGTCCAATTTCGGATCGTTATAGTTCTTAAAGCACCTGATTGTTGACCCCATAAGTGAATTTGATGATAACCAAATATTGGATCATGTATATTTATTTCTGACAACTCTTCAAGTATTTTACAAGTTTTTGTAGGATGGATTAAATGTTCAATCTTCAACTCCTACACCTCTATTTTCGTGTTGAGTTGTGTTGTAATGTATTTTTGTAAAGAAGAACCCAATGAAAAAGCTAAGAAAAAAATCATGTGAAAAGGGTACTTCTGTGTGTGTGTGCCTTGAAATAGTTTTGAGTTTGTATGCTTAAAAATGCAAAGTGTTTGTAAGAGTTTTCTTTAAGTTCAAGTGTAAAAATCCTGAAGAAGATACTCGAGCCGACCCAACTTGTTGAAGAGCTGACTCCCCTTATTGGCACGTAGCAAGGATTCTGGAATGCAGCAATCCGAGCTGACTAGAAGGTAACCGAGCCGACTCCAATGAATCTGAGTCGAATGGATTCAGTCCGAGCCGATTCTTCCAAAGTCAATTTTTGAAGATTTTCGAGAACAGCCAAGCAAGTCGACCTGAACCAAGAAAAAAGCTAACTCTGCCATACCTAATTCCGAAAGCCTGAGAAAGCGAGCTGACCTGAACTGCATCGAGCCAACTCTTCCAGAGTAAGGTTTCTGAACCTGAGAAGAAGAGCCGACCCAAGCTAAAATGAGCCGACTCCTCGAGTTCAAGTATTCCAAAGAAAGAAGTTCGAGTCGACTCAAGCTATCAGGAGCCGACTCGTCCAGAGTGATATTTTGTGCCCTTAGACAAGAGCCGACTGCACTAAAGATTTGGCGACTCGACCTATCGACTCAAAGGATCGAGCCAACTCGAAGGAATCCAAGCCAACTCGAACTTCATTTCCAAGTATCTAATGGCAAGTTCCAGAATTTGTTTTTGAATGCCAAAAAGTTTCCCAACGGTCACAAGTCACATCCCAAAGGTCAAAAATGTCTCTAACTTCCTTGGAGTAATGGAAGACTTATATTTGAAGGATTTGAATTTCCTTGAAGCAATGATTTAGAGAATTCTTCAAAGAAAAGAGAGCTTCATTGAATATCCTACCAACCAACAGCAAAAGAGCATAAGAGCATTCGAGCTAGACATCAAGACTTCACCAACTCTGATTTGAAGTTTGAAGCAACTTTGGGAAGAAGCCACTGAAGCTTCAAGTGCATTAAGTGGACTTCCATCAAGCTGCACCGGCAATTATCCGACAAATTGAGTTTGTCATTTTTGTTGCATTTCTTTCAAATCATTTTGAATTGTTGGGTTATTGGCGAGCCCGGTTGAAAAACCAAATAGGTCTTGGTGAGCTTGATAAAAACTAAGTGTTGGGTTCTTGGTGATCCTGGTAAAACCAAGTTAGGTTCTTTGGTAAGCCTGTTAAAATCAAAGGGGTGGGGTTTTCTTTGTTGATTCCATAAAACCAAAGTGTAGAGGTTTTGGATTGTGATCTTGTAAAATAATCCTACTGTATTCGGGTGTGAATATAGATGAAATCCAAGTGGTATCTTGGGTAGTGGATGTAGGAGCTGGGTTGCTCTGAACCACTATAATTTGGTGTGTATGGTTGTACTTCTTTACTCCTTTTTAGCTTTTGCAATTTATAACTCTGTCACAGCACCTAACACCTTCTAAGGGATTTGTAATTGCACATTACTTGCTTTAAATTTTTAAATTTCCAATTCACCTCCCATCTTGGGTAGCCACCTGGGCAACAATTAGTATCAGAGTAGTGTCTCTGAATACATAAGAGTAAAGATTGATGGCTCATCCAATGAGTACGTCCTTGGCGGAAGGCCAATCAACTAAAGACCTCAACTTTTCATTGGCACAAATTATGCATACTGGAAAGCTAAAATGAAAATTTATGTTCAAGCAGTTGATTTTTCAGTTGTGGAAGGACATTCTAAAGGGTCCTTATATCCCCATGACTAAAATTGATGGAGTTGACGTTCCTAAAACTGAAGAGGATTGGGATGAACATGACATGAAGATGTGTGAATTAAATGCTAAAGCCATGAACTTATTATATTATGCTTTGGATAGTAATGCTTTTAATCGAATTTCTATTTGCTCTTCCATAAAAAAAATTTGGGATAAACTCGAAGTGACCCCTGAAGGAACATCTCAAGTGAAGTCTTCTAAATTAATCTTCTTGTGCACAGTTATGAACTATTTAAGATTGAATCGAATGAAACAATCTCTACAATGTTTTCATTTCATTGACATTATTAATGGCTTAAAAAGTCTTGGCAGGGTATATACTAATGCAGATCTAGTGCAGAAGATTCTGAGATCTCTTCTGGACAAATAGGATCGAAAGTGACTGCCATCTACCAAGCAAAAGATTTGAATACTCTTTGCTGGATGAACTGCTAGGATCTCTCATCATACATGAATAACCATGTAGCACCGAACTGAAGATGATAAAAAGAAGAAGAATCAATCGCCTTCAAGCAGCTATAGATTCCAGAAAGGATGAAGAATCGGAAGAAAAGCTCCTCTACTGAAAGGTGACATGGAAGACGAAGATGTTGCCATGGTCGTCAGGAATTTAGAAGGTTATTGGGAAGAAGAAAAGGAGACACTTTAGAAAATTCCACAAGAACAATATTTCAGTAAGAAGGACAAAGAAAAAGAAAAAGAAAAAGAAATGCCCACCCGTTATGAATGAAAAATGCTAGGGCACATCCGATCAGATTGTCCATTACTGAAAAAGGGCTTTAAGAAAAGAAAAAGAAAGTGATGGTAGCGAGGGAGCGATAGCGAAGCATCTCATCATTAAAGAAGAAGAGACCACAACATCTATTATGAATCTATGTCTGATGGGTCTTGAAAATGAGGTATCATCCCCTGAGCTACAAACTGAATTTTCATATGATGAACTAAATTCTACATTTCATGATTACTTATCAAATTCAAGAAAGCTGGGGTTAAAATTAAATCCTTGAAGAAACAAAATGATGTTTATTGAAAGACAAGGATGAAATCTCTGAAAATAATAACATTTTGCAAAAAGAATTGAATAACTTTTCTGAAAATGTATTGTTTTGAATAATGAGAAAAATGCTTTAAAGGAGACAAACAAAATTTTAGTTGCCAAAATGTAGATTAAAAAGGGAGGTTGAAAAGCTTAAACCTTTAGTTGAAAAACTTACTTTGAGTTCTAATAAGCTTGAGCTAATTTTGAAAGAACAAAGGATTCTAAAAGTAAAGTTGGAATTGGATTTAATGTTTTAAATGATAAAGGAATTTCAGCAACAAGATTTATATCTTCAAAAGCTTCAGCTTCAAATGTTAAACTTGAAAAAGCTTTTCCATCGACATCTATTTCAAATGGCTTGAAATATGTTCCTAAGAATTCTATGCAAAAATCTTCCAACTAAATATTTGTCTCTGCTTCTTTTATAGCTTCAAAGCATGCATCATTCAAAAACGAAAAATATAATTATATTTTTCATGTCATAGATTTGGACATAAATCTTATCAATGCAATTCGTTAAAAAATTGATGATTGGTGCATTTAAATATAAAACATTTGGGTTCCAAAGGGAACCATTTTGCTAACCCGAAAGGACCTAAGTTAGCTTGGATACCTAAAATCACTCATTGATTATTTTGTAAGATTGTCTTGCAGCCCACAAATAAAGAAAAGATGGTATCTTGATAGTGACTATTCAAGGAATATAGAGGGTGACAAAGATCAGTTCATCACCCTACAAATGAAAGAAGGAGGATGGTTACATTTGGAGATATTGGCAAGGGAAGAATAATCAGAATCGGTAAGATAAAAATAACCCCCTGTACTTTCATTAAAGATTGTTGCTAGTAGATAAATTGAAGCATAATTTATTAAGTATTAGTCAATATATGACAGACTGCAAAGTTATCTTTGAATCATCTATGTGTATAGTAACTAACTCTTTTGATTCTAGCAACAAATTTTTTATTGGCCATAGACTTTGAAACATCTACATGGCAGATCTAAATGATCTAGCCATGTCTAGTAGTTCCAGTCTAGTAGCAATGAATGCTAAGACCAAGGAGTCATGTTTATTATGACATAGATGATTAGGTCATGCTAGCATGTATATAATTGCCAAATTAATCTCAAAGAATCTAGTTAGAGGTTTTCCATATTTAAAGTAGATCTTGATTATGTATGTGATGCTTGTCAACTAGGCAAACAAACTAGGGGGAGTTTTAAATCAAAAAATATTATTTCAATAACTAGACCCCTTGAGCTACTTCACATGGACTTATTTGGACCAACTAGGATCACAAGCCTATGAGGTATGAAATATGGCCTTGTGATTGAAGATGACTTTTCTAGATTTACATGGGTATTATTTATTACATATAAGATGAAGCTTTTGATGTATTTAGAAAATTCATAAGAAAGTTTCAAATGAGAAAAATCATTCAGTTATTTCAATAAGTGATCATGGAACTGAATTTCAAAATCAATTTTTGATGAATATTGTACTGAGCACGGCATTGATCATAACTTCTCCACTCCTAGAACCCCACAACAAAATGGTGTTATAGAGAGAAAGAATAGGACTTTTGAAGAAATGGCCCGAATGATGTTATGTGAAGGTAATCTTCCAAGGTACTTTTGGGTAGAAGTGGTGAACACTGCCTATTATAAATTAAATTGAGTTTCAATACGACCAATTTCAAAGAAAACCCTCTATGAGCTTTTGAATGGAAGAAAACCAAATATCAATTACTTTCATGATTTTTGGTGTAAATGCTCTGTGTTAAATAATGGCTTACTAGGAAAGTTTGATGCAAAATCTGATGAATCTATATTCTTTGGTTATTCCTTACATTGCAAAGCATATAGTGTTTAACAAGAGGACTCTTACTGTAGAAGAGTCAATTCATGTTATTTTTGATGAAGCTAACCTCTCACCATCTAGAAAAGATGAGTGTGTAGAAAATGATGCAGGTACTCTACAAAAAGAAAAAGAAGATCTAAGCATTCAAGACAAGCCAACACGAGATGGAAGTGAAATGGTAAGCAAGGATCATGCTGATTTACTAAAGGAATAGAGGTATGTAACTTCACATCCCAAAGATTTAATTATTGATGATCCTTCTCATGGTGTTAGGACGAGGTCAGCACACAAAGATGCACATGACTACCTAGCCTTTGTCTCTCAAATTGAACCACGGAGCTTAGAAGAAGTTAAAACTGATCATAAATGGATGATGGCCATGCATGATGAATTAAACCAGTTTGAAAGGAATATTGTATGGACACTAGTTAGTAGACCTACAGACCATCCAATCATAGGAACCAAATGGGTCTATAGGAACAAACTAGATGATAATGGTAACGTTATAAGGAATAAAGCAAGGTTGGTAGCAAAAGGGTACAATCAAGAAAAGGGTATTGATTTTGATGAAACTTATGCTCCTATAGAAAGACTTGAGGCCATTAGATTACTTCTTGCATTTGCTTGCTACATGAACTTCAAGCTTTTTCAAATGCATGTCAAAAGTGCTTTTCTAAAGGGATTTATTTATGAACTTGTTTTTGTAAAACAGCCACCAGGTTTTGAAAATCATGCTTTTCTAAATCATGTATTTAAATTGAATAAAGCTTTATATGGTTTGAAACAAGCACCTAGGGCTTGGTATGATAGATTGGGCAAATTTTTACTTGAAAATGATTTCAAAAGAGAAAATGTTGACAAAACCCTTTTTGTTAAAAACAAAGGAAATGATATGTTAGTTGTACAACTTTACATTGATGATATTATATTTGGTGCAACTAATGAAAATCTTTGTGGAGATTTTGCTGAGCTGATGAAGGGTGAGTTTGAAATGTGCCTTATGGGTGATCTCAACTACTTCCTTGGATTACAAGTCAAACAAATGAAGGAAGGAATCTTTATAAACCAAGCCAAATACATCAAAGAGATAATCAAGAAATTTGGCATGGAAATAAGCAAAGAGGCTAACACACCCATGAGCACTACTTGCAGACTAGACAAAGATGAAAGTGGATCCAATGTTGACCAAAAGCTTTATAAAGGTATGATCGGATCCCTTTTATATTTGATAGCCAGTAGACTTGATATCTTGTATAGTGTATGTGTTTGTGCTAGATTTCAATGCAATCCTAAAGAAACACGTATGCTTGCTGTTAAAAGAATTCTCAAATACTTGAAAGGTACAGGTAATTTAGGTCTTTGGTATTCTAAAGAATCATCTAAAAAACTTAATTGGTTTTTCTGATGCTAACTATGCTGGTTGCAAAATTGATAGAAAGAGCACTAGTGGTACATGCCAATTTCTAGGATTAATTTAATTTCATGGCTGTATAAGAAACAAATCTCCGTAGAATTATCCACTGCTGAGGCATAGTATGTTGCTGCTAGTAGTTGTTGTGCTCAAGTGTTATGGATTAATCAACAAGTACAATACTTTGGTGTTATACTTTTTAAAATTCCAATCAAATGTGATAACACAGGTGCCATTAATTTGACAAAAAATCATGTTCAGCATTCACGAACCAAGCATATTGAAATTAGGCACCATTTCATTAGAGAACATGTACTGAATAAAGATATTATTCTTGAATATGTGCCAACTGAAAACCAACTTACTAATATTTTTACCAAACCGTTGAATTTTGATAGATTTACAATGACTAGAAGTGAACTAGGATTATGTGACCCTCTCTAGAAATACTCCCATAGTCTTAAGGAAAATTATCTAGATAACTTCCTAATTTAAATTTTGTAATAAAATGAGCTTTGATTGAAATCCAAAATTATTATTTTTTTGCTCCCTCTGCTCGAGCCGACTCGAGCAGATGAACTGTTGGTCGAGCTAGCTCGGATGTTGAGCCGTCTCTTTTTAGTTCAAGCCGTAGGGTTTGATTTTCTCATTTTTACTCCTAAACCCTATTTTGTCTCTTTCTATGAAACCTTCCAAATACTTCCAACTTCCAAAATAGCTTCGGAATTTGAAGTTCTTCACTCTATGGCACCAAAAGTACTGTTGGGAAGAAATCAGGAAGAGTTAGTGAAGTGGCTCCACAAGAAAGGAGGACGAAATTCCAAGAAGACCATGTTTCCCGGAATCCACCACAGTCTGAGGAGGAGGCTAGCCCAGTTTCTCCCATTCACCAAATCTCTCTAGGTATGAGACCAATCACCACTGGCAGATGAATTTTATTTGAATATCTGAAGGAGATAGATTTTGTGATTGGTGATTTTATTGAAAATCAAGGATGGAGGAACTTGTGCTCCTTAGATGTTAAAACCTACCCAAACCTAGTAAAGATGTTTTATGAAAATTTAAGGTTTGGAGAGAACTTCATTGAATCTTCTATTAAGGGAAGAAGGATAATTATATTTGCTGAAACTTTAGGAAGTGTTTGGAAATGCCTTTTGAAGGCGCAGAGTATCTAGTACTGAAAGACAGAACCAAGGCACTATAAACAGTTTTAAAGAGAATTGAGGTAAATGAAATAGGGATTCTCAAAGCAAGCTTGTTATCTATTGAGATGAGAGTTCTACATAATTTATTAGCATGATCTTCTTACCCAGAATAGGACATTTGATTGGGTTAGTGAAAGAGATCTGTGCTTTATGGAGCATTTGATTAATGGTGATAAGATTAATCTGCCAGCAATTATGATTTACCAAATGAAGGAGGCAGTAAGAAAAGTTAAGGCTTGCCGACCCTATGGAATGGTCCTATCACTCTTCTTTCAAAATGCAAATGTAGATTTGACAGGAGAGGACAGCAAGACACTACTCCATACTTATATATGTACTACAAAAACATTTCAAAGAATGGGATATTTATTGTCAGATGGCACTTGGAGAAAGAAAACTGATTTCCCAGTAATTGAAGAAACTGAAGAGATTCAAGAACAAGCAGAGTTAGAGGTTGGTGAAGGCACTACAATGTATATTCCAGAACCATGCCCCAAATGGGATCTTCGGTCCAAGTAGACTTTGACACCTCTTTTCTAGACATCTCAGTACCAGATATTCCTAATATGCCATATGGTACTGCTATTTTTACTCAATCTACTGATGTTCCAAGTCACAGTCACACTGCTACTGTTCGTGCTATAGACACATCATTGTTACAAGACTTCATGACACAGCAAATGAATAACATGAGTGAAACTATAAAGTCCTCTATGGTTACAATGTTTAGAGAACTTCAAAAGTCAGTTGATGATAGACTAACTCAATTTGGAGGACATATAGATGATCTGAAGAGAAGAATAGACACACTTGAAACCTCTAAGACTGCAACTAGTGCAACCGAAACTGATCTACAGCCAATCCTTCAATTGATTGCTTCAACTTTTGAATCTACTAAAAACTCAGCCACTCAAGTTCTTGAAGCATATAGAACTAAAATGGACAATAAGAGGATCAGAATGGGGTCAGTTGAGTAGGTAAAAGGATGGAGGAAGATTATACCAAAGGTATTGGTATAATTAGAAGTGAGTTTGGGAGATTGAGAGGATCAGCAGAAGCATTTGCTAATGTTCAAGCCACAGAAATGTTTACATTGCAAAAGGGAGTGGCACAAATAAAGGAATCAATGGAAGATTTAGCTACCTCTAGAAGCACAAAGAAAATGGAAGCAGAACTGAAATCTATGAATAGCTTCTTATGAAAAATGATGACTAAGATTGAAGAAATCCAAGCTGCTCTAAGTTCTCCTCCCTCTTCTTCTACATCTTTTCCTAGTCAATCTACTCATCATAGACAACCTGCTCCACACCTTAGGCCACAAGGATCCCATGATATACCATAATTTGTTGACCCAATTACTTCTTTGCCACCTGGCATTCAGATATCTGGTCAACCTTCACATCCTAGAGTAGACTTAGATAGTGACTAAATGTATTACTCTTCACTTTGTACTTTGTACTGAACTTTTTAAAATGAAATGAAAAGTACACTTTTTGTCTCTTAAATTATTCTATTTCTCTATGCAAATGAATGTTTATGTTCAATTGTTCATACAATGACCGATATTTTAATTAGAATTTCAAGATGAATGTGAGAAAGTGAAATTATCTCAATTTTAAATACTTTCTCATTCTATTTTAAAATCTAAGCTTAACTCTTTCTCTACCTTTTGATTGATTGACAAGATGGAGAAGAAAGTTGTAAAATTATTGCATGAAAAGTATGAAAAGGAGAAAATATATTCATGATTATATATCTGCTTTAATGAATAAAGCTTGAAAGCTAAGCTCAAATTAAGCTCTGATACATCATGATACATATTTAAGAGGCTCTGATACATAATGATACATATTTGTGATACATAATGTTTTAAGTTTTGATTTTTAATGCTCTAATGCTTAATGTTCCCTTGAAGCATTTTGAGCTCTGAAAATATGAAGAAAGTGAGCCAAAGCAAGGAGTATCTTATTGAGGGGAAGATTACCTCTCTCTATCCTAATTCTCCTTTCATTATTTGGCACAAATTGAAGTCAATTTATTTTACTTGTTCAAATATACTTGCAAATATAATTATACAAGTATTTGTAAAGTGTTATATTGCTTTTTCATGCCCAGTATTTTGTCATCATCAAAAAGGGGGAGATTGTTGACCACATAAGTGATTTTGATGATAACCAAACATTGGAGCACGTATATTTATTTCTGACAACTCTTCAAGTATTTTACAAGTTTTTGTAGGATGGATTAAATGTTCAAACTTCAACTCCTACACCTCTGTTATACTGCTTTTTCATGCCCAGTATTTTGTCATCGTCAAAAAGGGGGAGATTGTTGACCACATAAGTGATTTTGATGATAACCAAACATTGGAGCATGTATATTTATTTCTGACAACTCTTCAAGTATTTTACAAGTTTTTGTAGGATGGATTAAATGTTCAAACTTCAACTCCTACACCTCTATTTTCTTGTTTGAGTTATGTTGTAATGTGTTTTTGTAAAGTAGAACCCAATGAAAAAGCTTAGAAAAATCATGTGAAAAGGGTTAATTCTATGTGTGTGTGCCTTGAAATTAGTTTTGAGTTGGTATGCTTGAAAATGTAAAGAGTTGGTAAGAGTTTTTTTTTAAGTTCAAGTGTAAAAGTCCTGAAGAAGATACTCGAGCTGACCCAACTTGTTGAAGAGCTGACTCCGCTTACTAGCACGCAGCAAGGATTCTGGAACGCAGCAATCTGAGCCAACTTGAAGGAAACCGAGCCGACTCCAATGAATCTGAGTCGACTGGAATCAGTCTGAGCCGACTCTTCTAGAGTCCAATTTCTAAAGATTTCTGAGAATAGCCAAGCGAGCTGACTTGAACCAGAAAGAGCCGACTCTGCCAAACCTAATTTTGAAAGCCTGAGAAAGTGAGCCGACCTGAACTGCATCGAGTCGACTCTTCTAGACTAAGGTTATTCAAACCTGAGAAGAAGAACCAACCCAAGCTGAAAAGAGCCGACTCCTTGAGTTCAAGTTTTTCAAAGAAAGAAGTTTGAGCCGACCCGAGCTATCAAGAGCCGAATCATCTAGAGTGATGTTTTGTACCTTAAGACAAAGAGCCGACTGCATTGAAGATTTGGTGACTTGACCTATCGACTCTAAGGATCCGAGCCGACTCGAAGGATCCGAGCCGACTCGAAGGAATCCGAGCCGACTCGAACGTCATTTCCAGGTATCTAATGGCTAGTTCCAGAATTTGTTTTTGAATGCTAAAAGTGCTCCAAGGTTCACAAGTCACATCCCGATGGTCAAAAACGTCTCTAACTGCCTTGGAGTGATAGAAGACTTTATATTTGAATGATTTGAATTTCTATGATAATGATTTAGAGAATTCTTCAAAGAAAAGAGAGCTTCATTGAATATCCTACCAACCAACAGCAAAAGAGCATAAGAGCATTCAAGCTAGATTTTAAGACTTCATCAACTCTGATCTGAAGTTTGAAGCAACTTTGGAAATAAGCCACTGAAGCAATTAAAGTTTATTCAAGTACATTTAAGTGGACTTCCATCAAGCTGCATCAGCAACTATCCGATAATTGAGTTTGTCATTTTTGTTGCATTTCTTTCAATTCATTTTTGAATTGTTGGGTTATTGGTGAGCCCGGTTGAAAACCAAAATAGGTTCTTGGTGAGCTTGACAAAAACCAAGTATTGGATTCTTGGTGATCCTGGTAAAACCAAGTTAGGTTTCTTTGATGAACCTGTTAAAACCAAGGGTGTTGGGTTTTCTTTGGTGATCCCGTAAAACCAAAGTATAGAGGTTTTGAATTGTGATCCTATAAAACAATCCTGTTGTATTCGAGTGTGAATATAGTAAAATTCCAAGTGGTATCTTGGGTAGTGGATGTAGGAGCTGGGTTGCTCTGAATCACTATAAATTTGATGTGTTTGTGTTGTGCTTCTTTACTCCTTTTTAGCTTATGCAATTTATAACTATATCACAGCACCTAATACCTTCTAAGGGATTTGTAATTGCACATTATTT